>OW386166.1:86230251-87480251 GCA_936431705.1 Cheilosia pagana | reverse complement strand
CGAGTGCGGGTTTTATTTGTTAATGAACTGTGCAAGAGACATTTGCGTTGAGAGTAATTTAATAAATTTCGCACATTATTTATGGGTTCGATGAGGCCCAAGAAGACTGGTCTTTGACAGGGAATAGAAGGGGGGGAGAAGCAAGCTATCGTTTATCGGGTTTACACGTTTTAGACACCTGCAGTAACAAAGAGTTAGGTAAATCCTTAGAAAGTAGGAGGTAAAAAACAAATGCTACTATGTACAAGGTGGCGCAAAAGTAATCCTCCTATCAGAAAATGCTATACATTTTGCGATTTGCCCCTAATGTCAGTTCTGTTTTGACATTTGTGTAGTAAACACATGCGAAATACACGTTAATAAACAATGTTACGCTACACTACCCCAGAACGCGGAATATTGGTGACTATTTGTTTGAGCAATAATCGGTCGGTGATTTTGGCACAACGTGAATTTCGTCGCAGATTTCCTAGCCGTCCAACGCCTACTGGTGAAACACTGCGACGTTTAGCCGCTCGCCTCGAAGAGACTGGCACAACACGAGATGCTGCCAGGCGTGGAAGACCCCGGAGTAGCCGTTCTGCAGAGAATATTGCTGCTGTAGCCGAAGATGTGATGGAAGCGCCGTCGACATCGACCAGACGACGTGCCACGCAAATGGGGCGCTACAGAGCAATGATCAACGAGTTCTTTTTGCCGCAACTTGATGAATTGGGATTGGAAAACATGTGGTTCCAAGAGGACGGTGCAACGGCACACACTGCACGTGCCACAACCGATATGCTGAAGGATGCATTTCCCGGAAGCCTAATCTCCCGTTTTGGCGATTTGCACTGGCCAGCAAGATCGCCTGATTTGACCGCTCCAGACTTCTTTTTGTGGGGCTTTTTAAAGTCGCGGGTTTATGTCAACAAGCCTCAGAATCTTGCAGCTCTTAAAGACAATATCCGTCAAGAATGTGAGGACCTATCGCCGGAAGTTTTGGCCAAAGTGATGAAAAATGCCATAAAAAGGGCTCAAATGACAATCAACTGTGGCGGCGGCCATTTACATGACATCATATTCTCGACTTGATGTAAAAAAAATTAAAAGACCAAATAAAAATAATCCACAAGAAGAATCAAAGTTTTTCATTTTTTTTTTAAATTACAGCCAAAAAACATCGGAAGGTTATTTTTGCGCCACCTTGTATAAACTTTAAAGAAATTTTAGAGATGCTTTGGTCGTTCTTTAACGTTAAGTATGGGTTTGCGCACCTTCGTCAGTACTGCTCAGCTTAAAGGCCACTGGAACTTTAAGAAATTTGTAAGTCTGGTCTATAGATAACCGCTCCGACTCCCTTCTATTTCATCCATACATAATTTTTGTAATCTTCGCCGTATTATGAGGTTTTAGAGCTTTTTGGCTTAGAATCACTTCAAAAAATGCTTTAAATCACAATAAAACAATAAAAATACAGTAAAAACGCCTCAAAGAAACGATTCAAAAACAGCTTCAAAAGGCTCAATAAACTGTGTTGAAATTAGAGCCGAAAATACTTAAAAAATGTTTCAAAATCATATTAAAGGCCCTTAAAAAATATGCAACAAAAAATGCATTACAAACGCATAAAAAAAATTGATAAATAAATACCGCAAAATCTCGTAAAAAACTGTTAAGAAAGGCAAATAAAACGTTTCAAAATCCGCAATTAAAACGCAATAAAAAAGGCTTAAAAAAGCGTATTCAAAACTGCGACAAACAAATTTTAAAAACCATTAGAAAAATGCACTGAAAACGCTTTTGAAAAAAAAATCCCGTCAAAAACAAAATTAGATCACTTCCACAAACGCATTCTAAAACGTTAAAATAAGTAAAAGAAATGCAACATAAACGCATAAAAATAGCGTCAATAAAAGCAATGAAAATATTTTAGAAAATGCTTTAATAACGATCCAGAAACTCAGAAAAACTCTTAAATAAAGCTGTCAAATGAATCATCAAAAAATATTTTAATATTAGCGTAAAAATTACTTAAAAAATTGTGTAAAATGCGAAACAAAAAGCCGTTTAACAAAGGATTCAAGACTTCAAACTCGACAAATTATTAAGGCGACAGAAAAGGCGTACATTATTTTTTAAATCAAGATTATCAGCTGAAATCCCCTGTAGCTTGTTCTGTTATTTATTTGTATTAAAATTGTAAATTAATTTTGAAAAATAATAAAAACCAACCAATTGCGCATAAAAGTCCTGACCTTGTTGATGAGCTTCGTCCGGAAAAGATGGATTATAGCGACATCGTCTGCAGCTCGTACTTCAGTTTCTTGACACAACCAATAAAGTCGATTATCACACCTCTGTACCGCTACCGCTCTGCCTCGTTGTCATTTCTGAGAATAGAAGGTCAAGCATTTCCACTTCGTCAACACTGCACCTCTTTACGAACAATATAACGAAACGGTTTCTACGCGCATTTTGGGTGAAACCCACAAGAAAACTTTATTGAGCTCAACCGGATGTCAAGTGTGTGGGCCCCTTAAGTCGTAAAAATTCTTCAGAAATCAACAAGTACGAGGCATCAAGGTTTTAAACCGATACCGATACATATATCGCTCTAATGAGGGCAAATTGAATCTGTTTGCATGTGAAAAGAAAAACTCGAAGCAAAGGGCCTTCCCAGCACCAGGGGTGCTGTATCTATGTACCTGTATCCCGCAACGACGTTCAATGGCACACCGCAATCGATGGGATGAAAATAGACACAAGATAAATGCGAAATAGAATCCCATTAGTATTATACTCGTTCGCCATGTTTGAATAGGATTAAGCACTTTTTGCGTACGTACGATTTACCTTGCGTTCTGAAAATGATAAACGACCTTTTTGCCTCGTCCCCCTAGACACACACAAAACGTATCCGAAGGATCAACTGAATAAGAAGCCACCCAGTATGGCGGCTGCGGCAACAACGATTTATGTCAATTTACCACCTCCCGAGAGTGGATGCTGAGGAGATTTCCGTCGTCCGTGGAACTGTTTCCTGCTCCTAATAAGTGCTTCCCTGCGTGTGCGGTAACTGTGTCTTTGTCTGTCTGTCTGGGGTTGGCCTGCCCCCCGCCCAGACTGTCTCATTACAGCATGTGGAAACTGGAAACCCTTTGGCCGAGTTGATGGGTAAATATTTGAATTTCACTTCCAAGAAATATCGAGTGTTTGTGTTCGTCTTCTCGTTCGTCTCCTTCGATCCAATATATCCCGATAATCGTAAGGGATGACTTTTTGCCATTCAAATCCCATCCATGTAGCCGTGCTGATCCCAAGGAAATGCCCAATTTTTCAGCATTTGACCTTTTTTGTCAAAAATTGTTTAGCTAGTGCTTATGGGAAATTAAATGCCAATTAGACGAGTGGTGGCTATACCCAGATACCACCAAGAGCTCAATTTAAATTGGCATGTGTTGCTCCCCCATGGAGCGCCAGAAATGAATGGATTATGCCGTATGCGGCCAACCGAAATTGGTTATGTGTAGAGATTTTGTATAGGAGAGTCTTCTTCTATTTACCTTCGGAATTCGGATGCCTTTGCCTTCGATGCGTGTCATGTGCTGCTGAAGGTGATTAAATCGGATTGGATCCCCATAACCGTATACGGATGCAGGGGATTTGCTTACACAGAATGCTGAAATCAAACAAACAAAGATGAAATAATGAAAGAAGGTATATCTCATTTAATTCGAAATTCGTTTGCCAAATGAATTTGAGAGCGTGTTTTGATTTTGTAAATAGGAAATGTCTGGCATTTGTTGAATAATACGCACAATGTGTTTTCTAGAACCCATCAGAGGTGCGCATTCGATGGGAATTTCTTGTCGGAATTTCTCAGTGACAAAGGCATCCAATAGAATTCTCTAAAATCCTTCAGGTATACTCGTACTCGGTGTGTCCATCTGCACTTTGAAATTTTACAGATGACAAAGTGTGCAATGCGGTATTGCAATGTGCTATACAGTTATTGACAACAAAATGCTTCTTGATGATGACGAAATGTATGCAAACACATGAGTGAATTCCTTCTTGCATTTGACGAAATATTTTTATATATTGCAAATAAAGACAAAAGCGACCGTTGAGATTTAAAAATTAGGTTACGCAAAAAATGTTTTTTTTTTTTAAATAAGGGGTTCTCGTTTTAGAGTGGACCACCCTCTTCGCCTCTCTAGGAGGATCAACTCTGATACAGTTTGTTTGTGTTTATGATCAATGATAGAGTAGAACATTACTGTTCCACGATGGGGCTCGTTTGTTCCCTTCGGGTCACAAGCAATGACTGTGACGCTAAGGTAAAGCATTCCCACGTCACCCCTCTAGGGTTATGGTTAATTTACATTTTGATTTACATTCCAAAACAGTTCGATTTTAAAGCCGTATGCGAATTAACTTTACATAAAGACTGTCTATTGGGAAAGGTTAGCCCTGTCAAACTTGTTATAGACCATTTGACTAGAAAGCTTATATCTTTGTAGCTGGTCATTCATCTAAACGGCACCACAAACATAGATAAGTGAGGGCATTCTATTTGTAACAAGTTTCCTTAGTTAGTTCGGTCCATCCCTGAAAACGAAGACTGCCCTTAAATGCCAAGATGGCGAAACATATAAAAGTTCAACTTACTCGTATATAAGGGCATTTCTAGTAGTAACTCCGTGTGTATTTCCGGTATCTTTTCAGGCGAAAATGAGCAGGAAACTCTTCTCGATCTTCTATGCACCTGTCAAGACCTCCCAACTCCAAAAAGGCTATGCTCGTAGTAGACTTATTCGAGAAATTCCCTTAAATAAGTTTTGAAATCAATGTAGATCCACTGAGTCTACTGTGGCTGCACTCGTTGTGGCATGCCTTAAATTTAACTTAACCTTACCCAGATCTTTACAGCCAATTTATATTTGTGAACGCCACCCATAGAGCGGTCTATTTGGGTTTGAATCTCTATTGAAATGAGAACGCCATACAGCTTGTAGAGCTTCGAGCTCCCTTGAAATAGGCAACGATATATTGATCGGCTTATAAAGAAAATGCTACATGCTTCAGATCCATAGAGCAAGACTAGGATTGCTATAAGTTTAAAAAAAAAGGAATGAAGCTACCTTAAAGTTATAGCTGCCAATTGCAGAGTTATCTTTAATTCACTGGGGTGTCCCTACTTGTTGACTGTGTATAGCTTTTCCCACGTTACCCGCTAAGCCAATTTTATTCGCTTTTGACTCTATACTCGCAAATCCGCCAGTAACAATTGGCTACGTTCTGCTTCTGAACATCTGAAGTCAATCTCAAAATTGAAGGTAAATGCAGTTATTGAACAGCCTTATAAAAGATCATATCTTGTTTGTTGGGTTGTGAGTTAGCCTGTGCAATAAAATCTTTCCAGTATGATTTTAGGGAAGTTACATTACATTAATGGTCTATGTAAAATTGATTCCTTTCATAACCCAACTTTCGCCATCGAACTTCATTGCATGGGTTTGACAGAATTGCCTAAACTAGACAAGACAAGAGTCTTTTTGGCAAGACTCTATAATTTCTGTCATATGCGGCCTTAAATTTGTTAAATAGATGTTGGCATCTCGACTAGTTGGGGTTTTTCCAAAATCTGTCTAAGTGTGACAGAATTTAGACCCTCCTGGACTAAGACTGCACTGATAGAAGACAACCATCAGGTGATTTTAGAACTTAAAGCGTTCGCCCCTTAGATATGATTTCATACACGATTTTATGGCTGATGCCTTAATTGTAGATGAAGGGGTTTCCTAACGGGCTAACGATACTGAAATTCGTCAGGCAAAGTTACAGTTGACCAAATCATAGGAATGAGCCTTTACGCATTCTCACAACCAAGTCAGTTCCCAGCAGTCTCATTTGTCCTCGGTTACTTCTTACTTCATTCAGAAGGAAGTATTGCTAACATTGTTTAAATTAAATTGATGGCCTTTTTTAAGACGTTAAACGGTCAGCAGAAGTAGTGTTTCCTTCCACCAAGCTTGACTCTACTAGATGCAGGGTTTCATAGCTCGCTTAAGTCATCTTTTGATTACCTCTTGGATAAACTTCTTCTTGCTCTTTTATTTCCCTCCACTGGAAGTTAATATTTTTCCTGCTCCTCGGCTTGATGAGCTCATTAATCACTTTCGTCCGTCTGTGCAGCGCCGTTTTGTAGAAGAATTGTTTTGCTGCATAAAAAACAAATCTCTATAATCTTTAACCTTTACATCGTCCAAAATCATCAAATCATGCGGTAAAATGCAAAGACTCGCTATTTTTTATATTTCCACTATTTTTTCATAATAATGTTCACATTTCATTTATTGTTTCTAATTTAAAAAGCAGTTTATTTAATAAAATCAGACAGCATTTTAATTTTTCCTAATGTTATTTATTTTTATTTTATTTATTTATTAATTATAATAGTTGTTTCACATTAAGATAGCATCTCATAATTTTTAAAGGATTTACAATGTAGTTTAAGAGCTTTTACATTAAAAAAATAGGTATAATAAAATAATTTACATGCATTAAGTGGAAAATTTACATCACATGCATTAACAAATTAAAGACTTTTAAAAACTACATGCGTTATCGTGAAAAGACGGAAAGCATCGCATCGCACGTAGTAAAAGTAAATTAAACAATTTATTCAAGGACTAGGAATTTTGAATACAATGTTAAAAACAGAAATTAAAATTTAAAAATAAAAATAAAAAGATATTAATTGTTCATCGTACATTTAAAAATAAAAATAAAAAGATATTAATTGTTCATAATTAAACCAATAACGATTTATTTTTTTGTGCCACCCTGTGTTGATATTTTACGCGGTCATAAATTTTAATAAAATTCAAAACTTGGTAATCATATTTAAATGTGATGATTCCATTCATTTAAAAGAAAAATAAATCATTAACTTTATGAACAAATAACTAAATTTCCCAAAATATTTGGTTTTCATTTTATTGATAAACCTTTTTGATGAATTTATGAACCTAGTTCATAGGAAAATACGCCAAAATCTTAAAAGAACCTAGCTACATTTCTTTTCATAAATCATCAAAAAGTTCTCAAAAATGTATTCGTCATATTGATGAAAAGTACACCATATAAATGAATTTTAGTTGAAGAACGCCATTTTCCAGTGTGGCTTTAAAAGTAATTTAATAATTTTATTTGAAAGTTTGATGATCTGATGACAGCTAAATTATATCGAAGTGAGGAATCGTGTGATGGTTACAGTAAATTTAGCCTGTGATCTTACCGCTGTCATCGCATTATTTTGCGAACAATAGTTTTGCATACCGTTCCCTTTTCAAAACGAACAACAATCACTTGAAATAGATTTTATAAAAAAATGTGTATCTACACACTCAAAAAATAAACAGCACCACTGTCCGTGTCCGGACACCTTAAACATCCCCACAAGGAAATTCCTCACCTGAAATACCTCAAACTATAACACAAAACCCAGGCAGCCACGTCAAAGTAAAATATTTTAACACCATCAACCCAGCCAGCAAATTTGCATCGCCTTTCGTGCACATACCACCAGGCACCACATCACATATACAATAACACAAAGTAAGAATTTTATCTAAGAAATTCGAACTGCAACAGCCACAATTGGCAACTGCTGCTACACAGGCACAAGTCCTAGAGAAATGCACAAAAGTTCAAATAAATCTCTAACCCCTCCCAAACCGACCACAAACACATCAGTAATGAAAGAAAAGAAAAATTCGCACTTCCCACTAGAATTGCTGAACGAAAATTCCTCAGATTGTTGCCACTGTTGCACATATTCCGCAGGAGGAGAACCGAAAAACTTGCTAAATTCATCACATACCGGCAGTACTCGTCGAGCTATTCAATTTGACACATTCTGACCACTGCTTTTCGCTGTGGGAATATTTCGAATGCATCGGGATTGTATCTCGAATACATTTTGTGTTCAGTTTTCATTATTAATTTATGACGTTTCTCTTTTCTTTGCAGCTTGACCTCCATCTATCGTTCCAAGGTGAGTACCCAAAATACCCAAAACACATACAGCACAAATAATATCCTTTTTCAAATCTCTGCACTTACTCCTCTGCACCATGCATGCTGTCATCACCATCACAGACTCATATTCTATCATCTCTTACCTATCGATGGCTATCTGCTACACTCCATTAGCAAATGAATAATTTTTAGTTATCTGTTGTTGCCGCAAATCTTCCTCTTGCAATGTTCGCACAGACTCGGTATTCAGGACACCGAAGGGGTAGGGCGCATGCAACAAATGGAAACCCCTGTGGATGGCCAAGTAAACTCACATAGGATACACAAGGAAGAAAATGTTTCCTGATTAAAATTTTCGGAACAACACCAGGGCTGCGAGGTGTCCATAATTTTCCATCGGTCGGTCGCCGTGTGGAATCAACTTGGGGGCGATGGATTTGGCTCAAGTCATGTAAATTGTTTTTGTTTTTTCTATACTTTTAAGTTTTTGTGTAGTGAGAAGGGAGCCTTTCTGGCTTTTAGTAGGTACATCCTGAACGCTCCTGGGTATTGGTAGAACAATGTTTAGTTTTGGTTTAAAAGCCAGCCGAATGTGTTGAGTAATTTTCGATCTTTTGTTTGGAAGAGTTTCTCATTATTGCAAATGGAAGATGGACTCTCGACTGATTAGGATGTTTTTGTGGTTAAATAAACATCTAACATTTTACATGCCGGATGCGTGTTAGCTCACTCATATCCGTAGCAGCACTTTGTCTTAGTTACAAATGAATTTCTAATCGAATGAGTTCCATGCGCAGTAATGAATAAATTCGTTCCTATAGTGGCATAGAATTCGCCTTAGCCAATTTAAATTTACTGACTCAACTTCGTAATGAAACTTGCGGTTACGTTTCTTTTGAAGTTGAAGGGCTTTTCGCCTACTTTGGAAAGAAAATCTGTATTTTCTTGGGAGTCCTCGAGTAAATGGAGATTTATATCAGAGTAACTAAGTCTAGTATGTTGGTCGATTTCCTATTTTACCATCAAATAGGATTGACATTTTTTTCTGAAAAGAATTGAAAGACTTGATTTATTGGAGGTTGTTCTATCAGTCTTTCTGCATCCCTTTCAATCTACGTACCAGAAAGTACATTTTTACAGCTGACGAGTGATAAGCCGCTTCATGGTCTTATCTGACAGCTATTAGGTGAACGCTTAAGTCTTTTCGAATGTTTAAGATTACAAAATCTCGCCGTTGATGAAATTTTCACACTTAGGCAGAAGATGTTTAAGAACACAGGAAGTCCAAATTAAAATCCATCGATGGCCAAGAAGTACAGGACAACATCTATGAAGACGAGTGGTGAAGAGCTAAGGTACTTATTGGGTAATATAATAAAATGTAGCAATTGCTTTTACTCAAAAGAAAGAATCGAAGCATTTGCTACATTTCGTATGAATTAAAACTGATTTGAGTTACCTTCATAACTTCTGACATGTTCGAAAAGCGGCGCCACTTACCTTTTACTCAGATCGGTATGAATAAACCGTAGCAATTGCTACAAAAATCCTATTCTGGTATTTCGCTGACTCAAAATTTTTGCTAAAATATTTTGTACGCAAAAATTTCAAGGAAGCGGGAGTGATTATGTAGGCGGGAAATCTCGAGTGCACTTCATTTGACAGCTGCAAGTGATTGACACATGTCTCCGAACAATTACTGGCCTAACAGCGGATGTCGTCTTTGATGGGAGTTGCCGTATTGCTTCACGAAACATTGTGCAATTTTGACGTTTTGTTTATCAACAGTTAAGTAAAATTTTGTCTGTGTAGAACAACAAACAAAATGCAATTGTTTAATTTCACTAATCACTAGAAGGGTGGACTTATATTCTGTTTAGATAAAAATGTTAGAACGCAATCATTCCTAAGGTATATGGAGATCCGGGCTTTTAGGTTATATTTTAAAAACCTCTCGGTTATTCATAGTTCTATTTGAACCAATCGTCTTGTATGTCCAAAAATATTTCCCAAATTTTCCCAATGATCGGATACAATTCCCGCTAGTTTTGTTTTTGTTAAATTTTCCACAAAATCTGTAATACTTTCAAGGAAAATTTAAAAATTTAAATTTACTGATTAGGATTGACAGGAACAGCATGCTATGTTAAATTTTTTAAAGCAGGTTTTTATTCAAACCGATTCGAAGCTTTTGCTTAGTGCTTTCACTTTTCTTTTACCTTTTACTCAGAGCAAATGCTAATTTTATATTTATACGACCCATTGCGTTATGTTAATAGTTCCAGTCCTCCACTACGGATCTGGAGCATGGAATTTTTCGAATACGGAGATCAAAAGAGATCACCCCATTGGAAGATGCCCTTATTTTTGCAAATGGCCGCCAATGTCAAATTTGTGGACTAGACAGATGTAGAATATAAGTGAACAAGCCATGGAGCGTTACACTCCCCAAGAAAGCGGAATAATCGTGTCTATTTTTTTTGCGTAACAATTCGCCTGAAGTGTTGGCGCAGCGCGAATTCCGTCGCCGATTCGACTGCCGTCCGACACCGACTGCGCAAACACTACGCCGTTTGGCCACCTACCTTGAAGAGTATGGGACCACACGAGACGTTGCCAATAGTGGCCGGCCCCGGAGCACACGTTGAGCCGAGAATACTGCCGCTGTTGACGAGGATGTCGAGTTGTCGCCGGAAACATCAACGAGACGCGCGCCGTGCCTCGCAATAAGCCATCAGCCGGTCGTCCGATCAAATTTAAATTTTGGTCAAAGACTTGCGCATGTTCCTGTACAAAGTCCAGTCCGTGCATCAGCTGCTGCCTGTCGACCGCCAAATGCGTGTAACCTACGCCCAAGCCATCCTCAATCTCGAGGACGAAGTGGACGATTTTTCAAAAAAAATTATAATGAGCGATGAGGTTCATTTCCATCTCAGCGGGTATATGAAAAAGCAAAACTATCCCTTCTGGGGCACCGAAAATCCACGAGTAATGCACGAGGAGCCATTACGCCCGCTCAAAGTCACTGCATGGTGCGCTGTTCATGCTGGAGGAGTCTTCGGGCTATTTTTTTTTTCGAGAACGCCGCTGGTCAAACGACAACAGTGGACGGTTCGCGCTATAGGGCCATGTTTACCGAGTTTTTTCTGCCGCAGGACCACATACGACATGAGTGCGAGAATCTGACGCCCGAAGTTCTCGCCCAAGTGATGAAAAATGTCATAAAACGAGCCCGTATGGCAATTGTTACGGCGTCCATTTGGCCGATATCATCTTCTCGACTTGACCAATATAATTCAAAGGGTTCAAAAAAACATAATCAAAAAACAGAAGATTGCGCACAACATGAGAAAATAGCATCAGCTAACTTGGAGTGCACAATTATAGGCAGTTGGCTAGGGACCAGGTTAACCGTAGTGACTTCTAAAAAAAGTAATATAAAATGACTGTTCCGTCAAGGACGTTCCAAATAACAATGAAAAAGCGGGACACAATTCCTGTTGTCATACCACAGGGTTATCTGATCAGAAACCAAAAGACTTACGTGGTTGCAGATCCAAAAGAAACCACAAGTCCCACTGGTTTGACGTTTTGCAGAAATAAAAATGTTGCTCAACCGAAGGATGTTATTTTCTGCACCTTAAAAAAATCGCATAGCTTAGATAACGTTAAATTTTCTGTTTTATGTCGGCATGCTTTTCAAACTCGTGTGGACCTATAGAAAAAAAAACCAAAACAGGTTGTCAATATAAAAGTTCACTTGTTTTTGACATTTCCACCTGAATGACTGCATTGCTGTAAAAATTGTCACCCCCTTCCCACACAGACAAACGAATTCAAACTCCCCCGCACTAATTAAAATCAATTGTTGGTTCCTCAAAAACCAATAGTTTCCCCCCAAGCCTCCCTTTGTGCCTAGAGATGCCGGCGGATAAGTCTCCAGCCAATTATGGTGGCTTTCTTCTCCGAGGCGGATTAAGAGTAACCTTTCCATTTTGTTATTGAATCGAAAAATCTCTAAACAGGTCGATCCTAATTGCAACTCTCTGTCGATTGGCGGAGCACGCATTGCTAATTAATTAGTCTCGAAGAGCAGCCCCCCCCCCCCCCCCTGTGGTAAAAATGAAATGAAATCCCCCTCGTTTCAAATTCAATTTCTATATACACTCAATGGATGGTGTTCGATTCTAAGGGTCGTTAAAATTCCCCATCCGATGCCAACCCCCTTTGCATATACCACGTTATCCTTTCAATTTGTTGCCTGCTAATTTAGACTGCTTCATTAGGCTCGGAATGACAGGCACAAAGGTAGGACGAAATCACAGCGCAAAGTCGACCATCTGGGATATACCACCACATCTCGGTGTATGAATCGTTGTCAAGGATAAGACCTCACTATAGATGTAAAATTATCCAGCAAACGCCACCCAATTCGGGCACTCTTCTCAAGGACCCGTTTTGGTGGTTTGCACGAGACGCTTATACCCGAGGGGAGCTGTATACATTCATATGTACGAGTGTATGGACAAAGTAAATAGGATTCAATTTTAAGCGATTAGAGACCATCCCAACCGCCCAGTGAAATGGGATTTTAATCTCAGGACATTACTCGTTTTGCAGTTCCTTACTTGCGAGTTGGCAAGTTTGCTGTACTATTCCATGAAGGATAGAGCAAGAGCAAGAACAAGAACACGAACACTCATTCATGTCAAGGTGAAGCAGTACGACACCGAGCGGCGGTGCTCGTCATCCCTAATCGGATGACAGATGTAAATGATTGTCATTGATGTTGTGTTATATACGGTATTCGGCTGCGGTCTACGTCCCGTATTCAAGTGGTACTTCTGTCAAATTTAAATGTAAGACTGAAGAAACCGGGTCCCATCAACCATTGAAAGGCGAGTCCTTGCTGGAGTGCAATAATTCCACCATTATTTCTTGCCATGGCGCATATAGCGATGGGTATACGTGGGTGTGTATCTGTGGCCATAACGAATTACCTCGTCGGGTTGAAAATGAAATAATGTCCTTTTATTATCCCTAATAGCGCGTCCATTCGTTCAACTCATGACGGGTGTATAGGATGATTACAAAAGTACTTAATAATATCGTTGTGCTTGGCAATAAGGTGGCGGCCGGACTGGGCTGTTAAAAAATATATAGGACCAGCTTTTATTTTTATTCGCGCATCGATGCGATGATGATGAGATGGGCGGGAGAGCATAAGGATAGATGCTCGTTATAGGTATGGGTTGGTGCGGTGGTGGTGAAAATTCAATTATCCTTAGCAGTTGAGATTAATTGAGCGCTGCGGCATGCGGAGCGTGATGAATAGATTGGATTTTGGTATCTTAAGCGCGTTGGTTGTGTGTGTGTGGGGGGTTTCTCTTCTTCATTTTTTTTTTGTTTTTTTTTTTTTGTGTACCGAAGGGAGCCTCATTCATACCTCCGTGCTCCGTTCTATGTGCAGTGAATTATGAGGGGGTAATTTGTGAGAACCATGTACAATGACCCATGTCGGCCAAACGTGGGGGTATCCCTTGCAAGGACGACCAAGGAGATGGAGTTAGTGAATTGATGTTATGTAAAATTAATTGGGCAGTTTCATTTTAAGTAGGTCCCGCTAATGGGACCAAATTGGGGAGTTTTCTTTTTTTCCCTGATTGTCGTTACTCTTGTTTTTGGGTGGGAATGATGTTAGGGGATTATTGTTGGTCGTTTATCCTTTACCACTGTTGCAGGTTTTGGACATAATTTGAATTAGGACTTTTTTCTGTATTCTATAGGACGATGTAATAGGATTTCAAATCGATAGGGTACTTTGGAATAAATTCAGTTGGAGGGTTGGTTTTTTTTTTTTTTAAAGTCTGCTGTGGAAATACCTAATATCCAATGTGCGGTCTATGTATAGAGATATTGGGTAATGCTATCAGGATGGAAATACCTATGTCTGCGATGGGATCCAGGAGCAAAGGACTTTGCACAGAAAGAATTTTAGGAGCAAATCAAGAAAAATAAGCTCAAAATCACACGAAGAAAACATAACTTTTCGCAATTTTCCACAAGTAGTTATAAATTTTACATAACTATTGATGGTAAATTGCACAAACAATTCATAAATTACAACTTTTTTGTTGTTAATTAAGATTTCATCCTTTATTTGTGAACTTAAGGCACAAATTACAACCACGAAGTCTTAGTGTTAAACTGCGAATCTCAATAGGGGTAAAGTCTAGATTTACTATTTCAGTTGTTGTAGGTAATTTACAAATTTTTGGTAGAAAATTTACTTATTTTTCAACAATTTGGAACAACTTTTTAGAAATCTACGATTCTTGAGGAGTGATTTAAAGCTGAAACAGTCTGTAGGGAGCTCCTTACCCGACGAAGCGGAAAATGCCAATCAGGCAGTTGCCAGACGTTTGCCATTTGTTATTTGGATGACACAGACAGTCTATTTAAGAAGCCTTTTTTGCGTCAGTGAGTTAGTGCCCGCAGCTCTTATTTTAAAGGGACATTCATTAAGCGCTTCATTTCTTTTAATTTAAATAAATCAAAATAGCATTTTTTATTCATTTGAAAGGTCCATCGATAACATTCCTCGAATGTCCGCCACGGCTTTTCTGGGTGGAGCGAATCCGAAATGTCAAATTTTTCTTAACTCTCGCGCAGAAATCAGGCTGAATTTGACCGATGGCATGTTTTATTTTGGCTTTGAGGGCCGCCGTGGTTCGTGGGCTGTATGCATAGACCTGCGACTTCAGAAAACCCCACAAGAAAAAGTCTAACGGGTTCAAATCGGACGATCTCGGTGGCCAGCTGACATCATCTCCACATGAGATGACCATGTCATCGAATTCACACCAAACACTGACTTTTTTGGGATATGCATTGGACACTCTTAGATCTTATGTGGATTAATATCGTCCCAAATTCGGCAATTTTGTTTGTTGACATACCCATTCATCTGGAAAGGGGCCTCATCCATGAAGATGGTTTTTCGATGATAATTAGGGCCATCAGTTGCCAAATGCTTTTGATAAAGCAATTTTATTAATTGCACGTGTTTTTGAACGCTATGAACTACATCGAAACAGAAGTTGAAAAAAGTACAAAAAAAGTGTAAAAGTCGTATTTACTGTTCGATCACATAGTACACTCTGTATATTTTATCTCAATTTTAATTTTTTCAAAAAGTCAAAGCTTTCACCTTTCGCAAAGCTAAAGAAACGAATACACACACAGAGATCGAGACCGAATTTCCGCTAGATCACGTTTTAATCGCATAATTCCTGTCAGTTTTGCAGGCAGCTCTTTTTCGCTTTACTTGGCAACATTTTTCTATTTTTGCTTCCGGAAATTTTAAATACGAACAATAAAGCTCTGAGCTTTCACATCTCATAGATGGCACGTAAATATGCGTTTGGATTTCAAGGTTTTCACTTTTTGTACTTTTTCCCACTTTTGTTTTGAAGTGGTTCATACTTTAGCAAACCGGAATGAATGGCAGCCAATTTGACAGACAAAGCTTCAACAATATGGCCACTATCAACTGTCAAAGATCGAAACCCAAGTATTAATTTGACTTTGATAAGGTTCAGACTTGTAATTTCTGTAGGCAAAAACTCCGAAGTAAAGCAATTTCGAAGTAATTACTTCTGGGAAAACTTCTGTAAGAACTTTGCGAAGTATATTCACAGGCCTTATAGATGAATATGGAATCAAGTTTCGGTAAGATCTCTTTTAGACCTCTGAAAATGTGTGACGAGCTTCTTGACGGCATCCGACCGCATTATAGAAGCAATGAACTGTTTGCATTCGTCTCTTAGGAGTCACACTTGCTTAGTGACCGCAAAACCATGGATAATGAGAGTGTCATTCGGGTTTCGGGGAGACTTCTCTACGTGTGTTTTGTACATTGTACCAATCTTGTGTATCAGATAAGTCTTCAGCATAAAAAGGGACTTCCCACTCCTTGTTCTAAATTTTTGGCAGCTGCAATTCCGTATGGGAAATTGACAATAATAAAATAATTTAAAAAAATAAAAGAATGAAAAATCTATAAAGTTTGTAAAGGGTGATTTTTTAGCTGGTTTGGTTTTGGCAACACTGGTTTTGACAGCTGACGTGTGTTTAGTAACTTGTGTCACTGTCAAACAGCTTCAGTTTGGTTTGCAATTTAACCATGGATCGTCTTACAAATGAACAACGCTTGCAAATTATTGAATTTTACTATCAAAATTCGTGCTCGGTTCGAAATTTTCATCGCGCGCTGCTTCCATTTTATGGACGAAGCTCATTTTTGGCTCAATGGGCACGTAAATAAGCAGAATTGTCGATTTTGGATTGAATATCAGCCAGAAGCATTGCAAGAGCTACCAATGCATCCAAAAAAGTCACAGTTTGGTGCGGTTTATGGGCGGTGGCATCATTGGACCGTACTTCTTCAAAGATGATGCGAATCGCAGCGTTACTGTCAATGGTGAACGCTACCGAGCGATGATAACAAACTTTTTTTTGCCCGAAATGGAAGTTCTTGACTTGCATGATATGTGGTTTCAACAAGACGGTGCCACATGCCACACAGCACGCGAAACAATGGCGCAATTGCGAGGCGAGTTTGGTGAACAGTTAATTTCACGTTTCGGGCCGGTCAATTGGCCGCCTAGATCGTGCGATTTGACACCATTAGATTATTTTTTGTGGGGGTATGTCAAGGCTAATGTGTATAGGGACAAGCCCGCTTCGATTGACGCACTGGAAGCCAACATCCATGCATTCATTCGTGAGATACCGGCCGATATGTGTGAAAGAGTATGCCAAAATTGGACTCAGCGGATGGACTACCTGAGACGCAGCCGCGGTCAACATTTGCATGAAATTATCTTTAAACATTAAATTGCAAGGTTCAAACTATCGATTCAAATAAATATTTCATTCATTTTTTCGAATTTTTTGTGTTTCAATAAGGCCTCACAGCAAGCATCTTACCGAAAAGGTTGCTTCTTTTGCGAAACAATAACCCACTGCGCATGTTAACTGCTTCTATAAGGCCTTTCAGAAATGCAAATTGCATTTTCAGTAAGGTCTTATCCTCTCTGTTAAAGTGCGCCAAATTTGTTTGTATAAGGCCTTATACAGTCAATATCGCGGAAGGGGAAGTAGCCTCGGTAGCGCCATACCGAAGTCAAATTGCTACTTGCGAAGTTCCTTTCGGAAGGCCCTTTACATGAATATCTGCAAAGGATGAACAGTATACAGAAAGTACCGCGCATAATATACCGCTGATGAGGGACTCAGGTGCCATGAGAAAGAAGAGCCAATCCAATAAAAAAATAAAAAAAATGTGCCGAATATTGTTTGAGGCTTGCACATGTCGGGCCCAGACTGTAGTTCTGTCACTCCGTTCAGACAACCCCATTTGGGATCTTAGACAGAAAGACCTTAAGAATAAAATGACCTTAGTGCTTATAAACTGATGAATCCTTACATCGGTTTTCATCCAGCTAAACTTTATCAGGACCTTATTTCTCTAAATTGTCATCCCTCACTAGTTTATTGTCAATCTCCTTTTGCATTTCGAAATAACAAACTATATTTAGGAAGTAAATAAATTCATCACAATCTGTATACCTAATCCCCAACATCCAATGACGCCAGCAAAACACACCTATGGACGACTCTTACTAACCTTGTTCCACTGTCATAGAAGCATCAATAGAAAAGAAGACGCCACGCTCTTAACCCCCATTTTTTCTTAGTATACAATGTACACCTATATAACAAAATGTATGTCTATCGGACAATCTTTTCCAATCAATTAGACATCTTATTGCTCATTTAAACTTGAAAATAGGAATTTATTAACTAGACAGACTTTGTATGCCGGCGGCACAGACAGATGGTATCCAGCTCTATACAAACCGTACACAATTTTTGCATCAGAGATGATCAGAGATGAAGATGCGGTCTTCGGAACGTATAAAGTAGCTCTGGCATCTTTTGACTATGTCTTCGGCGTGCGCGATCGGAATGAGTGTGAGGGAATGCATCCCGTGAACATTTTGACAGATTAACTTGACTTTGTTTATGCAATTATGGCTAGTTGATGCTGATAGTGCATATAGCGCATTTGTATGTGCGAGTGCATTTGTTTATATGGCATTTCAACAGTTTGCACTATCAAAACAAAGATATTTCATATCACGCCTCTCATATAGCGCGGCAGTGAGGGTCAGACTCGGAATTTTTTTTTTATTTTATTTTCGTTGGAGTTCTGCTGTGCATTTGTTGATGTACGAATCTTAGAGATCTACATCTACAATAATGCAGATGTTCCAATTGCTGGGTGATTGATTTTTAAACCGTGGGGCTTGGGGAAGCAAGCATTTTTGATGCGAGTGAGACGTTGGAAAAGTGCGTAGGAATGTTAAACAAATGCGTGCAGAGCTCTAGATGAGGGATGAACTTTATATTGAAATGAAATCAGCAAGATCTAGAGCTATGCTTATGGACAAGAGCCTAAGGCCGCTCCCTTGGTTGTTGGAGCGATATATTTAGATATGTCCCCTTTGGTTGCTATAGGAAGGTAGGTATAGATTCATTGAAGAAACGACAGTAGTATATGTCGATCCGCATTTATCGGTAGAAAATTACACAAACAAGTGTTTATCATAAAACTAACCTAATTTTGGGTCCTTTTCACATAGGTAGACTCTCAATCTCCTCAATATTTATACCAATACGGAAAATAAAAATTGCAGAAGGAAAGGTCCGAACTAATCATTTCGTTACATGATTCTGTAACTCAACACTCTAAGAACTGAGACTCTGCGAACTTAGTAATCTGCTTTACAAACCACAATGACTTACAGGCGTAGTTTCCTATTATTCAAAAAAGTAATAATTGGATTTTTATACCAATTTAAATAATATTCATTTGAAAAATTGTCAGGCTATTGAAGTTCTATAATTACGTGTTAAACGCTCGGTACCTTTCTATCAAGGAGCTTTCTTTGCGTTCCACTGAAAAGACACTCGTTATCTAGGTATCTCTAATAAATTTAAGACAAATGTTCGTTGTACAATATGTATCGAATAAGATGGTATAAAAATTGTTTCAAATTGTGCAAAAATCGTGAAAAGAACCAGTTCTTATAATTTACCTATTTGTAGTTTTTAAATTGAAAAAGAGGTACCATAGACTTAAACAAAATTCCAAATATGAACTTTTTTTGCACGACGGTAACCTTGTCGTGAATACAATCAATTTGAATCCAACTCTCTCACAACTCACAAGTCACAATAGAGTTTCTACCTCCGCGCTTTTGCAGTATGTTTTAAATATTCACCTGGCAGCGAAAACAAAACAAAAATCACAGCAACCTTTGAAAAATTTATTTATTTTTTTAAACAGAAAAAATAGTGGAAAAATGTCATTTTGAAATCAAAATCCTCAAGCGGCAGCTATCTTTGTTAAAGCTTAAAAGTGTAGAAGGAAAAATATTGTTTCACATTTATAAATGTTTTTATTTTGTGTTTGGTTGGTAATGTTTTTTTTTTTTTCGTGGAATGAAATATTTTTGTCGCGTCTTGTTTCACTACCCTGGCAAATTGCTGAAATCCCCGGTACGATTTACTTTTGTAAGTAGCGGAAAGAAGAACAAGAATTGCTATACATATGAAAATGAATTCTATGAACTGGAAGCGACCGATATTTGGTACCGAAATGATTCGGATTCGGAGACTCAGTGAATTTCGGGAGGCCGTCCCCATCACCCATCACGATAGGAGCACGTGAATTAGATGGTGATTACAGAAATTTAAAATGGATTCCCAGCATTTGTTTAAGCGGTGTGTGATGATGTCATCATTTCGCATTATCCGTCCTGTGCCTTCCAGGTAAGGTTGTCAAAATAATCTTGAATTTATTTAACGGTACCTATGTCTTTATGGTATTTACGTAGTACATACCTATATAATCTAGTAAACTGCGATATAAGAGTATGTATCTATGTATTTTATTTTTAAATGAGAAATAAGCCATCAATTATTTTGAATAAATAAATTATATTTTATAACAGTCCTCTGGCCTTCATATGCGCATCTTACTTTTGATTCATTTTACATTTTTTGTCGAGGAACGAATCCAGCTATCAGGCATCACTGAAATTTTTCGGTGGATTGACATAAAACTGAAATAGCAACGTCACTCCCTCGATTTAAATTATTTTCCTGATAGGTAGGTAGGTACCGGACTAATGCATGAGATTTGTTGTCAAAAAAGACTTAAATATAAAAATCGCCAGTAATGTTTGAAAGAGTAGAGTATGTGCTGCAAATATGGCCCACCCATAACATTTTTTAAAGTAAAACCATGAATTTTTGTCGAATCCATTTTTTTTTTTTTTAATATAGTCGTAGAAGTTATTTTTACTTCCGTATTTTATAATTTTAATAATAAAATTAAGGCGCAGTGGCTTAGTGGTAGTGTGTTGGGCTACTAAGCGAGGGGCTCAGGTTCGAATCCCGAGAGGGCCAAATTACATCTTAAGGTTTTTTTCCACTGCGCCACCTCTCGCGAACGTCTGACAAACATCCGAGAGTAAAACTGTCATGAATGAGCTTCTCAATTAGCCGTTTGGACTCGGCGCAAAATTGTAGATCCCTTTCATTCGTCCCAAAAATTGAAAACCCACACAAAACGAATGGTTGCAAGAAGCTAGTCCTTGGGTCCCATAGACCTGTCGCGCCAAAATATTTATTTATTTCTTTTTTTTAATAATAAAATTAAACTTAACTAAAAGATAAAAACAAAAACTTAAGGAAACTCAGTTTTTCTCCTTCTGGCCTTAAATATATGTTCAACCCCTGTTTTTTCTATTAAGTGCAATGACTGCTCTCATAATGTCTTTCTTAGCCCATTTCGGTCGTATTTTTTTGTGTTTTTCTAAGAGAACGAATCGATTCTATCGCTTATTAAATGTGGACTACTGCTGGTTCACAAATGAGTTGGACCATATTATCACACAGTGTGGTTTTTCCGCTGAATTTAATTTTTCATATATGTACGTCTAAAACTGTTTTTAAATTCTGATCGCACAAAAAATAAGAAAAGTCTTAACGCTATTCAGACTTAGAAAAAGATGGTTGAACTTAATCTTGGTCTTAAAATGTTGCTAATGAATTTTAAAGTTAGTTATTAGTTTATCAAAAAAAAGAAGCAAATTTTCTTAAAATGTTGCTAATGAATTTTAAAGTTAGTTATTATAGTTCATCAAAAAAAAGAAGCAAATTTTCTTAAATTTTCAAATTTTTCCTGTACGTAAAACTTTTTTCGTACACAAAAATTAATGAATTCTTTTTCTGGAAAAATTGAAGATAATTTACTTCCTTGTGTTTGATAAACCAACTTTACAATTCCTAAGCAACATTTTAAGACCAAAAATGAGTTCAATAAGGACAAGCTTTCTTTTTGGCTAATGGTGTATCTAGATAATGTGTGCGCTATTAGCTTTTTTTCAACGGGATTATGAATGCTGATGCATCACTGTAATCGTATTTGTGGTATGTTTTGCGAAATCACTTGTTTTTAAAAACAGACACAAAATTTGAACGAAATGGATTCAGCAGTTTTTGAGATTATTTAAAGAGCTGTGGAATTTTTCTAAAAAGACTGAATCAGATATTTTCTACAAAACCGTCCACGAAATAACGAAATGTAAAACATGACGACTTTACAGTTTTCTTAACAGGTCACATTTTTATCATTTTACACTGTGGGCTCAAGTCAAATGTTTGCCATGGAAGATATGCTTAAGTTGAATCAGTTCTAGTCTCCCTATATACTCAACCTCAAATCCATTCTGTTCTGTGAAACAAGTAGGCCGTGCATGTGCATGTTTAATGACCCCAAAAGTGCACCCAGTCAACGATTTCCAATAAACCCCTCTGCATATTCATCTCCCAGTAAATCCCTCAAGTGCCGAGTTCCTGTCAATCACATTTAAACAGCATTAATAATTCCGCCCTCTCATACACACATGCACTGGAAAAAACACAAAAACAACAGCATCATCATTCCGTGTTAGTTAATGCTGTAAACAGCATCCCACTGAATGCAAATATTTACATATCTGATTGTTTATTGATTTGAGGAAATGCTAAGTTTTGCACAAAACGCATTCGTATACCTAGAACATTAATAAAATGCAGAAATACCGCAAACAGATGAATGCATACTTGCATAACCACATCAGGATGTGTGTGCAGGATACATAGCTTATTGCCTACGACATGTGGGTGACATGCAAAAGTCTTGAGTCTAAGACATACAGACTGACCTTTTAAGGGAAACGCTTCTCCTAATGGACGAAGTGATTGTTTCATATGGATTATCGAATAGTGTCCCTCTCTTGAGTCATGATGACCAAGAGTGAATGTAACTAATGGTTGGACGATGGGAAGCCAAAGCCATTCACCATAACAATGGGGGTCTTTGAGTGCGGTAAACAAGACTAGTTGCCAAACATCTGGCCAAAAGAATGAAAGAAAGCAATATGAGGCTTATTAGATAAATAAACTTGGGGGGAGAATTTCACACGTTTCCAACTTGTTTGCGGCCATTTCTCTATTGAAGTACGGGGAGGATGCCAATTACACTTTGAAGATGATATACCTTTACAAGTGTAGCCTACTTTATTGCTTAGATACTGTGTGTATCATGTAGGACTGTGTTTAGTTGTTTATTTTCTGGTGATGGGAAATCTGAAGGAGACCTTGACTAGGACTCGCTATCATCCCACTAATTCGCTCTATTGCGCCACTTGTAATGAGTCGCGCAAAGTTTTCATTTCATCACGTCACGTTGTCAGTTGAAGGCCTTGGTTCACCCCAAAAACGGCAAGCAAGAACGCTGTTGGTGCATTTACATACCACTCATTAAATTGCCGAA
Organism: Cheilosia pagana; assembly: GCA_936431705.1. NCBI lineage: Eukaryota > Metazoa > Arthropoda > Insecta > Diptera > Syrphidae > Cheilosia > Cheilosia pagana. The sequence continues at coordinate 87,457,270 of OW386166.1, read as the reverse complement.
ACACACCTCCAAAAAGACAACGCGAGTTTTAGCGTGGAATTACACGTCGAGTATATGGAGTGGGTGCATTTATATGATGGAATACGTCAGCTAGCAACAAGTATGAGTACTTTTCCATTGCATGCTCATTTAAACAATCAACATGCCGAAAACGCATATGTGGGGTTTTAGTTGTCATTCCCAGCGCGAGGAAGGGTGTTAAATTGCTCGGAAATCCAACTTAGTTCTTCTCACATATGAGGAACACGTAAGGAGCAATCGCTCTACGCCACAGTGCACACGCTAGCAACGAAATGAATTAGGACGCATAATAATGCGGTGTTCCATCAAAGTTTTAATTGGGAGGGTTCAACATTCTCTTCGGGATAATTACCCTAAGTACCCTAGGGCACATGGCTTAAGGCGAAAAAATGCATATACAACAGTAATTAGAGGCCAAGGACCTTGTTTAAATTCAGCAAAGCTATGCCAGGTCTTATCTTGGTAAAATTACAGTCAATTGCCACAAAGAATTATTTTTTGCAATACAAGGTGGAGTGAAGCCTCCAATAGACTACCATTTCGATTTCCGCTTTACTTCAATATTTTGATAAAACTTTTCAGTACCTTTTTTTTACAGAATTTGTCGATTCAGTTCAAATGAGACCTACTCTTGAATTTTAAGGTCTTTAAGAGGCTTGCCTTTTAAATGAAACTTCGAATAAACCAACCATTAAATTTATTTCTAGTCCGGGTGACATTTATCGAAGAATAGTTATCATTATATCGGGCTGTATAGAAAGTGGCGCCACCTAGTTTAAAGCGAAACGAGTATGACTGAAAGTGGATGCATCATTTTACGGGTTGCAACTAGCGTTATCAAAATGAGAATGACGAAAAGCGGGACATTGCGAGTTTTATACGGATGTACTTATTTTACTTTTGGTGGCGCTTACAGTCCGGGGTGGACCATGGCCTCAACTAACAAGCCCCTTCAGGCAGTTCGATCCCTCGCTGTATACAGTAGCACCTAGGTTCTATGAGAGGTTCTTAGATGCCTTCTTAGCCCGAAGAAACAGCGATTGGCAAGAGTCCTTATTCGCTTGATCTCTGCGCCGATGTCATTTTGCGAAGTGATAGTGGAGCTCAGGTATACAAAGTCTTCGAAATTGTATCTGTCCATCATGACGTTTTGTCGGAGTCGCCGATGTTGAGAGTCCTTTCTCGTTGACAGCATATACTTCATTTTGTCCTCATTAACAGCCCGACCCATATTCGCCGCCTCCATTTCGATGCTTGCAAATGCGCCACTGACAGCTCGCCGCGTTCTCCCAATAATGTCAATATCATCAGCATAGGCAAGTAGTTGATCGGACTTTTGAAAAATTGTACCTCTGGTGTTGGCTTGTGAGTTTCTTACAATTGCTTCAAGAACGATGTTAAAGAAAGTACATGATACCGCGTCGCCTTGTCTTAAACCTTTTTCGACATCAAATGACTCGGTGGTATTCTACTAGGGTTTTAGGGGGACAATTATTCAAAAAATGTTTACACCAAAGTAAGAAGAAGTTGATAAAAATAATTTCATGTAGATACACATTTTTTTCTGATTTTTATCAGAAAAAAAAATTTAGCTTGAATACTACCAGTTACATTTGAAAAGAAGGTACCAGATTATTCATACTTTGGTACGAAAAAGGGGGACTGTCCCCTCTAAAGGGGGGCGTATGATAACCCTAGTCGCAACCCAGAGTGCAATATTTTGTTTACTTACGATGCCATTGAGCAGGAAATGGGCTTCATCGGATATCATAAATTTTTCTCAAGAAAAGCCATCATAATTTTGTTTTGTTTGGCGAATAATAACCGATTTGTATGAAGGGTTGTCTAACAATTGCATAAAAAGCATTGAATCCAAGTCACTTTTTAAATGTCGAAGGGAAGTTCTCAACAAATACCTCCAACATGCTGTCTCCGAAATGCGCTTAAAAATTGTAAGATGTATTTTGTGTAGTTTTCCGGGGGTTAAACTGAGACCTCGGTTAGTAATCCACCACTTTAACTACTGGGTCACTGCGCCGCGAGCTCAGTCTTGGTAGATAAACAGTCGAGTCCCTCTAAGTTCTAAGATAAACCTCCTCCAACTCGATTTTTTCGACACCATTTTTGCACTTCCCTCAATTTTCTATTGAAAAGTCAGCCTCTAAGTCAATTTTGCCACCAAATAAAACATATTATTTCGATACTTGGCCTATACTTATCCCTTCTCTTGATTTGCTTTTCTATCTCAACGTCCCGCCTATCCATAACAAAGGTCTCTAGTTTAGGAGTCTTAACTGAATCAACTGTAGCAGTATCTCGATCTTTCACCACCGACTTTGAATCATCAAGTGCAATCCCTACGCGGTTAGAGGAAATATTTTTGACTTGAGATAACCATTTCATTCTTGGCCAAGGTGGTATGGATGGACGCCGCCAGGTGGCAAGGTAATCAATAGCACGTCTTGGAACCCAAAATGGGAAATTGCGTAAAAAGTTATCTAACCATGGAACGCATTGAACAACTATCTGAACAAAGAAGAGTTAAGAAGAATATTTTAAATGCAATTTTAACAATCTATTTGACACTTTTGAGACTTACACTAGGTATATTTATCCCAAGTTAATGTACCTCAAACTTATCTTAGAACCTTTCTGTTCATGCCTACGCTAGAAAACTGCTTTCAGCGCCATTCAATTTCAACGAGCGGGATTTTGAAGAACGTTGAATCAAACTAAGGGACACTCAACAAGTTGTTTTTCAGTTATATACCACTTTTTTTCAAATAATGAGCAGTTTACTGGTGTATTCGTCTACTCCACTCATTCTTTTTCTTTACTTGGCAGAAATAATTGTTCAATAAAATAAGCCTAATGAGAGATTGATGTCGGCTGAAATTCTTGCCATCATGTGAGTAATAGTTGTAGCAGATTTTTAATTAAATAGTGGTGCAAAGTTTTTTAAAATTAAAAAAAAAATGCTGCTCGACATTGAGTACCACACGCGTATTTTTCTGTTCCTTTTGCAAACTCTCCGAATGGAGAGATAGGAATTTTCATTTTAGCAGCTGGTGCTGGGAACTGACACCAAATGGCATGCCCAAAGCTAAAACAAAGACCAAATTAAAGGCCGACTAATTATCTACTCAACTTATTGACTTCAACCACATTTTAATGGAACTCCACTGACCTACTCTTTTTACTATCATTTATTAAATGTGTTTAAACAAAAGCAAAAACTTTGCTAATCCGTCCAACTCGGATCCCTCCCTCAATACCTTTAACTTATTTGAATCTCTCGCCATAATTCGACTAAGACGGGTTGAAAAGATATAGTATTCTAGGAGTTCGCGTGCGAGCTCCACTTACAGTGCCCCAGTGTCCTTCCCATCGTATAGATATCGGATGATTCGATGATTCGATGATTCTTAATCGATAAACTCACTACCTGTGCTAATGATATGGATTAATATAAATTTTAAATTTAATTTTTGTGCACAGCTACATAGCGTCTACTCCCACGCGTGCATAATTGCATTCGATGGGAATCCAACACGTGTCCTCTCGTCTATGCCTAGAGGCGTTTTAAATGATAATTACTAGTGCATTTGTTTTTTGCTTTTTTTTTAAATAAATAATTCAAATGTAGACAGATATCTGCGAATTCTCATGCACCTATGGCCGACGAGGGAAGTTTTATGCGGCCTGAAGAACGTCACCCTCTAAATGCTAGAATATGTGCCGTGCCACCGACTTGGATGTGCACAATATTTCCTGCCGAATAAAATATGAATTTATTTATTTATTTGAATTCATTTATGCCATGCCAATAGTGAATGCATTCAAAAATATTCCAATTCCGATGGATCAACAATTGTCGCTGCTGAGCAACAGCATGCTGCCATCAAATCTCATTTTCTTATTGCCACAAATGTTCAGAATGGGTCTATGATTTCATTTTTGAATTTATTCAATTTACCCGCAAAGGGATTTCACTTTATTCGCGCGTATTGTTATAAATTGCTTTCATATATTGCCTACCAGCTACGAGTATCTTGCCGATATAGTTGGCGTCTGTCATCATACAAACGAATGAAAGTACACGCACAACAACTGGTGGATGATGGAACGGCGATATGAAATTATTAGAAAAAACCAATTGAATAATCATTTTTGTGGTGTTATGCGAATGCAGCGAGCACGCGTGTTCAATAAATCTCAATGAATGTTGGATATGATTTCACGCGCATGTGCATAACAAATAATATTTATCGGCAAATCATGATCCCAAACAGGCAATTTAAAAAGTGATCATGATTACTAGTGTTTTTTTATCTAGTTTCACTTTCAATATCAAACCAATTATTATTAATTTTGCATACAAAACGCTATGGAAAAGGTAGGTACTAGGTAGGTACCTAGGTATTTCTAATTTTGATATCAGTTCAAATCTGTCCAACAAGAGCGCATTTTCAAGTTTGAACTAGGTATGCCTACCTACGTCCTAGTTACGAGACGAGGTATTTTACGAACAGGTAGGTAGGTTCATCTTCAGATTGGTTTTTTAGATCGGAACCGCTGTAATCCGCCGAAAAGTGCAAGAGGATAAGCGAATACTAACTTAATAGACTTAGGCTGCAAGAGTCCTATCCAACTGATGCAATATAAAATCGCAAACATTGCGGTCGCGTCACATTTGATGACAACTCACATCACAAGAAGAATCAAATAAAGTTTTGATGAATAGGTATTCAAAAAAAACCGGTTGGTTGTTGGGCTTATAGATTTATGAGTTATGATTATGACATGAGTTAACCAAAATCACTCATTCATAGGAGTGACGAGTGACGATGACGACACTCATTCAATACAATAAAAAAGAGTAATGAGTGAGTGGTATCAATGAAAGTGTTGCCGATGTGATTGCATTAGGTAATAATGTGGCGATCAGTAAAATGAATATGTACGAAAGACTCAAAACAGCAAAATGAGGCTTTCTAGTGGAATAAGTTTGTAAATAACAAAAGACACCTTATTCCAGGTCTAAATGACAAAAGAACTGTAGCAAACTCATTACAAAAATAAATCTTCGAAAACAACTTTTTCAACGACTGGGAAGTCTATACCTACCTAATGCATTTTCTTAAAACCTCAATGTTTTTTTTAAGGTCGGTGGACATTTTGAAAGACACTAAGTGAAGCTAGTCATAAGGATCCGCCAATGAGTGGAACCACGCCTCTTTTTAATGGCTGACTAAACACATTTAGCAAATTATCCCTACTATAGGTAGGTATTTGTGAACGGATTTGTGGGAAAGCCTTTGATTTTGTAACTTAAGCTAAGATTAGTCTGTATGCCAATTGTGCATATAAATGCCAACAGGCATATGACCAGAGTAGGTGTCAAATAACCAAAATGCCAGGATTATTAAAACTGTATATCAGACTATATGACCAAAATTACCAATATGGTCAAATTTGCCTTGATGGTCATTTAAGGCATTTGTTGTTTATAACCAAATGTTGTAGTGGGGTAATGCTGTAAAAAAAAAACAAAGCAAAAAAAGGGATTCAATGTGTACGACTTGTGACATCGTAAAGTCCGGGTCGGATCTCGACTGCCGAAATAAATTTGCGGATGAGATGGTCTAAACATTCGCCTTTAATCGCTTTGTCGGTCTCTTCCTGGCCCTGTCAGCTATTGCTTCCTCCATAATCCTGGCATCGCTAGCCGCTTCGATTGAGCTCCCCAAAAACATATAGATGTGTGTATCACAAAACGAAGAGAAAACACACAAAAAAACTTAAAAGGGTAAAATAACAAACAAAATAAATACAACAAGTAAAATTTATTCAAACCCATGAAAATACATAACGAATATTAACAAAAATACATTAAAACTATATCACAAACCAAATACCTAGATAGCAAAAAATTTCTTCACAACACAAGGAAAAAAGTATAAATAACCACAATTACTAGAAAAGGACAAGACCACAAAATAAACTTAAACAATTTACCTACAAAGAAAAGACAATTAAATAATTTATATTATAGATTCAGTAATCTACAAAAAAAAGAGAACGAAAATGAAAATTAATCCCAATTGCACGATTCACCGATGACAACAAAAAATCTTGTTCCATCAAAAATGCCAGAAATTCCACAACGAAATTTCAATAAAGTGCTGGCATTCGTGCTTATTGTCCCATTACACTATATGCTTTTTGGGCATTTTTATCTGTCAAAATCAGCCCGGTCATATGTGGCATTTAGGTCATTCGAGCATATGAGATATGCCCATTACATTGTAAGACCATATTTTGACAGGAGAACCGTCAGAAATTGGCATTTTATGACCACTTGGCATACCGTCTAATCTTACCTTTACCAAAGTCAAAAACATCTTAATTTACCTACCTGCCTTAAAAGAATTTACCCCCTAGTAGCTTGATGGGAATTCTTTGAAAACAAAATCACAGCTTCGTCCCTAGTCCAATGGTGACATGTTGTGTTTTTGCCCATGGTCATTTCTGCTCTGCTTAGACTTGATCGAATTCTTTTTAAAAGATTTTACAGACAGCATACTAAAAGCCTTACATTACATTATTTTTTCATTTAGAAGTACCTTCCTACCTACCTATTAGTAGAAAATCGAATGCTGCCTCTTCGAATAGCTCGAAGAAAAATGAATAGAATAGTCTAAGGCAGTATTTTTGTTGATGCCTTATGGTTACAAAAATTAAAAATTTGTTGGATCTAAGGGTAGGTACTTTTTATTGGTCACAGTGGCGTAATACAAACCAAGATATGTTTAAGTCAAATTTTGCTTAGGTATACTAGAAACTAGATAGATAACAGATTCAATGCCTCTGACTATTTTTATTTGTTTTTATTTTCATACCCATTCGTTCTTATTGAACTTCAAGTACTTATTTTTTGTACCTTGAATACATAGGTATATCCTTTTTCTACTTCTATGATGAAAGCGGTAGCTATTGGGGAACAGTGGCTACCCTGAAGCAAAACCCAGATTGGTAGGTAACGTAAGTTTCCCTACACTAGTCAAATATAAATATAGGACCTACTCAGTGAAGAATTTTTTGACTAGATTCGTCAACTATCCCTCCATAAATGTCAACTGAAAAAATTGTCCAATTGACCGTCCTAGGATAATTAAAACGGAGACACATCATGTCAGATAGCTGTCAGACTTACTAGCAATATACAACTTGAACGGCCGCAGTACTTTACATTAAAAATCTCGCCATTATACCTAAAACATTTCTAGACGTCGGCAAAACGAATAGGATATAAATAAATATTCTTCCCGACCTACTTTAGACCGCGCATATCAAAGACTTTTCTTTTGTAAGATTTACCAATGCTTACATCAGAGCCACTACTTTGGGAATCACTGGCTTAAATCAATGATTAGGTAATCAATTAGAGTTCTAATATACTCTCATAGGCGCAGGCGGCCGACGGCCGTTCGCTGGGAACAGGCTGTGATGTGAGCACACTCTATGAGCTATATTAGCAAATGCTACCTAAAACCTAATCCTCAACAAATGACCCAGAAGGTATATTCGTCGTGCTCTGAACGAAAATACAAACCCCTCATGGATCCTAGGTAAGAAGATTGAAGATTAGTACATTCAAATATCAACATCGGCAACACTGCCTCTAGCTTTTACCCCTTGCCAGCTGCCAGTGCCAGCATTTATTCACACACACTACCATCCAATTAACTTCAATCGGTGGCGTCGCTCGCATACCTGTTCGCAATACTGAAGCAAAACACTCAGCTGGCAGTGTTGCGTTTCCAGTTCATTCCGCCTGAACTGTCACCAACACAAGCACAGACCGTAGAGCAAGATCGGGGCGAAGACGAAGAGGAATAATCAGAAAAAAAATCCTATTGTTATCCAAGAATCCAATTGAATATCGTATACGATGTACGATCTGTTGATCAAATGAGAAAATTTGCCTCAGCGCTGCACACTCACACACACGAAGCTACTAATCGTTTTTTTCGCTCCCTGACAGTTTTTCTCGTCTTCGCCACTAAACACACTACAAAACAAAACGTGCGACTGCCACTGCCACTGCCACTGCGGCAGCGGCATGCACAATTTAACCCTCACGAGCGACCAACTCAAAATTAAAACCATCGGCAGGCAGCGCAGTTAGGTAGAACCGGCCGTCTGTTTTGAGTTTCAACTTATGCCTGTTCCCCTTTTTCTCGCCCGGCGCGTTCTGTCTTCTGTCTGCTTTTGTGTGCGCCGGACGATCGTTTCATTTACGATCAACGTTTTAGCTACACACAAGAAAAACAAAAAAGCGTCTCTCTGCCGCTGCCGCATGTGTTTGGCTTGTGTGTGTGTGTGCGACCTGCCCGTTGATGATATCCAAAAACACTTTTTACAGTTTCTCAGTTTTCAGTCTCAGCACCGAAGTCACAAGCGTTTTTTCTCGTCACAAAATAAAAATTCTCGTTGATTTGGAATGCGACTTATTTTTCGCCCTGCGTTTGTTTATAATTTATTGTTTCTTCCGTTTTAAAAGCCGTGGTGATAAATCCTTGACTCCTTGAAGAACCTACCTGCGCATCGGGCAAATAAATACAAATTACGTCGTTTCGGTTCGCTTTTGTTTGTGGTCTCTCAGTTTCCACCCACCATTTGGGGGATCGTTCCGTTTGTGCCAGCTCCCTTCTGTGTGTAACTACTGTTTTCGGTCGTGTGATCCAGCATCCGGAATATACGTCATTCTCATTTCAAATTTATTATACATATCCACCCGCAGTGTTAACCACGTGAGTGTAAAACAAATTCGGAGTGCAAAACAATCTGTGCTTCTTCTGCAACCCCTCTACCAACCCCCTGTGTCAAATTCGTTTCCATCAAGCCGTTCGCAACCCCAGTTCAAGTGGGTAACAGCAATCAAAGAAATTAAGGAAAAAAAAGCGCGCAATTTTTCTCCGGCTATTTGTTTTGATTACCATTTATCTCTGCTACCTAATTAGTGTGTGGGGAATCCAACAAAAAGTGATCTAATACAAAAGAAAATTGATTAAGTATCCAATAGATACGGATAGTGTTGATTTTGTGATTCCTAAGCGCCCCCCAACATTTCCTTTTATCTTCTTTTTTCGTGGATTATCACTAAGTTACTTATACCTGTAAGTATGTGTTGTTTTACTATCATTTCATTTGGAAAAAAGTATCATCTTTATCATTGCCGTTTCGTTTGTTTGTATGCTACTTTTGCTCCTATGACTTTTTTTCGTTTGTTTTTTTGTATATACCTATACTTACCTGTGTATATGTATATGCAAATAACTTGTACTGCATACCTACTTATCTCTAATTTGTTTCGCATTTTTGTAGTCTATTTTTCATTTTTTTTTTCGTACTGTAAGTTGACTCTTCTCTGTATAGATACGAACAAAACTTTTGGGTCTTTACCGGGTTACGTCATTTGTTGTTGATGCCGTTTCCTACAAAAGTGGTTAGGCACTGTATATAGGCAGCTACAATTGGACTTAGCGTCTTTCGGTCATAAATGCTTCTTCTATTTCACTTTCCTTTGCTTTCCTGTGCCCGGTTCTTCTTAACCAATACCTGTTTTATGTCCCTTCTATGTTATTGCTGCTGGCAATGCAAACAGACACAAACAAAAACCATGTTCCTCAACCTACCTACCTGTGTTTTTATCCAGAGATAATTGTTTAAAAAAGAATTCGGTGTGCAACCATACGAAGACGGACATAAAAGAATCAACACCTCTTGCTAGTTAGAAAACAGAAACATAGGAATATGCGTCTATGTTTCCTACACTTTGTGTGGATTTTTCCCTTGGGATTTTTCAGTGCACCTGTGTAGTTTTACCTGGATTCTACGAAGGGGTACAATTTCTTATGTTGGTATTTTCATTTACAAGCATACACGCAGTTCACTAATCACTATATGCGGTGTAAATAATGTAATCGTTGATGTAGCTACCCCTGAACGTTCTAATATGATCGCCGTTTACGGATCATGGAGCTGTCAAAACGCCAACTCATATTTTTTTTTTGTTAACAAACGTTTCTTTTCACAATTGATGATGCGTACCTAACTACCAGCATAGTGGGTACGTTTGGATCAACAGCCTACACAGAAGTCGAAGTGACACATCAGTGGCCGAGTGAATGAAAAGTATCCGGCAACAAGTGGCCGGGTAAACACATAGGGATGACAGCATACAAGTCGGAGCGAGTGAATTTTTCAAAGTTGTTCAATTACAATATTCATTAAATAGAAGAGGACAGTTTCAAAAGTCTAGTCATCTTAAGTCGACAAGGTTTGTCAATAAAAAAAGATTAAACATTCAATCGAAATGTCAATTCAGTCATGACATTTTTTAAATACAGTTTGTCGGCTACCCCTTAATAAACGTAAAAAAACTGTTCGTCTGACCAGTCTTGGCTAATGAAAACTGGAGCACATGAAGTCAGCCAACTGTCAGGTCAGACTTACTGAACTAGACTATTGAACGTCCCCATCCCCAGTGAATAGCAGCAATGTGAAGAGGTACCTACCTATAAGTTAATCTTTCTATAGAATAGCTAGAAAAAGCAATATGTACCTACATATTTGAAAATAACTTGACATCTTCATGCCCATAAAGAACTCATATTCGGTACATCATCATTTTCATTGTCCAACCTCCTAATTTTAGGGCTATCGAGTCGATCTTTCGAATCCGACTGTCTAAATCTTCAATTCATAGAGATATACAAAAATGTTGACTCTCAAAGATCGATCTTTTAAGGGGTAATTTCCACAATTTTATTTAAGTTTGTCATACCTAGCTATAAAGGTATTACATACTGCTCGTTGACGAATGTAGTAAATTTACGTAATTTTGACTACAGAGGTTATTGCTCCCTCATTCATTGTTAACAGGGTGGCGCAAACATATTTTTTTTTACAACGAATTATATTTTTTTTATTATGTTTGTTAAATGGAATTTTATTATTAGACCAATCCGCTCGTGAAAGGTAATAGGTAAAAGAGCCCCTATAGTATCCGCTGCAGCTACATCCTGCTGGAATCATGTGTGCCGAATTTGGTTTTCCGGTAACAGGAAGGTTTCTTAGCAACTTTTCTTGCGGAAAACGTAAAATTTAAATATATTCCTTATTTTATCAGTTTAAAGCTCTAAACGCTGTATTTTGGCTTCTACACCAATTCCTCGCTATATGTGGATCGCGTTCTTGTCAAGCTTTCCAAAGAAAAAAACCTTTAGATAAGATTATGAAGCAGCTCATATAAAAATGTATTTTATTGCCTGTGATTCAATTTAACAGAAGTTGCCTTTGAACTTATTTTATACGAACAGTTTCTTTTTAGGGTAACTAAAAATATTTTTGAAATTACTCACTATAGGGCTTAAAAATTTCAAAAAAAATATTATTCCAAAAGAAAAAGAGTTAAAAAATTGGGACGATGTTAGAGCGCAGCTCTTGCGAAGAACTTTTCACTTGTTCTTCGCTGATGCCTTGGTCATTATTGGGGCCTGTCGGAGTCTGAATTAAATAGCAGACTCGATAGGTTTGTAAGGGCAGGGGCACCTTTAAACAAAGTATAGCAAAACTTTCATGGGTCTTATTCTTCGGATTGACATGTATTTTACTTTTTTCTTTCATTCGTTCACAAAATAAAAACTTACATTAATTGTGGTGAAAGCCAGGCCTCGTACCTACATCGTACACAACATTCTTCTTAACAATCGCTCTCTATGAAGTTGCTTTGTCACGGCCATTTTTTGTGGGCGTTTTAAACCCAAAATTTGACTATTTTTCATTTTGTAGGAAAAAAGGCAAAAATCATTATTATCATTCTTTATTTTACAGAAAGACAGTTTCCCTTCTATATGTTACATATTTCGTAAGTCAAGTGTATTAAATTTGACATTTATGTGGCTACAGTCGAAAGGGATTCTTTAAAAGTTTACATACGTTTGACAATTGACAGTTCAGCTCTGTTTAGTTTTCTACAAATTTTTGTAATGTTATAGTCTTTGTCGTCAACGTTTCTGTTGTCGTTAAATTTCGTCACTGGAAAACAAAATAAATAAATCAGTCCACAAAGGCAGGAACCTTATACCTACACCTACTCAGTTAAATAAAAACAAATTAAAATAAACACCCGGCCTCATGCAACATGACACTATCCAGTCCCACTCCTCTTATCGCTATGAGGACCAACGCTGACACTGACAAAATTCGACACTCTTCTCTGTGTCGCAGTGTTAAAAATTTCGAGACATGTTAATGTCAATGAATCGGCATCAGGGCTGCATATGCTGAGCCTAGAAAGTGTAGCAGATCGCCTAAAGAACGAAGCAGGCTTAAAAAAAAGTGCAGCGATACCTAATAAAAAGTTAAAAAGAAAACTTATTTATATTATATATTTAAAACGAAAGCAGAACATTGACTAGTTGTTCGTTTAAGTATCAATCACAAATTCATAGCTTCATAGTACATAGTTAATTTTAAAATAAATAGGAATTTTTGTCTCATTGGATTAATAAAAAAAATATATAAACGCTATAATACTTTGGAAATTGTGATTAAAATTTAATTAGTTTTTTTAAGACGTAACCGGTAGCCCATACTATTTAAATTTGCAAAAAGTTGAGCAGAAGTAACAAGTCAATATATTTCTTTATTTTTCTTCGTGATACGAAGTTTGACAGTTTAACAATTGTAGTAGATTTTTGCGATGAATGCATTCAGATCAAGCAAGTGACTTTTTCGATTTGCAAAAATAAATCAATACAACACATACCTAATAAATGAAATTTTTCGCTGATGACGAGGGGTTTGAAACAGGAATTTGTTTTTAAATGTTTTTGCAGCCCCATATGAGAGTTAGACATTTTTATTCCAATAGATCGCAAAATGTTGGTACACATCGACGAAATGTTTCCTGTGATGGTATTCCAGATTGATCGATATAAAATTTCGATAAATATTTGTATAAATGAGAGCCCTGCTTATTTTATGAGGAAAAAATGGCCCCCTCTTGAAACAAAGCCATATTCGAAATGCGAATAAACAACTTTAACCCTGGTGTTAATTTGATCGCTCTACAAATGGCCCCTATATTATTTTGTCTTGTGTAAAAAAATAATAAAACCGGCCATGCATAGTTCACACGACTTGTAAAGGGCACTCGGTTCCATTACTCATGGAACGTCAAACACATACAACTAGTTTGCCGTTTCTCGTTATTTTATTACACTTAATTTTCGAGAAATATTCCCGTAACTACTCACAGTTGGTTGTTTTATTTTCCAATAAAACTTTTATGCAAGCCACTACCTATGTCGGAACAAACCGATTCGGCTCCGCAATAATTACTTATGCATTTGAGAATCTTATTCCATTTCGACAATTTCTAATCGGATTCTTGTTTACAAATAAAATTATAAATAAAGCAGTTGCCTACAACGCTTGGCAATTAATTACAATGCGAGTGGCAACCAGATGTAAGCCCGATTAACTAACAGTACAAACACAGATACTTTTCCGTTGAAAATTACAGTGGACTTGAAATTACGCGATAAAACGAGACTTTGTTACTTCACTTAGCGCCGCAGTTCACTAAATGTGTATTCCCGGATAGTTGTTGTTGTTGTTTGTCAAGGTCGAACAGACGATCCACGTATACGTGTACATTGAAATTAGCTTTTTATTTGGGTACACTACAAACAAACTGTTTGTTAACATTTGTTTTTGTTGAACGGCAACAACGCGGTACCTAGTTATAGTACGTCATGTATGAGGCAAAGTCAAATAAATTTGTTTATTTTATTCGGCGGTATTGGAGAAGTTTCGATAAATATTTGAACACCTATAGTTGGCTTACCTAAGACAGATACGATTCACACAGGAGTTGAATGCCAGGCGACAATTTTGTAGTTACAAATGAGTGGATATGGTGTTTGATGTGTCGCAATATCTACATAGGTAGTGAACAAATAAAAGGTTGGGTGGTGCTTCTATCACATTAAATAAGTATTTAAATTTATCGACTAGAAGTGTCAGAGAGGTGAAAAGTGTTGGCGGATACGACGGGCATGATTACGAATAATGACAGATAGTTAAACGAGACTGTGCTATGCCGGATACAAACCGAAGTGATCTTGCACTAATATCGGTCTCGGCCTCTCGGCATTAAATGAGATTTGAATTTCAAGCAAATGCAAAGGTAGTTTTTCAAATGGGTAGACTCGCGAAGAGGTTTGGGACGCATACGACATTCAATACTTTATATCTTAAGTGTAATTTTACTATGCGAGTTTTGTGCAGATATTCCTAAAGTAGGCCCACAAAGCTAAGTCGTTTCCGTTTTTACCCCTTTTTTCGACTGTAAAGTGCTTGGCTGGAATAGATATAAAAACAACTTCCCGAAATTGACTTCGGTTGTCACACGCACATTGTCATATGTCGCAATTAAAAGATAGAACATGTTTTTTGTTTGTCGTTATGCGTGATAATCAGCCCTAGCGAGGTATCCGTCGGAGGCTCAAATTACATTCGAGGTAGGATACGCTTTCGGAAAAGAAAACGCTTGACTACAAATTGAAAATAAATTCCGCAACCAATTTCTGTCGGAGGATATCGAAGCCCAGCTGTCAAAAGTTTAACAAAAAATGCACTTCAACGCAATTCGCCGATATGCGTTACAAATCGTCTGAAAAATATTTCAATATTAAAGTTCGGAAGAATACCTCGAAGCAAGAATCTCCCGAATCGTATAAAATCGGAGAATTTTCCTTACCGACGGATACCTCGCTAGGGCAGAATACTCTCAAGTATTTTTTCACGCAGACCTTTTAGCTCATAGCTTTAAAATGCCTTGGCCGATTGAGAAAGAATTTATTTTATTTGAAAAGCAAGATTTTGAGTTAACTTTTTAAAAAATGGTTTGGATTTTTAGCGGAGCCAAGAAACAGCTTCTTAATAACATTTCTTTGTGTAAGTTTTACTTATGGTAGCGCCCTGCAAGTCAATCAAGAAGAATAGCTTTACTCTCGGATGTTTTTCAGACGTTTGCGGAAAATAAGGCAGTTGGATAAGTTAAGTTAAAAACATTTTAGGAGACCTTTACAGAATCTATGAGAGAAATACAACTGATGTTATAAAAGCGACAAAAATAATTGAGGAAAAGGGAAACCACACCTTGTACAATTAAAATTTATCTCATTGACCCCCAATCCCATTTAAGTTTGTCATTTGCCTCGAGATTGTAGGTCTTAGTCAACTTTTTTCTCAAATTGTCATATTCCACAAGCTTTATGTTCTTGAGGTTACATTTGCGCCTTCTTTGAGTGCATCTTCACAACCCATCTGGCTTTTTTAGGCACGCAAAGGCATAAGCTTTTTAAAACTCATTTGGCTACATGACAAGCAGACTTTGAAACTCGTTTCCTGGAGAGATATTCCCAGTGGAACACAATTAAGGGCTTTCCAATAAGAGTTGTTATTTTGATATTCAAAGAAAAATGCTATTTTTTGAGATAAATGATCGGATATCAATTTCAAAATAGAGAGAAAGGTATGCCGCTAATAATTAAAAACAACATCAGCCAAATGGCCACCACGACCACGTTTACAGGACCATAACCTTTTCATGAAATTTTCCATAACAAAATCGCAAAGTGGCTGCCCTATGTCCTCGATAGACTCACGAATTCCATCTTTGAGGTCTTGAATCGACGCTGGGTTGTTGGCGTAGACCTTATCTTTCACGTGGCCCCCAAGGAAGAAGTCGCAGGGTGTTCAATCAGTCGACTCATTCTGCTTCACGCAAACCTTAGATTTTTTTTAATGCCAGCTAACAGATGTCTCCCATTAAATGTTGCACATGAACTGGTGGCTATCGTGTGTTGCGTTGTTTTCGTTTGTTTGTTGCTGGTTTGTCAACATAACACAGTAAAGGGGTGGCAGAAAATAGTTCAGAGAAGTCAAATGAAAGGTCTATTTTTCAAAATCACGTTGCCATTGAAACCACATTTCGTCCGGATTTTATCGGTATCCAATTTCGCGTCACCCTGTACCTCTTCGCCGCCAATTGAACACTGACTGATGATTCTCGAAGCAAGTACCTATGCCTACTGCCCGTGGGCATAGCCACTTGAATCAACTTCGATGGTTTTTCAACCACACTATCCAAATAACATTCCCATACCCATAACTGCCTAAGAAAATCCATTCCGACTACCTGAAGCCACTCTCGACTTTGAGAGAGGGTCGTTTCCCCTGAAGGAAGGATTATTAGAAGCCGCTTTAATCGATTTTGCAATATTTTCCCAGTCGTAAGCCTGGACTGTTGGAAAATAACTGTCAAAAAACTAACACTTACTCTCATCCACAGTCACCCCAAATCTAGCTCTACTTGTATCTACTCCCAAATGTGAATCATCTTTTACAAACAACTTTGTTTGCCTTTTCATAACGTAAACCAGCGTTTCACTTGCTCGCTTGCGCTAAGCCCACAAGTCTGGTGGGGTCTTGCATGGCTGCGTCTGAAAATTGTTAAGTTCAGTTGACCGACTGTATATATAAATATTATTTCGACCTAGCAAATAAAAAAATAAAATAAAAATAAAACCCAGACGTACATAATGTATCCATATGAGCGGTGCCCATCCATCCGCTTGTCTGACGGAGTTCGAACGAGATTCGGTTTTTTTTTCGAACTGCCTCGTGTATATGTAAGAAAAAAAAAAACTGCTAATAAGAGACTCGAATTGAGTCGTGGTTATTAAATTATCAAGTTGAATGGCCGTCTTTTTAAAACTTAACACTGCTGACCTTGAATTTGAAATTTTTC
The DNA here is from genome assembly GCA_936431705.1 of Cheilosia pagana. Lineage (NCBI taxonomy): Eukaryota > Metazoa > Arthropoda > Insecta > Diptera > Syrphidae > Cheilosia > Cheilosia pagana. The sequence continues at coordinate 87,440,358 of OW386166.1, read as the reverse complement.
GAATGCAAAATCTTACTCGAGCACTTTTGTTGTCTCTTCGCTTTTGGTTTCTTGTATCCCCTTTTGAAATCTTGTCCGTGAGGTTCGTTTTTTTTTTATGCTTTTTGGCTCTTTTTCGACGCTGACTTCATCATCATCATCATCCCATCAGTTGGGGGCTTTGTCTTGATTGTTTTTATTATTTTTTTCGGCTCTTTGAATTAATGGTTGGCTCGGTGTTTTTTTTTGTATTTTTTTTTGGCCCGCAGAGCCAGACCCGAAAACAGAAAAATACGACTTAGATATGTAGAACTCTTTTTTGAGCGGAAACGAGCTTGGTTCACTTATGTACCGCAGATGAGACACAGGGAACGCTTACTCCTTGCCGCGGGATCGGCGGGAAGACCACAAAAGAGACAACAATACCGATCTCGACTGGAAGATCGATTTGAAACACATGCCACAAATGAGTACGAGTTCTAGAAGATGGCTTATATACAGAATTTTGGGTGTGTGTGTGTGAGTTGTGGGTACTGAATTAATTATAGTTACCAGGCAAAGCATATGATTGATGTTGCTACAGAAATCGTAAGTTGTTAGTCAGTGGCAAAGACTCATAAAATACATACAACCCTACTACCGACGGCAGTGATGAATTAATGAAAGTGTTTTATTGGTTAAATTATGTACATGTATAAATGTGGGTAGCTACGTCCAGGCACATGCGTAATTTTGTTGAAAACGTGGATACCCTATAGTGGCTACAAATTAAAACTGAGCTTGCTTCATGCCATGAATGAAGGGGGCGCAGAGGTACGAGTTCGAGTAGTGTACATCGTAGGTCAAGCTGCCGGGGTTCTTGCTTAATGAGAAGTGGTTTTTATGAATTTTCGGAATTGTTAACGACTAGATACATATACCAGGAAATGTGCGGCCGGTTACTATAGGCAGAGCTGCCTAATTACTGGGCTACTGAGAGTGACGGTCAGTTGAACAGATAAATGGGTTTCGGAACTCACAAGAATTGGATCCCACCAGAAAACAATTTAGGTCTAGTTTTAACTTTTGGTCGAAAACCGGGCAGTTGTAGTAGATTCTGTACTGATACCTACCAAAATCCATCAGAAGATTTATATTTTGTTGCGGAAAAGACTGAAAAAGAATGACTAATGTATCGATCATCATCCAACATTGAACTCCGAAGTCGGTCCCTAGTCCCTAGGGATCTACAATTTTACGCCGAGTCCAAACGGCTTATTGAGAAGCTCTTTCATGACAGTTTTACTCTCGGATGTTTGTCAGACGTTCGCGAGAGGTGGCGCAGTGAAAAAAAAACCTTAAGATGTAATTCGGTTCTTTCGGGATTCGAACCTGAGACCCCTCGCCTAGTAGCTATCTTAAGACCCCTTTCAACCAATGCAGCAGTTCCTCGTTTCTATTTTGTTCGCCGTCATCATCACGATCATTCCTTATTTCGAAGTGATGGGTCAATAGATCGCCTATCTCAATCTGGTTTGAAGAACTCCTGGAAAGAGATGAGGAATAGGTTATATATCTTCCGATAATCTCAATGAAAGGTGCATCTTCTCTTAGAAAATCATAGCTCTGTATTATTTTTAGGCGTTTGGAAGAAAAAGACCTAAGCGATCATCTCTAAAAACGAAATTAGGCTGGTCTTCTCACAGGCCCGTCTTTCATAAGTTTCAGGCTATGATAGGTCCATTTGGTCCGGTGAAACAACAAGCTCGCTTTCCTAAAATCCCAAGAAAATTCAGGTTAAACTCCAGAAAATGTAACTGTTTTTAATCTTCCTAAAACTACCAAAAGACACAGCTGCCCATTGACTCACATTCACAGAATGATTCAGTATAAGCCTAAGGGGGTGTCGCGGTGTACCAGGAGGCCACTTAACCCAACATTTTTTTTTTTTAGGTATACCTTGCTTAAATGTTCTTGCAGGCGGATTCCAGCCTTTATTTCGATAAAAATTTCTGCCCAAAAGTATGAAACTATGTAATTGAATTTCAACACGTTTCTGGACTAGTTTTTGGAAACATTTTTCAACTTGTTTTTAGCCGTGTTTTGCCGCCAATTTTGACGAGTGGAGGAGCTGTCAATGCTTAAATGCTGTATAGTCTTGAAACAAATTGAAAGATGGAGGACAAGTTGGTGAAGAAACTATTAAGAATACGGTTACAAAAATGTCAATTGAAAATTAATTATACCTATGCAATCTACAAAGCAAACAAAATGAATCCTGCGACTTTTCCCAACACCATTTCAAAGCCTTATACATCCGTCATCAAGGCGAACCCACCACTTCGTATTTAGGTCATTGTTACTACGAGTATTTCCGGAATGTTATCCCCAAAAAAGGCAAACGTTGTTCCACCAAAAAGACGTCTCATGATTAATCACTCAATGTTAAAAACGAAAACCAAACCAAACAACAATCTTTAAAATATTACCCAACATATGACTTTGGACACAAAACCTAAGTAGGCACTTTCGCATTTGCTAGCCTATGACAAATTGCTCGACTCGAATTCGACGATGATCACAAGAAGTATGTTACACTTTGCACAAGTCAATGTAAGTCTATGAGTTTTATTTTCTCGTCGTACACACCCAATAACATTCAATTCATCAATTTGCTCACGTCTCTTGTGCATGACAAGTTTTGAAGAGTTTTGCTTCATCCTGTGTCATATAAATCTATATAGTAACTATATAGTAACTAATAGATTTATTAGGGTACACATGTTCCACGAATTATGTCAGATATTCAGATGAGTTATTAGTGTGCCCGCAAAAAAAAATATATTTGCTCAGAATAAATTCCCGACTAAGCAGATTTTTACAAAGTTATTGACTGCACTTAATTGCGCAGACAAAAAACATTTCTCGTACTTATTTTAAAAAACAACAACAAATTTTTAGAACAACAAATAAAGTACAAAATGTGATTACATTTATATTTCATTCGATTCGATTACCAAAGACAATTGAAGGAACAATAAAATCAATGATTTGTTTTTTATACAATTGCTTCGTTAACAATAGTATAACAAAAAAATAAAATGGCAACCGACCTTAGTCAGGGAATTGCTTTTATTTGTATATTGTTGCTGAAGAAGGTTACCCAGTGTGCCAATTACTTTTCTGCGATCGTTAAAAAGATCGATGTCTTAAAAATGTAAGGTTCGGTTTGAATTTTAAATTTAAAACAATCGCCGGTGTACTGAAAACGAGTTTGGTAATGGAAAGAGAAATTAGAATGACAATAAATAAATAGTTATCGTGTGTTGAACTGGATTTACGTGTCCGCAAAACCAGTACAACTTTTTTGGATGTGGTGGGCTTTTAATTGTTTCTCTTTTCACTTTTTATTTAAATCAAATATTTTTTTCAACACATTTACAACAACGCTTTAAAAAAAAACCTGCCCGGTTAATCTGTCTGTAAACCCTAAAGCTACCTACCTATGGAACGCCAATAATCTTGCAGAAAATCACTTTAGCCTGTTTGGTAAAACAGGCCAAAGCCTTGTTCTGCATGCGTCTTCTTAAAAATCCAACCTACTGATAGTTTGAGCAGCGGGTAGTTTGCCGTCGCCTGAAATGAAACGCAAATCGCTATAGAACTTATTGGCATGAAAAAGATAAGACGACTTCTTGCTCAGCTCTTTCAGTTAATATTGGCGCTTTTCAAGCACTTGGAACACCTTTTGAGTTGCAACTTGGACTACAAAACCGAGGCGGATCGACGATAAAATTTTTAAAAATAAGCAACTGCGGGAACAGTCCTCTTTTGAATTGAGGACTACATGCTCTTTTGAGGTTTTAACCGATTTTTTTAAGACGCCAGTTCATTGCAATAATTTATTCTGATCTTTCTGTGTTGATACTGCTTTTCGATCATTAATAGCTTTTGTCAACATAAGTGACAAGCTTCTCATTAACTGTTCTTACAGACGTCGCCAGATTGCTCAAATAAGCAAATACTGAAAAATTTGGTGACCATGCATAATTCTTAACGCTGTCCTTTCACAGGCCCTAAGAACTGGAACCATTGAAGGTCTAAGTCAGAGGTTCCCAAACTATTTTCCTTCGTATACCCCCTGCTACATTTTTACCATATTCCCAAAACTCGGAAAATAGACTATCTTCTCCATATGCCAGCCTAACTGAAAAAAAAATTCTTTGCTGTCGAAACCATTTTTTCATACCAACGGAGACCCTAGTCGAGCCTTCCATGGGCCCCTGGGTGTCCAGTGTCCACCTGAACCACTTTGGGAATCACTGGTCTAAGTGATGAGCAAAAGCGAAGGTAGGAAAATATTTGTTACAGCTCAGCGGAGGGTCTGTAAAGGCGGATGTTTCGAGTCATAGTCCACATGTTTTTAAAAATTAATTAGCAGGTTTTAAGAACAGTGTCGTAGCCGGAACTAAAAATGAAGGTGCAGCTGGGAAGGCATTTCATATGTGGCCACTTCTGGGTCAATACTTTTGCAGAATTAGAACTGCTTCGAGCTTCTCAATGGACGCCGTAAATTTAATTTAGAGTTGCCGCAACAGGTCTCTAAGTTTAATTTTTTTGACGAAAGAAAGGGACCTTCTATTTTATGCTCAATCTGAATTTATTTCGCGTGAAGTTGCGGAGGATAAAACCTAAAGTCTTTTAAGTTGTGTTTTGTTATTGTTGGGGGCTGAGCCGGAGACCCCACCCTGTTGGATAAAGCAGCCTGTGGGCATTAGTTGGTTTTCTAGTCGTTGTTATTTTATAGAACGACCGATTCTTCTTCCTCAGTTATTGACATGTACCATCTAACAACTCCCCGACAAATCCATTCTCCATTGCATGTCCTTCCATTAGAAAAAGAATTGACGGCAGAATGCTCGCATGTGTCACACCCTCATTAACCTCGAAGGAGGCAGAGGTCTATCGAATGAGAATGATCCAAACATCTTGCGATATTGTTGAACTTCTTCAAAAAACGACAATTTTTGTGGCTATTCCTCTTCCTAACAGGCATCTTCATAATAGAGTTTTGTTTGCAAGCTAGACCACCCTTTTGTCAAATCTTAAATTTTTGGTTGTTTGTCACATTTATCAAGGCCTGTTCTGCAAATTCTTTACAACCATTGATTACCCGTTCACATAGGTAATTTTAAAAACTGGCCACATAATTAATTTACATAGATCAAGCTTTCAAAAAGTGCACCTACCCAACCCATCCTAATCGAATACCGACAAGCTACATCAACTTTGCCTCAGTCAGACACCATTTCAAATGGCGCTCCTCCTTTTTTCTTCTAAGATTATGGAAGGTTTATGCGATTGTATCTCAGCGTCTTGACTAAGTCCTTTGCATATTATGATGAGCATGTCCGTCCGTATGTAAGTCTTCAACCTTAAAGCGTACTTCACCTTTAATGTGAATTTTTGTAAGTGCCTCTAACCTAAGGACGCGCGTGCAAAAGACTAACAACTATTACTCAGAAGGCAATAAGCACGAACTCATTCGTCGTAAATCCACATGCGATCTTTCGCACCTAGACGTGATATCATTCTTTACATAGTTGCCCAAACTATACCTATTTGCAAATTTAGTTCCCCCCTAACGACCTAAAATCGCCGACCATTACCAGTGCCCCATTTCAACTCTGATCGAAAAATAATGAACACTCGCCATTTTATAGCCGAACAACTTTTCCCAAACTTAAGTACTTATTTGCTTTGCAAATGATTATTTCCTTCCTCCCGCACTTGCAAGCAAAATTCAATTCAAAGTAAAAAAAGCGCCGCGTTTTTATAGCGAAAAAAAACTCGCTAATGCATCCAATACTCTCGCCACCATTCATAGGAACAATGTCCAAGAGCGAACCTGTCCATCATTCAAATAAACTACGAAAATTCATAGAAAATGTTCGCCTCGATCCTAAGGACTTTATGCCAAAACGTTTCCTTCCATCTATTCATCTTTAAGAAGGGCCCGGGCTATTAAAAGGATGTTTCCCCCCAATAGAAAAATCCTTGCGTTCAATGATTCATAGCAAAAATATATATTATACCCAGAGTACTGCTCAGTCAGCCTCAAGGGGTCTACAATAAGGAAAAGAAGCAAGCAAAAAATATATGAAAAGAAAAACGCAAAAGAGTGTATGACGTATAGTATATATATGCCAAAAAAGGATATGACATTGAATGAAAAATGAGAGCGCGTACATTCATCTAACAGAATTGAACAGTTGACAACCTTTTACTATAAGAAAACGAGAGAAGAAAAAAAAAATACGTTCTTGTGTATGAAAAGAAAACACGAACGAAGGATGTTGTACGCCCGAAATGTGAATAGAAGCAAGAGGGAAAAATAGAGGAAACATGAATCGAAAAGATGCGTTAACCGCACTGAAAAATCTTCTCCTGCTAGCATGTCCTGTAGTTACTGCCACTATACACGACTATCTAGCTATCTACATAGCCGCAATTCAATTGGGGGGTTTCTTTTTTTTTTTTTTTGAAAAGGGATATTGGTATTTTTTTTTTGCGCTCTGAAAGGATAAGACGAGCACACGAGATGGTATTAGGGAAACCATATTTTCGATCTGATTAAAATTAAGAAAAGAAAGAAACCAAGAGTTCGTAAATGCGAGAACATGACGTTGAATTTTTCAAGGACTAAAGCATGTGTTTTCGATTCATGGATGGGATTTTTTATACATATATGTAGATGAACAATAGATTCGCGAATAAGTAACGGTCTCGTTTTGGTACAATCAACTTCTAACTACATGTATTTGGAAATGGAACAAGCGAGTGAATTTTCAAGTGGAAATTATAGGTATACATATGTGGGGAGGGGTTGACGAATTCAAATGTGCGCAGATGGGACACAACTGAAAGGGGTATTATGTAGTCGACCCTATATTCGTTAAATAATTGCGACTTTTGAACTTTGCGGAACAGGGAAGTTTTGTTACACGTCTTATACAGAGTATGGAAGAAACCTGATTTGAAAACAAGTTTGGAATTCATTTTGGCAGGCAGCTTTCGTAGCACCTTTTATTGACGGGTGCGGCGTTCTAGGTCCTTAAGTGTAATTGTTTTATATTTTTAAGGAGATTTCAACACTGTCTTACTGATTGTAGTGCAGGATTTTTATAAATGAAGAAATCTGTGTTTCGTTTGTTTTCAGGATATTTTATAAAAAAAATCCTGGGAGCCTTGCTATTCTGGTCGATGAACCTTTGATCTGACATTTTAGTAAGATCACTTAAGACATCAATTGGACGTCGAATTGGCGGACTTTTTGAAGTCTATAAAAGCAATCTCTTGCTTTTACTGCTGATGGTCGTGGTGTAGTGGTAATGTGTTCAGATCCAAGCCAATTTAGAGGGAGAATCTATTCGTCGGACACGTTAACAATTTATGAGTTCATGTGTCGTTGAGACATCTAACCAAAAGTGTCTTGTTTGATTGAATTTGAAAGGAACCCCTCCTTTTTGTAAATGCGCATAAAAGATGGCAAGACGCTTTAACCACATTTAAGGCCATTTTTCATAATTTAAAAAAATCCCCTAATCATTTCAACGTTTATAGAAAAATTCAATTTTTATATTTATAAGAACACAACAAACAAAGCAAGGTAACAAATCTGACTCACAGATGGCGCTGATCTTAAGAAGTTCTGTTTTCTGTGTTGAACGTTTTTGAGAGCATGGTTGTTATGTTTTTTCTATCACACCCTTTATAAGACAAATTTGTAAAAGGATCGGGGTAACATGAGTCATAAGGAAAGCCTTCTAAAAACCAATAATTTCGACAGGGCCTCACTATATAGACATTCAAAAGAAACAACGACTTATAGCAGTTTAAATGCAAAACTATCGTCTTTCTGCAAGCAAATAGGTGCGTTATTTAATCCTTCTAGGTTCGACTTTCAAAGGAGAAGTGTATAAAAAGCAGTAAACAAATGTTGCTCTGTCTAATTTTGCTTAAAACGTCTTTTGAAGTAGTCAAATTTTAGCTTCCCATTTATTTTTAAAAAATTGCTACTGCAGTTCTTTATGGAAATTTGTTTTTAACCTTCTAAAGTTCAAAGGGTACTTTTAAAACCAAGATCTTCCCTTCCAAGCATGTTAAATTACATTTCAGATTTAATTTTAAGGTTTATGAGAAACCTATTCTCATTTTTACTAAAAAAAACCCCGACAGAACTTCTTCTACACCTAATACCCATCTGCCTTAATTTGCTTTACAGATGCTATTGAAAATATCATTCATGACATTAAACTAACTTCGCACAAAAAAATATAATAAAAAACTGGTTCCTGGTCAGCGATTCCTAGAACTTCCTCCACACTTTCAACCTTCTGTAGACACCAAACATTTAAGCAAATTTATTCATTATATTTAATTTTCCGCATGCACAATTCCCATCAACCTAACGACTATCATTAATCAAGTTGTCCATCAGCACCGTAGATCTAAAACATTTTCAGCATCTTGAATAATTTCACCACATAAATTTTAACAAAAATGCTGTAAAAATACAATGCAATTATAAATTCTCATAAAATAAAAATAAAATATCTACTTGAATTGGCAAGAACGAAAAATAAACAAAAAACAAAAATGAATATCTTCTATGCAACAAATAAAATCTTTGACATCTTTATGTACACAACTATAGTTATCTGTTTAAAAATAATAATCGCTTTAAATCACTTTTCGTTTTGTCTCTTTTCTGTGTGTGTTTCTTTTTTCTCTCTCTATTTCTCTCTCTCTCTCTGTTAATTTAATATATATATATGTATATTTTTTTTTAATTTAACACAATTAGATATCTAATGTGTATCTATATATAAAATATTTGCAAGCATAACGATATAAATTCTCATATGCATTGTTTCTCTACAACGTTTGTCTTTCATCACATTTACAAGAAACAAAACATTTTTTTATTCTCTTTTTACAATCAACATTTTTAATTAAAAAAAAGAAACTTAATTAAAATATAGGCTAAGCAATATTAAAATAAATATATATAAAATGCATTTGATGTTGTTCTTGTCTTCTTTGTTGTTTACACTACACTATCTCAATTGGTTTTATTCAATTCTTTCGTCACTATATATATGAAAATTCTTCTTAAAATAAATGCAAATGCATAAAGTTTAATTAAAAAAAAATTGTTGTGATCACACCAAGATGTGTTTAAGTACTTTCCTATGCGCTTTTCTCTGTGAGTTCATTCATTTTGTTGTCCTCTATATTTATTGTTTATATTTGCTATTTAAATTTGAAATTCGCAAAACAATACAAATGTACAGGATAACATTTTTTCTTTCCTTCTAATTTTTTTTAAAATACTTTAACCTGACCCTTTTCTATTTTGTACATGTTTCTTTTATCTTAAACCGAATAAAACAAATTTGCATTTCTATACAGACCGCTATTCCCTCTCTCAGTGTTCTATCGCTACTTCGAATAATTTTCCACCAACCTAAATTATTAAAATCACACACAAACACACACTTCACTACAAAACATTGTGTATATCTATTAATTTAAGAACAAAAACCAAACTCACTCACTTCATCGAAATATTCGATTTTCAGGTTACGCTCGCAAATTTCCCCCTTGCGGTCAGCAGGACATATACGGCGAAGTGTTGAAAAGCGCAATATTCTCGTCCTCTTTATCATTATATAGTGAAGTCAAAATCTCCTCCCACTTTGAGATATGTATGTATCAACAGCAAATGAGTGCAATCATTAAAAATAAATAATTATAATAATAATTTTCCGTTCTAATTGTGAATCTACACGTAGATAGCAATATCCTGTCAAACCCCAATAGAGAGAGATAGAGAGAGAAAGAGAAAGCGAAAAGAGAACTAAACAAAGTGAAAGTGATAACAAAAGTTGTGTATTTTAAGTTTTACAAACATTTCCGTTTTTAAATTTATATTTATTGCCAGCAAAAAGAAAAGAAGAAGAAAAAAGTGATAAAAATCACAAAATAAAAATAAAAGTAATAAAAATTTAACCGGAAAATTAGATGCCTAGTTTTTAATTTTTTTTTTATTTGTTGCTGAAATAATAATAAAACAGAAACTAAGCGGAAGCACACCCATGTGTTGTTCTTGTTAAATTCGGGTGAGTAGATAATTTGTTTTTTTATTAATCTAACATAAACAAAAATTATATAAAATTTTATTATAGGAATTTAGTGAAACTAAATTATTTTATAAATAGCAAATCCCATTTAATTAAATTCCGTTCAATGCATTGTGAGGAATTTATCATGGACGTATTTTTTATTTATTTTGATATGCTGTGTGATTTTTTTTTTAATTTATGACTGACTCGTTAAATAGAGAAAATTCTTTTATATCCAATTTATTGTGGAATGTAAACAGCTGGACGTATAAATTCTATTTTGTACAAAGCAATAGGTATTTTTTTTTGAAAAGCGTTTCTAACCGCTATAATGTAAAGTGAAGCTTCCTGAAGGCTTCCTCAGCGAACAAAGGTTTTCAATAGGCAGAGGTATCAAAACGACCGAAAGAAAATATATTCATACTTTTAAACACCACATGTGAACATTTCCGGCATTAGGTTTAGATTGTTCTGATGTTTCTCTGAAATCGGTTAACATTTTTGGAAGTAAACCCGATTCGTCTATTTTTGTTTTTCGCAGGGGCCCATATTTTACAAATTTAGAGGTTCTCGCTCGTAGCTTTGATTTAAAGCACATTTCTCTTAAATGCCAACTAGGAAATCCCATGCCTGGAATTTCAATGAGATTGAAAGACTGTTGCGTTCAGAAAAAATGTTTCCCTTCGCTTTTTCCTGTGCCCCATTTCGAGTTAGTTTCCTAGAGATCTTAAAGTAAGTCTTTGATAAGCTACAAAGGTCTTAAGGTATACCAATTATAAGAGCATTAATTTTTTAGAGAACATTATAACACTGTTTTTACAGGTCCTTTTAGTCAGGGAATCTTACAGAAGGTGCTGCGCCCTATAGTCAAAAACTGAAAGCCTTCCATTTTCGACCACGAATTTATTAGGCCGGTATGTATTGTTATCAGAACTTCCACTTTTTTAGTTGCATAGGTTTCTAAGAACCCAGTAAGGTCGTATTAACCAACAAACTTCAGGATATGGCTGAGGATACGCCTGCAGGCAAGATTGTCGGCCAATAAATCTACAAAAACTTTGCCCATATAAGGATTTTTGACTCGCTTCGCTCCTTGCAAGTACTTTTGACTCAAGTTTACAAAGACTGACAGTATAGATCTGCAGACCGACCGTACTCTTTCAAATATGTATACGGTATTTCGTTGAAAGTTTAAGGACTTTAATCTGTGCATACAGTAAAATGGAAAAGTTTGTCATTTTTCTACCCTATATTCGTATGGATTCCTCAGAAATAGGCCCTGACATGAAGCAACGTTTAGTTTTTATTTCATCGCAATCGGGCGAGTTATTCTTGTTCACGCAAACTAACTACTTTCAGAAGTCAGCTTCAAAGGTGTCTGTCTCTGCGAAATGTTTGCGCACTGATGGTAACCCTGTGTCGAGTTGTTCTCGTTCGTTTGTTGCTCTCTTTTTGTCAAGTTTAAAGCGGGTAAAAAGGAAACAAGAAAGAAAGAGGGCGCGGACCACGAACCTGATTTTATATAGAGCGAAAACGGTTCGACATAAACTCATTCGACATAGTTTTCGCTTTATTTTGAAGCTTGGACAAGCAGCTGTGTTTGGAGCAAAATATCGCGCAAATGTCTCTAATGTATCGATTGCTCAAATTTTTGATCACCCAATTCGTTGAGCAACCACAACCGAGCTCGAAATTTGGTACATTTTGAAATGTTGCTAGTGCAGTCCTCGGTCTTAAATTGGTTGCAAAAGACTGCCTTAGGAGCAGCTTATCTCAGATCGTCTACCCACTGACACAGTTACAAAAACACTACAATTGGTAGATCCCATTTTGAAACTTGTGCCAATTACTTGCCCAATCACTCTGGACGAGTGGCAACTCCTTTAGCAGGCGACTATCTAGACCTACCTGTTCTTGGTACACACGTTGGTTGTACAAAAATTAAACTACCCCATCTCAATAAAGGTTCGAGAACAATTTCAAATTTCCAAAGACTCAGACTCAGCCGAGTAGAAATTTCCATTTAATAACCAAAAATCTACCCAATCTGTCCTTCCACCTACTCTCTCACTCGGGGAAGATATCAATTTCTTTTCATTTCGTAATATTAAATCAGAGAAAACAGCAACAACAAAAAAATTGTCTAATCCGTGTCAGTTCCTTAGATCTTTAAAAAATACCCTTCACAGCCCGGATGCAGTACGTCATGACTATGTAAACTTTTCGATTAAAAAATTATTTCAATTTTTATTTCTATACGCAACATTCCTTTGGGTAACTTTTATTCATTTTTTTTTCTTCCTCTTCATTCGTGTGCGTCCTTACAGTTTAGGCGGTTGACTGAATGCTCTCTGTTCCGTTGTCCTTAATCTTGTTTTTTTTCTTCTTCTCGTTTAATAATTCAACCCTCTTTGGCTACACGAAATTACGCAACTTTCACCCTCATCACCGCTGGGAAGAGAACGACTACCCTCTCTGAGCTGGGCAATAAATAATAAGAAGCGTATTCATGCGTAACAAGTGAATTCCCTTCTTTTTTTTGTTGCAACGTCCTGTGTGTGTCCTGTCTGCTGTCACATGAAATCCTTTTGCGAAACGCCGGCACGTCATCTTATTAGGTGCTCGTATACTTCCAATTTATACCTAGCCAATTGTTATTAAAAGAAAAGTGAAACTATATACAGGCACTGTCCTTTAAAAAAGAAAAACGGGGAAGAAATAGCATCTGCTGCTTTCCTCCTTGCAGAAAGCTGATTAAGGTGTAAGCGCACACAAAAACAGGATGCCACCGGAGCGAAAAACAACGAGTAAAAAAATATAACAAAAAATAAAATCCCCCAAACGACAGGTGACTCCTTTTGTCCGTTCTGGGCCCTCTTGCTTATCAAATTGATGCTATCTACCATGCGGACTGAAACGATTGAACAGACGCAACGAAAAAGTAAAACCGACAAACTCATGTTCCTGATGTTCACACGGGATGAGCAAGATAATGTTCTCCTCTTTTTCCAACAATGATTATGGATGCATTAACAATCAAGTTGGAGCTTTCGCTTTTACAACTGCTGCTGCTGCTGCTGCTGGTGCTCTGGGAATTTCCTGCGTTTCGTTTTGTTTCATCCTTTGGACCAGATTGTTATCTGTTTGGAAAGTTTCTTTCAGCACAATTGGACGAAGGAGTAAAAATGGCAGCTGTACAGGAAAAGCGCGCGTGCCATTCATTAAAACGCCTTACCGATGCCGCTGCTCTTTTAATTATATTCTTATTTCTTATCTCTCGCTTAGTGGAGTGACTGATGATGGGCTTTTTATCTGGGAACGGGTTATTAAAATAACATTTTCGAAATGATTATTGACAGCTCTTAAATGACAAGGTGGTCGCACACCGCCACCGGTGTAGTTAATACGCGCGAGTATTACGCAATCAGACTCGTGGATGTGGAATTGTTTTCACAAGGCAGCGTTTAGTGAGGGGTTGCAATTTTGTCTTACTACATACTTGCGGTCTTCTAGATAAGTGGCGATTGGAGATTTGAGTTTTAAAAGGTTGTAGTTGTTGAGAAGTTATGTCAAACAGTCGTTTGTTTACTCAAGTAACCGAATAAAAAGGTGTGCGATTTAGGTTGGATACAACTGCCTTTCAGCATGAATCTACACACATAGACAACAATTTAAGGTGCTTTGGAATGTCAATTGAATTTTGAAAGCGTGTTCTACCTATGGGCCAAATGCTCGCACCGGCTTCGGCATGCCAAACCTCTATACGATGGTCCACATTTTCAATGACACTGAGACATAATTGAGGTTCAATGTCGTTATGTGCCGAATTGTCTCATCCTTTAGCTCTTGAATTGTTCTTGGCTTATTGACGTACACTTTTTCTATTAAATGTCCCCAAAGAAAGAAGTCCAACGGTGTCAAATCACATGATCGTTTCGGCCAATTGACATTGAATTTCTCACGCAAAAGAGCCATTGTTACGTTGGCTGTGTGGCAAGTGGTACCATCCTGTTGGAAGCACATATCGTACAGGTCCATATCCTCAATATCTGGCCATCAGTGATGTTCGTGAGATGTTCAATTGTTGGACACAGGACGAGACGAGGTTGACGGTTCTTTTGCCACACTCTCGCGAATAACAGCAATGCTTTCCGCAGAACGATCTTGACGAGCATGCACAAGGTGTCTTCACATTTCCTACAGACTCGGTTTACAGAAATTTGCGCACAATTCTACCGATTGTGGACACATTTGGTCGATTATGCTGACCAAAAAAATCACGAAGTGCGCAAAATGCATTTTGATTTGAACGCCCATTTTCGTAAAAGGCTTCAAGAATCTTAACGCGCTGCTCAATTTTGCACCTCTCCATGGTTTAATTTGTCAAACACTGAAACAAAGAAATTTCAAATTAAGTTGGCCAAAAAACTTGACGTCAAGGTGTGACTCACAATTAACATCGTGAATCATGTTTTAACCACCCTTTATATGAGACTTTTCTGTTTCCATCCGAACAGCGGTACAGTGAGAAAACTTCAGCCTTTTTGTTCAGGTATAAAATCAAAAGTTTCTCCAATTCGTCGCGAAATTAAAACCTCAGTAGACAGACTCAGAACTGAAGTGGATTTTCGGCTGACACTTAAGCCGACGTAATCCAAGTATGTTTGGGACTAAAGTGAAACGTAGCAAAATGTTTAGAGATACTGATGGGATATAGTTCAAAGTGTTCCTCTGGTGCATAAACAAACTTTCCGTCTGACTCTGAGTTTACCAAACAATCACAGCTTTTGGAACATTGATCAAATGACTGAGACGTGTGCCCAGGGAGGCGATGTAGATCCATTTATTCGTATGATTTGTTTTCTAGCAAGTAAAACGTACAACTTGTGTTTAATAATTGGGTTTCCAGCTTTCCTTTTCACCAGAAGCTAATCCCCAAAAAATAAATAAATAGTTGGCGCAACAGGTCTGTGAGACCCTAGGCCTAGTTAATCCCCAGCTCCCCAAAAAAATTATCGTCGAAAGGGAGGATCAATGTGCAAAATTTTGTATTTTCTGTTGATGAGGACAAGTTCAGTGTGTGTCCGCCCAAACCCCAGAGATCATCCCATTTCATAAGCAAACTGTGATGAAATTTTGTTTAGGTAATCGAGGCGATAATATCAACATCATGTACAGAATCATCCTCCAACCCCCTTCTCCAACTTGGTATTAAGTAGTAGTCCATTCACCTCTAAGTTCCGGGGGAAACGATATCCTTTCCCCAGACCTTAAAAATTGCTCAAACTCTTACACCTAAAACCGGGAACAGAAAACAGGGAGTTGTCTGTGAATTTTTAGTATACCACGATTACCCGATTTCTTGTCTAAGAGCCATCGAATATTTGTGCACACAGCTCCACGATAGTCAAATAATGGCAATTGACAATTTTTCCTAACTTTGATGCCTTAGATCAGAGGTTCCCAATTTTTTTGGGAAACGCTGCCTTAAATGATCGTTTTATTTTTGATTGCGATCCTACGAATGTGATTTTTTTTAAGATAGGTTAGGTTTCAATGGGTCGCAAAAGGCATATGGAGTTTTTTTTTTAGGAAAAAAACTTATTCATACAGCTGCTAAAAAAATCATTTAAAAACACGCAAATCCTTGTTGCATGTTTGAAAGTTACACATTTGTACCTACCATTTTAAGCTTTTTTTTGCTAATTTAATTTCAAACTTTGTCAGATTCAATTGCATTTGTAAGCGTGCTATTTATTCTAAAAAGTGACTTTTGAGTGACTGTCCCTCCGGCTTTTAAACGTACATAAATAGGGCTTCGGAAATCCCCATTAAAAACGAAGGGATTCCTATCCCAATAGATCATTTTTATGGTTCCCTAAGGTATGAATGGTTTTCTGAAATGTGCTTTAAGTATTGAAACAAATGTACAACGTATTGAAACAAAAGTACGCTGCAATTTTATTCATATGCTGGAAATATTTTACATGATTGCTGTGTACCGATTATCGAAAAAAATTTTGACTTTATAACTTATGGCACATTTTTCGCCTTCCTGACTCTAAAATCTGTAGTTTCGACTCTAGGTCGTATATGAGTCTGACATTTATCTGGAAGAAGTTTGGTCCACCATTTTTGAACTCCTTACAGTTGTAGGCGTACCATAGATGCGTGCAAAATATAGATCGAACTTATATCCGTTGCAGGAAAACCTTGCATTTTTACTATTTATTTGTTGATGCATATACCAAACGCGTAAAAATAGTCCACGCCTTCGCGACATCGCTCTTTTCTATTCCAGCTGCCGGCTTGTGTCATCGGCTGTTTTATATAGTTTTTCGAAGTGACCCAATTATTTTTAGTTGACATATCTCCGACAGATGTAAAAAGTTTCCATACTATTTGTGACATTTTTAGCAGCAAAGTTACATTTGTTCCTTTTTGTTATTAATTGCTCCTTTTGAGTGAATCGTTGTCCTCCACGAACCAATTTCTCTTTAAATATAATAATTTTTATCCCATAAACAAATGGCATGCAAAGTCCCGCAGATGACAGACTTATAACCACAACACTTAACTATCTGCCCGCTAAAAATGCATTTTATTCTCATTAATTAGAATTATCGTTCTAGGATTCCCCTCACAAAAAAAAAAAATATTTATGTACTTAAAACAGATTACAGCATTTAGTACTGCGTTCAATCTTCCTGTCCACGGTGTCTTTTGTTTACACTCTGCTCACTGGGCATACTGCCATAAACCAACAAGTGAAATGCGGACGAGCAAAAGACGACATTCAATTGATCAATTTCAGAAATGCAAACGACAACGGATTCCTTCGTTGAACCTGAAAGCTGCACTGTATTTCGACGCCGAAAGTTGAAATATTTCTTTTTTCCTTTTCTGAGAATATTTGCGATACATGACGATGCCTGACTATTGGCATTGTGGAATGTAATGCGGTATTCGCATGTACCCGGTGTCACTTGGAATACTTTTTTGCATTCGTTTGCATTCAATGTGACAGATATAGGTATAGTTGTATTGGCAAGGGAGTGCCAAGAAATTTGAGTTGTACGTAAATATTCAGCCGAAAACACGCAGAAGGGATTTTCATTTTTTTTTCATTCTTCTGGGCACAAATTATTGATAGTTGACGTAATGTTTGTGGGCGCAAAATTGTTTGTCCTGTCACTAGATCTGAGGTATTTTTCTCAAAATGATGTTCAACATGAGAAAGCAAGGAGGCCTGATGAATTTTAGTCGCTGTGACAATCGATTTATGGTATGTAGGAGCGTCGATAACATTCAATTTGGACACACTAAAGTTGTTTATAATCTTACACGACACATCCTGTCGCACTGTTAGCCTCTCTCATTTCGGAAGACGACGCTCGACCAAACAAAGACTTTTTCAAGAGTCGGCTGGAGTTTTACTAAAACATAATGTCCTTATAGTCGGACACATTGCTTAGCAAGTTAAGAAGATCTTTGTCGAAAACGGGATTCAAAAAGCACTTCTGTGGGTCTTTTATTAACTTACATTAAAGTGACTGTGAGAAGTCTCGCTTTTTCCTTGTAACTAAAGAGTTGCACTGAATCTGCGATTAGACGACAGTTCTTAAAACCAGATTATCTAGTCCAGACATTTTTTAAAAATATATGCCAGAGTTATGTATATTTGAAATCGACTGAATACTAACGGCCCACACTGTACATATCGCTCTGATCTACAAAACAAAGCAAAAAGCCCTATTGAACCAATTTATGCTCCTCAAACTACAGAAACAAAAGTCTCATACAATACACAGTGACCTGTTCTTGCGCAGTCTTAGTCATCATTAGTCGACGTTAACAACTAAAGAAAGTCTTATGCTCAAGTTCAGTTTTAGGCATATTTTAATTCCACTACTCTCAAGGCCAACAAGTTAACATTTTAACATAGAAGTATTTGATTATCTAAAATAAACGAAACCATTTGGGGTGAATGTCCGCCTTCGTCTAAATTTGGAAAAAAAACTATTTGGAAGCACGTGGTGGCGCAGTGGGGATATACGAGTACTAGAACCGAAATAGTATCCAGATTACACAAAGGGACATTTTATTTATGGGATGTGTGTCACATCGAATAGCTTACAATAGATGTTGTCATTTTTATAGAAACATTAGAAGACATGACGACAAACATGGATGAGTTTATCTCCTTATAACGCGTAAGTAGGTCGGATAGGTAGCATAGCCTTGGGCCTTTTTAAATTTAAATAATCAGCTTAACGTTAATGCAGCGCATTTCCAATGACATTGTGTTGTCATTGGGCTAAATTTAGGATAAAAAAAAATTGTTTAGTAGACTCAACAGGTCCAAATAGGACTTAGATTATACGTCAAGTCATTGTGGTTGGTAGTGACACAGTGGTTAAGTGTTAAATGGAATAAAACACAAAGCAAGTCTTTTTAATAAAATAAATAAAATATCTGGTCGAGGCTTAGCAATCTAAGAAACGCTACGAATTTGAAGTTAAGCCACGGCACCAACTTCTACCGTATCATTGCTTCTGTCATTAGCTTGTCTCTAAACCAACTGCAATCAACCGCAGTAGTTAAAAACAAATAAGTATCCTGTTAGGCTCTGTGTAAAAATACGACTCGCACTGCGCCGCTTTATAGGGTGTTTATAACCTCTTCCACGTACAATAGTTTTGGTATTCCATTCCGATTGGTTTTCTCAATCATTGCAGGGAAACAACCCATTTTGTTGAAGTTCCTATAAATGTCCCCTTCAGCTATAAAAACTGATGGAAAATTATTTTATATTTGTAATATTTAATTGTATAATCGCTCTAGTTCGATTTTTAACGACTTTCCACACCAAACAATTAAAGCAACCGTGAGGCATTACGTAACCAAAACAATGTAAAAATAGTTCAAACTTTTTAATTTTAACTTTTAAAAGTTTTTCGTTCTATTGCACTAAATTTTCCTCTAAATTCGACAATTGGTTCAGATTTTTGACAGTTTCACGAAGTTCTCTGTTGAAGGTCATATGACTTCTCTTATGATCCGGCTAAACTTGAATATCCGTGGGCGTGAAGGCATGGAACTCACAAGACTGCTCAAGCTAAGGTCACAATAGCTATAAAGCTATGTATAGCGAATTTGAATATTGTCACTTCGTTAACCTGTTGTTGTAATTGGTAATTTACAATAAAACATCGGCTATTTCATTAAAGATTTTATCTTGAAGTTCGTTTTTCCCGTTTCCACAGTAGGTCATATAGAAATGTTTGGTTTATGAAAACGCTCTCTTCAAAATATTTGCACAAAAATCATAGCGAACAAGAAATACATGCGATGATCTATCAATAGATTTGAAAAGTCATATTCAAATGACAGCCGAACTATCCTTCAACGAACTTCCAGACAATGAAGAACTTCTATTTTGAAATTATTTCAAGTACCTACACATATTTTTCGTTTTACTTTTAGTATCACAAAACGAAAATTCTAAGTCCCCTCTTGTTCCATTCAGCTAATTTTTTTTTACAACGAATAAATTTTGCAGTTGAAAATCAATTTGTGTGTCCATTTAATGATTTAAAAAAAAAATGTTGTGCCGAAAAAAAAAACCAAAACAAAAAAGGGTTCTCTCTAAATGTACTAGAAGACTTTTTTGACGAAGGGTAATGGAAGAGTTTAATCCAAACTAAAAATACAGACTTATAATACTTCTCTAAGTAAAAGTTAACAAAAAAGAAAAAAAACTGTATTGAAAATTTTGTTGGCTCTTCCTAGAGACGTATACCAGGTAAATACTTTGCAGGTAATGCGCCGACATATGCCAGAAGGTTATGATAGTTACTGGGGGATAGTAACGAATGACGAACCGCTTTCTGGCAAACGACTACGAACTTAACCAATGGACTCTTTAACAACTTGGAAAAGGTGCTCTGCTCAGTTTCGAACGCGATTCATACTAGAAGTGAAAGAGGCTGCAATACCAGAGTTCAGTTGAGGGCTCTCCCGCTTTATAATTTAATCAAACATAAAAGATCATCTAACTGAGGAATTGGCAAACCTTACCCTTGCGGAAATATTTGAGATATTGTTTGATGGAGAGGTGTATAACCTAATTATACACAATACCATAATCGACATAGTTTTGAGCGTAATAGGTATGATTTGCGTGGATTTTTGGGAATTTAGCTTTTGGTCTTACACGAAATAACAACGGACACAACCCTAAGAAGCTGGAAAAACAACTGCGATGTGTAAATGTATAACACACGCATCAAATTGAAGTGCGATAAATGCGACGAAACGTTTTCCATTGACAAAACTTGTTTTGCAATATATCACTCATAAGTGCCCAATGTACCTACTATAAAAAGTACACCTCCAAAATGCACTTCTAAATCATTTGTTAAGTATTTTTTTTCTAAAACCTATTAGAACCACTCCTAGATGATTTAGAAAGATATATCAAAATTATAACCATTTGTTTGACTACGTGTGTTAAGATGAAGAAAAGATAAAATATGTAGCGCAAACATTTTCTTCCCAAAAGGAGGTTTTTCAACGTCGAAATTCCCACGAAAATGTAAATTTCTTTCGACTAACACTGGTCAAAAACGTTAATAGTCAGTCGTTTGGCTGAAATTTTAGCTAACAGCGCAGCTCATACATCAGATCAGATCACTAAGTGAATTTTTGCAATCGATTGATCCTCGTAATATATTCCCATTTGTCAATTGACGGCGAGGAGAACGGTTCACTTTCTGGCATTAGGGGGAAATTTTATACCTTTTGTAAATTGACTGCCCAGAAGTGGTGATTTAACTTCATAAATTTGCATAGGTGTGAATGTGCGCATCGTTGCTTATGAGGATTTTCCAATTCAAATCGTTCAGAAGGACTTCGCTGAAATTTTCATAAAATTGTCTGTCTGTACGCAACAGGGTGTTTACTGTTTGTAGTTCGTATAAATGTACGAGTGACTAGCCGGTTTTTTTGTGCTAAGCCAATCTCCCCGAGGCAAATGACCAAATGCCGCAAAATTTACTAAATAAATCGAAGCCCAAATTCTCAAGGAGCAATCAGCACCGCACGGCTATTTGTTTAAATTATTGGCGCATTCTTAAAAGCTCTCCAAAATCCATTTACTTCCTTTCTGCTTCTGTTTAAAACAGTCACAATTGCGGTAATATATGACGCGACTTTTAAAAATTAAGAGCGTCTTCTCTTGCTCAAAAGTGTTCGGAAACCGAGTCTATTGTTATGTTCTACAAACTACAACATCTGCAGAATCTCTACCTATTCGCGATTTTATTGCCGCTTTGCTGTCAGTTGTCAAGTGTCATATCAGCATAAAGAAGTGCCATACAACATGCTAAGAAACTTTTCTACTGTGTGGCTTTCATATTGAAAAATGCTACTGGTATCAGGCCGCGGATGGTCCGTAAATTTCAGAAATTTCCCTCTTTGCAAAGAATTGAGTTCCGAAATCACTTCCGAGTTTCTTGGCCACCCACCTCTATCTATGGTACCTCTAACCACCCATCCTTCCAACAGGGTGTCGCAAAATAACTCAGTACCATTTTAAAGCACTTTTGCTTACCGATGCGCCTATGCCACTCCCAAGGAACAACCCAATCTCAACACTTCCGAATCTCAATAGCTAAGAATTGGACAAATTCCGTATTCAACTCGTCGTTCCTATTCTCATTTGCAGTTTCCTGCCGGCTGGAACACAAAAACAAAATTCATCATACCGAGGAGACCTTGAAAATGTCAAGTCAACACACATGCACACAACCGCTAATTCTCGCTCCTACTCAATGCGATGCCACTTTTTGCCTAATGGAGTGTAAGCCATTAAAACCAACTTAAGTCACATGTGACACTTAAGAATCCAGAACACCGCATCGTATATGCGGCGCGCCATATCAATTCTGATGCTGTTCCTCCCTCTTCCCTATAATTAATTCCAAAGCTGATGCTGCTCAGTATCATCTCTCTCTCTGTCATCCATGTGTGCGTGTGTGTGTCAGCTAAGCTCACTAAAACTGCGACGAGTGACAAAAAAAGCAAGACACTATTCCAAAAGTGATCCCATCAATTTAGCCTTTCGCCTTGGCGTCCCCCTCCGTCTCGCACATGTGTGGCGTTTGTTGCCAGCCTCCCGATATGGTGTTTCGTCAGAAGTATCATTCTTTGGTCATCACCTCGTCCCCAACCGCCTGCAACAAAACCATAATTCCGCTGCACGCCTGTTCGGTCTTCGGTAGTATTCATCTCCGCACACTCTGTTCGTCATCGTGAGGCAGATGAGTGAATTTGTAGCAATTGACTTTAATGGAAATAAACTGCCGGCAATTTGTAATAATTGTCACACAGCTGATGGTATAGTCCTTAAAAAAAAGAAAATACAAACAAACAAAAATAGATTTCGTCCGACCGCACGAATTTATGTGTCACCGTGTGGTCAACAAGTGAAATGTCCGTTCCCGGTCTGCTACACACTGCCAGCCAGCAGCATCATCATCAGCATCAGCATCAGTTGCATCAAAGTCAATCAGTTTGCATGTGACATAAATACTTAGCCAATTTACGAATGTCAGTCATGAATATATGCCGAGTAGCGGCCGAAGTCATTTGCAGAAAACGGATCGATTGCTCGGCTGCGTGCATATCGGTATACGTCACGTCACACACATAAGCTTCTGGGAATAAATATTGTTTAAGTTCACGTCGCAGCTAATGAGCGATGTGGGGGTTCGATAAGGTCTCGCAATTCTCGTACTCGTATCGTATACGTAACTGCTCTGTCAGTTTTGAGAGAAGACCGCAGATTTTACGAATTGACCTTTTTTCGGCTCGTTTGCAGTTCTACTTCTGTAAGTAGGATGAGATTTAAAAGTTTGATTGCACTATGCATAGGTTATGATGATTGTGGATGTCGGATTTTATGGTCTGGCGCAGAGGATGCATCATTTACGTTGGCCCGTAGTTGGCGGCATGGCTGATTTATGCAGATATCATAACGCAAAGTAAGCACGTTGTCGGTTTGGACTGGAGAATGGCCCTTAAGCTGAATGCGCATTCTCCAAGTTAGGTATCACATTTATTTTTGGCGGTTAGGTGTGCAGCAAGAGAGATACCCAATTTAGAGCAGATTTATTTGTTGTGGGACTGATATTTGTTAGCAAATGTTTTTACCTCTTGTAGCTCCAGCTATAGATACCTTTATCGATGCGTTATAACTACGTCACGTGATCTTGGATTTATGTTTGTTCTGTCATGGGAATGCCTCTGCGATCCTAATCGAAGTTGTTATCGGTAGATATTATTTTTTTTTATTTTTGCTAGCGGTAAGTTAATTTGATTTTAATGTTTACGAGCACTTGCCGATTTGAAGTGGCAGCGTTATAAGTTGTTAATTCAATTCTTATCATTCGATAAATAAGTTTGTTTTGTATGTAGGATTGGCTGGAGATTCAATTCAAGTCGACAACCGCTTGTGGTTGGAATGATAAGTGGGTATGGGAAACTCTCCATCTAAGAGACGTTAAGGTTTTGTTTAGGAAGATACGAAAAACAATTGTTTATGTCTTATAGTATGTTAACAACAAATTTATTTTTATTTATTTTATTTTAGTCATTGAATGCTTAAAAACAGTAAGTATCTTATAAGTTTGTCTTAAGCTAATTTTACAATATGTACCTATTATAATTTTACCAAAAAGAGAACTGGTAAAAAATATAGGACATAAAATTCATGGATTGTACATGTTATATCTCCAGTTAAAATACATTTTTTAATGTTAATAATTATATATTTATTAAAACGTAATTCTTTAACAATTTTTGTAATTCTTGTTATATTTTGTGTTTCTTTAATGTAACGCGGTAGAGAATTCCACAGACGAACAGCATTGACAATGGTTTGGGTTTCTTATGTCTATTATTTTATTGCATCAAAAAATATCTAAAAAGGTAGGCCAACTATAAGAGGTATATTTAGGAAGATAATAAAGTCAAACTTCTTTCTAGCGAATCTTAAACTCAACAAAAAATTGCTTTGTTATAAAAAAGTTTTATACAAAACTAGTGGACCCCCGCCATCTTTGCTAGGCGTTTCCGAGTTTCCCACTAAGAATATTCCATTTTTCCGGAACAATTGCACACAAATTTTTTTTTGCTATAGAGAATTTATAGATGACTTAATTAATATAGTATATTTTTGAAGGGAAAGGGGAACTTAATAAAATTCGATATAGAGAGAGAGTTATAAAGAAGTTTGACTGTACACAGAAAAAGACTTTTAATTCGGAAAAATTTCGTTTATTCGGAAAAAAATTCCACAGTTTCATTTCATTTCGAAATAATTTCTTGCACTTTTTGATACGTTTATTTTTTTATGTATTTAGTTACAAAAATGAATTATAATAAATTTTGCGTATTATTTGCAATCTTTTGTGTTAGTAAATTTTTCGTTTTAAGTTCGCTTTTTTTCGTCAATTCGGAAATTCGGAAAGTTCGTTTTTTCGCACTGACCGTCCCCCAACCATTCCGAGTTAAAGAGCTTTTACTGTATTATGTATATTACCCCTCTTGCTCCTTGTACGTGGTGCTTAGACACAACGTGCGCAGGCGGCAAATGTGGAACCTTAGCGATTTCACATTTTCAAAAAGTCCACCAAGATGCCGTCTTATGATTTTTGACTCTAAGCGACAGAGTTCGCGATTTTATCATATTGATAACTGTTGCACCGTATTTTTTCTATTTTTGCTTTAACGATGAGATGTCGTTTAAAAATATTAATTAGTGCCTCCAAGGGTCGGGAAAAACACCCTCGACAAGGCACCCGTTTAACTGCTCAGGAAATAAGTCGAGCGTTATCGTTGCAATATCTCTGGGATCAGGCTCAATTTATTCGTGGTCTATCGGTTGGGCAATATTCTCCTGAAAAGTTACCCAAACAAATTCAGCCGTATTTATTAGATTCCCTTACTACGCATCTACGATGTTGTTTAGTTAAACATCGCGTAAAAATTTAAGCAGCCTCTACGTGCCTTTTCTGAAATTGTTATTTTACATTCTTCAGCAATAACTTTACAAAACGAGGTTTGTGTTTGAATAGGATAAACTGATTGGATAAACTAATACAAAAACATCGACATCAGATATTTTTGACGGATAAGCTTTCGTAAACATTATCATTTTACAATAAACTAAAATAAACTAACAACTCCGAAATGTCCTTGTAGGGGCTGATGAAATATTAACCTACACACATACATGATTGTGTGGTCCAATATCGAATATCGAAGGCCTGGCCAAAGGTAAAATTCGTTGGGCACAAATTTACACAGCATTCGAAATGAATGCACACACAAAAATCAGTCTCACTTTTTTGTTGTGTTTTTATTGGTTATCAAAATACTGTTGTATAAATACACTGCGGGATGAATTTGGTTTGCATCATGCTGCAATATATTTTCATCCCCAAATTCAGGCTTGAAGCAAAGTCCTTTCTGTTTATAAATCACCTTTTCCCGCGTAAGGGCTTTGTAGAGGATGCGTAAAGTTAAGCATACTCTACGCTGGGCTTATAAATAAAGCTGTTTGTGTTTAAAAATTACCCGCTCTTCAGAATAATGTATATATTTTTTCAACTTTGTAAAAGCAAATATTGTTTGGAGGTACAAATAAAAAGTAGAAAAACTTGACGTCCTTTTTTCACATAATTCAGAGTGAATGTTTTTGTAGTACGACCAAAGTTTCTCAGTCCAAGAAAAACTGCCCTGAATGGCAACGTCAACATTTTCGTTGTTTTTAGCAGGTATCCGAGGCACTTTGGCCGCAATTCGACAGCAAGTGATCTATGGAATAGGTAGGTAGGGAAAAACTCATAAAATTGAAGGAATCCTATCCTAAATTCAGCTACGATCTGCAGGCTGATGAAAATAGACACACATTCTCTGCATCATGCTGCAACTGAATGCGAAAGACGTTTCTGGGTAGGTACTTCTTCCAATACCTAGAGGGGGCAGACCACACAAAACACAAACTGCTTCATGGTTTCTGTAAGCAGATTAAGTGTTTTTCGAGGATAAATGTTTAGTTTTTGCTCTTCCATCTTGTTTACTGCAATTGGGTGCCGTATGTGACCTTACCATCTCTTACCCCTTTTTACCTAACCTAACCTACCAGGTGTTTCGTTGAAGTGAAGTGGTATAGTAGAGCTCCAACTGAACCTTCTATTGATATAACTTAAAGACCTGCACGTTGCCAATAACAAAGCAATGCGTTGAGCAATTTTTGTAAATGTTACATGTTGCTTCAGAATTAGAATCTTTTTCCGGTCAATCTAAAATTCATAACTAAAGTTTTATCGCTAATTACTACTTGAACCAATGTCTTGATATTTCCAAGTCGTGGATCAAAGCAAGAATAGGAAAAATCTATGGCATCTGCAAACCCCTTAAATTGACCATTTATATTCATAGTGAAAAAAGAGTTTACAATTGTGGTAGGAACAAAATTGGTGCCAGAATAGAGCCCTGTGGAACCCCAATTCTTATTTCATATCTTTACCACTAAACCATTCCTTGCCTGCACTTGAGATACGATCCTAACCAATTCGAATTTGCTTTTCCACAGTGAATCCTTTCAAGTTTGGTTTTGAATTTGACATTATTCATTTTTAGCCCAATTTTTTAAATGCTACCTGTCTAAATCCCATCTTTAACTAAAGACAACTATTTAAAAGTTTTAAGTGTTCCAACAAGCTATTTAAAGTCATCCAGTTACGGATCAGGCAATAATTCCATTGACCCACATTTTAACTATTTGGCTGTAAAATAGTTTATGTTCACTATACTCATAGTTAGCCCCGGCAATCGAAGGCTTAACACTCCACCTCCACAAGCAGTTGCCATCTGTGGTCCAAACTAATAACGACACAAATGTGTAAAGCTTTAAAAACCTCTTAATGCCTCAAGTTCTTACCCTCTCAGCACATAAAAGCATCTGCAATAAAGATTCAAAAATCTCCTTCAACACAAAAGGCACTTACTCAAATCCAGTGCATATTCGCTAACCAAGTGTACTCGTAAAAGCAAGGATAATGCCCCCCTAATTCATGAATAAAGGGTCGTTCTGTAATTAAAACCGAGTTCATGCCGGCTGCCAGCCTAATGAAAAACCTGCTGTAACTCAAATACAAATGATGAGGGTATATGTCCAAAAATGATGGCAATTTTGCATAAAGCACGCATGCAGCATGATCTGCTCTCGCTCTCCTTCATAATCGTAAAACTTTTAATTTGCTATCAAATGTGAAAGTTCTTCTGGGATGTTGAGGACTCTGTTACGCACGTCAAATGAAAATCATTTAACAAAGTTTTCACAATAGGGGAAGGTGTACCTCCCCCAATCCTTTGGGATGCATTGTCATATGAGTTGTACCTGCTGACAATGGCAAGGTAAGGTACTTATCCGGGAACATATACATAGAGAGGTATATATATGAGGTGTGACCAACGCCCACAAATCTCCCATACTGATAACTGCTTGCGTGGGGTAAGTAGTTCCAGAGGACACTGTCTCTTGACCTGTTGCAGCGCTCTGAATTTATTGCGAATGGAAACGTTCAGGCGGCAGGCAAGTGCATTCAAAAAATTATTATTTTCTTTTTGCAACTCGGTCGTGCAATTATTTTTGTTCTCCTCACCGCCTGTGTGTGTTTGTGCATTCATTTAACGCCGTCAACGACGAGCGAACATTTAAAATATTCTCCAGGTTATTGGGATCAAGCTTCCTCCTTGCGGCTGCATTTCAATGTGTCACATCGAATTATCTGCAGTGCTGGATGGCATCAGCTATATAGCTGTGGTCCTCGCATGCCGTTGAAATAATTACGGAGGTGCTGTGTGTATTTTTGCACCCCACGACCAAAAAAGCAAACATTTCCAGGTGTGGATAGAAGGACGACCTGTTGGGGGATGTAAGTTTTGATTTTCTGTCTGGCTTTGTTTAAGTTTCTTCGGAGCTCTTTCTTATGGTGCCTGTGCCACCGCAGACTCTGTCTTTTGCCCTAGCCTTTGTGTGCTTGACTTCATTTAAGTGGTGTTAACAGGTAGCCATTTTTTGCTTTGCTTGCACTTGTAGGGCACTTATGTCGAGGTAAATATAGTTTCGAGTGAAGTTGGGTAGATAGACCGTGGAAATGAAAATTTAAAGAAATGTTTTTCGTTTTCTAATTTTTGTCTGGAATTTGAATTGAATTTTAATGTACATTAAATACACCAAATGGCTTTGTATACCTAAATAAGTTAAATAAATAAATAATTCAATAAATAAATAAAATATAATAAATAAATAAATAAATAATTACCTAAGTACATAAATAAAAAAAAAATTTTTTTGTTTGGAAGGTTGAAAATTTTAAAGATTTTATAATTAAGTTTTTTTGAATACAATAATCGATGAACTAATGTTTTGTTCTTTATTTTTCAGGTAAGTTTCGAAAAACATGGCTGAAATTGTAAGTTGTTGAATAATTTTTTTTAATTTAATTTTCCACAGTACTTTGTATGTGAAAAGGCTCTGGGCCACGACTGATTAGCTCTGTTTCAACTTGGATATATATTTTAATCCTTAAACTCAGTTTGGGTTTTCATTTCACATTTTTTAGAGCTCACGGTTGCGATGAATAGCGCTCCATTTATTTCTTACTTGCTGACCCGTGCTCGTCTTGCTTCACCCGGCTCCCACTTTTAAGACAAAAAGTATTTCCATCGAACAGTTTTTTATAAATATGTTTCTATCCTTGGACCTTTCTAAAAGCAATATAAAGAAAAAAAGCAAAGACAATAAAAACATAATTTAAATTCCTACTAAAAAGTCTACACAAAAAATATTTACGTATATTTCTGTTATTTCCGTCTTAACCACCTCAAGTGTCGACGAAAAGGAAGCAACCGAATGAAACAACATGACACACGAACCCCACCCCAGCCCATTTCCAAACGTATCCCAATGAACAACACCCGAAAACGTGTTCAACCTGAATTTGTGCGCTGAAAAGAGGCGACTGCCCATTAAAGTGCAAAACATATCATCACATATGCTGCGTACTACTACCAGTGGTATCCACTGAGGGAAAATTGTGAGCGGTGTCTTCAATGATTGTTTTGAATATTGCACAGCTTCAGGACAACGCAGGGGGTGTTTTATATCATAAATGATTCAGGGGAATAGGTATTTGTTTACTTAATTCACCTATTTTTTTATTTTTTAATTCGATAAGCCATTACTTAGCTAGGTCTGTATAAATAGAATTTTCCTTACATATATCCGGTTTTTTGACTATTTTGTAAGAACCACGTTATATTCCGGGATAAAAAGTATCCTAAGTCCCAACCCAGAACATAAGCAATCACTATGCCAAGTTTCATCAAAATCCGTCCAGTAGTTTCTGCGTGATACGTGGACAGGCATTTTCTATTCTACAGTTGATTTATTCATTAACTACATTTTGACACTGACAGCTTTTTGGCATTCACAAAAAGAAAGATGCAGTGTCATAAAATTGATAGCCTTACGATTGACTTATTCCCAAAGCGGACGATGGGCTTTCGAAATAGTTCTTATTTATTGGGGTTGTCAGAGGCGACCTTCCAGTAGTTCTGAACGTGGATTACTTTATACTGAGATTTTAATAGATTCCTGACTTGGATGAAGACAGGCTCCACAAATATTGTGCGTTTAAATTAATTATAAAGGTCCTCAGTTGAGGAGAACAGAGAGGACGTCTGAATTGTTTTCGACCGACTTAAGAATTACTGGAGCTCCTATCAAGGCGACCAAAATATCTGAATTTCCAGCAAAACGTCACCAAAAATCTTTTATTCATGTGAAAAAACTTTAACAAAACCAGACTTAGTTCGCGCACATGTCATTAACATAACACCTTTCCGCTATTTGTTCTTTTCCCGATCGGTTTAAAGGTGTTCACTCACACATAATTTCCAAGGCTTAGCATGTGTCTCTGTCGGTGCAGAAAAAAAAAAATCAATTTCTTCCTCTAAAACCCAAGTAAACAATTCTAGATAAGCCTAACCGTCCAACACCACGTATACCTACCTATAGTTAAGCTAGGTAAACTAGATAAGAACGATTCATTTTTGTTTTATTGGTCATGTGCAACTACGCGTAATGGTTTCTCACTTTGTCGCTACATATATACATAGAATCACCAACAACTGTGCTAATATTCCAAATGGAAACGCAACAGCTTCTAAAACACATAGAATCAATAGAAAACCCGCCTAAAGTAACGAAACGACACAGCCAACAAAACACACAAACGATTATCGCCACAAAGTTGCCGATTGTGATTTAATTGTGTGCCTCTGACATCCCCGTGCACCCTTAGACAATGTCAACAAACAACAACTGTTCATTCTCGTCAGGGAGCCGGTGGTGGTGGTGGTGTTGGTGGCGTTTGCTGGTATCGCGGTATAGGATCTATGTTGTGTGTACTCAACAAGTGGCGGCGCTGCATGTGGGTGGCATATTATCTCTAGAAACAATGAATTTAGGTGGGCAGACAAAAAAAAAACAACAATAAATAAAATGGCAACAGTAAAATATAATAAAACAATCTAGCATCACACAGCGCAGCGTGAGGGAGCGACGTCCAACCGGAAAATAAATAAAAACAAAAATATTCTTCCTCTGCTTTTCGGATATGCATATTTATTTATTTTTTTTTGATTTTTAATTTTATTTATTATTTTATATAGAACTAGGCGAAATTAAATGAGAAAATTTATTTAATTGTCAAAAAAAAAACTTGTGGGAGTTTTATTGTGATCTCTGCTGGCAATAATTATAATTTCACTAAATAAAATAAGATACTCCTCTAATACGAGCACTTAAATTGGGGGCACGCGGAATGAATAGTGTCCATTCGAGTATGTCTGACTCTGGACGGAATCAAAATCGGTTGTCGTGCAGAAATAGATTCACTTGCAGGCAGACAGTATGTCTCGAAAGAAATATAGTTCTTCTTTCGTCTAAGAATTTGCTTAAAAGATTTATTGTTTAAGTTTGATATGCATGGGCGATGGACCTCGGCATAGAACAGTATTTTTTTTTTTTAATATTAAGGTCCATTTGCAGAAAATGTTGTCTTCGGACGCTTCCCCGGCTGTATGGAATGTGGTATCATTGAAACTGGTGGTGACGTTTCTATTTTTTTATTGTTTATAGGAGTACGACCCTATGAGAGTCTATGTCTAAGATCATATGGACCTGTTGCACGATCTATTTAATTATTGATTTCTTACGGCCGATAAACCGCACAAAACAATGCGTCCATATTGAATATAAACAAAACAATTAAGACAGAAGTTAACCTGAGCAAAATTTTGTGTTGAAAAGTAAATTGAATCCTAAAATTTTGAAGCCCCCTGTTACTGAATTCACGATGCGAACTATGATGATCTGATAATTGTCAAACAATGCTAAGTACAAAAATGGCGTCTGAATATTGCCATATAAAAGAATTGTAATGCAATAGTGACACAGGAACGGCGACTTTGCATATTTAAAAATCCAATGCGTGGACTAAACAATACATCAGGCAATTCACCTACCGAGATTCACCTTTCATTTGGTTCATATTTCTTAAAAATCGGTTTTGAAATAACGTCGTAAACGGGTCGACAGAAAGACATGTCAAACATTTCTTAACAACTATCAGAAATTGCAGTACGCTTTGAAGTTATCCCCATTAAAAGAGTTGTCTGTTAAATAATCTTGGGTCGTGTAAAGAAAATAAATAGTCCTTCTAGGACCCAGGGATTAGCTTCTCACAACCATTCGTTTTGTGTGAGTTTTCAAATTTCGGGACGAATGGAAGAGATCTACAATTTAACGCCGTGTCCAAAGGGCTAATAGAGAAGCTCTTTCATAACAGTTCTACTCTCGGATATTTGTCAGACGTTCGCGAGAGGTTGCGCAGTGGAAATAACCTTTAGATGAAATTTGTGTTCTTTTGGGAATCGAACCGGGGACCCCTCGCTTAGTAGTCCAGCACACTAACAACCAAGCCACTGCGGTTGATTATAGGGAATTTTAAAACATTGTGATTTGATCAATTTTAGCAAATGTTTGCGGTGGAGAACGTCAATTGTCATTGAGCCTCATAAATCATAATTTTTAACCTTCACAATATGTATGGGAAAGTTCGCCATTGTGAGTTCGAAAAATGTATTCTAGGCAACTGATTATTAGCACATACTGATATCCCAAATCACTCGACTTCCTTTCGACAGTCAATTCTTTCTTGTTCGCAATACTTTGGTCCGGCATCCCGCTGCTTTTTAAGCTTTTCCCGCTGTTTCTTTCGTGAAATCAAGATTAATTGTTTCATTTTAAATGTTGTCTTGTGCTGTCCACTCAATACTCTGCCTGTGCGAGGTATTCACTTCGAAAAAATGTTCTCCTGATGCAAAATTGTTTCCTCAGTATCTATAATTTTAGTTTGAAATTCGATTTTCGGTTGGAATGACACTTGAATTAAACAAAATTTTATTTTTTTCTTCCACATATCAAAGTTGAGTATGAAGCTGAGTGAAAATTGATATGATACAGGAGGTAGACCGCGTCTGACATTTTAAATAGACTACCTACTGAATGAACACCGTTTGTTGCTTGCCTATGATTATTATTTATATATGTGGCCATTTGTTGAGTGAATTTTTCAATTTAATTTTTCCTCTCATTCGCATTGTTTTATTGTTTCTATTTTTGGATAGTATACGTGCCAGGATTTTTATAAAAAGAAACTCGTTGATTGAATCTCAAGAATACAACGAATGCCATTCTTTTGGGAATTTTCATTTTATTGTATTTTTGGTGACGCTGGAGGCAGCAATTTTTAAATCTCTCTCGATTATCAAAGACGTGTTTGTTTGTATTTGTTTTCTTTTCAGTCGAGAATGCAGGCGGTAAGCTGCGGCTTTCATGTGGCGTTGATGTTGTTTATGAGAGTTTTATTCTAAGAATTGTTTATTTTCAGCACAATTAAGAAATTAGGAAAGAACATATTCACTGAGGACATGTTTAATTGGGTAGTTGCCATTAGTTTAATAAACTATTACTAGATGACCCGAAATCCTTAATCCAATAAACTTAAATCGTAATATGTATTGCCAACGCAAATTCTAATTTGGCCGCCCACCCATACTACAATTAGCTCATTTCGTGTCTTCAAAATTACAAGTTGATCCTATAACAGAGTATTTTTTTTTGGTTTAGTCTTTAATTAATAAATTAAAATTTTGCAGGAAGTCTGACTTTTCGTTGTCAAAAGTTTTCAGTCATCGGCCGGATTTTTTCCTAAATGTAGCTGGTTTCAACCCAATTTGCAAGAAACTTGGATGAACCCACTTATTCCAAGTTTCTTGAATAATTTTTATTTTTAAAATCGAGAGCCATTATACGAATTCGCCAATAGAAAACATGGTCCTACCCTTTTACTGGCGGTCCTCTGCGGGATATTATTTATTTCTTATTTGTTTTAGAGGTTTTAAAAATTAATACAAATGGGAATTCTACATCCTGTATCCGCAACTCCCGAAAATCTACCATTCGACATGCAAATTTGATGTCCCAAAAATGAGAACACCAATGAATGTTTATGAAAAGCTATTTTAACATGTTGCAAAAATTTTTTTTTCTGCATTGAAAAGTGATCTTCTTTATATTGTTAGTTGCCTTAAATATTATTAGCTTTTAATGAAAAGAGTTGATTGGGTTTTTAAATAGTGAGTCAGATTCTGTGTCCAATACCTTTGGCCATGTGGTTGACACTGTGGCCTTCATTCCATCTAAGATTTAATAATTTAAGAAGGTAATTTCATGCCGAAGTTACCTTTGAGGAAGGTCCCCCGCTTTTTAAAAGGATGTAAAATAAGAACCCCCTTGTATCATCAAGCCTAGATTAATGTTTTCGACTTGCAAAGCCTTAGGACGGACTTTTCCCCTATAAACTAGGAGACGCTGGCACCAAAAACTCTGGTCGTAATTATGTGTATTCTCAACCACCTCTTGACAGATTCATTCGGCCCTAGCGAGGTATCCGTCGGAACGGAAAATTCTCCGATCTTATACGATTCGGAGGATTTTTGCTTCGAGGTATTCTGCGAACATCTGTTCGGAATATTTCTCCAACATTTTGAAACGCATATCGGCGAATTACGTTGAAGTGCAATGAAGTGCATTTTTTTCTTCAATTTTTGACAGCTAAGTTCCGATATCCTCCGACAGAAATTGGTTGCGGAATTTGTTTACGATTTTGATTTGAGTTTCCGACAGAAACCGCCTACTTAAAACCTCTTTTAATGTTTAAGCTGTCGCCTATCTCCTCTTAACCCGTGAGTACAGTAGGACACATTGCGACTGATATTGAGATCTTGTATTTTGGTCTAAATGCACAAACTCCAACTTCAGATGCCTAATTTGATCGGTTGGGTGAGCCAAAACCATTTTCGTTGCCACCGGGACACCATTAGCTCATTTTACGCCGAATTTTTCTAACTCAATAAATCTTTCAAAACAATATTCTCTAACCAAAGTTTTGAGGATGTATTTTCTATTGTCCCACCTGCCACATGGTTTAAACTTGTGCAATAGTTGCAGCTAAATGCCACGTCTAGCAGTCGACTTTCTAATGAAGATTTGTTGTATGGAGACAGCCCAACAAGAGCCCTCTCAAACTCTAGGAGTTCTATCGGCAGTAGGTCTATCCGTTATATATGCAACCAGTGGAACAGCTTACGACCAAGTTCCCGAGTTCTGGAGTATATAGAGTTCGACCTAAATCGTTTATTAAAGACGAAGCTGGTATATAAGGCAAAAAATCTCTGGACTAGATTAAGGTGGTGTTTTCGATTGTGATAAGGTCAAGGCTTTCCAAAGGTTTTCCCACAATTCATGTTTTTGTAGTACGTTACAATATGACAGCCTCCAATGTAACCTCTCTCGCCTTCTAAAGAGCTTCAAATAGATGTTTATATAGGACTGGGAGTGAAGTGAACTATTATTTGTTGCTTCCTCGGAGCTCTGCTTTATCTGCAGCAGTTATATTTTCGAGTAAGTAATTCCATTTCAAGTGTTTCTTTTTGGTATAACATCAACGCACTTAGCCAGTTAGTGAAAACGGATCATCAAAAATGATTACAGATTTCAATTTAAACCGGAATTACAATTTTTATTTGATTGGCAACTCCCTATAAAACTCACTTAATTTCATAAAAAAAACTTTGGACATCTGCCTACCATGACCAAGCCACCGATGCATGTCCCTTTGTGAAGTTGAATTCCAGCACATGGCTCCATTCGTTCGAATCCCTCGTTAATAAATAATTTGGCGGATTATCAAATAAGTTCAAGGGCAGTACCATTTGTCCCTCCGACATACTCGTACTCGTTAACGTATATATCTAAAATAAACAACAAGTCAAACGAAATTGATTATGTTGCACAATATTCAACTGTCAATTTCGACCCAACAACTATAACTCAACTCGCGGCCATTTGTTTACATTCCAAGAAAAAAAAAAGTGTCTGCATCCAAATATTTACAAACACCGAGTCTTCGCCAATCTCAATTCTATCTGCAAATATCCGCTGCCCCAAACGATCTACAGTTTACCCTAAAGTTTCCCAAATTTCAAAAAAAAGGCACAAAATTCGAAAATTGAAGAAACGACGCGACGCTAAAATTGTTCACATTTTCTTCTGTTGATATTTACATTATTTGATGCATGCACCTCGCCTCCCGCCTGCCGCCAACGTCAACAGATAAAATTATCGCATTTGCTGTCCGAAAACAACGCGCCATGCACTAGAAGATCAGACCGGTCCCAATTTCTAAAAGCGATACCATCACTCAACCGAAACATTATTATTTTCATTATTTGGTCAACGGGATTGGCAAGCGTTACACAGCTTTGCTAAATTCTTTTTCGACTTTTTCGACTTTGTTTTGTAAATTTCTCAATTAGCTTCGATATTTTGACAGCGCTGTCGTCGCTATACATTATGCAGGTGTAGGCTGACAGTTTGTGCATCAACAATGGCACTTGCTGTTGGGGGGGATGTTAATTTTTGGGAAATTCTATTCGTGCTAGAGGTAGTGCTGCCAGTTTTTAGGTATTTAGAAACGATTTGTATGCAACGTGCAAAAAGTAATTCGATTCGTCGCGTCGGTCGAGTGTCCTTTTTTTGTGCGGCCTCCTACTGCAATAATCGAATGAACATCACACTATTGTCTGTGTCCACATAGAGTTATTCTGTTTGAATACACTGCACAAGCACATTGACGTCGTGTGTGAATGACAAATCGATGGGGGAGAGCAAGAGCAGGCAAAAAGAAATAAAAACACACAAATATGGCACAGAAAGAGTGTCAACTGACGACGACCGACGATGAATTGTCGT
Source organism: Cheilosia pagana (assembly GCA_936431705.1). Lineage (NCBI taxonomy): Eukaryota > Metazoa > Arthropoda > Insecta > Diptera > Syrphidae > Cheilosia > Cheilosia pagana. The sequence goes on along the minus strand of OW386166.1, from coordinate 87,403,695 downwards.
ACCCATGGAATAGGGGGCGAAATATGTGTGGACACATGTGGTATAAATGCATGCTTTGTCCTGTTTGAGGATCACGTCACGTAGTTGTCGGTGTCGACGTTATCGTCGGTGGCGGGCAACACCTTCGTTTTTCCAATTTTTAGCCGTCTGGTTTTATGGATACTTTTGAAAGTAGTTTTACGAAGCGTTTCTAGTTTGCCGGTATTAAAGCGAAAACAGGTTTTAGTACCAAATTATTTTTGGAAGGGCGAATAATTCAAAGTTCGATGGACGTCACGTGACTTTGCAGTTTTATTTTTAGTTTTGTGTTAAAATTTGGTTATTCTATTCGTCGATTGGGATTTTGTGAAAGGACTTTATCATCGGGCTATATTTATTTTAAGTCATTTAAAAGAGAACGTAATTCTTGTTATAAAAATAAATTAATCCGAAAAACAATACTTTTATACTTAGCCATTTTAAAGCCCGGTTTCGAAAGCAACCGGATGTTGAGAAACAAATGACTGAAGAAGAATAGCTTAAAAGGAAAAACTTTTATTAGATTTTTGACAACTGTCACCTATTTCCAAACTGCACTAAATCAATTTGTGACTTGTGTCTGTACGGTCTTTATAATATTTTCTATTTCTAAAATTCCAGTTGCTTTTACGAGAGGAAGGATGATTAAACCTAGAACTAAAAACAAAAGTACAAAATTTTTGCGCAATAAAATAAAAATAATAAAAATATACTTCAATAAAACTTTAAAAATACATAGCTACATACATTAAATTTGTTTTTAAATTGTCCCTGTGGTATGTACTGGTACAATAAATGGCTGCATTCAGAGAAGGAAAAATAGGTGGTGTGCTGTGGCAGCGTTGAAAAAGCACTAAAATATTTTTTAAGCAGTAAAATATTTTTTTATGCACTAAAAAACGCCCACTAAAATGAAATTTTGGGCACTAAAACTAACGCTGAAAGAACTGACTTGATAACTCTGCCTATATATCATTAAAGAGAATACCAACCATTAAACTCCGATGAGGTAAAACACCTTCATGCTATCCTTTTTGTACCTTAAGGTCTCACCAAAGCCTTGATATCAATTCCAATGTGTCCCACTATGGTTTCCTAGTTGAAGCTTAAAAAGTGTGATATGGACGCAAAATTAGTTTTATATACGGGTCACCTCCTACGATGAACTGCAAATTTTATCCAGAAATAGTTAGTGTCGTTAGTTTTGTTAAATCACAACGCGACACATACTTACCACCAGCCCATGCTTCCAAATTCATTAGTGAGGTAATATAGAACTGTCCAGTCTGCGTGAAAACGAACTCAACTTGTGTCGCATGCAACATCGAAAAATGTTATGTGCGTTATCTGCCTTCTTCCGGAAAACTTTGAATTCATATATCTTCTAAAAGATTTATCTGATTGTAATGAATTAAATACTTAATGCTACCGCCTGTTGCGCACTATTTTTCTCTAAAAAAGTTTTACAAATTGGGTGAATAGTTTTAACGTGATGAGTGAACAAATCCACAAACAAATGGGCTCTCTCACATCCCACTTCGGATACACGCTTGATCTCAACAAATTTATCGGTAGACTGGATATACACATTTTTTATGAATGTCCGACGTTTGCAACACGACAAATTTTCAAAACAAATTTCAAACAAACAAATTTTTCACATTGAAAGTTGTGTCCCATATTTTCGAGCGACGAAAGAAGACATATTTCTCGAAAGAAGTAAAAAATTTGCTCATATAGGGATGGTTGGTTGATTTAGGTGGTTGCTTTCCCTCCATCCAGATGAGGGAAAAACACAAGTAGCGTTTAAGTGCCCATTTGAAACCACAAACTGATAGAACCTGGAGATAAAAAGGGTGACATATGTTATGGGAGCTCAAAACCAGCCTAAGGAGTTGAGAAATTTGATGATGTTGTTGAAATGGACGCCTCGGATGGCCGATAGGTCGTCAAAGAAAGGACTATCCAGGGCGCCGTGTCTGGTTTTAGCAAGAGCCGGAAATTCGCAAAGAAGATGGAACGGAACACTGTTTTACTCTTGTGAACGCGTTCTGAAAGGAGGATATTTGTTCTGGCTTCGTCGAATATTGGCCAAATCTTTCTTGAAATGAAGCAGTTTGTGAGGTTCTGTCAAGTTCATCGGCTTTCTCATTCCCCTCTATGTTCCTATGGCTGGGAACCCAGACGAGAGTGATTTCATACCGATGACCTGCCCTGGCAAGTTTCTCCCTGCAGTGCACAACAAGTTTTGATGAAGACCTGGCCGACAACGACAACAACGAAGATGCCTACTTTTTTATTGGGTGTCGCATGGTTCATATCATAACTAGACTAAACGCCTGCCTGAAAGACGCTGGCTGGCTGGCTGGCTGAACGCTGGATACAAAATGTCTTTATGTAAATTCACAGTGTCAGTTATATCGACAAGGTTCTCGTTGTATTGTTCCACAAAGTCCCCGATGAAAAATCATGCTCTTTCAAAAGTTATGGGAGCCGCGTTTGCCGACGGTTGGCCAAACATAAGATCGCGTCGAATATGATTTGCCACCGTTTTAGAAAAATCATTCCATCACTTGATACCTCAAATGATTATTCAGCTCTATGACGACAAAGTCCTGTCTTCCGGCATGATGTTTTTTTCTTTTTTAAATTCCCTTTAAATTTCGAAGGCTTAATTCCTTTTTTGTATCTTTCGATATAACAAAAAAACCGGGATTATGACCTTTCTAACCGAAAGGAGCTTTGTCCAGCTAAACTTTCATTTCCTGAGTACCTACAGTGAAAGATTTATTTTCCATTTAAATTAAATAATTGTGTTTTGTACAATCATTAGGTATCCTGAATGTTAATTATACCAAGTTCATTTAAATGTTATGTACGTTGGTGACTTGTATCTTGCCTTACCTCAAAGTGGTGGGATTTTGTTGACAGTTTTCAAAATATAGTGTTGTAAGAAATGGCAATTTAATAGACTTTGTTAGACTTTATCTTTTCCAGGAACGCCATGGCTAAAATAGTCTCTTTTCTAACCGTACAACTAAAAAGAAATCTGGGCCAAATTTTTCGAGCACAATGGAGAAATTCTCCATAATAGTTGCATACTGCGACCTACAAAATATATAAAGTTAAGGTTTAAAAATAATTATTAGTAGGTATCTAGGTCTATAAGTTGGAATATAGCTCTTATGGTGCAACATGCGTCTAAGTACTTCCAAAATCAGCTCAACAACACGCCCATAAGCCCAAGTCACACTCCTGTCATAAGCTCTTCCTAACAACAATCACTTGACTATCTTTATCCGTCTCAATCAGTGCCAAGGCCACACCAAGTGTAAACTATCACAGAATCAAGAACCAATCAACAGGTGGCTCAGCGTGTTTTCATCAATACACGATCCAATCGATGATCTACTAGTAAACAGACGCCCATGTGCCCTCAATTCGGATAGACTCACTCGCCCTTCAAATGCTGACACCTTTTACCCAAAAAAAAAACGAAATTCACTGCCACTAGTTCGAAGCGCTCGAAGAATTTGCTCCGCTGTCCACAGTGCTTGCCAAAAGTTACAAATGCCTTTGCGTGAATTCGTCGTGTACCACTCTTAACCTCGAACATCGACATTGTTTGTCTCTTGACGATGTGCAATGCTGATCCAATTCTTGACATTGATAAGAAATCGGCCGCTTGCTGGCAGTGACTTAGTGCTCTGGTTTTTTTTTTTCGGCGGTGTACAAATGTCAAGTGAATCTGTTCATCCTCACCAACCGCATCCAGTCATGTGAGAGGGATTATTATTTGAAAATAATATGAATGACCTCTCACACGAGTTGGCACGACCGTCCTTACTCAATTTAATTCAAAGCACATGCACCTTAACAGGTCGCTTAGTTATGTTATCCTCCTTCCGGAAGGAAGGAAGAAGACATCTGCTGGAATGATATGAGGTTGGGTCAACGGGTATACCATGTATACGCGAGCGGAATAAAAATTAAATGACGTGCCACATGCATGTGCACATACTTACCGGCTCGTAGTGGTTTAATGGTGGTGTTGCTGCAAATTACTTCAGCTATCCGGGTAAGAGAATTCGTAGAGGTGGAGGAATCCTGTGCACTCGATGAGTACGAGTTTGTGTGGAAATTCGGAATGCGCAGTCTTGGTCGAATATGTGAACAATTTGTGCGATGTTTTTAAGGCCAGAATCGATGAGAATTACCGATGAGATCGATGAGAATTACCGAAAGGATCAACTGGTGAACATTTTTAATACTACTGTCATTTGAAGTACTGTACAACTGCTTTTATGGCAGCTAATGGACTCCCAATACGGACCACCAACGCTAACCAGCATGCATGGGTTAATTTGCAGTTGCATATCTCTCCGCACAAATTTAAATACTTTAGTTGTCTTTGTTCTCTGTTTTTTTGACTATGAAAATGAAAATTTTTAAATGTGGCTTTCAAGCGCACACAAAAATGAAGAAAAAACATTTTGTGTGCGATAAGAATACCTACAAGCGCACACTCATTTTCAATTCCGAGTTAGTTACATAGGTAGTTTTCGTTTATTTGCTGAACGACTCAATGGATGTTGTATTATGTACTGCTGCGCTTAGGCTAACGCACACCTATTTTTACAAAACGCACATCATGTGAAGAAGAAAATGTACTTCTGTGCTTATGTGCGAAAGCGCAATACCAATTCCTTAGCATAGTTCTGTCACGAACGCCATAAGTGTTGGGTTGGCTTTAGCGCACATCAGCTGTGCGGAAAATTTAATTTATATTTTCCTGATATTAAATCTCCGTTATATTTTCAATAAGTTACTCTTTATAGGTAGCAATATTTCACTTGTCCCTACAAAATTTGCATTCCATGGACGAAAGGCAGAAATATTTACGTAAAAATGTACCTAGCGCACACTTGGTTGTAAAGGTAAATGTCACGTACTTAACTGTTGGTGCAAAAAATATATTGCTGACACTCAGATGTGTATTAATTTGCATTGTTTAATGCACCCGTTCAAACAAAAGCCAAAGCGCACATTTCCTGTGCGGAAGAGAGATTGGTTGAAGGAATGGTGTGCGTTTGCGCACTGTGTATATCAAATCTTATCTTTGTCACTAGTGACACCAGTTTTAAGTATAAATTTAGCAAATGTAGACTTACTTAAGGACTTTCCGAGTCGTAAGGAGACAGGCTACTTCCAATTTTTAACGCCAGCGCGCTTGGTCTGAAATGCTATTCCATGACTGCTGCTATATTTGTTCATCATTTCAATTTTATGTCATTCAACAGAGTTGTCGCTTCTTTAATTCATTTCAGCACCAAATAACCGTAGATCATTAAACCACATCATAAGTCGCATTTAACTGCCCTAAATGTGAGTGGCCGAAAACCCACTCTTCCGAAATAACCACATGAGCGGAACCTTTACTCCAACTACTCATATACAAAGACATGTATGCCCTTCGTTCGCATGGACAGTAGTTAATGTTGCGAGCCATATTAGACCATAAAAACTAATATGTATTATTATCTTTTCTGTTTGATATACTGTACTGGAGTAGTTGCCCCCCTCCCCCTTTAAATGACCCATCGCCGGCGTTCCACTTCCACGAGAACGTATCAGTTTTACCAACCAACCGCAGTCCACCAGCGAGGTGCTTTAAGTGGTCTAACATAATATATTTTATATTGCATTTGGTATTCTTCGGTTGGGTGGCTTTTTGCTGTCGGTATCTGCGCACTCCTTCCGATATTCTCTCAGGTCATTTCAATTCGATATCCAAGTGCGCGCAAAATACGTATAAAATTTAATTATTTATAATGATGGTACACCATCTTTCACCACCCAATGGCTACCATTACAAGGTACAACGTCCTCGTCCTAATCCACAGTTGTATGGGGTTGGGGTATATGGAGAAGTGGATGGAAATTCCAATTTTTAGTAATTATTTATTAAAGCTTTCCATTACGTAAATATTGACCATAGAATCTTGTGCCAGCGACCACGAATGATGATAATCCCGATGAGCTTGAGGTTTACTTTTGTTCATCGGCTTATCTTGGGCTTACTCGACGATAGTCGTCTCTAGAGTAAGCCCGTTGCTCTTTTATTTAAAAATGCATGAGGTAAAAGTTTTCCCCAGCGCACTTCTTCCAAGGATTTAGATAGATGTGTTTTTGTATAGTGTTTTTTTTCTTGTGTTTCTGCTAAGAATTCAAAGGGGAATGTGCGTGGATGCACATCAATCGACGAGAAATCGATTTAGTCGGAGTGGAGAGAATATCACCTCCGGGAGGATATTTCATTCCATTCTGTTGATATTTTTGTTATTGGTGCCAAACAATACTAGTGTTGGAAGGTCCGTGGCACGAGAACGCATCGTTATAAATACATATCAATGACCTAGAGCAGTGGTTGGGAGAATATTTGTTTTATTTTTCCCAGCCATAAATAAAATTGAAAATTTATACGATTTTCGCTCGGCACGACAGACAGAAATGATTAATCGTATTGTGACCAAATACGAAAACGTATCCCAAGTGGTTAAATATTTTGTAGAAGGGTTGTTATAAGCTGACAGTTTAAATTTCTTAATTTTGATATATGACGGCGCGCCGATTTGTTTTCTATTTTATTTTTAACACCTTAAAATAAATAGAATATTTGTTTTAATTGGTTTCTTTTTATTAATTTGATTCTAATGAAATATTTGATATTTTTTTCAGGTATGTGATCAATTTTATAAATGCGTAAGTAGTAATAAGTACCCGTTGTTAGTTTTGAAGTAGTTGCCGGTGTTTTTTTGGGGTAGAAAGTAGTTTGAATTTTTTTCTTACTTTATTCAATTTTAATACTTATAATAGTCGAAAAATGTTTTTTAGGTTTTCCAAAGAAAACTAACGTTTATTGTACGAAGTTACAATCATATTTTTTTTCCGCCAAATTATTTAGCAATTCTAGTTGAAAGTTACAGCTCTTCAAAATTATACATCTCAGATTGTATCCTTTTAAAAAGGAGAACACTTTTATATTAATTTTGTTATTGAAAAATCATCGGGTCCGTTCCTTACTATACCTTTTACTCCAATTAACACTGTAACGTCTATATGTTGTACCATCACTTGCCTATCATACTGTAAATGAATCGGCTGATGATGGAAATGTATTTTTGGCACCTCGATTACCTTTTTCAAGGTTGGAAACAGATTTCAGTGAGATGGAGGCTTCGATCTGGAATAACTTGGAACATACCCATTCGTATGGAGGCTTTGCTGGTAAAGGTTCAATGATTTTATTGGGGAACCAGATTATTTGCCGATTCTTGCTATTTGTGAACGAGCAATTCATGACGAAATTTGTAATTTTTGAACATAAAACTTATTCAGGAATTCGTTCCAGTCTCTTTGGTTTCTCCTTCGAAACAGCTTTTCCAAAACAGCATTCCCTAGACTCCAAATTCTGCTTTCAAGGGGCTTACCGTGTAGGTATCTCTCGTCTCGAGGTCCCTACGTGGGGGACTTGAGTGGAAATTACAAAAATACTATCAATTACTATCAATTAGCTTTATGAAGCACGGCGACGAGGAAATATTAAACCTTCCGGAAGTGTAGGAAGGTAGCGATTATAATGCTGATAGATTCAAGGTTAACCAGTCTTTCTAAGATGCTTTTGCAGAGGTGAATAGAGGCTCGTTCATTCTTGGAGCATTGTAACATAAAGGCTCTCTGCAAGTGGATAGTGAAAGTAAGCAATGGCAGTACCTACAGATTAATTCGTGTTAAAAACGGTCGATGACTAACTAGTGACCACAAAAAACGAGAAAGTGTACTTCTATGGCGGTAACCTTTGACATTGCTACAGAGATGGAAGTAAGTAGGTACATAGCCGAATCTTCAAGGAGGCATCATCGGTTAGTTGGAGCTTAGGTACCTCTTGCTCTTGGTAACCAATCGTGTCCATTGTTATTGAAAGTTTCCTCAAATGCTGGAACATTTTTTCTTAAATAAGGACGCGAGATGTTAGACTGATAGTTCTAAAAGACCTTCGCACTTCAATTGGCCTATTGCCCGGTTTAGGATCAAAGATTGTATTTACCTGCCTCCAGAAGACCACTGAAATATTTACCAATGCCGATTTTTCTACGTACTTAAAATCTAATATATTACGTCGCATACGAAAATAAAGCAACAACCACGACACACGATTACCACCAGTCCATGCCTAAACATCGACAAAAGAGGGAGCCCTTAACACTGACAAGTTTTCGTGAAAAAATCTGTATTCATCGCTAACGACTGAGGATGACATTCGCCCTCTTTAAAAAAAAAATAAAAATTAAAACCCATCTTTCTTTTGGGCAAGTTAACCGATTGCAATTTTTTAAACATGAAATGTGAGAAGTTTAAACGTGATGGGTATTCAAATCCACATGCATAGTTAAACATTTTACTAACTAGTTAAACATGTGTCTAACTTCAAATAGAGTGATAGTTTCCGAAATTATTTGCAAACGTTCTCGAAATAAACCCTCTCCAGCGGGTACTTTAAATCATTTTAAAGGGCCTATTGAAGCAAACTTACCTCCAATCAACTACTCATCACCATAATTCAACTGTTTACCACAAATTTAAACCTCGCGGTTATTTTTATACCAGTTTCCATATTTTTGAAGTACCGATTTTTAGTAAAGCTTTAAAATGTACAACAATAAAAAATTTATCGTAAGTTTAAGCTACATTCGTATATTATAAAGACCTTCAAAAAATAAAAGCTTAGTCGTTGAAAATCCACATTGGTGGTCAAAACCGATCTTTTCTTTTCGTCGTCGCTTTCGTTCATTGTCGCTGTTCTTTAATCGCTAACTACTTTCTGAAGAAACATTTTCCGAGAAGTAACATAGGTTTACAACAAGAATCACACTCTTACGAATCGTCAAAATAAAGATTCACGGTTGGCGACTGGAAAACGCTTCATTCGTAAAGGACCTACTTCCCATTTCCCTGACTGGATTTGAATTTGGAGCTCAAACTGTTCCTTGGGGTCTGTTCAATTTAGTGATTTTGTAGTTCTACCAAATCTGTACCTATTCTGACTTTTGAAATCACACTTTCATACGATCTTTCTTCCACATAGCATTTCGTTGCAGTTTGTAATCGAAGACTTGTTTTGTTAGTCGCCCTATCCAAGAACTAGTGTTTTACCACCGCGGTATTTCCAAGAAAAACCAACAACGGGCTACAAAAAAACTCGGAAAAGTTAGCACTCCCCTAAAGTGTTCCATCTTGGCGCTTCTAAAAAGGAGAAAAAAATGTATATCCACTTAAAACAAGTGCTAGCGCCTCCACTGAAAGTGCACTAAAAAATCAACCAATTTCAGTAGAAAAAAAGAAAAGCGAGATGCCTACTTTTAAATCGAAAATAAATCACTTGCACTTAGCACGCCCAATTGGAGTTCTCAATTGTCAATCCTTCAAGCGAAAACCTAGAGAAAAATTTCCCCAGCGCTCCTTTTTCAGCATAAATATTCAAAATATCTAACCCATCTAATATTTGCTCCTGCATGAGCAAACAAATCATGACATTTTTGTGGTTCGTCATTTGTTTTTCTACATCTAAGATGAAAAGACACAATAATCCCTACACACAAAGTCGCCGCACACAATGACAACGACAACGACAACATATATACGAAATTCATAAATATTCCCTTTTGATGCCTACACGAAAAGCATTCAATTTGATATAGAAATCCCTTTACCCGACGTTTAACCAAAAGCGACATTGTTCTGCCAACAATATATTGTGCCTGCCAAGAATTAATTTGCCTCTCTATAGAGCCTATACGTGTAAAGGTATGTCTCCCCGCGAACAAAATAGGCAAATAAAACACATTTTTTAAATTAAATAAAATTGTGCGTGAAAAACAAGCACACGCCAGTGAGATATGAAAAATGCTATTCTTAGACAAAAAAAAACCTAAAACGAGACAAAAACACACTTATCCCATCACATCCGTATCAGATGTATCCCAAAAAGCGTGTGTACTCTCGCATATTTACAATGTAAATTTACAAAGTCATGACATGACACGACACCCATTTCGGTGTGTCTATTGTGTTGGCTGAAATGTATCAAATGGCAGCATGAGTATGAGAATAGAAAAACAACAAACAACCACGAGACGTTTCTGTGAAATACATATTCCCCCACAAAACGATGGCTATAATGTACACAAAACAAATAGATACCGAAATCATTGCGTGCGAATTAAGGGAAAGGGACGTGGCACCCCCCACACCCGAGTAGAGTATCTTTTTGTGTAACGCGCGCACGCAATTATAAATATCGTTTGCCGGACGGTCGAACGCATCCACTAAATGATTACGCAGGCGGAAACTGCCCAATTCATCATCCAGATATTTATTGCGGCTAATTATAATTTTTTCCCATAATAGCGAAGCGCAGATCCAGATCACCTTGTCGGTCGTCTGCGTCTTGAGACGTCTCACTTAAATCACACACCCATTAATCCCGTCGCGCTATATAATCATAATCTCATCTCATCTTGCGTTGCGTTGTGTGTCTTTTGCTATAGCAAATCAAGAGATCGCAACATAAATCTTCCTTTCCGCGAAGCGTATGCTAGTGAAGACCGTTTGGGGACATGCTAATGGTAATGGTGTGGTGTGTGTGTGTTTTTTTGCCTGCAGCCATCCATCAGGCAAAGGCGCAAATAATTACCGAGCCGCCAAACAAGAATAAGAGGTGAAATAAATAATAATTTAAAGCAGCACACTTTTGAGAGATGTGGAGCACAAGACACAACAGGTATGTACCACAGTTGGACTGCATCCAATTTCATGTATTTACGCTGTAATTTGTTTGTTGAAAATGCTTAATAAAATATCTAGTAAGATGATATAAGAGGATAATTGGGTTGAGTTCTGGCGGCGGCGGCGGCAGTTGATGGTGTGAATTGATGTGGGGGCGTAGCGAGGAATTTTGAGATGCTCCGAAAAGTAATGCAGTCTTGTTGTAAGTTCCAGTGCGATATCGGATTTCTCTTGCGATTAATTAACTGGTTCTATGGGGAGGGAATGGCACTTCAAATTCAATTCGTCGGGGCAACTGTGACATTGAGTCTTCAGAGGGACCCTGTGAAGCACATTTTTGAACGTCTGTAAGTTAAAAACTTCTGTAAGGCTTGGCATTTTGCTTACAATTGATCTTGGCATCTAAACTGCTTTTTTAAACGAGGTTTTTCAGCTCGTGTTGGTCGAAAAGCTATCGACTATAAAAGTTGAGGGTGGAAATTGCTCGAGTAGATCGATAGTTCCCGATTGGTTCATGGAAATAACTTTACGGGGAATGACTTCACATGGAAACAACTTTGAGTGGGAGATAATTTCACTTTTTTGATGTAAAGTTAATTCCCACTGCAGGTGAAGTTGTTTCTCATGTGAAGTTACTTCGCTGCACCCTCTTGATCTTCCACCTCCATCCAAAGCTTCAACGTTCATCTTCAAAAGTGTAAAGAGAATTTTTTGAACTTGAACCAACCATCCGATCCTTGGCCATTATGGACGTCATATACCACGGACACGGCACGGGCAGGGAGTTCATAACCAAGTCTTGGAAATCGAGTTGTGAAGGTACAACCCTCGGCGAAATAGCTGCTCGATTTTGAGTATTTACCCTACGCACTTTGGGGTTCCTCACACGATCTTCCAAGTGACCACAGCAGAACAACGAAGAAATCTATTACTGGGGTAAATGTCCACAGCCTGGAATGATGAATTTCTACAAGCGTATTCCGTCTTACAAAGGACCCCAAGATCAACGCCTTATCACATCTTGAAGACCAAGTCAATCAGCCCTTGGTAAGACTTCGTTAAATTGTCTTTTAGGCTATTGCCCTACCCAGAGAGTGAAGTTATACTTCTCGTTTAAAGCTCGGTTTCTAAAAGACGATCTCTATAAGCCGAATGCCAGAGTCTTTAGCTTCAATGACTTGTGTCTTTTATATAAAGCTTCGTCAACATGAATTGAACTGGATATCTAAGGAAAGTTTTGTCTTTCAGCCCACCAAGGCGTCAGATCTCAGCTGGACCGAAATCTCATGTCACCTTCTGCTCTATACATCGATGCTGACAACATATTTCTAACTTGACAAAGTTTCTGGGTATGTACTTCTTCCAACATTTGATGAAGAAAGACTACATGCACTACAAGGAGAACGAGCTACTTGATTTATGAAGGGAAATGAAGGAAATTTTAAGGAAATCTAACCTTACCTTCCAAGTGAGTGCTATTTTGTAAGTTTTGAACATTTTTATCAATCTTCAAGTTGTCTGAAACCTTTTACGAAATCAAAAGTTGCCGTGGTTTTCCTGCCACCACTTTTATTGAGCCCCGATGATTATTTTGTCGGCGTTATCTTGCACAAGCGGTCCAAAATATACCTAACCCTTATCACTCATCATCGGTTTCTTTTTGACCGGTCACTTGCAACCTTATGCAACATTTGGGGCGGTTATTCTGATGGCTTCTGAAGTGTTCCTGAACCCCGCGAGGGCTAGAGCAATTCTCTTCCAGTTTTCTCTGTCTTCAGTTATGTTTGTCAAATGTTGTAAAGTTTTCCCTTGTGTCCTTGTTATACTAAGACTGTTGATCTGAACGTGTTCTTGGTCTTCAAGCCCGCCATGAATTCCATCCAAAGCTCTGCTTTGCGATGTTGTCATATGGCTTGTGTGACCAACCAGCTTTGGACTCATTTTACGCCACGATTCACAGTTCGTTTCAGCCAACAAATCTTTACTTATAGGAGACAGAAATAAACAAAAGCTTGTGACTTTCCGGCGATGTTAACCCAGGTTTAACAGCCCTACCTAAAAATAGCACGAAATTATGGTTGAATTTGAATAGTCTCAAGTTGTTTGTGCAAGTTGGTTGTATACTTGATTTTTTAGCTGAAAACAGTCGCTATATCAAAGACAGCCTACCAGTTGTATCGATTGAGCGAAAAACTATCAATTATTTAAAACAACCCAAAAAAAGACATGTACAATACATTTTTTGGTGCGTGCAAAATTTAGTCGGTCTCTCGGTTCTTCGTGTCTCTTCTCTTTTCTTCACATCTTTTTAGCAATTTTTTTACAGTCTCACACCGTTTGTGTACTACGGTGGCAACAAAACACCCCACCCACCATTCAAAAAAGGTTAAATTTTAACGTTTAATGCATGATGTCAATACCAGGGTCATGCTGTACTCATAAACTGGTTCAAAGAAGAAGATAAAGCCTTTTATGTCTCTTTTTTAGCTAGTCCACCCACAAGCAGTGTTTAACAAACAAATTTGAACTCAACCCCCAAACCAGCATCCCCGCACCTCTCAGACAGACTGTTAAATTGTTTGAACAAAATAAAAGAACACCCGATCTTAAGTGACGGTCATTTATTCCTCTCGCCGTGTATTTAAGGTGAGAATTTACGATGGCTTTCTGCATCGTTCGTCTTCTTTCATCTCCACCTCATCTGGCTGTGGCCACCGCTCTATAGAAATGAAGAATTTCCAACACTGCGACCGAATGCTCGCTGATGTTCATGTTGATGTTGATGATGATGATGATGATTTCAGTGAAGCGTTTTCCGTGGAACCATGAAAGGCATGCACCATTTGCATTAAATGCAGCGCGAGTGATAAATGCATTTTTGAGAGATGACTGTCTATCAATAGCGCGGGAATACCCCATTGCAAAGTTGGCAATAAGTCGTTGCCGCAACAGAGAATGCGTACGAAATATTCCTTCCCTGATGCAAATGCATATCGCATACGATATGTCTTGTTAGATTACTCATTATCATTAATTATGAAAGAAAGGGCTGAGCCAGCGCGACGAAGATAAATCAATTTTTTCGGCAAACGAAAATAGAATCGCTTTAGCCAGATAGAGAGAGACTGCACAACAGCGTCCCATCGGAAGGGGTCGGTCTTTTTTCTAAGTTTTTCCTGGGATTTCGTTGTATTTTTGTATAAATTTCCTCCTCGAATATTATGACACATGACTGCTCGGATTATGATTTATTTTTAATTGAAATGTGTGTATGGTTGTGATGAATTTAATGGGACTTCTTATAGGAAATATAGGTATACGGGAACACGCATCATTTGGGGGCTTTAATTAATCGTAAGCTGTTCAAATTTGACGGGGAATTTATGTCGCTGTGCTTGTTGCAGTTGTCAAAATAATGCAACGCGCTCTGAAAAGATTCTAAATGGATGAACTACGAATAGGTGCATCAACTGTTGAAACGGAGACGTTTTGTTGCATGAACTTTTATTTGCCTTGGGTCCTAGTTGGCATGCTAGTTCCTTCAATTAGCTCGTCGGTGGGTGTGGGACTCGAGCCCTTTGGTCTAGCAACAAAACAAAATGTCATGCCAGTGTTTGCGTCTAGGTGACATTGACGCTGCGAAAAAATTGTTCCCACCATCCCTACCTTGACTACTACTCATGCCATCTGTCACTACCTACTTGTCTTCGCCATCGTCATCTTTTTCCTTTCCACCCATCCTCATCCTTTCGTTATAAATCCATGGGAAGCTAAATAGTTAGCCCTATCAAGAATTTTATTGAAACTTTATATCCCATCTGAGTAGTTGCTTCACTAGTTCTTAGGAAGGTTTGGTCTTAAAATCGATAATCACCCCACAGCGCTTTTTGGCTAAATTTCTATATCTGTCAATGGGTGGAGTGGCTCAGGGGTTGGTATTTTGGACTTCTAAGCTAGGGAAGAACCAAAATTACACTAAAAGGCTTTTTTCCACGCAAATATCTGCATAAACATGCAAAAGCATAATTGTCCCGAGAAAGTTTCTAAAAATAAACGTAAGGTCCTTTCAATTCTTTCAAAATAAAAACAAAATATTACCTCAAACGAATGATGTTGTGGTTTGAAGACCTGTTGTATTTACAAAATTTAGATCTATGCCTTGATATTGGTCAACTGTCACGTCTTTCGGTCTTTGTCAATCCGCCACCATATTTTTTTTTTAGATATAGTTGCCACAGTTTGGAGTAAGCCCAGGTCGTAACGAACATGGTCCATCCTGCTACCACGAATTTGGTTGCGTTCATAATCAACTTGTGATCTTCCTCTCCGGTTCAAAAGGTCTTGAAATTCAGAAGCAGAATTTCTCTTTTTCCGCTTTTCATGGGAGCCATCAATAGATGCACTGGATACCTATCTGTGCTCAGACATTTTTTGGTTGCAATGCATACTTGTATGACTGACGCTCCAACAGTCTTGTATAGGAGGGGGATGATCAAGCTTGAGGGTAGCCCAACAAGGTATTTATTACTATATTTTTTGTTTACTAAATACATAGAACATTTTCGAATAATGATAACTTTGTTACTTTGTTCCGTATTGTTTAAAAAAATTATCAGGAATAGTCTTAAACCGGAAGAATGCTTTAACATCATTGAAACTTAGTTTGAAAATCGGTCTATCGGTATTTAATTGGCGAAACGAGTCTTTAGAGACGTCCGTGAAATGAGGATGGGGCTCGCTTTGCAGTCACTGTTGGCAAGTGATTATTTCTTCGAAAATATGGAGCATTGAGTTACCCTCGTCCATCATGAAGCTGTTTGACTTCCAGAGGATAGTGAATCAGTCACCGCGGAATCGTGCGATTTGACGCAAGGTTGTGTGACCATATAGTTACTAGTGACTGTTCACTTTGCCAATCTCTTTTGCGTAACCAAGAACTTTTACCGATTTTATACAAATTGTTCTAAGAGTGGTGTCTGCACAAATTTATTGATAACGAAGGTTAGCGCATAGAGCTGCCTCAAACCTCTAGTGGTATTGCATATATCGGTCGTGCGTTTTCTATCTCGAGAAAGCTAGAGTATTGCAAATTTCTTGCGTCACGTATAACGCGCTAGGCATAGGGAATTTAATTTCACTGCACTACAGTCTGGACTGAACTGCGCTGGAAAAAACCCCACTGAGACTCATTGGGTGATATGAATAAAACTTGGTAATTGCTACAAAAATTCAAGTCTACTATTTTGCTGACTCAGATCTTTTGATAAATATTTTGTACGTACATTTTAAACAAGAAACGTTCGAGGCATTTTGCATTTTCGATGTTTTGTTTATAAAAAGTTGAGTTAAATTTTGTTTCTGCAGGAAAACCAACAAAATGCAATGTGGACTATGTGGTTACTACTTAAAAATGTCTCGGTAATTTATCCTTTTTCTTTAACTAGAAGTAGAAATAACACATAACCAAGCTATTTGCAAACAAAAAGCATGTTTTCAGGTGCAAGATGTATTTTTTTTTCAATTTCGTTCAATTTTTCACTAAAAAAATTAAAATTTCCTGGACATGTTTGACAGGAACAGCAAGGAAAGTACACGTACAGCGAAATACAGCGTATACCTTGACAAGTGTATACGGATTGCATGGGCTCATGTTGCTTGTTGAACATGGTTGTACATCGCGTTGAGCAACGATGTCAAAATATTTAAAATATTCTTTTATTTGACAAAATATGTAAGTTGAAGTATGCCATTGTTTAACTGAATACTGTCACTTTGGGACACACTTTTGTGCAATCGCTCCTGCTAATGATTTCGCCACACATATTCCAGCCGTGCTGTACTACGAACTATCATCTACCGAGCTTATTTAACGCGATACTTAACGATGGTTCAATGCTTGGTCTATTGCGTAAGAGTTATCACCTAGTCCTTCAAGTCTCAAAATACCACAAGTTGATCAACTAGGAAGATGAGGCAATTGTGTACGGGGCTTGCAATTCGCCACCCGTCGAACAGGAACATGTTCATTTGTGAGTTGAATTGCGTTCCTTACAGCGAGAACGTTTCTTTTAGCAAACTTTTCGTTTGTTTCTTCAATTTAAGAGTTGAGGCACATTGATCAGTGGAATTAGTTGCCCACTATTTTCGTACAACCGGAGTTAGTCGTAATATTTTTATATATTGTCATTTTCGGAAGAGTTTTAAGTTAAATTTATGAATTTCCAATAGTTGTACCAACTCATCTTTATCTAAAAGCTCACCCGTAGTTGTTCCCACAGATGCTGATCATCCTCAAAAACTGTCCTTAATTTTATTAGGCCAAGATGACTGATCTTACAAAAATAAAGCACGTATGTTTCAGGTGCGCACATCCAGTGCGCTATCCCCCTGAAAGCAAGCCATTCGACGAAAAGCACAAGAGCCCATACCTGTCCCTATTCACAGCGATCTTGTGACGTTGGTTTTTCTGTCGCAACATATGTCAAATGGGTACCTGACTCGTCCAGTTTTGCTTTACCCAACCGGATCTATAAAAATCTATTTCCTAGCATCTTGATTGATGGCGGCTCCATCTCTCAATCAAATGATTTATCTGCAACATTATCACTCCACCTTCAGTCGTTCATACGTTATTCGCAAGCAATGCCTAGTGTTTCTAATAAACCTCAATAATTAATCAAAACGTATCTTTATATTTGCATCAGCACCATCCAACAACCTGTTTACAGAAATAGCAACTCAAATCCACAACTAATAGGCAGATGTGCTGCAGTTTTTTTTCTTGCTCCGCCTTTCTCAACTCAATCTAATCTGTTCAGTATCCAGATACGTAATCGCATGAGTAGTTTTCTTTAAACACTTGCTGCCTCTTGGAAATCCCTCAAACCACTGAGATTATTTAGAAAACGTTTTTTTTTTTCGTTTCTTTCATGATGTCAGACGAACAATGAAACTACAAAAATTGCTAGATCTGCACGTACGTCCCGTCCCAATGTACATGCTACATAAATGTGTGCGCAATCTTTTGTGGAAAGCGAGCGAGGCTCACTCTCTTTTGTATAAAAATGTGCAATCATACTTCGGTCCAAGTGTAATAATTGAAATTCCACAATTTAAAAATAGCCAACTGAATCATTAAAACAAATTAAAATACGAATTTGAATATGAATACGAGCCTAAAGTGCGCAGCATCAACGAGTGAGCAGATCTGGCGTGCCTTCATCAAAGCCAACCCGACTGCCGAGCAATTGAGTGTTGATCTTCAAGCCGAAGGTGGAGAGGATGGTCGTCAGATTCTTTTTTTCTATACTTCCAATCAAATTCAATACAATTTTCTGTGCAGTGTACAACTAGTATCGCACAACATATATACTCTACTCGTTTACATAGCGGGGAGCATGCATTTTTGTTTGTTTATTTACATTGTTCAAATTGAAATGCCATCACAATCACAATCTGTATGGTGGCAGATGCATTCAGCTAAATAAATTGAGGCTAATCGGCTGGAAGGTGAAGTTGAACCGGCAGGAGTGCGCAAATATGTGTCAAGTTGACGTCGAGGTGCATTAATTGCCGAAGCGTATATTAATTGCATTGATGTGTAAGTAATTTGTTGGAGTTGATATTAAATGCAAGATGACGGCCAGAGGTGTTTATAGATAGATCGTTGTACAGTATCATCGAAATGCATTTTTAACTGTGCGCGGTGGCATTGGCTTTAGAGGCGTGGACACTTCTAGTGAGTGCTGATCTGAAATTGGTTCCGCATGTATCACGACAGAAGCGCCACCAGTGGTAGATCTAGGTTCCATTATTCTGTCCAATTTTCATCGCTACCTGATAACAAATTGTTGATAAACCCATACAATTCGTGCGAATGTCCTCGAACACTTAGATGAGTTGATTTGAGAACCGATGCCACCCCAAAGAGACGCCTGCCCAAATCGAAATGAGTTGACCGATTGCTATGAAAAAAAAACTAAATGTTGATCTATACTATAGTCCCATGGTTTTGCAAAAAAATTCATATGGATTGGGCGAGTAGTTCTGAGGTGATGCATGCATAAATGAGCATACAAACAGACATACAATCGTCGGCATAAGAATTTTGACAGGCTCCTAGCTCCTAAAAGCTACGCATTTACATACTTTTAACAGTTTTCACTGAGTGATGCATTTGGTGTGGCCTATGACAGCGTGGGTACTGGGTACATGGAATCGTTGTACAAGTCAGACCTTTTTGTGGTTTTTTGATGCGATTGTTTGACTGCCATAAGTATTTTGACGCAGTCATATTTCACGGTTCTTTTTAACGAAAAATATTCTTATCTTTTGAATTCAAAGTTATTATGAAAGATTTATTGTGTTCATGTCCGTTTTAATTAAAATATGTAGAAAATGACAAAGATAAATATGGAAGATCTTTCTGTTAAAAAAATAAGTGAATAATTAAATTTATCGAGTCAAATCATAAATATATCCAAATCAATAAGCATAAAAGAATAAACTCTGAATAAACTTTACCTCACGCTGGTAAAAACGAAAAAGTTATAACAAGGAAGAGCGGCTTTATAAAAAATTCAGATTTAATTAAAAAAACATCTCGATCTTGAAATGAAAATACATATGTGCTAAAACCCTATTAGCGAAAGGACAATTTGGAGGCGTCTAACTGAAGTTATATAACTCACGAAAACAAAATTAGCCAATTAGCCCAAGAGTATAAAAATAAATCAACAATCTTCTGAAGCTAAGTTTTTTTGGACGGACGAGAGTTCATTTGAGTTTTATGAATCACAGAAAAAATGATTTGTTCGAATGCCGAAAATAGTTCGTCAGAAAAGCATCGGTCGTTCAGACCAGTAAGCATGATGGCGAGTCGGTAATGTTCAGGGGTTGTATGTCGTCCAACGGCCTTGTAGATTTGGTTCCAATCGATTTAACAATGTACCAATGTACCACAAATGCTTTAAACAATCATGCATTCCCAACTGGCGAATTGCTAATCTTGCTGTCATTTATACTCCAACGAGATAACACTTCTTGACAGAAAAGCCGTATAATGATGCAACTTATGCGGCACATTGAACTAGAAATGCACAATTGGCCAACCCAATGCCCAGATTTAATTTCATTGAAAACGTTTGAGTTTACAATTTTACTTTAAAGAAAATAAAAACTGTTCCTCTGACTCGAAGCAGAGAGGAGTCCATTTTTGTAATAAAAGAGCTCTGACATTCCTGCAGAAGTGCTTCAAAAACTCGTCGAAATTGTTTCAAGAAAGTTGTTAATAGAAGAGCGCATGTATTTTTTTATTAAATAATTATTTTTTTTTGTTTAAATTTATATTTTTCAAAGTAAGTATGTCAAATTAAAAAACCTTTTTTTATTCATTTTAATGAATTTAATTTAAATTTAGTATGTTCGCCTGTTTATTAGGTAAACAAAACATGCGTTTAATTTCCAGTTCTTACTAGAATTAAAAAAAATTAACTTTTGATCTTGTCAAATATTTATGCTAACGATTGTTGTAATTAAAATATATTTTGTTTGCGCTAACATATGAAAAGTTCCTTCGTAGGAAAGGTTTGTCCTTGTGGAACTCCACTAGATTTATGTCTTATTTTGTCATCGACGTTTACGAGTAGAAACCATCCCTCAAAATTTGATATGACCCAAATAGGACCCCATGCAATATCGGCATTCTGATCACAGTCTGTTTCTATCCCAGATTGCTATGTAATTGTTTTTTTCATACATTTCATAAGCAGCTGTCTAAATATACCTCCCTTTTGTTTGACACACAAATTTGTTTATCAAAGTCACGCAAAATTGCCTGTGCTGCTTAGCATTTTGTGTTTTGTGTATTTCCGCTTATTAACCGCAAAAAAATGCGCAAGAGTTGTGAAGTATTTTTTTTTGTACCTACTTTCGCTGGCGCAAAAAGTCAATTATCTCGAGTAATTAACACTTTTTTTTTTGCTGTTGTTGTTAACAATATAAGCAATTTCCAAGAATACTATCATCGATGCGTGGTGAAATAAATGCTTCAATTAGAGACTCTAGGCCCATTTGCTCATTGAGCCTGCTTTCTTTCATTTCATTTTGTATCCAACAAAATGGGAACAATGTGTTTTGTGCTTCAGTAGCATCTATTGTACAATGTCGATAAAATAAATAAATAAACATTATCATTGAGGTCTACAGTAGTGGTCGGTTGTTTGACGTGACTAGGGCAATTCATTTAAAATCAAAGTTGAGCATCACATGACGAAGCTTGCGAGTCCAAGATTTGTATAAATATAATTTAAAAAAATAATAAGAAGACATTGATGGAAATCAGCGGATTGATCACGTTATGCCTAATTTGCAACATCCATTTGATCAGTTAGGGGGCTTCTTGTATAGGCTCAGAAGGAAATGGATGAATCAAATCTGACATTCCCCATGTAACCGGGGGTCTGTTTTGTTGAATGTTGAATATAAAATGTTTTTTGATCCATATTCCGAAATCTGGAGAATCCTGATTAATTTTGCCGGTCTTCACAGTTGCATTTTTAAACTGCAACTGTGTCCTGTTACGGCTCATTGATTCGCAGAATATTCATGCCGCGATAAGTTCGAGTATTTCTTTGCATGGTCTATGAACAGCTGACTCCATGGCTTTTTACAGGTAATATGCGTTTTCGACAAAGTTGTGTCTTTTTAAACTTAAAAACTTTGATTTGTGTTTTTGCGGGGGTTGAACCGGGATCCCCTGGCTCAGTAGTCCAACAAACTGGTCCCTGAATCAGTAATTAGATGCTTTAAAAACACTGCAACTGTCTTTGTTTCTATATGATTCTCTTAGACCCTGAGTTTTAAAGAAGACGCCTGCACCTCTATGCATCTTTGAACCGTCGGAAGCTTTATATTCGTTGTATATGACTGCTTTGTAGATCGATTTTTGTCTGGAGTCCTTGTAGTACATATCCTCTCAAGTGTGATTTAATCAATCGATACTTTCCCTTAAGGTTTAGATAACCGAATTTAAGGTTTTTTTACTTACTGGCGAATAAATTCACTGTTTAGGACAGTCCTTTTGATGAATGAGGTTTGAAGTTACTAAAATTTGAGGGAGGACATTATTTATTTTTTCCAAAAGGATCCTTTCAGTGTAATCATACTGTCACTGTGAACTATAAGCAGCAGGTATCGTTCATTTTTTGAACAATTTAGTAGAGCAAGGAAGTCCACAAAATACACTTCAAAATCGGTGCATACTTTCGGGGTTTGTACATTTTTTCATGAACTTATTTTCTGTTGGCACTTATCTATAAGTACAAAATTAATAGTTTAAAAAATTGCAGACTTTTCCGGCGGTTTTCAAAGTTTTTTTAGTTCCAGTTCTGGTTATAGTTTTTGGGTTGAGTTTCTGTTCCTAGGTGTCTTTTGAACCGTTTCTCGGACCATTTTTTTATTGTTTTTTCGCGAGCCTTTTGCGGAAACTATTTTTAGTTGTTCAAGGGAAATTTAAGCAAAGTCTTTCGAAGTATTTCCCCAGAAGTTTTCCACGGTTGTATTTGCCAAATACTTGGGGCGGTTTTCGAGTTGTAGAGATGTGTGGCTAAGTGTTTAGTGGGTTGGACTACTTAGCGAAGGGTCAGATTTACACTTTAAGGTTTTTTCTACACCTCTCCAGAATGTCTGGCAAACATTCGAGCCAGATGTTATGCCGTTTGGACTCGGCATAAAATTGTAGATCCCTTCCAATCGCCCCACAAATAAAAAACTCACTCAAAACGCATGGTTGTGAAAAGCCACAAGTTAGTCTAGGAAAAGTTACTTTTTTTTAAAGTGAATTTCCAATCACTATTCGTTAAGTAATTTTTTCATTTATCGATTTATATGACTACTTCCATCACCCACTGTAGTAATCCTACAGATCTTATAACTAAGAGCCAAAAAAAAATCGCCACATGCCACTATCCAACAGGTAACTTTAGTCGGAGGAAAAAAACCCACACGCTACACCTGTTTACCTAATAAAACAATCAAAACACGAGTCCAATGCAAGCCTCTTCAAGGCACAACTGAGGAGAGAAAAACAAAACACCTACCCCAAGATCAAAAGAAAATCTTCACTCGAATTCAGTAGACTAAAATAAATACACAGATACCGACTTCCAGCTATTATTTGTGTTCCGGAACACAGATTTTATGAGAGCGTTACAAAAACGCACGCAGATTCGTGTTAATAGTTTCCCCCTGACTAAAAAAAGATTTTTTGAAATTTTAATTTGTTTACAATTCTCAAAATTCACAAGAGCAGCAAGTGAGAATCGCTTCTAAAATGTTCTCCAAGCAAATAAAACTAGTTCCCCGACAATCGCCTCCTCCCCTCACCGCAGGCTACATGCCGCGAAAGCCATTTAAATAAATCCAGCAGAGTATAAACCACAATGACATAAGCAACAATTGGCTTATGGGCTGGGCATGGGGTGGCACAACACACAATAAACTTAAACACGAAAACAATTATAAATATTTAAGTGTTGTAGTGTAGCGAAGTGCAATCGCAACGATGATGTCAAGTGAGTGAGAAAATTACGCGTGCACTGAATGAGATGGGGGTTGCGCATTTTTTTTGCAGCTATTTGTCTGCTTTAAATTTATGCAAGTGCAGTTTGGAGGAATAATTATTAAATTAACGGCATTTGTCGTGAGCGCAGATGTTAAGCGAGTGACGAGAGTATCTTTTTGAAATTAGATGACATCCACCCGCCACCCACGTGATCCTTTTAATTTATATGTGGTTGGGGCTGCCTTTGGAAGAACTTGGAGACGCTAGTTTTCTCTCGTGATATATATTTAATTTTTTATTTTAATGAATGGGCAAATATTGCGGGCATTTCTTTTTGATTTGTGTTTTTTTTTCGAATGTCAGCCAATAGACGCTTAACGAATTTGTATTCACATTTGTCTTTCCAAAATTGATATGGTTTTGCTTAATTAGCGAGATATTACTTATTTTTGGGGGAAATAACTGAGCGGGAGATATTATTTAAAAGAAGACACTTTTCAAGTTTCTTTCGTAATATCTGACGGTGATTGAGAATGCTTAGTTGGGCGGGAAAATAATCGTAAAAGTGAATAGTTGGTAGAGAGAGGTCTCACTTTGTTTTTTAATTGAGATTGAGATTTTTTTGGTCAGTCAACGTTCATGTGTCAGAGGACTATCTTACACCAGTGTTTGTAACAGTTTTTGGACCATCTTACTCACAGAACTTTAGTTAGAAAACCTTGATGAAAAAGGACGTTTCTTCAATGTTAGTCACATAATTGAAAATCAATTCACATTTTTAGTCAGAGGGCAGGATCACGATAAAAAGCAGCCAACTTATCCTCTTCGTTTCTGCCTTTGCAGTTTTAAGGGAAATTGTTTGTTTTTACAATTGTAAATAGATTTTAGTTTGAATTGAAAGTTTGCACATTTTTCGCCTGGGCGCTTTTGAGTAGATTTAATAAATTTAACTTTTGTTTGGTCGAACTACATTGCTCAGGCAAGCAATGGCCCCTTTTGGATTCAAAATTCAATGTTAACCTTTTTGTTATTTCTTATGTCCCGCCTACCCATGACAAGAGTTGTAGGAATAGGATTTTACTTACAAGTTTTAAGCTATTTAAATTTTTATCTTACAGATGGCGATGGTGCTATTCAGTAGAAACTAAGTAGACGTAGCTTAAAGCAACAAAAGGAAAGGAAGAGGCTAGGTGTTAGGTATTACTTAGATAGGAACGAATGTTCCAAAAGAGCAGTACTAAAGGGGTCAAGAAAGTGAACGTTAGGCCGGAAGCAATAAATAAATAAATAAATAAATATTTTGGCGCGACAGGTCTGTGGGACCCAAGGCCTAGCTTCTCACAACCATTCGTTTTGTGTGGGTTTTACATTTTTGGGACGAATGGAAGGGATCTACAATTTTACGCCGAGTCCAAACGGCTAATTGAGAAGCTCTTTCATGACAGTTTTACTCTAGGATGTTTTTCAGACGTTCGCGAGAGGTGGCGCGGTGGAAAAAAACCTTAAGATGTAATTTGGTTCTTTCGGGCTTCGAACCGGGTACCCCTCGCTTAGTAGCCCAACATACTACCACTAAGCCACTGCGCCGAAAAGGCCGGAAGCAAACAACCATTATTTGAGGAGTGAGGTTTCACAACGCCCACCAACGAAACAACAATATTGGAAGACTTAGAACTTCATAAGCAACATATCTTGAACTGCCTATAATCGAAGTGATGAACAAATTGGTCAACAAAATTTTCACCGTCTCGACTGAGTCTATGGGCGCCTGTTAGTTGCCAATAGTCTTCTCACATGTAGCCTTTGTCTTTGATTCCCCCTCCGCCAAAACTCATCAGTCAACAGCAACTGGACCGAACATTTCGCGAAGTATTATGTCTTTCGAAGCCACCGAAGATGTCTTCATCTCCCTTAGGCAAAGCTTCAACGCGAACAAGACTTCAATGATCAAGGTCTTAAAAAAAAATTACCATACTCTTTCGAGATATAAGTCTTTACTACTCAATTGCGCAAAGAAGCATCGATTGGCAAGAGTTGTCCTTTCGAAGAGACGTAGTTTTTTGAAGAGCTGACGTTGACAAAGTCTCATATCCAACCTAGTGAATTTTAAGACGAGGTCTTTTCAAGGTACGACATTGAAGGACCTTTTAACGTCAATTGTAAATTTTTTCGTGTATTCGTGTATACCAAACTTATTTTCTTCAACCATCTTTAAAAGAGCTCTATTACAACGTTCTTAAAATTGTATAACGAAAACATAGAACAGAGGTTACCATATGAGTGGTCGTTTACCTTTGTATCCTTTTCGGTTCGTGTCAAATTTGTCGGATTATATGTATATTAAGCGCATCGCTTAATTGTGTGTCGAAGACCTTTCAATTCCCGCCGGCTTTTTATTTTTTAACGGCTCAGAGATGCCCAATGGCCAGCAAATGAGAGGCTGTTCTTTCATCGGCGATGACGTTTAAGTTTTTCATCACTGAACGTCAATGTTCTCGAAATTCCAATTTTGAAAACAGGTACCTACGCCGATAAAAGTGGTTAGGAAAAGATTTTGTTCGCAGAACTCATTTGCAACTTGCTGCTGACATCCACGCTTCTCCATCATAGATCAGGACTGGTATGTTGTGGTATTTAGTAGCTCTTTTCACAAAGCCAATAAAAATATTCAAACTAGTCCAGCTGTGTTGTAAATATATAAACGAAATACCGAAAAAGTTATGATATGCTAAAGCTCTGCTTAAATGTCTAGAGGGATATAGAATGCCATTGTAGAGTCGACGAACTAGCCAAGAAATTTTCTATCACCCAGCTCTTTTAACTGGCTAAGACACTAGAAACGGAAAAATACTGAATCCGCTTTTTGGACGTTCAACAGTTTCACACAAGACTTACTTACTTAGACGACTGATGCTTAATTTTCTGACCAGGTCGATTACGCTGCCACAGCTCGTAGAGTTCGCTGTTAAATCTCCTCCTCCAAAGCCCGTCAACCCAAACAAGACCGAAAATCACTCGAAGAATTTTGCGTTCTAAAAGATCAAGAAGATTTCATTCGCCGTGATGATAAAGCAGGACTAGGGTGATGAGAGTCTTATATAAAGTCTCCTTCTCGACAAGGCCATACTTATCAATTGTCCTAATTTTTCACTTAATTTATGATGCGATGTCATTTTCAGAGTTCATAGTGGAACCCAGAAGACTTAGGCTCTATAAAATGAAGGAACTTACTCCTTGTACGGAGTCCACGCCCAAAGTTAGACTTTTTTTAAAATTCAAATGCTGTTTTTCCACATTGCTGGTTTCGCACAAGTTTTAAGAATGAAATTAAATCATGATCTATTTATTTATGAATTTTAATAAAGCACTTATAGTTCTCAACGTTTAAAACAAAGCTTTATTTTGATTTAACCTATAAACCGAAGGCAATTAAAGTTAATAGTCCACGTGAAAACAATTACATTGCAGCAATTTTAAAGTCCAAGTACGTAGTATGAAAGTACTGCCAAAGTTACTGCCAAAGTATGTTAGTTCATGGAATAATTCATGGACTCTCATGGACATTCCCTAAAGAACCTCCCCCTCCAATCAATAAAGCCACTCACAGCTTGAACATTTCCCATATTTTGCATGCTTACTAAATAATAGTTACGTGCCAGGCTGCTCCGGCTTCGGCACAATCACTTAAACCCCTAAATGTCGTACACGTGTCGTATACCTCCCCAGGATAATTTAGGCCCTGTGAGAAAAATCAAGTAATATCCACACCTGACCATGTTCACCATTTATTTTATTTTTTTTGTTAATTATATAATTTGTGTCTGCTTCTCATTTCCACATTCCCACGAAAGGCACGAAGAGCGAAAAAAAAGAGCCACACCTATAGGCGAAGATAAATATAAAAAAAAATTATTTAAAAAACTGAAATCTAACCCGCGGTCATGAGGTACGTGTGCGAAAAAAATAATCCACCCAGAGTCAAGGTAATCGGTACGAAAATTAAATTTTCCATAAAAGAAAAAGTGTAATTTGAACACTGGTTACCGATGGCGATGGTTGCCTCATTTTTCTATTGCCCACTGAGTTGCTGTTGCCATCACATGCCCCTTCATGCGCTTCATTACCCGGCACCTTATAATGCCGGCCGGTTAATATGGAAGTGTGAGTGTTTTTTTCTGAAGTTGCACCCGCCATTCGGTCTGCGACAGTGCCATAGATGGACAAACAAGTTTTCCCACCGACCGACGACTGTAAGGTGCTAATGCTTGAATCAGTAAAGATCAGTTGAATTGTAAGTCAGGGATCTTAATTCACCGAGTTGTATGCGTGTGTGTGTGTTGAATGATGATTCAGTGTGCGGAATATCTTGTTCATTGATCTTTTTAATGGCTTGACGAATCGTAAAACGCTCACAAATAAGCTTAATGAATTTTGGCAGGTGGCTTTGACTTGTGGTGAGCTCTGACTGTGACTGTAACGATCGTGGAAATTTATTTCGATAGTACACGATCTGGGTGTATGATCTCATTGCTATTGACAGGAGATATAAGCTCGTAATCGGTAACAAATTGTCGGCTAAAAATAATCTTCTTTTCTGTTCGAACTTGGTAGTGGGCTGGTTTTTGAGAAGCATGTTTGTGCTAATTGCTACCCTTCTGTAAAATAGAAACGCCCGGTTAAACCTTATAATGTCCATGAAAGCCGCACGCATGTTGTTTATAAAGAAGCAGAACAACAAGCAGAAAATTTTATTATTGTTTTGTTAATAAAAGTTAATTGTGAAAGTGGGTCTAGTTCAGTTTTTGTTTTGTTATTTAATAAAGCAAAAACAAAAATAAAAAAAAACATAATTTTAATTCCTATTTAGTCTACACAAAAAAGATTTAAGCAAATTTCTGTTATTTCCCTCTTACCCATCTCAAGTGTCGACGAAAAGAAAGCAACCGAATAAAACAACATGACACACGAACCCCAACCCCAGTCCATTTCCAAACTTTTCCCGCTGAACAATACCTGAAAATGTGTTCAACCTGAATGTGAACCACGTTCCGGGATAAAAAGTATCCTAAGTCCCGACCCAGAACATAAGCAATCACTATGCCATGTTTCATAAAAATTCGTCCAGTAGTTTCTGCGTGATGCGTGGTCATGTTCAGGTATTTTTTATTCTATAATTTTATTATATGTAGAAATTGCGTTTTTTTTGTGATTTTTTAAATCTTTTGCGAGCCTTATAAAACATGAAAACTACTATTTTATGGACGTTAAATTTTAGCAGGCTTTTTTCAAAAATCTCAGTTAAGCACGAAACATAAAAGCAGTGGATAGACATCTGCCAGTTGCTCAGTGGCTCATATGCTAGACTACTAAGCGAGAGGTCTTAGATTTTGACCCCCAGAAAAGCACAAATAACGTCTCAAGGTTTGTTCTACTGCGCCCAGCTCTTGCCAACATTTGACAAGGACCTGGATGACCCTATCAATTAAAACGTTTGGCATAAAATTGTTCCATTCGTTCCAGAAATTAAAACTAGGGTAGTCATTCGAACCTGTTCCGTCAACTTTTATTTTTTTTTATTTATTTCTTTTATACAACTTTGGTCACTTTAAGCCGTTCAGCGACGTGTCAAATCGCACGATCTTGAAGGCCCATTGGCAGATACATTCTTTAAAATCATCTTCTGGTAAAAATATTGTACTTCCAGTCTCTGAGTGGCGCCCGGATTATTGTCATCCATATTTTCAACAAAAATAAGGCAATTGACTTCAAAAGGAACCTCCGTTTTATTTTTTACTGGATTGGTCTTACTCAGCACACGATAATTTTTCTTCTCACAAACCTATAAGCCACGTTCAAGAAATTTTGCTGCCATAAGGCGGCAACAGAGTCGTCTTCGTTCCAAAAATCGGCGGAAGATTTTCAAATTCCAGCATCGTGGTTGAATAAAGGACAATCTGCAAGTTTAGTGTCTCGAGCAGCTAAGGCCGTCTATTGTTAATCTTAACTCAATGTGTTCACTTGAACACTCCAGGTTGGTCTCTTTCTTAATAGATTATAAGTGTCTTTAGAAAGCTCACTGATTCAGTCTCTGCGAGGCATAAAATTTCCTTCAAATCTTCCCTGGGGTTTTATATGGATCTGTCGAGCCAAATATACACTGCGCCATCTGCCACAAAGAACCTTCCTCCTGTAGAGACCACACCAGAACACTGCTCTTTTAAGGTGACGGCCAAAGTTCAGTGGATTGCATTGAAGGTATAATCTTCAGGATCCAGGGGTTTTCCACAGAAAATCAAACTTTCGCGTATTGCGTCTCAATGACAAGCTTGGTTCAGAAGGGCCCTACGAGCTACGACCTATTATGAGTGTTGTCCCTGTTTATTACGAGGTACCAGAAAACGGCTCACAGAAAAAGGAGTTTTGTGGGTGTGGCGCAACTATAAATGTTTTTTTTTCTTTCAAGGAGATTTAGGACGTACTCCGTAATTGTGATTTAAAAAGGCCCTAAGACTTAGCGTGGATTTTGGGTGTGAATTGAGCAAATGGCCCAGGAGCCAGCAGGATGAGCGAAAAGGAAGTCAGGTTTATGATAAGTCGTCTCTGACTAAATTAAGTGCAGTGTCCGGACTCCGGAGAAAGTTTGTTATTGGTATGTAAATTATCACTTGGATAAGGTCTCGTCGAGGCCCTGAATGGCCTGCTTTCTCTAGCGATGTCCTTCCAATATTAAATGACCGACACTTCTCTCTCTCTCCGTAGCAAAATGGGCTTTACAATGGGCTTAAAATCTATAGAAGACTATAGAAGGACTGTTTGAACTTATTTTTCTTTTCAATAGTACAACTGGTTATCTATTCTTCCTAAAGGTTCACGAAAATTTACCTGAACGTCTCACATGGGCGCACACGAACATTCTTAACAATTTCTCTATTGTTTTGGAAATAATAGGGCATTTTTGTAAAAGAAGGTCTCTAGTTGATTGAGATTTTAAACCTTAACACCCAACGTTATTAATTGCTCCCAAAGGTTCCAAAGGAACACATGAAATAGTTGGTAACAGGTAGATACCACAGTACCACTTATTCAGGTTATGAGTATCTGCCTTTAAGGGGGCACTCCTTGATTGTAGAAATTGCAGTTTATTTGATGTATAATGCAATACCACATACCCTTAACAAAGTTTTTTTTTTAAATACGATATTTACATATTTGGCAAATCCAAAAACACGATTTTTACAAAATGCTTATGACAAGACTAAAAACTGAACTAATGCTCTCATTCAGAAGATGTTTAAAACCGTCTCAAACGTTCACTATAAGTGACTACTTCAACTCAACTCATTCAGCGCCAAAAACGATCATTATGTGCACCCGGCTGACTTTTACTCTTCGTTTTTTTAACGCTCCTCTACTTTTCTGTTGAAGCCACAACAGTTTTTTGTTACATGCACTTTTCTAGCGCACACCCCAAAGCAAGTGAGGAAATTACGTTAATTTCCCGCATGAACATATGCATTAAAATCTACAATCAGCACTAAATGGCTTTTAATTCCCACTCGACGCTCCACAGCTCTACACTCTGTGAATATAGCCAGTCTAGCTAATTAAAAAAAAAGAAGAAAAGTCAGAATAATAAGCGCCATGAAAAATGCAAACACCATACGAGTACGGTTACCTAACACAGGACATCACATAACCCTCATCTCGTAGCTTGCGTAAATAGTACCCACTCTCCCCTATATGACTCTGGGGTTGAAGTACCCGTTTAAGAAGCAACAAAAATCTCATCCACCCATACAGTAGTTGACTTGCCAGACTTTATATCTAACGTGCCCCACTCACCACTGCTGACTCTGCTGCGCGAATAAAGTGCAAGGAAATGCAAACACTAATACATCACACTCAGCAGTAAATTAACAAAGGTGAACGGCAGGACCGACCTCTAAGGAAAAATCTGCTGTCAGCACGCTATATCCGGAGCATTTACAAAAGTATAAGCACACATTGTTTATAATATGACCACCCACCTATAAGAGTCCTTGCGACACCTACTCCAACAAAACCAACCCAGGCCATCAGGTGAGCTCCAATGAAACTTGCACCAAGGCAACAGAGAAAAAAGGACGCTCCGCAACGATCTTAAGAGATATGAAAAATAATGTATGTAATATGCACACACAAGCACACATCGCGCACATCCTTTCTGCAATAGATGAGGTATTTACACTTTCAAATAAAAGCGCATTTCATATAGAAATAATAATAATAATAATGGCGAAAAGGATGCGAGACTCGTTCCGCACAGGTATACCTGGAGTTAAATCTGAACTGGTGGCAATGCCACAGGCTGCAGCTCGTGCTCACTCTCTGTCGCTCGCATCTATACGACGCTGCTCGTGGTTGATATTAAGTGCTGTCATCTCGTGTTTATCCAGGAGGAAAATTGTTTTTAAATAAAAAATTAGATTGATTCGCTTTGTAGTGAAGGAGCAGCAACCAGCAGTAGCAGGAGCCAGCAACATCAGCAGGTCAGAGAGTGTGTGCGGTATTCTGGTGGAGCCAACCAAACAACAGATGAAGCAACAGCCAGAGGAGATTTTTCGCTTTTAATCTCGACGGCAAGCATCTAGCCCAGTGTGGCGGTTTTTGCGTCAGGATAATGCGCCTCGTAAAAGAATATAATATAGGGATAATGCCCTTGGGCATCTACCTACAGGTGGGCGGTGATGATGGAAGCACAAAACTACGTGCAGGTGACAGTGACGGCATTACCACTTAAAAGTGCACGTAACGGATGCGCATACGTGCGAACAAGATTACAGGCTAGATTGAGTTTACCTTGCCACTACCCATCATATCCATACGCGTGTGTATGTGTATAGTTTGTGTTTTTTGTTTTTCTTTGGCGGTGAAAAGTTTAATTAATTTAATTTTGCGAATTTACCCCCACCCCAAAAATAGCGCAATGGATGGCAGCATCCTTATCCGGCCCATGCCCCCATCAGCTCTAAATCCGAACGGCTTATTGTATATACTCACATAATAAACGGAACGGAATCACGCCAAGATATTGTCAGATTAAAGATGAAAGAGAAATTTTCCCATCAGAGAGTGGAGCAGTGGAGCAGCAACATCCCTAATTGAAGTACGAACAGAGATTTTCCGACAACTTATACAGCAATTACATCTGATAAATAATTGACACGCAGAGCCAGCGCCATAGAGAGCCGAGGTGCAGAGAGTAATTTTGTGTCAGCTTGGCGATGATACCGAGAATCACAATCACAATGGCTGTCGCTTGTCGGCAAAGGCAGGAGCAGCCGTAGCCGTAGGAAACATTGTTTGTTTTGAGATTTATAAGATTTAAGATTTAGTGACAGGCCGACGAGCAAAACATTGAGAGAACAACAAATTGTCTGAATTATTGAGCTTGGTATTTAGTTTTGTTGATATGGATTAAATCAGGGCAGGCTTTGTAAGGATGTCAATAATTGACATTGACAGGCAAGGGGTGTGCAGTGCATATGACAATCGCTTGAATTTATCTGATGCCATCAAGTCGACTTTTAGTTATGATCGATCAGATTGCCCAAGGTGTTACAAAAATTCCATTTTGCAAAACTGTACTGTCTTTTACAGATGTGTGGTGAACTCTTCAGCTACACAACCACCATAAATTGGCATTCAATCCACAAGGCTTTGCATTACGATTTAAATAGTATAAGGTCCTTTCAGGGGTAAAGGCAAGGGGTTTAACAGAGCATATCGGAAGTTGGTTTAGAAGGAGCCTTGCAACTTAATCGCGTTCTAAAGCCAATGGGAGGATCAAACGGAGGGGGACACCTTTCATATTATGGCCTTTTTAAATCTCCTTCTTGTAATGTATAAAATAGAACAAAACATTTTCCCTTCATAAAAAATCTGCAAATAATAGCCTAAGAAATTTCTATGGGCTAATTTGTTATAACTGACTGTCAAATATCTCAAAATTCAATTTGAATTGGATGTTTATATCGGTTTGGTTTATTTAGTGCTGAAGTTTGTTAATAAAAATAGATAAATCAACAAAAAAATCAATAAATAGATATTAAACTGAATCCGATATTTTTTTCATCGTCTGCAAACTGGTAATTTTTTTAAACCCACTGACGTTTATTTTTGAATACTATATTTCTTTCTCGCATATGTTTTTAACAAAAGTCATGCAAAACGTTCGTTCCTGTACTTTTTGTTTATATATTCCTTTTTCTGAGAGAATGCAACCCCACTCCGTGGTCGAAATTGGCCAAAAAAGTAAGAGAAGAGACCTTTTATTGAAGTATACATAAAAAGTGTCACAAAAAACATCTGTTCTTTGAAAAAAACCTCCATTGATTAAAAATCTACAAGTCTCTATATCGATGGATGTTGCTCCACCAGCATCGCTTACTTTTTCTGAGGACTTCTCATTTCAATTTTAATGAAAGACTCTAGCTCCAAGTACACCTCGTCGAGGTATTCATCAAAATCACTCATCTTAACACAACAGAGCAGAGCGATCCGTCAAAATTTAGCTTGAAAAAATATGTCCCGACTCATTAAATGGGTGCGCTAAATTTTGACATTAAATTTGAAGTGAACTAATTTTTTTGTGTTGAATTTAAAATTTCACTTTTCTGCAAATCAGCTGCCAAAATTATTGTCGCTAGAAAAAGTGATGCCAATTCCAAAAGCTAACATCTTAAAAGGATTTTCGTCTACCTTCACAATTTTCTGAAGCTTAGCTGCTATAGACTGAAGTCCGTCAGGCTTTTAAATTATTTTTTTAGAAATAATTTTCGACTGGTATTATGTTATTTCAAATGTCGTTAACTATATCCAGGCAATTTAAATTCAAGTCCGTGGGCCCAAAACTTACTCTAATTAAAATCGTGCTAAAAAATAGACCTTTTTGAATCTGACGTACGTAGAGAATTTTACCGAGAACATGCAAAGTAGCAATGTCAGCTTTCGATGTCTCCTTTCAAAAAGGAGACATCTGGACCTTCTGCATTCACAAGTTTCTTCCAAAACAGGTATATAACTACAAATGTTGAAAAAGGCTGAATTTTGTCGACTCTTCAGCAAGCCCCAGTGAATTAAACATGAGAACTTCTTTTGGCACAAGTTATAAAGGGGTTTATGGATCCACACAACAAAAGGAGGGTAAAATCCTATATCATAGGTATCAGTCGTTTGGTGGCATAAGCTTTCACTTCAGTAAGTCACTTCACTAATACGAACTTTTTCCCTTAATTTTTATATCGTGAATCGTGAGCGCCAACAAAGGTTCATGAGCGGGCTCACGACCCGTGACGGGTCTCTATATAAGGCATTGCAGCCTTCCTTCCTCTGCGACCCTGGGTACGTTGCTTCCAATTATCCAGACGAAGAGCTCTGGCATCCGCGATGGCTTGATCTTTAAAACAGAGGTTCATGTCGTCTCGAACCAGATGACTGAATTTTGAAGATCCTTTTAGTTGGAACATTATCCTCCATTCACTCGATGTGACCATATCCACACCCTCGTCGAAAACAGGACCAAAAATTCGTCATCAAAGCTAGGGCTTAACTCAGAAGAGGCCTTGTGAATAGCAGTACATTCGCGTGTACCACTTCTGATAGCCCCCAAACATTAAGAATTGTGCACTCGGATCTTGCGGCAGGGTTTATCGGAGGGTAGAGGAAAACACGGTCTCTTGCGATATTGGACTTGTGGACATTCTATGTGATTTCTCAATTAGCTGTGACTCCTTAGATGGTAAGGTTGCTCTCCAAAATGGGAAAACGTTCAAAATGCAACTCAAGTATTGGAATTTGTCGCATCTATTACAAACATTTTCTTATTATGAAATGTCATGTGAAGAATCACAGTGAAGCGCCAGCATCCTACCTCAAGGTTAACTCGATATTCTTTTGATGTTTCTTCTCCTTTTGAAGTCCATCTCAATCATGTTTAATTCATATTTATATTTGCGTGGGTCTGACTTGTGTAGAAATTTCAAGAGGGGCACCCTTATTGACTTTATTGTTCCCTATAGGTACAAAACTCCAAAATCATGGAACGTCCACGTGCCGCCAGCCTTCTCATACTCAAACTTGACCGCAGAAACAAAAATAAATTGTGCCCATTGTTCCACACAAGATAAAGAAAGACTCACTCCCCCCACGACCACGAATAATTTCGCAACCACTTCTATCGAAAAAAAGCAGCAAGTAAAAAAAACTACTACCATAACACATACCATCTGTTGCTGAGTCACATACTAAGTGTTTGATTTTGACAATTCAGTTCTGACCTTGAAAATGCCCTCCAAACGGAGTATGCTTTCAATTCATGGTATTTGGTAACCCTACACCAAACATGCCCATTGCCCATGTACAGTACTCGTATGAGTCGAGTCGAGTTCCAAGTTCCAACGACAAAGCGTCTATAATTCCAAGAAAAGATCAATCGCCACCCGAAGGCACACGAGAAAACGAAAGACAACTAAATCAGCGCTTTAAGCGTTTAGCTTTGTGGTATTTATTTTTTTGTACATTTTTTTCGTTCTCTTTCCTCTTACTTTCATGGGATACTTACCCACACACGGTTAGAATTCGCTCCGTTTGCAAATTCCGCCATCTACACGCCATGGGGCAATTAGACCGGTTTCTGAATTTGATGCTTCTTTTCGTTTGTTTCCTTTTGCGCTTTATCCAACTTCGTTTTGATGCTCGCGTGTGACCCTAGAACAAAGCGCAAAGCATGTGAAGTGCGACTCTGTAATTTTGCTTATGTTGAACGTGCCCATGCTTCCACTTCCATCGTCAACATGGTGGATTGGATTTGAACACATGCAACATGGATGTTCGTTTCTGTCATTCTCTTTGTGCTTCTTCTATTTACCATCAAATTCGTTGATGTATTGTTACGTGGAAGGTGGAACGTGGTTGCCCGTTGCCCGTTGCCCCCTTATATTTCTCACTCTTCGGGCATCGGATCGGTCGGAATCCGTATCCGATGAACAAGCGGCCATTAAACGTGAACGACAACGACAGCGTTTTCGTTTTCGAAGACTTCGACCATATTCAAGGTCAAGCGTGACTTTTTCACTTTGCTCGTGATGTTGCGTTGTTGGTGGCGTTTATTTTTCTTTTGCTTTTCTAATTTATCGATTCTCTTTCGTACGATCAAAAGAAAACGAAACTGACTGAAGCCCGAAGAGATCATCAAAGATCATCAGCATTTACGTTGCATTTGTATCTCCATCAGGTCGAAAGATGCGTTTTGTTGAAATTGCTGCAGGAGGTAAGCTATGACGCAGAGTTAGGTACTTACAGACTGACTTGACTATTTTTCGAGGGGGCAGTTTGAATACTATGAAAATAATTGCGATCGTACACCACGTGCGCAACTTACTGATTGAAACAAGTGCGAAAAAAATTGACTGCACAAACTCACACT
Organism: Cheilosia pagana; assembly: GCA_936431705.1. Lineage (NCBI taxonomy): Eukaryota > Metazoa > Arthropoda > Insecta > Diptera > Syrphidae > Cheilosia > Cheilosia pagana. The sequence continues at coordinate 87,366,805 of OW386166.1, read as the reverse complement.
GCTCGCGTTGAGCAACGCAATGCGACGGCAACCTTAATATGCTCGCGTTAAAGGCATAAACCTGGTTCCAGATCTCATTAGTTGTCAAATAGTGTCGCGCATTTAGTTGATCAACTCATCATTTGTTGAATAACCTTCGATCAAGTTGTGCGCTTAGGACGTAACCGTAGTGGTTCGTTCGTTGATAACACTAAACCAATCACCTTTCTTTGAGCAACGCTCTAAATGCAATCGGCATTTGACTCCGTCACACCTTGAAACCAGGGATCACGGATTGAGGGATTTTTTCCGTTTTTTCGGGATTATTTTACCCTTAAGGCTGGGTGTCCCCCAGCTATGAACTCCGAGCTCATGTAAACGTGTTTACATGTATTAGTGCACAGAATTTCAAATAGCCGAGCACACCCTCCTCCTTCAAGATCACAATTGTGACTACAGAGAGAACTCGCTCAACGAACACTAAATAAAAATAATACAAATTTCGCTGCACAACGAATCAAAACAAATCAAAATAAAAAACAACAAAAAGGACAAGCTAGCTGTTTAGGGCGACTATAGCTGTGTGGCAAACACTGTATGTATAGACTGAAACCGATAGTGTGTGTGATATCAATTTTCCTAGGAATCAAATAAAAATAATATTATATCCAAAATCTATTATTCATATTTCGTTCATTGCCTTAGGATTTTGGCTAATTATATAAAATCGGTTTGTGCTTGTTTGTAACTATTGCTTTCTTTGTACGTCTAGTATGGATTTTTGGTACCTACATAATATAGTTAAACATAAGTTCTTTGCGAAACGGCCAACGAACCTAGCCTAAGACAATACTCTATTCACTGAAGTCTGTTCTATTGTCCTTTTACAAAATTCTAGCCTAAGGGGTTGCAAGATTTTTTTTACCGTTTATAGAGGACTTTTTCATAAATCTTAATAAACTGAAAGTTGTTTTACCTTGTCATTTTATATACGTTGATTAAAAAATACAAATTTCTCAACCATTGTCTTTTTGGCCATTGTGTGACTGATAGTATTCAGTACTACTATAAGGGGATACCTAATTACCCTACACAATTTTTTTGATAAGTGTGATGATTTATATTTGTGAACTTAAAACGATATGTTATGAAATGAATTTTATTCTAACCATAAACTTTATTCTTATGCCAATTATAGCAGTCTAAATTAGATCATGCTAAGCACGTTTAGTTCTAACTTCTTTTCTTACTTACCTACTTCCCAGGATTTTAAGAGTCCCAAAACGTATACCTACTGATATGCTTCAACTATACACATAAATTGTTATAATTGTTCATTGATAAGCGAGAGAAAGCCAGTTTGCCTTCTTATCAAATAACATTTTTTTTAATTCTTCCCTCCCAGAACTCAAGGCTTTCAGGTACACCTTAATGAATAGTCATATGTGCGCCAGAGGATATGGCCTTTAGATATTCAAATCGAAGATGGCATCAGTGATCACTCCGTCGTCTTCAATAAATTACATACACGTAGGAGAAGTTCTCCGGTGCAGGAAATATGCAATTAGATATTAGACACTCCCCACCAAGGGTATATTTTAGGATCCTAGGAAAGCAGATTTTACCGTTTTTGGTTTTGCAGATGTAGCGATATAAGTTTAGTGGAAAATCTAGGACCCATTATATGAAATGGAATCAATTTTTAGCAAACTCGGTAGGTAGATATATAGAGTGGGAATTTCATGACAAAGCGGTAAAAACAGAAATAGTTGTAGGCCAATCTATTTACCAAATTAAATACTTAATTCAGTTTAAAAGTTTTCTTTACCATTCTATTTTTTACCAGTTTTTCTTTTTTTTCTTTTTTATATATGACAGAAAAACAATTAAGAAAATTTATTTATATGTTCACAAGTATGCGAGCCCCAGGTCGTTACAAGATGTTATAAGGATTGCATAACAACAAAAAGACAATAACATTACAATAATGTACGTATTATGTAGTCAGTGCAATATTCTTCTTGCCTATGTACCGACTAGGTTTTACATTCAAGTTTCAAGCTGGAAGTAACAATGGGAAATATTATGTCAGTACTACTACTTTTATACTTCTTTTTCCAATAAGAGTGCTTACAGCAATTAGCTGCATTTTCTCTTTAGCATCATAAAGGCATACTGATCATCCTGTCTCTGATACTGATCATCTCCACCACGACAAGGAAAAAGTAGAAAGGGATGAGAACATATAAATGCAATAGGATGTTACAAGACATTATCTCCGTAGCAGTAGTAACTACTTTTTTTTATGATAACTGAAACCCCAAACATTGAACGCCTTTGTATCCAAATATTGAATAATTGCTTATTCGAAGAAAATATAAAACAAAATATTTGAAACTAGGTTTCTACATCTGAATACAAAGCAAACAAATTCAAATACATCTACAACAACAAAAATCATCACCCATTTCCCACCCACTCTTATATCAATGTTTCCCACATTATCAACGTATATCTCGTTGTTGCTTTCTTGACTTTATCAAACAACAATAATAATTTCTGGTATGTATCTAACGGAGACCCAAACAAAACGAAATAAACAAATTTTTGTCATTCCCTGTTCAAACAGCTTCAGTGAGCGAAAATCTGCAAACTACAGATTCTCCCTAGAGAGTAAGTTTACTCAAAACGAGAATAAAGCCCTGTCGGATACTTTGTGAACTACATTGCATATGTGAGCGTGAGCTTTGAAATAAAATTAAAAATGCAGTAAAATAGTAAACTTTTCAAAGTTCCAATTTAATTATTTAATGAACCAAATAAGTAATTTTTATTCATTGAGCAGATAAACAAATATTCAAAGATCATTCTCTTTTATACAGATAAAAAAAATAGTTCCTTGTTCCTCCACAAAGATTGATTACTTTTAGTCATTAAACTGCAGTTTTAGGCCGTTTAACAAAAAAAATCGAAAATGTGGCTCAATGACTACCTGCATAAGCCCATTGGCAACGATATGAAATCATAAAAAAAATAAAAAAGTTTCATCTAGGGATTGCCCCATCGGGGCGCAGGAAAAAACACCGAAAAAAGGGTGTTTTTGGCACTTTACGGAATGTCAAAGTCGAAAATTAAAATTGTGCTTCAATAGCGACCTGTAACTCTGTACCGACTATTGAACACCGTTTACTCCGATCGATTATCTCTTAAACTCTGGAAACCAAATCGGGATGAAAAAACGTATACGCCAGCCACCCAGCCTTAAGGGAAAAAGGGAAAAATTGTCAACCTAAAAACTTTCACGTTTCAATACCAAAACTTATTTTTACGACGACGTTCAGAAAACAGACACATCGTGATAAATTCAATAAAGAAGTACTGAATGAACATAGCCATAGTTTTGAGTTTGACAGATTTGTAAGATACTGGGCACATTCAAAAACTTAGTTATCTCAAGTCGACTAGATTGGTCTGAAATGGATGTAACCGGAACGCAAAAACTTGATTGGTCGGGAACGTTTCCTACGTCAGCCACATATGCGAACTGTCAACTAACTACTCAGTCACGAATTTCTTGAGTAGATTCGTCGGCTACCCTTTCATAAAAGTCAACTGACACTCATGTGACCGATCTAGGCCAATCAAAAGTGATACTTGAACGCCCCCAGTTTCGTTTTGATGAATTTTTTTATTTTGTTATGCTTTAAAATTGTTTTTTCTTTTCTTTTTGTGAAAAAATGGGAAAACACGTTTCAAAAAAGTGAAAAAAAAAATTACTTTGGATAAAAACAATGCCAAAAGTCTGGCAATGCTGCTTGAAATTTGAATCTGACGGTTTGAAAAAATAAAAAGAAGGCGTAAAAGGTACGTAGGGGACCCAATTCCTAGCTTCACGTAACCATTGCTTTGTGTGATTGGAATGGAAGGGTTCTATACAATTTTACGCCGAGTGTAAACTTTAAATTGAAAAGCTCTTTTTCATGACTGTTTCAGTTTGAGGATATTTTTTATTCATGAGCGCGAATAAGTGTTCGAAAAAAATCTGTTAGTTCAGAAAAAATAAGATAACTTCAGGTGGAAAACCGCATCGGCCTTAGTATCTATTAAATCGATCGGTAAAAATTTATTTCACCATTTTAGGACTGTTATCGATTCGTATTATACTATACAGGTAGATATCGAGCTTCACTTTTGGAAATAGCCCGATGGAATCGGAACTACTCTCCAGCAAATCATTCTCATTCCCATATGAAAGTACAACAAAGCGTCGTTGTAAAAATATCTGTCGCCTTTCCTTTCGTTTGCCCTTTTGATTCAGTTGCGCAAAAGTATGAAACCTCTGTGCGCCATTGCTATTTTTTTTTACATAGAAACATTGGCATCCATTGTAGAAACATTACAACTGCGAAAAATAACGATTTATATTAATTACTTCCAAATTTCTACAACAGATGGCATACTAAGCATTTAAACAAAACCGCTGGCATTTGAGTGTTTCCCATTCTCTCCACCGTGAACCAAAAGAGCTAGTAGGTACTTATGTTTTCTTCAACGCAAAATTGGCTGTTAGCAGTCCATGTAAAGTATGTCAATGAGCCTTTGACTTAAATCATAGAACTTGTGACCACAGTCGGATTTCATTTGTTCCGGTCCTCATTGTCAATCGATTTTGTCGAAATTAATTTCAGCTCTCCTGACAACGACTGTTCACCCACCATATAATATAAAACAATCACGAGGTCATCACTTTTCCAAAGCTCCTTTGGTTACAGGACATGTAAATTATTTCTTGAGGGCATTTTCCCAAAAATCAACATGACAACAACTTACAAAAATGTAAGTGCAAAACTCACACGTATCAGCAATCATATATGATACGAAATAGGTAAATCCTTTCCCGAAGAGTCGACATGGTCATGCAAATTTTAATCACCTACAGTTGTTCCATGATGTCATCTGTCAAAGTTGGGGGCTCTTTAAAAATAAACTTTACCTCGCTCAACTCAATCCAATACAATGCACTACCCGTTTAAACTCCATCAAGTGTCCTTAATCAACTTTAAGTAACAGACCCAAAATGTCAACAAATTTGTACGAAAAAAAGAAAGGAAGTAGGTGCAGAAATGGATTTTCCTTTTCCATCACCCATGGATGTCCCGCAGAGGGTTTCGTTTTTTTTCCAATTTATTTAACATCGAATCATGGCATATTGGTTTTTCTGAAGAAGAAAATTGCATTAGGATCTCCACTGAATGGGAAAGCGTATTTTCGTTCTTTTTTTTATCTTGTGTGTGTGTGCACCTTTAAATGGTACTACCCGCACATGCAACAGAACCACACCAGGTGTTTTTATTTAATTTTCCACAGGAAATACTCCTAGTAGATACACTGTACTGTACACGCACAGCCATCTATGGTTTGAATTTGTCGTCTCCTGCATTGGTGCAAAGTTGATTTTCACATGCTGAAAGCAACAGTTCTTGCAGCAGGATTTCCACTCTGCAATTCTACATCGTCGTTGTGTATATAGAATGGGGTATAGTCGTATATAGCCATAAAAGACGACACGAGAAGAAACGACTGAGACGTGTTGTTGGGGGTAGAAAAGATTTCGCACAATTCAATTCGTCTTGATATAGTTTTACCAAAAGGAGGAAAAAGCATCAGAGGTGTATGTTTTGCTGTTATAAGTATTCCTTTGTCCGATACCAGTATCGGCTTATTTATAGTGTTACCAAGTTGGTTTTTTGTTCTTGTTTTTTTTCCGAAACAATTTGATTGGTGAAATTGAGGGCGGGAGTTCTCCACATCAGGCTTCTGTGGTTGATTTTGTTGTTATTCCATTTGTTTTGTTTAAACTTAATGTCCAGCTATGTAGTACAGTAAACAAAATAATTATTTATACGATTTCTTGTAGCGAATCATTAGTTTTAAATTAGCTCTTAAAAAGAAAGCAGTTGAAATTGTAGAGGGTGGTTATGTTATTAAATATACGAATGATAGGAATTCAACTTGACTCAATATGAAGGATACGATAAGACACTTTTGAGCTTCATCTGCTTGAAATATTTTGTAGGTAGCACTAGATATTTTTGTTCGGAAATATGAAGTCCTTAAATCTAAAAACTATTCTTAGTACTGCGCATTCTGCTTCGCAAGTCTTAGACTTGCAATTTTCGACCTCGTTGGCCATTTCACCGGTCCATTTAGCGATGTTAAGCTGAGTTTTTCTATAAGAAGTTATGCTGGTTTAATTTTGAGACCTCAGCTAGGTCACTCTGTTGTCAGGTGGACAATGTTGACCACACTTCTCCAAAACCATATCATCAAAATATGAACACGAACATATTTCGCACTGCCAAACTCGTCAAGCGCCCTTGATAGTCATATACGAAATGCAATCTTAACTTAATACGCCTGACTCACTTGACGAGCTGCATTGCACAGTCCTACACTAATAGTAACATACCTTTGAGTTGGGTGCCAACTATGTAATTCGATTCTACTTTCGATTCTATTCGAAAGTTGTTCCGATTCCATTTTCAAATAGAACAGTTCTCTTTGAAAGGAGAATCGGAACCATTTTCGAATAGAATCGAAAGTAGAATCTAACTACATAGTTGGCCCCCGGGGGGATCTAACTGCTCAATGAAGCAGGAAATAATCACTAATATCTGACCATTGTCGTTAAAGTTGACTGCATTTCGAGCTCTGGCCTAATTTTTAAGAAAGGGATGCTAGCAGCGTGAAGAAGACACCAAAAAGTCCGCTCTTTTGGGTGTAACAATAACCAAGTCCTATAATTCTACACAAAAGGGAGCTCGGTCCTAAACACGTACATATTTTCAAATATTAGTCTTATTAACACTGTATTTATGGGCTACACGTTTTTGTCGTACCGATTACGGAGTTATTTTAAAACTGATTTTTATGAAATAAGGTCCAAATAAAAGCTGATTTTCCGTAGATGCATTTCCGCATGGACTAATTTATTACAAAAGATAATAAAACATATAATTTATGTTTTTATTGTCAGTTTTGAAACGAGTCACGGTGCCGTTTACAACTTATTTACTGCTTGAGTCTGTTCTCAGTCAAACAAGGCTCATTCTATAAGGCCGGTTCTGGAATTGATGTACAAAAAGCTGGTTCTCTCGAAGCCTATTTGACCTATAGCATGCACAACGCAAGGATTATTACATCCGTAGGAAGATAACTAAAAATAACTAAATTTCTTATCTCGAACGGTGTGGAAATAACCAACAACGGCTCTAATCAAAACCAAGTGCTGAACTAAGTGAACTTTTGAACTAGTTCGTCGATTTCCCTTGCCAAAAAGTGGTGAAGTATTGAGTTCATAGTCGCAGTAGCTTTGTGTGAAGTCTTTCGGACTTCTTACCTAGGAACTCCAGGTTCAAACCCCCAAAAAAATAAGAAAACAACGTCTAAGACTTTTTTTCACTGCCTCGACTCTTGCGAACGTAAAGACAACATACAAAAGTATAAATCTATCGAAAAGGCTTCTCAATCCGGCCTTCGGAAATGGCTCAAAATTTTGGGTCTCCTCAAACTAGCAAACGCGAATGTTATGCGAGAAGTTATGCCTTAGGGTGTCCATATACCTCAAACGAAAAAAGAGGACATACTTTATACTTTCCAATCGACAACCCCCCCCCCCCCCGCCATTAACAACAATCACATCACAATTTTAAATTTTATATATTTCAAACAATAACAAAAACCCAATAACATTACTACAAAATTGATATTTTTTGATCATGATGTGGTGTCTATTTGGTTACTCAGAGAAATGTAAAGCATTTGTAATGTGTATAAGTGGATTATGGATATTACATACCACAGGTGACAGCTGAATGTCTGGGTTTGTTTGAAAAAACATAGAAGAACTAAAATACATTGGAAAAGTGCTACATCGCTGCTAGTTATAGGCATATGACTTAAAAGTCTTAATTTGAAGGAATTGTTTTTATATTGAAATTAAAGGCATTAATAAAAAAGACAAAACAAAGACAAAACAAATAAAGAGGACAAAAAAAGAGCCAAGCGAAAAAAGAAAGTGTAAAATAGATCGCTGACAAAAAAGAGGACATGTTCTCTTTAAAAGAGATGTTCTGGAAACCCTAGCCTAGGGGGACACGCACCATGCCTCTGTTCCGCCCAATATTTATTTAATCATCAAACGCAATAGTCTAATATTCATAAATTGAACAGGGCTTATGCCCCCTTTACCAGCTTTGGAAACTGATTGCCTGCAGTCTGGCTATATCTATAAATTAGCGTCATCGTCAATGGCAAAAACGAGAGATGAGGCGACCCGGGAACGCCGCCTTCAGAATATCGGTTGTGGCTCGTGCAGTGTGTGCCGTAGCTCCGTCCTATTGGAATCACATGTCCTCCTCCATCTGGTCGATGTTTTCGGCGACAGTTCGACATCCTCCTCAATAGCGGCGTTATTCCCGGCACAACGGGCGCTCCGGGGCCGGCCACTCTTGGCAACATCTCGTGTGGTCCCATACTCTTCAAGGTTGGTGGCCAAACGGCGCAGTATTTGCGCAGTCGGTGTCGGACGGCCGTGGAATCGGCGACGGTATTCGCGCTGCGCCAACACTACAGACGAATTGTTACGCAAAAAAATAGACACGATTATTCCACGTTCTTGGGGAGTGTATCGCTTCATGTTCACTTGTATTCTACATCTATCTAGTTCACAAATGTCAAAATTTGACATTGGCGGCCATTCGCAGAAATAAGAGCATCTTCCAATAGGGTGATCTCTTTTGGCCTACCTAGAATGAGGCCCTAGGAAGACCTCTTTAAAGAGGTCACTTAAAAAAGACGAATCACCCGGGAAAGTAGATAATTCTCAATGAGGTTTCGATTTTTGGACTTTCATGCATCTGTTACCACCATTTAAAGCTATTTTCACTGAATCAAATTTAAAATCAATTTAATTTTAACTGACTCCTTACGTTGCCGTCTGTCTCTCTTTCCAACCCTCAATTGCAATTAAATTGCAAATTATCCCCGCCTATCGCCCGGCTTATCAACGTTTCGCTTCGTTCTGTCAAATTGAAATGCATTATGTCCAATTAGTACCGCCAAACAAGAGCCGCTTCAAACATCCATGCATGGCATATACCTGTAGTTGCGTGCCAAGCCGCATAGCCCATAACTCAAACGCTGTTTGCGCATGCAAAAGAATAGCAAAAGCGGAACTCTATAACTATAAGAACAACCTGGCGCGCAGAACCATGACTAAGTAAAACGTGACGCGAGTTCAATAGCCGCCGCACCTCTTCCATACTGTATATAACTGCGGTCTTCTACGACGAACAACCCACAGAATTGAGTGCAGCAATAAGGTACACGATTAGCGTTGCAATTCAACTCCTAGATGTGAATTTAAGAACGAAATTCAATTACATCGCAACCTGTTGTAGTTGGTGTTTGTGTGGAATTAGGAGTGCATCCTGGACTCGGGCAGGGATTCCAATTGCTGTCGGGCATGCAGTACGAGTACTATTATTCAAATTCGCCATTATATCATGATTTGCATCGCATATGCTGGGATTGGGAGTAGGATTTCCTCGAGGAACGCCACAGGAAATCTGAATCCTTCATCGATTCCACTGGCGATGGATGTAGAATTGAATCCCGACATTGGAGACGAGAGCCTCTATATGTAAATTTTTAATGGAGGTATTCGTTTAATGGCGCAATTTTATGCCCCAAGTTACAGTTTTTTTTTTTCTGCACAAGAGAATCCTTTGAATTCACAAAGTTGATGTTATACATCTCCGCATCCTTTTGCCATGTTGTTTGGCTTGTTTTGTTAAGGAACTGCAGCGTACGGGACTATACAACGATGAGTCGGAGAACGTACGACTACAACCTGGTTTACAGTATGCAAAACTTTGTTACACCCAACTCTGGATAGTCGGGTGTTTTTTTTTTTTTTGAAGGGTTTTTGATTCCTGGTATATACATGCGAGGTAGATTCTGGGCGGCTCTTATCTTCTTCGCAGATAATTTTGAGGGATTTTCCTCCGAAACATGACATGAGCTCAAACAGAATTTTACATAAGCCTTCAACCGCAACGAGAAGCATGACACAGGATGGCATATGAGTGTGTACATCAGGGCTGTGAGAATATAAAATGATACGTCAAAAACGCTGCGCGCATTGGGAACATGAGCTCACCAGAATTTTCCAGAAAAGAACAAAGACCCGATATATGGGGATATACACTGTATACAGTGAGTGGATCAGTTTGAAATAGACGTGGCTGATGCTATGTGTAGCTAGGGTTTACTTGTTAATTATAAACACATATTCGCGCAGTGTGTTTTCGAGTGCAGCTTCTTGTTTCCACATGACAAGCATTGCAAACTTTAGCCACTTGAAATGCTACCGAGCAGAGTTGGTATGAGAAAGACGAACGAATTTTGGAATGCTGTGTGCTGCTGAGTGAAGGAGAAAGTTGCAGTGTAGTCAATTTGAGAAATTCGAGAGCCCATTGTGAGATACTGCGTGCACTTGGGTGATCAGTTTCGGATAAGTGAAGATGATTGAAGCAGGAGACCTTCGTTTTTCGTCGGAATGTGAAGTTTCTGGATATCAGCTTATTGGAAAATTTTCGTCACAATTCTGTCATAACAAGCCGGGCTATGTGAGGAGTTGCACCATCTTGCTGAAACCACACAGAGTTGAAAGAAATTCTCATTCGGCGTAATTTTGGATAGAAAAGCTGTCTTAACATGCTCAAGTAAGGGTCTCCAGTAACCGTAACGGTGTGACCTTTTTCTTCGAAGAAGTAGGGCCCGACAATGCAGCGTGATAAATCTGCACACCACACTGTGACACGAAGTGGATGCAATTCCGTCTTATGGAGTATCTGTGGGTTGGAAGCACTCCATATTCGACAATTTTGTTTGTTTATACTTTACTTAATTATGTCCTATATCCCCTTGTGGGTCGTAGGGCCTCTACAACGCCTACGCGCCATCGTGTGCGGTTTCTGGCAATGTGCCTCAGCTCTCCCCAACTCTTTCCCAATTGCCGTGCTTCCTTCTCGACTGTTCTACGCCATGTTCTTCTAGGACCGCCGCGTATCCTGCCATCGTGGTCAGACATAAAAAGACAGTTCAACATGTTTCCGTCCTCTTCCACCATTTGAAGCATCTTCTGGCAAAATTCCAAGCGAATCGGTAAGTCTGCTGCGTTCAGTTTGTTGGCCATTTGAATTTTATATGGAATTAAGTCCAAATCATTGTGCATAATTGACTGCAATGACTGTCTGCTTACACATTTGAGCAGATAACCTTCGTGTCTAAACCCTTGGATTGTTTTGTATGGCAGCAACTATACGGCAGCGATTGTTTCCTCCGTCCGAACTGAAGGGTTTCGATGGTAAGGTCTTCTTTCGACTGTCCCATGCTCGGCAAAATTGTTAAAAAGTGTCATTATTAAATTCTTGTTTTAATGTCCCAGTTATTCATTTTTATCCATTTTTCTTAAATCTAAAAATCAATCTGCAAAATAAAAAAAACAATAACCAGATTCATTAAAAAGAAAAAAAGCTATTAATTTTTTTTTGGTAGCGGTTTTCATATGTAGAGATTGGTCCCAGGTCTAGGTCAGATCATTTTAGACTTTCAACAACAATGGCAATAGGATCTTAAAGTAGCCATGGTATAAGAATCTTAAAAGCTTACGATACCACCTAAGCAAAATGAATTAAGCCGACTCTTCAGACTGTGCACGTTAAGTCCGGAAGAGGGCGGAAATGCTGAACACGTTATATTTGAATATTTAGAGAACTTTGTGAAATAACAACTGATATTTTCTGTAAGGAACAGAAAGAAAGAAATGAAAAAAATGCTCTTATTAAGTAGAAAACTTACCACGTCGCTTAAAAATACTTTTCCGACCTTCTAATGCAAAAGATCTTTAATAGTTCTCCAAGGCAAATCAAAAACTTTATTTAAACAAAAATATTAGTTTACCAGAAGTAGATCAAAGCAACTAAAAGTTTTTTTTCCCTTTTTCTTTTTAGGTAAGTCGCAATTTTGAGAATATTTTACCAAGTCACTGCGCATCTGTAAGTATATTTAGCAAATTTTTCTTAAAATAAATAAATAATAAGAAAATTAGTGTTGCATTTAAAAAAAAATATTAAAACATGAGTCAGCTAGGGACAAAATAATTCCTGCGGGAATTCATCTACGTAAATCTGCCTTCCATTTGGTTTACATTTTATAAAAATCGGTTCTTAAATAACGCCGTAATCGGTTCGACAAGAAAAAAGTAACTTTTGGTTATGAATTAACTCTTTTCCAACACCTGATTTGAGTTTTATTAGTCCTTGCTTCCGAAAAATTTCTACACCATGACTCGAAATGCATGGGTTTTTTGTTTATTGCAATTTTTTAACTGGTAATGCTTTTTTTTAGTGACAGTTGATTTGTGAACAGTATGCTTTGCCATTTGCAACGGCTTTGTCAAAAAAGCAGAACGGCCAAATTTAGTGTGGAGTAGCCTTTGTTAAGAAAGCGTTACCTCCAAGTCAGTGTTGGTGTGCAAATGCAAAATTGGATTTCCAGATTGCGCTTCATTCTTCGAGAAGGTATATCCAGTAGCAGTAATTTTGTGTGTGTTTATTCAATTTATTTATTTTATTTAAAACTCTACACGTCTTCAAATGATTTCCTGGTGGGTCATTACCCTGCACTCATCATCGATTGTTATGTCTTCTAGCTTCAATTTGTTAGTCATCTCTGTTAATCAGCATACGAATGCAAATTAAATTCACACATCATCAAAACGGCAGTCGAACTACAGTAGACAAACAAATATTTGTTGCAGGCACACTGAGTAAGGGCATGACTTATGACAACGAATATTCAGCTCATTATTTAAAACCGCCTTTAGAAGTTCTCAAAAACTCCTTTAAAATTGTCAACCTGTAACAAATCATTTGAATTTCCCAGATCCCAGTAAAAGTTGTTGTTATACTTTCAGCGGACACTTCAACCGAAAGATTATCTCCTTTCATGTGGGGGCGGCAAATGGAAAGTGAAAAAAAAACAAAAAACTAAATCCAACTTTTCTCCCTGACAATGACGAGGACGCACATGATAGGAACTCTCTAGTCTCTAGGGTCATATAATTAAACTTTAGCAAACAACACCCACCTCCGAGTTGCGAAGCTCACGATCAAACAATGCGGAGCGTTTTAGGTAACCACTTGATAGATTCGCATTGCGAGGACAAAATAAAAACACAACTAATGTGGGTAGTGAGGGTAAAACTTCTATTGTTTGAGTTGAGCAATAAATTTTGCCCAGCGACGACGCGACACATGCTAGGAATCGCCCAGCTTAGCGACTGCAGGTATAGAAATATATGTCATCCATAAGGATAATCATATAAGTTTGATGATATATGTTGGGGTAGTTGCTTTCGGTTTTTTTGTTTTGTTCCCTAGCGGTGAGGCAGAAGTCCAAACTGTCAAATGGAATGAAATAAAAAACAATTTGTTTTTAAGCTCCTCGTCGGTTGTGCACATAGACTTCAATCGATCTTAGGTATAGAATGTTGGTTATTGTGGTTTAAGGAAGATTTCTTTCAAGAAGCACACGAGCAGAAGTTTAATTTTTTTGAATAGAAGAAGCACTTTTTGAATTACAATTTTTCCGAGACAGAATTTTTTCTCAGAGCGACTTGTTTTAAAGGCCATAGCCATATTCAGAAATTAATTAAGTCCTGTAAAACGCAACAAAAAGTATGAGTTAAGCAATAAATGGGTTGTCCATTCAGAAATAAATGTAAAACAAACACAACTAACCTACCCGCCAAAATGTTACGAAACAACTCTTCTCACAATTCAGCGCAGTAGATAATTATGTTCATTAATTTAAAAAGTTTTCATAACACAATCCAATCCAAAGTTTTCTGTTTCTATTTCGAGAGTTTTTGTTTACATTTTGTTTTCATATTGTCAACTGATTCAGTAGTCTAGTGTCTGTGTAAAACCTAGCTACAAACCCACAAAATTTCATTGAAATCGGTTGAGTGGTTAAGAAGGTCGACAACAGCGCCACCTATCGGGTCCAAAACTATCCTATCCATCAAGTTACAACCAACCATACCTACCCCCACAATTTTATTGAAATCGGTTGAGTGGTTATAGAGTTTTAGGCGGCGGCATATTGATGGCGAAAGGCCAATTTCCGTCTTAGAAGAATCGATTTTATTCCCAAGCCATAAGATGTTTCACATCAAAAATTGATGAAAAAATGTTGAGTTCGCTTAATACGCACTCAATTTTTTGAATGAATGAAACCAATTTTGCTCGAGAGTTTTTTATGTTCCTGGTAAATTTTGTTACGGTTTGAATGACGTTTGTCAGTTGGCCTTCATCGACATGGAACAATAATAAGCACCCTGTATTTTTCTGAGTTCGTAAGACAAAATTCGATGACTGGTATTGGCACAGCAAGTTTTCTTTCAATTTAATTTATTTTACCCTTATCTAACACGCACATTTAAATTATAAATTAAAAGTTAGTTTCAGACAAATTAACACAGTGTGGAAAAATCAACGAACGTGAACAAAGCTAAGAAGGAGAACCATTTTGTCCCTGTTTTTTATATATCTACACAACCTTTTCTATTTCTGCATGGGTGCATGAATTTGTTTAAATAAAAAATGCTGCAAAAGTACCCTAAAACCTGCAGACACTTATTTTACACATTAAAAAAAAAAAAGAAATTTGTAAGCTGGAGCAATAGTTCGTAAGATTTTTGCGGACATACAATTTTTCCGTTCAATTTTATATATGTACTAGAGGACGCCCTGCACACTTCGTAGTGCAAAATATAAATATTAAATAATCAAATTCAAATTCACTTAAATCAGTGATAAATAGTTTTTATTGTTATGCTTTGTGGTACACAATACTTTTGGTTTTTCAATTTTCGGTTTAAATATACAAAACCGATGGCTTGACGACACGCGAACAGGCTTCATATAACTGTCCATGTGAGAAAACGGAATACTCTAAATTAACTCCACAAATTTCTAACGTTTGCCCTTGCGCCTTATGAATAGTAACCACAAGCGCAAGACGAACAGGAAACTGATGTCGTTTAAATTTGGAATATCAGATAGAATCATTGGGATGCGTGGTATGAATACATCTTCGTCTTTAATACCATGTTCGCACCAACGTAACTTAGCTAAATCCACTTGATTTTGCTAAATCATCTTATCTACTAATAATGTGATATATCATACACTTTCATGATTACTAATTACGTGATTTTTACGTGTTTAATTTTTAATTACGCATCTGTCATCGCAAATCCACTTAAAATAAAATCGAACATACACAAATTAGAATCGAACAGACACAAATAAAATCAAACAGACCTGTTATCGACTTCAGCTGTTCACACAAAAACAAACTGTCAAAAAATACCAGATAGTAATTGTTTATATCATTTTTTTATTTATTCTGGTAGATATAAATTATATCCAAAGCATTTGAACTCATTTTAAATTGTTGCAGGCAAATTTTTCTTTTGCACTTTTAAATGTGCGATATTGAACGTTTGTCAACTAATTTTAAATGTCACACTAAAATACTTAAAAGTTCGGTGGGAACGCCTATCGTATAATTTATAAATCACTTCAGCTAAATCACGTTGGTGGGAACATGGTATAAGTTAATCTTTAAACAGAAAGACTTGTACTATTACACAAACGGAGTCGATTATTATTCCGAAGCATAATAATAGTGACTTACTTCAACTTTCAATTCGAGATTATGCGGAGGCAACCCTGGTAAATCCAACGATTCGGTGATTTTCGTGATATAAGATTTTCAATGTATTTTTTGTATGGGCGGTGCTACGCCCCTTTGTGAAATTTTGACCAATCTCCACAGGAATACTCCTGCGCCAATACCTAAGATTGTGCGTAAATTTGAATTCAACTTATTTTTATATATATAGATATATATCTATACCACCGGCTTTGCCCGATCACTTTCTGTTAAGTCCCGCACACATTTTGCAGCGTTTTGGTTTTTTAAGGGGAGGTGCAGCGCTGCCTTTTGAATAGGGCCACTGCCACATTGTGTAGAATCCCATTTACAAAATTTCAAGGCTTCATAAACATCCAGATTGGAGTTCAAAATTCTAAAATTAACAACATTAGCTCCCAAACAAATTTAGAAATAGCGTTTCGAATGTTTTTTATTTGCACGGAAATATGCAATAGTTATATGTATAATCATACATCTCAGTAGAAGTGTATTTATAAATTTAAAAAGTTTCTACAACAAGTTTTGTATTTTAATAATTTTTGTTTGCACTTTGTTTTCTTGTGGTAACAATTTTATCGACAACAGTGCCACGTATAGGGTCCAAGAATATCCTTTCTTTCAATTTGAAACCAACCACACCCATCCACAAAATTTCATTGAAATCGGTTAAGCGGTTTTGGAGATTGACAACAGCAACCTGATAAATTGACCTAAAAAACAAAAAGTCCGCGCCACCTGTTGAGAATTTTCCGACTTTTTTTTTTTCCTAAACCTTCGCGTAGTAATTACGAACAAAATCAAAGAAGGAATTACCCAAATTGGTCCAGTAGTTTTCAAGTTTTACTATTATTTTTCCAATTTCATAGTGCATCTGATTTTCAATTTAATTTTTTTGACACATTGAATTAATTTTTCAAATTCAAATACACGGGTTTACATTCCCGAATGCCACTTTAAATTCCTCCAACTAAGACAACGAACGTCAGACAACATTCACTTGTCATAAATCAAATGGTAAATCACACACTTTTTTTTTAGCAACAAATTGTCGCAAAAAAGCCAAAAAGAAAAATTACCAACTGTCAAATGTCGTATCTTTCTTTTCGCTGTAGAAGCGAATTCTTCTCGATGTGCAACTCGAATCCTATGTCGTATTGCAAATTTCTCATCTGTCATGTCTTGTAATTGTGTTGCACGTACACAGTCCGTCCACAGCATATAGCACAGCAAAAGTGACACAAGTGGTCCCGCTCCGATCTTCTCTGGTTCCGATTCATTGAAATCATTTTTAATATCTTCTCGTTCCCGCTCGTCCCGCTGCTTCACACTCTGTTCTAATATTAATGAGACCACATTAGAAAATGTGTACTATTAGTAGTCACTCGTTCCATAATCATCAGTCATCCTTTGCGCCGCTATTTTGCGCTGTCGTCACAATAGTGTTCCGTGATTTACAACAAAATATTCATCATCATCTTCTGGTGGATGTGGCTTTTTATATAGTTTTTCTCTATCACTGTTTGTTTTGGTTTTTTTTTTTCTACACAGTAATACATTGTTTTATCCTCGAGAGATTTTTCGAACAACTCACTGAACTTTAAGTACCAATTGGCAAGTCGTCGATGTCGTGGTGGTAGTGTCGGTGCTGGTGGATTGTTGTGGAAAATCTCGAAATTGAAAAAAAAAAACAGACACATTGTAAACACATGTATATCGGTACCGGTAGTACTGCTACTGATTGGGTGGGTGGAATGGTCTCTGGATGTATATTAAAAAGTCTTTATGTTGCGCACATAGCGTCCTCATAAACAAGTAGCTTGAGTTTATTGCCACTATTTCATGTTTACATTGTAGCAGATCCTCTGCCGCATCCAAATGCGCTCTATGCAGTTCGACACAATATGTCAGAGTTGTTGAGGGTGCAATAAATAAGAAACCGGGACTGACACAGGAAATGGATTGCATGCGCGTACAGGCTCTTCCCGTTCAGCTGTCGTTGTCGTCGTTGTCGTTGTCGTCATATTGGCTTCTATATGGTAAGAGGAATGTGGACGAATTCTCGCGCGTCCAACAAGGACACATGAGACCATGACCATCCATTATATTTTGTCATAAATGTTCCGGTAAGATTGCGAAATGATGCCGCACTCCGATGACGAATCTGTTGTAGTAGACGTTGATGTTTTGGCACGATGAATTCTCTGTCATTTTGGGCGGAGAAGGAGGTTCGTTTCCGGTGCCATACGGAAGCGGATTCATTCAATCCTAATTCCCTCAATTGTGCTGACAGAGAGCAGAGATGCCGCGTGGGATTTGAAGACGGAAAAGGATGATAGCTGAAGTCGTATACCAAATCCAAAGAGACACTGTTTCCGTACTTCTAACAGACGTGTTCGTGTATAATGTTTTCCTATGTTTGTATGTAACTTCTCGTTCGGTCTCAACGAGGTAATAACTAATTGGAAAGTTTTTTTTTGATTTTATTGGGATAACCTTGGACTAGTTTCAGTCTTTCAATGGACTGGAATTGGCGCTGCCCAAATTAAGAAAGACTTATTTGGATAAATTGGTTTCAATTTGTGGTAAAGTGTTTTTGGTCCGGCGAGCTTTTAGGAAATCGAAATGATTGATGGAGCTAGACTGCATTGGTTTGCTGTTAGTTTTTTTTCGCTATGGAATGTTGCCATTTATGCATAAACGTATGGAATTTAGTTTTTTTCTCATCTGTAACTGTGTTGGGTTTAGTTTTGTGCGTTATGATCTTTGCAGGGCACCGTTTGCAGTTTATCTAATACTTTTCAAGGGGACCAAATGTTGGTGAGGGTTTTACTTCTGAACTTAACTTTATAGAGTGGTCATTTCTTAATTTTTAACGCTTAATAGGCCCTGTACACTGCGACAAGAAGAGATCTGTTGTGTTGGCCTATATTATTTAACCCAGGGAACTGTTGAGGATTTTTATAAACCTCAGTACCCTTCATGGTTCCAGTTTTCCTATATCCGGTTATTATTTTGCCACAGCAGGGCACTCGCAGAGTATGTGTTCCGTTGCCTCCTCCTCTTCTCCGCAGAGTCGACAGAAGTCGTGAGATGGCCAGTGAACAGTAAGATAACCCGAATCCGGACCCTTAGATCTTCTTTACTCAAGTAACTTTTTTGTTTTACTACGAGCTGGGCTTATGAATCTTTGCCTGCCTCCTTTGAATTCCGTCCGATGGTTGGGAAGGTGATCATCTTCCCATTTCCTTTTAGCGCTCGTTACTCAAAGGTAATCCGAAGTAGGGCTCCGGACGGCGCCTCTTCTGCCTCTTCTCGCCAGCCAATCCGCTCGTTCATTGCCCTCAAATCTCTCATCTGCAATACATAAGCACTTAAAAGTTGAGAGAATTGAAAGGAAGTCTGTTGACATTTATGACAATTATATCAATGTTGCTGTGATGATGTGTTTTGTTTACCTCTTAAAACCGGTGGCTACAAAAATGCGCTTTGTCCACAAAGTTATTTGTTTCTTTCATAACATTAGATTCAAATTATCAAAATCATAGTTCGAAATTTTTACTTAAATATTTAACTTTTTATTTTACAAGACAAATATTCAAAAACTCAATTATTTTTGTATAGGAAGGTGCGAGCCCAAGCGAACATAGTTACGGCCACAGTTTGTATTAAGTCAAAAAGACGATATCAGCTGTCACATTTAACTAGGTAGAAACTCAATATCGTCTACAAAAAGTTAAATTTCGGCAGAATTTCCTGGGAAAAATGTTTTAAGCATATAGCATTTAAATTTAAATTTTTTAAATTGTTTTTATACTTAACCCTAGAACACTAATCCTCGCCTGTGAGTCCGCTCTTAACTGTTAACTATTTTTGCATTTTTCTCAAAATATACTACAGCCAAGCTTTGCAAACTCAATTGGGAATCAGACGTGGTGAATAGCGGACGTTTGTACAATTTCAGTGTTTAATTTGCAAGTTAGAGGTCGGTGTCACCTGAGAGGCGAGTATAAGAGTTTAATGTAAGCGTGTTTAGGTCTTTAATTTTAAGTATTTCTGTTATTTGCATGGAATTAAATTATGAAAATTGTATTTTTTTTTTAAATATGAATTCCAGTGAAGATAAAGTAAGCCATTGGTTACAATCACTGGCCTACGATGAGAAAAAAACCCTAATTTACCTGCTTATGAGGATTCTGAACCTTGTTCTTAAGAACCCATCATTAAAAAAGGAAAGAACGGAGTATGCAGCTTTTGTCCTGCTAAAAAACGATGCATGATCGTGTAGAAATCCGCAAATTGCGACAATACGTATTGCCCAGAACATAATGTAGCCGAAGAAATAAAGTCATTAAATTGGCTAATGCTACAGCTCTGATGCTTGTTATGAAAGCTTTTTTATTTATTTATTGGTTTTTGCAAAACTTATATCCAATTTAAATGAATATATGAAAAATATTTTTTTTTGTAAAGTCCTCACTTTTTTCAAAAGTAAAAAATGTGTTTTATAATTCAAGGCTTTCATTATTAAAATTCTAATAAGACTTCAAAAATAATGTTTTTTTAAAAGGCTTAAATAACTGTTTTAAATGATTCATCAGGTGTTTTTTTCAAAATTAGCCTCCCAGGTGAGGATTAGTATTCTAGGGTTAAAGCAGTAAAATCTTAAAAATTACGCCACATAGCCAAGCCAAGCAATAGTAAAGAAAGTTTCTTGCTAGCCGCTCTGCATAAAATTTTTTTCTGATCATGTTTTTTGTTTCTTTTGTTTTGTTTGTTTTGTAAAAATGCGATTACTATGGAAATACGTCCAAAATGACATTCTGTTGGCATTTTGATTCATAGAATATTATTTACAAGAGATATTGCAATTATTATATTTATTATATCTTTATAAATTTATTACGATCATTTTACAATACTTTTTTAATTTAAACAAAAATGCTCATTAAAATAAATAAATGGTTCTCCAAACCTATATAAAAGTCCATTTTGTCCATATGATAGGGACAAAGTGACATACAGCTTATCTAATAGGTAAACTGTAATTAAACCCTGATTTTATTGCAGAGAATTAGCTAATTTCCATAAGCTTTGTCATTAAATATCCCTAGTAGGGATAGTATGTCATTTTACCCATATGTGTCATTTTGGATGTACTTCCCCTACGTAACTCCAAAAACTGGGTTTGTTTTCAAAGTTTAAAAAATAGAACAGCTCCGAAACATCGGTATTTTACGAACAAGTGCTGACCGTTGAGATAACTAAATTTTAAGTATTTCCATCTTTGCACACAATTTAGTCACATTCTGTATTTAAACTTAACACAGAAGAGCGCAAACCCTGTCAAACTGTTCATTTTAATCTCTTTCTAATAGTGAATCCTGTTAAAATTGCTACCAAAAATACTAAATAAATATTTTAAATAATAGTTGGTGCAGCAGGTCGCTTCCATGTTTCATTCTACACCCTAGACCCATACCTTCTCTCAACCATTAGTTTGTGTTTACCAGAATTCAATACAATTCTGCATCTATTTTCCGAACTATGTTTCTGCATTTTATATACCCCCAATTAATACATTAAGAACAGTGCCATAACCTGTTACGAAAAAAATAACAGGAAACAATTAATTGAAATTTTTGTTTAAAAGTTTTCCCTATAAAAAAAAAGTGAACAGTAAACTTATTGCCTTCCAATTCATTTGCACTAATACACCAGCGTAGCACTCCTTAGTCCTTAACACAAGCTGTTTACACAAAACTTTTGCATATGAATCTGTCGGTCAGTATATTTCAATTAACTGGAAGCAAACTGTCAAAAAAAAATGGGAATACTGAAGGACGACCTGTATACACTTTTTTTTTTGTTGCATGAATGAAGTATTAGACGAAATATGACTAGGCTACCAAATATGGCAACCAAGAGTATAAACGGGCGTCAGACGGGTTGGCAGTTATTCAAAATGAGGTGGGGAAGCAGCAAAAAAAAAAAAAAAATTATGAAATTTTAATTTTGACTAATGGAAATGTCTGAAATGTTTTACTTTTTTTCTCTCACTCTCTCTTCTATACGGTGAGTTTGGTTTTCTTTCTTTCTACTCAAATGAATATCAACATAACGAACGTCGGGAGAACGAACTTTATAACGCTTGACTGGCAGTCTATTCCCAAAAGGTTGGGTATTAATGAGCATTTTATCGTTTCTATCCATTTGTTCTTTACTTTGTTCATCTTTTATGGTTCTCTTGGTGGTGGCATTTTTATGTAGCTACCCACATAGGTACGAATGAGAGTTTTAAGAATTCCACTTTTTTTTTGTTCTGTACATGCAAAAGTAAATGTGTCATTTACACCTGTCAAAATGTTCATTCTGAAATTATTACGAGCATACCTACCTACGTTCTGTTTCAATTTTATAGTCATTGGGTTTTATTTTTATGTTGTGTGACTTTGTTAATTTGTTTAATGGTAAGAACTTAAATATGCATAATGTCGTATTGTGCGGGCGCCAAAAAAAAAACCGATGTCAGCGACATTAGGAGTCGTATATGGTAATGGGTGGCGGTTATTAGATATTCCGGAACCGAAAAGCGGTTCGTTAGATTGCTTGTTGAGTGCCGAACTTTACAAAGTTTTTCAGCTTAAAGTTGATAAGCGGTGCTGCAACTGTTACCGGAATGTTTTTTTTTTGTCAAATCATTATGTTGAGTATAGATACTTCCTCATCAAACTTGTTAAAAAAAAGTGGTCCGGACTGGGCAGAAAGTTAGACTTAGACTTAACTTCGACGCCCTTTTTGTGCTCTTCACAGCGTTGAATAAGGTTACCTTAAACGAGAAGCTGTGGGTACGATTTGTCATCAACGAAGAGCAGGCAGTGGAGTTTTGGAAAATATTAGACAATTCGGTTTTTTTTTTAGAAAATTGTATTGTCTCGTGTATTACTATTCAATATTATTTCTTAATGCTGTTTTTTTTTAAAGGTTCTCTGAACTTGGTAAATCTATATTTTTCTTGGGAAAGAACTTCGGCGACTTCGATGAAAATTATTAGAAAATGTAATACCATATCTACTCAATTTTAATAAAATGGTAGACTCTTAATTTATGTGTACAAACATTTTAAAATAAATGAAATTAACTAAGTAAAGTGAATCACCGGGGATCATGAAACTTTCACGTTCATTGCGAGTTTATTATGACGATCATATTTTTTTATTTAACTATTTTATTTTTATAAATCGATAAATGAATAGGTAATTATAATAATAATATAATAATAATAATAATGAATAATTACCTAGCGGTAACATAAAGATGAAAGAAACAAAGGTCTGTGAGACCCTAGGCCTACCCTACTCATTATATCGAATTTTTGTCATATCTTAGGCTTTCTAAACTAATAATCATCGTCGGAGAGTAAAAGTATCCTGAGAAAGGTTCTCAATTTAAGGCCGTTTTCCATATGAATGGTTTTGGGAAGCTAAGCCTATATTCCTTTACTGAACTTTCGTGTCAACTGCTTTTAAGGCCTGCGCTGTGATTTTGTGAAATTCTATGGCGTTTTTATAAGGAACACAAGGGATTCAGGCATCTGATATGTTCCGAGCAATTGCAGCTCGCTCCCATCTCGGTCGCAAACGATTAGTTTAGTTTAGCGCACATATTATATTATTACAAAATCATCAATTCTGCTCTGCGTGCATAGTTTCTTGGGCTGTGTCGAGAGTTTCTTGCATCTAGAAACCAGTCTTCGGAAAATTACTTTTTTCTCCAAGTCCTTATCGCATATCAAACCAAAAATGCACACATTGTCTCAACTAACCTTAAAGTCTGAAATAGTAAGGTAATCCTAGAAACTCAGAAATATCTCTTGTATAGCTAGAAAAACTTAGTCAGATATCTTGTCTTTTCAATTTTGCATGCCATCTTTTCAAATTTATTTAAATAAGAAAAACTAACACGTCGAAACCAAATACATGTCATATAATACTTGGTTGGTTACACTCTTTATAAAACACTATAACTTACTCTTTTTTTTCTGCACTAAACTATACTAACTTATTTTATTATTTTTATTTTTAATTTTATACTCATTTCGTTTTATTTTCTATTTATTTTCAGGTAGCGACCATGATGTCCTGCCCCCTTCCTTTGCCATTGCCAATTCTTCCTTCGACATTACACGGTGATTTTCCTCCGGTACATATCGGTGTTAAGGTATGCAACAAACCAATAGAAAATGATTTTATTTCATGGGGGAACATTTTTTTTTTAGAAATTTAGTAGATTACGTTGTTTGTTTTTGGGGAACATTTTTGAGTTGAAAACTAGCTTGCGAATTTAGAAGTACCTACTTATGTACCTGTAAATATTTTCTTTTCTTTTTCATCAGTAGGTATTTATTAATTCGTTATATGCTTTGGTTGGTCATTTATATATTGACACAGTTTTTACTGCTATCGAATTGAAAATAAATTAACCGTAGACCATACAAAAGTCGACAAGAATTTTGCGATCTTTGAAATTAACAGCTCTATACCTACCAATTATTTTTAGTTTAGTTAGAAATTAGAAGGGATCTCGTTGAGAAATGAATGATGCTGATGAAAAGCCCATTAACACGTTCGAAAATATATTCTGCTCATAGAATTTGTCCTTCTCCCCTAAGTCATAGATGAATTCAATTGCAGTGTCGTTCTGCTAAGGCGAACTTAAACGATCTAGCAAGGCTACTTTTCCTTGTCGATCGACAAGACTGTAGTATGAAAGTGTTACCATAAAAGTGTTAAATAAAAATAGGGAGTTCATCAATTTTATAGGAATTGTTATTCTGATTGCATGCAAAAAACATAAACTCTTACTATTGTATAATTTAAACACAGCAAAAGTAAAAATCATTGTCTAGATTTAACTTTAGCGACAATATTTAATTAAAACTCAAAAACAATTAAAAATCTGATAGATCTTGATCGGCAACAGTCTATGATAACAAATTGTTCTTTAGTCCTTATTAAGATTAGGTGCCGATGTTGCTCGCAATGCAAGACAGTTCTCCTGCATATGCTTGATATGTCAAAGACGAAAGATATGCTTTCATATAGTGTGCAAAACAATCCACTTCCCATTTGAGTTCTTCCTTACATTTTCACACAAGACTTTAGGTGCCGATAGTGCCTTTGAAAAGGATATTGTATGTCGGTTGTCGCATGAGTAGCACTTTGCTTTCGTTGCATACTGGGATAGCTCTCTATCATCGCTTTTTCACTTAATATACAGGGTGCTTTAAATAATGTTAAATTAAAATATAAAGGCAGAGCACTTCGATATCGCCGGCATGATTTTTATTATGCTATGAAGAAATATACTTTAATCTATTACAGGAAAAGTTCCCTTAGGAGTATAGCGACGGTCATTTGTTTTGTTGTTGTTGTCCGCCTTACAGTTTCAAAGAAACCGATTTTTTTAAACAAGTAATACTTTAAGTCATAAAAAACTTAGAAAGCACTTCGTGGCAATTTTCTTAAATCCATACATTGTAAAGGGTTTTCCAATAAGAGGTGTTATTTTGAATAGCCCGCTATTTCGGTAGATGTCACTTTTGAAGCTGTTATTTCTTGACATTTGACAAGTAGAAACTACGCCATTACTTAAAATGGAAAGATTCACGCTTCAACAATGCATTGAAATTAAAAAAATTCACTACAAAAATGGTGAACATTTTGCAGTCACAGTTCGCAAAACTAAAGCATTTTTGGGTCGTCGTGAAGCACCTTGTCGGACCGCAATACAGAAATTGGTGAAAAAATTCAAGCTGTTGGGACGAGTTAGTGATGTGAAGAATGAAACCCGTGCACTCGCTCAAGAACATTGCTGCTGTAGCCCAAAGTGTTGAAGGAAACCCAGATTTGTCTATTCCTCGTCGTTCTTTGGAATTGGGCATGATTAATGATTTTTTATGGCCGGAGTTGGATGGTATTGATCTGGACAATGTTTACTTTCAAAAGGACGGCGCTACGTGCCACACAAGCAACGAATCCGTTGATCTTTTACGGGAAAAGTTTCCGGACCGTGTTATTTTTCAATTTTATTTTGATCTGGCCACCGAGATCTTTTGATTTAACACCTTGCGACTTCTTCCTTTGGGGCCACGTGGAAGATAAGGTCAAAGATGGGATTCGTGACTCATCGAGGACATAGGGCAGCCACTTTGCGATTTTGTTATGGAAAATTTCATAAAAAGGATATGGTCATGTAAGCGTGGTCGTGGTGGCCACGTTGTGGTGGTGGTTTTTTTTCATTATTAACGGCATACCTTCCCCCTTATTATGAAATAAATATCCGATCATTTATCTCAAAAAAAGGCATATTTCTTTGAATATCAAAATAACACCACTTATTGGAAAACCATTCATAAAGGAAAGTTCAAAAAAGAGTCGTTGCCGCTAATCTTGAGAACCAATGAACGAATTTCAATGCAGTTTTTACTATTATGATTTTAATCTCCCAGGGAAGGTTTACGCCCTTTCCTATTTAGCTTATTTTTTGCGAAGAGCTTAAATCAAGCAACGGAAAGGATAATGGGAAATGGCACTTCCCATATGACAGAATTATTTAAATCACTCAATCTGGAAATTTATGACAACTTTAGCTTTACACAATGTGCCATTAAGAAAAAAACACTGCTAAATGTGGGCGGGACTTAATACGAAAGGCCGGGCGGGTACAGCTAGTACCTAATAGATATAAAACAAATTAAAATATTAAATGGAAGGTTTTGTTATTATTTTTATTTGAGTTTAATAAATTAATGAGGTTTTGTTTGGTTGGGCAACTTTTTTTAAAATGATAATAATTCAACAAAAAGCTGGATTACAATTCGAACTTTTTGTTGTGGAGGCTATTTTTGTCCAACTTGGGGATTAAATAAAAAAATTCGTGTGACAAGTGACTATAATTGTCCGCGGTCCCGTCAGAGGAGTGCACTCCCATGAGAACGTAAATCTATCAAGGACCTGTCCGCCCAATCGAGTAGTCCAAAAGGGGAGTTTTCATTGCATTTAAAAATGCTCACAAATTCCACTTCTGGAACAATTTTAAACACGACTTATTTCCAGCGAAAAACCACTTCAGCAAAACAAATTTTTCCCAAAAACAAATTAAAAAAATAAAATAAAATGCATACGTAAAAATAAACGCATACTAGTACAAACTGTAAGGTATGCATTAAAATTAGAAGTAAGTAGCAGAGAAAATGTTCTATCGGATTCCGTAACTTAATTCGCGTCGCTACTTTTCACACCATTGCCGCACTTTGCATAATATTTTCGTCGTCGACTTCGCGTTGACGTCCTTAAAGGACTTGAGTACAAACAAACACTAAGACTGTATACACACAGGCGCGCATATGTGGCTGCGACACCACACTCTCTTACCCTTTGCCACACACATCCTAAGTGGCTCTCTAGGGTGACTCAAATCGTACTTGCTTCAAGTCGCTCGCTATACAAACAGGCTCCCCACACGTGAGTCTGAGTATAGGAAGAGTGCCTAGCTTTGTAAATCTTTCTGGGCGTTTTTGTTGTGAAATGCCACCGCATTAGCTGCTTCAGGATGCGATGTCACTCGAGAAAAGTGCTCGAAAAAGTGAAATCATAAAATCTTCGAGGACCTGCAAGAAGCGCGTTCGTTTCATTTTTATCAATTCAATTCTCCGTCCCCAATTCGCCTCATCACCATATACACACTGAATCTCTTTCCATCGAAATGTCTTCCTGTTTACTTTTCATTCATTTCCATTCATTCTTTAATGATCCTTTTCGAAGGATTTTTTTCTTCTTACTCATCGTGTTGGCGCAACAATTTAACCACAACAATGGGCGCCTGTGTTTGGCAATGAGTGTTGTATTTTTTTGGCACAATTTGTCACCCCTTTCTGGTATGTGTGTTTGTGTGTCGTCCGATTAAATTTCAAACTTTTCCATCGGCAGGGGTGGGATTATACACATCTTTCTAGCGTTGGGAAAACTAACTTTGTGATTTTTCAATTTGCCGAATGTTTACCTCTGTTCGCGTCATGTCCTGAGTATTCGTCTTCTGGAGGACAACCACCTAGGTATGGAATGGAAGAGTTCTCAATTGAAGCTCGTGCACTTGTATTGTGATAATGTTTCGCTCTTTGGCGAGGCTTTTGAATAATTCAATACTTTTGATTCGAAGATGCTTTTCGAATGTTTCGGGCTAATGCCATACAAATAAGCGCGATTGTTATCCCGTGTAAAATTTCACCGAGTCAGGGAGGGTGATGAATTTTACGCGTGATTTGGGGGACGAACAGCGTTCAGATTGTATTGCACAAAAAGTTCAAAGTTGATATTAGCATGCTATCCTGTTGCCGGCATTGCCACTCCTGTGGCTGGGAGCTGATCTCGTATTCCTTTTGAGGAATTGGATGGATGGTGTTACGAAAAGGGATTTCTTATATTCGACATATATGTAGGTGTAGTTGTCTGCTCTTTCGAAAATTTTGTTTTCTTTTTGGCAAAGTGTGGCTTAGTGAAAGGTGAGTGATTGAGTGAAAGACTTTGAAGGTGATTGTGTATTTCATATTCGGGCACATTCGGGAGGGCGATATGATGGTTAAGTCAGCCAACTGTTATAATCTAAATTTATACATTTTCCCGGTTGAATATTATTTTGCCGCCGCTTAGATGGGAATGATGTTTTAAGAGGTTTAGACTGCGCACACAGTAGTCGCAATGTTACCGTACCTACCGAAGTAGCAGCCGCTTCCTTTGGAGGTTGATGTTTATTTCGAGTTATACATAATTATATAAGCTGCGTAAGTACCTCGAAGTTGCTGGTGTAGATGGACATACATATTTTCAAACTAGTGGACCCCCTGCCAGCTTTGCTAGGCGTTATTTATTTATACATTTTTCTTCGGTAGGACAATTGCACACAAAATTCCATGTAAAAAATAAATTTTCGATTCTTCCAGAGGGTTTTTCCAAAATTTTCTTTCGTAAAAACCTTCTCCTGGCAACTAAGAACAACTGAAGGAAAATTGTGGGCGATGTTTTGAATAATTGTTTTGAACATTGCTCAGCTTCAGGACAACGCAGGAGGATGTTTTATATCTTAAATGATTAAAAAGGAAATTTACTAAATTCAGCTATTCTTTTGTTTTTCACTCCGATAAGTCATTACTGAGCTAGGTCTGTATAAATAGAATTTTTCTTATATATCTATCCGGTTTTTAGGCTATTTTGTAAGAACCACGTTATATTCCGGGATAAAAAGTATCCTAAGTCCCGACCCAGAACATAAGCAATCACTATGCCAAGTTTCATAAAAATCCGTCCAGTAGTTTCTGCGTGATACGTGGTCACGCATTTTTTATTCTACTGTTTAATTATATGTAGAGTTAGAGAAGAACAGAAGAGATAGAGAAAAGATGTTTCTCGACAAGTCTTGTCTTTATTAACCTTTAGAGCCTTTAGAATCTGTAATCATTATACTCTAAAGATGCTAATACCTGCTCTACAACAAACTAGGGGAAGCCTGAAAAGCATATCCTTGATGAAATTTATTTTTTAATATTTTGAAAAGGCTACCAAATTCACCTGACATTCTGTCTTCAATCTATATTTTGTGGTTGACTTGTAGCATGCGTCTTAACATAAAGCATCACCTCCGGTACAGCATAGGAGTCGGAGGCCTTGGTCTCCATTTTTATGTACAATATGAAAGCCAATCTAAACTGGGTGATCCAACTGGTTCTTAATTGACTGGACGTGGGATCTTTCATGCCCTATCACCCTCTGCATGATTGCAATTGAAAAGCTTCTGTAAATGCTAGTTAAATGCATCTAATATCCATTGTGCTTTTATGACAAAGTTCCTTAGCTTTTTCGAAGAGGTTGACCTAAAGCGGGCAAGCACTTTTATATCTAACCTCTCGATGATGTTTCTTGCTAAAGATTTTATAGCCCCCTTGAGCTGAAGGATGGTGTGGCCCGCCTCTCCTTCTTTCTACGAAGTATCTTCTTGGACACTTGATTTCTTTCACGCCACTGAGTTCTTAGCTGCGCTGTTTTTACAACTGTTTTATGTTGTCCTACCCTTTCTGTGCCCTGTACAACCGCCATACATAGACCACTGGTTTCTCGCGTCTGTAGAAGGTCAATGCTCATCTGCACGGGGTGACAACTGCCAAGGCGTATTTGTTCTTTTATGAGATTCAAAACTCCCCTTTGATTGGTCCGTCCTCCATCAGCCTCATCATAAAGAAGCAGGTTGAAAGGTAGCATTACAGTGGATCACGGTTAGGCAATCACCCAACAGTCACACAAATTGTGTTCCAAGGCGATTTCCCAGTAGGAATTTGATTCCAGATATGCTGTGGTATGCTGTAAATCCTTAAATATAAATGTGCCCGCCCATTTCCACGCGCAGACCACTGAAATATGCACAGATTCTTTTTTTCTCCGTAAATTCTCTTTTAATCGACTTCAGCGAACGAAAACATCACGACACACGATTACTAACAGTCCATACGCAAGCATTCCCAAATGAGAGACATCTGCCCTCCTCCAGAACATTTTAATGGGTTCAAAATTTAGTCGCTTCCTTGCTTTTAAATTTTTGATGTTGCTCCATGTTAAGTCCATTTTTTGTAACAATTTCATCCGAATCGGTTGGGCAATTTTGACGTGATGCTTGTTCAAATCCACATACAAACTTTGTCTGTAATATTCATACTTCCTTACCGACCGATTTATAGAGAGCTAGGCACGACAGAGTTTAATTGTATAAGACAAATATTAAGGACCAAGCTGGTCGCAAGTGGAAATAAGTTAAAGTCCGTGTATTTTATTGACAACTTTGGTCACACCTGATCCTTTTCCATCTCCTGGATAGTGGCAGTATCAATCAATGTGTCAACTTTAGCCCATCTTCCAAAATCAGTGTTCTTTCCGTTCCTATAGCAGGGATACTTTGATCCACACCAATCTGTCTCAATGCCACCGCTCTTGGAAAATGTGACAGCGATCACAATAAAGGAACTTTCACAGGCGCCTTTAAGTCAAAGTGGTATATTTTCGCCAGTCCTGAAAACCTTCCTTTGTCCAAATTCATAAACTATAACCAAAGTCGCACAAATTAGATTAATTAACCACCCCACTCCCTGATGGCTTTCAGCACCTTTTTCTGCCTTTAATATTCTGCGCGATGTGTGCTTTCAACACGCGTGTCACACGAATGACATGTGATTAGCTTGTCGCCAAGTTTACCCAAAGAAACAATGCTAGTTCTTTCCGCTTGATTGATTGAAATACACCTCCCGCCTGGCACAAATGCCAAAAGGCCAAACAGACTATACGTATGCATGTGTACGAAACCCCATATGGGGTTGATGGGCCGGCAGCAGCACAGGGATTTGGTCACCTCAAAATTACCACCTCCAGTGCGTCCATAGGTAAACAAATTTTCTTCTTCCAAGAGGCTAGTGTGCGTCTGTATATATACTTACCTATGTGTGTCCTGCGTAAACTATCACCAAAAGGGAATTGAAGATTGCTTTTCCATATAAAGGATATACTACGATTTAGCTTTAGATCGATGGGTTAACATCTAGAACTGCTGATGGGGGAAGGCGAGAGACTATATTGATTGTTGTCCCGAGCGATTATCCTTTGACATCACAGTATTAACCAGTCCATGTGCGGTCACCGGTAAATGATGTCCTGTTTGTGTGAGGTTGTTTCTTAAAGTTGAAAATTATACACTCGTCGATCTGTCAGTTTTTACGACGGCGAAAGTACTCTTCGTTAACTGCTATCGCAGAGCAGCAGCGACAGATATCCTTTGGGAAGCGAAAACCAAATAACACCACTCCACACCGCACAAAGGTAAACAACGACAAATAATATTGTTGCGCGCGCTTATGATACTTTATTAGCCAGCGACGACATATTTCCGTTGACATCATTTTGCACACACAATACAAAATGAAATCGCCTGCAAAACGATATCCTTGCGGAAATCATATTACCAGAAATTTCTTTTTAATGGCACTAAACGTTTTTGACGCGCGTCTCTCTCGTCAGCCAACACGTACTATGCCACACCATTTTTCGAATGACGTGTACCCATAAAAACATTAATATTCTGTGCGGTGACGCTGCGTCCTCCCCCCAACTGTAGTATTTGAATAACAAAATGATGATGTCACAGAAAGATGTTAGTCAGAAAGTATACGAGTGTGTATGTGTGGGGCAAATGCCAAACAAACGATTCGCCGAGCGGGTATATGGCATAATATACATAGGAATCCGAACAGCAGCCAGCCATCCATCCATCCTGCTCCCAGTAAGAGCGAGTCCTTTTGATGATAAATGGCTGAAATTTATTATATTGTTCACTTTTCTAAGGAGCGCGCAGTGTGGAGGACACTTTCCTTCTTTATTTTTTCGGTCGCAGCAAGAGTGTGGTTATGAGAATCCTTATTTTGAGATTTTTCATTCTTTTGCTGTCGTCTGTCCTGTGAGTGTGTAGTCCTTTATCGCATAAATCTATTTTAAATAAGCGAGCAAGCTGTGAGCGCATACTGAAACAAACCTATAAAAGATAGCTCTGCACGGTACTGTTGTGCGGTGAAAATCACCATCATCATCATCAGTGGAAGCACCATCACAGCGCAATCAACACTAGCAGTCTCTATGCGGCGGCACCGAAAACTCTCGCTCGCACGACAACACAATAGATACTTTATGGTGCCGGTTCGTCGTCAGTGGCTTTTCATTTATACGGCCAACACAATAAACAAAATCTGTTCTTCTCGTCGCGTCGGTCGGTTTAAAGCGAGTTGGGGGAAAAAACAACGCACAGCAAAATGCAAAAATGTCACCCAGAAGGGAGGAAAAGGATAAGAGGACCGACGATGAACAACAAATATAGTGGCGAGAAGCAAACAAAAAAAAAAAGAAATGATGAAGGTGGAAGAGATTCACATCGAAACATAAAACATTTATCATTATTTCGCCACCGCCATAGGACCTTGATGCCACATCGCCGCCCATCCGTTTGCAGTTTAAAGCCAAAAAGGATGCCAACACACATCGCTTCTTCTGCTTGCTGATAGCAGAGAGTCCTCCTTTTTTGTGTGGGCCGGCGGTCTTCTTCCTTCTCTCCGGCACGAAAGTGTGTCTTAATATTACCTCAGAGAATATCCTTTAACCAGAATAAATGGGTTTTTAATTTGTTCCAACACAATGGTGAGGTTTGATGTTGCAAACAGAAGAAAGAGGAAAAAAATTTGGAAAAACCAGAAAACATCCAAACGGAACCCCCAACTGCCGGCCGGCCGCACTAAACCGCAAAGCTGCCCTTGTTAAACAGAATCTACCCTTGTGGCCGGACAATTTGCACATTTTACTTTTACTTTGTGTGTGTGATTTGTGGTCCTGCCTCATGTATACCGTACCCCCACCCCGAAACCACAGCCCAGCATGCACAAAGGCGAAAGAAAAGTTTTCACGCTGTCAGTCCAAAGTTGTAAGTGTGTTAATCAAATTTTAATTTATCACTAAATACCGAAATGATTTCATTACCACACTTTGAGGATAGATGCTGGCAAGATGTTTAATCGAATTTCGGTCTCTATGTAAACAAAAGTGTCAAGTTATCCCTTTAAGTACTCTCAGACCGCACACACAAGAGTTTAGGGCGAGCGGTGAGCCATTAATCAATCGGCACTAACCGTCGTCATACCAATCGTGACCCAAATTAGCTCCAGCAATTTAGCCGTATCTTAGTGTGGTTATTTTCCCTTTGGCTGTTATGGGTCTTTGTCTTATCCAGCCAGGTATATGACATTTATTTTTAGCATTTATGATCCGAACCGGAATTCATTCAAAGTCCGGGGTTTCCTTCAAGGGCCATTCTCATTAGGTAAAAATATGCATACCTATGGGAAAATCTTCGCTTTTGGAAAGATGTTCAGATTTTTAAACAGACTGCCACATCTCTTCTCTGTCCAACGCAAAAAATTACGCGCGTTGATTATTTGTGCAATATTAATATTTCATAGCAATAATCGCAGTTGAGGGTTTTACCAGTTTTTGGTTTGAGTCTTCAATAATTTATTATTTAGTTTCGTTAATAGATGGAGTTGATCAAAACTCTTCTTACAAACATTTTAGGCAATGGAAACAAATATCTGGGGTCGAATCGCGTCATTCGTGAACGAGCATTACGGAATTGAGTTAATTTACATGTGAAACAAAAACCAATTCCGTCGCGTAATGCTCGATCACGGAAGACGCGATTCGACCCCTGGTGATGCATTTCAACCTTCATTCGAGTACAGCAGTAATTGAATTACAGTGGAAGTCACTTATAACGACCAGTTCTTTCTTTCTTTGGTTGGTTCACTATATTTTAAGCTACTCGATCGTCGGATATAACGGCGTTGTATATCAGTCCGAAATGTCGCTTATAACGACCAATTTTCGGAAGAAATCAGGCGTTTTCGTCGGTTATTACGACCGAATGAGAGTAAATAAAAAAAAAACACGTGAATCTGAATATTTCTCCTTCATTCTTGTAATTTTACAAATGAAAATACTAATGGTTTGTTGCATCGCCGACATCTACCTACACGCGCTGCTATGTAAAATATTATGGCAGTTTATTTCAAGTGGCGCCGTGAAAGCTGCCTTTAAATTAGTTGTGGTTAATGCATCTTTAACAAAAGAGTATGCAAATTATGTGACTATGTTTAATTTGTCCCTGAATATTTGTTAAAGGCAGTCGGATGTAGCGAGCGCCGGCGCCGGTTATAACGATTAATTTCCTCGGTCCCTTTACCGTCGTTATAAGCGACTTCTACTGTAGTTGTTCCTCGGGGAATATGTTTGTCAATGGTTTTTCGAATTATTGGTTCGAGTCTTGACTAACTTCTGTTTTCCTTTTTTGAGATTAAGTATGAAAAAACTTAATTTAAAACCGGTGTATTATTACACTGCAAAAATTACTGTCAAATAGTCTTACAAGTTTCTGGTTTGAATCTTAACTAACTATAAATTTAAATCACTGATAGATGGCGTTTACCTCGTTACTTGTTATGAAGGGTTTAAACAATAAAGCAAACATCCTCGAATGTAGTTTTGTTGCAAATATATCGATAAATTCACTTTATACTTTTTGCCAAAGTTGCAATAGCCGTTCGTCCTTTGAAATACCTTTTAGATTTGTTGCAAAAAAATATGAGGGTAACGCTACTATACGCGAAAGATTCGGGTGGAGGTACTCTCTATTCATCAGTATTTTTGACTAATTTTTTAATTTTTGACTAAGACCCCTAACTAACTAAAAGTTGAATATCAGTTCAAAATGGATGTCTCTCTTGTTTGTACTTCAGATTAATATTTCAAAAGTCATAGTTGTAAGTTTTCTGACAACTATAGAAAGCTTCTGCGGCTTTCTGCCCGCATGTTCTGATGTTGGTCTTCCACTTTGGTTCTCTGTCCTAATCAGCAACAAAGACTGCTTTTGAGGGAGGTTATCGGATGAGTTTTCTAGTGAAGACGACTTGCTCTATTAACTTAGGGATGGCGCATAGTCTACTAGAAAATATCGAAAAGTCGCTGTTAAGAAATTAGCTATGCGGAGAACATCCTTGGACATGTTCATGTAGAGTCAAAGCAAAACATGTACAATTTCAGCTGTAGCCAAGTTTTTTTCAGTTGACTATTGATAGCCTACTTGCGGTGTTTCTATATACATAACGAAGGGTGGACCGTCCACAAGCTCTCCGTCCCCCTCCAGTTATTCACGACAAGTTGGTAAGAGTCTCCCGCCTAATCTAGAGTGCAGAAGTTAATAAAAACGTCAACAAACTTAAAGTGCACAACTCAAAAGGGTTGACTACATTCAGGACCAACTTTAGCGACTGTTTAAAGCTGTACGAAAGAAACTGAGTTCAGTAGCCTTGTTTGGACAATTTTGCTCTAGTATATATTTTGCCAGTGGAAAAAAACCTCTATGTATGATTTTTGATTTTTAAGGGGTTTGACGGTAGAAGCCCTTGTCCGGATACCTAACCATTTGGGACAGTGTCCCACCGCGAGCAAGTATTTTAAATTTAACTTCATAATAGAGCAACAAAGCCTTTGGAATTCGACGAAGAGTGAAAAACTACAAGGCCCCTTTGCACTGTAGAGCCTTTGCTATGAGGTTGGTCTTTCTAAAAAAACCTGCCGTCGGAGTGGGGCCGAAAATGGTTGTGCAAGTACGCTTATGGACACCTTTGCTCCAGCACTGAGATTTTTCGAATCTAGCTACTCCGCAGAAGGTCATCGACGTTTATTTTGGTAAAAGATATTCGAAGAAGGGCCTTACCCATACATTGTAAAGACCTAAAATTACTTCAAAAAATAAATTAAACCAAAATGTTGATCTTCAAACTTTTAAAAGAACTTTCTATGCTCTAATGAGGTTTGGGGTTTACAAAACAATCAACCTGTCTTTACAGATTAGGTATTTCCAAAACGGAATATACCCATTCAACTTGTCTTAATAAATCTTTGAAGCGTGCTGCTGCTGCTGCTGCTTTCGAAATGTCCTCCAACGTGAACCCCTTAAAACGCAACCGTGTTGAAGTTGTTGATTAAAATCGAAATCTCCATAACACCGAAACTCATAAAATAAATGAAAATAGACAAAAACGACCCAAAGCTCCTTGTTACAGCCATTAGCAACAATACACCAAAGCGTCGCCGTATACAAGCACTAACATCAAAACCTCGATAGGTACACCTACACACGCCAAACGTCAGGTATTCGAAGCAATAAAGCCCGCGCCAGCCTCCGGATTTTAACTCATTTCCTGTCCCAACGCATTTGAATTTTTAATAACTCGACCCACCACCACTGTGCACTGGAGGCGCTCAACATCAACGCCAGAGCAACCATTTCATTGCCTAATAACAACCTTGAATATTTTATAACCCCGTCCACCATTTTAACCGCCATCGTTGCCGTTGGTTGTTTCGTCCAATCCTTGTATTTTCTCTAATGCTGCAGTGCATGACCGTCCAAATGAAAAAAAAAGGAAGAAAAACCAACACCAAGCTGCTACCCAAAAGTGGCAAGCAAATTATTTCTCAACAATAAAAAAGAATGAACCTAATAAACCCTTTTTCGTGGTAAGTGTATGTGCGGTTGGTTAGGTTTAGCCCCAACGTCGGCCAACGGGCAGCCTAGGTGACTCGGTTTGGATTAGAAAAAAGAGATATTTGGCTACTTCATTTCGTATTAAAGCGTTCTTTGCCGCACCACTGTGCGCGACGCAAATTCATTACAATACCAGGAGAATATTGAAAAATTAGGGTTTATTCGTCTAATCCGCAACCCAAATAAATAATAAAAAAATAAAATAAAATCCTTATGAAGTTCGAGGCGATCAACGTTGGCACCACACAGCCTTGAAATTGTTTTATTAACTGAAGGATATTTTTTTCGTTTTGTATTTTTGTCCGTTACGCGGAAGGTAAATGAATTACAGAGATTTTTGTGAATAGAAAAGGTAGCGCGCACGTCCTCGTCCAGATGGATTGAAAATTGTTCTTCACAAAGTCTTTGGATTTTATCCGCACGTCGAACGTGGACGATGTGAAAATATAGATTAAGATAAAGGAAAGGAAAGAAAAAAACAGCAAGTATCACATCGCAGCATGTCCTTACTTAATCGGTGTACATCCCTCCTGGGCACCGCCTTTTACTTTATGAAATTTGTCTTTCCGTCGAAAGGCGGAGGGATAAATATTTTCCTAATTAGTCTATGTTTGGGAGCTAATTAAAGGTTATTAAATCGCTGGAAGGATACACATTGGCATGGAGTAAAAGGGCGCTCGTCGAATTCTATTCAGGATGATGTTTTAAGGGAACAAAAAAGCTATATACGTTTTGATTCATATTCATCATTGGACCTAGGTCGGACGGATTGGTATCCTGGCGAGAGAGTAGGTATAATAAAACTTCGTTTAATCTTTTGGGTGCGGGATTATGCGGAAAAGAGAAACAAGGCGACCTTTTGTGCGAAATGAATCTTTAGTCCGAGGAAAAAATCCTCACAAAGGATACCAGTTTAGTTAATTATTTTCGCTGCAGAAATGTTTTCAAAGCAGTTTTTATTTTAAATTACGGACATGTTATCCTGATTGACTGGGACTAATAATAAACAGCACACAAAGAGAGAGAGAGAGTCCTTCACTTTTGACTTTTTCTATGCGATCGCACTTTACCACGCAAGAAAATATAAATCAAATCACAAACCCGGAGTAAATTGTTTTGCTATCAAAAATAGAAAATTTCGAAACTGCTTGCGTTTTTGACATCAGAAGTTTTTTAGAAAAGGAAGTAACAGAAAACAAAATGCATAAGGAACAAATTATGACCTCGAATAAAAGGCCTTCTTACATAGACAGTCAATTGTCAATGTTTAAGGTTACGATGACACATAACGTGCCCAACTTTCGCACTGAATAGCTGGGGCACAGCTTTAGGTCGAAAAATAATTTGTCAGAATTTGTTTAAATGACCCCTCAAATAGGTGTTCGCTGGTTTGTTAGTTTACATGACTGTTTTCCGGGTACTTACCAGGGGAAGACACCGCTTGAGGCTTTTTTGGGGCCACAAAGCACGGTAGCTGTCCATAGCGAGGGAGATGTATGTTAAAGAAGCTCAAAAGCAGCCTGTGGTGTTAATGAATTTGGTGAAATAATTGAAAAGGATGACTTGGATTGCCAAGAAATATGCGTAGACTTTGATTGTTAACCATTTGCTTAGGGATAGCCCATGACCTTCGCGAAAAATAGCAAAACCGTTGGCATGAGCTCCAACTTCTAGTTACATCAAAAAGGAGGTTTAGGTCGTTTAAAAAGTAGCTATGCCAATCACCTCCAGAGAATATTTCATATACTTTTGCAAGAAAAAACCGAATGCGAGGCATATCCTTAGTTTATTGGGAGATGGCCTTACTTTTTGAAGCCTTCATATCCCGACGAGAAACAGATTGGAAAAAAAGTATTCTTCGTTTGACCAAAAGGTCGCAGTACAATAACCCCTTTCACAAATTAAATATCTGGGATATCTTAAAATATCAGACAAGGATATACAGACCATAGACACGCTACTCATTCTCAGATTCATAAAAGAAACTTGACTAGATAAAGTGCTCTAAAGTCGAAATTCTCGCCAAGGCTAGGACAGAGCGATGATCCTCAAACACGGTTTTGAACGGAACTGCAATGCGAGGGAGTTCTGGAAAAGTGCAGGAACCCTTGCAAGGCATAAGCAGGGGGCACAATAGGCCATAAGGTCTCATTGCACTAAACCCCTTTCTTACTTACTTACTTATCGGGCTCCCGACCCGTGAAGAGTCTCTGCCTGAGACACTGCAGCCTTCCATCCTCTACGATCCCGGGCACGTTGCTTCTTTGAAACGGAGGTTCGGTCTTCCTTTTCTTCTCGAACCTGGGGGCTGGGATTCGAAGATTCTCTTAGCCGGAGCATTATTGTCCATTCGCTCGATGTGGCCGAGCCAATGTAGTCGACGTGTTTTGGATTTTTGGACTACATCCACATCTTGGTACAGCTCATAGAGTTCGCGGTTGTATCTTATCCTCCATTCGCCCTCCTCGCACACAGGACCAAAAATCCAAAAAATTTCTTTCGAAGGAGCCCATTATTAGCTCTCCTTTCTTGCCTATGGTAATTTCATTTAATAATAATTCATCCCTGTAGCAATATCTTTTACAGAGGTAATTTTAGAGCCCCAGTTAGACAAGGTTTTTGGCTCCATACTTCGAAGTTATAGCTATCTGTCGATGCCGAGACGCATCTTCTGATGACAGCACTTCTTTGTCTTATTGTTACTAATGCGCAGGACCGTCTCTGTTATCTTCATTTCAAAGTTTGCAAGCTCAAACTTGCGACTTGCTTAAACTTGGCTTGGCTTTGTCTAGCTCGTCTCTCCTTATATGTGTCATGGTAGGCGACTTTAATTTCGATCTTGAACTACTGCTTCTGCCGTAGTGTCAAAATGTGGTAAATGT
Organism: Cheilosia pagana; assembly: GCA_936431705.1. NCBI lineage: Eukaryota > Metazoa > Arthropoda > Insecta > Diptera > Syrphidae > Cheilosia > Cheilosia pagana. The sequence goes on along the minus strand of OW386166.1, from coordinate 87,326,855 downwards.
GTGTTTCGACAATCTTCGTCAAACTGAGCTAATCAATCAGCATGGACTTTGACAAGCTCGGCCGATAGACTGGCTCGTTTTTTGAACCTTCCAAATTCTTAGCACCGCCGATCAAGCTGGTACCGTATTCTGCGCAAGCTTTAGTTTGAGTCTTGTATTCTTAAGTAGATCGTTTAGATTATCTGGTAGAAATTTCGATAAGTGCCATTCACCTTAAGCTTTAATTGAGTGTTACAATGAGGCAAGCATTGACGGATATATATTTTTTTTAGACATTTTTTAGACAGATGTATTTGACTCAAACGAGCCCTCAGGAGAATGTACATCGAAGGACTCTAATTAAGGTTGGGTTCTACAGCAACATAGATCTAGTCAAGAACGTTCGTAGTAAGAGATATTGTATTGTGTCAGTAAAACATTTTCATATAAATTTGTTTAAGATACCTTCGGTTAAAACGGCTACAGGATATAAAGCGCGAAAAGATCAACGATCTGGCTGTATAGAGCTAAGATTCTGTTAGTCAACTAGCTATAGAACTTTTGAAACATAGACCTTTTCTTTTACCGCTTTGTTTTTTCACCATGAAGTAACACCGACTTGGGTATAATAACTCATATGGATCGACGGCAACGAAAAGGCTTACTCCCTTGCAAAACAGGGGCCAACTGGAAAGTTGCTCGGACCAGAAACAGCCTCTTCAATTTGTAGAGGAATGGTAGAACAGCTGATTTACAAATGGATCACGGCAGAATACTTAAAAAGGTCGTCAATCCTGAAACATTGTAAACAGGCTAAAATGGCAATAAAGTGGGCGGCCTGCTCCGCTCGAAGTAGGCTTCTAAACATGAGTCGAGGAAGATTGAAAGGGCTGATGGTGTTGTCTACAGGACTTGGTAATTTCAGGTATCATTTAAGGTAGATGGGCCTTGCAGAGGATGTTAACTATGCCTGGAGGAATCTAAGACAGCGACACATATACTGTAAATGCCGGCGCTGTCTGATAGTGGTGGAAAAGAGACCCAAAAATGGTGGTCTGATTCGAATATCTCTCGAAATCTATATTTAAAACAGCAAAAGCTTAAGCATTGAGAGTTATTCTTTTAATCTGTCTATCGTGTCCAGTCACATCCTGGGTCAAATTCGAAAGAATATCAGTTTGATTTGGGCATTTGCCATTTTTCCAAAACCCACATTCTCATGAAGGCAATCCCTCATCTTCTTTCGAGAGCGGTAGCCGATTTCTCTCTCATCGTACACCGTTAAAGAACCATTACATGTCAAAAAAAAAAAAAAGGTAATCAAAGTAAAAAGTTTACCCACAAATCGTCTCCATAAAAATATACCAAAAAAAAAGAAGAAACGACTCAATTTTCAAAGAGCTTCCAATAAATCATTTTCTCGGCAAAATCTGAGAGCAAATAAATTTTAATTTCGCTCCCATTGTGTCATCAATTATTATTAGAAAATCCCGCCTATCGATGCATACCCACATGTATAAAGATTCAAATTCCCAACCGTACCATTTGACTATATACTAGAGTCATCCTCCGTCTGGCAGCTACTACCTACCCCCTCTGGCACCAGATATGGGAAGTATGTCGGTCGGTCCCAGAAGCGTGCCTCAACTTTTCAACTCCTAGGAACGAAAAATGCTCGACGAGGATGTTTATTTGTATGTTTGCGTGGTTTATTAGTGTACAGATCCCGCTTTGCGTTGTTGTATCCTAGGCAGTCTGAAAGCACGCGAAGATGTCATACATATTGATGGCCTGTGAGAGTATCCAGTATCCATATGCGACGGGGTCGGGTGCTCTCAATCTCAAAGAAGGATGACGACTTTCATATCGCACACACACACACACTCACCCACACGAAGCGGACTATACCTGTCGAGCGTGTTGTTCACGTGGAGAGGCTGAAAGTTATTGCTTTCTACACTTGACAAGATTTATGCAAGGCTATAAAACTCTAATAAAAATAAAAAATGTAAGATGAAACTTTATTTACGCAGGATATAAAATGGAATATTCTGCATTATGGGTCCTGTCCTAGGCATTCTGCCACAGGTTGTTACTGTTGCGCTCCGCTATTGTCATCGTCGAGCACCAGACACTCTAGAGTTGCAACTCATGTGTTTATGCCGTATGTGCCTCGTGCCCCCATCCCGTTCACTGTATGGCGCAATGTCTTAGCGTTATCCTTTTTATAGGCCTTGTCAGCGAACATGAATAAATAGTCGTCAGCGTTCCAGTTAGCTGTAAAGAGTTTTGGGATCAGCATCACGGCAGCGGCAGCGGTGATTTTAAGGACTACAATGGCTGCCCTCCCCAAAGCCACCTATAATACGTCGCGTCGAGGATGTGACATCGTATTGCAAAAATCGTTCAATATTATTCCTGATTTATTGCCAGGATTATTCGTAGTTGGAATTTTAAGCATTTGTTATTTGATTTTATGATTTTTTTTTGTTCCTGTTGCTTTTTCCTGCGTAGGTCCTTTTTTTTTATTCTAACCGAGTCATGATGGAGGATTGTTGGTACCTTCTCTTTCAGGACTGTTGCTCTTTTAGTCCGTGTGTTTTATTATTCTCCAACATGGCAGGGGAAAAACAATAAAAAAAAAAGCGAGGAAAAAATCTGTAAAAGAGAAAAAAAGGATTCGTTCTATTATGCTGTTGCACAAGGGATTAGAAATGGTTATTTGCCATTATTCTTAAGCGATTGTATCTGGTCTTTGCAACGGGAAGAGGCAACCGCAGCCAGCAGCGGCTCTAAATCAAAATGTCTCCTTCTGACGGCGTATTCAATTGGATTTGGTTTTTCTTTTTCTCGTCTCCTGCTTGTGGGGGGTTTGGTTTTTATTTCTAAAAATGATACGTAATTGGTTTTGGTCGGCTGATTTAAGACTGGGGTGGGAGTGGGGTTGTTATGGGTATGTATGGTTATCGATAGGAGGCTTTGCGAAAGGATTGATTTCAGGTGGGCACAAGAACTTTCTTTATACGGCGACCTATGTCATGGTATCGGGTCGTTATTCATCTGAGGCTTATCTATTAAGCCCATTACATCGAAGGACGCATATTAATGGGGTTAAGCATATTCCAAAGGTATGATCGAGTGGTCTTACGTAGTCAAGAATTTTAATCACGAGAACGACTTTTCTTTTTTGCGTGAACCTGTATAGCATTGGAAAGGGGTACTAGGCAACGCTATGTTGGAGAATGTAAAATCTGGCCTTGGCGCAGCTTAGAAACTGTCAAGAAGTGTACCTCGTTATATTTGCATTTTAACCTAGCTGTCTTGATTTAAAATAAGAATGTTGGACGTTGGTAATCTGCCTATCGACCTTACCCATGTTGGGGGTAGTTTACAAAAAGCTCTTTCTTCATAATAGTAGAGAGCAGTGAGATTAAGTCAAAAAGACGATGGAGGAGTCTCGTCGCCAGCTTAACGAATACCACTTGCTTATATAGATCATCAGCATCGCGAATCACAGTCAAGGATATTTGAAAAAACTGTTCAGTTCTTAATGGCTTGGTACAAAATCACCAAAGGAATGTCATCGTTGGCTTTTATAATTTTCTTGTCATACCTTCCAAAAGCAAAAAGGGTTAAACGGAATGAGTCATTTTTTAGTGAGCAGTCATTATTTGTCGTTTACGACACACCAGTTTTTTTTTTGCTACTTATCCACCGTGCTTTGACTTCTGAGACTTCAGATCGCTGTCGTTCCAACTACAACTGTTCTTCTTGATGCAAACTTTCGTTTAGGGTTGTTCAGATATGTACGTAATTCTTCTCTAAGTCGGACATCTTACTTAGCCCACCTTGCCTCTAGCGGACGTGACAATAATTTGGTCGTATCCTTAATTAATATAATCCTAGTCTGTTTTGAAATTCGACAATATAAAAACGCAAGCCAAATCCTTTAACAGATGGAAAACAAGTCAAATGTAATTTGAGACCAGCTTTTCTAGACCTACTTATTTATATTCAGGCTGTCAGTTCCCTTTGTTTGTGCCGCTAAATGTAGATATTGGGATGCCGTTTCGTCAGAAAAACCTTGTCGCTGTTAATCACAAAATTCACATGCAATCGCATGCCTCACTTTCATTCCGCTCCAACAGAGAAAACGACACACAAAGCTGAACGACGTTTAAAATCAATCGTTGTTGGTATTTTTCGATTTAATGAAATAAACTCAAGTTTTGGCCTGTAGCTCAGCTTCTGAAGTAACCAGTTTGATAGCTAAAAATATTTATGAAAGTACCGCCTTCCTAAGGTATTCTGTTGTTTCTAATTGATTGGAAATTATTTGAGTAATGGCTTCTTGACGGCGTGATGTGAGAAGAATGATACATTTTGGTCAGAAACGCCCCCAAAAAACAGGTGTGGCAATGAACGACATAGCATTATTGCACTCTTAAGAAATGTTTCAAAGAAAGTTTTAACAGTTTCTATTCTGGAAATTTCTCTTTAACATAGGTACTAAAATAAAAGTACAGGGTGTCCCGAAATTCAGGAAAGATTTTACTGGCATATACCCATTTTTTCCGTCTTTTCTGTCTGAAAAGATGCGGATATCTTTAGCAGATGTCACGTTTTTTTTTAGCCAGGATAGGACCTCTTTAATCGTCATTGTTTCCGCCTGGAACACGCTACAGTGATTTGGAAGAAGGAAAGAGAGATTTATACCGAGTCTGTCCGAGAAAACACCGCCACCTACCCTTTCGGCAGTTTTTGATCCGTCAGTATAGTAATAGTAACCTGGAAGTTTTTGTCAAAGTTTATCTTGGGAGAGGTATATATGTATCTACTTACATTCTGAACAATACCTTGTATTCAGTTTTCAGCTAAAAAGTTGATAAAGGATACCTATCTTTCGAACAAAACATTGCAATATTTGTTACTATTTTGTTTGCAAAATTTTCCTAAAACCGCTCCAACGATTTTGACCAAAAATGACCATAGGTATTTAGGATAACATAGATCCCGTACTTGGTTTTTCTTGAAAAATGCAAATAACGCAGTCAAAATGACTGCGCAAATCTTAACCTGTGTTAATAGACGGTATATTTTTTTACAACTCTATACCGCACTGCCAGTAAAAATGCAAATACAACTACGAACAAATATTTTAAGCAAAATTACCAACTTCTTCTTTTTTGAACCATATTAAACATGAACCTTAAAACAATAGCAGCAACTTGGAGCTTACATTGACAGGAACTCTCACTTCATTAACACCCCGCCACAAGCACGGCCATCTCCGTATTCAGCTTATAACTGAGAATTCATCGTAACATATCGATACATCACAATCACGAACTCTTCCAATTCCAATTAAAACCAGCGTCACTAATCTTTTCCAGTTAAAAATAAGAACAAGCCCCAACAGATCCGAAAACAGAAATTCGAATAGTGCATTGGGCGCCTAAAACGATCAAACAAGATCTTGGGCCAAAAATGCTAATGTACGAGAAAGTTTCCTCCGACCCAGTCGTGCACTTTATTAAAATTATTATCAGTTTGTGTCCAAAAGCAATAAAGTTCTTATCTGCCGCTGCGGGCGACTTTGTCTAACCTTAATTAAATGAGCCCCCAAAGATCCACATTCCAGCGGTCAATTGCTTTTCGGCAGCCCTAAAGAATAAAAATAGACATGCAGGCATAAAATTCCGCCCATGGCCATGAGGGTGGTCTATCTACCGTATACTCGTATATTAAGTGTAGACATGTCAACAAGTCAACTATCCCAACTTTAACAAACATGTTCTCAATTACCATGCCGAACAGCCGCCATCAATTGGAAAAAGCTGTCACTGTGACAAGTGGCGCAGACACACAAAATTATCACACAAAAAGAAAACAAAAGCGGCTCCTAAAACTAAGGGTGATGAACTGACCTGTCAAGCGCCGTCATTATCATTAGCCCTTTCAATATGTCCGTGCGTATATGCATGTCGATGACGAAGTGGAAAGTTTATTTATTTTTGCTACCAATAATTAATTGCGGGTCCGCAAAGTTCTACCCACTAAAGCAATAAACTCCTTAACTTTGATTTGATATTCGATCCCCAGGGGTGTGATTGATGTGTCATAAAAATCAATCACCGATATGTAAACAATTTCTTGGCTCCCAGTGCGGCTGCTGTCACTTCCGATTGCCGCCTTTTGCAGCTACAGGTTTGCTTTTAAATAAATTTAGACATAGTTTGGTATGGAAAGTCTTTTTTTTTTTGTTGGTTTCCCCCATCTAAAATTGTTCCACACCCTTTTCTAGTTAAAAGGGAAATTTTCAATTTTCGACGGAAATGTGTCCTAATTCAGGAACAACAGCCGCCCACCCACGCAGGTGAAGGCCGGAACTCAGTTTATACACACGTTGGCGATGGCAGTGCGTACATTTCGTTGTTATCCTGTCGACAGTCTGGCGCCATAAACTTGTGGCATAAAAATGCAAAATATAAAAGAAACAAAAAGTCAGCAATTTTAATTACCTCGCATGGTCAAAGGGTAGCTACACCTATACGCAGACAGATACACATATTGTTGGGCCATGTCTATGTCCAATTAAAAGTTTCAGTTGGTATTTTGATCGTGCTTTTCAGGGAGCAGTCCGCAATGCACTTTATTTTACATTTTCATTTTGAAAACTTTGAATGTGCGAATTCAAAGTTAGAATTTGTTGCGTGACATTTTCCGTATGTTTCAATGGAGCAAGGGGGTTGGAAAAAAAAAACTTTGTCCCGCATTTATTCAATTTGTTTTTTTTTTCCGCTCCTCATTTTTTGTTCTTGTTTATACCAAAGTTTGGATGATGTAAAGAGCTTACGACTTTATTCTGGTTGCCTGCGACTAACAAGTGGCGTTGCTTTGGTAGATGCGAAAGCCAGGCCAGTAGAAGAGTGAAATTGATGTTAAGAATTTTATTCACTTGGTAAAACGACAACATATTGAAAGTTTGCGGAAAACTTTTCCGCACCATTTGTTGATATTTTACCGCTCTGCTCCTTCTTTTTCGTGTGTGTGTGTTAAGGCTTTGAAAATTCAGAGCAAAAGGCGAAAGTATAAAAGAAACACAAACCCGATTCTTTGAAGAAGTTCATGTCCTTTGGGTAATTTAAACTATTTTCGGGGAAAATTGAAAAAGTGAGATGTTAGAGGATGTTGGGGATGGGGAAACCAACACATTCCTGATGCTTAAATGGTTGACTTCGAGTTGTGATATAAGTTGTGGCTTACTTTGAGGAAGTTGTTTTTTGAATGTATGTATATCGAAGTCGGTTCAAACTTTGCTAATTGAAGATGGTTAAAAGTCTTTGAAGAAGGCGAGGGAATTTTTAAATGCAAAGCATTGAAATGGGAACTAGTTTGGCACGATTGACGTTGGTACACAGATGATGTCCTTTGCATTGATGTGGGAATGTGTTGGTCGACTTTTGGGGGCAAGACAATGTGTGTTTATTTGCGGGAGGCATACTTTTAGCCACTCGAATTTGAGTGACGTATTTTGTCTGGTAATGATTTCGAAGTTGATTGTCTGTTGTTAGTACCGAGGTGAGCAGTTTTAGGACACCAAAGTTGCATGTAGCTGAAGCTATGGTTCGTTGTGTCCATATCATAAAATGTGAGTAGGAATTCAGTCTTGCCTTTTTTGGAGTTGGAGCTTTCGGTTATGAGTGTAAGAATCTGCTCCGTTGCACTACCGGAAGGATGTCTTTCTTTCACTGCACTCTCTTTGTTTTTCGACAAAACAAAAATTTGTTAAATAGAGCAAAGGGTAGAAAACTTTATAAAATTGTCATTCACCTCCTGATTTATCATTGAAAGCTGGACAATAACAAAGAAAATCTTTCCAAAAGATTTCAGGTTCTAGATTCCACAAATACCAGAAGACTGAAATACAAAATTAGTCAACACTCACTTTATAATTTTTGTGCACTATACATGTAGGTACGGTTGTTTTCATTCATGTAACCCTCTCCGCTTAGATATCAGTTGGGATCTCCACTTTTCGATAATGAATAACGAAAAAACGTACCAATTTTTGGAAGGCGGCGTTTTGGAATGTTACTGTGAAAACTGAAATCTGGACAAACACCATACAGTTGAAAAGGAGTTACGAGTTCTGTTGTGTTCAAATAATAACCAAGCTGTTTGGCAGTCATTTTTGGCAAAAGGAATGATAGAATATTTAATTACTTAAAGCGGAGAATATTATTGACGACAATAGTTTTCGACTTTCCAGCTATTAATATAAAACCATTTTTCAGAGGCCAACTTAATACAAAATTTGTTAGTTAAAATCTTCGCTAAGGCCTTCAGTACTTATTTTTTGTTGACACAAGTGATGTGAATTTTGACAGTGCTGATTTTAACTTGTAAACGTAAATTGTTTACGAGCAAATTAACAAGTATTGTACCTAAAATGGAACCTTGTGGAACACCTCTATATAAAGGCAGAAAACTCGATCATAATGAAGCAAAGCTTTGATTTAGACTATTCAGAAAATATAATAAAGTAGGTTGACATCAATTCATGACAAACCCAAACTGGTTAAGTTGTGATCTATAGTGTCAAAGTTTTGTTGAAATCACGTGAAAGACAGAGTAAGACTATTTTTTTTCTCAGTGTTACTTCTTATAATGTTGGCTTTTAATCTTTATTTAAATAAAGCTTACTTTGTAATACTTCGTTTTTAAATGTTTTATCCTTCATATTTTATTTTAGACGAATCAGCCGAAAAATGGAAGTCGAAAGTGACTTGTTTGGTGCACTCAGAAAAATAAAACGTTGTTATCTGCAGAACTTTCAGGTTCTTGTTAGATTGTGAATGAAAAATTGTTGGCTTAAAAAAAAACAAAAAATTCTTTCATTAACATTGATTTTTTACGAATCAAATTTATTAATTTAAAAATAAAATTCTTGTTAAACAAATTTTAAAACACCTAAACAATTAAAAAAACGAAAAGTATAAAATTCTTGATATAACAATTTTTTTTATTGCACCAAACAAACTCCGTCGAATTTGCAAAGTATGAAAATACAGATTTTGGTAAAATCTAACTTTTACGACAGAGAGTTTGAGTCTTTTATTCAATCTAAAACAGGAGGAACTTCTAAAAAAAATCTGCGTAACAGGTCATATCGAAGACAAGTCCTAGCTTCTTACAAATTTTTCTTGACGAATGAAAAGGAGTTACTATTTTTAGCCGAATCCATAAATAAATTAAGAAGCTTGCTAAGACCAAGTGTATTTACTTGCGCATTTTTTTCAGACCTAAGACATTAAAATGTGATTTGTATGTTTTCCCGGTGTTGAACCTGGGCCGTCGCTTGTTAGTCTCGCACAATTACCACTGAATCACTTCTGGAAGAGCAGCTAGGTTTTTCTTAAACCCTTTGGAGAGATAAGCGAATGCGAGGCCTCTTTTGGTATAAAAGTCAACCTGATGTTTTTCTCCTTAACCGAGGCTTACCTTAAAGCTTGCTCGTTTACAATTTTTGTTTGATCGAACCATTGGCAATCTCCGCCTAGGTTGGGTTAGGTTAATAGGTGGTGCGAGCCCTAAAGTAGCCCACTTTGGTCCATTTGGACCCATTGTGATGCCCTTGTTTGGGGGTTTTCCGATATTGTTGGCTATGAAATTTCTTCCCTCTTGCAGCTACTCGACCTTGTCTAGCCATCCCGATGTATTTCTGAACCTGTAAAGATTGGTTAGTGAGTCATCAGAGAGTTCTCTGTATCATGGAAGTAGTAAGTTCCAAGCGTTCTATTCCTCAAGTGACATTGACTATCGCATAGACAGGGGATGTGATGAGAGTCCTCATGAGCATCCTCGGCTCCGCATCCCCTGCATATATCGTCATCTATGAGATTCAATTTCATTGTATTGTTCCTTACAAAGTTGTGACCTATTAGGGCCCTACCAGTTTGTGTAGCACCGTTCTATCAAACTGGAATCTCCGCACTAATCGAGGTGCAACTTCTATTGGATCGCTTGTAATTTTTTTACTGCAGTAGCGCTTGTTTTTGAGATGAAAATCCATTCATTAGAATAAATTAATCTCGTTGAATGATAATACTATTATTGGGGGGTACCAAATCGTCGAATATTTGACGCAACGCTGGTCGTCTTCATGCAAAAATTCATATTTTTGACTTTACTCTGTGAAAATGCTAGTGGGGTGTAGCTCCCGATTAAATCCTTCACTTGAACGACGATTTCTACAATCTGCTGACAGCTTAATTTTCGCAGTACGATCCCCCAATATTTATTGTTTATTTTTAGTCCGATTTCACAATTTGTATGCATCGACTTTCAGAAAAGGTTGCAAACGGCACTTCCACTTCCAAACATTCGTGTGAAACTATCCAGAAAAACACATTTACGCTTAAAAGTACCTTAAATTGATTCCATTGGCGATTCCGTATCACAATGGTGATTGCGGTATAGAAATCATAATAAAGCAGCATTCCTCCCACTTCCACGTCTATGTAATCCACCTTTGTACTAAATTTCGAGACAATAAAACCTCTACAAGCAACACATTCCAAATGCCTAATTTCCTTTTATTATGGCACACGCAAATAGCTTCTGGAGACGACATCGTCCACCCCAAACCCATCAACACAAATACACACAGAGAACAGAACTCCCAATAGTGCTCCTTCCGTCTGGCGAAATTTCCAAATATCCCTTGGAACAAAAACCAACATGGAAATCGACCCGAACAAGTGTCCTTATTCTTAATGTTATATCATGCTACGCATATTGAAATTTCTGCAGCGCATCCAACTGTAGCCAAAATGGCCTGCCTCTGTCCATAACAAGAGAACACAAAATCGATCTACGACGTCCAAACTAATTAGCACAGATTCATATCTCCATCACACAATTGCGAATGCCATATCGAAAAACAATCCACTTCCCGAAGCTATGATGCCAATATGCTCCTTGAAGCCCCCATTCCCCATACCACTTAAACCACTCATATATGTAAGGTTTGTTGTCCATTCTGCGCTGTTTGTTTGCTTTCTTTCTGTCTTTCTTTATTTTATTTCATTGTTTTTGCTTCGTTCTTGTGAATCATGTAATAACAATCGTTCTAATTTGATTCAAAGGCCGATTCCCCACTGGCACACTTCCGACGCCAGTCATAAAACCGAAAAGCGTAAATCCCTTAACTAGATTTCCCAACTGGCGTATAATACCAGCAAAAATTTCATCACACGTTCGCCTTACATTACTATCAATATGGATGGCACTTGCTGGCGGATCCTGAAAGATTGCCATGTATATGTACGTGTAAACCGCCAGCAAACGACGAGTGCAGAGCAAAAAATAAAAATGTCTGTTGTGCGAGTGTGTGTTTGGGTGGAATAGCGCCCAAAAATGTAATCATTCACACATCATGGTCGGTAGCAGCAGGATGTTTTCGTATACCGCACACCACAACCCATTCATTCACTCTCAAAGGAGGGGGGGATAACAAAACAGAAAAAAAAACTCCTCACAGAAACAATTGAAAGAATCCCGATTTATCCGCCTTACTTTACTGTACCACCGTTATATTGCTCGAACATACTTTTCTCATTTTTAATCCTTCTGCCGCAGATATTTGGACGACTTGAATGATTTTTTTTCTCTCCTGTTCGTTGTTTCTGCCACTTTTTTTTTTGCTCAGCGAAAAAATAACAAAGAACAGACGAATAGAAATTGGTTCTTCTTGTCCTGTCCCGTAGAAGAAGAAAAACTGTTGATCATATCGCTGTGGTGGTGTATCTATCTATAGCTGTATGTGTGCGGTAATGGTGGCGTGGCGTTGGTTAAGTGCAGCGGCAGCAGGAGCTGTGCTTCTAAAGACACAATCAGTGCTTAGGGTCGTCTTAATGTACCTTTCGTCTTTCGCAGAGACGAACATGTTTTTGGGGATACTTTTGCAAACTTTATACCTATCTGTGTTTTTTTTTATTTGGTGAGAAAAGTGTGTTCGGCAAGAGTGGATCATGGGCTTTTAAAAAGAGAAGAACCTATTTGGAGTGTTTTGGTGTACACTTGGGTGGCTGTGCGTGGATTCTGTATAAGAACCTCAATTGGAGACCGACTTTGCATTGATGTTTTTTCGATAGCTAGTCACCACAGTGGCTTAGTGGTAGTGTGTTGGGCTACTAAGCGAGGGGTCTCAGGTTCGAATCCCGAAAGGGCCAAATTACATCTTTTTTTTCCACTGCGTCACCTCTCGCGAACGTCTGACAAACATCCGAGAGTAAAACTGTCATGAAAGAGCTTCTCAATTAGCCGTTTGGACTCGGCGTAAAATTGTAGATCCCTTCCATTGATCCCAGAAATTGAAAACCCAAACAAAACGAATGGTTGTGAGAAGCTAGGCCTTGAGTCCCATAGACCTGCCGCGCCAAAATATTTATTTATTTATTTAATCACCACAATCATTGAAACCGTCGGACAGTAAGTGAACAGATGTCGGTAGGGAAGTTTTCGAACATAGGTATCACTGTAAACGCAGACTATACACTTGTTTATATTTTCAATCTGCGTCAAAGTAGCTGCGGATTCGAAGAAGTTAACAACAAAATTAACAGTCTGCTGCTTTTTTTTTATAACTAAAAATGAACAGGAAGTGGGTTAACGTGTAAAAGGTTTACAAGTACAAATCAATCAATTAATTTACATACATATATTTTAAAGGGAACAAACAACTCGTTCACAATTCATGGCGATAGTGAATCAAATGCAAAAAAAAACTAGCATTGCTAGGAATTTAACAAAAAAAAATCCAGAGACGATCCAAAAATGTTGGGAAACTTTTCAGGCTTATCCACTTAAAACATAAAGGCTTGGGTTCAATAACCCGCTTTTTAAAATCCCGATTCTTAAAATCCCGCTTTTTATAATCCCGCCTTTAATAATCCCGTTTTTTTTTAAATCATGCTTTTTGAAATCACGCCTCTTATAATCCTGTTTTTTATAATCCCTTTTCTTATTATCCCGCTTTTACAAATAAATTATTGAAATTCAGTTTATTTTAACATTTATCATTTTTAGAGGAAGTAACAAAATAAGAAATAAATAATATCAAATAAATTATTAAGTAATAAGGGGGCAAAAAAAACTTCAAACCATAACCAATTTTTTTATTTTATTAGTTCAAGTGTATAATATATAAGCAATGCGACACAAAAAACATCTATTTTTTTGATAACAATGTTTTGTAAAAAAACTGGATTAGCGGGATTTGGCGGGATTTTAATAGACCGGGATTTTGAACAAGCGATATTTTAAAAGAGCAGTATTTTAGCAGGCGGGATTTTAAAACTTTTTTTCGGGATTTTTGAAAAGCGGGTTTCCGATACGCTCCCAAACAAACACTCCTCTAAAATGTACAGAACTTTAGGCAGCGTTGTAGATACTGTCGATTGTGCCATTCCAATATCAAAATCTTGTCAAGCACCCCTTCTGCTAAAAATTTCAAAACAGCCGCCAATTTACATTCAGGTGGAAGCAATGAGGATCTAACAAGTGGTGGCAGTTTGAAGTGTTTGATAAAGCTACAAATAAAATTCGATGTGAGAGAACGGATGCGGATAGGATAAGGTCCCCACGGATTCAATGATTGAGGTGAATATAAGAACGTGCTAAGGTTACAAGACCCGAACAGAGACCTCTAGAAACGAACCAAGATGCTTTGTAGTAAATGGAATCACAGTCGGTATAAAGTGATAGGTATGGCAAATAAGCGGCCAACAAGCTCCAATATTAGGCAGAGAGAACTATAAAGGCGACTTACATCGACCGCCAGAATGAATATCTACACAAAAGATAGATCTGTCTGCGGTCACCAGCTCATTTCCAGGCATCGCTTGATAAAAGAAACCTTAGCGGGACGTAAAAAAGGAAACCCTTTTATCTGCGTCAAATATCGATGCCCGAGTTTTTTAATATTGCACAGCAAGTCGTATGTGTCGAAATCTTAGTCTTAACTAAAACTCCTTACCATAGCAGTAAGTAAAGCCAGTTCACACCAAAAAGATCCAGATCATCATCTTCTTATAGCTTTTAAGGTTTGTTTTAAAGGTCGCAAGGCGAGGTTAATTTATTCGACCTCTTTGGAAATACTTTAAGGACAATTGGGCGAAGCTCTCAATCTGAAAGAACGATGGCTTTTACTGGTGGATTTGCAATTTTAGGACATAATCGGTTGTTAATGAGGGAAAAACATAGCAATGTGGTCAACTTAGACAACTTGTTAAGAACGTCACTCGTAGGTATTTACGGACCTGAGCTCCGCTATTAACTCCAATAACTAGCGTCGTTTCTAACCTCAGTCCTGCTCTGTGTTAAGAAAATGCAAAATGTCTCTGCAAAACGTTTTAATTTGCACTCCTATGATGTCTTTACTGCAGGCAGAGCTCATTTGCTTTATGTAACTCGAATACAATTCAAATCAAAAGAAGAAGTTATAAATTACACGTAGTCTAGCACACAAACCAGTCGACTTCTATCGCTGTTTATATGGTTAGTTATTTAGCAAATACACGAACCATTCTTTTCTATCTTTTTGAACACTTTCGAAGGTCGGTAATATTTAAAAATAATTTTAATAATGGTATCATAATAAAATCTCCCTACTGCTTATAAATTATGAAAAAAAATTACAACAATTTCTTCATGACAATTGTGTACATACGTTTTCTTCTCAACCACACTGTGCTGACTGGGTATCGTGCGAACTTTGCTCGTTTTTTCTATTTTTGTTTTAATTTGTTGTTTCTTTTTGTTCTTTTGTGCATGTGGATTGTGGATTGGATTCAATGAAATGAATGAGTACGAATTTTTGTTCCTTAATAAAAATAAATATTTAATGATGACTTTGCACTAACGCTAAAGGACGATAGGACACTACAGCGACAACGACGATGTTGTTGGTGGGGTGATGGCTGTGGCAGCAGTCCACAGAAGATACTGCACAAAGCAAAGCCAAAAGGATGAAAAGAAAAGTAATTCCTACTTCGCTTTTGACCGTTTGCGCGCGTTGTTCTCGTTTCGTTTGAACAAAAGTCCTCTCGGTGTCCTTTCGGCAGCGATTATTCGTAGTCGTGTACTACATATATGGCGAATGGAAATGTTTGTGCATTTTATTTAAACTTTTGCCGACATACATAATTCATTTTTATAACGCTTGCACTAGTGAAAAATTATTATCTATCTATTTATTTTTTTTTTAGGTTGGCTTTGCTTCTCCTTTTGCAGTGTAAAGGACTAACATCGAGGGCATTGCTGTTGCGCTTAATCCGTTTGTTCTTAATTTCGTTCACAATTACTCGACGAAATTGAAGCGTGAAATGTTGTAAATCTTTCGCTTTATGTATTATTCATGATGCAATTGAATATTTTATCCTACACATTGTGTTATTGTGTGTTTTTCTTTCGTTGGGGTGGTAGTGAAATTAAAATGCAATTTTGGGTGCGAATCTGAATTGGGGTGATTGTGTGCTCTTGTTCTCATATGGGTGTAATTTTTTTTTCTGTTCCTTTATTACCTACTCGTACGTCTCTCAATGATATTGGTAAATTATTGATCAGGATACGTGTGTAGGTGTGTGTTTTTTGTATGCTATTTGTTACTTGAATTAGAGGAAAGCAACGCAGTAATATTTCTATTGCTTTTTTTCAGTCTTTTAATCTTCTTTTTTTTTTGCAAATTGCTGATATTTTATTAATTTGTATTTCTCTTTTTATTTTCAGGTGAGTTTTGACAGTTTGTTCTTTGTCGTTAGTAAGTACAGTCATAAAAATAAATCTAGAGTAGAGTCGCCAAAAACAAATCACACCTTTGAAATAACGAATTTAGTACAAAATTTGAGAATACTAAGCATTAAATTTGGACTAATGTTACACCAAAGTGAGTTATAAGTTCACAAATAATTTGTGAATGCACGCCGGTTGGTCATCAGGACGGCGGACAATTGACTTGTGGCCTAATGAACTAGCGCTTTTAGCTATTAGGAAAATTAACAGAGCATTTTATACCACTCTTAATAGGTTTTGACTTGAGTTGTATCCCGTGGGTCACCGGCAAAGTCTCATGAGTACAAGAAGTTCAGTTAAAAAAGTCTGGCTGAAGAACTATTCCTTCGTAAGGAATATTGGTATCAGCTTTTTAAGAACAGAATTTAATAGATTTTAAAACTGAAAAGTTGTTATCTTAAAAACAGATGTTGGGCATTTTGATCGGAAGCAAAATCATTTGGATGCCCTGGCAAATAGAAAACAGTGATGAGAGTGAAAAATCCTTCGCCCATAGTAATAAAAATATATTTTTTAAATTTGCTATAGATATAATTCACACTCGCTTTTTTGGCTATTTTATTAGTGCCCTAATATGTAGCTTACCTTTTCCTTGTACCTACCAAAGAAGGCTTCTAGTGCAGACAGTGATTATACGGTGGATGTTCTTTAATTTCGTTGTCAAAATTGTCTTTATTTTGGGGGTGTCAAATATTTCGTTGGCTTTCTTCAATTTTAAGAAAGTTGCTGGGCCGTTTTCACTAAGAGCAAAGCTTTGTCGCAAAATTCCTCTAGAACCACACTGATCCGGTTACAACACTTTTTCGCGGAAGGAAACCACGCTCGTTTCTGGGTCTTATTCTACCACCCTGGAACCCCAATTCCGAAATCAGAACTATCCCTCTTACCGCTTGTGTTGAAAGTTTTTGCAAAAGAAGTCTAAGGGTTTTGAGTCCCACTCTAAAATGGTTTTTGTGCGTAAATATGTTTTAATACTGCCCATAATTGCTGTTATACTTCTAAACATATTCCAGTCCTTACTAACGTCTTTCAAAACTCTGTTGAATGACTTGCAAGCGACGAGGATATTTACAGAATTGGTAGACAGGTCGAACTATACCCTGTGCCTAGTAAGTGAGTTGGTGGTAAGTGTGCTTCAAAACTGAGCGAGGGGTCTTAGTTGAACCTATAGAAAACACACATTTAGGTTGTTTTGGGCAAGAATTACTGTTCCAGGTATCAATTTGACATCGGTAAGCCGCTACCGAGGCTATTTGCGCTCCCGCAATATTGACTTATACAAACAAGTTTGGCGCACTTTAACAGAGGTAGCTGCTTCGATAAGACCTTACTGAAACTACAATTTCCCTTTCTGAAAGGCCTTATTTATAGAAGCAATTAACATCAGCAGTGGGTTATGTTTCGCAAAAGAAGCAACCTTTTCCGTAAGATGCTTGCTGTACTGTAGGGCCTTACCGAAACTGTAATCTAAGCTTTATAGAAACTGAAAAATTAAAAAAAAAATCCAATTTTTCATTATTTTACCTTATTCTATCAATATTTTTATTTAATATCGATTTCACATACGGGAATGCTCCCGCCAAAAATTTAGAAGTGGGAAGACCCTTTCTATGCGGAAGACTTATCTGATGGTACACAAGATTTGTACAAAACACAAATAGACAAGTCTCCCCGAATGACATTCATTCTCATTCGGGTATTCATGGTTTTGCGGACACTAAGCAAGTGTGACCCCTAAGAGACGAATGCAAACAGTTCATTGCTTCTATAATGCCTCCGGTCAGAAGCTCTAAAGAAGCTCCACACACATTTTCACAGGTCTAATAGAGATATTACCGAAACTTATTTTCATATTTCTACATAAGGCCTGTGAATGCAATATAAGAGCAGATCGCCTTCTGGACCTGACCGGACAGGGGTCAGGTTCGGGAGTCTTCGTGGAAAGCGAGAACATTAGACTACACTACCCCCAAGGGAACCATGCGTCTGTCTTCCAAGCGGAGATTTTCGCAATCCTTATGGCTATGCACTATATTGTGACAAACAGGTGGAGAAGTAGAAGCATTTGCGTTTGCAGTGATAGCCAAGCTGCACTAAAAGCTCTGCTCAACCCTCTTACCTCGTCCAAGTTAGTGCTTCAATTCAAGCTTTCTCTGAACTTGGTCGGTAGGCTAAACACAGTGACACTTGTCTGGGTCCCAGGTCACAATGGTATCCAGGGAAACGAGATCGCTGATGAGCTTGCCAGGCTGGGTTCC
Source organism: Cheilosia pagana (assembly GCA_936431705.1). NCBI lineage: Eukaryota > Metazoa > Arthropoda > Insecta > Diptera > Syrphidae > Cheilosia > Cheilosia pagana. The sequence continues at coordinate 87,308,763 of OW386166.1, read as the reverse complement.
GAAGAAGCTCTCTCAGGGCCTGAACCTGCTTTGGGTCTGCCGGCATCTGTGGTTAGGTCATCCATTGATTCTCTTGAACACGAGTGTCGGTGGCGTGACTGTACTGGATGTAGACAGGCGAAACGATTGCGTCCGAACATCTGCAAAAGGTCAGAAGTACAGCAATGTAAGGTGTCTGTTTTGGCAGTACAATGGACCAGTAGTTGTGTCTGAGTGCTCCTTCAGATAGTACCAACCGCCAACAAAAAAAAAGGCCTGTGAATAAACTTCGCAAAGGTCTTACAGAACTTATTTTCCGAAGCAATTACTTCGAAATTGCTCTATTTCGGTTAACAAATACTATAGAAGTTTTTGTCTACAGAAATTACAAATCTGAAACTTACCAAAGTCAGATTGTTACTTGGGATCTCCTTAGCTTCTCAATTTAGACGTTTGGATTCGTCTTAAAATAAAAACGAGTAGTTCTGATAAGCTATGATTATGGCGCAGTATAGACCTGTTGCCCCAACTATTTTTTAAGCTCTAACGAATATAGAAACAATAGGTTTCGTGTTTAACGATGAAGCAAGTGCTGTCGACAACTTTATGGTAAGACGACTCTGCAAAAGAATTCTATAAGCTTGCGTCCCGTGAATTTCTTTAAACTCAGATCATCTTAGATTTAAAATGTCATGTAGAGCGAATAGATATCACAGTGCCGGTCCGCATAGTCTCCTATTCTAACCTAAAACATGAACGCAGTAAAGAAAGACTTCGCCTAAGGTGTCGCACTAAATTCCATCTCGAAACAAGTCTGCAAGATAATACATTTTTAAGGCCCTATCTAAATTTCAAGCTACCGTCACTCGAAAATGAAATCAAGTCCTTGTATATTCCCAGTGCCACAAATGTTTAAAATTCCCAAATGAATTTTTGAAAATTAAACTCCCCAACCGAAAACTACAATAATTTTCGCTTCACACTGCCACATTTGGCAGCCCTTAGGAATTCACCTACCTCTGGAACAACAAGCAACTTCCATCTCAAGTGTATCCATCCATTCAACACAAACCAAAGTATCCAATCTAAATTAGAAATATGAAGATGTTTCCGTGAATGCTTCCCAGTATACTCCACACTTGGACTGGCCTTTCCATTTCCACACTCAATCATTACTCAGCCGACGCCGGCCGTCGGTCGTGGCTCTCCTCCGTACACCCGCATATTTCTATTCATTTGCCGTACGATGGTGATATCCTTCTCGGGACCGCCACTCATCGCACCAGTCTTTCAGTCTAGAAGCTACTGTTGGCCGGCAGCTGGTGTGTTTGCAATAAATCTTCAATTTTCCCAATTGATAGGTAAACTTTGGAATTAGATTATTGCCTTTTACTTTTGCGTCAAGAAGTTGAGCAAAGTAATTTTTTCTTTTGCCCCACCCCTCCTCTCCGTTTGTGTTTTCTTTTGTTTACAAATAGAGATTCCTGTCCGTATATTCATATATACCAAAGATGATGAACGGGCAAGGCGAGCACACCGCACCAATGAAAGTGAATAGAAAATTCCATAGATGGCCGTCATGGGAAGCTTTATTATACAGACTGAGAGAGAGAGAAAGAGGCAGACAGTCGGTATAGGTGTATCCTGCCCTGATCCCTTTTGCGTATGATTTACAAAATGTTTGTTGTTTTCCATATTTCTGATGTTGTTTTTTTTCTTTTTGTATGTCCTGCGATGAGGATTTTTCCAGTTTGCAGATGTGCCTTGAATCCTAATTCACCTTGTGTTTAGAGAGAGAAAAAAAAACTTACGTTCAGGCACTTTCAATTTATGGCGATTTAAAAGGGACATTTGAAAACATACTTACAATATTTCTGATGAAATATTCCATTCGTAGATACTTAGGGGATTTACCGAACGGCGGGAGGTGATTTAAATATATGAATTATTTACTAAAAGGGGCCAGCTAGCTGTTTGTGTTGTATATTGCTTAAGTTGGTAAATCTATTACGTTTAGGCACGGCAGCAAGGATATTCCGCTTAAATTGTTTACGTTTTGTGCATCTAAACAAGCTTTGTTGGCATTTTAAATATACACTCGAACTTTATAAGTTTCCTTGTCAAATATCGAGCTTGCTAATGCACCGGGAACCATTTAAAAAAGATTGGGACAGATTAGTTCTCCCAAATAAGGTTAATAGTTTTGGGAGCGTTTTTACAATTGTGGAAGTTATTGTGGACGGTGTTCTTGAATTGTTTTTGCTGTTGTGGGTTAAAGTGAAGTAGGTTCTTCCATTTTTTGATTGGAAAGATATTTCTGAAGAGTATTGGGTTATATATAATATATAATAAGTCTAGGTGGGTAGATTTGGAAAAGGGTTTTCGAAAATATTGCGCAATTAGTCACAAAAATGGTCTCAGAATCTTGATATTAAATTTAATTATTTTTATTGACTTTAAAACGTTTCAGGCCCACGTTTTTTATTAAATTTAAAGGACTGTCAAAGTTCTAACAATGCTACTTCGTGTTTTGGCAAACTGGAGCCAACTGACCAATATTTATTACAGTACGAGAGCTGTCAACCGGCTTTTCAAAAAATAGGCTTTAAAAAATCAGTCTTTTTTTCACAACTTGTGTGCTTTTGAACTCGTGAGCCATGTGCTTAAAAAAATAATGGCATACTGCCGTCTGTCCTATGGAATTATTGGCGGAGAAGTTTTGTGAAAACGTCATCTCAAGGCCATGAAACATTACGCCACCGTATTATTTCTTGTGGGGATGTGGCTAAGTGGCCTTTAAAGCTAGCATTGCATGCTCTATAACTTACAAATAAGGATCGTCAAATACAGTTTGTAAGAAGAGCACATGAGCTAAACACATGCACGACTGAGTCGCACGACACATTATCGTTCACTGCAAGTTTGGTTCAATAATCGCCTCTTTTGTCAAATCAAACCGCATTTTCCTAAACGGATCTTCCAAGACCTAACAAGGAATAAGTACCACTGATTGTAAGTCCTCTATGAACATTCAGGTATCAAGTCCAAAACTCTCCTCTCCCATATGGAGATTTCCTTTGATGAATTTTAACTCGGTGACGGAAAGTCGGTATTAAAAATGATGATGACAACCGGCAGACTTTTTAAAGCGCTTTACTATACCTTAGCGCAAAAGCGATATACGATAATAGTTTTTTTTGCAAGCGTTTGTTTTTACTTTGTAAGAAAAGCCGACTCTACTTGTAGCTAGCTTCGTCTTTTAAACCGTACGAGACTTTAGGCTGAGACTACGATTTTATTTTGGCTTTTTGGGATCTGGTCTTTCCGGAGACCCTAGATTCTTGTAAATAAAAATAACAAACCATTCAGAAAAAAGCTTAACAATCGTAACAAAACAACAGAAGCGAAAATAAATCTACGAAAATTCTCCCATATTTAAATAAATTCGTTTTTAAAATAATAGTCTTCTACTGTGAGCTGGCATAATCCACCCTAGTAAATTTGCACAGGAAGCTTCCATAACCTTCATCCATGCATTCGCATATAGGTAAAGGGTTTATCATGTTGTTGGTTTCTTTTTAAAATTATTAGAAAATAAATATATTGTCAAAGGTTGTTTATTTTGGAAAAAAGCCTTCAATACTTCATAAAGCTCGTCAAGTCTTAAGCGATAAATTTGTGGTAAAGGAAGTAACGCCGCCAGTATTTGACATCGTTATTTAAATATAAACGAGCAGATGGGACACCCGCAACCAGAAAATCGCCGGCAATTCGTCCACCAACATTCGCGCATCACGTCAACCATTTCAGACGAATCTTGTATTACCTGTAAATTTTAAATGAGCTCTCTGGGAAAAGAAATGTTCTTCTCAAAACATCTTTGACGTGTGTCTGTGTGGCTGATGCTTTGCGCCTTGTGTATATTTCATACCTTATTTTCAACTTTAACGTTTAACCTATGAATTCATTGTTGGAAAATATTTCAGGTAAACCGGAGAAAAGAGTTATTTTTTGAGATCAAAGCGAAGCTTACCATTATGCTTATCTACTTCATAGGGTGACTTTACATCCTTACGTGGACATAGGCCTCAACCAACACGAATGTGCTTTAGTTTTCATAAATAACTACTTTTCGTCAGAGCTAAAAAAAAATCGGCAGAGGATCAAAAGGTCTATTATTTAGCAGAGCTGTCAGCAACTTCAAGATTTTTTGTTTCTTTCTTGGTTTTAAGACAGGCTTTAAAAACATAGGTCGCACAGCTGGCTTCAGGGAATCAAAAACATTTTCTTTATTTAAGTCTAGGTCGATGTGTTTGTGACAGATAACTCAAGATAGCCCTTTTTATAGGAACTTTTAAGTCGGTTATCGGTCCTCCGGGAAATAGGTATTTCCTTTGCTCACAAGTGCTCGAGTTTAGTGCTAATTGCCTGGAATTTTTCGGCATATAGCCTTTCGGACCTCAACCTATCGCCATCATCTGGAGTTAAGACGAAGTTTTGGTTTTGAAACCGAAAATATTCGTTCAGCTTGGAATTTTGTTTACATATTGTATAACGACCTTGTAGCTCTATACTCTAGAGACCCCCAAATGCTGAAAGTGTTCTAAAACTCTTCTTGCACGGACAGCTGTTAAATTAAAATTGATAGTTCCCTTCTGAAACCTTCTCTCACTGTTGTCCTTATAACTTTTATGAACCCATCTTATAAAGGGTGATTTTTTGGAGGCATAGAACTTTAAGTTGGCAACACTATTTTAAATTCCGGCCATTTTCTCAACTGTCAAGTGATTTATTTTTAGTTTGGTTTGGCATTTCAACATGAATAGATTAACGCCTGAACAACGCTTCCAAATTGTCCAATTTTTTTTTGAAAATCATGTTTCTTTTCGAAATACGTGTCGCGCACTACTTCCATTTTACGGTCAACATTACGGTCGTCCATTAGAGCAATTAATTCGATTAACTATGGAACGTTTTCGCACCAAGTTTACTCTAAACGATAATACGTATCCCAGAGACGTCGTACAATGCGTACAGAAGAAGTCATTGCTGCTGTAGAGCATAGCCATGATTACTGACTTTTTTGTTCATCAATTGAAAAGACATGATGTGCAGGAGCTGTGGTTTCAACAAGACGACGCAACATGTCACACAGCTCGTGCCACAATTGATTTATTGGAGGAAACGTTTGGTTACCGCATAGTTTCACGTTGCGGACCCGTGAATTGGCCTCCAAGATCGTGCGATCTAACACCGCTTGACTATTTTCTGTGGGGAAATGTGAAGTCGCTAGTCTAAGCCGATAAGCCCGAACGATTGTCAATATTTCCAAATAATAGGCTCATCCGGTAGAAAGACTGTTGAACAACATTTTTTGTAATCATATATTTTGCACCAGGGATAACTCTCAAACCGTACTGTTTTTATTGATAGTTCTTTAATATTTATTATTTCTTACCTATTACGAAAAACGTTCTTTTTAGGTTTTTTTTGAGTCTTCTTTTTCAAATGGTAGGCAGTCAAAATTGTCTTTTCTGTGATGAAATGAAGCATTTATTACATCCATTAAATGGCATTGACCCACACGATATCTTTCACACAGAATGGCACTAAGTCCCCTAGTCTCCATGAACCATTGATTAGCTGAGGACTTGATTCAATTATTATTGTGACATAGATCAGTTTTTTGATTTGACGCTTCCAGAAATCTCCTTGTACGACATTATTTTAACCTCGAAAATCCATGTCCAGAGCCGACTGGATGTGCTTCTTTAAAAACATCCGAGTAGACCATGACTCTTTTCGAGTTCTCCCTCTCCACCCCAAATTGGATTTGCACAATTTCTCCGAAATTTTAAAAAGTTCGCCACCAAACAATCACCCCTATCGAGGTATCCCTTCGGAACGGAAAATTCTCCGCAACGCATACCCTGTCGGATGTTCAAATTACATTCGAGGTATCCCATTTCGGAAAAGAAAACACTTCACTCCAAATCGTAAACAAATTCCGCAACCAAATTCTGGCGGAGGATATCGGAACCTAGCTGTCAAAAATTTAACAAAAAAATGCACTTCAACGTAATTCGCCGATATGCGTTACAAAATGTCGGAAAAACTTTCCGAATAGATGTTCCGAAAAATACATCGAAGCCAAAATCCTCCGAATCGTATAAAATCGGAGAATTTTTCATTCCGAACGGATACCTCGACAGGGGTGAATGTCAACCGACTTAAATCCACTGAGCATTACTTCAGTTACTAGACTATAGCTTGACCTGGTTTGCTAAAATCGCAAACCGTTTCATTTGACGAGGCTTGTGCCTGATGTGAGTCTTCTGCTTGAATGTCGCATCTATTCCTAGTTGGTTCGTCAATATACTAACCTACATGTGCGTTTGCATCTACCGCCTTTCCACAATGAAGCCGCTGCTTAAACTGATTCTAACTGATTCCTATTTATTCCGAGCGTGCCAAAGTTTTCACTCCATTTAAATCTCAATCATGTGAAGTAATTAATTGAATGAGTTATACTCACTGCAGCAACACGAACGCAGACAATGCACTACGGAAGCGATGCTCCTCTATCCAAGTGCATCGGAAAATATCATCGAGGTTATAAAACGAAACTGGTCTTCGGCGAACCACCCCGCTACACCCTATCCCACCCAAACGTATAGTACTATATGAAATCAGTTATAGAAGTAGAAGTCCCGCAAAATTGACTAATACACGCACACATTCCTCTGGTAGTAGGTATAACATGCATGTCTGCATTCCGACGCGCGGACTCGTTAACGTCATCTTATACAATTAATTAGACTTAGGCATCTCGCAACTGGTGTCTGTTAGACTATACGACACATGATTGTGTTCCCATGCAGAGCAGTGTTTGTCGACGAAGCTGCAACGTCACTGCCGCAGATCAGCATCACGCAGACTGTCGCCTAAGATACTGCCGCCGTTGCCGCGCCGTAGGCGGGCCACATCTCACACTCTGCACATCCGACGTACTTATTAAGAGGATACATGCAATTTCATTCATTATTCGTCACCAGCAGCATCAGCTCACCTAGGCCATGGAAAATTCGAGTGTCTGCAACCGCAGGGGTATATGGCATACTACTAAATTGCGCGTCTCGTCTCGAGCTTGCATTATATGCATCTTCTGCATGCGATGCCGTGTGGAATATTTGCAAGAAAGGTTCGCAGATCCGCCAGAATTGCAATGCGGTGAAACTGGTTTTGCTTACAGCATCATCAAGTTGAAACGGGCTAGCATCTCGTCGCCGATGCTGCTCCGGCTGACCCGACAATTCTGCATGCCAGCGTTGTAAACTGGTTGCATACCAAAGAACATGGCACGGCATACGTATCTATGTATCTTTCCTTACTTTGAGTTGCAATTGTAGCATGGATGGTCTGCTTTCCAACTCCCGAGTCCCGAATCCGTCCCGCCTTCAAGCTGTAGTTGATTTTGATTCTCTTTCCTCTAAAGAGTAAAAGAGTAGCCCCCTCAGACAGGCTGTAACTGTATAAGAGTGGTGCTCTCTTATACCAACGCCAAGCTGGGGAAATGCTGCGCGTAGAACAGTTTCTTGGCCATCGATTTTTGTTCACTAGTTGCGCTTTAACAAAGCAACAGCTCTTAGCTGAGGATGGCAGGATGCCTGTCCAAAACCAACCTTTGGGTAAAATTGCTCTTTGTCTGATGGGTTCTCTTTTCTTGAAGGGGTCACTCTTGACGGTATTATACAATTCGATGATGAAAATGAAAATGTGCGACGAGACGCGATGCTGTGCTATGCAACCTGTTACGCCGCTAAAGCAAGCTCTTAGCCTTTTTTGCTATCGAAAAAGTCTAAACGGGGGTGGCCGGACGAAGATGGTGGACCGCGACAAAAGCGAATGCGAAGAATAAGACGAAAAAGATTATGGCAACGACAATGGTGATACCATGATGATGATGATGATGTTAATGATGACGACGACGACGACGATGGTGGTGGTGGTTGGTGATGTAGTTATAGCAACGATGATGATGACGATGTTGATGGCGGCTTGCGAGTATGGGGTTTTTGCCCTTGGCTCTACTTCTTTTGCGTATTCGGTGCAAGTTTGTGTTAGGTTAGCGTGGTCGTTGTGACTTCGCACTGCGGGAAGGGGCCAATCTATTGTTTTATGCTCGTTGCTCGTTCGCTTTGCGCGCGTCTAAGTCATGCGACCATGGTAACAGGCGCTGAGGAACAAGTTTCAACTTGGCCGGTTTTGTGGCTATGCTCTCCCGACTTCAACAGCATGATTATTCCCTTCTTCTGATCGCGCGCTGGATACATAGCGGCGACCGCCAGACAGGCTTATAGGATAATGATGGCGTGTAGTGTGTGTGTGCACAGCATAGCTCTACACAAATGTACATTCTTTATTCGCATGAGGTGTTCGCCGTTGTTGTTGATAGAGGTGGTCGAGGCAGCGGGCATGCTCGACGCGCTTGACTTCTTCAAGTTTAGTGTTGGTTGCTTGCGTCGTCTTTTTGATCTTGGCCTTGAGGTGCCCTTAGTTGGGTCGTGTGTTCGTTGTACCATGCATGCAGTGAGATGCGAGGCGTGCATAGTTGTCGCTGTGGTATCTTGAGGGTTATGCAGCGCGGCGGTTCTTGCCTGCATTTCTGCAGGGTTAGGCTGCGTGAAGTTGTGCATAATCTCTTCGAAGGTCAGCTATTCGATTTTTCCAAATTTATTTCGTGATCGTGGAGCAGGCTAAGGTTTGTGGCTCCAGTTTGGTTCTTCGACGCACATTTAAAATACGTTTAGAGAATGATGTCCTGGGTGGACCAACCCAAGTCGGAGAGTCGTTTCTTTATATCGAAGTCACTTAAGCTTTTCTTAAATATATCGTTTCGGGGAACAGAGGCGCTAGAAATGCCTTGCTGAGCTTTGGTCGAGCACAAAGTTGGAATGCTCCGAAAAAGGTTCTTTATTTAAAGAATTAAAGAGTCACTAGTTCTTCACCATGGAAAGGTCGTCTTTTTGAAGCTTGTATGGAAATTAAAACGAACAAAAGCGGTGGTCGTCTCCACTGCGGCTTGCATGTTAGAGGAGCCCATTGAAACGGGTCAAAGGGGGGTTTAAAAGAGTCTTATTCTGGAGGAGCAATGGACAATTGCCCAGGCTGGATACATTTTAAGGCAGTTTTGTTTGAATTAATTAATGGGAGGAACAAACTTCTATGGTAAAACCTCGTTATCGTATTTTAATTCGATATTTGTTCCAGCTCTTCCTCTTGTCGTAAAATTTGGGGTACTGAACTAGTTACTAACAGGATAGGAGCTGTCTTTGATTTTGTTTTCTGAATTGCCTCAAAGAGGTCGAATAACGATCAGAAGAATTCGACAGGTACCTACTCAATGTGGAGCTGTTTCATTCAATTTTAATTCTTCTACCGGAGATGGACTAGAAATTTACAGAAATTTAATGTAAGCACTTATCATCACCAAAAGTGATCGTTTTTGTAAAATACCTCTTGCCTAAACTTAGCGTATAATAACTTACAATCGTTCAAAATTGAATCGCAATAAACTTCGATGGCACTTGGACTTTTTTCTTTATTATCATTCTAGCTCCATTACTAGGCCGATGTGTATCCAAGTTACATAAAACATAAACATAGACAAAGGCATTCGCCTTAGGTCCGTACCCTTGTCCTCCTCTTAAGCAATGTCTGGTGTCCCACAAGGTTGCCATTTAGGTCCCGTTTTCCTAATCTAAAGTTAATTGATCTTGAAAAGATCATCAAACACACGTCTCTCTCTACGCGGATGATACAACATTTTTCAAAATGATGTGTTCACTTCAAGACTCAGATTCACTGTCTTCTTCAAAAAGAACTTGATCGTTAGATCAAGAGCTCAACATCACCAAATGCCAATCCCCTACCACAATATCACACAAGCGCAACAATTTCCCTCGCCGGTTTTACCTTCTCCACGGTCAACCAATCTCTCTCGTTCTATACCTTCGGGACCTCAACATATTTTCGTTCGCATATTGACGAAATAATTTGAGTTCGCTAGTCAATCGTGGTCTCCCTGTCATCGAGTTCATAAACACAAAATTGAGAACTTCCAACGTCGCTTTCTTCGATTTGCTCTTCAAAGTTTGCCTTGGGGCGATCCTTTTATCTTGCCAACGTACATAGACCGGCTCAATCTCATGAACCAGAATACCCTTTAGAAACGCAGAGACGCTACAGACAATCTTTTCTTTTATAGTCTTCTCTCAGGCTCCGTCGATTACACGTCTCTTTACAACTCTTTTCGTTTTTTACACAAACCTCTGTAACCTTCGTTGCCCTCGTCTCTTTTACCCATCAAACCTGCGAAAAGTTAATTTAAACCTTTCAGTTTTTGATTTTAGCCGCGGTACTGCCCATGCCCACATAAAACTAGATCTCCTTCACCATTCTTCAAGTCTTAGTTTTAAGGCTTTTCATTGACTCAAGAAATACACAAGTTATATATTGGGGCTTTTTCCACTTCGCCACGTCTCGCAAGCTTCTGAAAAACATCCAAGACTATAACTGTTGTGGAAGAGCTTCTTAATTAGCCATTTGGACTCGGCATACAATTTAAATTTCCATGCAATCGGCTCAAAAATGAAGAATTGCTGTTAAAAGCAAGCCCTAGGGTCTCTTATAAGGACCTGTTGCGCCAACTATTTAACTTATTTTTTTAGTCTTTAAGTCAACCTTTTTACAGATAATTATCTATAACGCCAACTTTTTTAATTGTGAATGCACAATGTTCGGTAATACCAACTTTGATGTCGAAAGCCTTAAATGGTTTGAATCACACATGCATTGCTTTAAATGGTTAATTTAATTAACGTTCTTATATATAAAATCTTAAATAGGAAACTAGCAGCCTCTTCCATTATTTATGTATTGATTGAAAAGGACTTAGACTGCGACCTTTCGGTCTTTTTACCCCCTGCTTACACCTCAGAGAGGCATATTTTTTCAGAGTTCCCCTCACATTATAATGCCTTTCGAAATCATTTTAGAGCGTCTTGTTCTCTTGTAGAAGAAATTCGTCCCAAAGCACTCTCTCTAGTCTAGTTTCCTTTAAAAACCAAAGGATGGGGGCTGACTCAGTATTTCCTCATCAGATTGTTGAAACTTGCTCAAGTTATTCCGTCTTTTGTGAGTCAATGGTCAATGCCTCTCATGTTTTCGGTTCTGGGACTTCACTAGACTCATTGAAGAATCTGGAGAGACCTTCTTGAGATATATCCTGTTTCTTCTCTGTGAGGTTTGCCTTCAGGTTCTGCTTTCATTCTACTCGTATGTTTTTGTACTTACCTACTCCTAAAATAGAAACAGTTCTGAAATTACTTATACAAAATGTACGTTAAATTTAAAGGTTACATTATATCAAAGTTCCAAAAATCATTAAAATATATCTAGAGAGTGCTTTATAAGATTCCAAGCAGTAAGTCACTTTAAGAAAAGACAGTAGGCTCATGAATGAATTTCGTACATCAGTGACACATCTGTTTATTAATCACCGACAATCTTTCGGTATATATTTACCCCACTAAAAAAGGACCAATTCTATTTTTCTTTTACCAAATTGAAGCGACTCATTCTTAGATGTGTCAAAAAGAATAATAATTTGAAAAAACAAAGAATGAACTGTGTGGTAGATTTTTGACCAAACATTTTAAGTAAAAAAAGCGGAAACAAATACGTCCTTCGATGGCTGTACATTTTATCGTCCCGCGTTCAACAAAATCAAAAAGCTTCAACATTTCTATGAATTATTTATAAACAAAAACTAAACACAAGATGGATATGATTCATATCTTGTTCAATGCAGACATTCTTAGTCCAGAGAAGACAGCTCAACAACGAATGGAAAAAGTTATCGAAAACAGTGACGTGGAACAGACTTTTGTTAAGATTTCCCCCAACCTTCCCTTATGTAAGAAGTCAAAAAGATTCTCCTCTCCCTCTCACTCTATCTCTCTCTCTCTCTTTCTCTTTAAAATGTCAAAATGCACAAACTCAAACCCATTAAACCCGAGTTAACTGCCACTTTCAGTGCTCACAGATATGTACAGTCATTGCCGACAACAACTAAGTGCAAACACCTTCAATTTTCGGTGGTCCATATACAGTTGGCCACCCTTTTGTTTGATGGTTCTCGCCAAAAAAAAAAAACAGAAAATAGCGCTGGGGGAGCAGTACAAACACAATTCCATATCCACTAGCCAGCTAGATGGGATAGGAACAAAATAATGCAGTCTGTATAGGACTTTCCTTCTCGCTGATGATGGCTGCTGCTGGTGGTGGTGGTATGCCTCCACCCTCCTCCCAGCAGACCATCAATTACAGTCTGTGTACAGCGATGACGATGGGTTGTTTGCAACAATGGAATTTTCTAGTTTATTATTGGCATACCTGGTCGGTCATTCGTTTCGATTCGTTGGTTTTTGCCTCTCCGTCGTCGTCATCGTCATCGTGCTGCATTTGCTAATTCTAGTGTTGCTTCTGTTGCCGGTTCTTCTGCCAGTTCTTGGATGTGTGTATGTGCATACCTGTTAAGGTGCAGAACTTATGGTCTGCACCAACACACCGGCATCGGCAGCATGAACTCGAAAATAGTAAATGAAAAAGATAGATTCCTCGACGGTCGGAGCGAGCAAAAGCATCAGCCATCAAAAGTTGCATGGCAATGAGAGCCGGCTATGGCTATACTTCTTGGCCAAGAAGTAAATACGATGGCCGAATGATTCTAGCAGTTATTTGCAATTATAGCTCCCTCTCTCATAACACTGTGAGGCAAATATTTCCTGCACGGGAATTTAAACAAAAAGAAAAAAATCCAAAGCGCAACGCAAGAACAAGAAGCAAGAACTACCATCAAACTACGGCAAAGCGCATTTATTCCTGCTTGTGCTGTTGCTTGTTGCGATCCGACTTGAGTTGTACTCGTAGGTACAGCGCTCGAGTATCAAGCCCCAGCGTGCTTTGATGGTTGTGGCCGTAAATTTTATATTGTTTGACTTTTCAATCTGTTTTCGTTTTGGGTTGGTTTTTTTTTTTATTATTATTTTCTTCCATCTTTCCTTTGATTCTCGTCTCCTTCATGGTCAGATGGGTCGGCATCGGGATGGGGTGGCGTTGAATGGTTGATGTGATTTTCCACAGATGCTACTTTGATTTTCAGTGTTGAAAATTTCTACGATTGACTTGGTCTCTCTAGCTCTCTAGGACCTGGTTTTGCTCCCGGCTGCCTCGGATACTTTTATTTATTTATTCTTAGATACCTTTGTCCCTTCGGGCTGTATGGAGAAAGATGAAGGGGGTAGTGGTGCGGGAATGGTGGATACAACGACCGGTTTTGGGGCGTCTGGAGAGACGTTTGGTGTGCGCTTTTTATAGATTGGAAAAAAGCAGCAATCGCAGTCGTTTTGTCGTTTCATAGCCTTGTTATGGGCAATCATTTGCATCCTGCTTATTAAGGATAACGAGTGAGAGATGATCGAATGGCAAATATTTGCAATTACTTCAATTATCCGAACGGAAGTTTGAGCTCCTATAGCTGTCGATGGCACTTGGAGAAGTGTCACAAATTGTTGGCGCATTAAATGCGGACCGAGTATTGGTGTAGGGCGTAGCGGCTGGGGGTAATCACTTGGTACAGGATATTTGGGTCAATTGAACATTTAAGGATGCCATGGGCGTGACGTTATTGATACTTTGCGAAACGGTGACGATGGCCAATTACATAAGTACAGGTTTGATGGGCCTAATTTTGAATTAACAACCTATCTGAAAGTACGTACTTTAGCGAGTTAGGTAGGATAATGACAAAAGCGTTGGTGGACACAGAGCGTTTCATTTCAGCCCGAGGAGAAATTAATTCGTCATTAAGATGGCGTATGTAGATCAAAATAAATGGGGATTGAAACAACTTACAAATTCATTTTGTCCATGGCTTGAACTACACTTGGAAGTGCGAAACCCATCTCCGAAAAGTGTTTCGGTTGCTTGAGAGAAAATACCTCATATCTCAGCTGGATATTGTGCATCTTTTGTGAAGTTTCTTGTTGGTATAATCTCTAGGAGTCACACGCGAAAATGTCTCTGATATTGGCAAGATTTTAGAAAAAAAAAAACAAGCTAAAGACCGATATCTATAAATTGAGTTTCGTCTTTTTGATAGAAGAGAAAGAGAATGTAATCCCAACTCGCCGACGTGGAAGACCCCGATTTCTTTAAACTCTTTTGGGTTTGAGTGATTTGAACAATACTTCTGAAGGCGACCATCGCTTAAAACTTGGTCAAGTCAACCTTAATTCCCAGTTTCATCAAAGATGGCTACGAGCCTTTCTATTGAGCGCCAAAGTTTGGACTCTAGACCCCAAGGAAGATCGTAGTTTATCAGTGAAGAGGAAATTATTTGTCTTTGGAATCGATTTGCGGTGAAGCAGTAAATAAAAAAAGGAGGAAGACAAAAGAATGGTCCAACAACCCAGTTAAGGATATTGATTTGACTCAGTTTACCGGACACAGTTTGATTTAATCGAATTGTAAAGAACAGACAATTCTATAATCGTGCACAACGGCCCAGAGTTTGACTGTTCTAAAATCTTCCAGAAGTCAGCTTACAGGTGTGGTGTACAACCAAGCCGTCTCACGTACGATTCTGAAAGAAAGTTTTAAGTGGGGTATGCTTTGCGATTGCCACTCAAACAAAACCACACTGTTTATGCCCAATATTAACTTATGCTCTATAATAAGAGCAGTCTCTTTTATCGCTCTTCTTGAAAAGGGTGCACAATCATCCCAGTTTCGCAACATTCCCAGGTCAATGACACACGCTCTCGTTGAACTCCCCTTTCACCTAGGGTTTGATCATTTCGGGCCATATTTTATCGAGTGCTTTATGACCTCAATTATCTTGCAGATTACGATTTTCTGTATTTTTAAATTTCGTCAAATGCCAGTTCAGTCTTTTGTGTCAAATACGGACAAAAAATCCACTTACCTAAGTATTATTAAACGCTTGAAATTGTTTAACAATCCTATTGTAATAGTAGGATACAATTGCAATATAAAAGCAGTCATTTAATGTTTTTAAAGATTTTTAGGAAATTAAGAATCTACCTTTTGTGGATAAGTCCTTTATACTTTATTTAGACGGTTTAGATAATGAATTTTGAAAGCGACTAATTCTTGCCAAAATATAACTCCAGCCGTTCTCTACGATCTGTTATCCCCTTCATTATCTTTTCATTAAAAAAAGAACTGAAGGCTTGAAGTCCTTTCCCTATTTGATCCATTTAAAAACAGGGAATTACAATTTGCCATTCATACTCGGAATTTACTTACGAGACTGTTTTTAGGTGTATAAAAAATATGACTTAGTATTTTTAAAGTAGCGCACCATTCAAAACGACACCTCACTCGACCCTTTAATGGATACAAATTTGTAAATCTGGTTTATGAGTGTTTGAACTAAAAATAAATAAAAAATTAATATTTTGGCGCAACAGGTCCGCTTCTCATAACCATTCGTTGTGTGAATTTGTAATCTTTTTTAATTTTTGGGATGTGTAGAAGGGATCTACAATTTTACGCCGAGTCCAAGGCCGAGGCTTTTTTGACATTTATAGTCTCGGATCAGACGTTTGCGAGAGGTGGCGCAGTAGAAAAAGCCTTAAGATGAAATTTGTGTTCTTTCGGACCGGGGCCCCTCGCTTAGTAGTCCAACACTTTTCCTTCTCAATTTATTTTTATTAGTATTATTCATTAAACTTAAGACTAGACAAAAACAATTAAATCTAATTTAAAATTAACCCTTAGCGTTCTGAACTTAACTGTATGCCTAAAACTATTGCCATTCGGCCTTAAATTTATCTACATTTAATTTCGTTAGTTTTTTTCTTCTCCAAGAAACTTTTAAAAACTTGAAATATTTTAAGAATTCGGGATATAACTCCTCAAGGGTTTATGATAGCCGCAATCTATGTATTAACACCGACCATATACCTCGGAAACGTACCCACAATAAAAAGATCGCATTTTTCTCGCTTTTATGTTGTTACTGCTCCCCGTTTATTAAACAAAATTACTGATAATCTAATATGGCAGCTGGTTAAATCAATATTCCTTAAAAATGTGAAGAATTGGCTTTTTTCTATAAACTATGATAAAATTGGTGACTTGCTGATTCATTTGATATATTTTTTTTTTTTGAATGTTTTATGCACATATTTAATTGCTTATTTTATTTTTGGAGTTGATTTTATTTCTTTTTTTATCGCATACCAATCGATAAATAAATCCAATTGTTTTTTTAATAACGATGCGTACTTTGTGCCCTTGTCAGTATCTGACAAAAGAATGTACTTAGCTAATTCACTTTTAAGCTCTTATGCTAAACTTTTTGAATCTTTGTTATAAATTCCTAATTGTGAAATAAAAATACTAAAATATGTACTAAAAAAAAACACTGAATCTTCATTGATTTTATTGTATTGAAAACTACTTTAAACTATAAAATCTTTTTTACCTACATTATAAGTAGTAGTCCAACACACTAAGCCACTGAGTCTACTTTATTAAAGCTGTGTTCTTGAAATAAAAGGACATCAACTGGGGAAGTGTTACATGTCCTTGTGGCAATTGAAGAACAAATACAAAATATCGTTTGAAATTTTATCAAAATATGTTAAGTGGTCCTTGCGCTAAAGGAGGAATAGGCTTTTTAAACAATAGGTAGTAAAAATCGATCGATCTTTTGAAAACTTCTTCCGATTTTCTTGAATCATCATAATCGCCATTTAACTTGTTGTCTGTTATTTCTCAAATAATGAGATCAACTTCTCATACTTTTTATGGCCCTGTCGACCTGCTCACAAAAACCGCATTACAAACTGATTTTTATAAGATTTAAGAGTGACTTATGTCGTTTTACCCTCGACAACGACAAAAGAAGTGTCCGGCATTGCGCGAAATTAAAAAAAAAAATGGTAAAAATCCCTTTTGTTGATTAAGGATTTCGCTTATCAATTTTAAGTCCACAAAAGAAATAGTTACAGTGGTGCAATTTTTGTATTTTATTCCCAGCAGCCATACAAATTCATTTTTCGCATTTCACCAATACATGAGTGAGGCCGAAATGAGCCAAATTTTCGGTTCCATTTACAGATTACAGAATCAGTGAATCCCCGTGTGGAACCAATGGTATTATTACAGATCGACTTTTACATTGTCAGTCTAGGCCGCCGGGTGTTGCCAGTAGCAGTATCCTTGGTGTTGCCTTATCTTTCGAATAAAATCTGAAAACTATTTGAAATGAAATTGTAGACTTAAATTTATGGTAGAAAATTATACTGGGTATGGTAAAATAGGTCATTCAAGCTAGCAAGAAAATTAAGGCCCACGAATGACTTACCTGAGAGCACCTAGTTGAGCATTTTATGAGCGAAATCATTCAATGCACTGCCAATCAAAATTATCAATTTGAGCCCCTTATCATACCCAGATTCGTAGATGTACCCACTTATGTGTTGAAAACGACTTCCGTACACTTAATTTACTGCACACAATTTTTAAAATGAAATTTCTAACAAATTTTCTTTTCTAAATCTTTACAGGTGAGTGAACCAACTAACTGAAAATGTATGCACAAAGTTCTGGCAGTACCTTTGATGTAAGTCCTACTTAAATATAGCCTTCAAAGGGAATTTTCGAAATTGAAGTTTCCTATTTTTAATTTGCTGTTGCATGCCATCTTGTTGAGTAATAAAATCCTTCAAACAATTGGTATCGGCTTGTATGGACTACCATGCAGCCAAAATGCAGAATTCCTTGTAATCCTTTCGCAAAGGGACACTCTTTCTGCTTTGTCGCACACAGCATGAAAGCCGGGAGGGAGATGCTATGTGCTCTCCCTTCTCCATTACATCATCCTCGAATCAACGATGTGGAAAATATCTCTACAACCTGGTCACTAGGTCCGAAATTATTTTCACTCTGTTACACCCGCAATAATACCTACAAAAACACTCCCCATTTCCAGCATCAGGTATAAATGTGTTGTGCCCTGTGCGGAGCTAGGACTAGAGGATGAAAAACCCAGCTCTACGATGCGAAATTATTTAAATAAATATTTTATTAGAGTTTTTGTTTTCGATTTTTCACTTTTCTCTCTCTCTCGCTGTGTCCCTCTTGTTCGGTTGAAAATTTTGCCTTTTGAGCTTTTCCAGTCCGAATAATGTTTTACAAAGCGCACACAAGTGCTATTGTGTTGATGATACTTTTGATTGTCTGCCTGTGCGAATGTAGATAGATATATGTTGTAGGGTTTCCGGACTATATGGCAGCAAGCAGAACCCTTTTGTTTAGACAGGATTAGAATTTCCATGCATTTTTTATATCCTTCGCCATTAGGCTATTTTTGTCATTCTGTTTTGGAGAATTTTTAATGAACAGATTTTGCAGTGTACTAAATATATGAAGTGTGTATTAGTTATAGCAGGTATTTTGATATTCTGGACGAACAGGGAAGTATGAAATTACGGTCCGAAAAATTAATGCAGTCTCTTTGATGAAATTAAACCGAAATGATATTTTTGAATACGGCAAATATGTTGAGTAATATGGAAATTGGTCTCTGCTTGGAACACAGTTTGAAGTTTATTTTTCATTTATCATTTCCCCCTTCCCCCTCCAATCAAACTTGTTTTTGACAACTAGCCGTTTGTGTTGCATGTCATGTTTGTTAGGTCATATTTCGTACATTTTTCTTTGCTATTGCTCCTTCCCCTTGATCGGTAACTATGCTTAAATTTGTTGATGAAGGATTTAGGCTGTCGGAAAATATACACAGCAATATATACATTGAAGCCCTTCATGTTCGACCCGAAAACAAGCTGCCTTCCGTTGGCCATAAAGCAAATCGCTCTAGCTTGAACTTTTAGGCTTTCAATCCTCTAGATTTCTAATATTTTGATGTTTTTAAAGCTAATCTAGTCGATGTGTATTGGTCCTTTGAACTACAAAAATCTCCTGGTATGTGAACTCCTTGACAATCTTGTCATTACTGCTGTGAAGTGACGTTTTATGTGAGGATTGACAAATTTTGTTTTAATCTTGTCCTCGTTTACTTTAGATTTAAAAATGTAACAAAAACAAAATCATAAATTTTATTCACGTACACTTTTGACTTCAACTTTTTGAACAAAAATGCCACCCAGTCACACACCAAGAGAGATGTAAGTGCATTTGTTGAGCGGGCACGACATTTTCCATTCACTCGCCAATTTCGCAAACAAATTTTGACCAAATTTTCATTTCAAATCCAATTTGAAAAAGAGCTGTAAGATTTCAAAAGCATTATGCAGCCCAAATCTCTCCGTTTTACTGTGGTACTAATTTCTGACTTCCGTATTCAAGTAGCTACCACTTCTCAAATTTGAGTACTGTTTGTACTATTTTTAATTTCTGAAAGGGTTTCTTTTATACCTTTCAAATCGTATGAGCTTATTTCACTTAATTTCAATTAAATTTATACCTTTCTTGCTTAACAAAATATTTAATTTTAAGGTTTGTGTTTGTTTCGTTTATTAGTACTATTTTGCATGCCTCAGTCCTATTTTCTTTCAATTTTCTGTACAGCTTTTTATTACTCCTGCGGACGTATGGTGTGTTTGTTATACGTTTTTGAGCGCAAAAATGTTGTCAGTGTCAAAATAACAGGTAAACCAACAGATGGCGCACTCTTTTTAAGTACCTACAATCTACATGTACTGGGGAACATGAACGGGGTCAGCAACATTACTCTATTTGTCTCATTGGTCGTTAGAACTAGGTTTCATTGATAGATGCGATATTTACACAAATGGGAGTTCGGGACGTAATTTCGAATCAACCAGATCTTTAAGAAACGCCAACTTCTTGTGCATAAAGAATAATTAGTATTAGAAAATATTGCCAGCTTCAAGCAGCCGTCATGTGTTGCAG
This sequence comes from Cheilosia pagana, assembly GCA_936431705.1. Lineage (NCBI taxonomy): Eukaryota > Metazoa > Arthropoda > Insecta > Diptera > Syrphidae > Cheilosia > Cheilosia pagana. Next base: position 87,288,753 of record OW386166.1, on the reverse strand, counting down.
TACGTGCATGGGTCTCCTTAGAGATTACTCTGTGGTGTGGAATGTTTTTATGCTTCTTAAATAATTTCTTGAAAATTGAACAGAAGAAGAAGAAGAACCTCAAAAATTATAAACAAATTTAGTCTCTCCGTGGCCGCAAAAGGGTGTGACTTGTCTACAAAATTTGTTAACATTTTGTTATATGTTTTTAATATATCATTTTTAAATTTAAATGGTAGGTAATGCTGTGATCGGTTTTTAGTAAGTTTTGAGTCCACAATTTTTCTGTGCTAGATTGTTTCAGATGTCTCTTTACTTTCTATGACGCTTTTTATTCTTCAAGATTTGTGGTGTAGGTACATATTCGGATCTGCTGATGGATCTTCGAGTCAAAATTTCTCGTACAGAATTACTAGTACCGCCCGTGGTCGAAATTCGACCAATTTTGTCTGTAGATAAAGTCACGAAAGCCAACTTGTTTCTTACATAATTTATTTATTATTTATTTTAATTTATTTATAGCTTAATCTTAATTCGTATAATGTTCATGAATGTTCGTTTCCATAGTAACACCTCGCAGATAACTCTGCAATACCCCTGAAATAAGATTTTATGATTGCTTACTTTTAGGGGTAATCAATTGCATACCTTTATGGGTTAATGTGACTCTCCAATAGGTTCTAATCTAAGATGATTAAATTCGTTGCTATGGAAACATGACGGCGACAAAATAAATGGCAACAAAATGTTTTCGATTAACTGCTAAGCATTTTGTATGGGAAATTCTTAACTACATTTTACCAGTCTTAATGGCGACATATACCTAAAAATTTTTGTTTGTGCACATCTATGACACAGTACCTTTCGAATGATATAAGTTTCATTCTCTTCATTTCATGATAAATACTTAAAAAGGGAACGGAAACTTTTGATGTTTACGCATTAATAAAATGATACAGTCATTCACTTTTTGGCAGAGACTTGGTAGTTTATATTCACAATTGAGCCATTCAATCCGGTTATCGGGGATCCTTCTACTAAGATATATTCGCGCCAATTTCGAAAAAAATTATGGAAAAGGACTGAAATTAAAAATAAATTTAAATGATTGCATTTTATTACTAAATGATAAACAATGCAAATGATTGCAAATGACCAACAATAACTGGAAAAGACTGCACATGATTGCATCAGATTGAAAATGGTTGAATTAAATGCAAAAGTCACAGGAACACGATTCAAATTTACTTAAATGATTGAATATGATTGACACGCTATAGGAAAATTATACAAATGATTGGAAATTGTATTATTTTAATTATTTTAAGCATCTGAATAGTGAAAAAACTGACCTCAAATGTGATCTTGTTTCGGGTTAATTTTGAATTTCCTTCAGTCAAACAATTCAGCAAGTAGACTTGCAAATAAATTGTATAATGCAACTAGAATTGCTCCTTATGCATTTGTACTTATAACAGGTTCTGTTGCGAGCGGGCCTAAGGGCGCAGGGCCATACCACATTCCTAAGAGATAGACCCACACAAAGAGATGAACAGAAAACAAACTCGAAACTAAAAGAGAAACACATTTACAAAACGTAACCTTAAATCGACTCGCCGGAACTGTTGCTTTTATGCCTCTTCCTCATCCTCATCCCCAACAACCAACACGAGAACGAGTACTCCCAATCCCAATCCGTTTGCTTTACTTTTGCTAAAAGTACAGACTCTGCGCACCACTGCACCACAACGATAAAATGGGAAAATAACAAAAACAAAATATAGTCCTCATTTTATCACCTTCAAAAGTATAACACAAATACACTCAGGTGTAAAATGTATGCTCGTCCATGGGCCTGCTCCACCACCCGCGGAATACCTTACCGAGCAGCATGCATCACATACCTGTCGCACTGTGGAACCTTACGAGTTACATTTTTATGATTCGACGCACTGTGCGCCTTCGCCACAACACACCGGCTTGGTCCTCGAATGAGAGCGGGTGGTGGCAGCAACATCGTTACAAGGCACATGATTTATACTTGTAGCTTGTTGAATTACATCGCATTGTCGTAACAACAACTGTTGCAGCTGAGTTTGTGTGGGTAGGTGTTTTGCAAAACTCCGAATATTCGGAGAGAGACTAAACATAACTGTTATACAGGACGAACGCACGCCAGAAGGAGAAAGAATGCCCTTTTCATTCATACACTTGTTCGCTTAGGTCTACTACCTGACCTGACCTGCTGCTGCTGCTGCCTCCGCATAAAGAGAACGTTTCCCTGCTCCTGTCGTGTCTCTATTCATGTTGTTCTTCTTTTTTTCCACCTGTATAGAGAGGAGAGGACTACAACCCATCATTAGTGGCACCACCGCATCGTGTATTTGTTATTCAACAATGTTTCCTAAAACGAACGAAAAAAAAACAATGAAAACCTCATCAGTCAGTCGACTCTCTGCGCCTGTGTTAAAGCCAAAGAGCGTCTCTCGCTCTCACCACTGTGCATGATTCCCAAGTTAAGAAAAACTAAATATACCAAACCAACCACCAACAAACCAGCAGCAGTAGCACGGCTCATGAAAAGAGGAAGAAGAAAGGTATGCTGTGCTGCTGCTGCTCCGGAGAGCCAAAGAAGAAGAACTCCGAAAAAAATAGGTATATTACCTTAGAATGCCAGTCGTTCTTACTTCAGTCTTCGTACAGTCTTTGCTTTAACCCGTTCCAATTCTGTCCGCCGCTCTATTACATATTATATTATCAAACATTCAACACATATAATAAAATAAAAAGTAAAATAAAATCACAAGTTCAACAAAAAGTATATCACATTCATTATAAAACAAGTATATTTTTGCCAATTTGTTTAATTAAAATTATTCTTTCACATCGACATTCGATAAGACACTAAATTTTGACTTTTTCTCAAAAAAAAAAATTGTATCAAGTTTTTCCTGTAATTTTTAACTAAACAGCACACTCTCTCACGTATAAACAAAAACATCGTGCGTTTTTATGTACTAATATAATATATCATCTATACAACAGAATTATTATTCCAACTGCGAAAGAGTACTAATAACCACAGGAAAGCCCCCCCACAAGAGTCAAATTATATCTAATAAGTATCTCTTGGATACTTAATTTTGTATTCGTATGTACTATCTCGAATAGCAAAAGAATCATTGACATACGATTTTTTTTGTTCTGTTCCTTTTTGCTGTTGTGTTATTCTCTGCTCATTCTTCTCGAATACTTGTTACTTAACTTACACACCATCGAGCCTCTTCAATCATCATCATCATCGTCGTCGTCTTCGTCGTCGTCGTCATCATAATCAACATTGGCCCGTCGTCGTTGTGGTGTAGTCTACATCGTTACTTCATTGACATTTGTTTTGATTACAAATTTATTCACGGAACGCGCGATAAAACATAAATTAAATAAACCGCGAAAATTGTCTCCATACAAGAAAAAATTAAAAAAAAAAAAACATTTCCACCTCTTTTACATTTGTTTCAATTGAAATTCATTAAAAAAAAAACCAACACATTTAAGAAACAAAATCATATCAAAAAAAAAATAAGCGAACACGTTAAAAAAGAATTGTGAAAAAAAAGATACAAACATCGCGCACCTATAGTCTCGCATTCGTTTTGTTTGAGAAAAAGAACAACACAAGAACACGAAGAAAGTAAACGGCACTAAAAGACGGAGTAACAAGTATCTATAGTGGTAGAAGTTTTTCAGCATTATTCTATTATTTTTTTTCTGTCGTCGTTTGTTTAGGGGCAAACAGTTCGTTGGTCTTGCCTTGATTACGTTCGTTTGCTGAATCGGCCAAAGTTTAAGTGCAAAAGAATCTAATAATAAATATATACATGTATAGTAATAATTGTCGGAAAGAAAGAAAAAGTGTTAAAGAAGTTTGAAGTTTTCAATCTGTTGCTTCCTCCTCTTCGTCTTGAATCGGTTTTTTTTGTTCAACAAAAAAATAAAAAAAAAGACTCTTGAGTAAGAAGTTAATTGCCAAAACGTGGTTTGATAATCATCGCCTCATCATCACCAGCCGGAAGACAAGACAACGTCCGAGACTCGTCATCTAAGCAGAAGCACCAGCGAATTGTCTTCGTCATCATCAGCATCATCAGCTGCAGCCAGTGGCCAACGTTGTAACAAACAAAACAGAAAACATCATCTATTTGTCGCTCCTTACTTAACTGACACGGACGAAGAATCCTAAACAAATTGGTAAAACAAAAAATTGTAAAAACAGCAAACACATAAAACAAAATTATTCACACTGGTGGTTAATCCTTTTTCCTCTTCCTCTAAAAAAAACACGAACGTTTGACATACCACAACTTAGACCTAGACAAGACGTCGCAAAGTCGAAAAGGGGATGCACAGCTCTGTAACTCTTTTCGGGCAAACAAACAAGTTTTAAGACAACTTTTCTATTACAACTGCTCTTGGCTATATATACAGATTTAAAATCAAAAAAACCCTTAGACAATCAAAGTATCTGTTACCAATTTTCTCTCTCTTATTCTTACGGAACGGAAAATATCTACAAAAATAATAAAAAGCAAAAAAAGAAAAACTTTTATAAACTAGAAACAAAAACACGACCAACTTCAGTGTTCACAAATCTTGAAATACAATCAGTATTATTAGGCAAAACAAAACAAACAAAAAGAGAAAGAAAATATTTACAAGCAAGCGAGAAAGATACAAATAATTGTTGTTGCAATATTTATATAGATATACGTATTTATTTTTAATTTTTGTCATTTAATATAATAATTATTACTTTGAAAAAGAAATCAGCAGTATTTAATTTGTTCGTCTTAAAATTGTTACGGATATTTAAGAAACTTATATCTGAGCTTATAGAATAAATAAAAAAAAATTAGGAGAAAAACAGGATAAACGGAATTCGTGCAATAGAAAACCAGTAGAGGAAACATATATTCTTTTTAACCCTCAAAGGGAATCCGAACAGCTTTAAATAAAAAGAACAATTTTCATTTGAAACAAATATTCCTAACAAGAAAAAAATAAATAAAATATATGTAGTTATATTAATATTGCGAAATATAATTCAAAGCAAGTATAATCCGTCGCCACCAAAGAGTTTGTAAAACTTATATAAAAATAAAGCAAAACAAAAATACGTATGGTTGTTTGTTAGAATACTAAAAATAAAAAAATACATTTTACATATTTATTTTTTTGAAGATAAATTTAATTGTTTTTTGCATTGAATTTGATTTCTCATTTCTTTCTGCTTCACGCAGATTTAGCAAAAAAAAGCACACACTCAATTATTCCCTACATATCATATTACAATTTGCGTGCAATCAGTAACAAAGCATATTTTTATAAACGAGAATATACAAAATAAAAACCATATATATATATAGATGTGTGTTAGGTTGTTCATTTCATGGTCAATTTAAACAAAACAAACATATATACAAAAACAAAAGTCAATACTAGGTTGTAGGCAATCTCAAATCAAACATTCTTGATGTAAATCAGACCTTTTTGTTTGTTCCTTTTCTAAATAAAATTTGAAAATATAAATAAACGGTTTTTTTTTAGGGAATTCCATAGATTTATATTAGGCATATTTGTAACATAATAATAATCATTAGAATAAGTGTTAAGGTTATGTGAAATTTAAAAGACAAATCAAACTAAAACACACAAAAGAAATCGCGTTTTGACAATCAAAAATCATTAGCGTACTTAATATTCGTGTTTTTTATTCTAAATTGAGGACAGCGCATAATCACAATCAGATTTGTACCCAATTTAGGAGAACACAGTGAAACTTCGATAATCATCTACTCTAAATAAACTTTTTTCTAATCAAATAAAATATTTATATAACTTTTTACATATAAATGTTTCTACCATAACTCGACAATCTTTATAGATCTTGAAATCGCTAGATATTCTCTTAGAAATTCTATATACAAAGGGGAATTTAATAAGTCCTTTCATATCTCTAGACAATCTGTATTTTTTTTCTACATTCTTTTTTTTTTAGAATTAGGATATAAATGTCATAATAAATATTTTGAATGTGTATAATAAGCAAGAGTAGTTTCTAGAACAGAAAAAAAAATAAATATTTACTTTTGGGGTTTGGAAAAAGAGTAGCAATTCAAAATTGTTGCCACAACGTATTTCCCACCGGGCCTCGCTGTTTGTCCCCCCTTTTTGGCTCCGCAACAACAGACACAACAGACCAATACTCAATTGACTGCTGCCACATCGGCTGTTGTTAGTGCATTAGCTAATTCAAACAATCATCATCATCATCATCACCATCATTCCCTTGTGAATCCTTTAAATATCCATCAACAGCATCACCATCACCACCTATCCACTATACAAGTTCCCCTAATACACCCATCTATTGGCCAACAACATCAGACACCATCACAAAATCTTCACGATAGTTGTACATTTTTACCAAATTGTAACGGTCTCACAACATTACAACAAAATCAGACAAATAGTATCCACCTAAGTCAATATCCGAATTCGAATCCATCGGGATTGCCGTTGTGCTATTGTGGTCATTGTTGTTCAACTGATCCTCAATCACTTGCGCCGCCTGCACATCCGTCGGCAATTGTTAGTACGGTCACTCCGACATTGATCCTAAGTCGTTACACTGAAATAAATTTGTGTGATTCGATTCAACTGCAGCAACAGCAGCAACAACAGCATCAGCAGCAACAGCAGCAGCAGCACCAATTGTATCAGCATCAGAGTGGTGTTTTTGGGAAGCAACACCCAACAACAGCAACAACCACGACCGTATACAATCAGGCAACAAATATCAAATCAGTGTCCACAGCAACAGCAGCTGTATCTAATCAAACACACAACAAAGATATAATGGTAAGATTTGCATAAGAAAAAAATTAAAAAAAAAAACAATCAAAAATTCCATGCGATTCGACCAATTTTACCATATTTGTATCTTATAGATAAACAGAATCTAGACCTTGCCATATACTATTTGCCTACCACTGCTACACGAAAAAGCAAAACAACAACAAGAAAAGAAAAATTACTATTTATGTGTGTTTTCCTTTTAAAAACTTTGATTTTTCAAGTCTTTTGAGGAGGTTTTCCTTCAATTTAGTACCGATGTTCTAAAAATGTACTAATTCTGTACTAAAAATCCAAATTTCTCCCCACAAGCTGGCTCTTCATTCAAGCCGATTCGCTGATGCTTTATATTTGTTTGTCCCTGATGTTGGTGGCGGTGGTGGTGGTGGTAACAAAATGCTAGCAACCAAGACACTCACTTAACGAAAATTTTAAGAAAAAAAGCTTTTATAGATAGACTTTCAGTTTTATTATTTTTTTATTTTTTTAGTTTCGTAGCTTAGACAGTAGATTAACCTAATTCTTAACAAACAAAAATGTACTATCAACAGCAAATGCAATTAATCCAAACGTTACCGCATCCACATCATCTCCATCATCATCATCCAATCCATCCGACAAATCAACAGCAGCAGCATTTGCAGTTGCAACAATATCAGCAACAGCAGCAACAACAACAGCATCAAATGCAGCTGCAACATCAACAGCAATTTCAATTCCAACAGCAGCAGCAACAGCAACAACAACAGCAGCAGCAACAGCAACATCAACAGCTACAAATGTTGCAAACGTATATGCAAATGCAAGTGACAAGTCCTTTGATGACTGCATCGGCGGCGGCGGCGGCTACGACAGCCACCCACCAACAATTTGGTGGATCACCACCTCCGGTTGCAATTTCACAACAACAACAACAGCAGCAGCAGCAACATCATCAAGCAACAACGCCGACGGCTGCACACCACTTTGCGACACTGGCAACATATAACCCAGCTATTACACTAATACCATTTGCAACATCGCCAACAAACAATAACAATGTAAATAGCAATCCCAATCATACTAATACTAAATGTTTTATCACTAATACTAATAATAATGGCGGCCTAAGTGCCATCGCTGCATTTGGCAATTGTGCTAGTAGTGCTCTGTTGTCAATTGATAATCATCTCAGTCATAATCTGATAAATCTAAATGATAATGAAAATTTACATAATAACAATAATATTGGTGGTGGTGGTGGTAGTGGTCCTGGTAGTGGTGATTCAACAACTAATCTAACTACTAGCACTACGCCTGGTAGATATAGTTCTGCGTCTTCTGATTGTTCTATGCCATCGCCATCTTCACACTATTCTTCTCCTAACAAGGTTTGTTCTGTTTTTCCTGCCTCTGTCGTTACTGTGTTTCTTTTTTTTTAGTTGATTTGATTTGTTTTATGTTTTTAAATTAAGTTTAAAGATTTTTTCTATGCGCTGTAAAATCTATTACTATATTTGATTTTTATTGATGTATGTGATATTGTTTTTCTACCTAGTAAATTGATGTGATTTCGTTTCGAGTGGCCTGGCTTTGTTTAGTTTTTATTTATTTATTAGTAATTTATTTCTGTTAAGTTTTTACCAAGAGAAAAATCGAAATATTGTTTTTTTTTATTTTATTTTCCAATTTTAAATGAAATAAAAAAGTCTGCGATCCAAATCTTTGTTTTATTTTGCTTTTTAAATGCGTAGTCGATGCCTAAATTTAATCGAGTAACCGTCTTGAGCGGTGGGCTTCCAATTGGGGATATAGTTACTTACTGAAGAGATAAATTTAGTCTTCCTTATAATTTAAATTGTGTTTTTTCATCGAAGTTTTAACCAAAAAAATTGTCTCTGTTTTTTTTAACCAAAAAAATTGTATTTCTGTTTTTTTTTTAAATGCCTACAAATGGCGAGCGTAGTAAGTTTCCTAAGATAAGTCCACAAATCGAATGAAAACTAGAAGGAAAGATGTATATTGGCTTAAGCCGGATTTTAATCAGCCTAAAAGTCGGCAAGGTTTTCTGACAAAATGACATAAACCTACATAACAGTTGATGCAAGGATTATCCTTCAGATTGTGAAACTATTACCATTTAAACAAATTGCAAAAGTTGGTTGCATACCCCAAAGGACCCCATGATCAACAAATTTCTCCAGTGTCCCTAATTGATTATTATTGCTGCCAACTCCTGTTTGGGATGTATACCTACTGCGAGTCTCAGAAGTGTCAAGTAGAGTATAGTTGTGGTAATACCTTGTAATTACTCAGAGAACTCCAAGTACTTCACCCAATCGAATGCTTAATTGTAGGGATACTAAGGGCTATCCCAAAATTTGATCTTAGTCTGACAATCATATTTCGGGTTAAACCCAAATGCATAAGAGATAACCACTGTTTACGTACATCTTTTGGGTGTCTTCTTATTTCGAGTCAACTACACAATATAAATTTCTCTTTCAAGTCAAATAGGAATGTATTCAGGCTTTTCTTATACAGAAACATGTAGAGGGCGGTTCACTTGAATTATAAGAACCTTGGCTGGCATTTCACAAACATTCTTTGGAAAAAGTTGTATTTCTAGCTGAAATAGAAGGTACTTGTAATTTTTAAAATTCAAGTGTACTGATGTTCGCCAGTGCAATGGTAAAAATGATTTGTGCTTTTCCGCAGGTGGAACCTGAAACTCCCCGGTTAGTAGTGCAACTGATTAAACCAAAGACCTACTGTATAGATGGATGATGATGTAACCACAACATCCCCGTAGTTAATAATATTTCTGTCGCTTGTTGAAAGTAAATGGCCGTGGAAGCAGTTAGCCAGGTCCCAGTGTCAGTCTCATGAACAGAAAGGTTAAGATGAACGGTACCTTTTTCCAGCGCTCAGTCCGGTCACTTATACTTAGGATAAATAAAAAGCGTGAATTTCAGAAATGTTAGTGTTTTTATTGCCTGTTTATGACTCTACTTTTCTTTGCTTTACTGAATTTTGAAGAATGGTTTATCACTTATGTTTAAAACAGCAAAATCATGAAAGGCCTTCTCCTTTTTTGTTTGAAGCATATTGTGTGGGTCAAATTTTGGGCGAACAGGGAATTTAGGCTTTTATAGTCTCAACAGTTTCAAGTCTATCAAAACACTCCAAAGACTACCTCCATAGTATCACAATAAGTAACTGATTGACGTTAAATCGCACAAGGTTCACTGGTCCAATTTAGGCTGCAATACTGTCATAGAATCGAGCTCCCAGTAAATAAATGGTTCCTCTGCTAATAAAGCACATAGCTCCATACTGCAGTTGAACGGAATTAGCGGCCTGATCAATGTCGGCTTTGTTTTCAAAAAATTAATGATAAAAGTAAAGTAATGTATTTTGAACTACTGTCTCATTTGAAGTAATGAGTCTTTTTGTTGCTTAAGATCATTCCAAATATGAAAGTTTTGTTTATTCACGAACCCATAAGTGATAAGTAAGCCTCCTCGATTACAATTTGAATGAATGGGAAGCGTTCTTCTATAAACACAACTAAATTGCTCTTGTTGTCAATTTGTCATGGGTTTGTATTGTTTGCATATACCGGCAATGCTTTCGAATCCATGAATGAGTACCATGTGGCATGGTAAATGAAATATTTTTTTTAATATTTAGGCAGCATTTGTAACCGTGTTCGTTTTAAAAGACCTCACAAAAGACCTCTGCAATTGCCATACACTCTTTGCCAGATGAAATCACTTACAACGCGCTGTTCAGCGGTCGAATGGACTGGGCTTCCACCTGCCTAATAAAACCGTTATCAAATTTTTAGCTATAAGTTGAGACCATCTTATAACAAACACAACTATAATAGGGTTCTGCAATTCACATTCTCGTTAGTCCGGTTAGTTAGCTCAAACAACCCCAAAACCATATTTTAAACCATCAAACCAATCAAATTCTATCAAATATTCTATCGTTAACCACAGATATATGCTTTTCCGTACAAATAAACATTGACTCATGGGAAAACGATTTTCTAACTCTCATATACGCATGGGGAAGTATACCCTATAATAAATATCTATCAGTACGGCTTCTATATGTATTCTTATCTTTATATGCCAAAGTTAAATTCGAAGAGAACAGATAGCAGTTTCGGTTACCGATAATAAAACTTTCAGATAAAATTTCCGCATTTAGTGAGCTACTAATATTTGTGGTAAATACTTGTATAGCCAAAATCGCGTTTTTTCGCAGTTGTTCCCAAATGTATCGGAACTCGGCAGAAAAATATCCATCTGCATTTTGACAGGAGTATTTGTTTATTCAAGCAAAAAAATACTGTGGACAGAGAAATCAATGAACGACGATATTGAATAGTTTACAAATATTGGTCCCAACTCACGATCGCTCCTACTTTGGAGTAACGTTACAGCCGGTTTTATTTCAACAAACCAAAACGAACATTTGGTTTAAACTTGTATAGCTGCCTTTATTTGTAGAGTCAGCTGCGATAGAGTCAGCTACAGCGAATGATAGTGAGTACAGCCCGTTTATTTAAATACACTGGGAAAATTAAAGAAAATGTTCAAAAAGAAACATGAATACTAGTAGAAAGTGAATGAATGTGAGGGATATAATTATACTAGTGACACGGTGCAATCCATGTGCTGCTACATGTCGTTTTACCCTGATTTATTGTGCATCGGTACCTGTAGTGTATTTTTTTTTTAAATAAGTTTACCTTTTCTGAACCTTTACAACTCAATTTTCGGTCCACTGTTCAACCAAGTGCAAACCCATTTTCCGATAAAGGGTCGAATGCAACCTGATAATGTTTATTGCTTTGCGGTCGGTAAAAGTTATATTTTTACATCGCTTTCGACTTACAAAACCGTAATGCATATTGAACACCAATTGCTTCATGTATTGCTTAAAAAGTCATCACTTTTAAAATCAATTTGCAATATTTTTATATTTAAACAAAAAGACCCGCTCAATATGAAACTACATATATGGCACAATTTGTGTAAGCTCAAAAAGTTGACAGCATTATTATATTTTACATATAATTTGTAATAGAGAGAAGAATACGTATATGTTGTAAATTGTTATAAATAAAAAATACGAAAAATTCGAAAAATAAAAAGTAAAATTCCTTTAAATGAAATCGACAGCATTTTTCTCATTTTATTTAATTTTTATTTAAGTTTTAATTTAATTGTTTGAATTTTTACTTCAATGCATAGTTTTGAAAGCTGTTGTTGGTAGAAAAATTCATCTCATCTCCATTGTTCTTGTTGTTAAATTTATTGTAATAGCAAAATGTATTAGCTATGTGTGTGTTTTACAATTTTTTTTATCTAACATCTAAGAATTACCATAAACCTTTTGTTAAAAAACATAAACAAATAGCTTACTTAATTAAAATTGTACAAAATTGCACCGGTTTAGGAAACTTATATCTACAACAATTGACAAAAGACCATGGAATCATATTTTTTTATCAATCTCTTACACAAACCCTATTTTTTTTTACAGTTGTAAATCACTCGCATTTATGGCAAGGTCTATTTAATTAGGCATGTTCTTTTTTTATTTTATGTAATTTTCTTCTCTTAAAATCAGTATCAAGAAAAATAATTGGATTTTTGAACTTTTAAGCCCTCGGTGGGCTTGAGATATATGTTGTGGCAGGTTCCCAGTTTCCAGTTTTTCGTATTAAAAAGGTTTTAAATTGAGCTTTGTTTTAAATAGGTATAAGTGTTCTCATGAGTTCCGGAATTTCACTGAAATTGAGCACTGATTTATGGGAATATCGACTAAAGTCCTATAAGGTTGAGATAGATTCTTCCCAAATATTTTAATCTTTGTTTCGAAATCGGCAACGCGTTTAAAGGGAATAAGTTCAGTCATCCAGCGACTCAGATTCAATTCACGGTTAATTAAGAGTGTGACAAAATATATTTTAAAGTGTTTTCGACAAAAAACCGCGGTGGTCAAAACTTGGAAGTAGCACTGTGAAGAAAAAAATTCAGCCGCGATACTAAAAATCGTTTTTAGTATTCATGTTAAATTTTTCGAACTCGTAATTGCGAAATTTTCCATACAAAATTGCATATTCTACGCTAAAAAATATATAAGTTGAAGGTTAAAAATGATTATTAGTAAGACCCAAGGCCTAGAAGTCGTAAGTCAGGTCACAACTAACAATCATTTCCATTCCCCGCTCCTTAACCGACTGTTTCAGTCTTTGGAGGTTAGGTTTCTTTTCTTTAGCACCGACTTAGTCGAGACCTTGTTCTACTGTTTTACGTATGTGAAGACCTGCTCCACCCATCTTCCCTAGCGTTTTTATTTGTTCATATTTGTTCTATCTCGCTGTAGGTATATCTCGTCTAATTTGTCGTTGATTGGTCCCCCCCCCCCCCCCCCCCAACGACAATTTCTCTTAAAACTGCACAGCATATATTCTACTAGGCTGCCTTTTTAGCCCCAATAAACCATTTTGACATTTGTCTGATGGAGCAGTTCCAAGGTAGGTTGAGTCCATTACAGCTTTAAAGTCACAGCTTTTTTTGTGACACTCTGTCCGTCGATGATGTGTGTCCCTTCTTGATAACACACCAAGTTTTGTGGTTGTTACATTCTAAAATCCTAAAGTCAGCGTATCAAATCAGTTGAATTGACTTCTGAAAGATTGTAGCTCGAAAGTTGGCCTGTGAATTAAGCACAATTTTTTAAAGTATGGTTTTAAAAAAGCCACATCTTTTTGCCCTTTTTGACAGCAAAGCTCGTAGTTAGCTCATTACAGAACTTGATGCAGCAACAATCTTTGTCCATCGTCGGTGGAAATTGACAGAGATGCCAAACTAGACAAAGCGACAGCTTATGTCTGTGAAGCTGTCATAATTCGCTTTAGACTTGAACAAAAAGATGGTGCTTGTCGTTTGGACCTCTTGCGTTTTTACCAGAACCTATCTCCCCGGTTATTTCTACTGACTTTTAAACCGCACTTGCACTGGGTCCGTGGTGTTACAGAAGCTGATTCCCAAAACGATTGTCCTTGCTAATCGTCAAAGTGCCACTGCTATATAAAGAAAAAAAACCTAAAAGGTGTAAAAACCTCCATGAGCACTATTCCGACCGGCAGTTCTTTTCTCCGCTCATTAGTGTTTGCATTTGCAATTCATCAAAAAAAATAAACTGCCCCGAGTTCATAACCTGTACAAACCTATTCATATATTTGCATTGGTACTCGCATATTGCTGGCTTTATTTTCCATCTCAGCCGCAGAGGAAATGGAAAACACGCTCAACATGCACAATCCTCATTCACATTCTCATTGATATTCCACTTGCACAGTGAATTAAATAAGTAATTTATGGTTTGACCTATATCAACTTTTTTACTTATCAACTCTACACTAATACCAGAATCGCCTTCGATTTAGATTATTTTTTGTGCTTTCCTCTCATACCTACCAACCAACTGGCATTCTTTTTAAGTTCGTGTTTAGTTCTGATTTCGGTTTAACCGTATCCCTCCCGACAACAGAGAACAGACATGCAACACAAACACATTTGAAAGTTTCTTCCTAAGGGCCACCTCGAATTCTAAACACAACCCCCGGTGTTTGTGTGTGCATTGGAAGGGTTTTTTTTGCATTTTTTAGTTGGTGTGTTGGCCTTTTTTTCATCGGGATAAAATTGAAATGAAAATATTTGCACAAGAAACTACCGACGACGGACGACTATGTTGAATGGATGGAGAATATATGGTGTAGTTGATATCCTCAATAATTTTATAGTCAGTGCTTAGTCCTTGCCACATGAGAGAGAGTGGATTTGCAGTATATTTGTTTTCTCTTATCTGAAATAGTTAAGGACTATCCCGTAGGTTTTCCAATACGCCCTCATCACTTTCATTGATACTGCTATCCTCATTATCCTGGTGGAGGGTTTTTTCTATTCCATTTCTATACTCCACTTCAGTTGTATAGTAACGCAGATAATGCGGTCGATTGTGGGGGCGGCAGCATAATATACTTTTACCGGAATTAAACGTCAATTGACTAGCATTTCAATATAACTACTGTGTGGCCGAGACTTGTTTTTGTGCAATCGTTGTTGGAAAATGTATAGATACTCAACCTCTACTCGTACTCGTTTTTTTAAGTGAAGTTAGAGAACTATATCCGCATAATTTATGCTTTGAGCGTTCTATGCGAACAAAGTGATTGGTGGATGAAAGTCCTCACTCGGCACTCATATATTGGCACTCATGGAAATTATATGTAAAATCTATTTGGTCGTAATATTGATCAATTGTTTTATTTGCAAATCTCTTTAGATGCACGTTACTCAAACACATCAACTGAGTGCATTCTATAAAAGCGAGTTTCGTCTCTTTGAAAAAATATAGTATAAAAATTGCTCAGTAGTTAGCTCTTGTTAACAAACAAATCATAAGAAGACCCACTGCACATTGTTCCAATATTATTTCTGTTTGTAGTGGTTGTCAATGTCGCTAATTCCGTTTAGCTGCTTTAAGAAAGTTGTATTCGTAGATTTAAAATTTTATCTCAAGCTTTGAATGACTGTTGCTTCATAGGGCTCATCAATTTCACGCCCAAATTAATAATCTATGAAACAGCTGAGATTCGGGACAACTCATCCATGAAAATGTGTTCTTACTTTATTTGTTGGAAAGGAATGGGTTCTCAGGAAAAACTTGCATACCTGTTTTAAAGTTTATGCTGGGGGAGAGCAATCCATCCGCAAAAAAACTGCAGTGGATTAAATGTCCAGTAGATGAGTTGTCCTTAAATGTAAACAATGGCATTGGATGAGGTGTATGAATGCAATATATACCCAACTCTTTATATCTGGTTTCTAGAACAAACGAGATCCACCTGAAATATGTTTTGCAAGTTTCGTACATTTTTCTCTTAAAAAACATCGTATAAAACAGCGGTTTTTGGGCTGTTGTTATTCAACTACATAAATGCCGTCATTGTTGTTGTGAATTTAGGATTGATCTATCGTAGAGTTGCCGATGAGCGATCCACCTGAGATTAAGTTGGTAGAATCTGGGAAGCTGATGATAAGCTGATGTCAATCACTACTCCAAAATGTTGTATGTACGGCCTCAGGATACATCCGGTCTTTTAGTTGCAGTTCTTAATCGTGTTTTCGACTTGCAGTTTTAGCCACTTCCACCACTGTGATATCATCAGCACAACCAATGATCTCTAGTCGGTCTAACATAATGGAACATTGTGTTCGATCAAACTTGTCCTAGGACAGACCCTTTAGAGCTGCTCCAGTAATTTGACACGTCTTTGACCAATTTAACTTAACAACTCAGAACTCACCTAAAATTAGATGCGAAGAACAGAAATATAAAGCAAGATTTTTTGTGATTTTTACGAAATAGTAATAAACGCACACTGCTTACAAATTTCCGCACCCTAGTGTGCGTTAGCTTACTGTAGTTAAATGCGTCACATCTTCTCTAAATTTTTCCCGAATGCATTTGCCAGGTGACAACAAATAAAATGCATTTTTAAATAATTGTTTGGGGCATGCTTTTAGTTGCGCACACTAATGTGCGTTTTCACTAAATGCTCAAGTAATGTAACAACAAATCATAATAAACATGTGCGCTTATCAATTCCCTTGCCCTATCCTCCTTTACACGAATGATTTACCTAGTTTTGGAGTATTTAATTGCGCACACTGATGTGCGTTACAACAATTTTCAATTATATGCTGTTAAAACTCGTATATTTTCTAGTGTAGCAACCTTCATGCACCTAGTTTCTAAATGAATTTGCCCCGACGTATTGAAACCCATGAAAATTGAAGCTTTATGTATTTTTCTATCTGTCCATATCGGTCAAATTAGAAACAAATCCCTTGGTCAGAATCCTTTCCGAATAACGCTCGTCGTGTAAACTAATTGAATTTCTGTGCAGACGGAAAAAATAAAACCCAGCACACGTCGTACATCAATCCGACCGTGCATAGAACCATTTTAGCATATTAAAATCTCAAAAGTTAATATTAATCTAATTCTTCTTTTTTTTTTAATAAAATTTGCATTCATCTTCCGCCATGAAATGAAAGTAAAAACCTCGCATCCTTCATGCGTCGTTTTTTTCATTCATTTTTCAACAATATACAATTTCTCTTGCAAAGCCAGCCGTACGTGAAAACCCTTCAAACCCACAACGAACGAAAAAAAAAATCACAAAAATCGCAAGCGCTTCTTTTCGCTTTGTACACAAACGTTGGTGGGGATTTGGTGAGTTTTATAACCATCAAACAACAAAGAACCAGCAAAGCAAAACAAAAGCAAAAAACAGAAAAAAATTCAATTGTTTTTTTTTTTGTTTTTGCTACTGTGTGTCTTCTTCCTTTTTGGTGTTCCTGCGGTGTGGGTTATCCCAGTGTACTAGTTGGTTCATGGAACATAGCATTATAATCCTTTGAATGAATTTCATGCTAATTGACAAACCTATGCAAAATATTCACATGTTCGACTTAATCCATCACTGCAGGGATGGCGAGCGTGAGTTTAATTTGTTTATACAAGTTTTTATGATTAGCTATTGAGTTTTAATGTCGTGCATGCAACACATATGCACAGTGTATAATCCTTGGACACAAAACGCCACTTTCCATTGATGAATAGATAAAAATCGATTCTATAGATAAATGGTTTCCTTGCTCCTAGATACTAGGTAGGTGGACGGTTTTATATTTGTTTCACATGTCATGCACTATGTGCGCCCGAAAAGGTGATTCACTTAGCTGCTAATGTATTTATCTTACTACCACCAGTAGATATCGTTGGTCGCTAGTTAAAAATGTATGCGAAAAAAACACACACCCCACATTGTACTGTATGTGGTTTCATGCACACTGTCGTGTTGTCATAGAGATTAAACGGCAGTTGATGTGTGCGCTTCACATTTGCTGGTTACTTTGATATACACCGCTGGGCAAAAGTCCTCCCCGTATGCACAGACGGCTGGCGGCGGGAAAAAAACGCAAATCCATTATGCAACTTTATGTTATCCAACAGGCTTAAGGACAACCCCACGCTCTGAGGAGTTATTACATTTATTACACTCTTGCCATATCCTTGTTCACATTTTTAAATTGTCATCCCTTCTGGTTGTACTGTGCCGACGCGTCGCCGTCACTTACAGTACCGCACGATTGCCAAGCAATCTAAGCCAAGCCAATCCACTCGGGCGAGTCAACTGAACGAAAGCTTTGCCGTTCATTCAGTTAACACTACAAAAGTAAATAGCGCGAGTTTTTAATTAAATGAAAATGGTAACATGCAGCTTTTCAGTCACGCTGCCGGCGACGACGCCAGACGTTTTCTTCATATCCCAAGAACAGTGTTGTCCTTTCGTTCGTACGTGCGCCCCTTCACTTTTGGCCCACGTGATTGTGTGCACCCGTAGTATTTCACACACCCCCGTGCAATAAAAGCACACATACCTTTGGTGGAGAACTGGATAGGGTAAATATTGATATCGCCCTCATATGCGTTCGTGGGGCATTCAGTTTAGTCGAGATTGAGGTAGAGATAGAACGATAGTGGTAAAGGTACCAGTATCGTTTGGAGGGAAGTTGTATTTGAATTTGTATGCTGAATGTTTGTGCGGCAGTCTCACGGTTAATTTTGTTGTATCGTTGGTAAAATGCTTTCTATAGAGCGCTACAATATTTGGTAAGGTCTGGTCGTCGTCTGGTCTGGGTTCGTGGCTACTTTTCCAAGGGACAGTCTGGTAGCTCTCAACGCGCAAGGGTCCCACTAATTTCTTCTTTTCTATCAGTAATGTAATTCAACATGCAGATTTTGAAAAATTACTTACCTCTAGCGTCTGCCAAACTTCTGAGAAATGAGAAAACTTCTCAATTCAGACGTTTGGAGTCGTCACAAAGTTGTAAGTCCCTTTCATTCGTCCCAAATATAAAAACGAGCTACAGTTTTGGGCTGTTAGAGAATTTGTAGAAACTGATTCCAGGCATTTGATGGCAGCTTGACTATCCGAGAAGGTACGGATATCTTTAGCAGATATCACCTTTTACTTTCAGCCAAGTTAAGACTTGCTACTGTGATCAGGAAGACGTAAAAAGAGGCTAAGATTAAGTTTGTCGGAGAAGACACCTCCACCACCGTCTACATCTGTGAAAAAAATGGATTGCTTCATCCTCCAGGAATGATCTGTTGGCAATGGAGACCTTGAAGTTTCTATCGAATTGTAATACTGGTGTAGCATAGTGTACGATTGCTGTGAGGTCCCTGAAGTTGTTCAAGATAGCGGCATGGCCAGTTATTTTGCTGATCCATTGTGAAGTAGCTTTGAGTCGTACGGCTGCAGAAAATATCAATTGGTGTCAGATGAAACAGGATGTCAAGTGCGGCGGACGGGGTAGTGCGAAGAGAGTTTCGTAACTTTTATAGTTGATCTTGTCTGTTAGACTACCTTACCCAAAATACTGATAGTGAACTGTATCTTCCGCACCATACTGTTTATACATACACCTCAAGTTCAACTGATGAAAAAACACCTAATTTAATACCAAACACCAAGGTTATATGGTCGGACGACAATTCATCTGTTGTCCTTTCCCGCGCCCCTATTTCAAACCGAAACCTTCTTCTTCATAAGCAGCTCTCCCCTCATGTGCACTCGTCTACATGTAACATTTATGGTGGCGGAGCCTTTGGCAATTTTTGCATATATGTAACACATGTAGGTTGTAGGTATACCGAAAAAATTAGCATTGCCATGCCATTGCATTAAGTAGATGGCTAATATCGAAAATGTCGAGTAATTATTATTACTTTTCTAGTTCAAATGGGTGTGTTGTGTGCGGCTGGTGTCAGAAAGTCCAAGTTTCAATTTTCGTAATTGTATTCAAGTGTTCCTTTTGGATCACGTCCCATTTTGACATGTGTGTTCGTTCTCTAGGTACATTGAATTTCTATATTAGCACTTGAATAGTGCAGCATTAATCATTTGAAAAATTTTCGTCTGTGTATTTAATTTAACCAAATGGATTTTGGTCATTATTGTTAAATTTTATGTGCGAGGCATATAATGAGCACATGTAAGGTAATTGTTGACAATTTGTAAGGCGAGACGTTGGGGCTATTGTTTTGTTTGGGGAATTTAATTTCATAAAGTGCCCAAAAAGTGAAATATTTGTACGGTAATAGCTGTCGAGTTGAAAGACTAATTGACGCAGTAATGGAAGGAGCTGTTACTACGGGAAAAATAGTTTAGTTTTAAAAGAATTTTGCAATAGCTGCTGCACTGTAATCAATGGAACTTTCAAACGACTGATAAACATCCGCTGGTATAGCTCCCCTGATAAAGTCTCTCAATTCGCCAGCTCAGTCCTAAAAGTATAGAAAACTTCAACAAGCCAAATGTTGCAAGCAGCATATAGCACTCTATTTATTTATTTTTAAGCGACCCAATCTAATTGTTAATCCCGAACGATCCTTGTACACGATTTATATGTTTTTATGGCCTCAGCCTCAGCTTGAATATTTATGGAGTTATTTGAGTAACAGGGAACCATACTTTCATTGATGGAAGTTGGTAAGCCTAGTGGACCTGTGGTTCAATTTTAGTGCACTCATACCAGAGTCCACTTTCTATTATCCAGCAACAAAATCGACAAAAGTTCGATGTAAAAACTCAAGGAACTCCAAACATCCTAATGGTCGAGCCTATGCGGGCGGAATGTGGCGTGCCTCTGCCTGTTGTACCAAAGTGGCCCATTTCGGTAGACATCTTCCTCTAAACATCTACTTTAATACAACAAACACATGTCTAGTACCAGGGTAACTCTTGACCATCGCGTTGTTCTCATAAATTTTAGTGGGACTATCGTAGCTTGAAGAACAGTTAACAGACGCTGCTAGGTAGACACACTTCACTAAAATCCACTTGATATTTTATACCTCTTTATATGGCAACACCTTCCGCACCTCCTTTTATTCAAATTTCAGTTGATCGTTTTCAAAAAAAAACAACGAAAGGGCAGACGTTCTGGCCAAGGAAGGAGCTGGGCTCCCACTTGATGCAACGATCGAAGGTATAAGACCACCCATGGCTGTGGCCAGAACAATACTTTTTGAAAAAGTTTTCAATAAAGCGAACGCAAGGTGGGAACAATTAGAAGGGCATCATTTTTCAAAGGCACTGTGGCCCGCTTTAAATCGGAGGAAGTCTGAACAATTCATCAATTTTAGCAGAAAAAAGTTGAGAACAACGATAGAAATACTCTTTGGAAACTTCCTTCTCAGGAAGCATGCCATAAGACTAGGCTTAGCTAATACGGATACATGTAGGTACTGTGAGGACCTACAAGTCGCGGAAGACATCTCACGCCTTCTTTGTGAATATCAAGCAATTGCTCGGAGTAGAAGAAAGTATCTCAGCATGCACTCATTTAATAATTTGTAAGAGGTTGGTTCCTCTTAGCCGTTCCCTGGGGATAGCGATGGACCCGATATGGTGCCTGGTATATTGTGTCGATCTCACAACGCCCATCAACCTAATCTAACCTAACCATTCAAAAAAATGTATGAGATTGTCCTATTTCTACGAGTTAACACTGACAGAAGCTTAAAAAATAAGCAATTAGTTGGCGCTGCAGGTCCGTATAGTTGCCCATGTTCTAGCTGCATTCGTTTTGCGTGAATATTTATTTTTTTGGACCAGTGGTAAGGACCCACAATTTTATACCTCAATTGCGAAGCCTTTTCTAGACAGTCTTACTCTTGGAATTCGGATGATTTTCAGACACTTAAAGGAGGTGGCGCAATGGAAAAACCCTCAAATATAATTTCTGTATTTCCTGGGGGCCGAACCGGAGTCACTTTGCAACTTTGTCGCGCATATTTTCTGTTTGTGAGAAACCACTGATGACTTT
The DNA here is from genome assembly GCA_936431705.1 of Cheilosia pagana. Classification (NCBI taxonomy): domain Eukaryota; kingdom Metazoa; phylum Arthropoda; class Insecta; order Diptera; family Syrphidae; genus Cheilosia; species Cheilosia pagana. Next base: position 87,266,887 of record OW386166.1, on the reverse strand, counting down.
TAACTTGAGATAGAATATAAAAAAATGGAAGGAAGTTGTCTCTCTCTCTCTGCTCACCTTTGAAACGAACTAAATGTTCTTTAAAAATGACAAGGAACTCCAACGAGGACTCGATTCGTAAATTTACAGCGTTAAAAAAATATGGTCAAGTGCCGATAAATTTAGAAAATCCCTCCTCAATTAGTCCTGAGTTTATTAACCGCTTGAATTTGCTTCGCCCTAGTTTTGAGAAAAAAAAAACCTTTCTACTGGTACGCTGACAAAAAATTCGTTCAAACCTATGCTGCTTGACGAAAACTCCCCAACTATTCATTTTTTGCGTCGTTCTACATTAACTTGGCCTCCAGTCCAGCCGTCTTCCATTGGGTGGCAAGTAATTTCAAAGTTTTATCAGGTAGATAGATATTGCCTCTTACTCCGTGAATTATTGTTTTTTTTTTTCCTTCTCTCTGATGTCCTTTATTATTAGATTTGTATCCAGTTGTATCATCTGCAACCGGCTGCTATTCAGAAGATCCCTTCTGCCTTTAGGAATCACACACAAATGAGTAAAATAATAATAAAAGTTGACTTTGTCCTAAAAACTTTTCCTCCTGCGAAAAATATTGTATTTCTTTTTTATTATTAATTTTTAAAAATTATCACAGAATGAATTTTTTACCGAAAGGCTCGAGAGCACATAAAAAATAAAAATGTTGTAATATCCCAACGTCACAATTGCTGTCCTCTGTCTCTCGCAGCGTAATATATCGAAGTGTAACAATATTTTGTAACTCAATAAGGACAACGCACAATTTGAAGGAACAGATGTTTCGCTGCTCCTCTTTTTTTATTTTGGAAATTTGTCGTGCGCTATTAAGATTCCCCGATGTAACATTTTTTCGCTCCCACTCAGTGAAGTCCTTTGAAAAGTTTGAAAGGAACAACCAAAAAATATCGTGCTTGACGAATGTGTGTCACAAGGCAGTCATGTATGTGAAATGAGAAATATGTTATCAGCAATCCCACCCCGTTGGGAATCCATCGTCTTATGGACACAAACATCAGTCACACGTGGGATGACACGTGCTCAAATAGGCTCAAAGGAAAATAAAATTCATTGGAGAAGATGACAGTTGTGGAATACAGTCATGGGGGTTTTTCGAGGATTTATGTACCTATCCCTTTTTTTTTATTTTTTTTTTTTTGACCGAAGGAGCAATTCTTCTATGTACCCTTGTCTAGGATTTACGTAGATCTTTAGGGCGCTCACCTGGCTCAGGCAATTTGAGTGTCGACGGTTGTTTTTTTTTCGTCCGAATTAATGGAGAAAACAAAAAAAAGCCAACCCTGTTGCGCAACACCGTGGAGGTGGGAAAATTAAAAAGTTCACAAGAAAGATGGGAGTCAGTCAGGACAGAAATAGACTAAGAAAAAAAAATCGCACTGCGAATGTGCGTCGGAGGAAAATTTAAATTGCTTTGCACAACAAAATTTCACTTCAGTGACTTTTTTTCTGTTCTATTAGATTGCGATGGTTATTGGGTGAACAGGAGTTGTTTAAAAAATAAAAAATAAAACTCAAATTTGCACATCGATTGGCGAAATGATGTTAAAAAGGACAAAAGTTGTCGTCATTTCTTTGTTGGACTTGTAATTATTGTTTCTATGTGGGTGGGTTTGAAAAAGGTAAATCTATTTTTTAAGGCAGTAGATGAGTTTAAGGTGAAAAGGTTTCGCAGGCGGAAATAAGTTAATAATGTTGTGCCAACTTTTGTTGACTTTTTAATCTTTTTTTTATAGAAATACTTATCGCCTACGGCAGCTATCCAATAGTAAACTTGGCTGAGGGAACTTCTTAATGCAGATGTATGCTTAAGAGACTTCTGAAACTACCAGAGTAGACTAAGGGCCATTTGCTGATACGACTCATAGCGAATTAAGTGCCACATAAACTCTTATGTGACAGTTTATGCCCTAGAAAAAGTAGCCCATAAGTATTTAAGTAGAACTTAAATCGTAAAGAGTCGTATGAGCAAACAGCCCTAAACATTTCAGCAATTGACATTGGGGTTTTTAAATCGGAGCTTGAAAGTAGTCCTCGATATGATTAATAACCTCCTGATAGTCGACGAAGATGTGTGTAGCTTAACTTATTGGAAAACGTCTTTTACCATCTTTTCTAAATATTTGCAATGAGACATAATCATATTTTTTCTTCAACTTCGGCATAGGCATAGTTCGGGAACAAATCTTGGGTCGCCTTTTTCAAAAGTGTCGGTCGATCGTCTTAGATAGCTTCGTCAGTAAAACCGCTGAACACTACGAAAACGCCATTCAATATTGCCGAATTCGCCTCTCTTATTTTTAAGAACAGTCCAATCTCGACATCGCAAAGCTTTCGACTTAAGTAGGTAGGTAGGTAAGTTGGTGCTCTTGTGGCGATTGCCACGGCTTCACGTAGACCATCAGTTGGGTCCATTGTGTCCAATTACGGAAACCATCCGTTGAATATCTGTTGGTGAATTTTATTATGCAGCTTATGAAATTAGAGCCCCATAGATTTAGTAAGAATCGCTTGAGGTCTTAAAGCTCTGTTGAGTTCATTTTCTATAGTTTGTCCTGAGAGAAGCTGAGTCTGTTTATGTACAAGAACCACCCAGATTTGAGTATGAATCTCAGTAGTGCTTTAAGATCCACATTCTCTAGTTCATCAAAGAAGTAACTATTCAGAAACTTTTCTTATGCAGATTGCAGTCCTCTGGTGTAGCTGGTATCCGTTTTCGTTAATGTGCAATAATAGTCTGGTCCTAAGATCGCAATTTTGTTTACGCAATATCTCGATAGTTATATCTGTGTAGGGATTGCAATGCACACTAGCAGTTTGCGTACTAACCCAACCTAAAACGTCAATTTTGTTGTTAGCGCTGCTAACCCTAAGAAAGTCTTCATTCGGCTTCGCTACATCTTTTTAAAGTCAAACTCATTGCAACTCTCAACTGCAAGGAGTTCGGCCTCAAGAGCTTCGGTTTTTAGTCCAAATATGCCAGTTTAAACTTGAGATTCCTTTTGCGATCCGTTGCTAAACCAGATCTAGCTTCTCGGTCACAGTTCCGCTGCACCATTACCCCAGTTTCTGCCTCAAGCAATCGTCCTTAATCATAGAAGGAGAAGGAGTAAAAATACCCATTTTTGGAATTGAGTCAAATATTTTCAGCTCAACTGATTAAAACTAACTTCTCATTCATTGCACTTCTTGCAGTCGTCTTCTACTGCTATTGGACAGGTTCACTATAAACCTTTTCGCCTGTGCGACAGCTTTAGCAACGCATTAAGCTTCACATTGCTTAAACTAGTTTCAAGGTTACTCACTGTTGTGTCGCTGTGTGAATACTTGTTCCTTCCGTCAAATGTGTACCCCAAGAATGTGATGAATTGGAGCCTTGACCCTGCAAAAAGCTAAGAAGAAAGTCGCCCGTTCTATTTTGAGGTCTTTGTTGGAATTTCTTTTATTAGGCTTGCACAAATATGCACCCTTTCACGCTTGCTCCTACGTTTTAGAGGTCTTTATTCCATCTAACATATCCATTGTTTTCCAATGTGTGCCAACAATGCAAGTAATTACATCCTTAAAGATAAGAAAACAAAAAAAAATGCATGCAGCCACTATAAATCGAAAAGTCTTTCATATCCTTCAGGTGTCACTCCGTAGAAAGTGGGAACCCTGTGAGGTCAGGTTTTTGTTGTTTTCTTTATCATATTCATTTATCCTGCAGATATATCCTTGCAATGGTTTTTCTACCCTCAACTATTTATCTTCTTCAGTGTTTGTATTGTTAGTTCTTTCCTTCTACCTTGCACAAACTTTGTTTTTATTTTTATTTTTTATTTGTCCACATACTGTGGGCACACACTCACACATGCGAGTAGCTTATAGCCAGTGCGTTACCTTCTGCATAGAAATGATGAGTTATGATGAAAACGAATTTTCCCGCTTTATTCTCATTCTAAGTGTGTTTTGTCCTTTAATGTTTACTTTTTACTCAAGAATTTCTTTTCTGGTTCTCGTTTTTTTTTTGTTCCTATTTTTGTTTGGACTTGTACGCTCTTGTGGTTTATGGTTTAGTTGCCCTAAAGTAGTTCAAGTAACTAATTATCGTGCTGCGCAGGAAAACAGACTTATAGATCTTCAAAGGACTCTCTTTTCATACTCTATAGTTTCCTTCATTCTTGCTGTGCACTTCACTTTTCATTTCTTTCTACTTTCCGTTTGACATTTATTTTCATACTTCTTGAAATATTTGCCATCACCCTCTGTGGCAGGGGAGCGGGCCGGGGGACATCCCTGTCATTCACCTTTTGCATGTGGAAAATCCGAATGAAAGCTAGTAGAACTGTCATACAGGCCATCCAGAAAAAGTGACGTTCCACTGAAGTACTGCCATTGCTCGAGTGGTAGAGTAAAATTGAGAATTTATGTCACTGACTCTGAGAGTCCAAGTAGAAGAAAACGAATAATGCGTCGATGTGTGTGTGAGTGCTGTTTTATGTTCATACGTATTTTTTTTTTTTCTTAAGACACGTGAGAGTATGGTAACCCCAGTCCTTATGCGCTTACACTTAGGCGATTCTGATTCTGATGCTGATGAGGATGACGACAACGACGATGGTGATGGTGATGGTGATGATGATGGTGGTGGGTAGCCATGGATGATGTTGGGAATGGATAATGATGATAACCACAGCATTGACTGTATGACTATTGAGGATATGAATTTTTCCATGTCACTCGGTATGGAAGTCATTTTTGCACAGTTGCAGCATTTTTTGTTCCGTCTTGCGTTCTGTTGCAGTCAAGTGGGAAGTGGGTCTCACCGACAACACTATACACTACTAACCGACTTCTCTGACTGTTTTCACTTGGAAGAACTTGTTTTTCGTTACATATACTGGCCTGGCTGTGATCCTTCTATGTATCCTATTTGAGTTTGAAGTATGTTGTCATGCATAAAGTTCATATGAAAAGTTTTGCAATCGGATGATGTGTGGCAAAGTTGAAGGTTAAGGTTTGAAATGGGACTTGCAAGTGGTCCTACATCCCAGACGGTGTTTGTCAAATGGCACTAGGAAATGCTTACCGAACTCGCTTTGACTTATAGCGATCTGGTTATTATTGAAACATTTTTCTTTGGTTGATTGGCGCCTGCAGTATTCTCAGTCTTTGAACATCTTCGTTTCGGTATCCTCTTTCGGAAGTAGTCGTTTAATAACGTGTCAGCGAAGGTCCCAGGTTAATAGAATCCTTTGTGATGCATACGTTCCGATACTAAAGCTAGTATTAGACGATATGCTGAATCAGCATACGTATGCTGAAAAATGTGTCCCAATCACAACATATCGTATAATATCGGAATTTCTATCATCATACGTATGCTAAAAGTTGTTTGTTAGCTAATTTGTTGGCTAGTCAGCATATGTATGTTGGCGACCTGAACATATCGTGTAATACCCCTTTTGGGACCGTATGCTAACATTCGGACACATTTTTGGCGTATGCTGACTCGTATGATGTATGCTGACGAGCTAAAGTAGGCTCATGAGCATACGAAACATTTTTCAGCAAACGGCTTTGATATTTTTGAAGTTTCGATAAATTTTGTACGTGTTTTTTTTGTGATTTTGTTGTCCTGATTGCTTGTTAAAAACAAAATGGCTGAGTTATTTAGTTCGGCAACAAAAGTGTACGGAACGGGAAATTCTCGACCGGGCTGCGGCTCAGGTGGTGGTAAGCCCAACTGATTGGTAAAAAGTTACACTCAGCGCCAGTATTAAATAACCCCATTCGACGTCTGGACAATTCGGGACTAGCTCTCGGATCGAAGGATGGATCGAGAAGTAGTGATTTGTTTCTGTTCCCTAAGACGCAATCAACTTTTCAAATGACAATAGACTTATTCAAAAATAAAAATGTAGATATGTGTTTATTTAGGGGCGAGATTATCTTAACACAAAACTGTTGAAGTAAAACTACCACACAGCCTTAAGTGAAGAGAGAAGAGTATACATTGATACTGAAGCGACAATAAAAGTCGTTCTAATGGTGAAACGCTTTTGCGCATCACCGTGTCTTGCTTCATAACGTGCGGTGTCACCAAGGCAAGTAGATGGTCGAATTACTCAGCTGTCATGAGCACAAACGTTAATACAAATCTGTCTTTTCTTTGCGCAATTCGCGGTACAATTTTGCACAAAATCCTTCTTCGGCGCGCAGCATGACCCAACACCCAATTCCTTATCCAAACTTTTCGCTGCTTCCGTAGCAATTCCTCTTTGTCGTCATCGTCGAATACACACATTGCCAATATTACAGCGAGGGCTCTTTTTTTTCACGCATTTTATTTTTTAAACTAAACCAAACAAAAACGATAAAACAAATACAGTTTAATCAATAAAACGATATTTACAATAAATACAATGAATTTAACACGTAGTGTGGAATGCAATTCTTCTTCTTTTTTCTTTTTAAATGAATTAAAATCCCGATCTGTCAATTTTTCAGCATATAATCATACGCGTCTTCAAATTTTTCAGCATACCGAATTCAACATATCGTGTAATAGGGCTTCATATGTCCCAAAAAATGTGATAGCAAACTTTTTGTTAGCATATGCTGTCAACAAACAATTTGCTACTTTGGGACAAATTCAACATATCGTGTGATAGTGCATCATACGCCAGACGAACATATGCGTGTTTGCTGAGAATTTTCAGCATATGATTGTCAGCATACGTATGTTCATTAAACATATCGTCTAATACTAGCTTTAGAGTCCTTTTTAGTGAAAACTACATGCTCTGATTTTTAGTTTCAGTTCGACCCTCAGTCAGGGATATTACAAATTTCTCGAAGAGCTTTCTTTGCTTAAAACAAGACTTTTGTGTCAGATATCAAATTTGTAGCTTTACTCTGTTAGCTACAATGTAGTCGACTATAGTCAACAAACATAGAAAATATCGCAGTATAAGCTGATTTTGTAGATCAGTAGTTTTATGGTAGAATCACTGAATCAGCTTTCAAACCAACGTCTGCGTATCTGATCAAGATCTTGCTTCGTCTCAAAAATCATTTTTGTAGCTTAGCTCTGGCAGCTACATTGTGGTAGACTGTAGGCAACAAACATAGAATATCTCTTTCACTTGAAGTACTGAATAAGCATTTAAACCAACATCTGCGTATCAGAACAAGCTCTATGTTCCTTTCAAAAATCGTTTTTGTAGCTTAGCTCTGTCAGCTACATTGTGGTAGACTGTAGGCAACAAAGATAGAATATATCTTTCACTTAAAGTACTGAATAAGCCTTTAAACCAACTTCTGCGTATCTGATCAAGGTCTATGTTCCTTTCAAAAATCGTTTTTGTAGCTTAACTCTGTTAGCTACAATGTGGTGGTGTAGCTAACAAATAAAGAGTATATCGCCTTCCTAGCTGATTTTGTAGATTAGTAATCTTTAGTTAGAGTCACTGAATCAGCTTTTAGACCAACGCCTGCGTATCAGATCAAGCTGTATCTTCGTCTCATAAATCATTTTTGTAGCTAAGCTCTTTCAGCTACAATGTGGTAAACTCTATTTAACATCTAAAGCATATGCTTTTGTTTAAAGCACTGAATCCTCTTTTTAGACGAACCTCTGCATATCCGATTAAGATCTATCTTTCTGTCTAAAATCTGGTTTGTAGCTTTACTTTGTTGGCTACAATGTGGTCGACCCTCAGAATATGTTACTGGATTAAGTCATTCTGCATGCCTTTTTGAAGAACTGAACTAATTTAAATATCTTCACTAAAGGCCTCCCAAAACATCCTTACCTCAAAAATATTTTTGAAGCTCAACCCTCTTAGCTACAAAGCGGTAGTCAACAGTAACAGAGAATATAACCCTACAGTTTGATTGACCATTATTCTTTCGTTTCAAAAGACTTAGCCATTTTTCGTAGAAACATATTTGGCAGTCAAAATGACTGATGGTCTTCGTTTGTGTTTCTGCGTCCTAGAGTAGGACCGGGAAGATGGAAAGCCAAGTGTCATGGTTTGTGTCGGAAAAAGTTGACACAACTTTATAACTACAACCAACCAGGGGGCGATTAAAGAATTTTAAAAAATGGATCACACCCTTTGTGGTTTTCCCTGATGTGTCCTCGTACAGAGAAATTATCTTTTTATTCTTTTTTAACTCTACCATCGGACACCGTTGAATATCCCTTTGTGAAAACCCATCATATTGTATAAAACGAGATATTTCCGTTCGCGTTTCATATTGAATTCCCTTTTCAATTATTCAGCTCGCTGCAATATGGTGTAACGTCAGTTCGTATATATATATCTTTATATGTGATAGGAAGATGAAGATACCCTTGGGCCTATGCGCACTTACTACAAAGGGGGAAAAAGGGTTTATCGTGTCCAGTGTGCATTTACTTAGCATGGGACTTATTTGAGTATAGTTTACTAATTGCAAAAAATATCTTGTACATATTTCGGTATCCATGGGGTAGTATATTATTTACGCCATGGGATACTGCAAGGATATGTACATAAATAGACACCCACTCGTGCGTTGTCTCAAAAGTGATGTGGTTAGTTTGAAGTTCCCATGCCATCTACTAGCATGTTCGGCAGTGCTGTCTATTATTGTATTTTCCAGGGAAATATCAGAGTACAACAAGTAGATACTTATCTTGAGGTTTTTTCTAATCCCTCTCCCTCAGTCGTTGTATGCCATTCATTCCAAGGATACAAGTACCTACATATTCGGTGTGTATGCGTGTGTGTGTGCATTAAAGTGGTTTTCTTGTGCAACCTTACGTCCTTTGGTGTGGCATTACCACACCTCTGTGCAGAGATCAATCGATTCTTGACTGCTTTAATGCATTTTGGGTTATCGTCTGATAATTACCCTAATTGTTTCGAAATTGGAAAACTATTCCATGTGTGGGTGGATGAGGTTTATAAATTCCTTAACATACCTCTCTACCTGTGCACATAAATCACTATTTGGTTTGAAAAATCTAGCCTTTGGCAAATAGCCTCCGGTAAATAAGCCGCATGCTGTGTGGCAAGGATGCCATTATCTAAGAGTAAGGAAAACCTCATCTGTGATGGAAACATTTTAGACTCACACACAATGGAAGATGGAACCCATCTGTGTCAGTTCAATGTGAACAAACACGACTACGTCACCGTGTGTGATAGAAGACAGTCAAGTCCTTTATCTCGGTTTATTTGCGGTTGTGCAAGAAGGGGAAAAGCAAAATATTACCAACATCCCCAGGGAGTAAACTTCGCCCATCAACATCATCGTCGCTGTCATAATTTTTAAGTCTTTTCTAACATAATCCAACGGTATCTAGCCCCAGAGGAAGTGGCGAGCACAAAAAAAACCAAAACATTCGTCTATACATGAAAATCTTTTCAACAACAAAAAAAACGAAGACATTTTCCTTTTTAAAAGGCCATAAACGTAATCACTTGAAGAGCCACTCGCTGTACAGGGTAGGTACTGGTACACCCATCCATATTTTGTAAGACGTGCGTGTGCCGTCATCAAAATTCACCACCATCCACCGTCCTAGGCGGGTGTAAGTCATGATACCTTCCTCTTCCGGTGGATCCCATTATAAGGTTCCGTCTGACAAATCGTCGACCAAGGATCGTTTTCGTAAAAAAAAACGAACGCACACACCTTGAACCATATCTCACTCTTTGGTGACGTGCGTTATATTTTTTCGGTAAATTATAGGCCCTCTTGCATCCATACAATAATTTTCTCACCAAATTTATTCAAAGCCAAGTGGATCAACCAAACGCATGCTGTGAGTGCAAATTTACTGACCGCTCTTACTTAGCTACGGCGAAATTTGTTTCGGGTCAGGCGCAATAAATAAGCAAAACCCATCCATCCTGTGGGGGTTTTTTTTATTATTTTACAAGAAAATAATTCCACTGTATCAATTTTAATGAGTTTGTCGCTGCACACACACTCCCACTTTGAGCTCGATTTCGTTCGGCTCTAGCCCTTCGCCTGGTTGAGGGTGAGCTATTAAAAATGAATGATTCGTAATGTATCTATAATTCTTTGCTCACATTTCATCTCACTCGTTCGTGGAAGTTCGTACCAAAAAAATAAAAAATGAAAAATAAAAAAAATCCTGGTGGTATCTATCTTTCTTTTTTTTTTTTTTGTCCTTCATCCCCCTGCATGGATTGGGTGTAGACATATTTTCTTATGCTTTTCAATTCTCTATGACCCATTAATTTATTCGATGGAGTGTGGTATACCCATCTCTTAGGGGTTCTTTTTTCTTCATCTCTCGGTTTGGTTGTCAAAAGGAAGCAGGGGTATCCTTGCGTAGATGTATTCTACTCGTCTTTATTTTTTGTTGGTGCATATTTTTGCTGGATCGGTGGGTTGTCTATTTTGCAAATTGGGCCAACGTTATTATCGGCATCTTCATTAATAAATTCCTGTTTTGATTAGATTTGTTATGGATGCCTACATATTGATACCTTTTATTTGGTTTCGCTCTTCTTTTGTAACGACTTTTGTAAGAAAAAAAAGGACGTTCTGCGATTTATTGGGACACAGATGTACCTTTTCGATTTGCTTAATTATGGTGTCGTGTTCTTTGTTGTTGTGAGACGTTGTTCTGTGCAACCGTGGTTACCCTCAGGCGGTCTTTAGCCTGTCGAGATGAACTACTTATTTTGGAAATTTAAAATAATCGAACGATGGTCATGACGGTGATAATTAAATTCATTTAGAGATTGAATTTCAGGTACCTACCTAGAAAAATATTGTGCAAAGAAGGTTAGCAAAGTAATTATTCTATCAAGGACCACGTAGATTTATGTTGGGAAAACTTACAGCTCTCGGGTCTAGAACTAGTTTCATTCTTGAACACTGATTTTTCGTCGGGAGCTTGGTTTACTTGCACTTACATGCTGCTGCGGGTGCTACTTGTTTCTCCTGCTTTTCGACTGGGTTAAGTTCACAAATTTAACAGTTTTATTGGTCTGTAATTCGGTACCAGTAAGATGAGCTACAGTTCGATTATTTGGTATGAAATACTACCGTCTCATGGAATTGCCGCTTACTTCAAAGTAATAAGTAGTATTCGGGTTTTCGTAATGCGACCTCCATGCGTCCAAATAAATCAGGATAGCAGGTTGAGCAGAGAGTCTATGTTTTGTTATTTATTATTTATATGTTAAATCTTAATTCATATACCTTTCCGCTATGAAAAAAGAATGGAAAAGGGCAAAACATGAATGTTTGTTTCCATAGTAACACCTCGCAGATAACTCTGCAATTCCCCTGAAATGATATTATATATTGCTTACTTTTAGGGGTAATTAAATTGCATACCTTTATGGGTTAATGAGAGTCAACAGGTTCTAATCTAAGATAATTCAATTCGTTTCTATGGAAACATGATGTCGACAAATTAAATGGCAACAAAATGCTTTCGATTAACTGCCAAGCATTTTGTATGGGAAATTCTTAACTTCATTTTACCAGTCTTAATGGCGACATATACCTACGATTTTTTGTTTCTGCACATCTATGGCACAGCACCTTTCAAATGATATACGCTTCATTCTTCTCATTTCATGATAAATACTTAAAAAGTGCACGGAAACTTTTGATGTTTACGTTTTACTTTCAATATAATGAAACCTATGCTGTGATTACTCCAAAAATACTGCAGCATCTAGCTCTCTACATTATGTTTAAAATTTATTTACTTTCAACAACAACTTAATACGCTTTTAGCAAATCGTGATTCCGAAAAAAAATTTTTGATTCTCTATTTTATTTTCTACTAGTGGACCCCCGCCATCTTTGCTAGGCGTTATCTAAGCCATTTTGGAGCAATTGCAAACAAAAAAGAAATTTCCTTACAGATATACCTACAGTTTTTTGACTATTTTGTAAGAACCACGTTATATTCCGGGATAAGAAGTATCCTAAGTCCCGACCCAGAACATAAGTAATCACTATATCAAGTTCCATCAAAATCCTGCCAGTAGTTTTCGCGTGATGCGTGGTCCAGCACTTTTTATTTTACAGTTTTGTCATATGTAGGGATTCAAAAAAAGGTTTTTCAGTTGCAACACCAGATTGTATCCCCTGATTTCGGTTTCATTCGATTTTCCGTTGCGCTGTCAAATTTATAGAAGTATTCACTTAGAAAAAAAACAGTAAAAACAATCAGTTCCCTAGGGTACACAAAGCGACAATTTCCAGGGAAACCACATTTCGCCATTTGAATCAGCTTTGGCCAGTGGCATAACATGTGTCCCGTCGCTGCATGAACTCATTATACCCCATTCAGTCCTTCTCAACTTTATTATAGAGGTATCTCCCCCACCCCCATTAATTGCATTTCAATTGCACAATAACCGCGTACACACACACCCACAATCGTCGTCGCATGCACATCCCGTCGCCTCGCGTTTCTAAAATCCAAAACACACTCAAACAAATTCCAATTAGTGTGGCCTAAATTTGTCTTAATTTTTCCCATCATCGCTAGCTTCCGACACAAATAAACATTTTCCACACCTCCCATATGACTTGTGCCCATAAATCCCATGCCCATCTGTTTCAAATAAAAACGCAGGAAATTGCTGAAATGAAGTTAAACAAAATAATAATAAATAAAAATTACGAAAATAAGGAAAACATTTAAATTGCTGCTTTTAAAAATGAGTACAATTATTAAAATCGAATCTAAATTAATTGGATAATTACAAAATGGACATTCGGTGTTCACAATTAAACACAGGGGGGGGGGGGGCGCACATCATTGTTATCGAACGATTAAGGACATACCCACACACTGCCGCCGAGTAGGAAATATAAAATGAATTCAATTTGCTTAAACAAATATAATAAAAATCGCTTTTAATTTTTTTTGTTTTGTTTATGAAATGTACAAGTTGTGTCTGTATTTGCGTGCATTTTTTTTTATTTTTTAACCTATTAACACAGACCGTATTTACACATCCACACCTAGTTGGAAAAAGTCAAACACGATAAAAGCACACGTAATCTACGACCAATTAACGACCTTTGATTCGAAACGATTATTTTCGAATGAGATGATTTGCCGAGCGAAAATCTGCTAAAGATTAATTAATGATTTAAAAAAAAAATCACTCTTACGCCCACATACACATACATTTTCACACGACACATGAAATACACATTCAGTTCGTCATCATCACCATCATCAGTTGTTGTAGTGATTTTTATATTAAGTACTTTATTTAAGTTCGAAATTTATTTCCATGGCGTATGTTTGCATATTTTTATAGATTTTTTTGTCTGTTTTGTTTTTAGCGTCTCGTATTCTCGCCGTTAGATGTACGTGTGCGTGCGTGTGGGCTGTTCTCTTGAATGTTTTTTTTTTTTTGTTTTTCATTTTTGTTTTTGTTGATCAAATGAAGTTGAAATCAATTTAGTTTTTTGGTTGCATTTGAGCTAATTTTCGTTTTGGGTATTTTGATGTATTTTTCTCTTGATTTGATGTGATTTGTTAAATGTTGTTGTGTAAAGCGTGCTGCCTGTGATTATGATTATTAATCAATTTTGTATTTTTCTCTTTTTTATTGCAGGTAAGGATTAACGAAAAACTAATATATATTTTGAACGATATGGTAAGCGGTTTAATTTCAAATAGCATGCATTGTTTGTTGAACATATTTTATATTTGGAATTACATTTTTCCTATGTGATGATGGGCATTGATGTTTGTAAAAAAAGCAAACTATGACACCACTTAATTGATCTTTATGAAATTCTTGCAACGAATTGTTGAAACTAAACTTGAAACTGAAATGCCTGTTCTTTACAAATATCCTTATATCGATGAAAATGAAGGGGTTAAGTTCCTTACAAAATTTGTAGGTTATGTTCTTTTTAAATATTCCTTCTGTACAAAGAATTATTCTTTATTATTCGGTGTTCAATTAAAAAAAAACTGGTGTTATTTTTACTGAGTCAATGCGTCGAACGTCTTCGGTTATTTGGCAGTAGGTTTTAAAATTTGCGATCAACACCACCTTTAGTGGGATAATATGGTTGCACCAAATCCGATGGGGATCATCCCCACCGATGCATTGTCTGTGGTTGTGCCGCAGCTTTTTTTCAAGTTGATTAATTATAGCCTTATAAATAGTTTAAAATTTTAGACAACAAAACCATGATACGTATGGCTCGTCTGGAAATAAAGTGACGTGTACAATTGTATGCAGATTTGTTTGAAGCTGATTTAAGACCACGCAAGATGAGCTGGTCGTAGCTTTAGAGTACACTTCGTTTCTCTACTATCTTATTATTTGTCCACCGTGTATACAAGCCAGGAACATCTCCCAACCTTAAGAATAAGAAAAGATGGAAACTGAACTCCCTCGTTACCGCTCATGGTTCATCTCGTCCTAGTTGTTCTGCTTTAACGTGAAACAGTCATACTATTGGTAAAAAAGGGTAGCAAGTCTTTTTCTGTTCCATATTTCCAAGTGGTCTCTTTTTATGGGACTCCGAATTTACAAATTGTTTTACAATTTGACCACCTTATATTTTTTATCCTTTGGCATATGCGTGACGTGATATATTTTTTGCCCGAATTCGAACAAACCGAATTTTGCCTTTCTATAAAAATTGTTACTCAGATTCCCTAAAACTTCATATTGCTAAATGAAAATTTAGAAAATTCTCCGTGAAATGGGAACTACCCAATCGATGTAAAGTGCCTGTAAATGGAAAATACGCGTTATCGAAAAAAATGTTACGTATACGCCACCGATTTTTTTTTTTCATTTGATAATGTTGATCAAATCCACAAATCTGTTATAAGAATTTTGCAAAAATGATTCTTGCTTATTTAATAGTAAGCACTTAATAACAGCTAACAATAATTTGTTATTTTTAATGTTTATTAATAAATTCCTGCAAATCGCATTTTCCATTTAAAACAAAAGCAAAAGCATTCCATATGTTAAATTTCCTTTGAACGGGTTTGAATATGTAATTTTCTGACAAATTAACATTAAATGTTCGACAATGATGAATTCATTTAATTAATTACACACATATCGATTGGCTAAATTAACGCAGCGGGTTTCTCTTAATAAAGACGTCACAGCTGATAGAGAATCATAATATTGGCGGTAATAGTGTTATGCGTGTTAGGCTGATTAACCTGTAGGTATAGGATAATTTATTATGCTCACTGGAATCCAAGTGAATTATAACTGTACTAATGGGTTTTTTAGTACTAGTTATTGACGTTTGACTTAGTAGTTTCAAAATATTTTCCTTTTTGTTCGGTTATGGGCTTATATCATTTTCAACTGCATCGCTCGTGTTGGACGAACAGTTGTTTGAAAGTGATGGTCCTTAATTCTCATCTCACCTTGATTGCAGTTTTTACCTGCACAGACTCTTCTATACCATACCGTAAAAGTATTTATATGTTTTTTGGTTTAATTTTGAAATGAAATCAGTTTACACGTCAGTTGTAAAATACTTGCATATTTCAGATAAAAGAAGTGGACCAAAGTTGCTACCTTGAGGGATACCAGAGTCGATGAAAATATTGTTTGACAGCAAATAATTAAATTTCAAAAAACCTCCCGAAGAATCCTTATAATGCCAGGTTTTCTGACTGTTTTTATTTAAGGGAAGCCTTGAAAGCTCTACCGTAAATACCGTAAATACGTAATACGAGAAAGACGCTTATTTATGACTCGACCTTTTTGGATAGTTTTGTTTTTTTTTCTCAACTTAAATAAAGTGAAATATACATTGGCTACATTTGACAAGTTCACTTTAAAGAAAATGAACCTGTCACTTTTCTACTGTGGACATAACTTTCCGCCCACCCAAAGTTTACACAACTATCGAACTGGGAATTTCGCAAGCTGAAATCAATAACTCGCCCGCTGTTCATAAATAAGAAAAATCATCACTACAAACGCAATTGATTGCAGTCCACGAGCGAACGACATTAAATACCCAAATACCTATCTATGGGAAGATAAATCGCCAACCTTACGAGAAAGTACTTACGTATACAAGACGCCATGTAATTCCCTTCTATGAATTTTGAAACATCCTGCTAAATCTTTAATTAGATAATTTTCTATCCTTTGCCGAAAGGACCTACATAGGTACCCTACAACCGGGCACAACTTGAAAAACTTATGGCATGGGGTCTGAGCATTTTTCGCTCTCAAAAGACAACGTCGCGAACTGAAAATTACGACTTTACATTGTGGTTGCAGTAAATCCTTTTCTTTTCATCCCCTTTGCTGTCCTATTTGCCTGTTTTTCTTATATTTTTATTTTATTTTTGTTAACGGTGACCAAAGTACTATCCACTCGATTAATGGAACTGCCATCAGAGAGGTAGCAGGTAGCACACAACACAAAATTTGTGTGTAGGGGGATGCGGCCATATAAATTCAACGCAAAACTATATAACCTAAAACTCGAGCTATAATATCCCCAGGTGATGTTCTTGTTCACCGCTCTCCTACTTGGTCCATGCGCTGCCTATTTTTCAACCGCATTCTATGTGTACATTTCTAAAAGCTGCTGTATAACACTCTCTCACCTTGTGGTGGCCGCCGACTATGGTGTATGTGTGTGTGTTTTTGCTACTGCAGAAACATTTTGCCCAGTTTGCTCGTAATTGAATTTTAAATAAACTATAACGTCTGTCCACACAAAATACACAATTTTACGAGAGTTGTCGTATAAAATATTTAAGTTTACATTTCACAATTTCTCAAGTATATTTTAAGGGGTGGATGGGTTGTGGTGCGGGCGAAAGGTTTACCTTAAGTCGCTACCACAATGAGATGGTAGCAAAGAAACCAACAAACAGTTATCATCTTTGAGATACGAGTAGGTATATCTTGGGCCCTTTTAAGAAGGATAGAAGATGGTTTTCAGTCTCGTGTGCCTCGAGGTGGCTCTGTAAGTAGTTGCGGTTATTTTTCTCATTTCGTAGCGCAGGACGATGAGGATGGAGAAAATGTTAAGAAAGTGATTTTTTTATTTTTTTCATTTCCTCGCTCTGCCTGAGATGGGATACAATTGCACTACACATATTTTTTATTATTATTACTGTTCCCCGGTATCCTTATGATCGTTGCAGTGTACGAGTATAGTGCATATGATGTGGTGTGTCTCAAAAGATGCAATTTTAATATCGCTGATAAGTATTTCGTTATAATGGCATTCCCGCAATGATGTAATGGGGAAAAGAAATATTATTTGTTAATTTAATATTTCCTCAAACCTGTGTAGGTATGTGTAATTACAGCGATTCCGCACCAATAGTCCATGCCACGTGTGCAAGGATAGTGAAATATTTTCATTAATATGAACGCTTTGCGGTTACAATTTGTATTTGCCCTTGCAGAAGTGGGATCTTATATCCCTTTGATGGGATTATTTGTCGGAAATAAGTTGCTGCATTTGTTTGGCTTTTTCATATATCCTCGGGTGTAAGTAAATACAAATACATATTTCTCAAAGGATCTCAATGATTTTCCTGTTGATGGTGCAGGGATTTAACATCTATTAACTCGATGTACCTATTGGCGCAGACCAACGAAATTCATAGGTGAATAATAAATCGATAACCACAAGGAGGGGGGTGACAGAGAATGCTTGCTTTACTGAAGGGGTTTGCTTCATTTTAAAGATACAGGTGAATGATTTAAATGGAAGAGTTCTATTTATTCAGTGGTCTTCATTTTCGGTGGCTTAGAAGATGCGCCGTCATTGAAAATAGAAGTCAAACATTTTAAGAGTCCATTGAGAATAATAAACTTACAGTTCTTCAAAGATGGCCAAAAATTCTTTCTTCTGGTTTTGGTATCTAATGACGGATCTTAAAGTTTCTACGAGTTTCCATCACAGGTTCAATCCATTTTCTTAAGACTTGTGTCAAAATGGTGCTGTCAAATTTCGGCAGAGTCTGTATCTTGATCAAATAAACTGAAGATTTTATACAGACATAGTTGAAGAAATCTAGCTCGGTTACCATGCTGTGATACCAGAGCCCGTCTTGTCTGTGCAAAAGGTTTACAATGTTACAGTAGATCATCAGTATTAAATAGGTTGAATAGATGGTGCGCCCTCAAGGAATTCTGAAGACTTTTGTAATGCAGTCAATAGCACTAGCAATATTTCTAGCTTGGGTTTAAAGTCAGGTAACTTTTTGGGTTTTTTCTTTTGCAAAAAATCTGAAGGTTCCTATGGTTGGTGTGGTTGGGAGTGGTTAGAGCAGTCGCTATGGCATGCGTCTAAAGGTATACTTGGTCTTAGTAATTTAGGCTACTTTTTCTGGTATAAATGTGAGTTCCCTAAATAAATCTGAACACTAAAAGTGATTATAAGTTACGCTTAAGCGATTTGGTACCGAGAATTAGTTACTTCCTGAACTTTTAATGGATTCACAGTCGGATAGGGACCTGGGCTTCAAAAAGCCTACCTTTCCAGGCCTTCTTTTTACTTATTTATTTAGAGTAGAGCTCTGGGAATGTACAAAGCGGCCTTGCTATGCAAACAAGCCATCGCAAACAAGTGCAGAATTGCAAAACTTTTCGGTGAACATTTTCTGTCAGATGCGAGTCGTAGATAAGTATTGATTGTCATTCCAATTTGAGCACCTTTCATTGTTAATTCAATATTTTCTTTCTGAAATATAGAACTTATTATTTGGAAATTATTTAGGTTAACATTCTGCCCTAAAATTGATTGTATTTTCGGCCTCAAAAATTTTTACTATAGAGTTCAAATTTAAGACCATAAACCCCTCGTCCGTCTGAGGTTACAAATAAGTTGAACGTGAAGCCCAGTTACAAGCTACAAATTTAGCGTTTCCCAGGGAAGATCGACAGAGTGCTTAGTTGCATCGTTCAGAAAAAAAAACGTTTGCACATCTAATTCATACAAAATCTCTTCAGAAGCATTCGTTCAATTTTTTTCATGTGTTGGCCCCAGGAATTTATGTCAAATACGACCGTGACAATTTTTGAAAAACTTTCTTAGGACAGCTTCTCTCGGATATTTATCAGAATATTCCTAGATGTGCCTCAGTGATAAAAACCTGTAAAGTGTAAATTGTATTTTTTTCCGGGGATTGAACCTGCGACCATTGACAAAGTAGTCCATCCACTACTTTCATATTTTTTTCAAGAGCTCATAGTAAAAACTTTTCAAACATCAGCACAGCGGTATTCATTTTTAAGGCTAGCAACCACTTGTAAGGATCTCTGGATACCCCTGAAGTTTTTAGGATAATTTTTTTTTTAAGATAAAATAAATAAATAAATATTTTGGCGCGTGGTGGAAAAAAAACCTTTAGATGTTATTTTGCCCTTTCGGGATTCGAACCTGGGACCCCTCGCTTAGTAGCCCAACACACTACCACTAAGCCACTGCGCATAAAAAAATGCAGTTCTTTTAAATATTTTTTTCAATACTTTCGGGCCATGTCAATCCGCGTATCTTGGTGAACTACTTCCTTCAATAAGGTCAAGCCTCAGCTTGGTGACCTGGAGGGGAATATTGGCCATACAGCAAAGTAAGTAGACCGCTCTCTCTCTATTCCCCAATTTAATTCCAGCCATTAAAAAAGCATTAAGCTCTGTGCTTAACAAGTTTTTTTAAAACCCGAAACGATTTTCTTTTAATGTTGCACATCCATCTTTTTCTAAACTACACTTTGATGACATTCTACCTGGTACTGCAATAAATTATCCTTCAAATTACACAATATGCAGTTAATTCCTAAAGTTCTCATGTGTATGTGTTCCATGGGCATTAAAGCCCCGTCAACCCAACGCTCTAAAAACTAAACTGGTGAGCGTTTTTAAACTAGTTGTGCGAGTGACCCACATACGCTAACCCGCGCCATCTGAACCAAACTGTCCCCCCACTCAAACTCCCCCCAAAACCAAAGAGCTTCACTTAATTTTTGTCGTAATTTCTTAAATGCATTAAATTTTCCTTACAAACGAGCTTAACCTATAAACCATCGAAAGAAAGATCAGCAGCACCTCCAACCCCACATCGAAATCGTGTTAATTATTTTATTCCTCTTAGTAAACAATCTCCCGCAGAACCTGAGGGAAAATACAACAAAGTGTAGAGGAAAAAAAAACCAAACAAGAAGAAGAAAATTTAACTCAAGACGAACTTGTTGCTTCCTTTCGGTACGCTCCGTTTTAGTCTCAAAGAGACTTTTCGGTTCTGCCATCGTTTTACTTCCAATTTTGTTAATTAATTTTCTTTATGTTTCTTTTGTTGCGCGTCTGTTCATAGCCGTTTGGCTCGACAGCGACAACGGGCGTCGCCACGGTGGGCGGGCGCATTAGTGTATGTCCTGGTGGGATGGGAATTCTCCACCCCGTCAGAGGCCGCCTTCCGCAAACAGCTTTGTATGGGAGGGGAGGTTTTTCTTCGCTTTTGCATTTCTAGGATTCATTTATCTATTCCCTTAATCTGATGATATTTACTTAGAAAGATGAGAGAAGGTGTATTTTTTCCGCTTCTTTTTTAGATATGTATATATTTTTTTGTATACGTATACATTATATCACTGTGGTGATGTTTTATTCTCACAACGGGTCTGGCTAAGCAAGAATGCGAATTTTGCTACCGTAAAGCACGCGACTTTTGATTTCATTTCGGGATCTGTTTTGCGTGTTGTTTGTTTATTTTATTTTATTTTTTCGTTCTCATATTTTACATTTATTTGCTTGTGCACTAGGAAAGGCAGCAAGGACTATCTTTCATCTCGGGACAAATAGGCATTTAATTTGTATAAGGACTAATTAATTAGATGAGCGAGTGTATAGGCAGTATGGAGTTTTATCTCGCGCTGTGATGAATAATTTTGTATGAGTTTGTTTGGGCAGATAAATTGAGGTATTTTTTTTTTCGTCCTATTACCTGAAATTAGACGAAGCAAAGAGACGGCAAATGTGTTATCAAAATGGAACAGATTCGTTACAAAGTAATTAGATATGACATGTAGCAGAGGAGTGGGCTGACATTTTTCCAAGTCTCTGGGTGAATACAGAATTGAAATATGACGAGCGGTGTTTACTCTCTCCAACTGTCATTAGAGATTGAAGTCTAGCCTGAGGTAATAGTGGTTGTAGCTACCATTGGTTTTTGCACGCGTTTTGATTTCGTTATTTAGTGTGTGGGGAAGGATACGTGATAGATAGTGATATCTATTGACGTAACAGCGAGATAGAGAAAATAAAAATGGTCTAAGTACTTGCTTGTTGTAAATTTATTGGGCAGTTAGTAAAAACCCAAATTAATACTTGTTGACAAGCTTGTCTGCTTTTATTGATTTTTGAATATGCACGTAGTTTACCTGAAGGCTGAAGCTCTTTACGTGTTTTTGGCTTGCTTCAAAATGCTAGTTTATTCAACCTCCAAAATGATGTTAGATTCAAAAAGCCTCATATAGTGTGCGCTGTGTCATCTTCCTTATTGAACCATATGTATGTTTGTATTATTTTTAACCAGTTGTAGTGACCAGAGATGACTCCCTTGGTCATAATCCTAAAGCAAACACAATTGCACAGTCCGCTTTCGGAACTTCTCACTTTACAAGCTGCCATTAGGTACGGACAATACAGTCAGAGGTATCTGCCGATAAAAAATTATAAAAAGCCACCCTACCGATCCTTGACTAGATCTTTAGCACTGCTTGGCCCCATTTCGCGCTTTAAGTTACCCAGCCATCTCTTCCAAAAAGCGACGTTTTTAATTCGGCAGCGACTTGCAGACCTTAAAAACCTGTGTATGGTTGAAACCAATCTGCTCATTGGCAAATGAATAAATTGTACACAACATTGTTTAAATATTAAGTAATTTTTGGGGCTCAAATGCAACAAAAGACGCACTCGTAGAAATCAATCTACCTACTGGTTGGCAAATAGGATCATCCATAAATGCAATGCTGAGAAGACCAATGGCTCTGTGGCTCTGTTTAACGTACCAATTTTATTTTTTTTTTTTTGATGCGAGCCAAACCTTGCTTAAGCTCAATTTATCATTCAAACTTTCATCCAACTAAGTCTTGGAAATTAATTGAGATATGCTCTTTACCAAGTCATCTTTCGCTGTCTTAAATTAAACAGCTTGACGGCTCGGCCGTTCGCTCCGACAGCTGTATTGGGCTTTAGCTTGGATATTTCTATCCTCACTTAGTAATAGTTGAGTGAACTTGGCTTTCTCCAGGTTGAATGGTTTGGGGAAAATTTGTTTTTCCAAAGTTATGCTCTACACAAGCCCTACTCTCTAGTCCGAGTTTTTCTTGCTGTTGGGTTGATCTTCCGCACATGATTCTTTAAGACGTCAAGTCTCCAATTTACCTTATTTTCGTAGGTTTCAAGAAGGCATTTGACCAGTTAATCGAAAACGTGAATGGAGATCTCTTTTCTCGAAGGGAGTACCCCTTTCCGTGGCCCATTAACATGCTAATAGAATAGTAATAGTCCTTCAATAACGCAAGTTGCTTCCGACAATATGGCTCCGGCTCATTCGAAGTGCAACAGGCAATCCACTCCTTACTGGCAATAGGCAACGTACTGGCTACCACCGCAGAATGATCTGCGAAGCATGAAACCCGTTGGAAGCCGTTTGGAAGGTTATATAATTTGGTCAACGGCATGTGACACCTTTTTCCTGTTTGCTAGACAAAATGTGTCAATCACTACAGGCTAAAAGCGATAGTGGTGGTCTAAGGATCATCGGCAAGAAGAAACAAATATTTCTCATAGGATGTTCCACACACCGGAATCGATAAAATTCTGAAGCAGCCAACTATTAAGTTGAACCTGGACCTAGAAGCAGAATATTTAAAAGCTCGCGCTGTATTTAAAGATCCAAAGTAAAATGTTGCACGCTATGTTATGTCTAGTTAAGACAACACCGTTGCCGAAAGTGGTTATCACCCTTTTGCATGTGGGATCCAGCGGCAATGTTCAGCTTGTTTAGGGCTTGAATAATCGATCTACTCTCTAAGTTATTAAAGACCCTCCCCCCGCTATGTCCATCACATATTCCTTGAAAGAAAGGGGCCTTGAGTGGAGTGCAGTCTCGGTGGACTTTTGATAGGCATGCTGAGAGCTAGAGATTAGCCCTTGGTCAACAGTGCCTTTAATATAAAGATCGATAATCCTCTCGAGGGCTTTCCGAAGGTAGGAGGACAGACTGATTGGTTTAGAAGTATGGGGATGAAAATTCCTTTGACCGTGATTGTGTTTGGAAGGGTACCATGAGGGCTTTCCAGTAAGACAAGTGCAGCCAGGGAGATGGTCATCCATGAGCAGATTCAGCGACCGTTCTTCTGATCCTGCCCATTGACCATTGAGATCTAGTTACTCTAGGTACAGAGGAGGATTTCGATTCTGACTTTTCGGACAGAAGTTGGGCCAGGCGCTTTATTGTGCATTTCGTACTTTTGGCAGAGCCTTAGGCTGTCTTTGTATGCCTCCCAGTCCGTGTCTAACTTCGTCGAAGGTCTTCCTATTCTTTCTGCTAAGCGTAATGTATTTCTTGCACCACCACGGTTTCCCCTTGCCTTCTCTTACTATGGTGCGAGGACAAGGGCCCGTGAGTTGCACGCTAAATGATCTAACAGTTCACGAGCAGCTATCGCTGTTTGCTCCATAAACTTCAGCTAGGGTTTGAGTGTCGAAAATCAGCACTTGAGACGACTTTATGTTCAGGTTGAGGGATGTGCGACCGACAAAGGCGTCTATGACATCTCTTGAAGAATCTTGCTGGTGGACTATGTGTGTAGTTCCTCTCCGACCCCAGCCACTCGCAGACACATGGCCACAATCAGAACGTGAAGCACCACCAACAAATGGGAATGAATTGCCCACCTACGAAAGAGTGGTCCTTCCGAAGCCACAGAACCGCAGAAATGATAGCAATGAATCAAGGTCGCCTGCCCGTTTTTTTTCTATTGAAGAAGTTGTCCCCTTCCTAAATAATTAAGTCTCATATTCCTTTGTCTTTAATTTGGACACGCAACCATTTACTCAACACTTCCAACAGATGGCGCTTTACCATAATTCAATTCCGCGAAATCCTGCACGGCAATCCGTTGGTTCCGCTTCCAACCGATTGTGTGTACAACATCTCGAAACAGACGTACCTGATGGTGATTAACGTATAGGCATTCGTGTTGTATTTATTTAAAATTCTGATTAAAAGAGTCCTTGCAATAATTGCACCTGCTGTTTGGTATGAAACAATTTCACCCTTGGCGCACTCGGTTAGAAAATCGATTCTGCGTTACATGTTGCAGTACAGTCCACATTAACACCTGACAACCTTAAGTTGTGTTTCCCACACCAACAAACCGAGCCCGAGCGATAACTGTAAAGCAAAAAATGCGGGCATAAACTTGGTCGTTTTGCCAGTAAAGAAAAAAAATGAAAACCAACTGACAGGTAATCGCGATAATTAAAATGTTCCCACACTGTATAGGCCAGGTATGCGAGTACTGTACTCCAGGCTAAGGATAACTGAATCCTCAAAAAGCAACCAAAACAGCTAAACTGTGCGTGTAAATTAATGCGTGTCATTAGGCTTTGAGGTATCTCATTAGTCACTGCCATCAGTGTGCGGGTAACCCACTAAGTATGCCGAATTCGTTTTGCCTGCACTCCTTTCCATTCATTCATCCAACATCTGGGCGCTCAAGCAGCACCGTATATCTCCTCAGCTCGAAAGGAGCACATTTCTTCTTTCCCTATGACCTGCTTTTGCTCGCGCCTAAGCGTACACCGTGTACGTCTGTACGCCATATACGGGCGGGCGCCTCTTCGTTGTTTCTAGCGTCGATTTGTTTTGTGTGCTTTTTTCCTACACCTTTTAGCGAATACAAATTTCCACCGGCGCGCAAGGCACCCATAAACGGTACTCATTTACAAAGGCTTAGGATGCGTTCTGTGAGAAGAAGCAAAGGGCGGGTAAAAACGCTCCTCATACACCCCACAGTCGGTGTCGTCGTCGCCTGTGTATAATGATGGGTACGATGGAATAATAAATATTTGAAGGTTCATAAATCTTTTAAGCAGGAGATTTCCTGGGGTCGTCCAGGCTTGACTGGTTGCGATATGTGTGCGCGCTGCTGTTGGTGGTGGTGGTGATGGTGGTACAAATGAGAGAAAAATCGATTTCGTCCTTTTCGGTTGCGTTTCGTTACGTTTTACTTAACTCTTCCGAATTTGCCTTTATAGTATCCCTTTGAATAATGAAGGACTATATAACCGAGTGAGTTGTTTTTTCTTGCTCGGGTCGAAGCATCACCTGGGAAAACCTTTTGCTGTTGGTATTGGTAGGTTAAAATTTTAGAGGAAATCAGAATAAGAAATCGTCCAAATCTGGATAATAATTCGCGAGGGTTGTGCTCAATAAAATATAAGGAACTCCTCCTCCCAGTCATTTGCCATCGATAAATCTGTCGAAGGTGTTTCCGTGAGAAATTGCCTGGCAACGCGCGTATATTTCTTTCGATCACTTCGGCGTCGGTCGTGCTGACCTTCGCAAGTAGGTAGCTGCAATGATCTTGCTCTTTGTGTGCGTGATTGAAAGCCAAGCCGGTTTACCTCTGGGAGACCAATGAACTGAACATTCCATTGTGCAGCCTTGAGACTGACTTCTGAACAGCAACTGTCTGGGTATGCGATACTCACCAAATGGAAGAGGAATATCCAACCTGTGGGTATTTTTGGACTTGACTCGTTCGTCGTCATCTCGATGTATATGTAATTACATTTGACGCGTTGCTTCCACGGACAATGTTACTAAGCATAATTAAGTTTTTACAAAGCTCTTCTCCTGTCAGCGCAATGCACCCTTGCAGGGAATATGTGTTGACTGTCATCCTTGTATTTCTTTGGAATAGCACTCTCAGAAGAGCTTTAAACAAAGGATCTGTTCGAGGAAAAACTCAAACTTGGTGATAAAGAAAACTAGACGAGCGGGTGGTGTGTTGGCGGTCGTAGTGTCACATTGTAAACAAAAGGTCCTTTTCGCAAGTGAATTATATACGAAAATCTTTTTAATAAACAAAAACAGCTTGGTTTTCGTACTCTGATGTGTGTGTGTGTCTTGTTTTTGTTTCGCACACTGGATGTCCTTTTGTTAGAACAATGTTGCCTGGAAATAATGTGTGTTGTGCGAGATACGAGTAGATATTTTTCCTTCAAAGAAAGCGACAAAACATGAAGTTGTTATCCTTTAATTCCGTTTGATATCAATGTTTTTTGTGTTAAGCTCCGTTCACTATAGGATGCTGCATCAGAAAAGATGCACTTTTGTCTAGGTATACTGTTCGTTTTTCACTTCGAAAGGATGAAGACTGAGGATATCTGTTGTGTTGTTTGTTTTTTTTCTGTCGTAAGGATTTTGCCAGTTTTTCCTTCTCATTCTGTGATGGGGGATCTACGTTTAAACTTTGTGTTAACATGTGCAATAGACAGAGCAAAGTATTCCCATTCCCATTCGTGTTATGAGTGGATGTGTAGGTGGTCATGGGTATGGGACATTTTCGGTTCAAAGAAATTTCTTCATTAGCGTAATTGAATTTATTATTTTCCATTCACATTCGCTGGGGTATATGATCAGCCTTTGATGGGGGTACTTATCTTAATTTGCTTTTGGAAAAGCAGATTGGTTTGGGCCGTTTTCTTTTACCAAGAAAATACGCTGAGAAGAACACTGAGACGTTAGTGTGCTCAACAAGTTCATAAAGGACCCTCCGAATAACTTTTCAAAACCATTTGTTTGTGCAAGTTCTGATTTTAGGACGAGTGAAAGCAGGGTAGACTTGAAACACCTTTTCATACCCACTGTTAAAATTCAAATAACTTGGCCCTGATCAGCATATAAACCTGTTTAGTAGAGGCTCAAACCGCCTTGAAACTCTCGAATATATGGAACTTGTCTATGGCATAAGTGGTTGTTTGCGTATCTCGCATCTTAATGATTCGGCATAGTCGTTATTAAGCCTATTTAGATGCGATGGCTTTCTAGCGAAGATCTGAACCATTTCGGACGCTTTCGCGTTATTGACAGTACTAAAAATTCGGTACGCGATTGTTTGGATTGTTCCTACTGCAGCTTTGTAATAAATCGATAAAAAGACCAAATTTTAGACCCTAGCTTTGTACTTATCCATATAAGAACTCAATTTCCGATCGAGCGTTCTAAGTCCCGGGAATCAAATTTTTCGTTGAACTTTTTATTTAATTTGAAAACACTTTGAGATCTTTAGGGAATTTTAAGTGCGTCAAATTCCGTTTGTATTGGTAGTTAGGGGTTCTCAACGTTGCAAAAACCCTTTTTTCGCCCCAGAATTTTTTTAACAATAGTTTGAGAGCTTTAGGGAATTTTTATTGAACTTCGCTGTGCGTCAAATATTGTTTCATTAGTGAGAAGTAGTAGTTAGGTGTCCTTAACGTTGCAAACATCCCTTTTGTTGACGCAACATTTTTTTGACAGCAGTTTGAGAGCTTTAGGGTATTTTTATTCAGCTGTAAAAGAAGACTGCTTCTAAAATTTGGGTTTTATTTTTGAAAAACACTTAAGTGTATATTGAGCTTGCAGACAGGCAACTGTACGAAGTCCAGAAAAGAAAAAAATTTCCCAGCAATTAAAGCGTGTGATTAGTTTAGTTTCCCACCATATGCAGAAAGTATGACCATGCGATGATTGTCATAGAATACGCAACCGCAGTTACGCTTTGATGTGGTCTCGCATACTAGCAAAGATGCATGCAACTTGATTAGGGGATGTTAGTTAAACAATGAGGTGCCCTGACAGAATTTAAATGTTTTATTCATGCTGAGAGTAATATATGTATTTAAATACCCGTCAGTGGTTTTTGTCCAATTATTCAAGTTCTATGTTGAGACCCAGATTGAGGTGCTCTGGTCAAGTCGACCACCATGTATTTATGTAGAATGCCTCGGCTTAATGCCAATCGTTGCTAAAATCAGTGACCTTTTAAATCCTTTACAAAAGAAGGTCTAACGAGTTCAGAACCATTTTATTTAATATGAAATGCAAATAAACAGTTTTAGAAGCATTTCTTCTTTTCTTCATTGCATATATGCAATGCGTAATCACATTTAATACAAAATTATTGTACTTTTCTATACATATACAAATGTTGTACCAGGCACTTTTGAAAAAAGAACTGTGCAAAGTACTTATCCAAAGAAATAATAAACCACCACTCACAGTTTGAGGAACATTGCTTAACTAACTATCAACTTTTGCCGAATATGTGCGCCATACTTGCAATTGCTTGCACTGATTTTTCCAGGTTATTGATGGCAATACGCGTTCGATATTTGCATCCCCTAAAATAGCATTTATGACTTTTAATCGGCATATACACAAAATTTAAAATGTAAATTACCCCCTATGCACGATTGAAATATTTGCTAACGCGCCACAAAACAAATTGCACTAAGATCCACTTATTGCAGTGTTTCTCATAATACCAAATAGGGTGACACCATTTCACCTAGCATCGCATAGAACACAAAGCAAACACCTTTAGTTAATAACAATTTTCTTGGGCAACCTTTTTACTACCCCTTTGTATCCGCATTCAAACAAGTGCGCCCCCGCAACCGCCCACTAAACACCCTCAATCAATCCCATTATACTGGGATTTATCAACACCTCCCTCTCGCCCCATATCACTGCAAACATAACACTCCCTCCCATTTTGTATGTACAGATAGTAGGTACATGCCGTAGGTACTCGTATAGCGCGCATTGTGCAGCGTTCGGGCTGTGCGGTGTTTTATCCCCGGCTTATGGCTTAAAAAGTAAAACAAACTAAATAATCCTCCGAATTTGTTTGTTTTGTCCCGTTTTTCTTTCGTGTAGCACACAAAAAGCTGCTATTGCAAAAATTTGCATATTAAAAAATGCACGGGGAATAGGGATAGCAGTCAAACGGGAGTAGGTGGGGGAGAACAGAGTCGAAAAAGGATTTCACCGCAAAGTTACAGGGCAGTTGAAAAACGCATTCACACTATGCCATGCATAGGCGCATACAGCTATGGGGTTTTAGCAGCTAGAGTGACCTTTTATAAATCTACCCCCGCTTTTGTAAATCTCTTGCACTCTCTAAATTAATTAAAGGGGATTTTTTTCTTCTGTTTGCTACACTCCTAGAACTATTGTTCTGTGGATGCTAAATCCGGAATAACACATTCGGAATTTCGATATGTTTTTGGGATTTGTAGAGCGATACTTTTTTCTGCGTTTGATGTTTCTTTTTTTGTCCGTGTTGGTGCATAAATATGTGCTCGATGATACAATTGCAGTTCGATGTGGAAGGTTGGGTTGGGTGGCGCTTTATGCGGAGCAATTTAGTCGGTATAATCCTTGCATTGCTTTGGGATGGTATTTAGTGGTAGCGATTGTGGTGCCGGCTACCTAAATTGATACTCTGTGGTAAATAATTATAGTTTGCTTGCAAGATACAAAACTTAAAGATTCGACCACCGGATCGTGTTTTTTTTCCACTCTGACACCTTTAGCGAGCGTATGATAAACATCTATGAAAGAACGTAAATTTGTAGGTCCTTGCAATTCGTCCCAAAAACGAAATTAAAACTCCTGAAAATCGAACGGCTGTGAGAAGCTATGCCTTAGCCATCTGTCGCGCCATCTATTTATTTTTAATTTAACTGGAAACCACGCATAAATTTCCCATAACCTTCCTTTTATTGTCGCATTTTGTTCTTCCGCAAAGTTTCTGGCGAATGGCAAGCGATTCTTCCAACTGCATTCACCGCAACGTAAACGATTTCATAGGAAAGATACGACACTTAAATATTTCGGACGAAATGTTCTTCCGCGAACTTTAAGCGAACGAAATGCGAAGCAACTCGTGCGTTCGGTCGTATTCTAATTTGCAGACGTTTTTATGGTGTCGAATCGCGTCGTCCGTGAACGAGCATTACGTTCATGGAATTAAGTTGATCTACATGTGAAACAAAACAAATTCTGACCCCTGCTCTGTGACTGTGAAAAAATATTGAAATATTTGTAATAAAACATTTTTGTTTTACGAAATAAAACGGAATTTCCTTCTTCCTGGTTCTATTTGTTTGCGCCACCCCAGACGAGGTCTTTCCGAACGACGGAATTGCTAAAAACCATCAAGCAAATAAAATGGCAGCAGTCTTTAAAAAACATTGACAAAGTGCACGGTCTTGGGAGCCAATGACTGTCCATTTGTGGCATAAACTTGATCCTTGTTAAGTTAAGCGGTCATCATATAGCGCGCAGTTGAAACTAAATGTCTTACAAATCTATGCAGAAGGACACCGTCATCGATAGAAGACGCAAAGTATCAACAGTGCCTTACGCGGCGCGAACTACCTGTGAAAATAACCCGCAAAATATTGAATGGAATGGAATAAAAACAAAGAGGGAAAAAAACAAAAGCCAACCCAAACCGGACACATGTTTGCACTATGCAGCGTGGAACTATGTGCATGTTTGTGGCCATTGTGCCAAAGCACATCCCTACGTTTAACCAT
This sequence comes from Cheilosia pagana, assembly GCA_936431705.1. Taxonomy (NCBI): domain Eukaryota; kingdom Metazoa; phylum Arthropoda; class Insecta; order Diptera; family Syrphidae; genus Cheilosia; species Cheilosia pagana. The sequence goes on along the minus strand of OW386166.1, from coordinate 87,236,215 downwards.
GACACCCATTTGCATTGAATGTGTGCACAAATTCCATTTTATCGCCTTTCTACTGGCCTCCCCCCATTCTCCGTCGCCCCACGCCATCGCCATTGAGCAGCGATCCTTGTCACCCTTGCTTTTTTGGTGGTTATGCAAATTGCAAAGTTATGAATGTTCCCAACTGCTCGCTCTATGTGGTAATACACAGATAGTCGACGAACACGAGCCCAGGATATGGGGTTGGATGTTGTGTCCTGTTCGTTTTCCCTTCTGGAAATGTGTATATGCGGTGCACACAAACAAATGTCCGACCGCAGTCAGAGTCAGTCAATTTGACTTTGAGAATGGTGTGCAAACTGAGGCTTTTGAAACATCCTCCACCCGCCCCGCACCGCCATTACCCTTTTGCCAGTTAATGTTGCATTTTAATGCAAATCCTTTCCTGGTGTATGTTTACGGGATTAAACAATATGGCCGACCAGCCGAGTCAAGGATATACATGAAATGTGTTTCCATACAAAGGGTGAAAGGGGGGGAGATGCGCTCTGTTCAAAGTCCTGCATGTTGTTAGCGCCCCAAAACAACGACAACAACAACGACGACGATGACGACGACGTTGTAACAGGTGAAGCGAGAAGACCGCCCGCCCCTCTCATCATCTGGTGAAGGAGATTGACAAAATGTGAAATGGAGAAAAGCTTTTTCCGTCAACTTTAAATTGAATCCATTGCTGGGGATTTATTTGAGAGAGCTCTATAACTCGCAGTCAGATACAATTGTGTGTCCCGAGCTACACGAACCACGAACAATAGTATAGAACGGATCAGTTGCTCAAATTATTCACTCTGCCCCGACGACCAGATGGGGGATTTCGGAATAGAGATACATATTCAAATGAGCAGAAGGGACAAAGTGCATTCCGAAAACCGGAAAATAACCTCAGAACCTAAACTATGTACCTTCATCTCTGTCAAGGAACAACATTGGGAGAGGCGCATTAAAATGTTAAATGTACTCACGTGACGATGATGATGATGTTGTTTGCGGCATAGGGGGTGGCAGCAAATAGACTTAGATATTGTCGTCCTTCGTTTTGTGTGAATGTACACATGATCTGGAAGGACTTGTGTGTGTGTGTGTTTGTGTTTTTGGGAGGATTTAATTTAATGGTAAAACTTTTGACCGTTAACCAGAATGATGGCATAAGTTTTCATGTTATGTGCGTGCTCTCTGTCGGTCTGTTCTTCTGTCCTTCTGAGGTGTATAGGTACACACTGTGTTATCAGAGTTGACAATGTGATTATCACAAATCAATCACTCACAACATCACAGGAGAAGTCGTCATTGTTGTTGTTGTTGTTTGGTATGTGAGACGATCTCCACACCGACAAAACACAACCGCCCCCAAATGCATATTCAATTTGTTCATGCATTACGGTAATTTAATCCCTATTGTCCGGAGTTCACTTGTCCTACACGAGTGTCGTCGCATAGTTGTTTTGTGTGTTTTGAGAGCAGTTTTCGTTTCGTGGCAGGTCGGGGCTTTGTGTTGTTTATCATTAATTGATTGTGCTTTGTTCAGGAGGTCCTTTGAATATTTTTCATCCGGTTGAGTCTAGGATTTCACCATCACAGCACTCGCTCGGGACGTGTGCAACTGTGCGAATATTAACCAGAGGGTGCTTTCCGATTGTACACCAAGTAATTTGACTTTAATTGATTCAGAAATGATTTTGTCAATGTGTCTCTCCGTGGGTGGATGGAATATTGAAGATGTTTATGTCGTCCCTCGTGCGGCTGATAGATGTACTATTAGGCGATGTTGTAATAGGCTTATTTTTAGCTATTCCCTGGCTAAGTTTGAGTTTGCTTCCAGTTCCAGTGACTGCCTCGTTTGGTAGATAGTAAATTTTCGTCATCTTTTGAATGCCTATTTGAAATGACTCCTAATTGGATACAGCAATTATTTCGTTTTGATAACTCACTCCACTTGCGCCTTTCGACTAAGCCGTCAAAGCATTCACAGATTTAAATCGGCCCTTCTGTTCCTATTTCAGGCAGTAGTAGGCATATAGTTCGACATCAGTTCCATTCATCGCTTTGTAAAGGATGAAAATACGCCTTAAATGAGGCACCTTGAGTCGTTCTTGTATTGTGACTTGTCAATTGCATTCAACACAGCTTTGGTTAGCTTTACACAATTTTGTATGCCTGGTATTATTCTCCTTTTATATTGCTCATAAACTTTGGCTACTCAACCAATTTAGGTACGCCCCAAGAGCCATAAGGATTTATTCAATTGCTACAAAAATAAGCTTGCTTTTGAGACGTTGAGATAAGCACTTCAGCCTTACGCCCTAATGTATACCATACTCAATTGGAATTTCTAGATAATTTTGTCTGCATAGACTAATAAAGTGGGGGACAACCTATTCAACATATTTCTTGCAATCCAATTTATCTTTAAATAAATGCAAAGATTATAAATTCGTCCTTCTACCCATTTAACGATTTCCATAACTTTATAGCTTGCTCCCAAAGATTTCTTTGACAAACTTCTACTTTCCGTCGTAATAAGGTCGTAAAAATACAAAGCGCACACTTGTGTGCGTTAACGTTTCATGAGTACCGCAGTCCCCAAGAAACAACTTCTAATTTGTAGCCGTATACAATAATAAAGTTCATTGAAATACTACTATTAGTACACAAATAATGTTAAGCTTTCATGTTACTGATCTATAAAAATAAAACGCACACTTATGTGCGTTAACGTTCTAACTCCTGTATTTATTTTATATTGCTATTTCATTTACTCTTAAAATCGACAAAAAATTGTCAACTAACTTTATGGGTTAAAATAGCCAGAAGTCAAATAAGGTCCATACCTCTAGTGTGACTGTCATTTTAGCCGCTTATTACCTCCCCTCTACATAAATTTGCGTTGCTTATAACGAACACAGGATCTACTCTTGAACGTGAGTATAACTTGTTGTTACTTGGTTCACAAATCGAAGCTTGGAATGCAAACGCACACTGATGTGCGCAAAACAAAACTCTGCACTACCAGCTTCCAAACTGATTTCGATGGCGATACAATCAATGTCGATATCTCCTCCAGCCAAGACATGTTACTTCGAGAACTGACTTCAGTTTAGTGCCGTTTACACAGTTCACGGTCTGAAATTTCTGTATCTGTCTTATTTAAATTATTCAGTTTAAAATACTCGTGTGCGCAATCATTTTAGTCTTCAAAATATTCGTAGAACAAATTAAATAGACTCAGTGAATTATGTGCACTAAAATAAAATAATTCATTTCACTAACTTCCCGCCTTCCAAGTTTCAAAATGTGTGCGCTTCGGTAAGCCCTCAAAGCCATACGACGTTAAAGGAGGTTGCAATCCATCGCATTAACGATGAACGTGTAGTATAAAATCAAATAAAGACGCACAGAACTTATCCGGAACGAATCGAAGTTCGTGTGCGCAAACATCGCTTGTGTGCGCAAGCGATTTATTTCATCAATAAAATGAGAAAATAATATTTTTTAACGAAACAACCCCTTTCCATATTACAAATTTAACTTGATCTATTTTTTCTCTGAATTTAACTTACCCAACAACAGCTTTTTCTAAGAACAGAGCACATTCGCCTATCAAAAAATTTAGCTTCCAACCACTGAATTTGAACCCTTTCTTAATTGTAACCTACTATTGTTTCCCCGTGGTCGGATGAAAGCCTTCAACCGCACAAATATTTTTAGACCCTTTTCTTGAGTGCCCTACCTTCAAGCCAAATGCGTCATGTTTAAAAAGCTCGTTGCGTTTGTGGTCACGTATTATACCAATAGAAAATGATTTCATTAGGTTAAACCTCATACCAGACTCGTTAACAAAAAAAAACTCTCCTCATGGCTAATTAAGCGCTTAATTCGATTACAGTCATTAGCATCTCAATTAATATGCAATTTATCGCAAATAAGCTACAATTAAAATTCAAAAATAAAATAGGCGAACAAGCGCACCTCCCCATACATTGAAGCATATTTTACGAAATCAGATTAATATCTCATAACTTATGGATGGCAATTTACAAAAGACCCCTTCAAAAAGCACTCAATCTGTATATCCCTTCAATCGGTCGTAACAAATCATTTGATATTCCTTCCACCTACCGCCCATTTCCATAATCTAAATGAATTTAATTACAATATTAACACAATTACCGCATCCGTCTAACAAATCAAATGGAAAAGATGCTTATCGCACATCTCGAAGATAATAAAATTAATTTATGCAACAAACATGCACTGCACACACACACACTTGTACCCCCAAAGGAGTTTTGTGCAAAATTGAAAAACTAAATCAGAGTCAGCTGCACTCATTCCGCTCCGTGTCACTGCAATCGACATTCGCCTCAGGACCAAGGCGGTTGGAGTGGGGGTAATTTAAACAAACTCTTCTAATCAATATGCTAATGCAATATTAAATGCTAATGACAAACGTTTCCTCGAGAGATTAACTCATTACAGCACAATGCGACAACAAACGTGAATCGCACACCAAAGTTTGCGGCTTTGCATTTGCCAAACGGTTGTTGATCCTTAATCTCGATGCGAAATGTCTTCGGAGATGATGTGCTCGCTCGCTCGTTTCGTCCTCATTAGGTTAGCAAATGCCGAATGCAAGCACTGCATAATGTAAATGTACACATATGAGGGAAATCCTACAGATGTCCTTTCAATCATACGTATTCAAGGAGACCTGTAGGTATAGGTATAGTACTCTTATTTGAGTAGATATGACTTAATATTGACATTTAATCAATATTAACCGAATATTGTCGTGCACAGTAGATATTGCATTCGGTTCCGCGCGCCCACTCATAACTATCCTTCGATTCCCTGCTATGCTGATGACGGTTATACGAGTAATTAAGTTGATTCGAATGCTATATCGATTAAATGTGATGATGTGCGATGGTGCGCCAGTGAATATGAATTTCACTGAGATGAAATCATTAAATTTTCTTAATGGTATAACGTTATTGGCAGATCCACATCTGGCGAAGGGACCGCCGCCACCGCTGCGGATGTATGCAATTAATTAAATATCAGAAAGTAATGAACCGAGCTTGGTGCGAAGACGTGTCAGCCGAACAGGAATAATAGTGATAAGTAATTATGGAAGCAAATATTGTCTTCGGCTGCGGCTGTGCCGGAGGCTGCATTCACATTTTCATAACTTTATCCAAAACTTTTTTATACATTTTTGTTTTTATGTTTTTAAACCAATTAATGGGATCTTCAATCAGCTTTGTGTCCCAAGTGGATGTTTGTGAAAATAAAATCTTGCCATAATCAGGTGTATCATAGATTTCGCATTACTGCTTGGCTTTGGCATAATATCTAAAAATTTCTTGTTCCAGTAGGTATAAGCTGTTTTTATGTTTCGCACTTAGTAGCTATTCCATCATTTTCATTATCAACATGTAGCCAAAAATAATCCAGGAGCTATAAACTGTAGTCTGGTGCAGTCCTCTGGTCAAGCGCACGCCAATTCTAGCTATGCGCACATAAGTGTGCGGTATGTAAAAGTCATTGGGGATCTTCAATTTGTTTTGCGTTCGTATGGGTATGCATTTTGAAGCTTTGTCAAGGAGGTTTGTTAACTTGGATGTTCGTAAAAATAAAAGTTATACACGATCGGGTGTATCATAGATAACCCTTTACTTCTTTTCTTTGGCCTGATACCTTATATGTACTTTCGAATTCAAGTGTTAGTTTCGTTAAGTTTTTCCATCAACTGGTAGCCAAAAATAATCCAGCAGCTATAAACTGAAGTCTGGTGCAGTCCTATAGCCCAGCGCACACCAATTCTAGCTTTGCGCACATAAGTGTGCGGTATGTAAAAGTCAAGGATCTACAATTTGATTTTTGTTCGGACTGGTGCATTGTTAAGCTTTCTCAAGGAGGTTTGTTTACTGGGATGTTTGTGAAATTAAAAGTTTTCCTCGATCGGCTTTGGCCTAATACCTAATAATTTCTTGTTCAATTACAAGCTGCTTTTATGTTTGGCACTTAGTAGCGATTCCATCATTTTTATCATCAACTGATAGCCAAAAATAATCCAGCAACTATAAACTGTAGTCTGGTACAGTAATCTGGTCAAGCGCACACCAAATCTAGCTATGCGCACATAAGTGTGCGAGATGTAAAAGCCATTGGGGATCTTCAATTTGTTTTGCGTTTGCATGGGTGCATTTTGAAGCTTTGTCAAGGAGGTTTTTTTACTTTGATGTTTGTAAAAAAAAAAGTTTTACACGATCGGGTGTACCATAGATATCCCTTTACTACTTTTATTTGGCCTGATACCTTATACTTTCGGTTTAAAGTGTGAATTTCGTTAAGTTTTTCCATTAACTGACAGCCAAAAAAAAATCAGTGGCTTTAAACTCCAGTCTGACACAGTCCTTTGGCCAAGCGCACACCAATTCTAGCTATGCGCACATACAAGTGTGCGGTTTGTAAAAGTAATGGGTCTAGTGGCCTAATCGAAGTGTAATTTTGTTCATTTGGTGAGTGGAAGCTCACGTATTTAAGCCCACTACCACGTAGCGATTCATCTGGGTAGAACATGTAAAAAGGCATGCTTAGGATTGACACGATTTTGGGACTCGCTACTACTTCCTGTAAATGAACAATTATGATTTTAAAATAAGTAAGCCCTGTCTTTTTTTCAAGTATCCTATTCCTAAATTTACAATTGACAAAAGCAATAATTGCTCCCACTACAGACCTAGAAACTTGGACCTTCTGTATGCGCAAGCTTAGTAACGATGCTATTTATAACCTCTCACAGTAATGGGTGGGTAAAAAAATCCCTAGAAAGCCAAAATACACACCTTTTCCTTTCCACCATTTTGTGCCTTGATGTTTGTTAATAGTTTTTATTAATTTTACTAAAAATGTCCCACATTATTCGCTAATTTGCTTCTTTTTTTCTCTTTCCAGGTGAGTGAAAACAACATGCTTTATCAAACTCGAGTAAGAATACTTAAAAATTTTACATGAGTCTGGCTAAAAAAAACTTAAAAAAAAAACCGCCTTTCCTATAGCAATAGCAACCCCTTTGTGCACGCACTAATTACCTCCTTTCACATGTCACTCACATGCAGAACAACATCAGCGGATCCTTCTGCCTTTGCTGCAAAAACAAACAAAAACTATTAAAGCAGCAAATTCAATCATGCCCTAAGGGCTATATCTAGTTTCCTCTTTGTAGTCACAGCACTCTTAAGCGCTCACATCAGCAGCACACTGAAATGCCAAAGAAAGTATCAGTTTTGGAAAACTGTTTAATTAAATACTTCAATTCCCCATCCAAGGCAAACCATACGTACCCTTCACCGATGGGATGCGGATCTTTCATATTCACTAGCTGTCTATCTATCTGCTTACACAACATTTGCCCCGCGGAAATGTTGCCGCAATATTTTAGTTGCCAATCTCAAGTACTACACCTCCTATGCGATGATGTCGTACACGTGTAGATATACTATGCGTATATCCCGTATGTGTGCGCGTACATATCTATTACGCGGCCAATTTAATTAGCTGAAATAATATTGAGTCGTGTTTAGAAACAAGACTTTTGATGTTCGAAAGCGATTTCCAAGTCAATCCATTGCCAGATTAAAAATGTTATTTTATTGCTCGAAAAGGACTTGCCTTGTTATGACCTCCTTGAACCGACCGAGGGATGATGCTGTTTTATTTTCAACCATTATTCCGCTAATGAGAAAACAATGAAGGAAACGGAACTTACCGCACCACCCGAGAGAACCTTCGTCCTCCCGCTAAAGGAACGCCAATTCACTTGCAACCGGATCTGACTCAGTAATAGTATTATTCACCTAAAAATAGGATAAAGTGAAATCCCCCAACAAAAGGGCTCATGTTACTGTTGTTGTTGTTGTTACTTCTGCGGAAGGAAGTTTCTCCCTTTCTCCAATGACTTTATAAGATTTAATGGACGCGCGTTCCGTTCGTTCGTTCGTCTCAAACTCACAACCCTCGAACGATTCAGGATAATCGTAAACAAAGCAGCGGAGTTTGTTATTTCTCGGTATAGGTGGTGTGCTTGTTAATTTTATAACACTACGCGAGTTCGTCTATTTTTTGACTGAAGTAACAGTTGGTCCGCGCAAACAAAGTTAAAAAGTGTGGAAGCGCACAAAGATGACGACAAAATAGAAAACTTCTTTTCAGACATTGACTGTATGGGGGCGGCTATACAATAAAAGGAAGCGGCGGCGGCTACTATAAAGCAACCTGTCAGAGTTGTTTTAGGGATTTTACTCTTCGAGGGGGGAAAAAGTTGTTTGCCATAGTAAAATTTGGAAATATAATTAAATTTCGAAAATTTAAATCGAAAGTTGAAATGATTAGCGGGGTTGGGCAATTGTAAAATAGCTGTATAAGGGAGTCTTGTTCTATTTTATTGCCAACGGGAAAGGTAATATTTTGTGGGGAGGGTGTTTATTTTGTTTTCCTTTTTTATGTCAGTTTAAAGAGAAGGATGTTAAACAAAGTAGACGGGATTTTGGCGGGATGGGAGGGTTTTTCTTCAATTATATTTTCTTAAAAGTTAGTCGACGCTGGATTTTAAGAAATCCTTTATGAGCACGCACAGCTGACATTGCCTTGCAATAGATCCTGAGACCTGAGTTATTACAGTGCGCCTTCATGGGCCTAGGAGTGACTGCACTTGCTGTGTCTGCTCTCTGAACTAAAGCTAACCTCAGCTCTATGCTTTTCTGAGGAATTCATACGAATTCGGTGAGTTGTTTGAACGTGAATCCATTTCGAATACAGACAGACAAAATTAGTAACTTTACTATATGCTTTGATTTGGTATACAAAACTCGATAGCTTGAAAAGCAATCTGACGAACGAAAGATTTAGACCACCGTTTTTTGTTTTCAAAACACTTCAGTATTTTAAGGATATTTCCCATGACAGTCTGCAGGAGACTGGGCACAATTTCCATAAACCTTTTCTTTCAACCACCATAGGAAGGTCTGAAGCCTCTGGGTCTACAGCATGGGACCAGTGATGTCAGACTTTGGAAGCAGGTTATCCCATGGCTATACAAAAAAAAATCCCTTTTATCCCTCGCCTAAATTTAAAAAATCCCACCCAATATTTCTGCGCCTTATACTTTGTTTACAGTTTTATCTTGAAAATTGTCAGTTTTTAAGTTAGACAAAAACTATAAAACTTCCTAAAACTATAAATGAGACATTTAGAATGACTTTTTTCTATACATGAAAACATTTTATTTGATCATAGATTGACTAATTTTTTATTCATAATAAAACTAGCAAATTAGGAGCAAAAATTTACCAAATAGTAAAATCACTTTTTTGTACTATTAGATTTGAAAAATCCCTTTGACTCTTTTAGCTTATTAAGTGAGAAAATCCCGCAAAAAGGAATAAATCTCCCGGTCTGGTATCTTTGCTGGGACAGCTAAACTATGTTTACCTTTTTGGAGGTTGTCTGCCCTGGAAACACTTCTGAAGAATATTCATCTTGGAATGTTCGTAGCGCCATTTTGTCGAAACCACATGTGGGCACCCAGATAGGTGGCTCAGCTGCGGACATAATAAAAAAGTGTTTAAACATTGACTTGTATTCATTCAGGGTTACATCTTTTGATCCAAGAGATCACGCCAAACCATGATTTAAAGGTTAAGCTTCTGTCGCAACCGAATTGGCGGATTGCTACGCCTAAAAATGGATATGTTGTCACTAAAAATGGAAATAAGTTTCGTCCCAAATAAACAATTTTTTAACAAATAAGCGACCTTGTTTGTTCTTTAGCAGTCTTCTTGTGTAGTCTCTGACAAGCAACTGTTGGCGTTTGTTCGGAAAAAGAGTGCAAATCCCTTCTTTAAGTTGTCTGCTAGTTCATCCGCGGAAAGTGGAATCTTAAGCATTGGGATAAGCACCGGCTGTTCAATGTCGACATCCGTGCATCAAAAGATGGCTCTTTGCGACTAATAGCTTCCGGCTTATATCTATGATGGATCACTCTACTTTCGTATCGAAAACGGGATACAAAAAGCACGATTATCTACATCTCAAGGCGGAGGCTCCTTCTCAACAAAGTAAATAACTGGTATATGAAAGATGATCTATTTAAAATTGGTGTTAATTGTTAAACTCCATAGATGGCGTTGACAAGATCACGCTGCATTTTAGGAATCGAATAATGCTTATAATGTTTTTTTATGTCTTACCGATAGTCCAACTACTTCAAAAGGAGTTAACTACTTTTAGTGCTGATCAGTTCTTAATTTTTATTAACCCCGAAATTCGACTGCGATTTAAGTCACAATCGTTTCTTAAGAGAATCACTGTGACTGCACCAATCACAGGACTTTGCAACCGTTCAAACTAATGCTCAACACTCGCATCTTCAGCTCCTTCCACATTTATTTTGTAAAACTATATATATAATCACAGTCCAATATAAAAAAAATCGTCTCAGAGAGTAAATCTCAGTTAATAATCGCTTTAACTCAGAATAAATCTATGCATGAATGCACTTATACGTATGTGTGTGCGCACAAAAACAGCATTTGAACCCCATGTCAATGCGATTGAATGTCCTCCTTAATGCACTATGCTGCTGATGCACAGACAGACGATAGTTGTGCAAAATTACTCTTTTGACCCAATTTGCTCGCTTGGAAGCACCATTTCGTCGGATATCGATGTTCGTGCACTCACATATACGTCAATTGGAAAATCCTTCTACTGTATTCGCAATTGAAAAGATTTCCCCAAAATCCTTGAGGAGTAATGCTTGCATATGCTTTTGAGTTTCTTCTCGACTGGTATCACTAAAGTGAATTGTGAACACCCCACCCGCCCACAGTCTTGTTTCTGTTTCGTTTGGCATTTTTGTTATTTGCACATGGAAACCCGAGACCATTTTCGAAAATCTGCTCAAAATATCAATTCCCAAATCAGCCCAGCGTACGATGGCTGGGTGTTGAACGGATCTGCCCTATCAGCAGTGTTGCACCTCCTTCTTCAGCCGGTAACTCTAAACCCACCTTATCACCTCCGAAGCATTTTACCGACTGGTACAGAGCATTTTCTCTCTCTCGGTGTGTCTGCATGTGTGTATACGACCTTGCATAGGTGTATAACGTATATATCTGGAAGATTGTCCTCGTCGATGTCTCATGTGTGCCGCTTAACACTGGCAGTTACTTTTCGTGTGACATACATTGCTACTTAGCAAGATGACTCATTGTTTTAGACGGCAGGGGGCGGTGTGCGCGGGGTGGCTCTGTTTGAACAGTGGTCGTAGAAAAACCGCCAACCAAACCAACCTCCCTAGTCATCCTATTAAAATGACACAGTAAATTAGAAATTTTGTAAACACTTAAATGTTGTGTGAGCTTAACCAAAATTGGGGGGTGTGTAACGCTGACGCGGCGACATTTTCCAATTTAGATGACCCAGTCGTGGGGGTATGGTTGTATGCGTGAGGGGTGTAGGTATGTACATACAATGTACACATATGTGAGGCAGAGCGCACGTTAAAAGGATTTTATTTGCCGTCGCTATTACCGGTGCTGGTTTTAACTATTTGCTGCGCATACATATAAATTGCGATATTTTTTTTTGTCTTTATCCTGCTCTCTACAGTCGTGTGTCATCGTTGACGTTGGATGTCCTGATTTTTATGCCATCGTAGGCATAACGCATTTTTAGGCAAAGAGGGTGTGTTCGTAATAATCACTTTACGTGGGTTCATGTTGGTACCGCTTCAGCACCCAGGTGACATACTTTACAAAATCCGGTGGCGGTACTGCCAGCGGCATCATTAAATTCTTCTTTGGGGAGAAATTACGATTCTTCATTTCGTCTTAGTGTGTGTGTGTGTTTTTTTTCCACCCCGACATATCGGTGTGTTTGTTATAACAGAGCACAAACTGAAAACGCTCGTTTGTGTGCGGCACAAACCCAGACCCAGACCCTGTTCGGTGCGGGCTCTGGTGGTGGGCTGTGGAAAAATCCCAATCTTTGTTCATTTGTTTGTTGGGAAAGATTTAAAAGTGTGAATTTATTAATTTTTGTTTACGACTTAGGATTGGTGCCGCTTAAAGAGTTGCGAGACGCTTTTCGTTTTCGACAGACGGTTGGCGTTTTTCTTGCTATGGGGGAGAAGAAAGACTTAAAATTTAATTTGGGGGGCCACATTTGTTTGCTGAATTTTCTGTAAGCTTAATGTTGACAGTGTTTTGTGTTTGCCAACGATTTAGAGATTTTTAAGGATTTAATGTTGCTTTTGAGAGTAAATAGAAGGCTCAGTGAGAAATACTGATTTGTGCTGGTGCAGGGTTACCCTGTGCGCAGGGAAATCTATAAATTTTTTTGAAATTACTTTACAGGTAGGAGGTAGAGGAACTCATACTTTTTAAAGGAAAATGCTAAATTTCAACTACTGGAAATGGGAAAATTGGTTTCGCCAGTCATAAACATCAAACGGGGACATTTAAAGTTCAATTTTGTTATAGAAGAATTTTGTTATTGTATAGAAGGAGGTGCTTCATTAACACCCTGTTGCAATAATGGTTGCGCAGTCAGCACTTGCTGGATTAAAATAAATAAGTATTTGGTGCAACAGGGCCAGTTAAAGCGACACGTAAAATGAAACCACCACTGATTAGAAAACAATTCCTGACAGATGGAACTGTAAAGAAATGACACATTTCAGTAGAATGTATTGGTTTTTTTGTGTGGAATTCAGGCCCAGTTATACCTATCATTGAAATACATCATTGGAACAAATCAGTGGAATGGTGGTTTCAGTTTTTTGACAAGAAAAATTGCTGTCAGTGAAAGGAAATTGAACAGAGGTTTCTAGGTTTCGAGGTTAGAGTTGAACGCAAAACTGACAGCTGAGGAGAAAAACAGAATCGAACACATCAGTGAAACGATTTGGTTCCAAATTTGAGAACCGAAAATCATCGATTTCAATCAGTGAAATAATAAAAGTAGATTTAAAAAAAGTTTTAAGCAGAATGACCTAAGTACCTATTTTTTTTTTTTTTGTAAGAATATTCCATAATTGATATGCTTTATTTTGATACCAATTAAAGCCAATTTTGTGTGATTAATCGCCTTAAAATCGAAAATCAAAATTTTCAATGATGCATTTCAATGATAAGCTATAACCATTAAGCCACAGCAATGCTCCTTAAACTGACCGTTTCAAGCAGTGGAATTTTCGTTTTGATCAACAAGTGCTGTGACAAATAAGTAAAAATTATTCATAAAAGTAAAATAACTATTAGCCTGGTACAGCTTTACACAAAAAAAAAAACCTTTCTCGAGAAATGCGAACGCTTAGCTGATTGGTGATAGCTCTGGACTTAAATTGTTACAAGACCTCTTGAAGTACGTCCCCGGAAACGAATACCAAATCGTATCTACTTGTCCTGTAGCTAAATGAGTTTTGTAAAAGACGTGATGACCTCGCGGTTGTGAAGAGTGTACTGATAGCCGATGTGCATTGCTTATATCCCGCTTTTAGGACGCTCAAATGTCGCATTTCGAAGATAAGTTGACAAATTATATCGAACTGCCCTTCGCTGTTTACTCTCAAGCTTAGTTTAATTAATAGTTTTGTGTCGATCAAAACATATGGAAGTAAAATTCGAGGCTCCAGATTAGACCAGTGCTTAAAAGAGGATAAGGAGCTCCTTCGGGCTATAATATTTCTGTGCTGTTGACAGTTAAATTTTAATTTAAAGAGGCTTATCTTGCGATTTTGGATAATTGGTGCATGGATTCCAATGAGTTGGTCGTCCATTTTGATTTGTAAAACAGTCGATGCATTTTTTTGTAAAAGTTTTAAGATTTTTAAGAATAGAATGCTGTCATCAGCAACGAATGAACATTTTTAAAGCTTCGAGTGCAGCAATTGAATTTTAAGGACCCACTACGCTAAGAATGGAATTATTATCTTTTTAAGCTTTTTTCGGTGCAAGATGTAGACTTCTTCAAAAAGTTAGTAACTTTCTTTTCACTAAAAGTGACTTCAAGTCACTGTGCAGTGTGCAATACGCACTAGCATAGAACATATTTGTAAAATGTAAAACATCCGAAAACGACAGGGTGTGCAATGCACACCTTGCATACCCTGACGAGACGCCACTGGTTTCTGTACACTTTTGAATTTTTTTTTTATCGATCAATGCGCTCTAAGTCTTCTGCATATGTATATACCCGTAGCTCTACATAAATTTATTACAAATATTGTCTGTAAGTCCTTGAGTTTATTTTTTGTAGAACTTTAAAGTAAAAAAGCAGCGGCCTGGGCTAACAATTTTGCTGAAGAATATACTCCAGCTGTAGAGCCTACAAATAAATTCTCCGAAATATACAAGTGATCTACATTTGTAAAAAGGCAGAGCCCTGTCTTAGAGAATAGCAAGCCCCCTGGCTTCACATTAACAGGTTTCAAATATTTCCTGCAAATCCAAATAGAAGTCGCCATTAAATGATTTCAGATTTCACGCCAATTGCCACTGAATGTGTTCCCCCAACGAAGCATGTAATTATCCTCATTTCCATTACGAGGGACGCTCATGACAGTCCCCAGCCCCACACCAATGACTATGTCCTCAGATAATCGGCTCACACAAAAACCCATCGACAATATAAATATATGACAAATGACTCAAATGTCACACCTCGCTGGCGCATGCAAAATCACAGAGCGACGTAAAAGCGGTCAAATTCGAAGCCTGCCCCAATCGACAGGCAAACTTCCTCGTCACCAGTCTGTAGCCTAATAATTTGATTAAGGACTTTTAATTATATTGCGCGTTTGCAAACACAAAGTGTCCTCCCTCTCGAATGTCCTCGTCGATATTTTGTATTTCGCTGGCAACCAAAAAAAAACAAGGACCATGAAAAGGCGGCAGAAAATTTAATATTTAATGATATGGGTATTCGTTCGGGTCCACTCGCCGGTCTGCAGTAAAGGGTATCCGTTTACGAGGCATTTTTTTCCTCGTTAAACCTTGCAGGGTCCTGTTTCTGCCCAGACTGATGGCGGTCAATGCTACTCATTACATTTGGCGTCCGACATCCCTTCATCACAAAACAAAAAAAAAAAGGGTTATGAGCACATTATCCCTTTTTGGCATAAATTTTCGGGGCGAGAGGTCATAATTGAATGTATACGTGAAAATAGAAACATATGCATGGCTTAAAAAGTTGACAGAGCACTCTCGACACAGTGTGTGTGTGTGGGGACATCAAGCCCAAACCCACCTACACCTGACACATTGTATTATAGTCAAGGACCAAAATGATAGAACTACTCTATACATATGGTTGAGCGAGCGGTAGCAACAGTGACAACAACAGAATTAGAGTGGCAGGAAGGCATTCAGAATATCCTGCCTGACAAAGGTATCGCTGTACGCGTATGTTGCTATGGATGCTTTTATAATTAGCAGATAGGTGGTTGAATGTTGACGCAGCCAGAATGAAGGGTGTGTCTCTTAATTTTCGGTTGGAAATAAGCTCAAAACCGAGATCGTCGGTCGTTCGGTAGGTCGGTCGGTTGGGTGGCGGTGGTGGTGCTGTTGGAGTTCTATAGTGATGTGCGCTTTACTACACACAGTTATGGTTGTTATAATGCCACTGATTTGATATATGGTAACACATGGGGATGATGTTTGTGAAACCGCCGCACAAAAACCATTACAACATACCCAGACAAGAAATGGTTGTGTGTAGATTTTTGGAGGGAAAAAATAGTAAAACCGCCCCCAAACGTGTGTATACTGCCCTCCGCACCCCATATGGAACATAAGGGGACATAAATTTAGTTACACAAGGGACATTCATCTCGGAATTGAAAGGATTGTAAACGTTAGATGGTGAACGTGGGTTCGGTTGGGGATGAATGGGTGGGTGAACATTCAAACAAGCCGCAAAGGATTTAAAAAATGTGGACATTTGTGGAAGAAACCTAAATTTGTGTTGATTGAAGCGAAATGTAGTTCATTGATTTATGAGTGATATAACTTGCAGATTTAACCTTCAGCGGTAGCGGTGGTGGTGGCGGTTTTTTTTTATTTTGTGAATAGCAAGATTGTAGGTGCGAGTAAGAATCAGATGTTTACAACAAAGGGGATGTCGAAGAAAGAGTATTTAGCCAGGGAAACGAGGACTGAAATATAGTTGAGCTGAATTTGCTAACGATTGAAGAATTTAATAAAGGAGTGATCGTCGAAAGTTGTGGCATTCGAAGACTCTTTGTTAGTGGTCATAATGTAAGCTATTCCGACTACCGTCACTTATTGATTTTGAAATTTTTAACCATAAATGTTCGACTGTCGGATCATAAGTAAGGCGCGGGATGACGCTTTTATCTGCTTATATACACTCGAATTTTTTGGTGCAGGACTCATTTCTTAAATGGGAATCTACAAAGAAAGTTTGGTACCCCGAAAAGACTGAAAAAGCGTATTTTTAAATAAGTGTATATTTGTGTTATTTGAAACAAGCTTCATATAGACTTCCAAGTCTCATTTCTCTATCCTATGGACTATGTTAACCAAGAGTTTTATAGGTAGCACATGAAGGCTTTATTTACAAGTCTTTTCTGAGGTTGCTTTAAGGTGCTTCTTTTTACTGATTCGCTGAAGAAGAAGGCTAAAGGATATTCGCAGCGCGACGCCTTGCTGAGCCGTAGAAAGTTAAGTGCGGCGCCACGCCTTCACAAAAATACAAATTTATTTAACCTCCGCGCTGCTTGTAATCTGAATTTTTTAACATTCCTCGCTTTAAATTTGCTTAATTGATTTTGTGGGTGTTTTAATTTTTGTGCCTATCTACCTATTATTTCGTTGGAATGTTTCAGCTAGAGTAGGGCGTTGTGACAAAATATGACTGCGGCGCGCGCAGGGCTGAAAAAGATTGGGAACTAGGAAATTTAAAAATTGTTTCGTATTGAAAGCATAAGTTGACTAAAATTCTTTGTAGGTATTTAAACTTATTTTATGTTTCAAAATTATTAAGTTGCTCCTTAGGGTTTATGTCATCTTATTCTCACTACAAACATTAGTTCCTCCAGTTTTCAATGGCTTCTATAAAGTTATGTCAACTTCGGAGGAGGCACCAGATAAAGATCCTGATTTATTGGACGAAAAGAGTTGACCAAATACAAAAGTTTTAAGAGATGACACTTGACTTTATTACTTATTTATGCATATTAATTTCATAAAAATTCACAAAATAAGAAAACTAAACTAGTGCAAACGTTTTTTATTGCTTACAACATACTGAATGCATAGTAACTTGATCATATCTTAACATATTCTCGTTAAAATGTTCAATGGAACCCTCCAGATTCGGATAGCTATTTTGTGTAAAACGTCAACTCGATTTTTCTGGACTAGGTATACAAACGCTTTAACTTAGTAATTTAAGCTTTTGTTATAAACTTGTGGTTTATTGTTGTATTAAATTGAGTGTATAAACAGGATTTTCTTGACTAGATTTGTCGGCTACTCCTCCATAAACGTCAACTGCAAAAACTAATCACGTGCCCAATCTGGACCAATAAAAATTTAAACACACCTAGTCAGTCAACTGTCATGACTTACTATACTAGAAATGGGCACATTCAAAAACTTAGTTATCTTAAGTCGACTAGATTGGTCTGGAAGAGAGGTACCCTGAACGCAAAAACTAGATTGGTCGGGAACGTCACTTTTCCTACGTCAGCCACATATGCGAACTGTCAACTTAGTACTCAGTCACGATTTTCTTGACTAGATTCGTCGGCTACCCCTCCGTAAACGTCAACTGACACAGCTGCCATGTGACCGCTGTAGGCCAATCAAAACTGAGATACATCAAGTTAGTCAGCTGTCAGACTTACAAAACTAGATACTTGGACGTCCCCAATCCCGTCCTCAATGTCATTTTTGCAAATTGACAGCTGTCAAAATTTTTTGCGAGACTTCGAAACTTAGTTTTTTTTTATATACTCGACAGTAATTCTTATTCGGTTGCTGGTTCGAAAAGTGGTGTCCCTAAATAGAAGATAAAACGGCTTACCGTTTTTTTGTCCGGGGAGAAATGTGTAAATCCCGGGGTTTTTCCATATTTTTGCAATATACCGTTGAGCTGCAAGCAAAATCTGGCAACACTATTTGTCCTCTGTGAATTGATTTGAATCAATTTTTCTTGACTCAAGTCCTTAAAAAAACTCAATTCTAACAAAAGTTCAAATGCTAAGGAAACAAGTCGTCAGAAAATCATTTATTTTTTATTTAGTCAACAGCCTACTGTTATTATACAGGTTTTTGTTTTGCATCATTAATTTTTGTAAAAAAAAAAAATCTGGATTTACAAAAAAAATCTCATTTTGTGGAAAACTACTGTTTTTGACTTAAACCCTTCCAACCTGGCACCAGAGCATTATTTTCAAAAAATTTTAAACCTAGATGCAAGTAAATGAACTAGTTAATCTATGTAAATCATTGCTAGAAGTCCAAAGGTCTCCAACCCATTGCAAAAGTATCCCCCTCTGGTTTAACGTCAGCTTAAAGTATTCCCAAAAAGAGTAGAGGTCGCTTAAATCGCCCATTTTATTTAAAACTCATTTCTTTCGAATGCCATATGCCAGCATAGTAATTAAAAATACTGGGCTCAGTAATAAGTGTCCTGGACTACTGAGCGAGAGTCTCAAGTTCGTTCTTAAAAATACAGGAATTACGCTCTAAGGTTTTTGTTTTTCACAGTATCACTTCTCGCGAATGTCTGGCAAACTTTTAAGAGTAAAACTCTCCGTAGATCAATTTTTAATTCAGCCGTTCAAAATCAGTGTAAAATTGTAGGTCCCTTCCATTCGTCAAAAAAATTTTAAAAAAATTTAAAAAAAATTCACACAAGCGTTGAGGGTTCGCCTTTCCCTGGAGTGGCATTAAAAAAAGGCCAATAGTTGTCTTTGAATCTATGCCTGGGTCATTTGCTGTCCTGCAAAGTAGACTAAGAAAGTTTCTCACTTATGATTTATTTTTGCAAAATTAAAGCTTAGTGTCTGTAAATTATTATGCTTTGGTTGGAGCAACAGCTGTTTCTGTATTCGTTATTGGACCCCAGCTTTAAGTGACTTCCTCAGTGCATTCGTACTTTTGTAAGACATGTCTGCCCTGCCAGAAAGTGAACAACAAATAAGATTGCACTCTCAACTCCACGTCAACGACTGCCTCAAATCTCCGAATATTACCACTCCATTTATTGGCACGGACTTAAAGTCAACACACTCACACACGTATCTAAACTATAGCGAGACCAATCATATGCGTACGATCGATTCCAATCAGAATAAGTGAATCGAATGCAAGCTGTGCCAGAATCAAAACCTTTTTGGACTCTTTTTTTATTTGGCAAAAAGAAATATCGCTCCCTGAAAATATAGATTTTCACAAACATCGAGTTGATTGGCACAATGTGCGCAGTGTTAGAGAATCGAAAACTTTCTTTCTCAACTCGCCGAAGGGTTGGCAAAAACAAAGAACACCACCCACACCACCCCACACCACACAATTGAATTGGTTGAACACCCAGGGCACCGTGAATGACTATGACCTGAACTTTAACTTTTCCACTGGACTTGTTTACTCACTCAAATCAAAGGATCATCATTAATCGATTAGAAAATGCACACAAAAGCACACACCGGCGCTTACACAGCCAGCTATAGAGATTCACATCAGAGACAGCTTTAGATGGGTTGGTACACCTGAGGCGTTTCTATGAAGGAAGCATTTTTGCGGTTACATTTCCTCTTGAAATGCTATTCACAGTTTTGCTAGCGGAAGATAGAAAACAAAGTGGGAGCACAGTCAGAAAAAAAATAGAAAGGTAGTCAAACTCAGAACACATCCTTGATTACGCGCGCACCCCCCTCCACTCGAGGGAAAACTAAGAAAAGTATGCAAAAACCACCTTGCAAGGATTCCAAAAATACATCAACCCCGCCACCGCCACGATGGGAAGTAGTTTTATACTTTGTCACCCGCTCCCAGTTGAGTACATGAAAATTGGAACAGACATTTTCAATGTTGTCCTATACGTAGATTCGCGCGTGAATTGTGCTAACCCTAGACGTCGTCGTCGTCATTGTTGTTGTTATTTTTGTTGCGCGTCCCTCGCTCTCTCTCCACACCACAATGTCAATGTTTGTATTGCTTAATGCACTATATGCGATAGTTAAGTGTAAAACAAGAGAAAATGGGATGTGCTGCTGGAAGCCGCCTCTATCGTTGTCAGCGTCGGCCGTCTCCGATGTAGTCTACGAAAATGTAGAACACCAGGATATTGCACGTACCATGGAATGGAACCTAAATGGAAAGTTCTAAATATAAATTAGAATGTTGTATGTCAACACTTAGGCATTTTACAAGCCGAAAAATTGTTTATTGCAGCAAATGGTGGATACAAAGGAGGGGGCGGTGGAGGCATTTGTATGAAGTGGTTGAATGCTTTTTGTGTCACATTGCCCCAACCCCGCCGCCGTTGTAGCCAATCAAAAGTGGAAAATACTCGTTGTTTACCCTCTGGCAAGGCTTTTATCATCACTGCAAAACATCTATGGGTATACACATATACAGATGTAACCCGTTGACTTTGTTTGCATAGTTGGGTTTGGTTTTAGGGGTGAGATTGGTGGTGTGGCAGAACTCTTTTGTTTACTCGCACTATATAGACGAACGCCTCGTGTTCGTAGTCAGCAAACCACCCCCAGACGGTGATGCACTCGCTCAGTGTTCCACTTAATGAAGTTGGAATATCTCTCACTTCAACAATGGCATACAATGGCAAAGGGAAACTTTCGAGACTCAGGTTAGAACGGAATCATTTCGTTGAATTGAAACACTATGAATGTAATGGGGCGGTTTTTGGGGGTGGGGGTGAAAAGTTCGAAAAGTGGGCGTCTGGTGGAAAATCTAGTTTACGAATTATTTGTTGCCAACAGGTTAGCGTTATATAAACAATTGTTTGTCTTTAATTAAGTTGCGTATAATCTTTGGGGGGTAGGACGGCTTCGGCATTGCTGTACTCGGTGGTACGCTTTGCTTACTGAAAGTTATGTGCTGGGGAATAAGTTTACTGATAAGGAAATTAGCAGTTAAATGAGGTGTTTTATTTTTTTTATTTTATTACACCGGGATTACAGTCTGTTGTACTTCAAAGCATTTATTTTGCAAGTGTGGTAACATTTTTTTTTTTCAGGGACTCGAACCCGCTTGGGTCACAAGCAGTGACTTCAACCACTGCACCATGGCCACCATTGATTAGGGTGTTCGATCTTTGGTTTAGCTTGAAATCTGGACTACCATTGCATTCATGGACATAAAATAAGGTTAATGCGATGTTCCATGGTGTTGCGTTTATCTTATAGCCTAGTCTTTCACCATAACCTTTAATATTTCCTTATTTAGAATGTCACTAAAGCAATATTTTAAACCTTGTTTTATCAGTTCTCTTTGACTAGTTCGGACATGAACCAATTCAAATATTTATCATGCTACTTCTGTACGGTTTAGAATATTGGCAGTAACTGCGTTTGGGTTAGATGTCTACGCTTCCTTCGTTTTTATGCTTAGCTAACCAGCATTAACCATTTTTGAACCTTTTGCTGTCGTTCATAAAAAAAATGATATATCCTCAAAGGCAAACAGAATATCGTTCAATAAAAAGCTACTGAATTGTGTAATATTCTGTATCACACCTTTCCCTTTGGTCTGGAAATTATATTTGACAGCTGACGTCTTTTTATATAATACTAGTAACGCCCGTGGTCGAAATTTTTTGTCTGTTTATAATGTAACGAAAGCCAACTTGTTTTTTACATAATTTACTTATTATTTATTTTAATTTATTTATATGCTAAATCCTATTTCATATACCTTTCCGCTATGAAAAAAGAATGGAAAAGGGCAAAACACGAATGTTCGTTTCCATAGTAATACCTCGCAGATAACTCTGCAATGCCCCTGAAATAAGATTTTATGATTGTTTACTTTTAGGGGTAATTAAATTGCATACTTTTATGGCTTAATAAGACTCTCTAACAGATTCTAATCTAAGATGATTAAATTCGTTACTATGGAAACATGACGGCGACAAATTGAATGGCAACAAAATGTTTTCGATTAATTGCTAAGCATTTTGTATGGGAAATTCTTAACTTCATTTTAGCAGTCTTAATGGCGACATATATCTACGATTTTTTGTGTCTGCACATCTATGGCCCAGTACCTTTCGAATGATATAAGTTTCATTCCCCTCATTTCATGGTAAATACTTAAAAAGGGAACGGAAACTTTTGATATTTACGTATTAATATAATGATGTATAATATGTTTTGCAACGTACATAATGTTTTTTCGAGTGTTGTTATTGGAAAACACATTTTATTTTCCACTTATTAACTGGTATTGTGCTTACAGCGCAAATAATTACAGTGTCCGAGAATAGAAGTCATAAAATCTCTGGCCCTTTCGAATAGTCGTTCCTTTTATGGACAAAACCTTGTTGTAACAGCTTTTAAAATCGTAAAAAGTTATAAAATTTAGACCTTCCAGTAGTTAAAAAGCCGTAGATTAAGAATTCTATGTTAAGCGAATACACGATCCATTTTGTCTTTTAGCTGTTAGGTAGTGCCGGTCTTTTTCCTTCTTACTTAAAAATAAGCCACTAAATTTTTTTGAAAATTTAGGGTTGAATTTTATTCATAGAATTGTCATTTCTTACTTTCTATGTTTAGCAAGGATTCTATCCATATTTGGTCAAGACGGCTTATATTGTTTACAAATTCTTTGATAATTGATTCATTCCCAAGAATGATAAGCTTAACCGATGTGATAACCGTACCCCTTCCCGAACTTGAAAAAAAAATATAACATCGAACGTTCTATGTCAGCTAAGTCACGATCCATTTTTAGGTATTAATGCGCATTAAAAAATGTTTTTTACAACAATGGACCGGAATTAGTTTGAGTGCTTTCATAATTTGGAATTCCCTTTTTAAATGCAAATAAATATCGATTTTTCTGAACATTTTGAAAATTTCAAGCCCGCCTAAAAGACTAAACTCCATTAAAGTACAGTCAAAAAATGATCCATCGGCTTGCGGACATCACTTGCGTATCCACCATCACGAACATACATTTTGTCATTGCTTAACTGCCAGATTTTATAAAATATTTAATTTTCTATGTTTAGCTAATACACGATCCATTTTTCCACAACGTTGAATAGTAACATTTAACTCTCAAAACTTAAAAAATATATAATATAAGCATTTTAAAAACTCCAGTCTTATTAAGTCAAGGACAAAACGTGACATTGTGCATTCCATTTTTAGCCCAGAATTGATCCATATTTTTCAACTGTTACCAATGGTTATGATTATGACATTTGTTTTTGTAATAGTCAAATTTAGTGACCACCTATCGCTATTATTTACTGAGGAGGACAAATATCTAGTTCAATAACATTTCTCAACACCACCCTGTTCAGACATGGCTGCAAATAAATATTTGCTTCAGATTCATTTTCTAGATCAAGGGAGAAAGAAAATACAGAATTACAGCACGACCCAAAAGCTGTTGAAATCTAAACGAGAGGGGTGATCTGAGATAGCAGGGTAGTAGTATTTTTTTTTTTCTGCTTCTATATTGTGGACGAGTACGTTAACCGCCCCTAAGCTCTGTTCAACAATTAGGTCAGCAATAATTTCCCTCATTCTTTTTGAATTCGAACGTCTGCTGCGCTAAGGGGAAGAGGATATGAAAGTCCACGAGTATACTACCACTGCCAGCGTAAACGGGCTCCGCATACAAATGTGTACCGTGCCCCGCTCGAGATTTCTTTTGACGACCATTCAGGACTCTATGTACGTATATACTTGTGCCTAGCGTGTAGGAGTAATCGCGAAAATTACATAAAATATTTAAAACCATTTATTCGTGTTGCACGGTAGACTCGATTCGACTCTCTGTGGCCGTAAGTCGTCGACTCTGCCGGAAAAGCAAACCGAAAATACTAGAAACGAGATGTAGAAGTATTTTTATCCTTCAGCTGGGAGTATCCTTAAAATCCCGCCGACATACCATGCAAAATGTGCTCTACTCGTGTCCGCTTGTATCAAATTGAAGAAATAAAGAAGAGTAGGAGGAAGAATGGCAGCCGAAAAAAAAGGAAACACAAACCAAAAGACAAACTTTTGAATTAACCATCAGGATGAAAGTCAAAAGAAAAAAAAACACCAAATAGTCCTTGCCACTTGGCAGTGGCGCCACTCGTCAAATGAAAGATACATTTGGTGTGTGTGGTAACTTTATTTCTTTCGATTTCCGACCGGAGTACTTTTACTACACTTAAAGTGAAACGGAGAGTCAGGTGTCGATGGTGGGATGGTGTGGGAAGCACCACGCACCACCTACCGTTGAAGCGCGCCGCGCGACTGACGACATGAAACGAATAATTTATCCAAAATGATGTTTCTCACTTGAATGCTAAATTACTCCTGTGTTTTATTCGCATACAGCACATCCCTTTTATTTCATTCAGTCTACTTTCTTTTTTTTTGCGCTCACCGCCCCCCCTCCTCTGTGAATAGTAAAATCCTTAATAGGGTTTCATTTACAAAGGTGAGAAATGCCTAACGATGCGCGAGGGTCCACAAAAAAAGAGATACAAAAACCAAACCGAAATAAATTTGTGCCAGCAGTTGGGTGGGAGGGGGCATACCCAAAAAGGACATGAGTGAAAAAGGAAACTCTCGACAAAAGATAAATACTTCAGAGGCCTCATCCCTCCTCAATATCTCTGGCCGCAATGAAACGGTAGAAAGTGAATCATTCGAGGGTGTAAGTTCGAGATCACTCTCAAAGGAAGAGGATTCTCCAAATCGATTGGTTTCAACTCTAAATAAAAGTGAAATGGTATTTCCTCGACTACAACAGGCTGGCTGGGGTTTTGGGAGGATATACGTTACGCGCCACTAGGAAATAGATCAGTAATTTGCTCGAGATTTCCTGGTGTCGCCTTTTACTCAAGAGGAAATAAATTATCAAAAATATTTCCGAACCTACCTTTTCCCCCGCAGTAGAAATAGATATGTGCACGGGATAGCTCTACTGTCAAGGGTTCGACCTGTCGAACTGGGGCAGGAGAAAGTGTTGGATGAGTCTATTTACTTTGAGGGTGTCAAAGGGACGAAAACAGATGTGTTATAGATGAAGATGTTGGATTGCTGGTATTCGAAGGAAGATTTACTTTGTAGTACTTTTTCGTTTAATAAATCGAAGGTAATCGGCAGATAAATGGATACTATCAATTGACCGTTTAAGAAATTGAGATGAATTAGTTTGTCGGGGGTTTTCTGAAATTTATAAGCCGAAAAGTTGGTTGAAATGAAGCGTGATCGTTTTGGTGAGAAAGGACTGTACAGTGTACACGTTTTCCAAAATTTTGTAATGGAAAATCACATAAAACTATCCAGCTTTTATGGAAAAGTCGAAGCGCACATGAAGATATCAATTTTTCTCTCCTCCGCACATGCATAATTGTTTCAAACTTACTGGAAACAAATCGGCATCAGCCTTTTTTCAGGTCTTGATCGAACTAAGTATTGCTCCTATGGATTCTATCATCAGAAGCGCGTATTTCGTTTGCGCACATATCGTGTGCGATAAGCATGGATTTTAAATTAATGCATCTGTTGTATCAAATACTTGCTAAAAAGTCTATGCATATATTTTTTACCAACGAATCTTGGTCTTTAACTTGCGCACACTCGTGTGCGTTTGCACTTTCTTCAACGAAATGTGCTTCTTAAGATTGATGAATCGCTGAAGCATCGTTAGAAATATTAAAAACACATATTTGTGACTGTTCTTAATGTTTAAAGATAGAAAAGAGGTTACAATGTTTATTTTAATCGTTTTAGAAAAAAATCAACAGTGTTGATATTGCCGATTTTGTTGGTCCGAATCTATTTATCATATTTAATATTTAAAAAATTACGCTAAATGTCAAAAAATAGCTGTTACAACATTGTAATACTCGTTCTTACAAAAAAAACACCACATTCCCATTGCAAAACGTGCAATTTAACTCATTTCTGGCATCAATGGTAATAATCCTTAACATCGAGAAGGACACAAAATATAATGCAACCCTTACGCGGTAAAATTTAAACCGAATCCTTACCCAGCCAAATCGCAGTAAATAAACAAATTTAAGGCTTTTCTATACATTGTCAATGTAGGCCAAAATAAATACGTCAAATGACCCTAATCTATACCTTATCATCGCTCCTATCACTTGGCCATTTGGCATGTTAGGCAAATTTTCAATTTCTGTAATAAAAACACAAATACGGCCCGCGTGTTCCGCCGCTTTTCCATAAATATTTTATTTCCCCTGGAAATGAGTAATAAAAATTATACCAATTCACGAAACGAAAAGATATAATCAGCATTTATCTTCATTCCCTTGACCCTCGAAACCGTGACAGAGATATCCATATTCTGGCCACATTAGGCAATCATTTGTTCAAGACCAAAATGCCTTGTGCAACAAGAGCCCACGCAATTTTCGTTTGTTGCTCCTATTTCCGACAGTAATCTACACTCATCTAGGTGGCTCTAGGAAATGTCACAAAATAGATACTATACGTCTTTCTAGTACCTATCCGGGAAACGAAATTATAAGGGCGCCCATTAACACGGCCATTAATCAAAAAAAAAAAATCACCCCAAAAAAGACGCACACAAACCAACGGAGCAACAAAAAAAAACAGTTCCACTGGACAAATCTACCTTCCATGGTCGACCCACAACTAACAGACCACACCACACCCACTAAAAAGTCATCAAGAAAAATATAATTCACCATACACAAAATGTATCTATACACATAAATATTTCTTACCAAAAAAAAAAGGTACAAAAAAAAACAACCAAGGGAAATAAAGACAACAATCGGACAGGTGCCTCAACCAATTAACACGCCGAGAACACAGCCACACCATCATCATAAGACGGGTACTACGACGGGATACGGACGCGGACGGTCAGCACTCTTGGCTCGGAGGAGCAAGCAACAAAAAATAAAAATGTCGTCGTTAGCACTACGTCTAAAAAAGTTGCCAATTAATTTCCACAACCATTTGCATTAGAGACGGTCCGACTGGCGGCAGCAGCAGCAGCAGGGTAGTTAGTGATGCTGATGGTTTGTCGTCACTTGTGGCAGCGGGCGGGGAGCACCGACCCACCCTCCGAAAACACATTTTAATGGGTAATTTCGAGGCTGAGACCGAAAATTATTTATTTCAACGAAAGGTGGTGTCATATTTTACGATAGACCATAGCCATCGGGAGTTTAGATGACACATTTTCTTGTTTCGGTATTTCTATTTTGAAGTCCTTTTCACAAAGGTGTACGGGGATGGGACAAAAAAAACCCTGCCGACATCAACCGGTGTAGTCAAATGGAATGTTATATTGGACTAGACACGACAGGGTGCAGCGGAGCGCGAGCATTTGAGTTTTGACTTTTATAGTTGTTTGCTTTTTACGGCTTATTGATTCGGTAATTTGTCACAAGGAATGTCGAATTTTAAGGGATATTAAATCTTGGACAGTTACAGATTACAGTTGATGAAATGGCCGAGGTGTGTTGACCGAATTTCTATATTTGGGCAGGGGACATTCATTTAAGACGGCCAGGATCTTTATCGCATCCATTTTGTGAGTGAATGTATTTCAAACATCAATCTTTGGCAATGTCAAACCAGTATGTATTGCTAAGTTATACTTGTGATGGGCTCGGTGATTAAAAACGAGCGAATTGGGACTTTTGATGGCCAAAAAAAGTAAGAGCCATTCGAAATTACTGAAGACTTGTATTGAATAGCGTGTCTAGTTTTGAAACTGGCTTCAAATTCTATTATCAATCTATTGCGACTTGTGACTAGGGACGGCTTTTAAAGCCAGGAACGCCTAAATATATTTCAGCATCTGATAGCGAACGGGCACAGCTTTTCCGTTATCCAAAGGTTCGACTTTCAAGTGATAAACCGGTATAAGACTTGAGTAAGTTTTCAAAATTGTTTCAAAGTCGACTTATTTAAAAAAAAAAAATATCCTTTCAATAAGTATGCAGCGGATGGACCCTACTTTGGATGTAATTCAAAATTGTTTCTCTATGCAGAGTCTGATTACTTTCTGCAAGCTTTTAGATACCCATCTGCCTAATAAAAAATAAAAATAAATTAGCAACGAACAAGAAAGTTTCGTGCGACCCAGTCGTGTACTAATTTTTTTATAAACCTATAGTTCAGTGATAGTACATTAATTGTTGCTGCCAGCAATTCTCCGGCTTCCGATCATAAAGGGTCATTAAGCGTTTTCTATCTTTAAGTTTAAGTAAAACGAAAGTTGTGTGAGATGTCATCCAAATTTTTTATTCGTTGGAAAGCACAATCGACGCCATTATTTATGGAATACAAAATCGTTCAAATATCCGCCGAGGCTTCCCTGGGTGGTGAGTTTCCAAAATGTCAAATTTTCCATTCCTCCCGCGCTTAAATCAGACTAAATTTAACCGATTGGCTGTGAGGGCCGCTGTGGTTCGTGGCTTATCCGCATAGACCTGCGACTACAGAAAACCCCACAAGAAAAAGTCAAACGGGGTCAAATCGCATGTTTTCGGTGGTCAGTTCACAACACCTCCACAAGACATGTCCATGCCCTCGAATCGCTGGTGCAGAATTTTCAATATTGCGTGGACTCCGCCCTGTTAAAACCACATGTCGTATTTGTCCATATCATCCAATTCAGGCCAAAAGCAATTGGTAACCATCGACCTATAGACGGTGATGACCTGGCCCACTTCGTTCTCAAAGAAATATGGACCGTTGATACCGCGAGCCCAAAATCCACACCAAAGGGTGGGTGACTGCATTGGACGCTCTTGTGTTTCATGTAAATTGGTTTATTCCCAATTTTGACAATTTTGTTTGTTGACGTATCCAGAAATGGGCCTCATGGTCAGTCTCCAACTGCTTTTGATAAAACAATTTTACAATTTGGCAGATGTAGCTTTAACAATATATCTTCTTTCAACTTTTAAAGTTTGGAAGTCCCTATTGAAAGACCGTGTATATCAGTGGCGTGGCGTGAACATTTTAAAATGTAAACAAATCTTACATCTGTGTACCTTGAAACAAAATTATAAACTGTACATCTGCTTTCCACATCAGCTAAGCAAAATCAATCCAAGCCACCTTTTTTATACTTTAAGTCATTACTTACTTACTTAGGTGGCACTGCAGTCCGGGGTGGACCTGGGCCTCAACCAGTATGCCTCTCCAGTTAGTCCCCTTTCACTTGTGCGCGCCACCTTAGGCGAGTTCTTCCTCTGCTGCGTTGTCCTTCAGGGTTGGAGTCAAAGACTTTTCGAGCCGGAGCACTGTTGTCCATACGCTCTACATGTTCTAGCCATTTCAGGCGGCTGATCCGCACTTTTCTGACAAGGTCGATGTCGCTGTACAGCTCGTAGAGTTCGCTGTTATATCTCCTTCTCCAAATCCCATCAATGCAAATGGGGCTATAAATTTTGCGTTCAAAACGTCCAAGGATATCCTCATCCGCCTTCGATAATGTCCATGCTTCTGCACCATATGGCAGGACTGGGATGATAAGGGTCTTATATAGAATCTCCTTGGTGTTTCTTGACAAGTCTTGAATGTTCTCTTAAAATCAGCTATCTAGCTAGAGCTTTAATAACCTGACATTTGGGGTTACCTTCGCTATTCGCTTTGTCATGACGATGACTACGATGAACGAAAACGGATACACACACAATATTTTATTTGATGACTTACGCGTGTGTACCATTTTGTGAAAATCGAATTCATTTGGGAAGGTTTCATCTTTCATGATTTTTGTTAGATAGTGGTGACTGGTAGGTT
Source organism: Cheilosia pagana (assembly GCA_936431705.1). Taxonomy (NCBI): domain Eukaryota; kingdom Metazoa; phylum Arthropoda; class Insecta; order Diptera; family Syrphidae; genus Cheilosia; species Cheilosia pagana. Next base: position 87,206,124 of record OW386166.1, on the reverse strand, counting down.
GAAAATTAAAAAGGGACGTCGGTAGGAATCGGATTATATGGACGCCACGCCACTGGTGTATATACAAATATTGGGGACTCTTTGACATTTTTCTGAACTTTTTGGGTGATCAAACTCGCATTGGCAGGGGCTAATCAGGTAGTTGAATAAAGGCCTAAGCCTATCGCAAAAAAAAAAATGAGATTCCATACACAATGCTGCCAAATCTCAAAAAATAAGCACGACTCTTTCACAGCAAGACTTTGTGTTTAAGATCCAATTGTGACACCTCTCACAACGAATGTCCAATTATTTCTTCGATTTAATGAAAAAAATAAACGATCCGCCTTTCATTTGCAAGCATCCATTCGATAGCAGAAAAAATAAAAATGAAAATATACTCATTACCTCTAATCACGTACCGCATACCGCGCAAAGCAGACGACCACGACTATCAAAGGCAACATATCACGCCGCAATCTCCCTAATTACGACTGTTATTGCTATTATTCTGAGTCTGTCATTTGCACTTCATCTTCATCTCTGTAGGTTAGCTCCTATTTTTAGTGTCTATTCCCTTTACCGGTGACAAAACAGAAAAATGTCCTTTTTTCCCCCCGCCACCTAACTCATACAATAAATAAGAAAGCATAAGCTACCATTTTTTTTTTCTCCCGCACTTACTTCGTCAACTCGAGATGAGACTGTGTCCTACTTTTGCTGTGCCATGGTGCTGGAAGCTGGACTCATCCAGACATACCAAGTGTGCAAAAAGTACAAAAACACAAAAGTGGAGCTGGCAGTCGGGTGAACAAAGTTATGAATGACTCTAATGAAGATACATGCAAGGGGAGTGTGTAACAAAAATAATAATTACTTAGTAGCAGTGCCCTTCTGTCCTTTTTTTTCTGCATTTGGACACATCGCGCATGGAGTGGTGCGTTTTTTTTTTCCTGTTTGCCTATTCCACTTGGTTTTTTTTTCTTCGGCTCAAGCTGTTTTTCCATCACGAGGCAAAATCCTCATTAAGAAAATGTTCTCATTCCGAAAACTGTAGATACAACTAGTAGTCCTTGGGCGATGCAAGGATACCTTCAGTTGGTGTATATGGCGTACCTTGTTTGGTTGGGGCCCTGACAAGGAAACGTGTATCCTTCTCATCATCTTGGTTGTCTTCTTCGTTGGGTATGTATGTAGGACTTGGTCGTCGCAGTCAGCGGCAGTCTCATCGTATGGGACTATTAAGTTGATCTACGTACAGGTTATTAAAGGTTGAAACATGAAAATTGTTCAGCTGAGGGCCTGCTGGGTGTGATGGTGATGCCATGTCGTTCTTTGTTCCATGGTTCAGGTGGTACAACATTAGGCCAGAAATGAAGTAGAAGTGGGGTGGAAACAGACAAAACCCACCCAAAGAGTATACGGCCCAGAGGAAGAGAGTATAAATAAACAAACAAGACCCCCAACAAGAGAGCTGCCTTACTTTGCGCTGTCGTCCTTTTTGGTTTATGTTTTCGAGATTTCATATTCGTTTTTGAAGAGCGACGCGCGGATGGGAGGTAGATATGAGGGATGCAGTTGCTATGTGTACACTGTACATGCTGGGGTGGAGGGTGTTGCGGAGGCCATTTCGGAATAAATGGAATACGAGGGCATTATTTTTGTTCTATAATAACTGGGTCATTACACGGATGGAAATGTTGCAATTTAACATTAAGTCCAACCATCAGCATCGGTCGCGAGCGTGTTTAAGGGATGCTGGCTGAATGGGTGTGCGAGAGCTCACGCGACATGAAGAACCCGCTCTGCATGAAGATTATTTTCATATTTTTGCGAGTGTTTCATTTGGTCCTTGCGCTGATGGAGTCTGTCGAGAGGGTGCAGTGGCAGGGGTAAAATATATTTGGAGAGTTGCTTGCTCCTTTCTTCTGTGCGCCAAAGGCAATGACTTGAAAAATGTTTTCACTTTTATTTCGAGGACACTTTTTTTTGCTGTGCCCTGGATTCTTGGTCTAAATTTTCGATGTTGCCATATTAAAAGAGTGTGTGTGTTTGTGTGTGGTGGTGGAAGTTTAAAACATGGATCCCTGAAAGCAACAGGCTGTTATTTGAGATGTAGAGCATATGGAGGAGAGACTAAGAGCATGTAATTGATTGCATCTGATAATGTGGTTTGCTTGCAAGAATGATGGACTAGCATCTGAGGGAGAATGTTGATCGGGATGTCGTGCAATTCATAAGAGTCGGGTGCCATATGCTCACTTTGAGTTGATTAGTTGCGATTTAGATTGTGATGGGTTGTTTTATGCGCACGAAGGTTTTAGGTTGAATCAAGTCATTATGCACAAATAATATACACATTTACTTGATTTAAATGCTCTCTGGCCATAGAAATCACATAACAAGGGCCACCGAATGTGAATATATGGCACTAGACAAAGTAATATTGAAAGAATTTAAAAAAAACGTGACACCACTCTAGCCTTTAATTAAAGTTTTTAGAAACTGGCGCCCAATGTGGGGTACCATAGGATACTTCCAATTCAATTCAGACATCTTTTATGACGAAAGAATGCGTCATGTGCATTGCATGGTGTCGAGTTTTCCGGCGTTTTATACTCATACGCGAGTAATGTCGGTCTTTAAGCCCATCGAACTCCGGGACGGCTGCTTGAACTGCTTCGGAACGGTACCTATTTTATTTCCCTACATATTTAAGAGACGACACCAGTGTTGGCCTTTACGGACCTATAATCCTTTCGCTAGTTTTAATATTCCAGCATTTCTTGGTGTAGGAGAAAACACGTGTCCAAACGTGTCGTGCATTGACCTCAGTGGTTAAAATGCTAATCTACTGAGCGTGGGGTCTCAGGTTCACTCCCTGGTAAGACACAAATTAAACATTAAGGCTTCTCAACCACATGAGAGTGCTTCTGTTATGAAAAAGCTTCGGTTCTCCACTTTCTTTGAAACATTAGGATGGAAAAAATTAAAAAAAAAATCCCACGTTGGGCGCCAGTTAGCTATATCACTACGAACGACTGTCCCTGGATACCTGATTTTACCACAATTACAAAACATAGTCTCGGCTGTCTTTCGCTACCTTATCACGCACTTGTGGAATAGATTTGCAGGTTGTTACCTTGGGATACAAGAACTTAACTCACTTTATCTTATGGCGGAGCAGTTTTATGTAAAATCACTTGAATAGTTTGCTGGATGGCAGTTGCCTTTCCTAATAGACTCCACATTACCATACCAACATTCTGTAGGCGAAAATACTTGAAAGCACCCAATCAGCTCCATTCAAGATACCTTTTCGCTTCCGACGTCTGACGTCTGACATCTTTGTGAACATAAACACATTCCAATTTGATTTGCATGTGAATAAGTCTCAATGCAAATTATGCCTTTTCCACTAAAACAAGTTCTAAACCCATCAAACAATCACAACAACAACAACAATAAAAACCTCGCATGCAGTATAAAACAAAATCTATTTCCGTATCCAATCAGTTTGGTGTTAACTCGTTTCGAGCATGCAAATAATTTAAATCTATTACCCGAGTCATCTGCACGGATAAATTCTAAATTCATCTCTGTTGGGTCCCCGGCTATATACTGGCTACGCACACATCTGAAGGCGACTTTTCTGTGGATCATCATCAAACATATTTTCCAAATAATTGCTTTAAAAGGATAAACCAAAATGCACCACCATGCGCCTACATCCAGGAGAAGTTGTATCCGAACACAATCTCTGGTGTTATTCGGCTATTAATTCACAATTTCCATCCGGACCGGTACACCCGATAATCGCTTCAAATATACATAGAGAGCCATCAGGCATTCGCAATCAATATCATCACAGTCGCACTGCTGGCCCACCCACACTGTACTCGTATCCGAGTGTACCTATAGACGACGATGACCGTTTGTTAGGATAGGAATATTTTGCTCAAAGGATGTTTGTGTGTATCTAGATTTTGCAAAATATTTTCTGTTATTGAATCGATTTTTTTTCCTGTATCTAACATAGACCAATACCTCAAGTCATTTGCATACTAGTGTTTAGGGTGCAGTTCTCCATTTTTTGTGTCTTGCAGTTCTCGTGTGTTGGCAGATCTAATGCTGGTTAAGCCTTCCCATGCAAATGAAAGGATATTTTATTCATACGCGATACTTATAATCACTGATGCATCGCAAGCAATTTTAAATGTGTGCTATAAAAAAAAAATATGCACTAGACGGGGAGGGGTTTTTTCTACGTATCTCACGGCCATGGGACCGCCTTTCTGTTTACGGCTTTATAGCAATACATTCAACTTTCGCAGCCGCATACGAGATGATGCTGCGACTTTGGAGCGTGTATCACGAATGTGTCAAGAGAGTTTTTTTTTTGTCTGAACTGATATGAATATTGAAATCGAATGGTGAAGTCCTTTAGGTGTAAGCATGTGCACACGAACGTCGAAGTAGTTTCATTGAAGAAGGTTGTATATGTGTTGTTTTTCGATAAGAGGAGATAATCGGCCCTAGTGGGGTATCTGTTGGAACGGAAAATTCTCCGTAACGCATGCTCTGTCGGAGGTTCAAATCCAAATCGTAAACAAACTCCGCAACCAATTTCTGTCGGAGGATATCGGAACCTAGCTGTCAAAAATTGAAGAAAAAAATGCACTCAATCGCACTTCAACGTAATTCGCTGATATGCGTTATAAAATGTCGGAGAAATAATCCGAATAGATGTTCCGAAGAATACCTCGAAGCAAAAATCCTCCGAATCGTATAAAATTGGAGAATTTTTCGTTCCGACGGATACCTCGCTAGGGCCGAATATCGTTAGGATTAGTCTACCAAATTTTGACAGCAATAAAAGAAACAGTTAATTACACGCAGATTTTTTGGGCCCCAGTCCACATTGACTCAAGATCGAAACGATAAATTCAGTTCAATTTTGACACTACAACTTTTTCAAAAATTGAAATAGCAACAGAAAAATGTTTTTCCCTCACCCTACAAACATTTGGTCGAAAATCTTAAGCTACGATCCCGCTTAACTAGTGAATGAGTATGTCAAAATTTAGAAGCTGTTAAATTGAAATTCTATTTAAAAGCGAGTATGGATGCTCAAGATTGATATCTGATACCAGCAAAATTTTGGTCAAAATTTTGTTAATTAAACTGCCAGTCCCAATTTTAAATACAACAAGAGAAAAATGTTGAGATTAACACTGTCATATATAAACTAAAAATAACGTCTGTTGTTGCAAGTGTTGGCCCATCAAACTTAAGTTTGGTTTTGAAAAGTTTTATGACCTGCATATCGTTGGTCAAAATTTCGAAACCAAAACTGCCAACATCAAACTTAAAATACTATAACCCATAATTTTGCACAATTTTCAACAACTTAGATTTAATGTGAATGTCTGATAGTTTGAAGCTTCTAATGAAGCAAATTTTTGGTCAGAATTTTGAAATTTAAACACCCTCCTAGTTAAAATGTCATCTCCCACCTTTTTTTTTGGAAGTTTTAACTCATTTTAACCCAAAATTGACGAGGTACGAGTACTGTTAGATTAGACAGACGGGAAGATAGAGCATGGAGTACCCTGTCTTCGTGAACCCATTGTGATGCCCTTTTTTGGGAGTTTACCGTTGCTGTTGCATCGATTCCCCTTTTTCCTTTCCTCATTGCGGTTAACAGACGCTGTTCGTGTTCAGCCATCCCGATGTCCTCAAAAACCTGTCAAAATCAGACAGTGAGACCTCAGAAAGTTCTTGCATATCTTGGAAGTAGTATCTCCCAAGTGTTCTGTTCCTCAAGTGACCGAGACTCGGACAATGACAAAGGAAGTGAGGTGTGTCCTCGTGGAGTTCTTCGTCGCCGCAGCTTCTACATATGTCTTCATCTTTGAGATTAAGTTTCATTGTGTGGTTTCTTAGGAAGTTATGACCAGTTAGAGTCCCGACTAGCCTAGAATGCGATTACCTGTTAAACTGTAGTAGTTTATTGGTCCGGCCAATGTATTATTCTGACCAAAGCTTCTGTGATATTTCACAGGTAATAAGTTCTTTCCATCTGTTCTTGGTTTTCATACGAATTTTGTTTTTCACCCGCTCTCTAAGGTTGCAAAGCGGTGGCTTGACCGACTAAAGTGCTCTATCACGGTCCATTGCGGATCCAATTATCGCCAGTTCATCCACCCTACCCATACGAGTAGTGTTGCGATCTAAAAATGATTGGTCAGAATTTTTAAATAAAATCTGTCTCTGGCTCTAAATTTAATACAAGAAGCTTTGTAGATTTTGGTTCATTTTGTCAATGGATTTCATCTAAAGCTTCGAAGTGACGCAAACTATTAATTTTTGATCAACATTTTTACATTTTTATTTCGTTTAAAGTCAAAATCGAAATCTCCTAGTTCCAAATTCTTTGTTACGCTTATTAAAAATGTTTGAGAATTTTTTAAAATTCGCCAGAACTGGACAAATATGGTGAATGAATTTTTCTAATTACCCATTCGACTGAGAATTAATTATTTGGCGATCTAAATAGTTTTCCACAAAAACTGTTGGCCGATTTTTGAAAATCTAATTTGTCCAAAGAGTAAAAAGGCGCGCATTTAGTGGAAGTTCCGGTCAGGGTCGTTTCTCATTTTTATTTTATTTTATATGGCGACCATCAATGTGCGGATGCTTTATGGACTGAAAGTCGATGTCTGGCGGTTGTCGTAGTTACGGGTAAAAAAGTGGACCTGTCGTCGGCGCCAATTTCTGCAATAACATTAATATTTTTATTTGATATTTAAATTAAAGCAGTCATGTACATGGTGATGCTTATGTCTAGGGAAAAATCCATTCCAAATAAAGTCATCAATCCAGGCCAAAAAATATGCCGAGTCCGCTTTGTATCGATTTTCTCGAGTCAACCAGCGATTTAGGCACCCATTACATTGATGTCTTTATGTAACTGGCAATGCGATTAAGTAATTTCTCACTTTTTCATGGTCATGTCTGCCACTTTAACACGCAAATTTTCACTTACCCAGTCGCGTCCTTAAAGATTAAATACTTCTACGGCAAAAAAAAGGCACCACTGTTGCCAACCACTTTCCCTGGCTTACCTCCAATTATAGGCTCTGATTACAATTAACCTCAAATTATGCATACCCGTCAAGTCAATTAGGTAGCCGCTTTTCTTTTTTTTTTTTTTTTTTTTGTTGTGCTTTGATTTACCACACTCATTAACCGAGAGTTTTTGTGTATACATTTTTCATCCTCAGTTCTTGTTGCCTATATACGGAATCATCCTTTAATTGGGATGCTAAGGGTTCGCTCCGCTTTTGTATGGAGTTCTTGTTAAAATATTAAATCCTCTCCTATTTGTGTACAGGAGGGGCAACAAAAAAACGTTTCTACATAATTGCACCCGCAAAAATACTTCCATTATAAGTTAAATAACAAGTAGCAGAAGCAAGCGGAAAACCGTTCTCATATTTACATTGTTAATGAGGCGAAATCCTTTCAACGTTCTTTTTTATAATATTTTGTTCTCCTACTCGCGCTGGAATACGATAAGGAATCTAAAATCGGATGCTCCCTTCCGTTGGTACACACATGCACATAGCGCACAGTATAATCTATGCGCGTATCCTTTTCATTACACTCCATCATACTTAATAGTAGTTCGGTGAAGGATGATGTCATAGGTGATTCGTTTACCAAATTTTTAACATTATAATGTTAACAAAAACATGTTATTATAATTATTTCCGGTTATTTGTTCGCTTAGCTACCTCCGTGTAGACATTGTATATGCGTTGTGGTCTCGTATACATGGTATCCCTTTGGAAACGAAGAGGATAACTCCAGCAAGGCATCTCCAATGCTGAATAGCTGGTGAATGGGTAGGTATAGCCCGTCCCAAAGTACCTGAAAATATCTTGCGCAGGTCTCTTCACATCAGGGATTTTATTCTCTTAGAGAAAGCAAAACTACTTTTCCAACAAAAACTACAGCTAAAAAAAATGTGTACGCATTTCATACAACAAGCATACCCCTGCTTGCGAAAACATCTCTCTCGATCGACGATCGAGGCATGACTGATTGTCCACACAGAACCGTCGTTGGCGCATGCAATAGATACACATTTACCCACCCCAAAGAAAAGGGAAATTTGCTGGGTGTTGCACTTCTTAAATATGTGTTTAGTAATGAAAGCCAGAGTTTTGAGAAACTATTAAAAAGGGTTGAAATGGAATTTCCGTTGTACTTTGTGCATGGGCACGCACAATTACGTTTTGCAATATCGCTGCAAAAAAGATAAAGTAGAGAAAAGCATTAACAATTTCATGCGATCAAAAATACCTTAAAAGAGAAAATTTCCCTTAAATAAATTGCTACTGCGCATGTTGGGATCTTTCTTCTTTTTTGGGACGGACTATATATCCGTATTCCGTATGTAAAATTCTATTCGACCACAGGAGATAGGTACAAGTTTCCTATTTCGCTCTTCTACGTTTCTTTTTTTGCCTGTAAACCAGAAATGATGTATTTTCGAGTGTATCTTTGGATTTGGCTGTGGTGGTGTATCTAAAATGGAGAAGACGTATTCTTTTTTTTTTGCGTATTCTATGTAACCTGTGCTTGGGTGTATTACTTTTGTTACCTGACGTTAGAGGGATGGTAATGAATGAGAAGTTAGTTAGTGTAATGGCGGGTAACCTGAGTACCCTTTTTATGTTTGATGAAGCTGAACGTGTGTGCGTTTCCATTGGTTTCGAAATCTCTATTCAGATGGAGTTCACCTTTTGATTTTGATAAATGAATGCCAGAGATGTGTTTCGGTTTGGTTTTGTCTTTTTTTTTCTACCAAGGGTTACGAATGGGTTACTGCCTAACCTGTAACAAATCACTTTGGTTTGGTGTTTTATGCGCTAATTTTTCAAATCGAGGAATGATGGTCTTGGCTCATGAGTCTCTCCTAGTCGTGGTAATTAAATGTTGCTAATGACAACACGGTACAATTTGGACAAAAACTATATATAAGTATGGGTATTGTGGTACCGTTACAATAGATCATGTGCTATAGTTAATTTGACAGAAATTACAACTTAAGTAGGACATTTTGGATAATTCATTAAACTCATCATGTGTTTTTTTCTTTTTTTTTGCAGAGAGGAAGTGACGAACTTTTAAGTCAAGCAGCAGTCATGGCCCCAGCATCGGACAATAATAATCAGGATCTAGCAACAAAGAAAGCTAAGCTCGATTCTGGCACAGTCCTGGGAGGAGTTTGTAAGTTGTTTTTAAATTATTTATAATTCTGTATATTTTTAAATAATTTCATGATAATTTCCTTTTCTTTGGGGGATTTGCGCGTAATTTTTGTGTATATTCAAAGGCAGTTTTCTCTCGAAACAAAAGTGGATTAAATTGTGGGTCTATTTGTAAAAGGGGGGAAACTCTTTTCGGTCCAAATAAATTTAAAAATGTATCAACTATTGTTAAAGGGTGTTTTACATAAAAAAAAAAAACTTAAGCAAAGATGTCCTTGGGAGAGCTGAATATTTTATTTATATTTCAATGGTTTAAATCAAGACATTTGTCCTTCTAACTGTGACCTTTTATATTGTTATTTCCAAAATAAAACTAAATAAACGATTGAAATTAAATCGACTGCGAATACATTTTACACCAATAGAATAGAAATAGTTTTAAACCATTCTCAATCAGCATACAGCAAAAATTAGACTCAGTTTCTGTGAAAGGTCGCCTGTTCAAATCCGATCCAAGATGGTTCCTATGGATGAAAAATATATCTCTTACTCTTCCTGTAGATTGTGCCTTTACCAAAACCAATGCAGAAAAAATAAAACGGTTCTTCAAACACTAGTGAAAACATTCGCCCCACAAAATGTTAGGTGCTGGATCGCCCTTCTCTGGTCGATGAAACCGTAAGGCCCACAAAAGTGTTCTTTTGGAACAAATAGCAGGCATCTTAACAACACCAATGTATATTCCACAACTGCTGACAGTAAATATGAAACGTCTAAAGGAAGTCGCCCAAGGCCTGAACCAACAAGCCCTATATCCACCTCTGTCCATAGCTAGCTGCTTCGAAAGGCTTGATAAACAAATCTAAAGAAAAAATTTTCAAGACGAACCTTTTCTAAATCTGACTTTCGTGTTTTCGCCTTTAAAACTAAAATGTTTGTATAGGTAGACTTCAAAGTTAGTAAGTAAGAACTTTGGAAAGGGGAAAAAAGCTCAGGAGCGGACATCTTTTTCGGAAAATATCAATCTGTTGTCAAGTTTTTCAAAATATGTTCATCGCTGTCAAGAACTTACGACGAATATATACCTATTGGCATTTTTCTAGACAGTAAGTTCCTGTTGCTGCTCTTTTTTCAGTCGAAATTAAGTCGGGAAAATCTGGGGTCGAATCGCGTTGTCCGTGAACAAGCATTGACTAGTACCGCCCGTGGTTGAAATTCGACCAATTTTGTCTGTAGATAAAGTAACGAAAGCCAACTTGTTTTTTACATAATATATTTATTATTTATTTTAATTTATTTATATACTAAATCTTAATTCATAAACCTTTCCGCTATGGAAAAATAATGGAAAAGGGCAGAACATTAATGTTCTTTTCCATAGTAACACCTCGCAGATAACTCTGCAATGCCCCTGAAATAAGATTTTATGATTGCTTACTTTTAGAGGCAGTTAAATTGCATACCTTTATGGGTTAATGAGACTCTCCAACAGGTTCTGTTCTAAGATGATTTAATTCGTTACTATGGAAACATGACGGCGACAAATTGAATGCCAACAAAATGCTTTCGATTAACTGACAAGCATTTTGTATGGGAAATTCTTAACTTCATTTTACCAGTCTTTATGGCGATATATACCTACGATTTTTTGTTTCTGCACATCTGTGGCACAGTACCTTTCGAATGATACAAGTTTCATTCTCCTCATTTCATTTTAATTACCTAAAAAGTGCACGGAAACTTTTGATGTTTACGTATTTCACGGACGACGCGATTCGACCCCTGTTCAGCTGGAAACTGGAAGTCAAAAAAACATATGTATTTCCATAGGTATAGGAACAATGGTCTTATTTCTCGCAACCATTATTCTGTGTGAGTTTTATTTTTTTGGACGAATGAACGAAAAGACCTACAATTTCATTCTAGACAGCTAGATAAAAAGCGGAAAGGTGGCCCAGTCTACAGTACCCTCGCTCAGTAATCCGCCGCACTAACCACTATGTCTCTGACATGCGAAAAGTAAAGACAGTTTTTTTTTTCCAAAATCTACTGCAGTAGACGTTTAGTTTATTGAACCTCTGTATGGTTTCACCAAAACCACTAACATTTTTTAAAGATTGATACAATTTATTTTTCTTGTTACCTATTTTAGCGTTTTAAATAAAAATGTATATGTTTTTAAAATGAATTAAAAAAACTGAAAATAATTATTTATATCAAGGTAAACTTTGGTAAACATCTAAAAACTCCCGCTGGCAATAGAGAACTATTTAAATATAGTGAACATGCGTGATTTTTATGATTTCACTATATCGAGCGTCTACTGTAGGTAATAGAAAAACAGCTATGCCAAACATATCATCGAATTTAGCGATTGCTATGGTACTCTCAATTGTTTATGAATAAAGAAAATTGCTAGGCAAGTGCTACAATTTTGTAAAACTGTCTGTTATTTTTTTAATTGGTGGTCTCTGTTAGTGTTGTCCTAACTACTACTTAAACGCATGTAATTCTGCTTCAGTGCACAGTAAAATTTTGCAGCAATACCTAAAAGCTTTGTAGATAACCGTGTAGCTGCTTCTAAGCTATAATTTAAATAATTTTGTTTTCATCGGCAAAAGGTTTATAGTTAAAAAGGAGTCTTCTACCGAAATTGCCTTCGAAATATGTGACAAAGGGTGTAACTTTTCTGAGAAAAAAAAATCCTAATTCAGCTGGAAACAGAATTCCATTTAAATTCACCCTCAGAAAGCTATACCTAGAGACTTACATTTTTGACCAGTTGCGCTAAATACTTTTGTGGTTACGCAAAAAAAAAATAAATAATGTTTAAATATCAAAGCAATAAAAACTGCCTGCATCTGTTTCCCATGTGGACATGGAAACACCGTTCATTGCACACCATTTCGAATATCAATCGATTTACATTTTTGCAACAATAGTTTGTCCCAAATGAGCCGAACATCCATGTTTGTGTATATATTTACAACAAAATAACTACACGCCATTAAATTAATTACCAATCATCAAAACGCATTATTTATTTTGCTTGCAAAATTAAACTGTCGAAACTATCATTACCTCCAGCCTTTGAGGATACCTAAATGACAACACTTTTGTGTTTTGTTTTTAATTGTTATTGTTCTAAATGAAATGTAATGCTGTACAATGCTCAGCTCAGCAATTTGCCCAGCTTGAGGTAATTTATAATTATTATCCTCTCGCATTGGAGACAAAACCCCATGGAACGAAACAAAAGGATCACCAGCGGCAACAAAAAAAAACGCAGCTACGCAAATATCCAAATCAAACAATAATTTTAAATTAAAATTCACCGCACCATTTCGCATCGACATTAACAACGCGAAAGGATGCAAACGATGGCTCACGCACTGATGTGTTTATTACGCAAAATTAAAAATACATCATATCAGCAATAATTATCAGTTAATTAGGTTTCCGCAATTTTCTTACGGGAAATTCGGTGGCAATTGATCAGTGGGAGTTGCTTTGCGCTGCCATCCCCTGGTTCGGTACTTAACATCCGCTCCTGCTGTATCAGCGCAAATCTATCCTTTTGCTGATTTACTGATACCTGGTGTGTGTGTGCGTGTTTTGTGTTAAATGGAAAGGCGGCTGTAAACACAGTACGGGTGGCTGGGAAGAGTACCAAAGGGATAAACACAAAATTGGTTGATGACTGGAATCGAATGATATACCTACGTTGGCGGAGGGATGGCAACCCTTGTAATGCATAAATGATGATTTCACTCGTTGCCACACACAGCATGTTTACATCGACCCTCATTATTTTAAATGTTAGCATCGTGCGTCGGTTAGGTGGGGTGCGGTGCGGTGCTCAACAATACAACCCTTTCGGCAATTTTTCACCTCAAAAGCAACAACCGATATAATTTACAGCCGATAGATTCAATCCGAAAACATATATTGATCCAAATACCCTTAGTGTGTGGTGTGCGAACATATGCAAAATGGCGCACATCCCCTCTGGGCTTAATTAGTAACAATTAATATTCTTCATTTGCATAGCAAGGGTAAAGGACCAATCGACTGAGAGATGGAACGACGCGACAACGCCATCATTATAAGCATTTTTATTAATAGTATTAATTGAAAATCCATTTCAGTTTTCGGCCATAAACACTACAGGACGAACCCGTCCATCGATGGGATAACAAATTTCCCAAGCGTATGCCGATTGCCAATTGCCAATTGCCGATGCAGGCTAAAGGACAACATTTATTATTTAATAAACAAGTGTCCAACTCTTAATTAAATGGCAGCAATCGCTTCACACATGCCCTTCGTTATTTGCAAATAATTTTCGACCAAAAAGTCCTCCGTTATGGTGGTGATTTTCCTATGCTCTTTTAAGTTGATGTTTTATTTTGTTTCTGGCGTAATCGTGGTTTTTGTATTGCAATGTGGTATTCTGTGGGGTCGTTTACGGTCAAATTGACAGTTGAATAGTCAATTGCCCTTTATGATATTAATGATGGATCTGTAAGGATAGATTTTGATTTTCTGATTTTGATAACCAGTTCTATCCTCTGTAGGCATAATGAAAATCAACTCGAAATTGAAGCCTATTTCACATAGAGATCTCAAATATGAAACATAGACAGATCTTATAGAAATTAATAAAGACACTGGTTGAGAGAAGCTAGCCCTAGGATCCCACGCAGCTATTGCACAAAATTTATTTATTTATTCATAACTAGCTAACCTGTGCTCACCTTGCTTCACCCGCCTGCCACTTTTAAGGCAAATAGTATATATCTTAAATGATTCAGGGAAAAATTTACTAAATTCTCCTATTTTTTTATTTTTGAATCCGATAAGCCATTACTGGGCTAGGTATCTATAAATAGAATTTTCCTTACATATATCCGGTTTTTTTGGCTATTTTGTAATAACCACGTTATATTTCGGGATAAAAAGTACCCTAAGTCCCGACCCAGAACATAAGCGATCACTATGCCAAAATTCATTAAAATCCGTTCAGTAGCTTCTGCGTGATGCGAGGTCAGGCATTTTTTATTCTACAGTTTTATTTTATGTAGAGATAGAGAAGAAGAAGAGAAGAGATAGAGAAGAGATGAGATTTATCTTAAGAAGTGTTGCAGTTTACACCTTACAAAGGGCTTCCTAAGCAGCACTACTGAGAACATGAAATATTGGTTCTTATATCACTCCGAAAAAAAATTGTAATATCAAGAATTTTATACTTTGGCCCAAAAATGTTCGTACTTAAAATGAACCCAAGTTCTTGAAATTCTTAACTTTTATTCTTGACAGATAAAAAACGTCAAAATTTTAACTGGGGGTTTACTATGTAATTCGATTCTACTTTCGATTCTATTTTCAAATAGAACAGTTTCGTGTGAAAGTAGAATCGAAACAACTTTCGAATAGAGTCGAATTGCATAGTTGGCCCCTGTTGTCTAAAGAACGAGTTGTTAACAAAGATCAACAATTTATATCGTGTAGGCAAATACGAGAATATTTAAACAATTTAAATAGAAAATCTTGCTTCAAGAACAATAAATATTAAAATAACTTTTCAAAAAAAATATGTAAAATCGAACAACTTCTTCAGAGCTGTTTTAGGTGCCACTTTTTACACATGTTAAAAATTAAAACATTATATATAACCTATAATATTTTGATCCTATCCGCCATCAACTCCCTTTTATTGAAGACTAGCTGTACCCGCCCGGCTTTGCCCGTGCAAAATGTGGTTTTAGAACAGTTTAAAACAATAAAATAATAACATTTTGAGCCAATTTTCTCCAGTTATTTAGGAAAAATGTACACATTCAATCGGTGTTAATGATATCGAAAATTGGTAAATAAGTAACCATGTTTAAACTAATATGCTTCAAATTTGTAAAACCCCTCTTGTAGCCAGTTTTATTAATCATACAAATCAAATTAAGCGCATTTTAACAGTATCTAAATACCTACTAACTAATACCATTCATTATTATATAAAGGTAGTATTCCCGAACTCTATCACATCCACATTTCTCATAACGCTTGAGATGGCCTTGGCTGGCGAATAAGAGAAAAAACGGGATAAAAAGAAATGTTCTCTGAAAGTCAACTATCCATCTAGTGAGAGCGAGAGCTTTAATAACCCGATACCCGACCTTTGCTTTGCCGTGACGATGAATGATCAAAATGGATACACAGACACACAATATTTAGTTCATCGCTTACGTATGTGCACAATTTTCTAAATATTAAATTCATTTGGTTGCTTTCATGTATATTAATTTGGTTTTTGGAAGATAGTGTTGACTGGTGAAAATTTAAAAAGGGAAGTCGGTAGGAATCGGGTTAGGGTTAGATATATGGACGCCACGCCACTTCTAGGTTGAATGAAATAGAAGTTGAGCAAGAGAGCAGATACACCACACCTTTTCTACAAATTTGGCATTTGTTTTATAAGTTTCCTTTTTTCTTAGCAAACCAAACAGCATTATGCCTATGTCTATCTCGCTTTGTGTCACAGGAGAAAAATAAGGTTAAAAGGGATGTCATGATGATGATGTTGGTTTGTTTGATTTGAGAATGAAAAGCATATCCAGTATCCACTTATCCAGGTGAAAATCGTAGAAATATTTCAAATTTTGCCTATTTATTTACAAACCTTAAAAGATATTGAGTTAATAGTTATCCTAAGTGGTACCTGCGGATCTCCTCTGTAAGCTGGTATTTACTCTTTTTTAATGCTACCAGTAATTACGAAAAAATAGTTACTCTTGTCCAATTTTTTCCGGAATTTATAGAGATAAGGAGTTGAAATTGTAGGCCTAGGTATCCTCTATAGTCTATATGCCTGTGAAAAAAGTACCAAAATATATTCAGCAGTTTCTAAGGTTTTTGCATTTAAAGAAGTGCAGTCTAATTCAATTTTAGTCGAACAGAATTACACCAATTTTATTTATATGATTTAGCATTTCAATTTTTAAAAGTCTGGCAACGTTGCTCGAAATCCCATACACTTCACAATGTCACATTATCTTATCTGTTATCCGTATCACACTAATGTCGTTTTCCATTGGGCAAAAAGAAGCGTCCGGGAGAGTCCGGAATCGAAAAAATCACTTCTGAAACCGTTCCTTTGGCACAAAAAATACTCTTCTGGTGATTCTGAGAAGAGAAATTCGCTTCTCGATTTGAAGTCAGAATCCACTCAAGGAGCACTCACACATATGTAATTTATGTATTTTACACAAGTCAGCTGCCAGCAGCCGTAGATTATTTTTTGGCATTTCACCAATACATTTCTACATTCAACCAGAAGCATTTTTCTTGTTCCATTGGATTGCAGAATGAGTGAATCCCCGAGTGAAACCAATGGAAAACGACATAAATTTCGATTCTCGATCCCATTCCCATGTCCCATCTCCCATCCTCCATCCCACTCAAATGGACAGCACACTCGCCACATTCATATACATACTCTATATCTACCCAACCCAACTAAAAAAGAACTCACTCAGCACAACCTTAAACGCATGAGCAGATGCAAAGCACTTGGGCACTTGAGCATGAGCAGACCAAATCCATTCGACTACACTACTACAGTTCTACAGTTCCGATTCTGAGTATTTATATGAAAAAAAAACCCTCCCGCTCTCTCAAAAAATACGAATATACCTTGAAAGAAAACTAAAAAAGAAACCACCACTGAGATCGATTGGAAAATCTTGGTCAATTAACAAATTGATAAAAAAGGAATTTCGCAAAGGATTTGTTAATATTGCTCAGCTGATATAACAAATAGAAACTTAGTTTTGGACTTAAAAGATGGGCGTTTTAGGTATCTCAAAAATGAAATTAATTTCATTCAAATAGACGAAGGAGAAGTTCACTTTTTTTGTGTTCAAAGTCTAATTATTGAATTTCTTCGACTTTCACAATCAAAATCAAACATTTTTAAATGCACGAACTTGCTCCTCATAAAAACCTAATAAATAAAAAAAAAATTGTCAAAATCCGTTCACCCGTTTGTTCTGTAGCTTCACACAAAAAAATATTCACTTTGTTTTATATTATTAGGGATGTTATCAGTTTCATGCGAATAGATAATCTTGAGCAGTTCTCGGGAAGCTTTGCGACACTCTTTCAATGCTTTTAGCCCGTCACATTTCATTTTAAGGTTGACCTAATTTTTTTTAAGAATTTTAAAATTGGTTTAACAAAGAATTTCATTTTTAAACTAATAATTTGATTCTTAAAAATATCAATAATGAGTGGTTGATAGAATAACTTTTTTTTGAGCCAACAATTTTTCACTCACAATCTAACAAGAACTGAAAATTCTTCAAATAACAATGCTTTTTTTCTAAGTGTAGAAATTTATGGTGGAAATTTCAGTTAAGCGATCAGTTTTTTTTTCACCCGACCCAAAAAAATGTTAATCATTGAATATGAACAGGAACGGAAAGCTTTTCTTAAAAAAAAATAAAATTTCCTTCATTTATTTATACACAAAATATAAATATACGTTTCGTGCGTCTACCACCTTAAAACTGAGCTGCAGTCGAAAACAATCGTTTAAAAATTTTTTTGTTGTTCAAATAATATCTCTTTTCAATTTATTGTAGCTCAGCTTCTAAAAGTAACCGAAAGATGAATTTTAGCTCAGAATACTCGGAGAAGTGTTGCAGTTTCAAACGCTTTTTAATTTAATTTAAGTTTATGAATTTGAATGAAGGAACCGAAAATTGGTATACAGGAAAATTTCATTGCATCTCAAAAAAAAATTCCTCTACCCCTGGCTTTTTAAAAGAGTTCTTTCCATCAGTTCAGTAGTTCCAGAGAGTACAACTCAACAAGTGTGGAATAAATTTTTCCCCAAAGTTGTTTGTCGCTCCAAAAAAAATATATATGTATATTGAACTTGTTCATTATCTGCATAATTTATAAAAATGTAAATCCTTATTCCATCTAAAGAGATCCTCACTATATACCTTCAGCGGACAATCAATCATACCTATTTCCATTTTTCACACTACTTCCATTTCGCCCCACCATTCATCCATCATAGCGAATACTTTTTTTCTATTGCCGAAGAGAAAATCTGCATTCCATACAAAGAAACACTACACACACGCTCACCCAATTGGCAGAGGAGTAAAATACAAAAAAAAACATGAAATGAGTCTCGCAAATGGTTCCACTGTTCGGAAATTACACTTTCTGATTAGTTCAAAACGGAAATGAAGTTTAAACGAAATTATACACAAACATGATGACGGACGACAGAACTGGACGGACTCTATACGTCGCAGAAAAAAATAGAAACAATAAAAAAAGGAGGATTTATGTATGCGAATTGCTGCATGTAACTGAATCAGGGAACACTGAACTGGACAATCTTTCTTTCATTTTACAAGAAGACAAAAAAAAAAGTAAAACTTTTCCCCCCATCCCCATTTTTATGAGAAGGACAATCGTTTTTTTTTTTTTTGCTGTTACTTTCTCTTGCAACGCTCTCAATAGTGTGTCGAAGGGACAAAGGATAATTGAAATGTACTATAACTACTTCTATGAGCTCTGAGTATTTTTGTGTCACTCGATTCTTTTATCCTTTTTTAGGTTTTGTTCGAGCGACGATGAATCGAAAAAAAAAACTTCCTACATACGAATGTAATGAAGTGCATTTAGCAGATGAAGTGGGCTCACAGGTGTAGATGTAGACTGCTAGAATGAAAAAAAAAACACAAAAAAAAAATACAGCGATTGGAAACCGTTCTACCATTCATTTATTCGTCCTATTGTCCGATTGTGAACAACAGAACATGACAATAAATGAAGTGCAGTTGTCACGGTTGTTAGTTTTGTGTGATTTTTTTTTAGTATCTACGCTGGATTTTATTTTAGCACCAGCAATTAAAAGTAACATCGAAACTGTTAAGTAAAAGGGAAGGATATCCGCTCTAATCTTTATCGTCTTTATCGCTGGGTTGGCGATACTCTGTAATTAAAATTAAACTAAAAGCAAGCGATGGAGTGCTTGCGAATATTTAATTTTATTTAATTTGACGCATGTTCGAGAGCGCTTTATAATTGTCAGTGGAGCGACCGAGGGCTCTGGTAATAACAGACAAGTCTTGTAATTATCACCTGCGACTGATCTCATGTATCGATGACAGAAATGACATTTGAAATGTGTTTTTTTAATTGGCGAGAGTGTCCTGCGGAAACGTTTATCATATAGTCATTAATCTAATAACCACTTGTGGCGATAGGACCTCCTCCAAGACCATTATTTATTTAAGGGCATTGCAGGTGCTGAATTTTTTCCTCTCTTTGTCACGCACTTTCCAAAGAAGGTGTCAATAAAATTCAAATTTATATGCAAAATGGTCAATTAGAGCTAGATTCGCATAGCAAGGATTTTAATCAAAACCTTTGAAGCCATACTTCGAAAGCTTGTACGGAAACCATTACAAAAACGTTCAATACTGGTAATTCACATGTAATTTATACCGGATGTTTACAATAGATCCATTAAAAATTGCTGATGTGAACTGTGCCAGCGGTATCGGCGTGTAGTCGCGGGTGATAATTAGAAGACTTGTCATTGACAGGCATGTGCACATTTTCGAAAACCTATTTAAGTATGAAGGGCTTGCGAATATTCACACTTGTCATCGGGCACATTGATTGAGGCGCAGCAATAAATGCGATAGGGACTAGGGCGGATCTGACTTTCCTTCGCCATTCGTTTTAACTTGTAGTTTAGAAGTTAGTTTTAATTTTTAATGTCAAACTGGTTTATGGCAAATGTTTTCCTATTCACATTACCATTCAATTTTGTTCTAATAGACGGACGGTTTACGGTTTTTCATATCGAACGGATCAGCTTAGTTCCATTGGCGTTGTGTTTTCTTTTTCATTTTTGTATATTATAATGAAAAGTGAATTCCTTGAAGAGGTTAACAAACTTCGGGGATTGAGAAAGCGTATTTTTAATGTGTTGGGACAACTGTTGTGTCACTTATAGCCACCCCTGCAGGTGCTAATTTAGTTTCTTGTAATTTTGGTGTTCTTCTTAAAAAAAAATATTGGGTAAGTGACCCTACAACTAAAGGAGGTCAATTTGTAAAAGCTGTTATATGTGGCAAAACGAATGAGTTCGAAGGAGTTACAAAGATAACTGACAAGCAAAAACCCTCGTCAAAACAAAAGTGTGCTATTTGCCTTTGCTATTTTAAGGCTTTCAACAGAGTCAGGCACCAAGCTATATTTTTTAAAGCTGCATGAACGTTCAATACAAGTTGTTTCGGTATACAACTTACCACATTTTCGACACTAATAACCCAATACGCTACGTCGCGTCGGATATAAAAGTGCTCTCAGTAGTAAGTTATTGGAATAGGTCCATATAGGACCTAGAACCATTTGTTTTGGTGAGTTCTTATTTGTCTGCCGAACACATTGTGTGCTTCCTCGGTTGCATTCATAATCAGGGATGTTTGTCAGACGTTGTCAGAGGTTGTGATGGGAAAAACATTCACTGAAGTAATTTGTGTTTTTCTTTTCGGTAGCTGAAACTGACTAAGACCTCTCGATCAGTAAACAAGAGGCACTGATTTGATTTCGGACTTCGACAGCAGTACGAACTAAATTGGTTACAATCAAAGACAGGTTTTAAGTGCTTTGCCAAGTTCAGAGCGAAATGTTAAGGTTTCCCAAATCGGGGAATGGAATACTTTCCAACCTCCAACCCCCTTTTCGACCTTAGTTCGATCGTATGTATTTACATCTTTTCGGCCTTGGGCTCTCGTACTCAATGTCGTGTAACATTAGCCCAAGTCGAATACCGGCGGGGGACACCGATACACTATCACTGAGAACTGACCATGAAAAATGAAAACGGTTCCTTCAGAAGCGAAACCGTTTAAGAACCTTCGTTTCGACTAGAAATATCGATAGTTTCATAAGCATTGCATGCTGGGGTTGATATTGGCACATGCTTTTTGTTTAATGATGCTGGCAACCAGCGTTCGGACTTTACTTCGATTTTAAGAAATAAAAAAATGTACTCGCATACTTCGCTTTGCCCAACTTCTACTTTTATTTTGCGTTAATATACATTTTTCAACCAAATTAGTATTCCTTATTGGGAAAATAAAATCAAATGGAAGAGATTTTGCTTAACAATTTGTCTCAATACATTCTAACTTTGGCTGTTTTACCCCACATTTGTAAACATTTTTCCGCAGTAACTTTACTGAACGGGGTTTGTGTTTAAATAGGTAAGAATTTGGATAAACTATTACAAAAAACACCGAAATCTATTACTTTTTGCTCTGAAATCGATGTCAGATGTTATAGACGGATAAGCTTTCGTAAATAATATCATTTTAAAATAAACTAAAATAAACTAACAATTCCGAAATGTCCTTGTAGGGACTGATGACATATCAACCGAAAATCATATTTTTTTGTGTGTTCCAATATCGAAGGCCTGGCCAAAAATAAAATTCGTTGGGCACAAATTTTCACAGCATTCGAAATGAATGCACACACAAAAATCAGTCTCACTTTTTTGTTGTGTTTTTATTGGTCATCAAAATACTGTTGTATAAATACACTGCGGGATGAATTTGGTTTGCATCATGCTGCAATATATTTTCATTCCCATATTCAATTTTTAGTTTCCTTCTCAAACTTCAAATCTACCCCAAAAAAATATAAACAAAATTACATTACAAAAACGAAAAAAAAAAATTAAATTAAAATGTTTTCACTATCGCTTATAAATAATTTTAAAATGTACGAATCAACAAATATGAAATTATTAAAGTACATTCAAAAATAAAAAAGTTCATTGTGAAAGTTAAATTTACTGAGATCTCTAAATTATGAAAATATTTAATTTGTTGTAAGATTGAATTTTCCTCTTACCTTTTTTGCCAAAGAACAACATTTTGGTTAAAAATAATTTTCGTTAAAAAATAAAATGTGTTAAAATGGATTTTATGAAAAACAGCAAGTAAAAAAAATCGTCGACTTCGACCTTTTTTTAGGGATAATATCAAGCCCATTAATCCACACTTAAGACGGCATTTGGTCCAACATTACACCGAAGGCTTTATGCCAATCCAACGCTCACACTCAATAAATATGTAACTCGTATACAATAACAAACATTTTTAATTGATAAACTCACATGACTGGACTTAAATATTTATTAAATTGGATTAACCAATTTAAGGTTTATATCCTTTCGACACCCGCCACATCTCTGCATCTGTTATCTGTGTAATTCTTACCAAGAGCTGACAGAGACAGACATTCGAATGGTGTATCCTTACACTGTAATAAACTGGACACTTTGCAGGCGAGTACAAAAAAGGGGCGAACAAAATTCGTACATACAAATATACGCGAAAAAGGACCAAAGACTACAGGGAAAAAACAACCAAAAAAGTAGATACAAATTTCCCGACGAAAGCTCTCTCCGCTTCATAAATAAAATCACCCAGTCGCCGAATAGGGATTTCCCTCTATGGCACAACTATTTTTTTCATATTAAGTTTCGTCCTGCTGTTGCTTTTGTTGCATCCTCTGCTTACTGTGCGCACAGGGTTGTGTGTCTTTATTTATTGGCTGGTACCTTAAATTTTCATAACCAACGACAATAAAAACGCTAACAGCCAGCAATAAACCTACAAACGAAGACAGGACCGCTGAAAACCTTTTACAACAGACTTCAACCCGTATGAGTGTTTCGTTTTATTTTCACCAGCTTTCCACTCCCTGCAACAGCAGTTTTGTGTCCTTATTTCGCGCGAATACTTAACGAATGACAGTGTGATGGCAACAATTTTTTGCAGCAGAAAGTTGGTAATCTTCTTAAATTGGTAGCATTTTGTTTTCGGCTTTTCGGGTTTTGTGTGTCTGCCGTCGCGAGCAACAGAAAGAAAAGGTCGTCCTTATTTGCATATATGCCGATAGATTCACTCTGCTCTTTGAGACGCTTGTATAGGTAGATACTTTTTTCTATTTTTATTCATCTTATGTGCACCCATACGAGTCTGTATTGGAGGCAGTTTGCTTTTTGGAATTTCTGGAGTTGCAGGGATTTTCCTAGGCGTAACAATTGTAGTTGCGGACCTTTTCCAAAGGTTAGGGTTGTGGTCGTCGTGTTTTTAATTTTTCTTAGCCATTTATCAGGATGTCAAAGAGTTACAAAGTCCTTACTTAAGTCAAACGAAGATGAAGAGAATTCCCTTTATTGTTGTCTCAGAGAAACTTTGCTTTCCAAAGGCACTTTAACAGCTTCCCACTTGATGTTCGCTGATTGCTGATTTTGTTCTGCCGATGACGAAAATACCGTCCGCCTCAAGGCGTTTTCCCTACATCAAGTTGGACTCATAATGTTTTCTTTTTGTTCGTAATTGTTCAGTGGCCTTTTACACCCATATATAACTTGGGGATGTCTTCATTGCCTTCGGAAGTGTCACTGTTCCACGACGTGGTTTTCTTTGCTCTTCATTATGTAATCCCACCACCTTGGCGGCTTTCTTTAATACCTTGAACTTTGCAGCTATGCACCTCTTACATGCTCGGTAAGCAATTTGGTTTTTGTTTCATGTATCTGCACTTGTTACTCGTGCACGTATTTTGTTAACGTAACTTTTTGTGGTTATCGAACAACATCACAGTTGGGAAAATTAAATGTCTTTTTTGGGGTGGGTTAAAACGAAGGTATGGGCCTTAGATGAAAGCCTTCTTCTAGCCAGCATCGATGGCATATTTTTTTATCAAAACAGCATTTCGAACGACGCAACTTTTCATCAGTAGCTACGCCTGCCTTCCATGTAAGAATCCACAGGTTCCATGTCTCAAATAGCGAGATACTTTTCTGGACTTTTATTCCCTTTCTTTCTTGTGACTAATTCAATTTTTATGAGCAGCCTTATTATTTGTCTTCTTGTGGTTTTAACTGAAAATCTTGAGTAACAATTTATTTGTAATCTTTTCTTTGCAGGCAAACCATCCAAAGTGATTCACCTTCGAAACATTCCAAACGAATCCAGCGAACCAGACGTCATATCGCTGGGCATACCATTTGGTCGTGTTACAAACGTTCTCGTTCTAAAGGGTAAAAATCAAGCATTTCTCGAAATGGCCGATGAGGTGTCAGCCACATCAATGGTTACCTGTTACACACACAATCCACCACAAATGCGAGGTCGCATGGTATATGTTCAATTCTCAAACCATCGTGAACTGAAGACCGATCAAAGCCATGCCGTTGGGGTGAGTAATTTTTTTTTATAAAACGAAATGTTGCCTAATGTACTGTGCTGAAGGATTCGGTAAATAAATATCGTCTGAAATACGAGTACACACAATCGCCCACCCACCATGCAGATGGAAGCTGCAGGCCTTTTACTTATCAATTTAACCCACGGTGCTAGACAATTTTAATTAATTTGGAAATGTCCACCAATATAGGTACGTCTGTTGAAAACAATTTTCCATTTTACAGAAACGTTCAGTTTTTTGTATTCTCATATCAACAGCCCTGCAGTGAAATACTCTGTTGGATGGTTGAGGGTTTTTTTTTTTGCCATGAACCTGGTTGGTTATTTTCGTAAATAAAACTGTTTCAAAAAAAAACTGCATGTCCGCTGGATTGAATGCAGCGACGACATACTCGTGCCATACCACCAACCGATAAGGCAAACATCAACTACATTACCCTTAAAACAACCGGAATGCAGAAACAATCAATTTCGAAATTGCCTTCAGGTGATGATTCTGTTGCGGATGGATTGAAATGCTTCATCGTAGCTGGAGATTTCGTTTGTTCCGGTTGTGTTTTTACTTTGTTTCATTGGTATTGTGTGTGCTTTGGAAATTATTTTATCAATTTGGACACGAGTTTACCAAAAAATGAGTATACTGTACTGCATTGCTCCCTTCTAACAACTTGAGGGTTTTTATCAATTGCAATTGGTGTTCAATTAATCAATTAGCAGAAATATTTAAACTTATTATTTGTTGTTAAATGAGTGACTTTAGTTTGAACTGATTAGCTTCCCTAAAACGTTTTTGACAATATTTTATACTAGACAAATGCCGCCACTACACTTTGGCAGCACTTTAAGCATCAATTTGCAAACTCCCATCGTCGTTGCTCTTCATATGTAACTCTGATAATTCTATTTTTCGTCCGAATTTCGTTAAAAACAGTTTTGTTCGCGTATTTCTTAACAAACCATGCAGAAAATGTAAAAAATACAGTTTTGGAGCTCCACACCGATTATCAGTTCTTGGAATCGTTCACGTATTTCTTGAAAAATCCTACAACAACCGTCAAAAAGGTTTTCCAGTTGGCAGCACTTATATTTGTTCACGTTCCCTGACAAATCCTACAGAAAATGGTGTGCCGCCACACAAATTGGCAGCATTTGGAATATCTCGCTTCTTTTTTTAAGCATCATTTAGAAAATGTAGAAAAGTTTTTGACTCTACACTCAATTGGCTGCACTTGGAATCATTCACGTATTTCTTGAAAATCCTTCAGAAACCGTCAAAAAAGTTTTTTCACCTTGCAGCACTAATACTTGTTAACGGATTTCTTAGAGAATCATCCAAAAAAAAACGTAAAAAACAGTTTTGTGGCTCCACACAAGTTGGCAGCACTTATGTTTGATTCACTTATTTACTGAGAAATCCTACAGAAAATATTGAAAATAGTTTTGTCCCGCCACACAAGTTGGCATCACTTATGCTGATTCACGTATTTATTGAGAAATCCTCCAGAAAATATCGAAAACAGTTTTGTCCCGCTTCTCTAGTTGGCAGCACTTGGAAAAGCTGGAGTTTTTTTTTTAAATCTTTCAGAAAATGTAAAAAAATTGTTTTGTGGCTGCACACAAGTTGGCAGCACTTATGTTGTGTGTCATGAGAAATCATACAAAAAATGTAAAAACAAATGTTGTGCCGCCACACATGTTGGCAGCATTTGGAATAGCTGACGTCTTTTTTGAAAAATCGTTCAGAAAATGTATTAAACAGTTTTGTGGCTCCACACGAGTTGGCAGCACTTATGTTGATTCATGTATTTATTGAGAAATCCTACAGAAAATATCGAAATTAGTTTTGTCCCGCCACTCTAGTTGGCAGCACTTGGAATAGCTGGCGTCTTTTTCGAAAAATCTTTCAGAAAAAGACTAGTTGGCAGCACCTACAAGCGTTTTTTTTTAACTAAAGACTGAAAACGCGAATACTTGTTTTATGGTCGCCCTCGACATCTTTTCGAAAATTACTGACGCTATACATAAGGCGTGTGAAGTTATTTAATTTTAAACAAATACATCAACGAATCTCATACAGGAATCTCTCTCTATATAAACGTATTTTTTAGTTTTAAACACCCATGCAATGGCTCCTCCTCCTCTCTAGTGAGCTTAAAATAAAGACGTATTTTAAGCACTTTCGCTTTTCTTCAAACAGTTTTAACAACTATCCCTGTGAGCAAAACCTTTCAAACTTTCTGTTGAAGGGTGTCTCCAATGGCGTCGTTACTTACCATGCGAATTAAATAGAATTTTGAAGATACCGACCGCCATACAGGATCAACAATCCCGGAACTTAGGAATGAAAAATGACGAAGGTCTCTCTGGAAGATATCATTGTCATCCCTTAATGATGTACCTGACATAATGTCGTCTTCACAGAAAATGGTTTTGCGCACAACAATATATTTTCAGGCAAAGAGCAAAAAAAAAAATGCACAACATACATGTTCATCCTGTGACGAGCACGGAAGTCTAGTAAAGAAAGCTGCAGGAGAACAGCAAACACAAACTATAGAACCCCAAGACAAGTAGCGCAACAACTTTCTGCAAAAAAAAGGAGAAATGACAGAAAAAAAAAAGTGTCTTGTATCCCCTTAATGATTTCAGATGTCCTGTGATATATCCAAAGAGCACATTCAACAAGAACCGTGTTTGTTTTGCTACATATAGAAATATTGCATGTGACATATTAGTGTCAAGTCAAGACACACACAGGAAGACACAGAAAAAGGGTTAAGTCCCCGGAGGGATACATCTTGCATATATTCCTGCTTATTTGGATTCAAAGATATAAAAGCAAACTTGTTGGAACGAAAAGAAATTGAGATGAATGAGTGGGTTGGGAGACCGACAACTCACGCTCATGTTAGTGCAATTCAATGGAATAACTTTCCAACCAGTTTCCTACATAGGTACGAACATTTAACCGCCTAATTCGCAGAGTAAACATTCTTTTGGGAAGGATTTTTTAACCCAAGGGAAGAAAATGACTGCTTACAACACGAATGACAAAAAATCAGGTGACTTTGGCTTCTTAATCTCTTTGCGAAGGGATAAGGATACAACTTTCACTCGGACATGACAGGGCATTTTTTTTTCTTTTATATATATAAATTAGATTTCCGATAGGTTAAGCTGTCGTCTTTGACTTGCCAACAACAGAAAATCTGGACAGCGTATACATGGATATTTCAATTTAGATGTTTTTCCTGCAACCCCACCGTGGTGGGGGCCGGTTTATTTGGTTAACAGCAGACAGCATTCAACCCCTTCGTTCTTTGATCCTGTGTGCGAAAAACGGTCTTAACATAAGTCTTAAGGAATTTATTCTAGGACACCACGTGTGTATGTTGCACAGTGGGCCAATGTATGCCAAGGATAAAGTGGATCTCCATTCTTCCCCTCCAAGGAGAAACAAAAAGAAAAACAAACAAACAAAACAACACCAGGTTTACTGCCATTTTCTACCATTTGAACATCGTTGCCACTTTACCACCTTGAACTAACCTTTGCAGGACTTATGTTGGCCCCTCGATTGAGCCCTTAGTGTATACGCTCTGATAGATGGGATGCGATTAGCAGAGAATTACTTTGTGATCCGGTTATGTGATTGTTCTTTATTTTTGTTTGCGATTCTGGTTGCCAAAGCCCATGCTTTCTATATGCGACAGCTTTAAGGATGATGAAAGTATCTGACGCTCTGACATTGGCGTGAATGGGATTGAAATGTGTTTTTATTATTTTTTTTTTCTTTTTGTTTTTGTATGCTCTTCCCAGGCAGATAAGGCGAAGGAAAATCCTTTGATGGATCGATTTGCTATATTTGTGATTTTTTCGATGTCCTTTTTTTTATTCTATAGGGTTGTGTTTTCGTTTCGGGTGCGGGTGTTTGTGGGGTGACGGTTCGTCCTTCTTCGGAACAAAGCAAATTCTGTTGATTGTTTTCATTTCATTTTGGGCTTGAAGTGGAGACTTAATCTCACACATGAGATTATACAAGGTAGGAAGGTAGGACTCACATTTTTGGTTCGGCAAATGTGGGGGGTAACGTCAAGTGCTTTTGCAATACAAACAATGGGTATGGAATTTGCCATTATCACTGAGTGAGTATGTGTTCGAATTGATGGCGGAATGTGTGCAGGTACTTTGTACTGCGGACGACTAGTTTCGCGCACATAATTGGAATATTCAACATTTTGTGGTTACAGTCGAAGGAGGCGCAACCACAACAGAAAACCACATTGTTGTACTGCAATTTAGTTGTTAATGAGTGGAATTGAATCGGTGAATTGTTTGAATGCCTAGTGGTGTTCGACTTAGGAGGACCTATGTTGGGGGTTTGAGTTGCTTTGCAACTTAAATGTTGAATTTGACTAATTTCAAATATGACCATGTACGGTAAGTGTGCATTTAGTAGGTCCTTTTCACCTGACGAACATAGAGCGGACGCAAATCCTTCATTCCATGCACTTATTACAATTTCAAACGATTAGGCAACTTAACGTTTAACATTTACCTTAGTGGCTTCACGTGTTGTGCAGTTTTCAGCAAATCATCTAAGTATTCCGGAACCGAATGAATGATGAATTTGGAAAATTTCTTTACACTATTGTTTCTTTAGGTGTCCAATAACAACAACTCCCTTTAGACGGAGGCGTATTCTATGCACCTTCTGGTCATGCAAAATGTACCGAAGCGCACACTCATGTGCGCAAACAATGTGGATATATCTTTGTTGTGCTTTTGTTACGCAATTGCGTTCTTAGCCAATTAATCGGTTGCACATCTGCTGCTTACTTTTACAAGATTTTTTTTGATATCGTATTGCAACGAAACATTGCGCACATATATTACATAAACACATCTATGTCTTGCTGTACTTAACTCATATCGTCGAACTTATTTTCGACCAAAAATACTTTATTTAATAAAATTAAATTTAAATTAAAATATCAGAATGAACTTAACGCCCACTCATGTGCGCAAAGATACAAATTGATCGTCACTGTGTGATTTCAAAAGCTCGTAAATGTTACACCATTGATATATTCATAAATATTTTAATTAACTCGCAGGCGATCCTATGATTGGTGCATATACACTCAAGTAGGAAGGTGTGCGCTTCCACTTTTTCCTCCATTTAGCTTCATATCTGTTATACCTTAGTAAATAAACGATAACTAAGAAAAAAAAACGAATTTCCATGCGAATTTTCACACTTGAAAGTAAAAAAAACCGCGCACATCATGTGCGCTTCAAGTGGAAATGTGTGCGTAGTCGTTCTGTAACCATTTAAGTAATGTTGCTGCTTTTATTTTTCTCCAAGAACTTGTAGATCTTCTGGGAAATGTAAAACTCCATGAAGCTATCCAAAAAAAAAATTTCTAAACCGTTTTAAAGCGAAATAAACTTCTGAACTAAATAAAGCCAGTCACTCATAAGCTTGTGCGTTAAGTTAGCACTCTATTTAATACTAGACTACAATTGGCCTCACTCCTTTTCCATACCCATATTCAACAAAAAGTCACTTTGACATACATCAGTCGTTAAAGTACCCTCAACAAATTGAATGAATAAAGTATAAGTCTGCCATTGCATATATATGTGTGTACAATTTTATTTTCAAAATCCATCTTTAGTTGCTCTAAAAGTCCAATTGACACTTTAACTTTATTTTCACATTTCTTACTATGCTTTCAATCGGCTGCCCGCCCTCCATCCAATTTCCCACAGGAATATAAACAAAAACTGACCAAAGAGCTACCACCACTCTCCGTTGGGACACTTTGTATTTTAAGTCTTCAGCTTTTGGTATCTCTTTGGTTTTTCATGCGATTCTTGACTCGTTCTCTCTTCCTCTATATACCTTGAAACATTATAGTTTTATTATTCTACAAAGTATCTGTTATTTTTTTTGTTAGTTTCCTTCACTGAAATAAAGGAGAAAACCTCATAAAATCCTCTTATAACCAAAGCGTAAGGCGAGATGGACCAAACTTTATTTTTCGTCAACCCCAATCATTCGTTTTTTTTTTTTTTCTTTTGCTTCACCACTTTACTTGTTCTGAAAACAAAACAAAAAAAATAAATTTTAAGCACTTAAGTAAACATTCATCACTTAAGAGCTTTTCGTTTTTGGTTTCAATTTTGTCCTCTCCTGTTCGTACTCCTGTTATTATGATACTATCTCCTTCAAAAAATTAACGCAAAAACTTTTACAAACTCAAAAAAAAGGACTTACGTTCTCCCACTCAAGTATTCGTATAGTGTGATTAAAGTCTTCTGTTGCCAACAGAAAATTAAGCAAAAAGAAGTTCCGAAAACCTTCTTAACGTCCATTTCGTTTTTGTTTTTACAACCAGCTTAGTGGCATAGTAATAAGCTATGTTTAACTTTCAGCAGGTACAAATAAATAGATATATGTTTGTATATTCATTTTGTTCATCTCTCGATCCCTCTTGGCTGGCCAACTGTAAGTATTGACAATTGCGAACTAAAGTCGGCCAAATTGACTTGGGGAAAATCAACCAGAAAGAATGTTTGACGCAATAGTTTTCACAGTGTCCTAGCAGATTGAGAGGGATAAATGAATGAAAAAAAAAACGAATATCGCTCAGGACGAAGGAAAAATCATATTCATGGGGTGGAAAAGTTCTTAATACGTTTTCTAGCATAAACTCAAATCACCAAGGCACCGTTACCCACCGGTACACAATCGCTGAGAGTACAGATTCACAGAATGCAACAGTATTAGCTGTCATCATCGTCCTTGCCGATGGTGGTTTAGACCGCATCGTCCCTCTTATCACGAATGCAGCAACCAGCAAGTGTGGGAAGTAGGATGCCAATGTCATCCTCTCTCTTTGGGCCAACATGGTAAACGTTTTACATGCCATTATAATAAATTGTGTGCGCTTGCAATGTGTACGGAAGGACGTCATTGACAAAGATGACATACGTACGGGCACGAGTGCAAAGAAAGGGGATGTGCTGTCCCTGTTGCGTATATTTTTTTTTCCTATCTCATATTGAGTTTTCGTTTTACTTGCTATATAGGAAGTTCTTTTTTTTTGTGAATCATTCTGTGAATAAATACAAATTTGTCTGCACTCGTAGTTGAATTTTTATTAGTATTCTAAATTGAATGCACTCTTATCTATATCTGAAAACGAACAATCACTTACAGTGAGTGGACGTGAATTTGAAATGAGGTTGTTAACCGAATTTTTGTTGGTTTTAACCACAAGTTCCTTCTGTCGGTCCTTGGCCCAGCTAACTTTTCCAAACTATTTTGCCAATTATTCAAATGAGGCAATTTTCAACTGTCCGCCCTAATGTACAACATCTAAGAGCGGCAGTCGCAATTCCTTGTGCACTTCCACCCACCCAGATCGTCCCATACATCATCTCATTGTCATTAATTGAAAATAAAGTCCTTACGCGCGAAAAGTTCATTGACTTTCAATTAGGGAATAAACTAAACGTTTCAACCACAAATCAATTCCTGTCCATTCATCCAATGGACAGTTATCGGCCACACGCACTTCATACCCCATTCGGTTTGGCTGCTCTGTTTTTGGGGGGACCCCACCTCTTCACCCGGCAATCTATATTGCCTACATATATGTGAGAGGGCACTTAATAAAATATTAAACTCCATAACCCAAAAATAGAAATCTAAACGACGTCAAGTGCAGACTGTCCCGCCAGAAACCAATCGCCTCCCCCCCTCCCGCCTTTCATTTGGTAGCCATCGCGTGTTTAGCCTCCCGCAAATGTGTATACACAGTCTCCTTGTGATCACACAAATCAAAAACAGGACCAAACCAATAACCGCCGAAAACCGGAATTTCCGCACAAAACAGTCGGTCTGAGGACAATCAGCCTCTAATGCGGCATTCGCCAGTGTGTCCTTCGCCTTCATCGTTTCGTTCGTGCTGAATTTTGATTTCGTGGAATATCGTAAATATTATTCCATTGCGGGGCTGTGTAGTGTGGTGTGGCAAACTTATGAGGCAGGGACAAAAATTACCTTGACTAATAAAAATTGATTAGACTGCGGTCAGCCCTCCGCCTATTTGCCATGCACATAAATACGAGAGGGTGCAAACCTTAAACTATATATATAGCCACGTCTCAAGGACCTTTCGAAAGAACAAAAACAAAAAACTGAAACCTATAATTGAAATGGAATGAGATTCGAAGGAAAAAGGAATGTTGAAGATGCCGGAATTTAATCGAAAAACTCACCGAATCTGTGCAACAAAAATCGCGTCACGAGGTTTTTTTTAGGGGATGGCAGATTTTACTCTATTTTTTGTTTGTTGTTCCTTTTGCCTATAAAACACATAAAACACTCGATTAGATCTGACAATGAATTCGCTAAATTCACCCGAATCGATATTTAATTTCTCGCCGCTCTCCAAATGTGTTTACATTTTATTTCAATTTTTTTTTTCTACTTGCAGCAAAACGCTTTGGTGGCCATTCAAAATACAGACTATAAAATTCAATCGCCAGGATCTGGATCACCGTTGCCACTGTGCGGTGCGACCGCAACCGAAGGCTCACAGACTGTTATGCAGAATAATACGAATTCAACAACACAAGGTGGTCCCAACACTGTACTCAGGGTTATTGTAGAATCACTATTGTATCCAGTGTCGTTGGATATATTACATCAGATTTTCCAGCGTTTCGGAAAAGTTTTAAAAATCGTGACTTTCACTAAAAATAATTCATTCCAGGTAAGTTGTGTGAGTGTGTAGCGAGAGTTAAGCAGAAATTGCTTTGATTGTGTTTAGGGGGGAAACAAATGGTGACCAACTATAGCTGGTTGAGGTTTAAAGTTAAGATTTTTAAATTGTACCTACAGTTTTTAGTGATTTTTAAGGTGGTAAGGTTAAAGGAAGAAAAGAAGAAACTCTGAAAGAGAACAATGTCTCCGCAAAAGGGACCGGTGTCTTCTAATAATTTGCAAGCGTAGTGTTTGAACAAATTTTGAGTTCGTTTATTTAGTAAGAACAAATTCACAGATGACGTTTAAAAAATTCAAACAATTTCACTAAATGGTACATTTTTTTAGTGTCACAACGGAAAGTTGGCGCCATGCTACGAATTTTTGAAATTGCTACAGGTGATTGAAAAGACTTACGCCCGCGTTGGAATTTAAAGTATTTAACAACAGAAGTTATTATTGTTACCATAGGCCTATTTTAATGCGCATTTACTGATATTCTTACTATTTAAATAGTTATCCATAGAAATAGTGACCTTGGTTCATGTAGACACCTTTCTTGTTGGTGTGCTCATGAGACTATCAAAAAACTGCTTTCAGCTCCATTAAAAGAAACTTGGATCAAATTAAATAAATATAACAGTTTATACCACACATATGACACCTGAATTGTTTCATTGAGCATTCGTCTACTTTAGTTTTCTTTGCTTAAATTGGTGTTCAGTAAAACTTTCCTTTTTCTATTTGAGAATTTTTAAAAATCAAGAAAATTGCTTAGATTCAGAATTGCTACAGATGAAGTGGTGCAGCCAGAAAAGCGCAAAGTGGAACTCACATGTGTTTGCTTAAAAATATTTTGAGCCTTAAACAAAAATACTTTTTTATTCTTGGTGTTCGTGGCGCAGTAATTAGGCGTGCGCATGTTGAGTTAAAGATGACGTGCTTAAATAAATCACTATCAGGTTTTTAACAATTCTTCACGTGCAACAATCTTCGCCTTGCTCTCCTTAACTTGTCTCAAAACCCTCTGTGCACACCTTCAACATAAATTAAGCAGAACACTAATTCGAGTATAATTTTAGGTGCAGTCTAGTATCACAAAATCTGCATTTTCGGCACTCAGGCGCCATTAGTTGAAAAAAAAACTACAACAGAACTAAAAAGGCGAACGGTTTCTATTCTAAGTGCTAAGCCAAAATTTTGTTTCCTCTTCCAATCCAACAGTAACATTTTTGAACTATATAAGATGACGGCTTTTGAATTATACACCGATGGCTGAAGTCACCCATTACCTTCAATATTCGAATTAAAATAGGCTTAGCTTCTTACAAGGTAATTTTCATAACAGTTTTACACTCGGATGTTTGTCAGACGTTCGCGAGAGGTGGCGCAGAGGAAAAAACCTTAAGATGTACTTTGCGTTCTTTCGGAATTCGAACCGGGGACCCCTCGCTTAGTAGTTCAACACACTAGCCACTAAGCCACTGCGCCTACAATTTTAGCCTGCTTATTTTGCGTGTTTTCCCTACGTATTAAGTGCACAGAATAAAACCGGAAATGAACTTGCCGGAGTGTAAAAACTAAAGCAATTCGAAATCTACGCGATTTCAAGTCCAGTTGGTACTGAATACAGCGTTGAAAAAAGGACAGACCGCAAATTTAGTAATGGCTTGTACCTTTTTTTTTAAGCTTCGAAGCATAAAAATAAGCCCACCAAGTGCTTTCATGTACAGGATTTTGAGCGTTAGCTTTGTGTGGGAGAATCAGCGCCACCTATGGGTAAACTTATACAATGAAAGCTACCGTCGATACGTGCAACTCCTCGATAAAAGCAACACCTCTTATGATTGTTGACTCAGTAATTGCAACTCCTCAAAAAAAGCTGACTCGATAAAGGCAACTATTGTTTCAAGAATTCTTTTTTCGTTAGCTGTTTTTTTCTTATTGTTTATTTTAAACATGAATTAAGTTATCAGTTTTGGTCTGTTAATCAGTGCAAGCCACGTTTTTCGATTATTATGAGGTGTTTAACTTGCATACAGTTGAAGCCAAATTTCCTGCTGATCGTATTTAACTCATTTTGTAGTCAAATCATTACTGACAGATAAATTTTGATGGTGTAAAATATTGAAATATTCGTCATGACCCTCTTTCAGGCTCTCATTCAGTATCCCGACGCCCAGTCAGCCCAGCACGCTAAGAACATTCTCGATGGCCAGAACATTTACAACGGATGCTGCACCCTACGCATTGATAATAGCAAACTGACAGCACTGAATGTCAAATACAATAATGACAAATCAAGGGACTTTACAAATCCATCATTGCCGCCAGGTGAGCCGGGTGCCGATATAATTCCGCAAGCTGGAGGATTGGTCAATGCAAATGATCTGCTATTGATTGCGGCCCGACAAAGGCCAGCACTAACAGGTGATAAATTAGGTAACTTTTTTATTTCTTTACTTTTTTATTTCTACTCGGTTGTTTGTGACATTTTTCTTTTCATTTTTTTTCGCCCCACCAATATCTTTAGATTTAGATAACACTCTAATTAATAGATTTACGTCTTTCTGTTTTCTTAGTGAACGGACTAGGAGGTCCTGGGGTTCTACCACCGTTTGCACTAGGAATTGGTACACCATTGACTGGTGGCTATAGTAGCGGTATACCGAGTTTGGGTGCATTCGCATTGGCAAATAGTGGCGCTCTGACAGCTGCCACACCTGCACTGAGAGGTTTCTCGAATGTTCTACTGGTATCCAATTTGAATGAAGAGGTAAATATTTTTGAAATAGGATTTGGCCGAATTTGTTGTGCGCTATTTTTATTGTGCCTACGTTGGTGTGTTGCCAAATATAATAGAATACTATAAATTTTTTTTTAGAAACTTGTATAAGTTTGTACAGTTTTTATTTTTAATTTATTTTTTATTATTTTGTGTTGATTTAAATCTTTTTTTTCCGTGATCATTTATACGCTCCTTCGAAATGTTTCCCTGTTTTTTTCCTGTTTACAATTTCACCTATGTTTTGTTTATGAAAATAATCATACAGCCTTCAATTCAGCCAGATAAACTGTAGATGGATGCGTTTTAGTCAGTTTATAGTAACTATTCGTAAAAATGTTGCTTCTTCAAATGGGTTTCGGCATTTTATGCTGCTGGAATTTAGGAGCAATGATTTTCTATTTGTTTGCACTTCAAGTGCGTCTAAATCTGAGCAGTATAAAAAAAGTAAGTTCGAAGACCCAGTTGTTGAAAGCTGTTTTCTTATGTGAATTGTTTTACAAAAACTTAACAATCGGGTAACGCATTTATTTATTTTTTTATTCTGACATTATTTTTCGTGTAATTTTGTGTTTTTTTCATTTGATTGTGTTTTAACTTCCTGACAATACTAAATTCAAACATTTTCTTATACTAATTCAGATTGAGTTATAAGAACTTTAGAAGATGCTTCGAACCTATACATTTTTGTCCCATAACTGAAATCCTAATTAAGGTTAAAAGTTTTTTTTAATATAAAAATTGTTGTTTCAAAAGATAAACAACAAAATAGTTGAGATTTATAAATTACGCACTAAGAAAACTAGACGCAATTTAGCATAAAAGAAAAATTGCTCACATCCAAGAATTTGAATTTTTCCAAATGTTTCGTGAGCTTTCTTTTGATTTCTCTATATAGGTAAAAATAAAATGAAAATTGTAGTTTCATTCTTTGGAAACTCCTGGAAAGATATGTAAATATTTGCGCTGTAGCTTGGTACAAAAAGTCATTCATAATGCTTATGTCAAAAGCGTTCAATGAAAAAGATCTCTCTATTATAAAATTTTCTTTCGGCCAAATCGTGCACATATTTAACTTTGACTTGCGCCTAAAATTAGGCAACGTTTTACTGTAAAATTGATTTCACTGAAGTCTCCTTTTTAATATTTACTTATTTCCACCATACTCTTCGGAACACGTCGGACGGTTCCATTCGTAAGCGTCTTTGACAAGTAGGTTGCCTTTTAAAGGATTTTTGCCAAAAACGTCCAACCAGAGGAAGTTCTTTTTGCAATTTTTGGAAAACGAAAATCAATAAAAGTTTTGACTTGAAAATCCGGTCAAAATGTTAACCAGTAAAAGTTTTTTGCGCTACCCAATTGCTTATAGAATCAAAAAGTACGCTTATCCAGCTCAAGCTTTTGAGCTGCAGCGCACTCTGGTGTAAGATTGAGGTCGTAGGTATATATCTTCGTAGAAAATAACAAACAACTATTAGCTATGAGTCAACTTATAATTGTTTTTAGCCTTCAGCTCGAATAGTTTGCAAGTCAAAATAGGAAACTTTCCTATTGTGAATTCATAAAAAATTAAGCTTAGTAACTAAAACTGATTATTTTATATTTAAGCCCAGATGCTTTTAAAAAAATCTGTGAAGAATTTTTATTCTGTATTTTTTTAAAGTATTCAATTTTTGTATTATTAAATGTGCTTCCACGTACAACACTTAAGCATTCTAGTTTAAAATGCTCTGAAAAACGAGGCAATTGGAATAAACCATTAAAAAGCAACTATTAGACATGCTACCTTAAGTAATAATTTCGTCGCTCCATATTACTGGAATCCCATTTAGTTTTAAGCTCGACAACCCTATTTTGAAGTAGTTATAAGTAGTAACTTAATTTAAAACCATTTAGAATGAATGATCTTAAAATAAAAATTAAAGTAAAACAAACTATGTAGTTTATTTAGTTTTATTTTGTACAACGAAAAACGGCTTTACTTACAATGGATTTCTGAAACTAAGACAGCAAGCTGTTGCTTAGAATAATACAGAAATAACTACACATCCTTCTGTTATTTAATTTCCAATTTAATTTAATTGCCTTTCTACTTTTTTATTGAATTTAATTTTCAAATTTAGTTTGAAAAAATAAAGTTCTCTCAGTTAGGATTTTTTTGTTTGTCAACAAGGAAAGATCTTATTTCTAGACACATCCATCCGTCAAAACAATACTCTTGCTAACTGAATCTCTATTTTCTCTTTTTTTCTGTAGATGGTCACGCCTGATGCTCTATTTACCCTCTTTGGTACGTCTGCACATTTTTTTAAAAAGAAAATCTATTTTTTTTTATAAAGAATGTTTTTAATATTTATTTTTTTTACTTATTTTACATTAATATGTAATGTGTGTTTTGTTTTTTTTATATGCATTTCTTTTCGTCATACATTCCGTTCTTTCTGTGTATCCTTTTGACTAATTTACAATTTTTTTTGATCTGTTTGTGTTTATTTTTTTTATATATTATATTCAAATGATATTTTTTTTTAAATATTCCTTCTATTTATAGAATGTACAAGTATTTTTGTGATGAAATATTTTTTTTAATACACCTATGGATATGCGTTAAGAAATGTCCTGGAAAATTTATAAGTTACTTAAATTTAAATCCAAGCAGAATTAAGTGAAAAGTTTCAGTAATTGCCTTTGATTTGCTCAATGTAAATCGTAGAGTTTACAACAACAACAAAAGTGGACAACGATAAACCCTCCGTTTTAAGTAATTAAAAGATAAACTCTAGGAATACAAATTCAACAAATAAAACAGTGACTAGACTAGCCAACCATTCAACAAGAGATAAAAAAAGGGACACACTGGGTGGACAAAAAATAATTATCTCTGCAGATGTGGATACTAGGTTGGGAGTTAAAATAAAAATCGTTAGCACAAGACAAAACGAATATCAACAACATCAAGGGAAAGAAATGACCATTAAGCTTGAGCACGAACGAGCTCCAAGTTGGGAAATTTGTATTCGAAAACAATTTAAATTCGAGTTGAAGCGTTTTATCTACCAGAACGTAACGATTTTATTGCACAAAGTTCACATTGTTTTGTTCGGTGCACATTAGTATCTTCTCTCCCTCTTTTATTTTTCTTGTTTAGTCTGGCATTCGTTGGAATTGGAGAAAAAATCGGGTATTGACAATTGAACAAGGATACCCTTGATAATCCAAAAATATGGTATCTCTAAATGGATGAACGTTTTAAGTCGTAACTACTTTGGGTAGGAATTTTTTTTGAATATGACTACTAGCTGGATAGGAGATGAACGATGTGCAGACTTTTTGTGGTGACAAATTT
This sequence comes from Cheilosia pagana, assembly GCA_936431705.1. NCBI lineage: Eukaryota > Metazoa > Arthropoda > Insecta > Diptera > Syrphidae > Cheilosia > Cheilosia pagana. The sequence continues at coordinate 87,166,634 of OW386166.1, read as the reverse complement.
GGTCCCTACTTGTGTATTCATTGTCAACTTGAGATCAAATAAAGTTGCTAATTTTATTTAATCGGAAAATCTAAATTAGTTAGGTTTTTTCTAATTAAAGTAAATAGTTTTTCAATTCAGTTAAAATTGAGATATTTATATTGGAATGAAGAAATGAAGACGGAAACCTTTTCAGACTTATACACTTGTCGGCAAATGTATTTTCGACAGAAATGCCAGTCGCTCTTAAAGGCGGATTTTACTGAGTGATTGCATATGGTGTGACCTATGAAAGCGTGTGTAAGTGAAATCAATTATAGGTCCCATCGCTGGACAGGTCAGACCTGTTTGTGTTTAAAGTGAGATTTTTTGACTGGCATAAGTATTTTGACACAATCATATTTCACGGTTTGTTTGGTGAAAAATACGCAAATCGTTTGAATTCAAAGTTATTATGATAGACTTATTGTGTACGGGACCATTTTAATTAAAGTCTATGGAAAATGACAGAGTTAAATATGTAAAATCTAACAGCCTTTGTCGCAAAGTACGATTGCGTTCTTTCTGTTTAAAAAAAAAAGCGAATAATTGAATGTATCAAGGTAAATCATAAATATCCAAGTCAATAAGCACAAAAGAATAAACTCTGTGAACAAATTTACCTCGCACTGGTAAAAATGAAAAAGTTATACCGTGGAAGATTTGTGGACGGACGAGAGTTCATTTGAGTTTCATGGATCACTGCAAAAAAGCTTTATTTGAATGCCGAAAAAAAATCGCCAGAAACACATCAGTCGTTCAGACTAGTAAGCATGATGGCGGGTCAACGGCCTTGTAGATTTTGTTCCAATCGATTGAACAATGAACAGGCACAAATGCTTTAAACAACCATGCATTTCCATCTGGCGATATGCTAATCCTGCTGTCATTTATACTCCAACAAGATAAAAGATAACACTCATTGCCGGAAAAGCCGAATGATGGTGCAACTTTTGCGGCATATTGAACCAGAAACACACAACTGGTCACTCCAAAGCCCAGATTTAATTTCATTGAAGATGTATGAGTTTATATTAAAGAAGGCTAAAGCGAATAGATTTGTTCAATAGTTTTATATTCAAGTAAAACTTACTTGTCAAAATAATTAAGCCACATTAAAAAGCTAGTTTTATTTATATTAATTAATTTAAGTAAATATATTTAAAAACTAGCTGACTCGTGCTCGCCTTTCTTCACCCACCTGTCACTTTTAAGACAAAAAATATTTCCATCGAACTACATCGAACAGTATCAAGCAAAAAATAAAATTCTCCTTACATATATTCGGTTTTTTGATTATTTTGTAAGAACCACGTTATATTCCGGGATTAAAAGTATCCTAAGTCCCGACACAGAACATAGGCAATAACTATGTCAAGTTTCATAAAAATCCGTCAATTAATTTTTGCGTGATACGTGGTCCGGCATTTTTAATTCTACAGTTTTATTATATGTAGAGATAAAAAATTGAATCACGTGTCTATGAGGTAAACAGACCATACATTTTTTTTATTTGTATTAGAATTATAAAAAAAATTAACTTTTGATCTTGTCAAAATACTTATGCCGACCATTGTACATTCGAATGAAGCTTAAAGAAAACTATTAAGTCATTCGCCATTGGTCGGTCAATTTTTGTTTGTGACGATGAAATATCCAATCTAGCACTGCATGTCAATTATTTAGGAATTTTGTAGGTAGCTAAATTAGAAAAAACAAGGGCAAAAACAAAAAATGAACATTTCCACTCAATGGAGGTTTTTTTAAGAATGCTCTTTAGAAAGGATAGCCTATAACCTGTTACCTTCCCACATAAATTGTTGTTCTAGTAGGTAGCTTTTAACTTCACACTGGACCCTCTTCATCATCAATAACCGGGCACTTAACAAAACGCGCTTGAGTGAAACTCCAAATCACCATCTGCTTAGTCCTTAGTGCGACAATCGAAATCCCGACCCCTAAATAGCCACCCCAATTGCCAGTCGATATAAGAAACACAAACATTTTCCAATCTCAATTCAATGCAACATAAAATAGCAAATCATCGCATAAAAAAAAAACTTAATTCAGCGCACCTTTATCCCCAGATCAAATTAACTTGCGATTTCATACAACAATGAACGGAACAAATTTTTTCCAATCGACACAACAAAACAGCCTCCCCCATCCACCCACACATATACTTTTAAATGCCCGTATGCAAAGTAACAATCCAGGTACAAACGACACAGACGTGATGTATCAAACTCAATCCCGTTGTCGTCGTTGCGTGTATCATCCACCCAGAGATGACAGTAGGTATCCACCTTGCACAGAAACAGACGATGATAATATTCTATTAAAATCAACAGGATAATATCTTTAAGGCGCGCCTTTATTATTATGATAATAATAGTACTAAAACGATACCGCCCCTCTTAATAGAGATCCAAAGATCCAGAGACCACCACCACCTTGGAGCCTAAACATTCAATTTTACAAAAATCGTTGGCCCCATTGAAAATATTAAATTATACTCTACTCGTCCTCACTTCCTCCTACCCGTGTCATCCATAAATATTTATTAGTTTGATTTTTCACGTAAACGAAAAAAATACAAACAACAGCAAGCGATTCGCATATAACGAAAGTGTTTCCAATTTTCCCTCTCCTGCGGATCTAGTGCGTTACCTGAAAGCTCACACGCACACAATCCATAACATCTCCATTTCTCCTCGAATGAACAAACAAAAGTCGACACAATTCAGGACGAAAAGTGAGAAGAAAATGAAAAAAAACGAAAAAAGTCCATCCTTCCTTGATCCCTGAAAAAAAAATCCTACTGTCGAAAGAAGAAAAACAATTTCCGCATATGATTTTCATTGATAATGTTCGTTAGGATGGGGCTGAGCGGGGGACTCATCATAATGATATCTATCCAGTATCCCAGCCTGTGTGCGTGTTTTTTTGAAAATCTAATACACAAGACGAAATGGATCGAAGAAAGTGATATCTGTTCAAGGAAGCTGCAGGTTAAAGGTGACTTCGATGTATAGGCAAATCCTACATCCCGAAAAAAAAGAACCCCCGAAACAAGAAAACTTTGCTCGCTGTCTGTGGTACGTGTTGTCGCTGTCGTACATGGAAAACGGGGCGCACATCCTTATAAATGTGAATTTTATTCATATGCATATTAGAATATTCTTTCGGCGAATCGCTGAAGGATACCCCACATATGGGTGAGATGAGAAATACACAGGCATCACTGCCTTTCTCAAATATTTGCAGTCAATTTGCTATTTACATAGTTAGGACATGGTAAAAGATTCACTTCACACCCGGGCCCCTCGCTCGTCGCCATATCTACTGACTAGAGTCGAGAACAAACTACTTATGTGCGAGGGATAATGGCTCCCAGCGGAGTACTTTTGAATCGATAATAATTTATCTAAAAGATACTTTTCATGCTAACTTTCGTTTGTCTATATCCGTGTGGCTCGGTGGGTGGGTATGCGTTCTGTTCTTCTATGAATAATCACGACGTGAATCCACCCATCTTCGACGTAGCACGCCAGCCTCCTGTTCTGTCGCTTTCGATGTTTTCAAAAGTCTTCTCGAGCAGATTTTGTTCCACTAGATTAGCATTACCATTTCCTCGGATTTACACGTCAGAGGAGGATCGAGTTTCGGTGTGCCCCCATATTTGTGGCGCTGCGCAAGAAAAAACGCAACACTTAAACTTATCGTGGGTGTAGGTGAAGCTGTTCGGTGGAGGTAACTTGGGTGGAAGGTCAAGTTTAAATGAATTATTGATCATAAAAGTGAATTCAATGGCTAAGTGATTTTGCTCTGCCATGATGCGCTTCGGTTGCAGGGTAGTTACTGCAGGTAGATATACCTACATAGTTTGTGGGCAAGTCTCTCTCATAAAAATAAGCAATTTCGGTTTCAGTTCAGACAGAGCCGGGTAATAATCTAACGAATGCTACACGGAATGAAGATGGAAACCTTTTCGGTTTCTTTTATGTAGTCGAATGCAGTATACTCAAGCATAAAGAAAACTATTGGTGCAGGCCGAGATAATTGATGGGTTACCACTGGGGGATTGAGTTCATTTCCCGGACCAAGAATGCAATAAATTGGGGCAGACATTTACATATAGGGCCGTTGCAAGGATTACCCGATTCCGAATGCAGGCGGGGTCTTGCAGATTTGCACAAGATTTAACCAATTTTGGGATTTAATTTGAATTTTATATACAAATGTTTGACAGTAGAAGAATTTAAAAATGGTCAGCATTTTTGTATTTATTTATTTAAATTTGCAATTGACTGTCTAATTCAAAACGAGAAACTAGCACGAAAATTTGTTTGTTTGTTATAGGGTGGACCAAATTCTAATCCAATCTTCAGTTAGATCAGTTTTATGCTAGCTGCCTTTAGTTTCACATTACAAGTTAGTTGGGTCCCGATTTTTATTGGAGTGCGTCTATTCCTTCTGAGACTTAGATTGAATGGAAGATTTATTGGACTCTCTTAGGGATCTTGCGATAATATTATTGTAATAACGTCAACTGTATGATGAAAAAACAAATAATAGTAAAGGCAACGGCCAAGCTACTCACAACCATGACAAGTCGCAAGATCTTGTGAGGCTAATTTCTTGCGGGCGTTATAGTGATTCGATAACTTTCTCCGAATTCTACGATAATCCTCACAACAAATTCACCTTTGCATGTCAAATTGACACAAACATTGCCGGAGAAGTCCCAATTCTTCATATTCAGATTCGGACTACTCTGAAAATAGTAAAAATAATATTTGTAATATCAGTGATGGGAATTTAAACATGTCCGAGGGATAAAAGTATTTTCTTTCATAGAAACAAATTTCATATAAAATCCCAAAGGGCTTTTAAAGGCGATCCATAACTACGTTTCAGGAAGTTCCAAGAGATGCGCTCAGCTTCAAGAAACGAGAGATTCGTTTAACAAAAAAAAATTTTGAGACGCATCAACAAGATGGCTTTGCATGGACGCGTGTATTGACAGGGTATAAGAGAACTAGCCTTTCTTACTCCATTACTTTGAAATAGCAGTCTTTGAGGATAATCTTGGATCGGCCGAACTTATAATTTTAAAGGTCAATCTGGGATATATCATCCTAACCTTCTGGCAACACGGGGCAAAATATGCAAAATAATATCACTGAAATAAGTTATTAACGACATTTGTCACAAATTTGTCAAATTTCCCACTATCCCTAGTTTTTAACTTTCTCCTATACGTAGTAAAAGAAAAATATTGTGTTCGTAAGCAAATCTAACTCGAGAATTTAATCAATTTAATGACATTACAAACATCAAACTTCGGATTTGGAGTTTGTCGGCGTACAGCTCGAAAACGGCTCTAACGATTTCAACCAAAATGTATACTTGAGGTAAAATTTACGTTTTCAATATTATTGCGTCCTTCATTTTCGATTCGAATCACCGGAAACGCTGATTTTGAAAACTGTTCATATCTGTAAAAAACCATTTTCGTTTTTTTCCAAAAACGGCTCTAACGATTTTGACTAAAATACATATTTAGGATAACATAAGTATTGTTACTAAGATCTAGTAAGCCCATCGCCGTATTCAGTCTGTAACTGCGAATGAGAATTAAAAAAAAAATCCCTGAATTTTTACATAAACATCTGTCAAGATATCCTAAACCCTACTTCCAGTCATAGACTCTTAAAACCAGCATCACCAATCTATCGTGGTAAAAAATCCCAGTCCCAGTCGTGACTTTATTTTTTCTGCAACAAATACCTATTTTCCCCGAAACTCTTATAAATAAAGCACAAAATGTCAGGTTCGGAAACAAGGGCATATTTTTTACTTTGACCTGTTTTGAATCTTGTGAATTATTTTTGTGAGCCTCACAAGTTGTGAGTCATACGAATACGAAAACCTCACAAAATCAATTTCACCTAACCTTGTGAGTGTTTTGTTCCTTGTGAGGTATCAGCGAGGTTTGCCAGAACCGGGTTGTTAGTCTCGGATCTTTGTCAGACGTTGACGCAGTGGGAAAAACCTTAAGATGTTATTTGTGTGTTTCCAGAGAACTAATCTAAGGCCCCTCTGCGACACTATGGTAATGGTAAAATTTTGAAAAGAAACTAAGTAAGAAAGTAACTTGACGAAAGTAAATTCGAAAGTATTCTGGACATTTCCTCAAAAAAATATTCTCGCTGTTGCTTACATTCACATGGACATCGTTTCGCTCCAACAAAGAAGTCGACAGTGTTTATTCAAGCAAATGTTCCTACCATGTACGCTCACCACCTTAAATAAAAACATGATCAAGAACAAACGTTGCAGTCTGTCCTGGAATTAACCAAAAAAAAAACATTGTGGTCAAGCTCCCAAAATGTAAAAAAAAAGCACGGCAATGAACAACATAGCCCGAAGCCATCGCTAAATCTTTCAAAGTCGTTTGAAAAAAAAATCGAAATTTGTCCAGTGGTTAACAGTCTCTAAACGGAGTAGCCGACTCTCAAACTCGGATTCCGTGCTATCAGGCAGACCCAGGGGGACATACTTAGTGCACTTTCGACATCTCTCCTCTACGCACATGGAGATTGCTCCTGATAAGTTATTATCTATGACGGAAGAGAGTCAAACACCCGCAAACCTACAATGGATAGACGGGACATTTAAAAATGAATGGCGAAAGACAAAGCAAGCTAGATTCACGTTGTTAAATAGCAAGAAAAAAGGCTATCTGCCACTAATGGTAGTGTATCGATTGACGAAGTCGTTTAATAGAATAGTCATAAAAATTACGAGTCACTGGTCCAAGGATCTTACTTATCTTTAAATGAAAGAACCAATTAACCACCTTGGTGAGGATTAAAATAAATATTTCCCCTCAGCCAGCACATTTCTGAACGCATATCCAACAATAGAATCAAATTTAAATCGGATTGCGAAACACATCTTATTTGCTATTATATTTTATTTCCTAATTTATTCAAAATTACCCGTTAAAGTCCTTGCTTCACTCCTCATCAACAAATACTAATTACTGTTTCCGTTTCTAATGCAGGTGTATATGGTGATGTGCAACGTGTAAAAATTTTGTACAACAAGAAAGATTCAGCTCTTATACAGATGGCCGAACCTCAACAGGCATACTTAGGTAAGTGTTGGCAGACCCTATTTCGTAAATTTTATTGTAAAATATAACATAAAGAAAAATCCCTATGATATTCGATGAGCATTATTAATATTAATTCCATAAATAAGGGAGTGCGGAATTATTTAACCAACAGTATACGCATTTTTGTCGGTGGGGCTTATATTTTCACAAGAAGACAAAAAAAAAAGGAATGCTTAATTAAATACCGCCGAACAAAATTCGAAATACAAAAGCAAAATGCAACATCATGCACACAATCCACAAAAGCATAAAAGAAAGGCACTTATCCTCCTTGCCAGCGTCCCATGCGAATGGAAGTAATTTACCCTCAGGATTTTGTGTAGGGAATTACCTCAAACCCTGCCGCTGTGTATACTGTGTGTGCCATCCAGCCAATTCAATATTTCTGATGATGATGTTGGCGCTGCGGCTGAATGACGCGGACGAATGCAGGAATTCATATTTTATAATATGTTTACAATAAAGCCCGCAGAGGGTATGCGATGCTATAACAATGGTCCATTTTTTTTTTACAAAATCCCCCTGAGCAAAGCATCACCCACGCAATACAGACATACTGTGGAAGTTGAGCATTTTTTTTTTTTTGAATAAGAGATTTGCTTTTTAATTTTATTTTTAATTTTTTTACCAAAAAAAATCCATCATCGGGCGACGATTGGAATGCTTTATCGCAACCGCTTTATAGTGCCTGCCTTTACCGCAATGACATAGTTAATGAAAACAATGGCGGAATTCGGTAGACCTTTGACAGGTGAACGAAATCGATTGCAAAAGAATGTCATTGATGTGCATGTGGGGACAGAGCTGGAATGTCACCTTTTGTAAAATTTTGCACAAAAGCGATAAATATTTAAAATTCATCTATGTAATTGTGAAAATATTCACAAATTAATTGCTTCGAGTTGTTTTACCTTGCGGATGATGGTGGTGCGGTATAGTAGTGATGCACTGTCGTGCCGATGCATTCCATATAAGGAATTACTCGATCTGGTCAGGTATGTCAACTGATAAGCCAACCGAGTTAATTTTGTGATGGTCTGGTTTGGTGAGAATTACTTTGTTTATGGAAGGCATTTGGCTGCAAATTTTAGTGATAGTTTTATTAAAACCGCAGCTAATTCAAACGAAGAATGTTATCCTTCGTTGTGAGGTAAAGTTGGTGCTGACGTGCGTATATATTTTGCTTTTCAGTAAATCTGCCGGTGGCAATATTCCTCTAGAGTGTTTTGTAGTAAAAAGATGGACAGAACATGATTTTAAACAAGGGAATGAATGCTCTAATCATTTTAAGAAGCGATTACATAATTCCATTTGTTCTTCTTCTTGGCTTATGCATTTTGCTTCTGACATCGCTTTAAGCCAGAATAGAGCTGGTTGTCAAACAAAAACTTGATTAGTACCGAAAGATAGAGGTAAAGTTGTCCTCGGTGAGGTACACTAACACGAAGACATGTTCATCGTACCGCCACAATCCCTGCTTTGTAATTTGAATTTATTTCCAAATTTTGTGTGGGTCAAAGTGTGATTTGGGGACACTTTTTGCATCTAAACTTCAGAGGTTTGTTGAACTCTCTTTAACTACTCGGCAATACAAACTAATTGATGCGAGTATGAAGTTTAGAAGTCCAGTATGAATGTCGAAAGCGCTAAAATGGTTTGTATGACATGCTAAGCGACTATAACGAAACTCACGGGTTTGATGAAGAGCACCTACCATTTCTTATTTCAGGAAGGAAGAAAAATACCTTGTTCAACCAATGGAGAGATGTTGCACAAAACGTGACAGCTTAAAATATAACCAAAGATTAAAAAGTCTGTTTGATGACAGATGACAGTCTGGTTGTATTTTCTTGTCCGATTAATGAACCTTTTCCATTTATAACTCCATGCGGACAGAAAATTTTGTAAAACACACCAAGCCTATAGAGGTAACCTCGCATTCATTTTTGCTTACTTCCCTAAGTACATGTTAAACTTTTGATGACTTCAAAGCCCGAAATCCTTTTGATAGCAACCTAAGCGATATAAGCGTGGTTTATAGGTCCTAGTAAGTCTAACAGACCTTGTGAAAATATCAAATTTAAACAAGTGTGTGCAATTGGCTATCGCGGTTTCTGGGGCTCCCGAAAATTACGCAAGTTTTTTTTTGGAAAAAACACCAGACATTTTTTTCACAAGTCTGGCCTTTTTTCCTTAGAAATTTTTGTCTTGTTTTTAGAAATGGAAAAAAACGCCAGAAATTTTTTTGGAAAAAAAGACCTGAAATTTATTAAAGGTAGCCGGAAATTTTTGGCTTTCTGGCATTTTTCCATTTCTGAAAATCGAAAAAAATTGTCTGCAAATAATGCCAGAGTTTATTTGTTTTCTGTTCTAATTTTCTAATTTCCATTTTACTTTCTTTTGTTTTTTCCACATCGGTCTTGCTAAATTTGTGTAATTTCTGGCATATTTTCCGAACAAAATTCTGGTATTTTTTCCAAAAAAAAAATTGGCGTAATTTTCGGAATCCTTTCTGGCTTCTATTTGCTTGATCTATTTGTTTTGACGGCGTATTTCCTGGTAGTCTTTCATTGCCCTTACAATATTTTAATTTGTAAGTACATTTTTTGCTTACGCACCTTTTGGGCAAACAAACCAATTTGCCCTAAAGTCTGTAACCAAATTTTCCAAGAAGATCAGAAGTAAATTATAAAAAGGAATTGAATTGTAATGAATGCACTGACGGGCAATGGAAAAGTGTCCTTTTAGGATTTTTTAGAACTCAAGTCACATGAGTGAGAAAATAGAAAGAGGACCACTGTACCCATGGTCTTACAAAAATAATTATAAAACTCACTGCAATGGATAACCGGAAGTCAGCTATCCAATCAACAATCTTCTGTTCAAAAAGTAATAGCAACTTGTTGCAAGGAGAATACTTCTTCGCACTTATATGAGTATTTGCCACAGACCTTCAGCGATTTTTTTTTCAGCTCTTGTTAGCTTAGGACGTAATTTCAAGACCACACAATCCTGTGGCACCAGAATGTTCCAACTCTGACGTAAGTCACATTTTATCAGCATACTTTCGACTGATTGAAGTAAGACTGAAAACAAATCAGCGCACAAGGCTCTCAACCACTGGATTAAGGTTTGCAATTGGACCTTCTTCCATAGGGATAGCTAGTGCATCGTTTACATTTGTTTTCTTGTGAGTCATTGTCGCTGCTATGTGTCCAAGACCTTACTTATGTGAAATTCAAAATGGTGCACCTTCTTATGTAACTTAAAGGAAGTAGCCGCCATCAACACAATAACAACCTTTTTTATTTGCTAAACTTTACAACTTAATCGCCAAGTAAATGGTCCTGTCACATACACAGTCTTATACTTATATGTAGTACAACCTCCCACGCGTAGAACGATACTTGTCTGATTTGTCTGGACATTGTCTATCTAAAAGAGAATCAGCAACCTACTTCTATCAAAACAAAACTAACAGCAAGTATTATTTTTCTAAACGAAAACCACCCCTATCAAAGTGAAATTAAATCTAGTTAACGTCTTGTTTGGTGCACAACAATCCTGCGCTGACAACAATTCCCTGTGATGTCCCATTCACGTATCTATTTTATAGTTAATCCCAAGTGACATAGATACGCACCAGCACTCCGTAAAAAGCTAAATAAAACATAACTTTTCCCCCATCTCCTTTTGGCCGCTCCGTCCCCCCACTCTGCTATATTGTGTAGTCATGCAAAAAAGGTCACAATCCCTGTTGATCCATGCGACAAACATACACGTCATCATCGTAAACCAAGCATAGAAATAATAATAATCCATTATCATCATAAAACAAACCAAGCAATCCACGACTCAGCTATTTCAAGATATTCTCCTTTCACATAGCGCGCATATGTATGCTGTGTACGTGTCTTCTCGTTTGCACACATTTTTATTTGCTTTTACCTTATTTTAATGGTAACGGTGTGGCGCATGCCACGGTGAAGTCAAGCTGTTTCTTTTGCCTCGTATAATCCTTTTCTCATTAGATAGAATCTCCTTGCGTAGAGTATAGGGACGAAGTGCGAGTGAACAGAGAAGAAATCACAATAATAAAAATTTAATATAAAATCATGACTTGGGCATCCTTTCCTCATCCCTGACCCCAACAAATAAAAATGTTTAATCCCAGCGCAAGTTACATGACAACACACAAAAACGCCAGCAAAATGCTTGTTCCTGCGGTAATCCTGTGGCTGGTTGTGAGTTTGGTTTCGGTTGTCCTCTATGTAATGAGTCGAAATGGAGAAACAAACACCACCGGGGGATTTCTCTCTAATTGTGATGATAACCATTTCTCGGAAGGAACACATTTGCATCCTAGTCCTAGTGTGTCTGTTGCCATTTGGGAGGGGGTTAAATATTGAGTTATTACTTTAATGGACCGCCAGAAGGATCTCCACCTTGCATTTTTGCCCTAAGGAGCAGTGGTTCAAGGGACCTGTGTAAGGGCTAATGACGCCATGTGTTGTATAAGCGGCTTTGCATAACTAAACAACAAGAGCAGGGAAAAAAACTAAAGATTTCAATTCAGGTATACCTCACTATCCTGCGTCGATTCGGTGCGCCCTCTACCCAGCACAGCTTTAGTTTCGCATAACTTACCGCCACACTGCTTATTATTCAGAATATTAGGACAAATGCAGACCACAGCGCAGCGTATGTAGCCACACCAAACGCCTGCGAATGTTTTGATATCCTTGTGCTGCGCGCCGCGTTCGATTTTCACCATCGTACGTACACCTATCGTTGCGTGTGTTTACCTTCTGATGCAATCCGATTAAAAAGGATATTTGCATGCAAATTTCCAACACCCACCCATTTCGGGGTGAAATATGTGAACGCCTGGGCGCGGAATTCATCATCGGAATGAATGCACGAACCTGGCAGACACACTCAGGACATTTAATTTAATTAAAATTAATAGGATTCCATTATTGAATTCTTGTTTTTTTTTGCATTTTTTCTGCACTCTCTTCCTTTCTGGGAGTAGATGTCTGCTCAAGGATTACTTGGGGGCGGGGGAAGAAAAGCGAATGCAATCAGTAGAAGCTGTGTGTGTGTGACTATGAATCTTGGTAGAGGTGAAAGCAAACATCGCATTTCTGATGTTATTGGATCGCACCTACTACTACGCCTGGGGTCATAATAATGCAAATGAAAGTTCCGCATGCGTTTGTTTGTTTGCTTGCTTTGCTTGCGAACCGGGTGGTGATGGGTGGTTTGCTTAATGCTCCCTCTGTTGGAGTACAAATCATGTAGGAGCTTGATGTGTGCTGGGTTAGGCCTGAGCTGGTTTATCGTCGTATACTGATTTGGAATTTCCATAAATTGGCAGTTTCTGCGCTAATATAAGGGAAATCTATTTTCCTCAGGAATAAAATAACTATCTGGGGTTTTTTTTATGCACCACCTGAGAAGAGTTTCGGTCTGAGTAGAGTTTTATTCATTTATGGAAATAGGCTTACACAAGTCTTAGGTGTCTTTTATCTGTATTTCTGTCAAGTGTCAAGTTTTGCTTTCGTGTACTTTTCTGGTTAATTAAATAAAGCTTGACATAAGAGAAGTCTGCTAATTGTGACCTCCTACTTACCTAAATTGCTTGGCGGAGGTTTTTACTGGGTGTTTACAACTATAGCGAAATTGAGGTCTCTTTCTTAGTCCCAAAATTTATGAAACTTCCCCGTGTAACGATTTTTGGCTTTATACAAAAATTATTCTAAGCAAAGTCAGCTGCAGAAAAAATGTCATTCTTCTAATTGTTTTATCAAGTTTTCGTTCTACACTAAATGTTTCCAAAAGTCACCTTCATAAAAACAGAGCTTTGCAGTACCACTTTTAATGAATTGTAATACGTGGCAAGTCTTTAAATGAGGTTCCCCAATTCAAAAAATTATCTCGATCCCTGTCACAGTCTCTACTGTGGACATCACAACGAATCTCTTGTAACGTCAACCTTTTTACAAAACTAAAACCAATCAAACCTAACCCAACCTTAAAATTGCATAACCTCAAAAACTGACTTTGATTTCATATTTAGGTTAGGTTCCTACACCGAACCGTAATTGTACGCCCGATTCGTTAAATCTTTTTTAGGGCTGTGGGCGGAATTTATGGTGGCGTATACGTAACATTTTTGTTTTTCCTGGAAACGAACATACAAAACGATTTGGACTCCTATCGACAGTCTGATGAAAGGCAATACGTCGTAAAATAATTATAGATGCAGCTTTAAGATTACTCTTTACTCAACACTGCAGTGGAAAGGTGGTTTGAAGCGTTCCCCGAGAGATAAACGATGCATTGGCTGTCTTTAATATTTTAGCGTTAAAATGTCTTACTTTAAATAAATCAATCTGGTTTAAATTGTATATTTTATGGAGTGGTTTAGCAGGAGAAAACAAACAATAAGAGCGAACGGCAAGCTAAACTTTTTAGAAGGGACGTAATTTTTTCCGCTCCAGATGTGTCTATAACAAAATTAAAATTATACATATTTAATCAGACAGTCCGTATTTTATGTGACATCTTCGCAATCCAATACTCATAAAGGCGTTTTCAAAGCACCGGACTATTATTTTAAGAAATTTGCCTTCTTTCGGTTGCGAAATTATAGCAAATCTCAGTCGAATTTTAAGTATTCACTTTTATTAAGTGAACAGAAAATCCAGTTTGGGATAAAATATGTCAGCTTTAAGCTTTATTGTAATTTCTTAAGCTGAAAGTCTCAAAGCAGCCGATTCCGATTAATAAATTCGTATTTTTCTGACCTGGTTGACGACGCTTTACATCCACCAGATTTCGTATTAAGGGATCCTTTTGAGCTCCCATTATTATAAAAAAAACCTTTTCATTCTATGTGAGCTATAGTCAAAGTACTAGACCTAGAGCACTTCTGACCACTTGACGATGCTTGAAATAAATGTCAAAGTATCTTTTATTCACTTTCGTGGAACAATGAGCAAGGTTTTCTCATGCACTATCTCTCTGAGGTCTATTTTAGCGATATGATGACTCAGCTTTGCAGCTCTATATTTTAGACAAAGATCTTTACGATCGCCACTACTTGGAATACCTACATAGTTTTATGGCAAAGAGTAAAAGGAAGACACTTAGATTCTTCCATGTATGGTCATAAGATTTAAGCACTCACCGAAAGAAAAACCTCTCGAAAACTCGGATGTCTGCTTTATATTGCTCTTTTGACTCGCAGATCGTTTAAGATCGGTAAGGGCTACATTTCAATGATTTGGTCACTTCAAGAGTGTGTCTTGTATAACACCTGTTGCTTCTCATATTTTGTTTATTACAAAGCCGGAAGTTGAAAATGGGCAAACATACCGACTGTGATTTTATTTATAAGCCACTTTTTGGAGCCGCTTAAAAACACTTTCCGTCTTAATTGAATATTTTACGGGAAATTATACAAGTCTAACGATAAAATTCTCCATCAACACATTTCTCTACTCGAATAAACTTGTCTCGTAAAATTCTGAGGTCGAATTACCGCACCCGTGAGCGAGCAATACGTCACTAAATTTTGTTGATTTTACATGCAAAACAATAACAAATTCAGTCACGGATTACTCGATCACGGATGTGGTAATTCAAACTCAGAACGTAGGTCTCCCCAGTTTGTCTATGGTTTCTTCGTAACACTTTCTCCATTTAAGCGAAACTCTGTATTCTTTTAGCGTCTACCAAAATTGTAAGACTTGATAATGAAAATTGGTAATTTAGGTCCACTTAATATAAATAGCTCACCCTGTATGAGCTGAAAAATGTTTAAGAAATTCGTTTCCATTTGCAAATCGCTCCACAAACTTTGATTGGGTTGACCTTAAAATCAACAACTGCTTTGAGTTTTGAATAAAGTCACTTAAACAGAATTCTTTTTACAAATATAACATTTGCAGTCCTCTCTACAAGTTTTTCTAAAAACAAATATATTTCAATGACATACTATTCTAAGAAAATGAATGTACCTCGTATTTTTTTGAAATGGGGCTAGAGAAATTCAACGTTTCAGTAAGGGAATTTTAATGTTAAGCGATCAATAACACTGCTACTACCAAGCTCTCGAAAAAAAACAATGTCTTACTGTATGGGACTATTTAAAATAAAAATACTATCGAACAAAGAGAATAACAGAGAGAAATACAAAAACCTACAGTATCGCTATAGTTTTAATTTTAAAAGAAGAAAGTTTATTTTTGTTGGTAAATTCGCGGAACTACTGACTGAAATTACTTTCAACTACAATTAGTATCATGTCATCATCATTGGCGATTTTTGTATCAGATAGGAATGTCCATTGGCTCGCGTATGCAGGTGTACAAGAGGACCCTCCTTCAAATGTCTTGTTTTCTAGTTCGGAAACAATATCTATTTCGAATAAAACTTCACTTGTTATCAATCCTCCACAGAAGCGTAGACCAAAATTGTATCCGACTGTAATCACTCATTAAATCAACATAGATGCTAACCAACATCTGTGCCCGGTGTCCCTTCTGCTGTTCTCTCACTCCCATTTAATCCTCCTGGTAATGATTTTTTAATGTTCCTTTTTCTCTGTTCTCTTAAATAAAACATTTTAATCACTTTTGCCAAGTCATCAGTACAAATTTGTATTTTATGATCAAAACTATCCGTCTATACTTGGAACACGAGTAGGAAGTAAAACTCGCATAGGAAAGTAAACGGAGAAAAAACTTTTTACTACAGTTGAAATATTTTATAATTCGGTGCCGTTTTTTGTGGAAGCAGTTCTCCAATCATTCAATTAGCAGGGAGAACGATTTTTTTATTTCATTTTTAGTGTCCTTTCCCGCCGCCCGCAATGTGGTTGGGGACATTGTAAAATGCCATAAATTGCGGTGGCAATTTGAATTAAATAATGTTTCAATTTCGACAAACTGCAGACTCACAAAATTGTGAGTTCCACTGAAAATTTTATTAATTTAACAACTTTTCCATTTCGCTTTGATTTATTTTCGATGGCAATTCATTTTGCCAAAAAGTAATTCCCATTGACACTTTCGAAGAAACAGAAAAAGTCCTTACGCCTGTGGCCATTTGTTTTTTTCTCTTTAATATTTATACTTGCCATTAAATTGGGGTGGGGACTTGACGCCCTAAAATCGAAGGATATGCTCACACTCACACTTAGAGTCAGGGGATAGAACTCACGTCAATTTGAAAACAGAGCAGAGTGTAAATATTTTAGTAGGTAAAGACGTCTTAAAATTATTGTCCTGCGCTAGACGAAAAAGTAAACGACCATATACACAGAACAAGCAAAAAAAATCGTATACCTATATAGAGTTGTCTTAAGGTATATTACTGCAGAGAAAAGCAGAGGTAAGGCGAAAACAAACCATCACATTGTTCGGCGGGGCGATGCGAGACATTGAGAGAAATATCCTTTATCCGATGCAACTCTATGGCTCCCAAAGCTGGACAGAGAAGCGATGAATAATATGCATACAATCATTTGAAAGGATGTATTTTCAATTCTCTTGCATATTTCCTTTTTGGCAAGGTCCCCTATTGACTTTGCATTTTCTCTGCTTTCTTTTTGCCTTTCCGTTTTCATTTTAACTTGTTTTTGGAAAGTCGCAATGGAATCCTTCTTTATTTATGTAGGGTAAAGCCCTATTACACAAGTGTCAATGGGGGAAAAGGGATTTATTTATTGTTATGCACATTTCTCTTTCGCTCTTTGGATGGGGTGGACTGACTGTTGTATATGTGGAAAATCCATTTTCTATTTGGGCACAAGGACATACATTTATTAAGAGTGAACAAGTGTCCTTGGGGGGCCAAGGTTTCTGTTGATATTTCGGTTAGGGGACAAATAACAACAGCTTAATTGCCAGGACATGCAAATAGTGTCCTGTAGTGGTTACACAATAACAACGAGGATCAATCGATTGTGTTTTTCTCTCTGTACGTAAGGGTTTCAATTATCGTATACAGCCTCACCGCCGCCGACCTGGTTAATGATGATTCTCCACCGATTTTTCTCTCTGGATCCCATGGCGAAAATTAAATTGAAAATTTCATTCCTTCCATGTTTATCTTTGAATGAGTAACAGTTGCCCCGAGTCGAATACAGTTCACACAGGAAGCCATTTAAAGGGAGTTTGAAAAAAAAGTTCTATAGCAGCATTGTGGTTGTGGTATGCTGAACTCATTTAATCCTTAATGGGTAACGGTAGACAACGCGCCCCCAAAAAAAGAAGAGAATTCATTATCACGGCAGAGTGCGGACTTGTTTTTCAGTAATTATCGGTAATCGTAATGATGTTAAATACAGTGTGAAAGGGGCACAAATAATTTTAAATGCATTATTTATGCGAAAAGCACATCTGACAATTAATATGCAAATTAAAGGCGGAAGGTGATGTATCTCCGAGGGTTTCCACACGCATTTATTTGAGCTTTCTTTTGAAGCAGTCCGATAGTCTACCTCTATCTCATTTAAAAGTGATGGCCATATGATTGTGCTGAGTGTATCGAACTGCATGAGTATTGCAACTCTGCAGTCGATGTATTGAACGAATACCTATATAAACTTAACGAAAGAGCGAGAAGGTTCTGGTAATTGTATAACGAGAGTTAGTCTTTCAGCAGAAGCGAGCATGAGCAGTTCTAATAAAAGTGTATTTTTTTAATATTTTTCCACTACAATTCTATTGTGTTTTATTTGTTCCGGCGGTTTTTATTTGTTTGTTTCTTCTTCCTTTCCCTGTGACGGAATAGTGCGGGTTTTCTTTAAAAAAAATATATTGTGAGTGATCAGGGTTTCGTTTTATTACGAACAAGAATCGTGAGCGTGAAATGTGCAACGATGAAAACCACGTTGTCACAAAGTAAATCAAAATGTGCGCAGGAATCATGTTACGACATGATACGTGCAGGCAGGAAATTTTATACCACCAACAGGCAGTGCGAGAAACGACATTCTAAAAATAGCCACTATTTACCTACCATACCAGCATGTAAATAGTTTTGTGGTTTTTCTCTTTGCAAGACAGAAGCGACAGGCGACCGATTCAAATTCTTCGTCAAGAATTAAGAGCAGAAGCAGGTAAGAGAGTCACCCACAGTGAAAATATACACAGTACACACACGAGCAGCGAACGAGAATCGAAAAATTGATACATAAAATAGCATGCGACGCACTCGCAGCTGCTACGAGCAAGAAAAGGTTTCGTCATTCGAAAAAGCAAAGAGCAGCAATTGTCGTGTTTTGGAAAGCGGAAGAATTTATTCAAATACAAAACTAATTAATAGTTAAAGAAGGGGACATATTATTGCAATAAATTTTCTTAGTTCACATTTCTACAGTCCACATTTACAGCAGGTAGCAGGAAAAGTGAAATTATTATCAATAGAATTTCCCTAGTGAATCGAGTGGTTGCATATAATGTACTTAGAGAAGGAGCAGGTTGTTGTTTTCCCTTTGTTACCTTTTACACGGAATGTGCGCCGGCGTCGACAAGATATGTGCAGAGTATATGGTTTTATATATTTACGAAACTGTAAATGAGCAGCGAAATAAGAAGGAAAATATATGCGAATGAGTGCAGCGAGTGTGCGTATTCTTTTTGTGCTTGTGAGAGAGAGGAATAATAATAATTCCGTATTCTTTTGTGCTGGAGTGATGGGGAATAATGATAAATTACATTTTCTGTTTTGTGCTTGTGAGCTGGAGGAATACTGAGTTTGAGCAGCATGTACGTCTTCTTCATCATTGTAGAATCGGTGGGATCTTTTCAAAGACTGGTCAAAAGACCCCCACTTTCTTTAGCCTCTTAATAAAACTTTTTAAGACAATTTTGGTAGAAGCATAGCTGAGCGTTCTCTCTACAAGTCGATCTTAGCCGAGCGCTTTGGCAACTTTATCATAGATTATTCCCTGGGATTTTTCCAACGTCTAGGACCGCAGCAGGCAACCCAAGTTAAAGATGGAATCCTGCTTTGCAACTAAGCGTACCTGGCCAATTCTTGCTGCAAAAATTCCGAAAATTATGAGTTTAAAAGCTCGACTTCTGCGAGGTGTATAATGTCATTTGCGGGCACTGTACCTTAGGATTGGGTGCACAAAGCCTGCTTTTATCTATCGATGACTTCTGGCAGAGCTAACCTCCTCTGCACCTGTCTTGCTCTTGCAAGAAAATTCGTCAAGGGAAGTACTTTCTGAACAATCTCAGTAATTTTTTTTTGAAACCATCTTTGCTAAGGTTTTATGCTACATCGATGGCGGAAAGCCACCCCCCCCTGTCGACTTAAACAATTTATTTAACAATAATCTTTATTATACAATTATTTTTTCTCTTGTAATAATTACTAACTTGACATTTTTTCTACTTACAGCAATGACCCATTTAGACAAATTACGTCTGTGGGGTAAATCGATACGTGTTATGGCTAGCAAGCATCAAGCTGTGCAACTACCAAAAGAAGGACAGCCTGATGCCGGTCTAACCCGTGACTATGCACAGAATCCATTGCATAGATTCAAGAAACCCGGAAGTAAAAATTATCAAAATATCTACCCACCATCGGCCACATTGCATTTAAGTAACATTCCGTAAGTAAATTTTATTTTTCAAAAAACTTTATTTATTCAACGCCACAAAAAAAGAACGACCACCAATTTCTGGTTGGAAGTTATTAAATTAAGTTCCTTCCTGTTGCTAATTTGGAACAACAAAAAAATGCTCGCTCTGTCCTAAGCCATTACTCAAACAGACCTAACCGAAGTATCATAAAAGGATGAGAGAGTATTATTCCCTCCCACTGTGAAACACCCTTTCATCGATGCCTTTCTTCGAACCCTTCTGGTCTTTGGCCCTTCTCATTATTATTCCTGTTATTGATGGTAATACACCTGAACGGAAGGGTCACATCGCAAATTCGCAGATGGTCATTCTTTTCAACAAAACAAAACAAAAAAAAATGGTCGCCTCCATCCATTTCTGTCTGCGTTTTTCTTCTATTATTGTCCAGTGAAGTTCGTCACGAAACCCAATGTAATGCTAACAGGTAAGTCCTTTTGAAATATACATCGATCAGATATATTTTTTCTTACCACTCCTCCCTCATCGCCTATACCTTTTGCAATCGAACAAAGGGACACGAAGACAGAAAAAGGATTAAACGAAGTCCTCCGAGCTGCGGAAAGTAAAAGAGAAAAAAAAAATGAAATCTCTCCTTCATCTTGTTATATGGGAGGCTTAAGACAAAAGCCCACCAACATTAGATCCTTTCCTTTTCATCAATTCATCAATCACAATCACAGTTGTAAGCAAAATTTTGACAAAAAATCTTGATTTTTTTTTTAAAGTAAAAATTCAACGGATATCTGCCTTTATGAAGTTGAGGGAAAAACTTTTCAAGGGAACTTCTTTCGCCCCACTGACTAGTTAACTGGGTTGGAAAATCCAAAGGAAATGCAGAAAAAATAAGAAACTTTTTTTTTATGACAAACAAACTTTTGTTCGAAGGATGGAGATGGGTTTTTTTTACGAAAAACTTGGACTCATTTTGATCTCACTTTTGTCCTAGATCTGAAAGCTTCTGTTTGTTAACTCTTTTAGTTTCTTTCTGGGGGATGTTACTCCTTGGTGAGGAGGTTCCATTAATAGGTTACAGAGTGTAAGAAGTAAAACTTGCACTTCGACTTTTATATGGCTTTCTGCGGAATTGTGTTTCATTTTGATTTAAAACCTTACAGAACTATTTTGTTGGCCGAAGAAAATTATTTCAGCCACGACTTAATACTGGACTTGTGGGGCACCTGGAAATTGGTTTCATTTGTGGCAAAATGGTGGCTTGTCCAACTTGCTAATTTCATAGTTCAGTTTAAGGAACTCGTGCATGCCAAAAATTAAATTCGTGTACTAAAAGGGTTGTTAAAAGCTAGAGGTAGGGTACTGTTGTATTTTTTTTTCGCAGCAGGAAGACCACGACGACAGGGACGAGCATTTTTTTCTAAGCAATGTGCTAAAATTTATTATGGCAACCATGTCGTTGTTGTTCAAGACCACCCGCTAATTCGTCGTCCTTTCAGAGCTGTACCAACGCTCCATGTACATGGAGTTTTATTTCGCAGCACAAGCAACATGCCGCTTATTTCCTTTCGGTAGGGTGTATATTTCACTGAGATGCCAAAGCAAGCCTTATTTCGGCAGGGGGAAAAGAGTCAAGATTTCAAATAGCATGTCTTGATGTATCGTCAGTTTTTATTCGTATTACCGATCAAAAGCAACCAGAGAACTATATAGTACCAACAAATTCAAATGGAAAGGATTACAAAATTTGGTCCATCTTGATCGCAATCTGTCTAAAAAATTACTTGTTTTGACTGTCTTATTTTCAAAAGCGCTATGGAATTAAAATAACATTAAATACGCCTTTTCTTTTTATTGCAGATCATCTTGTTCAGAGGAAGATATCAAAGAAGCCTTTACAACAAATAATTTCGAAGTTAAAGCTTTTAAATTCTTTCCGTAAGTATTTTTTTTAATTGCCTTATTTTATTTAAATAAAACATAAAAATTAGAAAATCGCTATTAGTATCGTTTTAAGATTTTTTAAATTAAAGTAAAGAAGACAGTTTGTTTATTTTTATTTGAAGCGCACTCCAATCTGTCACATATTTTTATTTCGTACGCCGGTTTTTCCTGGTCTAATTATTTTAATGTCAAAATACGTCAAAAAATATAGATATTTGTAGAAAAGAGAAAATATGTAGTTAGATGTGCCACGCCCACTTTAATTTATTCAAAAACATAATAGTAGTGCCTAGAATGCTCCATTCGATTAAATATTTAAACACCATGCTCTAAATAAACCTACTAACGACTTGATCTTCAATTTACAGGAAAGACCGCAAGATGGCTCTCTTACAACTTTCATCCGTGGAAGAAGCCGTATTAGCCCTCATTAAAATGCATAACCATCAACTTTCCGAATCAAATCATTTACGTGTCAGCTTCTCGAAATCAAATATTTAAGTGATAATTTTTACTTCAATCAACTATTATTAATTAAAGAAACAAAAAAACAAAATAGAAGACAATTTTACCGCAGCAGTAAATAAAATACACACGCTCACCACATACATACCTAACAAATTAAACAACTCTCAACTGAATTTACCATCAAAGCATACATACAATAAATAAAAAATCCAATTGCAGCCCGTCATCAAAGAAAACTTAAATTAAACTCAATTTTAGAAATCAAAATTAAACGCGTATTTAAATTATACAACAGAAAAAAAAATTAATACAAATTATATCGCACAGACAATTAAAAACAAAAACTTCTATATATATATATCTATACATACTATATAATTAAATATACAATTTGAAATTAATAATAACAAAGAGTTTCGTTTTTAATGTAAAATTTAAAGTAACACAAAACAAAAGCATATATATACATCTATATATATATTTGACAATTTACGTAGATATGTTTGGATGAAGGAGCATTATTATATAAATGTAATTTTTAAGTAAAAAAAATAACAAAACAATTTACATGTGTATAAAACAAAAATGAAAAGGTCCCAAAAGGAGATAAAAAAAAATATATAGCAGAAAGACAGAACGGAAATGCAAAAAAAAACTGATTTTTTGATAATTTTTACAACAAAAATAAAAATACATATTTTATGCATGTATTTTAATGAAGAGTTTTAAATTAATTGTAAAAAAAACAAAACGATTTTATGAAAATAAAGATGGCAGCCACAAAACAACCAGAGAATGCAGAAATGCTACAAAAACCGATTTCAAACAAATAGTAGATATTTATCCCAACGATAAATTTGAATTGTTAAAACAAAACAAAAAAAACGGATGAAATACAATCAAGTCACTAACGTTATATATATATGTATTTAAAGAGAAAAGAATAAACAAATCCCAAGACTTTAAAAGTTATATTTATACATGAGCATACATTTTAAACAAGAGTGCATATGTATATTGTATTTTTATTCAATACAACATACATTCAACAAAACAAAATATACATGTATATTTTTTAATTAATACCTACCTAATTTGTAAAAACAAGCGCTTAATTTTGTTAAACTTAGAATTAATTCTAAAATGAAATGAAATTAAACACATGAAATCCTAAACTAATATATCAATCATTAAACAATAATCTCAACAAAAGCAAAAGAAAAACACAAAAATAATAAACACATAAAAAGCGAGTTTGTCTTAAGGAATTAAATTTTAGGTAAATTTAAATAAAATGTGAAGATTTAAGGAAAAAAAATCATATTTCATAAGCTAAACTTAGATATACTACAAAAAAAAATATATTGCTGTAGTTTTTTGATGATAAAACAATTAAAAACAAACTTGGATACACACAAGCAAATGGACACAAATACATTTATTAAAGTTAATGTTTTTTTTTTTTAATTTTTTTGGTTTAACCAATTTGATCCCATTTTTGTATAAAATTCACCAGAAAATATGCAACAATTGATACAAGAATTATGTGTTTAAAAAAAAATGTAAAATAAGAAATGTTCTTTTAGTTTGTTTGTCAATAATAGATTCGCATATACTGTTAATGTTATTAAAGATGTTAATTTAGAAGTATTATTAAATATAAAAAGAAAATATTTTTTTTTAAATACCTATGGTTTTTTATTTTGTTTTCTAGAAGCATGCAAATGTATTTGCATATGAATATTTAAATTCATACATCTCATAAATATTTAATTAATACTAAAATCGTTACATCAGGCGGACAAGAAATAAAAAATGCAACAGATTTATGTAATTATGAAAACAAATCAAAGGAAAATGTCTACACAAACCAGTAGATGAAATCTTAACCAAGTCGTTCAGTTAGTTTTCTTTTTATTTAAATAAAGGGCCCATTAAATAAAAATTGAAAAACATACAGTTTATATTTTTTAAGAATGTCCAAAATATTTTTGGGTATTTTTTAACCAAGCGAAACAAAAAAAAAAAAGAGAAAAAGGAAAACCCATGAAATTCTGTTGTTGAAAACCTTTTTTAGATAAATCTTCTAGATGAAATCTCAAATTTTATTTCCTTCTTAAATATAAAAAATACAAAGTTCCTACTTTTGTAGAAAAAAATGCCAATAAGAAATTTTTCGCTTTAATTTCATTGTAAATTTTGTTTCTTTGCTTTCATTTAAAATTAAAAAAAAAATAATATTGTAAATCAAATAAAAAAAAGCTATATATCATTAAAACTAAATAGGGTCCAAGTTTTAATAATGAAATTAAAAAAAAAAACAAAGTCAATATCATTGCATAGAAAGCAAATAATTATTAGAAAAAGTAAAACTAAAAGTGAATAAAAAATAAAAGAATACACAAGAAAATGGTGATATTTATAACAAAAAAAAAGAAAGAAAGAAGAGAAAATGATGAAAAAATTTAGTAAATGAAAGAATTTCCTTTTTCTCTTTTAATTTAATGAAGGGAAAAACAGTTTTCTTGAAATTCAGACACGAGATACAATCAAATATACAAGAAATTTAAAACTAATATGCATATTTAAAGCAAATAATAAAAGAAATACAATTTTTTGTGTTTGTTGTTACTTTTAACTGTGCGTCTATCACTATTATCCTACTATACACATGAATAAAACAAAACAAAAACAACAAAAACTACTTAAAACAAATACATAATAAATAAATCGATTTTTTTAAAAGAAATAATTTCAAGCAGCTTATTTGTTTATAATCAATCTCTAATAAATTATAGTATTAACTAAAGAAATATTGTGAAAACAAAAACTTGTTATGTTACAAATTATTATAAAAATATAAAAAAGAAATAAATAAAACGAATTGTTTGTCATTTATTATGAAAAGAAAAGATATACATATATATAGATTTGTTAGTTTACGATTGATCTAATTTTTTTTATTATTATTATTATTATTATATTAATCTATAAGCTATAAAATGCAGACAATGAGGATTATGCAGTTCAACTTTATATGCCCAGTTAAGATTATTTTTATTTTTATTAATTTTTTTTTTTTGTAATTTTTATCATAAAAGTTAATTAGTTTTAATGATGTAATGAACAAACAAATTACTTGTTAGTTTTACTTCTATTTTATTTCTTTTGTCCTTTTTTAATACATGCATTAAATGTTTTGATTTTTGAGATTTATTGTACTTTTTTGTAACGTGATCAGTTTGATTAGCGGCAGCTTACGATAAGCACCTCGAATTTTAAAGTATTTTTATTTTGTAATCCTTAATTTAATTTTCACTACGAGTATATGTATTTTTTTTTTTTTATTATATTTAGTTCTTTTTTTTAAGAAACTGAGGTTCTTCTTTTAATTACAATAAACTCTTATGTTGGTTTTAAAATATAAATGTGGCTATTTTTATTTACGCAGCGGCTGAAATTGCGACAGAGGAAGGGTTAATTTTTTTGAAGGTGATGGTGAACTTTAAATAGGGTTAGATTCAGGTGATGATTCCTTCAGTTTTCGCGTTGGGTATTCATATTTATGATGAAAATGATTATGCTTCTGGTAAATTGCACGGTTGGACTCGGTTTTTAATTTGACGTAACTAATAGGTTGCAAGTTATTTTCATGTCAAATAAGTACCTGGTTTGAGTTGGGGTCAACTTCCTTATACACAAAGTATGAGATGCAAACAGCAGTTACCTATTTATGCTAACCCTATAATTAAGGGTGAATATAAAAGCCGATGTGGGCCATTGGATTACATGAGCCATGCATAGAACAGTTGATTATTCATTTCTAATTGAGCTGTACTTACTATAATAATCGTATCTAGGTAAGTAATAAAATTTTAAAATAAATAAAGCACTGGACAGCTCTTACAATTTTATTTATTTATGTATATGACGGAAACCTTTGTTCAGATGTCACTTAACTGCAGTTACTCCGCGAAAAATCGACTTAAAAGGACTACGTATCTGTGAAACAAATTTGTAAATACTATAGCGCTTGCAATATTCATGCGTCGGTCGCGGCAGATTTAAAAATCTCTGCACAGAATAATATATTGCTAAGCGAACCACAACAACGGTTGGTAGGAGCAGTGACTTCGGTAGGAATCAAAGCTATTTCAAACCGACGTTGATCATGATTTATAATCATCTTTAGAAAGGCTATCTCGGTCAAAATTTGTTTCAAAAGCCGTGAACTATACATCTGTCTATTTACAGCCCCGTTTCCGTATGGCAGCACATTCAAACAACTTAGTCGAACTTGGTCAAACCATTTACCAAAAAGAAACACGCCCAGACATGATAACATTAAAAATTGTATGTTTCTGTATAGTAATATTAAAAAGAACGGTGAGAGTTAAACACTTCATTTTTCATTTTTCGCACTCTCGGTTTGCTTGTCTTTTACCAAGTTTTGCGAGTACTTTAACTTTTAAGCACAAGAAATTCGGTTCCAGCTTTTCTTCCAACTGACATATATTTGAAAGCACTCTGGGATTTTGAAAGTGACTACTCTTCTGAGTTATGCCAACCCATTAAGGCGAAAATAAATGAATGATTTTTTTTTAGAAACAATAATCAAATGTAACTGATGGCACTGTATACTGATGTTTTGTGTTTTGTCAATAAGTTTCTTCTTCGCTTCAACATTGAAAAAGCCTTTCAACTGCACTTGTGAGTGTTTAACACACCGCAGACTGAGGTTAACTCAAAAGTATTGTTTGGAATATAATTCTAATTTAACAACTGGCAGCTACTGTTTATATATTTATCTACAAGTGGCGCTCGTGTTTTTCGAAATGTAAACCTGTCTCCCATGCCGCAATTAAATTCAAAACACAAATACAAAACATAAACGCCTTGGGTTATGACATTAGTTATGCCATGCCAAATGCCTTTTGTTCTGTAACATTGATTCCTGGAATAGTATTTTACACGACAAAAATATTTAATCACTTAATTATTCCAAGGGGTACCTACATCTCCCTAGGGGCTTACACATACAATTGAGTTTAAAAACTACATTCATGACGTATGTATTCCTACCTTAAGCTATCCGTTGTAATTACTACTGCAAAGTGCATCATCACTCGATGTAAATTGACAAAACGAATACGAAATGCCTACAACGAATGAACATGAAAATAATAATTTCATAAATATTTAACAATTATTGATTGGATATTGAAATGAATTGTCCCAATTGCCTTTGGCGTCTGGTGGCAACTGCCAACGCAGAAGCCATGCCTGCCGCAAAAAGGACATTCCGTATTCACTGAAAACATATAGTTAGTCGGTCACCTCGGCTCAAATACATGATGAATTATTCATTTTTCTGGATAATTAATAATTCGTTAATAGTAAGTTCATTAAAAATTCCAATTTGCTGAAAACCACCCCCAGGAACTTAGTTATGTGTTTGTTTACATAGTCGCTTTCTTTCTCTTCTTCGCTCCGCACACAACGAGCTTTAGTTTATTCATGGACACTGATTTGTTCGGTTCTCTAAAATGCATGCTGTTGGCATTACACGTGGAGATGGACATAGGTACAACGTCGTATACCGATTAACAACATATGTACATGCAATCAAAAAGGAAGTAGAAGCCCCGACCATGCTATGTCTGCAAACCGGCAGACCAACCAAATGAAGTGAGTGCTTTTGTGGACTTTATCGCTAATCCTCTTTTTTTTTGGTCCTTCCTTTACTCGCACATACGTTAAGCCTAATAAATAATTGGTAAATCCGAATCAACGGGGAAAAAATATTGAATCGAAATAAAAGTGGAATCAGGAACGGAAATCCTTTGGTTCGTAAAACGAAACCGGATTTTAAATGTTTAAATTTATTTTGTATTTTGTACCTACACCTGGTAAATTTGTGGTTTTTTTTCTCTCATTGGTTAGTTCCATTGCAACACCTCACCCCCAAAATCGATTCGACTGAATTTCTCGACAATTTAACTTCGGAAACAATCATAATCCCATTCGCAGTTTTTGTCACAGACAGATGTAGCTTTAGTAGATGAATTTGTTGGATTTGTTTTCAATTTGTTTATGTTATTTAACTTTGGTTTTTTAAAATGTTAGTATAGCTCAATTTGTAAAAATTAAAATCGAAGACAAAACCCTATAAAGGGGATGTACATGTTTGTAATTAAAAATGAAAAAAAAAAGATTTATATATATGTGTAATCGATACATTAAACTAAATCAAATAACGTGCTAAAAGTGTGTTTTTAAATGTTGAGTTTTCTTTAAAAAAAAAAAGGAATCATTCGGATTTGTTTTCTTTTCCAAAGTCAAGAAAACTGAAAACACGTGAAAAAAAATAGACAAAATTATATACAAAAGAAATTAGATATATATATATTTATTATTAAAACAAAGGGAATTATATATGAAAATTAAAGAAAATGTATACATTTTATTAAGAATATTTTAAATGTTATTGATATAATTTAAGTAACAAGATCAATACAACATAATCGCATTATTAAAGTCGCAAAACTAAAGAATTTCAAAGATTGAAATCAAGTGAAAATTGTAAAAAATAATATTAATACCTATTATTAAAACATGAATTTTTTTCAGACAATCCGTACTATATATACATAAATATAAAAATAAAATAATAATGAATTAAAGCAAAAATCTACTACATTATATTATTTAACGTAAAGGTGAAAAACTTAATTGAATAACAAATTAATGAAAGAAACAAAAAAAATGATAGATTAGTTAAATATAATGCCATAATTATTATTATGCTATTATGTAAATGCTATAGTGAAAATAAAATCATGGAAAACAGTTAAATCGGTGGTTGTTTTTTTTCTGTTAGCCACAGGATGAATAATTCATAATGGAGTTGGGTGGTGAGTATTAATTAGGTTGCAGAAGTGCTTAAGCAGAAACAAAAAAAGGCTTAAACGGGAAATTACTAATAGAAAGCCGCTTATGATTTTAATCGACTTACCTATGCTTTAAATCCTGAAAAGCGTTTAAAAATATTTTATCAATTTCAAATGAAATGGCGGTGATTAATCGTTTCTGACATATTTTTTTTTGGGGGTTTCCGTAATAACCACGTTTATAGATAAATCCGCTCTCAACACTCAACGGCATAATTCAGACAAATTGTTTTTCAAATTAACAAAGCAATAAGTTCCAGCGTTTTGAATTTAAGTCTTACCTTTCACCTGTAGTCGTCGAAAAGAGGCAGCGCGCTATTGCCAATACAGACACCGTTCTCATGTTGGAATTCAATCCGTTTTGAACGTTTTCATTGTCCAGATCCATTTCAGTGATTACGCTGACGGTCGAATTCTCTGGAAAAACTCTTCTTTGAATGCTTGTTCATACTTTACCTACTCTATCATCAAATGGCTGCAATAACCAGTCAATTTAAAAACTGAGCGATGAGCTCTATATGACCAACTATTGAATGCAACAGAGAGGATGACCATTCGTTTTGAAAACTAGTTTTTTAAATGGCTTCTTGACTTTTATGGACGGCATATTTAGATTTTAGATAAACCATCCATATAACCAAGACGCGGAAGTATCGTGCGGTGTGGGTTCGAAAATAAATGTACGAAAGATGATCCAAATTCATCCACACGTCGCCAGTCGTTTATCGGTCGCAGGGCTGTTTATTTAAAGTCACAAAAACATCGAATGGAAGTTGACACATTGGTGAGACTGATGCAGGTTACGCACTTATAATTATTACCGAACAGTACCTACTCCATAAAAAACGAGTTCATTGTCTGCGTTTCTTTGAATAAATATCATCATATATTGATTGCAAATATTGTTAACAATAGTCCGGACTGCGACCGCAAATGTGGTCTTATTTGTGTCCAAATTTTGGGAAAATGTGTGAAAAGCAATAATTTTCAATTCAGTCAACAGAGTTACCAATCTATATCGACTGTGTTAGTAGTTCCAGGATATGTCTACGGAATCATGCCGTTCTTCCACAAGAAACAAAATCAAATTCTTGATTAGCTGCAGTTTTCTAACTTTCAAAAATGCAACAATTTAGCTTCGACGAAGCCGTTAAGACAAAAATGGTACTACTGCCCTTAAATACTTCTGCAATTAAAATCAGGATAAGCGCTTGTAAAGTTGTAAAGTCACAGCTGAGCGTGAACTTTAATTATTTATTTGGATAATTAGCAAACGCTGTAAAGTCCATCTCTGATACCTAAGTAGAATATTTACGATATGGTTCCCAAGCCACTCTCAGTTTCAATTTACTTAGCATACCTCTTGAAAAGAGAACTCCGTGGATTTAAAAAAAAAATATTTTGGCGCCACAGGTCTATAGGACAACCATTCGTTTTGTGTGGGTTTTCAATTTTTGGGACGATTGGAAGGGATCTACAATTTTACGCCGAGTCCAAACAGCTAATTGAGAAGCTCATTTATGACAGTTTTACTCTCGGATGTTTGTCAGACGTTCGCGAGAGGTGGCGCAGTGGAAAAAAACCTTAATATGTAATTTGGCTCTTTCGGGACTCGCACCTAGGACACCTCGCTTAGTAGCCCAACACACTACCACTAAGTCACTGCGCCAATTTAGTGTAAATTTTTAAATAAATATGTAGGTATGTTTATTTAAGAATAGGAAAGGAAAAGGACTTTGACAGCAACACATTGGGAAGATATCTTAATAAATGGAAGACGTTCAAGTATCTAGTTTTGAAAGTCTGGCAGCTGACTGACTTGATGTATCTCAGTTGACGTTTATTGGGGGGTAATCGGCAAATCTAGTCAAGAAATTCGTGACTGAGTACAAAGTTGGCAGTTCGCATATATATGGCTGACTTAGCAAAAGTGATGTTCCCGACCAATCTAGTCGACTTAAGAGTTAAGACAACTAAGTTATTGAATGTGACCAATGGAGGACGTTAATGGGTGACATTCGGTGTCAAACAAAAGTAAGTCCCTACAAAAATGAAAACGCATTTTGAATTTTTTATTATATATATATTTTTGTTGTTTTTTTTTGTTTTTAAATAATGTAACATCGTTTTATTCTCGCCCAAAGAACTATAATATTATTTATTAACTTTTTTTTCTTGTATAATATATTTTTATGTATATCATACTATATTGTGGCAGTGGTAAAATCAGAGTATTTGTCCATGGCATTTTACATTACTACTCGTACATTGTATATAACTATTATTATATTTTCTGCTTAATGTTGCTTGTTGTTGTCATTTTTTTTAACTGTTTTACTTTCGAATACATATATTTGCTTGTTTTGTTTTCAAAATATATTTGTAAAATGTAAAATTTCTTCAAAAAGAGATTCATTAAAAATTCTAAACGTCAAATTATATGCCAAAAATTAAATATAAAAAAAAACATTTTAAATATACTCGTAAACAAAATGTTTGTTGCATTTTCGTGTGTGTGTTTTTCTTTGTGTACCTATTTTATAGAATTTCAAACAATTTGTGGATAGTTATCGTATTTGGTTTTTTTTTCAAGTGGATGTGGTGGGGTGGCCGTAGTTAGTTAAACAATTTGTATTTTTATTTAATTCAATATTCTAGAACTAAACTATAATTTGACTAACAATATTAAAGATCCTTTTCGTGTGTAGTTCTTTGTTTGGTTTATTTTCATTTTGTATTATTATTTAATTTAAACGCATTCTTCTTTTAAATATTCAATTATTATATTTTCATCTAATTTTTTTACGCTTTTTGGGGGTTATGTCGATACTAGACTGTTGGTTTTTACTAGGGTGGTTGTTTTGCTGTAATGCAATAAATTCCGTTTATTAAGTTTCTATGTTTATTTATTAGCAATTAGATTTAATTAACAATTTGTCATTTATAAAATCTATTAATTTATTTTTAATCTTTTGTTTCGTTACAAAAAAAAATATATATACCTTGGTGACAATTTTTCGCTACAATTATTTTATTCAATACTTTATTATTAATTTTGTTAGCCTAGCATGCTTATACAAAATAAATAAAAAAACAAATCAAATGAGGCAAAATGGGGAGAAATCCATTTCGTCAGATAGACGATAGTAATGGGGATGTGAAGAGATGAGGACAACTTTAAGGAATTCATTGTTCATACCTACATCAATTCATTTAATCAGACTTCAGTCTTCTTGTGCTTCTAGGTCACAACTAGGAGTGTATAGAGTATCTTGTGTTGACCATTTTTTGTTGACATTCACGAACGATGTGTGTATGAGGAAAAACAAAAACAAAAAAGAGGCAACGTCAAGGGATGCGCGCGCGTGTGCTGGTTCGGTAATATATTGAATTTTTTATGGAATAATGTGTAAAAGATTGTTTCTGTGTGAAACCCTGAGCAATATTTTTTTCATCTTCTTTTTTAGTAGTAACAAAATACGTATATAAATTCACTGAAACTTAAATTGCGTTTAGTTTTAGTTTACGAATTAAAATGTTATCCCCAATATGGTATACAATACAAAATCATTAAATGATTAAGAAGAGTTTCTTATGTTTTACTTTCTAAGCAACATGTTGGTTTTTTTTCTTTACAATAAAATAAAAAAGATCATAGGCACATTTAATACAGAAAAATTCTTTATAAACATTTAGTTACATAGTTAAGAATTACATGTCAATTATTTTAACTTAATGTTTAACCTTAAAATAGAAATAATACAAATTATACTCATTCGTCTGTTGTAAAATAATATTAACAGAACTGAATGCAAATGTATATGCTTTCAACACAGTATTCAATGGTTTATTATATTTCCTTTAATGTTAAACATAAAACAATGTTGTTCACGTTGAATTTTTTATTATTTTTGTTAATTTTTTTTTATTACAATTGTTGTATAATATTGTGCATACATTTAACTATATATACTTTTTTTTTGTTGTTTACTTAATTATTTGTTGTTTTGTTTTATAATATTATTATCATTCATCTTTATACTAAATATAATATATATATTATATGTATATATATAATTCACATTTTGTTTGTTTAAATATAGTATAAATGTACGATATGACACAGTGATATAGAAGCAAGCCCAGAACAACGAAAATTGTTACTTTATTATATTCGGTAGAATAATTTAAGCTTTGTAGATTTTTTAACTACTGCGAAAAATAACTCAAAAGCGGCCATGTTTTTATTTTTTTTTATTTCTTATTTTTTAGAATTATTGATAGTTAGTATTAAAAGTTGCTTTGAAGGCTTAGTTCGTTTTTTTTGCTTACAAATGTTGTGTATATAAATTGAAAATGATGTCGAAAGCTGATAAATCTTCTCCATAGCACAGCAGTTTTTAAAACAGCAAACCCTGCGCTGTTATCCCCAACAGTATCCTACCACACGTAATTTATATCCACCGACAAAATGGGGAGCAATTATTAGACTGAACGAATAACTTTTTTAAAAGATAAAATTTATTATTTGAGGGAAAGATATGTTTTGTTTTAAACTTTTGTTTTAGACTTAGCACCGCTCTATTTTGAAAAAGTGACTGATTTAGTAACAATAACGTCGGGATCTTACGCTCTTTTCAATCGTTTACGTTGCAAATGGATGTTGCGAGCAGGGATAAAGGGTCGTGAGGAATACCCCTTTTCGTGATAAAAAAGGCAAGTACCACAGCCACAGCAGTAGTCCTAGTAAACTATATGTTGCGTGTGGGAATCCATTTAATTGTTTTTAAATAAATACGTGAGTAAAGCAAGAATACCACATTCAATACCAGTCCCCTCAAACGACAAACCTCCACCTTTTCTAAGATCCAATCCTGATCCAATGATTAAAGTTATGTTTTACATAATCAATTGCTTTACGAACTTACAGCTGCAAATATTCAATCTTTAATGAAATTGAAGGGCTAACTAAATATTAATGGATCACGTTGAGCGAGATTTTTCAAATATTGCCAACAAAATAAATGTCGGGTGATCATTGCTGCTCATTGGATCTTCGAACATCTTATTCGAGGAACTTTTTCATACTTTCGTTAGTTAACCTCTGTGAGAGGTTGAATTGAAGAACAGCCATCGCACTGTATTATCTCTTTTCGTTTCTGATGAAATGACATGAAATATTTATTAAATACAGCAAAAATTAAAACATACCAAAAGACTGTAATTTTTAATACGTTGCTACCCACTTTGTCGTTGGCTGAATTTTTGTTTAAAAAATTTTAACTAAAAAAAATCAATTTAATTTTTTTGTAATACGAAGATATATGTAAATTCACTATTGACTTCCAACTCCCCCTATACGATTTCAAACGGAGTACAGTATCACGTCGCCGCTGTCTGCAGTCATATCCAAGCGTCCATTTCTGTTGATGTGTTCCTCGTAGCCATAAAACTGACATAGACAAATGTTCTCATTTTTCGATCTTTTATGTATTGAGCTTTGGTTTTTTTTTTTACTTTTTCACTATTCATTTTGGTATATAATATAAATAATTTTTTTTTCTTTACATTGTAAGTTTTTTTCTATGATTAGAAAAAAAAAACACTTTAATTAAAAATCTGTATTTGACTGGAATTAATTTCCACAGAAAAAAAAGAAATATCTATTTCACAAGGAATTGTTTATCTTTAAGATTGTTTTTTTGGTAATTGTTAAAAATATAATTCTATTACTTAATAAAAAATAAAATTTGTTTGATATCATCGCGTAACATTTCTGGTTAGATAAATTAAACAGAAGTAACAAACAAAAATATCTGCGATTATTGAACAGTTAAATTTAGTTTTTTTTTTCCTTTTTTTAATCGTATTTCAAATATATTTATATAAGGTTTATGATATTTGTTTATGTATATATATAATTAGTCACTTTTTTTATTTTGCTGAATATATAATAATCCCTATGCTAAGTACCTATAATGTCTTTTTTTTAATTTTTTTAAGTTTAATATACAAATGTCTAATGAAAAGCACCTAGTTGAGAAAGTATATATAACACAAGGAAAATATTTAATATTTATTTCGTACTCTGATTAATTTAAAGTCTGGTAAGGATAATAATAATGAATAACGCTTTTCGGGTATTAACAGATTTATAAACTTTTTTTTAATTTTTTCTCTTTCTCTCTCTATTTCTTTTAGTAATTTTAAAATATAATTCCAGAGATTTCTCTAATGTTTAGTGTGGATTTTTTTTTAATCTCATAAGACTAGTCTTTTAATCGATGTTTTTATGCCTTGTTTAAAAACGTATTTCTTTTTTCTAAATTCAAATTAATTTGATTAAATTTAAACACCGACTTGACTATTTGCAATCGAGAAGTAACAAATAAATACTCTAATTGCGGGCAAAGCAAGGAAAAGAGTTCATGTTACATGAAAACAAGGGTACCTCTCTGTAAAGCACACAAACACAATTGATTTTGTTTTGTCATCACTAAAAGCTAAAACAATTTTCATTTGTATTTCAATTTTTTAAATTCACTTTCTGTCTTTGAAATACTTGCCTTGCAAAGGGGTTTATACGTTCTAAACACAAAATATATTTACTTTTTGCATGTCTACGTTTAAATTTATAAAACACAATTACAATTAATCTAAACTAAAGCACTGATTTGTATTTTCTTTTTCTAATTTCTTTTCTTTTCCTTTTAATATCTATCCTTATGTGATCCTTGCGAAATAATCTTGAAATACAACGCGATTGGGAGTTCATATACTTGTTTTGTAACCGTTTCTCGTTCCTAAGTCCTTTCAGAAATTGACATTTAATTTTATTTAATTTTTTTGTTTGGTTTTTCTCTTGTTTACTTTATGTATATAATTTTTATTTTTAAATCTAAAAATTCAGTTTCGATAATTTTGTTCTTTTAATTTTATGAATATATATATATATATTTTGTTTAGTAAATAAAGCGTATTCATACAGATATATATAGAGAGATTTCCTAGTTAATTTTGTTTTCCTTTGTTATACATATTCTATACGGCTTTAAGTAATATACATTTGAAGTTTTACAACTTGAAATCATTAATTTTTGTTTTCTTTTAGTTTGATATTTGTTTTTTTTTTCTAATTTAACAAAATAAAGTTTGCGAAGTTTTTGGCATATGATGTTATTTGTTTTTCTTTTGTTATTCAATTAGAAATAAATTTTAAAAGATTATTTCTAGGGAGGAAATTGAGATTTTTTTTTATGTGTAAGTATTTCCTTATTTTTTATTATGTTTCATAAGTATGGAGATTTTTGTTTAGTTTTCACTCAATTCAAAATGTATAGGCATTCTATAAATATTTTTTTTTATATAAGGTAGATTGATTGGGGATTATTTCTTTTATGATTTATGTTCAGAAAAAAATGGAATTCTTGAAAGTGAAATTGAAGAGACTATTTGATTTTGTATGTACAAAATAATACAAATGTAACTAGGAATGTTGATGAACGCACTAGAGTGGAGTTGTTTCCGCATGGTATTATGTCTGTAAATTATGAAAGTGCCTACTGTTACTGCTCTTTAAAAATACATTATAAATCGCTGTACTGTTGTTGCGAGTTGCACCACAGAGCTAGTTTCGTACCACTGATAAATACATATTGTATGACAATAGTGTTGGCTATAAAACGGAGTTCCTGTGCTTCCATCCACAAAGGGTTATAAGAGTTTCATAAGCACTCCGCTGTGAAACTGCCCACTATATTATATAATATAAAAAACAATGACTGGCAAGTCTATTAGCTCCTTAAAGTGTTCCTTGTAAAAACTGTCGAGGCATATCAATGCTTACTACTACCAGAGAAAATGGCTTGTCTGTGACGAAAACGTCTCAAAAGGTTTCTCCAAATCAACCATAGACCAAATTTCTTTACTTTAAAAAACCAACGAATTTGAAATGGAGACCCATCAACTTTTCATCGACATAAAGGAATGGAGGTATTCATTAACAAAACACCCAGGAGCATCGACAAAACTGATTGACGCTATAAGGCTGTTGAAGCCGCGCATCATAGCTTTACATTGTAACGTTTTTTTCCAATAAAAGGTGTTATTTTCTATTTCGGTAGCTGTCACTTTTGAAGCTGTTTTTTTTTACATTTGACAAGTAGAAACTACGCCATTACTAAAAATGGAACGATACACGATTGAAATTATAAAAATTCACTACAAAAATGGTGAAAATTTTGCAGTCACAGTTCGCAAAACTAAAGCATCTTTGGGTAACACCATGTCGGACCGCAATACAGAAATTGGTGGAAAAATTCGAGCTGTTGGAAAAAGTTATGTCGTTTTCCATTGGTTTCACTCGGGGATTCACTCATTCTAAAATCCAATGGAACAAGAAAACTGCTTCTGGTTGAATGCAGAAATGTATTGGTGAAATGCCAAAAAATAATCTACGGCTGCCGTCAGCTGACTTGTAAAAAAAAAACACGAATTACACTTGTGTTAGTGCTTCTTGAGTGGATTCTGACTTCAAATCGAGAAGCGAATTTCTCTTCTCAGAATCACCAGAAGAGTATTTTTTGTGCCAATGGAACGGTTTCAGAAGTGATTTTTTGGATTCCGGACTCTCCCGGACGCTTCTTTTTGCCCAATGGAAAACGACATTAGTGATGCGAAGAATAAAACCCGTGCACGTCGCTTAATAACAACTGAGAATATTGCTGGTGTAGCCCAAAGTGTTGAAGAAAACCCAGGTTTGTCCATTTCTCGTCGTTCTTTGGAATTGGGCATGATAAATGATTTTTTATGGCCGGAGGTGGATGGTATTTATCTGGACAACATTTACTTACAAAAAGACGGTGCTACGTGCCACACAAGCAATGAAACCATTGATGTTTTACGGGAAAAGTTTCTAGACTGTGTTATCTCTCGAAGAGGTGATCACAATTGGCCACCGAGATCTTGTGATTTAACAAATTGCGACTTCTTCTTTTGGGGCCACGCGAAAGATAAGGTCTACGCCAACAGTCCAGCGTCGATTCAAGACCTGGAATGAATGCAATTCGTGAGTCTATCGAGGACATAGGGCAGCTCGATTGCGATTTTGTTATGGAAAATTTCATGAAAAGGATGTGGTCCTGTAAGCGTGGTCGTGGTTGCCATTTGGCTGATGTTGGTTTTCATTATTAAAGGCATACCTTCCTCTTTATTATGAAATAAATATCCGATCATTTACCTCAAAAAATTATATCAAAATAACACCTCTTATTGGAAAACCCTTTATTTCGAACTTGGTGCTTTTATAAAAAACACTAAAGGATCAACATAGAAGTAAGCATTATTCCTGCCAATGAACCCGACGTAGAAATGTGTTCCTGCGGTTAAATACATTTAACGAAAACCAAAACCTTGAACAATAAATCCGCGTACCCAATGAAAGATGTGCCTGCAGTTCAAAAGGGTAAAAGGGTGGCTCATCCACATCGAGCGGTTATCATTTTCTTGATCTGTTGTCACGGATAATGAAAGGGAGTGTCTCACGCGGTTAGGCCTTTTCAATTTGGATCACCTGTAGCTTCAGACGAGTGACATTTTATTTATCTAAGAGAACGTTCAAATCCACCTATTGGAAAAGCCGAGTTCATACGATAACTCAATCTTCTGGAAGCTTCTTTGAATTAGTTCAGTTATGTAGTTCGATAAGCTCATGCTTCAGACATTGATGCAGAGATCTTCGATGAGCTGGGGTTTGATAAGTAACACCCGCAAGAACGCAGCCGATAATATCATAATCAAATTAACTACTGAACTATGCGAACTGTAGTGAACTGTTCAGTGCTTTCAAATAAGTTTGTTTAGATCATGGTGAGTGGATTCGTGAGCCCCAACTAATCCGATGGTGTATGCACTGCCTTTTAGAAATGAAAAAATGTACGCAAGACTATCCCAATATTATTCCTCAATCCATACATAGCTGATGTTGAAAGTACGTGCTTTGCTTTCTCATCGGTTAATCTGGCCCTAGTGACACAAATTACAGTGAGGTACTCTCCAAGACCATACAAGTCAATGCGTTCACTCCGCACTCGTGTGCGAACAAAAAATAAATAATTGAAACTATTCGACGATAAATCTACTCCTCTTACAATGCATATTCGTATCTGAATTTAATTCTGTTTGGCGCTATATGATTTTCCACAAATGTAGTAGCTACATTGTGTAAGTATATTGTTTGTAGGCTAAAATGTATTTTGAAAAATTTGTTCACCTTAAAATGTAATTTTCTTGTAAAATTGTTATCTATTTCATAAATTGTCTTCATTTTTGTTTTCCTTTGTATTTAAATAATAATTATTGCATTGAAATAAAGTCTGTTTAGTGTATTTGCTGCACCATAATTTGCATCGACGGATCCTAAGAAAGTGATTATATTTTGCTTTTGTGAGTGTTTACTTTAAAAATGTCACAAATTAAAATGATCAGACTTTTGTATATATATTATCAAATTTAATTTATCTATTTTACTTGTTTTTTTTTTTTGTCTAATATTATATACAACGGTATTTTATCATTTTTTATGAGTAAATTTGTTGTCTTACATTTTGTTGTTTGTTTAGTAAATATTTAAATATACGATTGTTTGTTGGTTGATTAGTAATTAAAACCTTCTGCTTACGAATTATTTCCCTTTAAAATTTGTATTTGTTTTGTGTATACTATTCTGTTCACAATTAATTTTTTTTTCGTCCTTTCTTTCTTCGTCTATTAACGTATTATATCTATGTAAAGTATATACTAGATTGAAAGCACATGGTACAACGTCAGAATTATTTTTTTTTATGATTATTATTTAATTTTTGTTTTTATTTAGTTTGTAATTTTAATAATTTTTGGTCAATTATCTTTAAAAGTATAGTTTGTTTTTATATAATTGTTTACGTTTGTAAATGGGAGAGCAATTCGATGATTTTGATTATGAAATGGATGAATTTCGTTTTGATATTTTACGAGATGATATGAATGAATGAATGGCAATTGATGTTCAAAATAGGTTCACTTTCTTAGAATCGCGTTTCACTTAAATTCATTAATTAATACATGTTTAATTACATTTTACATTATGAATAGTTATACCTCCTCTGTTTTTATTAACAACAAAATAAAACGTTTTTCTAGTATTTCTTTTGTTTTTTTTTGTTTAAGTAAATTTCAACGGTTTTTCAATACTGTTTGAGTTTGTAGCTTTATGGTTAATCATTTTGTTCAGCATTTTTTCCCCTCATCTTTGTTTTTTTTATTTTTTTATTGTAAAAACTGTTATATAAAATTTGTTTTGAAATGAATATATTGTATATATTGATTTTGTTTTTTTTTTATGGTTATAAGAGTAGTATATAATATTTAAAAAAATGTATATTGTGTTAGGAAAATGGAAAAAAAATCTTTCGAAAAAATTGTATCATTAGGATAGAGTAGACAAAGCAAGAAAAACGTTTTTCAAAAATTCTTTGTTTTTTTTTTTTGTATTATGAAAAGCTGTTTTTTTGTAAAATTGTTTATATTTGTAATTTGTATAATATTGTTGTTTGTTGCGTTAGTCTGTTTTGTAAGTAAGTAAAAAAAATGTATTTAGGAGGTGTGAGCAAACCACTATCGGTGTGTTTGCCCTAAACCAAGATGATTGATGGTGGAGTGGATTTTTATTTTAAATTCATCAGGCAGGATGCGACAAAAATAGAGATTTTTTCGAATAAATTATATTCACACACAAAACCTGGAATGTTACAAAAACGAAACAAACTTAAACTATTTTTGTTTCTTAAAAAAACCCGCTCAATATTAAGCACTCAGAATTTACTCTGTTGAATAAATATGAAAAACGTTGATCTGTTGGACATATTATATGTAGCGGCAGATCTGAATTGAGAGCGGCCGAGAGTATGGAACACGTGCGATGAAGTGTTGCAGAAAATAGAAATCTCAGCTTTTGAATTTTGATTTTTAAATACGATTTATATCGCTTATCGTTTTCTTCAGAATGAATACAAATATCTATTTAATATCACGTAAAATAATGAAAATGCTGAATTTTAGGGTTTTGTATTTCGGTCTCCTGTTTCTGCCCGAAAGTGTTATGATTCAAGCAGTGCAGCCAACCGTCATATACAAAGATTGATGGAACAGAATCTCAAAATCCTCTTGGAGTTTCTCTATTATCGACAGCCTCTCTGTGTGTCTTTTGTTCTTAAATACTCTGATAAAGTTTTTTTGTAAACAGCCTAAAATATTCTTTAGCTGTCAAGTTGGGTAGTTAAGCATCGAGTACCGGAAGCTGGGATACAATCGAGTTCAGTCGATACAATCGAGTTCTGGCAGCACCTTAATTGTCTCAATCGATTATCCTAGATCGATTATCCTCGATCGAGACAAATTAGGTGCTGCCAGAGCTCGATTGTATCGACTTAACTCGATTGTATCAAGTTACGTGCTGTATCCCCTGATCTTGCGAACATTTATCGCTCATACTATACAGCGTCTTTCTTAGCTAACAAAACCAGCCACTAGGTCTCATTTGCATTATCTTGGAGACCTAGCAGGGATCACACGTGGTAAGTAGCTGCATCTGTTTACCTAAACCTCTGTCGAATTGCGCAGAATCAATTCCAGGCAATTGGCAGTTTGTCGTATTCCGAGACGTAGTCAATCAACATCAACATCAACACATCAATTTTCGTTTCTTCCAATCTCGTACATTGCGAGTGTACAAACTTTAATTTTAAATGCTGGTTTAACCTCGCATATTCAACATTATATCAATTTTAAATTGAGTTTTACGAGAACGGACTTGAAAGTTCAAATTCATTTATCATATGTGTGCTAAACAAGAGAAAAAAATACCGCCACAATGTTAAGTTCGCAGGTCAAAACTAGAGTATTAGCGGTTGAGAGCGACCTCGCTTTGGATAATCCGGTCCGATTCCCGCTCGCAA
Source organism: Cheilosia pagana (assembly GCA_936431705.1). NCBI lineage: Eukaryota > Metazoa > Arthropoda > Insecta > Diptera > Syrphidae > Cheilosia > Cheilosia pagana. Next base: position 87,124,453 of record OW386166.1, on the reverse strand, counting down.
CTTGTCTAGTCCTGTCGTTAATACAACTTCATCCCGAAAACAGGAGAAACTATTGATGCCCCCTTACTCATATTCGAGAGTCGAAGCTTGAATAGATTTATCGAAATAGCTTCCTATTTAAATCAAATCCAAACCCCAGCTACCAAAGCACCGATATTGCAACACAGCTTTCGTAAGCCTAACTAATGTTAAAAGACACAGAAAAAAATAATTTTCTCGATGCTATGTTTAAAAACCCGTCTCGTGGAAAATAGTGTGGCCATAATTCTCTCCACTGATAACAACACAAACATTTGCCTCGATTACAAACTTAGATCCTGTATTCTTAGAACGATCACATAAATATAAAAACAAGAAACTATTTGTGTGACAGCCATTGTCGTCCCTAGCCATGGATGGACGGTATGGATCAATGAAATCAGCATTCCCAAAACGAACGATAATTCCCATGTAACTATTTTTAACTATCTCGAAAGAACTTCGAAATTTTTATCTAGGAGTATTGAATGTCCCAAAAGAAGATGGGGAGAAAACGCTTCAATTCATGCCTAGTTCGGAGGGAACAAATCAAATGTCCGAGGCGAGATCCAAACCAACGATTAGAAAAGTTTCTCAGTAAAGTGATGAAAAATTTTGTTAACTTTATTCTCCGACTTTGTTCTTTACCTAATTCTTGCTCTTGTCCCTTGCTCCTTGCACCAACTAATTTGGGAGTGCCTAACTCTAGGCAATCAGGTAGAGGGTTGTTGGTTTTTCACCGCAAACAATAGCGGGGAGTAAGACGAAAATGAGGAACTGCTTGACATTTTTTTTGTCAGACAACTCATTGGACAAGAATGCAACAATGAACCCGGTTGTCTGCTACTCCTCTGTTTTATGCCAATTTGAAGCTGAACTTTCCCAATACTCGAAAAAAAAACCCACTCAACTTGACCCCTGCCGATGGTAAAAATCCACTCCATTGTCTGTGATTTGTGTTGCATGTTTGTTAAGTTCTAAGTTGAAGACCTTACATAGAATGTCATTTAGAATATCTTAGGTAGAAAAAAACTCTTTTCTTTTATTTGTTTGTTCAAAATGTAATGTTGCGCATGATGTATTTTTTGTTTAACTATTTGTTTTTTAAATATTTATCTCCCTGTCTTATTTTAAATCATCATATTCATCGCCATTCTTCGAGTCTAAGTGAAAATTGCTCATAATATTTGATCGATCTGTGGTGCTAGAACCTCCGTGGGTGGTGGTTGCCGCCGGTGCTGGGTCAAATGCCTCCAAAAATGGATTCGTCGACGAATACTGTACTCTGTATGAACCTAACGTATGATAATTACCCGTACTGCCGCCGCCATTGCCTGACAATGAGGAGCTAGCGAACGCACGCGTGTTACTGGGGTTTGTATAGAAGTCATAGCTGCTGGCGGAGCCAGCCATTGAGCTGACGCCACTGCTGCTGGCTGTCGTACCAATTGAATCGGATAAATAGGATGAAGTTGTCGAGGATAACATTGCTGCCGTGCTGCTGCTACTGCTGCTGCTGCCATTGCCGCTTCCATTGCCGCCAGGTGTATGTTTCGGCAGGGTACCGTAGAGCATGGCGTTGCTATTGCTACTGCCGTTGCTGGAGAAAACATTACTGCTACCGTAAGCTGTACTAGACGATGACGAAGTTTGCTGCTGAAACTGACTACGGTCTGGGCTTGCTGCGTATTGTTGCTGCTGCTGCTTACTGACTAAATTTATAGTATTACTAGTTGAAGTGGAATAATTATTACTTGTCGTCGGCGGCGTATCAGAGGAATTATATAAGTAACTCCTACCTAAGCTGCTTGATGAGGAAACGGATGCGGCTGCGGCTGCGGCTGCACCAGATCCCGATGATGAGAAATTGTTGAGGCTGCTGGTCTGTCTGGCCGGCGATGACGCCTTACTGTATGCCGATGCTGCTGATGGTGGTGATATTGACTCAGATGTCGAGCTGTGTCCATATTTGTTGGCACTGTAGGATTTTGTACCGGTCGCCGATGTTGGCGACGATGGAGAGTGGTATTTGCTGGCATCTTCGTAACCGGTAGACTTCAGACTTGAGCTTAATTGATAGGAACCACGTGTCGAGTAAAAACCACTCGACTCCGTTTTGTCGCCAGTCGAAGTTTTATTATCATGGCCCAGGATTGAAGACGATCCCGACGGTGGAGATGGTGTAGTTGGTGACTTGATTGGAGTGAACGTGACTCGGGGCTCCCGCTTTAGATACTTTGACATTAGCTGAGTTGTGGTCATTGCTTGGGATTGTGCGAGCAGCGCATTGGTGGATGCCGATGATTTGTACGAAATCAAGTCATCGGAATCGTCCGACGAGGTTGTAGCTCCCGAATTTGTTGAGCCAGCACTGACAACTGTTGTAGCCGACGATGATGAAGACGAGGTGGTCGACGACTTGTGACGACCACCCGAAAGTACTGATGCAAACGATGAAGTTGGTGTTTCTGAAGCAGAAGAAGAAGAAGAATTAGAGATAGAATTGGAATTGGCGGTGGTGGTAGTGGTGGTGGTGCTGCTGCTGCTGATGCTGCTGGTAGTGGTGTATGAAGTTGATTTTGGTCCATGGATACCATTGTTGCTACCGTTGCTTTTCGATTTATCAATATTGCTTTCTTTTGTTGCTGTAGTTATTGTTGTAAGATTCAGGTGTGGTTCGTGTATTTGTTGCTTGGAGATTGAGTATGAGCTTGGAGATTCGTGTAGTTTCACTTGTTTCACCGATGCGGGCGATACACCACGTTTTATTGTATCAGTTCCTGAAAGACAAGAAAAAGCATTTATTCATATGTCCAAAATGTGTAATTTTGTTGGTGTTACCTGAACCCGAACCCGATCCCGAGCCTGATCCTGTCGACGCTGAACTACTGCCGGGGGAGGGTGTGCCTGGAGGTGGCAGTTGCGATTGGTCTAGAGTTGCTAAGCCCGCTGAGACCGCCAATTGATGGGGCTGTAAATTACAAACACAGGACAATGGTTTAAGTTAAATTGCTTATTTAAGAATAAAACATTAGCCAGGCAATAGTGCGTCACGAAATTTAGGCCAAAACAACAATCTCTGAGGGGAAATATCATGGGACTTGTCAAGCAAATTATTTTTTTACTATTGTGCAATATAAAGGATCAGTGCAGTTTCAAAAAATAGTGATAATAATTAAGTACGATCGTAGTATTTTTCCAACAAAGGGACAAGATTTTCTCAGTTGGTTACTACCAAATAATTTTTATTATACCACATAATTATTTATATGGAAGAAATGTTTGTCAAGCAAGTATAAAATGAAGCAGTTCATATAACAAATATTTAAATTTAAATTTATTTTGCTTAATTTTGTTTTTTATTTTCGCTATTTTGCTGAATTTTTGAAATTATTTTTTTTTCCAAACGATGGAAGTACCGCTAAACAGCGTTGGGTTTGGCTGACTTTAATTTTATTCAGAAGGTGATAGCGATAAAGTAGGCTTTATGGCGACTAAGAGTCTACGAGTACCAAACTAGTACCTAGCTTAGTGGTTAGTTGTTGGACTAATAAGCCGGTCCCCGGTTCGATTCGCGAAAAAACACAGCTTTCATCTTAAGTTTTGTCCACTGCGTCACCTCTCGCGAACGTCTGACAAACCTCAGAGAGTACAACTGTCAAAAAAGCCGTTTGAACTCGGCATAATATTGTAGATCCCTTCTTTTTCTTTTTTTGACCACTTAAAGTTTATGCTTTAAATCTATCTTGGTCTTAAAATGTTCTTATGTTATGAATTATACATTAAGTTAGTTTATCAAAAAAAAAAAATAAGTTAATTATGTTTAAATAGAATTAACTCATTTTTTTCTGTACGAAAAACTTTTTCTGGGATCCAACTATGTAATTCGATTCTACTTCCTATTCTATTCGAAAGTTGTCCCGATTCTACTTTCAAATAGAACAGTTCTCTTTGAAAGTAGAATCGGAACAACTTTCGAATGGAATCGAATTGACCCCTTGATCAACATCTCAGTTAATTCCACCCAAAAGGCTTGTTCCTTTATTTTTAAACTAGATGTTGCCCGCGGCTTCGCTCGCATTAATGCCGATTTTGTCAATTACTTCAAGTACACTTAAGGAACTACCTACCCACCCACAAAATTTTATTGAGCTTGGTTGAGTGATTAAGAATATCGTAAACAGCGCCACCTATCGGGTCCAAAACTATTCTATCCATCAAGTTACAACCAACTATACCCACCTACAAAATTTCATTAAAATCGGTCGAGTGGTTAAGGAGTTTTAGGCGGCGGCATATTGATGGCGTCATGTCAGGCCAATTACAATACACATTCAAAAATAAAAAGAGGGAATTACTTCCAACATTAATGATTGGACAACACACTGTAAAGTGCAGTTAGTTATCACATTATTTTAACAAAATCTTAGGCTTATCTTGAAAAATGTTCACAGTCTTGCAAACTGAATTTCGAAAGAAGTATTTTGTCAAACAGAATAAAAATAAAAAAATTCAGTTCGGTTGGCAAGACTGAACATTTTTTGACAAAATACTCCTTTGAAAGTTCAGTTTGCAAGACTCTGAAAATAATCAAATAAAAAATCGCGCCAATTTTGAATATTTTGTTAATTATGTTTGATATATATAAATAACTCTGACCAGTTAAAAGTTAATTTATTTCTTGTTAATAAAAATTGCAAAGTTCCTACACGACTCTTTCATTTTACTTAGTCGACACCTTCAAAGAGAACTAAAGCCACTCTGAGTTTTCGGAACTTATTTCCCACCTTACATTGGAACTACCTAAGTCCACTTCACAAAAGTGGTATTATTTCCCTGCACCATTTTCTCAATTGTCGTTCCTCAACTCGAAAAATAACTAAAAGAGAGCGGCTTCGAGAGAGCAAAATATTTCCCCTTTTACTAGTTTTTCTTTTTACCCAACAAATTTCTTTGCGTAAGAATTGAACCAACTGTCAGCCGCCTGAAAATTGACAGCTAATTTAAATTTGTTGTTCTATTTCGCATGAACTATATGTAATTTTTCATAGGTTACTACAAAAAGTTTCCTTAACTTTTGCGTAAGTTTTTCTCTCTGAGAGAGAATTCATCCCCTCCACTGTCATTTTGACAGTCTTTTCCATTTTTATCACATAAGTAAAGGAACAGACTTAAAAAAAACAGATTGAGTGGCTGAATTTCGATTCTACTTTTAAATAGAACAGTTCTCTTTGAGAGTAGAATCGAAACTATTTTCGAATAGAATCGAAAGTACAATCGAATTATGTACATAGTTGGCCCCCTGCTGCCTTAGAATGGACGCTGAGTTGAATGCAAAAGTTCCATCCGCCACAACCATTTTTTCTAGGAACACCTTCTCACGCATTTCTGTGTCATTCCTCGTTGACAATTTGTATTGTTCCCGTCATTGTTCTACAAGGTGTGAAGTGAAACAATAGCAAGGTTTTTTGCCACAAAAAAAAACACATCAATTATTTTTATCAAACAGCATTAGATACTGTTAATTAATTAATTTTATTGACTCTTTTTGTTAATATGAGAAATTCCATCTATTTATTTCAAAACAGTCGCTTTAAATGTCAATGAAACTCGTATTATATTTACTTATCAATATAGTGAAGAATAAATTAAATATTTTAACCGAAATTGGTAAAGGGCAATGTTCTAAAATAATTTAAAATTAATACTAAACAAAATTTAAGAGCAAAATGCCATCGAATGATGAAAGACTTTCAATTTCAAATGGATCCTACGACATCAAAGTCGCCAAAGTTTGTCCACGTATTGTCCCAGAATCGCGGATCAGCATGACTGTCGAAAGGCTTATTACTCGGCGGCACAGCGGTCGCATTGTAAGCGTCTAATTCTTTGAGGAGTGCCTTCAGAATGTTTGGATATCGTTCAGCCAAATTGAACTGCTCACACGGATCTTCCTCAATGTTGAATAGGCAGGGAGAGACCAACGGCTTGCAGGGCGCTTCCGTCTGCACATTGGTCTTGTTACAGGTTACCGCAGCGGCTCTTCGGATGGCAACAATTTCCTGCTGCGATGGCATCATTTGAATGGAAGACAACGCCTTGCCCACCTCGCTGCTGAACAACGCACTGTAGTTGTAGGCGTTTTCTCCCCTTGGGCCGGCTGGCCCATACCAACCATCCCACGCGCCCTTGTAGTTCGTACCCTTGTGCAGTTTCCATTGGCCAACCGTTAGGGATGCACTTCCCCAGATGTCGTCGATGTTATGCAAAACGGCCTTGCGTGGTGACTCCTCGTCATGGGACAACTCATCCCAGACACTGATGCCATCGAGTGCGGTCGTTGTGTTTGACAGTGGCGCCCCAATGGCGGTCATCAGAGTAGGCAGCCAGTCGGCTATATGCATGGTTTGATGAGCGACTCTTCGCAGCTTTCGTATGCGAGGCGACCACACCAGCCCGGCACCACGCACACCTCCTTCCCAGAGGGTGTTTTTCACACCCCGCAGCGGCCAGTTGGACGCATGATTGAGGTTAAATCCCTCCGCAGGACCACCATTATCCGTGCTGAAGATTATTATCGAATTCTTGAGCATATTCTGTCGATAGAGTTGATTAACAACCGCCCCCACTGAGTCGTCCAACTTGGACAGCATTGCTGCAAACTTGCGCCGATTGAAGTCGGAAATATTTGCAATCCTTGCCACTGCTTCATCGGGTGCCGGCAACGGATTGTAGGGGTTTCCCGAGTGCACCGCCACATGCGAAACATACATAAACAACGGAGTCGATGTATTGTGATTCTTTATCACCTTCACCGCTTGCTCGGTGATGATGTCCGTACTGTACTTGCCGTGCATATCGTACGCCACATCTAAGTTATTCCGCATATCCAGCCCCCATGAAGGATTCTCCACCGCCGTGTGATCGAAGTAATCGTGGTGGCCCGTGAAGCAGCCCACATGACTCAGAAAGCCCCTGTACAGTGGGGTGTAGACCCGCTTGTAGTGGCCCAGATGCCACTTGCCGGCGATGTGCGATGCGTATCCCAATTCATTCAAATACTCCGGCAGTAGTTTCTCGGTTAGTGGCAATCCTCTCGGCTCGGCGCCATACAGCACTGTGTGCTGCATTCCCGTGTGAATGGGGTACTTCCCGGTCATCAGAGCCGATCTCGATGGTGTGCATATCGGATTCACATAGTAACGATTCAAAATTAGTCCCGAGTACGCCAATGCGTCAATATTCGGTGTGGGTATTTGTGACGAGCCATGGAAGCCGACATCGTTGAACCCCAAATCATCGGCCAGTATGAAGATGATGTTCGGCCGATTTAACCTACCACTTGTCCCGCCAATTTGGCAGCAAATCAGAGGTATAAGTGCTGCCCAAATGCGACCTTCCGAGTGTCTAATCATTTCGCCTCGTTTTTTGCAACACAAAACACTTAATGCATTCGATTATAAAACGGTTAGCGCTTGCAATTCACTCATTTGAAATTCACAAATGAAAAAGAACAACAAATAAACCTGAACTTCTGCCCACAATTCAATTATTCATACAAATTAGATAAAAGGAACAAGAGCGCGCCGCAACCGCTTTTCGAAGAACCGAGGGAGCAACAGAAATCCAAGTTGTGGACCGATCGCGACAATGTGTAACCGCCAACTGCGGCTTTGCCTTGCCACATTGGATTTGTATCTACCTGCAATCTTAAGGTAGCGTGCACATTTCACGCTGACTGAATTTCAGTGCAAAATTCGCTTAGCTAACCCTTTGATTTAAATCATTTACCCATTACCCAGTGCAAGTGCTGCCAAGTGTAAAGCGAAATTTAAAGGATATGTACTACAATAGGTCTGTTCCTTTACTTTTGTAGTAAAAATGGAAAAGACTGTCAAAATGACAGTGGAGGAGATGATTCTCTCTCAGAGAGGGAAACTTACGCAAAAGTTAAGGAACGCTTTTGTAGTAACCTGTAAAAAAATGACAGATGCGAATATTCCACCCAAATGCCAAATAGAACAACAAATTTAAATCAGCTGTCAATTTTCAGGCTACTGACAGTTGTTTCAGTTCTTACGCAAAGAAATTTGTTGAGTGAAAAGTAGTAAGATGGGAAATTTCTTGCTCTCTCGAAGCCGCTCTCTTTTACGAATTTTTCGAGTTAAGGACCGACAGTTGAGTAAAATGCGTAAGAATTAGTAAAAATTCGTAAGATTTAAAAGTAAAGGAACAGACCTAATATCAAATAGCATTACTTTCTGACAAATGCAGTGCTTCCATGAACCGAAGTAACGCAAATAATAATATTTAAATTCTGACTGCATTTATGTGCAGCTTAATTTTGGTAACCCTTCCAATCAGTCACTTTTGCACACCAGAGTTGGGTTTAAAAAAGTTTAGAATGGGCACATTCAAAAACTTATTTAGGTATCTTAAGTCGACTAGAATGGCCTGGGGTAGATGTAACTTGAACGCAGAAACTAGATTTGTCGGAAACGTCACTTTTCCTACGTCAGCCACATATGCAAACTGTCAATTTAGTGCTCAGTCACGAATTTCTTGACTAGATTCGTCGGCTACCCCTCCATAAACGTCAAATGACACAGCTGGCCATGTGACGTGACCGATCTAGGCCAATCAAAAGTCAGTCAGCTGTCAGACTTACTAAACTAGATACTTGAACGTCCCCAATGACAGTTTGAAATAGGTTTCCCAAACATGAATAAGCCAAGAAGAAGATCACACTTGTTTCAATCATCGCCAACGCATTGCTTTGCGTTGCATAATTTCTGTCGTGTGCGTGCGCCCTTAATATAAGAACTGTTGTGTGCGTTGCATAAATGCTTCGTTCTCGCGATTATTTTCTTTATGTTTGCTTTCTATAGAAGAGTATAGACCCCTTTCGACAACGTCAACAAACCAAATATATTCACTTTATCGATAACGCTATAGTCAGCTGAACAAAGTGCTGTGGTTGTACAGCTGATGTGGGCTTGGAGACTTCGAGCTCGAGTCATCAACTTTGGTGTATGTGAAAATGTAAACACATAAACGTAGGTGCTATGAATTTGAATATCCAATTGCGAACAAACCGCAATGTACATCGTTCTAGCAGGGCGGCTTAGTCCGCATTTTGATATGCTGTCGCGGGCAGTCCCGGCAAATGCAGGCGCGTGGCTGGCGAAGCGAAAGGGGTGCGGATCGGACAATCGGATGTAGAAATTTTTGTTTGTTTTTCTTTCGGTTTGTGACGTTTTTCTTTTTATTTGTGATCGTCTAAGCGGTTTTATTCTCAACTTCTCTGCCCGTGATAACAACTCGATTGTTGTGAATAAATTATTGAGCGACTCACAGTGGGCACTGCAGCAATTTCTTAAACGCAAAATTGTGATAAGTTGATTGAATTATAGCAAAGTATGCGCGAAATCAGAAAATTATTTATTTACATAAATATTAAAAGGTGATATTACGAATTCATTCTATTTTTTTTAACAGATGTAGATATGCCAAGTATGACTTCAGAAACTGTTGCAGTAGATGTACAGGAAGTTCAAATCGATATACCCAGATCCCCACCACCTTTTCATCGATTTCAAGGCCGCCTATGACAGCATTTGTAGGGACGAGCTATACAGAGCAATGTCTACTTTTGGCATCCCTTCCAAACTCGTCCGATTGTGCAGGATGACGATGCAGAATGCACGCTGCTCCATCAAGGTCGGTAAAGAACTTACCGAGACCTTCGATGTCAAAAAAAGGATTTAGACAAGGCGATGCGCTGTCATGTGACTTCTTCAACATCGTTCTTGAAAGAATATATTTCGAAACGCCAACACCAGAGGCACAATCTTTCAAAAGTCCGCCCATTTACTAGCGTACGCCGACGACATTGACATAATTGGCAGAACACAGCGTGATGTTAATGGCGCGTTTGTGAGTATTGAGACTGAGGCGGCAAAGATGAGCCAATGAAGGCAAGACGAAGTATATGCTGTCAACTAAAAAAGGTGGTTAAGGACTTTGAGTACGAAGGTATGAACTCAGACAATCAGACATCAGCGCTGAGGTTAAACATAGAATAAAACTCTTGCCAATCGCTGTTTCTTTGGGCTAAGAAGGCAATTCAGTAGCAAAGCCCTCTCTCGATACTTTATAAGATCTCATCATCCCAGTCCTGCTATATGTCGCAGAGGCATGGGCTCTATCAAAAGCGGATGAGGTAGCTCTAGGTTGTTTCGAGAGGAAAATTCCTCCAGTGATTTTTGGTCCCGTCTGCATTGAAGATTAATGGAGAAGAAGATTCATAATGACGAACTTTACGTGCCGTACAGCGACATCGACCTAGTCAGAAGAGTGAAGGTCCAACGACTTAGGTGGCTGGGTCATGTAGAGCGAATGGACAGGAATGCTCCGGCCCGGAAGATCTTCGAATCCACACCCGAGAGAAGGCGCAGTAAAGGAAGACCGCGACTCAGGTGGCGCACGCAAGTGGAAGGGGACCTTAACCAACTTAGCGTGCGTAACTGGAGACAGCTAGCTAAAGATCGCGCTGGCAGGAGACGCTTGTTGGTTGAGGCCCAGGTCCACCAGGGACTGTAGCGCCACCTTAAGTTAGTAAGTAAGAATAAATAAAACAAGCAAATTTGCTTAGACAGAAAACTTAAGAAAAACCTGCAGTCTATCAGAATAAAATTTACGACGATACGTAGAATCCAACGAATGAAAACCTAAACTAAGTGTGTTTTTTAAAATCAATCAAACAAAAGAAATCAATTTTGAATTTAGAAAATCCGGTACTTTGATCAAAGTCGCATCAATAATTTTCATTTACAACAGACTGTTCGACGTGCGTCATGCTTACTGACGGAATGAAAATTTTTATTTTCTATATTCTTTTGAAACTTGAAAGCCGTATTCATTAGCACTCGCGTTTCTGAAGAGGTAACATTAAAAGATCTCTCCTGCTTTTAAGCAAATACAATATTGCCGCTTTTCCATTGCAAATTTAATATTCTTGCCACTGAAACTTTGATGTTTAATAATAAACGTCAATCAATCTGTCTCACTCACACCACTTTACACTCGAATAGGTATCTAGCTCTTATTTTATGATTGAAAAACTCAAAGCTTATATCAAGCAGATAAATAGTGAACTAAATTTAAATGTTAGCAAGCAATCAGGCGATTTATGACTATTGAAATCGGCCCTTATTCACCAAACCCAAACAAGGGTTAACCTTCACTCAAGTAATCATTTCATCATGTTCATGATCATTGCACTTGAACTACACACTTATGCATTCAAAATAACTTGAAACTTTTTTCGGGTTTAGATATAAAAACTTCGATCCTGTTTGGCTTCACTGAAGACAACAATTATCAAAATATGTGCCACGGTATTTCCATATCCTATGTTATACCGCGCGCAAACTTCTTGTCGTCATGAAACATAAGTGACAGCGACTTGCCAGGCGCCCACATAAAAATATAAGCCCCTGAGCGGCAATTACCTCAGAGCCGCCCTTTACCGTGAACAGTATACCTGCTTACAACCATCTCAACTAAAACCAGATACCATATTGTGTTCGTTGACTGTCAAAATGTATTCAAAAAAAATGCGAATTGACCTACCTTAAGAATGCGTCTGACAAGGTGCGGCTAAAATGTTTGAATCATGATAAATTGACCCACATTCATATCGCATTTTGAATTACTAAACGGGAGGTGACAAACATCGGTATCTTAATTGTTTGTGTTTTGATTTGTTCCCAATGGGGGGCATTGTTTTTCACGATGTTTATCTTTTTAGACGATTGATGAAGTCGTAAATATTTATCGGTTGACGGTGACAATAATAACTATGGCAATAAACTTTACAGGCTACGTCACTCAATTAGTCTGTTGCATAAGGAGTTTATTAGTAAAAGGGGTTATAAAGCAAGAGATGGGTTCGTTAGAAAAAAATTAAAGTCAGTTAGTACATAACAACTTTGTTTTTTCCGAATTGTATATCAGTATCAGTAGGTACTACTTAGAAAAAAGACTTTTAAGTAAGTAAGGCAATATTAATTCAGAGAGTTCGTTAGAGCACACACATAAACTTCTTCCTAACGAAGACTCTGCGATTACCGCCAAAGTATTGGCAGTACCTACTGAGCCGATGCAAAATACTTAAAGAAAGTGACAGTTCTCTGTCTACTAGGCCATATTTCAAAATGTGATCTGAGGTCAGTTCCTTTACTTTTTAATTTTACGAATTTTTACTCAATGCCGTTCCTAAAATCAAAAAACTCGTAATAGAAACCGAGATGTTACCCCTCCACTGAAAATCAACATTTGTCACCTGATAATTGACAGATGATTTGAAATTTGTTGGTTCTATATACGCGTGCATATGTTTTGAAGTGCCAGTATCTCCTTTTTTAGTTTATTAGACTTTTCTTCACCCCTGTCATTTATGAATTATCTGTCATTTTTAATAGATTACTACAAAAGCGTTTTCTAACTTTTCGCAAGTCTCTTTCTCTCTCTAAAAATAATCCACACCACTGTCATTTTGACAGTCTTTTCCATTCTTTTCTTACTAAAAAGTAAAGGATGAAACCATTGACATACAATTCATGGACTGCTAGTGAAATATCAGTTTTATACAAACCTGCGAGGAAAGCAAACATAAACACGAAAGTATAAAACCTCTGCGCTCCATTACTAATTTGTTTACATAGAACACAGTGCCAATATAACAGTGCCAAAAGATTTATATTGAAATAATTTCAAACTTTCTACGCCGGATGGCGTATCCAGCACTTAAAAAAGATCTTTTAGTTTGAAAATGCAATCGAATTGCTCGATGACATTTGAGTGTTTCCGTTTCTCTCCACCGTGAACCAAAAGAGCTAGTACTTATATTTGCTTCAACGAAAAATTGGCTGCTAGCAGTTTATGTATAGCATGTCAGTGGACGACACCTATTGTACTTATATAAATATGTGGACGTTCAAGTATCGAGTTTAGTAGGTCTGACAGCTGACTGATTGACTTGATGTATTCTTTGGATTGAGTTTTGATTGGCCTACATCGGTCACATGGGCAGCTGTTTCAGTAGACGTTTAAATTCGTGATTGAGTACTTAGTTGACAGATCGCATATGTGGCTGACGTAGAAAAAGGTGGAGTTAAAAGTATAAATGTGTACAGATCGTTAGGTACATTGAAACATACACTGCACGTCAAAAGATTAGAACAATTATAACCATCCCGCCCATCTAGGTAAAATTGTTTTTCGTCGGGAAAAAAACCTTCCGTCAATCATTTGTGCTAAATCCATTATATGATCTTTCGCGAAACACAAGCGCTGTTTAGTCCTTGCGTCATAAAGTGGTGGTTTTATCTTAAGTTTCAGGTGCTTCAAGTATTTAGCAAGGCTGTAATTAAAATTAGCTTTCTACCTAATTTTAGCTGCTTTAGGTTGCGACACGAAAAACCAAACCGTAAAAATGTTTGTATGCTTATTTTTACCACTTAAACTTAATTGTTGAACTCAATCTTGGTCTTAAAATGTTGCTTAGGAATTGTAAAGTTAGTTTATCAGAAAAAAAGTAAGTATCTTCAATTTTTCTAGAAAAATAATTCATTTATCTTTCTGAACGAACAAAATTTACGTACAGAAAAATTATTAAATGTTTTTTTTCGAAAATTTCCAGATTTGCTAATTCTATTTGATAAACTAACTTTATAATTCATAAGAAACATTTTAAGACCAAGATTGATTTCAACAATTAAGTTTAAGTGGTTAAAAAAAAGCAAAAGAAATTTTTTTCGGTTGCTTTTTACGTATCGATATAGGTAGCCCCTTAAGAGCTGAATTTGACGGTATTTTAAGGATACTTGGCTTTTAGCGAAGTGTTAAGGCAGAAAAAGTGTTTCCTTTACAATTGTTTGTCTGATGATGGGTTTTTTAAATAATTTCTGACACAATGATCACTTCGCTGAAGTTTTCGGGCTATAGCACAGCATGAAAGACCTTCAGGGCAATAAACATCTATTCTTGCCCTTTCCTCCACTAATAAACATTTTTTTTGCCTATTTTTATTAACACTCAATTAAGAAAAATTGCTTTATAAAGTCAACCGTTGAAAACGACAAAAAATGCATTTACTTCACAAACAACGTTGATTTGTTCACTGACTCGATTTATTTCCGCATGTTTTTTACTCAATTTACAATTTGTCGTCAAAGTTCCGTTAGCTCCTATACAATAATGTTATATTTTGTTGTTAACAAAATACCTAGTCCTTTATTTACCATAGTCGTTTTTTTTCTAATCCACTATGTAACGGGAGATATATCGATTATATCTACTTCTCAAAAATGCCTGCTTCTAATCTAATGACTTGCAGTGTACCTAATGACAACCTTTTGGAACCAGTGGAAAATACAAGGTAAGACAATTTTCTAAGCACCATAAACACAGCCGAGAAAGGGATACCTATTACATTAAAATAAGTAGTTCTTAGGCATCTTAGGACTTTAAGGAGCAACAAAAATGTTCCTCGCTTTACTATCATGTTAGTTGGTTGTGCTTGCATTGCTTTGTTTGTTGACTGTTTTGTTTAATTTATGTTGAATGGGAATGTTGTGTTTTGTGTGTGATATTGTGATGATGAAATCGAGACCTCGGCGTATACTCACTCCACTCTCCCCTTAAAAGGTTTATAAATAAATTCACGGCCGATGATTTTCATAATCAAAAAGATAAAACAAAAATATATTTAATTTTAATGTATCGACACCAATACCAGTTAAAGTTTATGTTTATATATTCAGTGCGAGGCAACCAGTAGTGGGTCTTTCATGCAGTTCAGGATTACACACACAAAACAAACATTTTCCACAAAGAAAAAAAAAACTGAAAATTATTATTTATCAATTTATAGAAGAGCCGATTTAAATGAACAACAAAAAATAACTGTACATAATAAATTACACTACATTATTATAGAGGGAATACGAATACGATTTTGATTTTGTTTTTGATTTTGATTTTTAGGAGTAAATTTGTAATTCGTTGGAGTTTACCTGTTGCACCGCTTGTTGCAAGGCTCGAGGCGATTGAGCTAACTGACCCACTACTGATTGATACAGATGAGTGCTGGCTGTGGCTGAGAGATGATGTTGGCCTTGGGATAGTATGTTGGTTACCGAAGTGGCCGGCCGTAGGCTGGCCTGCTGCATTTGTTGTTTGTCCACTTGCAACGCACTGGCTTTGCTTCCACGCTGCCCTGTTGACTCGCCGCGCCGACCTGTCTACATAGGACTCTGTATTAATCATATAGACGCAAGAATGTTGATGAAAATTGAACAAAAAATGAAACAGCAAAAACGAACCCAAACGAAAATATTTATTCACACATAGGGAGTTACAGAAGTACTCAGGGAAATTTAGAAGAGAAGCCAGAGGGCGGGAAAAATCTCGACTCGAGAGAAAGTTTAAGAAACCATACATCAGAGTCAGGACACACTTGCAAGAGGTATAGGACACACGATATAACGGTTATTAATTACGTTACCTGAGGTTGGGGCAACGACGGCCGCCACGCCAGCTGTGGAAAGGCTGATTCCAACACCAACAGCACCACCCCCAGGAGCGCCGATACTAAGGCCACCGTTCGTCTGTGGCTGAGGCCAGATCTGCAGAAGATACTTCAGCACGGCAATCGGTTGAGCATGGTCGATATCGGAGCCTTGCGGTGCACTGGATGAATGAAGCATCAGTGGCGGGCCCATGACGGTGGCAAGTGCTTGAGCTGACATTTTGTTGCGTTCCGACGCGGAGACCACGAGCGATAAATGGTCCAGAAGGAACACAAGGGTGGCCTGTCAAATTGGCAAGGTTGCATTGAAAACTTCATCATTCTGAGACTGTAGACTTACCCGGTTGGCTCGCGGCAGACAGTCGAGAATACTAAGCATCAACTTTGCGTTACCCTCTGGGTCATCCGGCAGGCAAACAGCTGGAAAGGAAAGAAAATCGAAATAGTGACAAGGAAAAACAAAACGAGTGGCATTTCTTTACCTAAAGCGTCGACGGTCATTTGGAATAAACACCTTGTGAACAGCGGTTCGGGAAGCTCTCTTAGATAGTCCTTCAAAACTCCAGTTATAACGTTGATATCAGGAACATGTTCGGGACTTAGTTCGACAGCTCTGCTGTTTCTTTCGAATGCCTCGCGCAGAAGCCTCTTTTTCGTGGCCGATCCACAGAGCCGGTAGAGTCCGATTATGTCAAGACCGCGTCGTTCCACTTCTTCGACGCAGCGTCGTAATACTATCGGTACGGGTGCGCAGCCAGGTGCCCCCTTCGACTCCCGACTAACAACGGTCTCCAAATCGGCTCCGAACAACTGCGGATAGCCCGCTCGTAAGCTTGGCAAGCCACGTCGTTTGTAGAGAGTAATGGGATCTGTGTGCCGCAGGCGGATGTAGATGGTTCCACGCGGCTCTACCTTCAACGCCAACTGATGCAGTGGTGACTGCCGCAGGAGTGAGGCGAGGGATATCGCTCCGCGGTAACAGAGCTTATGCCGGTGCTGTGGATCCCATGAGTAGACCAGTACGTCCAATTGCTTATTGCACACCAAGTCCAGCTCGAACGACTCATCCCAGTCGAACTGCAAGTCACCCGATCGCACCACAGTCCGCGCCTTGTGCACACGATCGCATTCAAGAACGCAGTACAGATCACGGCTCTGCGGTTGTGGAGTACCTGGCTGGTTGACCTCTGGGGCTGTACGCAGACCACGCCCAGCTAACAGGTGGATCCATAGCATTCCAGATACGCCACCTACATCGATTATCGGTTTGTCCAGCTTGTATTTCGCGAACTCTGCTGGATTGATGTCGATTTGACGATGAGTGCGGGGCAGTGTAGCGCTTGGAGTTGGTGCTGGACTCTGGTGTCCACCGCCGCTTAGGATGCTGCCACTGGGACTGGCGGGGCCAGTCGATAATTCTAATAGTTGTCGCATTCGTCGGATGCTGGGCGATCGAATCGACGAGGGACCACCAATGTGCTGCGAGGACATCGATCTGACCGGTAGGGAAGAAATGGGTCGCGGCATACCGAGGTGGCGATCCAGAGTACCGGTCAAAACCCCCGTCCGACTGCTGTAGATGCTCTCGGTCTGTAAAAAGAAGGACACTCATCTGGGGTCCATTATTTCTTTTTTTAAATCTACTTACATTCTTTAGAGCGTCGTGGATGTTTTCAGCGCTGCAGGAGAACCTATGACTTCGTGGCTGGCTAAGCAAGTCCCTGGTGATTCGCATCTGCTCCGCGATAGCGGAACTACTTGGCGCTCGTCTCAACCAAGCCCTATATTCATCCGATGTGAAGATCGATGGGCTTGCCGTAATCCTACTCCGCAGATCACGTTCGCGGAGGTCCCTTCTGCCTGTGAATTCCGGTGCTGACAGGTTGCCATCAGCATCGTCCATTATTCTGTCACCGATGCGAGGTCGAATACCGCCCAATCGGACTCCAGGACGTTCCCTTGGCAGTGAGTTGAATTTGGCCAAGTCCGGCACGACGTTGCTGCCCAGTATGCCGGTCGTGGTGCCACGTGGTATACTTCCGATTGCTGGCCGATTGTAATAGTAGTAACTGGGCCTTTGTCCGATCGTAGCCTCTGTGTCGCTCGAGTAGTCCAATGATGGCCGTGACCTTCGAGTCAGCGACTGCGAGTTAGCACTGGGAGGGGCACCATACTTGGAGCTACGCGACTGCGGTTCATATCGCCCATAACGACCCAGTGTGCCGCCAGCAATAATCGCTCCAGGCTTAAGACTCGATCTTAGCAAAGAATGCCTACCCAACGACGACGAGTAGTCCGAGTACTCAACACGCGGCAGATGCTGGTCGGAACCACTGCGTGGGAAGCGTGCGTGCTGCTGTGCCAAACTCACTCCAGCCCCAGCCGACATGCGACGCGATGGCCCCGGATAGAAGGAGTGCACCTTCTCAGCAAGACTTTCAAGAGTACCAGCGTTCTGGTAGTAGGCCGTCGACGGCGCAAACGAATGACCCTTCGGCTGTTCAGTTATCACTGACGGTGGTGGGGGTGGTTTGTAACCCCAACTAGGTGGTTCTTGCATAACATTCGCTCTCGTGTTGTAGTACAGGTCCAGTTGCTCACTCTGTGGACTGTAGTTATTTAGGCCGAGGCCAAGTCGTGAACGGGACTCTGTCATCTCCCTGCCATCGCCTGCAATGGAACACAAACACACAATTAGCATGGAAACTTTTCGAATCGTTTTGAAATACCTGTACGTCTTTCACGTGATGACCGGGAACGCGGCATGCGGTCCGTATCGTCTAAGTCTTCGTCTCTGAGGTCACGCTTAATGACTACAACCGGCGGTGGTTTCTGCTCGGGCCTGGATAGAGTTGTTGGGCCGGGTGAACCTGTGCCACGAGCACCTCGTCGTTGTCGTATGGCCAGCACTAGGCGTCGCGGAATGGACATAATGATAACAACGTCGTCCAGCGACATGTGCGTCACATCGACCAAATTAACCGCCAGAATCTCATCGCCCACCTAATGACAGGAGCCAACATGAATTTCATAAAAAGTTTGTTTGAGCCAACTAAACACCTACCCGAAGACATCCACTATTGTAAACGGCAGATTCTAAAGCTATTCGTGATATAAACACGCCGTCTCCTCGGTCGGCGCCGTTACCTTCTCGTATATATAAACCTAGTGTTTGTCCGGGCCTCTTCACAATCTCCACCAACTATACAAGAATAGAAAAGGTTAATGTGAAATTTCCGAGAATGTGTGTCTTTCTACCTGAACCGTATGCCTTGCGTCACCCTTTGACAATAATTTATGAGCTGCCTCGACCGCATGCTTGCCACCGATACAGCGGGGCTCTAGCACTCTAACTATCATCTCGCCACGTCTCTCAACAGCCTATTAAACAAAAACAGGAACGACTTGTTATTTAAGTGGATCACAAATGAGATTTAGTTTCAAATTTAGTACCTCCAATGCTGCAGCTGTATTTGGATCATGATCATTCTCAACCGCTTCTATCTGACGGAAGATGTCCGAACTAATGCCCGACACCTTACGAAAGTCGCCCTGTAAGAGGACGGGCTCCTTAATCCCTTGTCGCTGTTGTCCCATTGGCTGCATTTGGTTTGATGGTAACGGCCCAGGCGGAGCACGTCCCGGGCTGGCTGTAACATCAGGAACTGATCTTCCATTTTCCTGCAATGAAAAAAAAAACAAACACACACATGAGAAGTGGGTCTTTTTAGGAATATACAAAATTTGTCTGCACAACGATTTTCTTAAGATTTTTAGGTAGAAACATTTTTAAGAGCTCTAATTTTAGCTTGTAAGGAACTAGTCTTATTCCTGACGTTTGTGTTCCCAACACAGTTTGCCTTTATCATTGAAAACGTAGGTAATTTAACAGCTGATGATTATTTGTTGATGATTCCTCCCAGGAAGCCAATTAAATTGCATTCCATTTGCTTCAAGTTCCAAGTAAGGAGATTTCGTTCATCAGCGAGTTCATCAACTACCAGAAGTTCGCCGAAACCCTCGCAGAAGAACAAAATGCGAAGTATATGCGAACAATGCCTCAAGGATTTGTTGGGATTAATTATAAGGCTTATTGCGTAAAGTGGTCACTATTTGAAAGCAGTTAGTTGGTTTAAGTTATAGGCACTGAAAGATCCTATGATAAACTTTGGCAGCGACTGCGGCCATATTTGAACCTCTTACGAAGAGTTAGTCTATGGTATGGAATATCGTATTATTTAAGGGAATTCAAAAACTCTACCGGATGTCATTAATGAACTTAATCATTCTTTGGAGACGAAATTACTCGTTCGCAATACAAAACTTCTCCGGGACAACAAATGTATAATCAGATATATTATAAGCATTTTTGTATTGTACACTTTGTCTAAAAGATGTTCAATACCATTTTCGACCTGTCGTTCAATCTGCCGTTTAAAATCTTCAGATAAATGTTGCATAAGGCCGCTCGCGCAAATTATACCTACAAACCTACAAACCTACATTATTATTATTATTTTGGTATTTCAGCCAATACCAAACCCACAGCGGGCCAAGGCAAATACCTAGCCCAGCGTTGTTATACGGTCGTATTTGGCGTAAAAGTTACGATTTCCGAAGGTTAATACGATGCTCCGATTTTTGCTCTTTTTTCCCCAATTTCTACGATTTCGTAAATATTTTTCCGACTTTTTCCGATATTATACAAAAATAGATACGATGGGTAAACCGAAAAATAAAATACAACTTCAGACACAGAACCTACTAAATTTGACAAATAATTCATTTATTATGACGATACCTTACCAATTCATACCTTTGCAATTACTTTTTTTTCAAGCTTAGTTTTGACAGACCGCTCTGCTCTGTTATGTTTAAAAAGATGAGTGAATTCAATGCATACCTCGACGAGGAGTACCTGGAGCTAGAGTCTTTCATTCAAATGATAGGGAAGTCCTCAGAAAAAGTTGGCGATGATCGATATGGAGCCTTACAGATTTTCGATCACGGAAGTTATTTTCAAAGAACAGCTGTTTTTTGTGGCACCTATCCACAGCGCTCTCTATGTCAAAATTTAGATAATGTGACCTCTACGCTTTTAAGGCTTCAGACAACAGAACGCGTTTTTAACGCCGCGGCGAGATTAATTTACGCGGCGGTAAGATTATTTTGATGCAACATTCTAACCGCCGCGTTAGATGACGTCAAACGGAAAGCTCTCATTAATGTCCATGACTCTTGGTTTTCATTGTCTAAACAAATGTCAATCAGCTCGGAGGTAGAATTATTGCTTTTTTTGCCGTGATAATGTCATTCCCTAAAAAGAAAAAGGATTTAAGTGCACGTAATTTACAAAAAGAGAAATTCTTTTGATATTTTCTCACATATCCCAGCCTTTAAAACTGCATAAAACACATAACGTACAAATATGGGTAATTTCAAACACATTCGATTAATTTTTCCGTTTTTTAGGATATAAAATCATAAAAAATTATTTTAAACGCGCCGCGTCATAAAATAATCTGTAATTTTTCACAACCCCGCGTTTCACCGCCGGCCGCGTTCAAACGCCGCGGTGAATTCAAACGCGATCTGTGTGACTGGGGAAATGTTATTCAGTATATTACAACGCGGCGGTAAAACGTGACGTTAAAACGCGCTCTGTTTGACGAGGCCTTTGGCGCATTTTTTGTACTCGTGCAATTAGAAAATACGACAAATACGATTTTGAACTGAGAAAATATACGATTCTCAGACAATATCCATAACAACACTGCCTAGCCATGTACGCATTGGTTGCTATGGACGTGGAGTTGACTGCGATTGTTATTTATTTCATTCATACTCGCAACTCGCATCTCCCATGGCCGCCGCATACAACCCTAAGTCCCAAACCGATACGGCATAGAATATGGAACTTCAAGTCGTTCGTAACAATACTAATAATAATAATATTAAAAGAAACCATTGTTGAGAAAGAGAACGCACTGGGGACTGGGGCTGTGATGGGTATCCATCTACACTGCTTTCCATGTGTACGGTATACGTATACTCAACCCACCCACCCAAGCAGAGCTGGTAATCGAGGAATCAACCTTAATTTCTCGTTGATTAGATAGCATATGTCTTTAATTTCTTCTAAGCTCAGCCTCTGGAAGGAGCAGAAAAATAAATGATTTAAGACTTTATAGATTGGCCAAATCCATTGAATGAAATAGGAGTTTGAGTTAGGTAATGTTAGAATAAAAAAGTTTGCAACCTCTTTTTCAACCTTCAAAAGACGAATTTTGAAAAAAAGCCAAGATTCAATGATTTTCTATAAATATACTAAACTTCAAGCGTATACGACCAACGGTTCGTGGGTAACAGAAAAACCTCTATAAAAGGGTTAGGGAGGGTCGTATCGAAAAATCTTACAAATCTACACAGCTAGAGGAACATATCCTAAAAGTTTCATGAACCAACGATAAGCCAATCACGCTACTGTTTTATGTATATAGATTTAGATTTCTATACGGGGAAAGTTTCGCTGGTTACGTAAAATGTAGGGTCGTAATGAGCGTTGTAACATGCAGTTTAAAACAGACATACAGCAAGCAGGTATGACGAAACGGCAGGCAAAGATAGCAATATATAATGTTTGGTTATCATGAAGGAGCAACACAAAAATGAAACTGAAATTATTGCCCAATTGCGCCTTCCTTTGAATAATTCCAAATAAAATCTCGTTCCATAAACATGACGAAAGTAAGTTGTATAGAAGCCTGGCACCCATATCCCTCGTCTAACCATAAAAAGGACTTTACGCAAAATCAGTTAAATAGGAAATAAGGTTTGTTTGTTAATTTCACTAAAACTATCGCCAGATCGCACGTCTTTGGTGTCGAAATGTTGAATCTTTCTACAGTAAAACCCTGATAAGTGCGTCTCGCTTAAGTGCCCAACCCGCATAAGTACCTTCCTTTTTAAAACCAAAATTCTGAGGACTTTTTTCATATAAAACTCATCTTATAAGTACCTTTCGCTTAACTACCTTTCCCGTTTAATTGCGTTTTGTTTTGTATATCTACTTTTACAGCCGTATTATTCACTCGGTTTAAAAACGAGGTTAAAACGCCTTTAAACCAAGAAAATAAACCTGACAAAACCATACGCCTTTAAACCTGAACAATTTAAACCTGCCTACGTAATATTCACTCGGTTTACCTGGTTTAAGCTTTTGGTTTATATGGTTTATTTTAAGTACTAAAAACTAGTTTAAACCTTGCGTTGACAGTTCGGACAAAGTATGCCTGTTATTATGAAGGTTTGAGAATATTCTGAAGTGTTTCAATTGACTTTTAGTTGTGGTTTTCATTTATTTTACAGGAAACCATTCGAAAATTTATAAAATGGCTACACGAAAGGCAATTAAATAAAACGCTTCTTCCTGGAGCCGGAAGTATTCACGGAAATCGACGTCGTCAAAATCGTCGACTTTAGCACGTCTGTCTATATATGCGATAAGGTCGTCGAATCGCACGTTCCACCTGACGCACGTCTTCCTCTTCAACTTCAGACAAACATTTGAGTGAATATAATGAAAACTGATTTAAACCTTCAGAAAAACTATATTTGAATCGAACTGGTTTATCTGGTAAAAGGTTTAAAAAATTACGTTTATAAGATTTAAATCGAGGGAATAATACGGAATTACAAATTTGTATGGTTTAAATTTTGTTTAACCATACAAATACGGTCTAAATTAAACCACTTTTTAAACCAAGTAAATCATACAGCCTTTAGCGCTTCCTTGAGTTTCATAAATAGTACAAAGTTTTCTTTTTAAAGGTTACCGATACCAGTCAGTTAATGTTATGTATTTTATTATTTTTTAAAAAAAATTAAATGCTTTTTCGTTACAAAAAAAATATTTTTTTATTTTTTACTTGTTACAAAAAAAATATTTTTTTATTTTTAACCTGTTTATTTAAAAAATATTTTATTTTTTTATAAATTTAGAGATAAGTGCCTATGTGCCATAAGTAACTATCAAAACGGTGCATTTAATGTGAGGCACTTATCCGGGTTTTACTGTAGTCCGAAGTCAGATTCCCTTCATTCTTACAAATTTGCCGCTTTCCAAGTATGTCTGGCTTTATTTTTGCAATTTCTACTTTTTTAAGCTACCTCTAGCTTAATATTTTGACAAACCTTCAACCCTCACAACAAAAGACTAATCGGCAGTTTCATGTCCTAAAAATCTGTTAACAAAAATCCTTGAATCAGAATAGATGCCCTCCTGCTTATCCCTCTCCAATTCGCTATAACTTTCATTTTGGAGGACTTAAGCAAAATGCAGCCTTATCTTCTCGCTTCTATCCCCTGCAGCAGGATTCGCATCTGCATTGTCTATGAATTTACGATGCATACGACCAAACTATTACGTGAGAAGATAAGAAGAACTATAAGGGCAATGCCACTAACCATAAATTCCACTTGCTAATGCAGGACACCGGACCAAGGAAGAAAGTTTTAATGAAAACCAAAGGCCTCGCACAAGTACGAGTATCGTAGCGCATAACGTAATATGCAAAAATGCTTTTAAATAAGCCATTCGCCGCGCACTCAGGTAGTGGAAAGTTTTAACTTAATAATTAACAAGGATACTCCAACCACACACATCCGGCAACGACAAGTAACAGGTATATACAACTCCCCAAAAAGCTTTTAAAAGCCTCCCGCCACCCGTTCCTCGCGTACATACTTCCAATTGAAAGACAGTTTGTTATAAACTTGTGCACTCAAATCAAAATTAATTTATACAACGCGGATGCCGCATAAATGTTATCACTCCAGAAACACACTTTTTCCCCCCTCTCGCCATTTGCACCCCCACTCAATCTATTTCTATATAATATGCAAATGTGTGTGTTTATAGTTTGCTTTGAAACAACTAAATTAAAAGAATGACAAGTAGTTGGGAGGGTAGATGGCACGGCAGCACACTCCAAGTTACACGACTCCTCAATAAACATCTTGGCACTCTCTAGTTCGCACAGCTGCCGCTACGAAAAAACGGAGCGTGCATATAGTACTTAAATGTAAGTACCAATTCATAATTCACACCACCTGACAACGTGACCCAGTTTTATTGAACTGTGTGTGTGGATGGGTGGGTGGATGCGCCAGCATTTTTCTACACCCATTCACCACGCCCAGCATCGCCTCCTCAGCCGCTCAGCGTCGCACACATAAAGTTGGCTTGACTTGGCGTCTTATGTTGCGAAAACAACAGAGGCAAAATAAAAACAGACATCTGTCAGGAGTCAGTCAGGACGTGTGGCGGCCAAGTAGAAGAAGTTACTCCCCATTCAGTGCACCGCATTTAATTTCTACTATGGGCCACAAAAAGTTTTCAACGAAAAAACTTTGCGCTGCAATGGAACTGGAGCAGGAAGAAGGACGCCCGGCGGCGGTTGTGTGAGTTGCGAGACCTCAGCTCGATGCCTTCCCCGTGCTATAAAGTGAAGAAGAAGCGGGATACTTCTATATATAGGTTGAATAGTTCTTAAGCTCCTCGCTAGCTATTATAACATTTTATGGCAATTGCGTGACGGATAGAATGTTTTCAACTGGCTTTGCTTGGATTGGGTGGCGAACTGGCGATGGGGATGGTGGCGTTCAATTTGAATATTCCCGATAAATACACACGGTGTATATGAGGTGTTGTAGACAAACTCCTCTGCGTGTATGTGTATAGTCTTATGTGGCGAAGGTATAGCGTATAAATGGAGAAGACAAAAGGTGATTTTAACAAATTCTCGATGCTCTGGTTATTATTATATTTTGCATGTCAAGTTCAGAGCAAAAGCGGGGTTAACGCAATAAAGGCAAGTTTACAGCATGTAGGACTCAATATATATAAAGGTAGTGTTGAGGCTTTTGTTGCCAACCCAGATATAGTCGGCACCATCCAATTTACCCATACACCAGCGGCAGACCCCACTTCGCCGTTGTCGTCGTTAATTTATTGATGCATGCACAATTACGAGCGAGGGGTGGAAAATGGGAGAGCAAATTCAATGGAACTGTCGAGACAATGTATCTAACGAAGTGGAAAAGTTCACTTAAGAACCAGCACGAGTTCAAGGCAGACACAATTCTGAGGATTTTATTATTTTTCTTTTCAGTTGCCAAGTGTACTTGGGGAACTTGTGGAATGATTTAAAGATAAAGTTAACAGGTAGGAGGGCGACATGTTGATTTTTTAATAGCGATGGGGATGGACGACAACAAAATTGTATACAACAGCAATGCGCACTTGAACACTATAAAAAAAAGGAGGGGTTTTCAAAGTAAGGGTCCGGCGATGTTTCTAAACAACTTGAGGGGTAATATTTACTTTCAAAAATTAACCACAATTACAAATTAAATTTAATAACGTCAAAAAGTATAAAATGAGAGTCATTTACATTTCACACTCTTGCTCTCTTGGTTCCATTCAGTGAGTGAGTACAGGAACTGTAACCGTAAGGAAGTTTTTATTTACCGGCGAATTTATATGAAAATTCCAGAAAAGTTGATTGAAGAATCGTTGGCGATTCGCCAAAAACCCACGCGAAGGAACAAGATGCAAACATTTAGAGGAAGATTATGCGAATTTTGAAACGATTTGCAGTTTACATAAACAATTTAGTAGAAATACCGTAAATATGCGTACCAACAGCTTTATGTACTTGATTTGAATTCTTAAATGGACTCTTGGTCTCCGGGTACAGGTTTCAATTGTTATTATCATACGAAATGATAACATTTATCTGAACATTTATTTTTCATCGCCACAGTTCGCACAATAGGCGTGCTTCTATGAGCTTCGATCTCAGCAAAGCGAAGTAATGGTGCATTTACACGGTCACACATTCGAAACACGAATAAAAAGATGCCCAATAATAAATAGACGGGTGACTGAAAGGGACTACCTAACACGAAAAAATACGAGACACTTTTTTGGTCGGCCATCTTGTTTACGTGGTGGGAATTATGAGAAAGCTATGCATGTTGATATTTTTACAGCGATGGTCTGCTATGAAACAAAATGGCTTCCGGAAGTTATGAGCGGACAACTATTTTTTTATTTAGTATACCTAATTCATTGATAAATTGTTTAAATTTACTAAAACCAATTACCTACCACACTCATTTGTCATAAGTTTCATGTGCCTGCATAAATGCTGGTCGCCGGAACTCGTATTCATTTCCGCTCGTCATATATAAAATCATGGATAGAAGTTCCATGAAGCTTTATGCGCCTGAATTGTGATCTCATTCTTACGCCTTTATAAAAACGTATCTCTCTGTCGCGCATGTGTGATGTTGTAAATGCAGTTTAAAGTAGGCAAATGCGGAAAGAAAAACGGTTCAAGTCACATTTGCGCTTGAATGGTATAAACTGGTAAAAAATGTCGTTTGTCTCGACTTTTAGTGTGCAGTTTGATAGTAATTGCGTGCTGAAAATCCTACTTTACATTAAGGGTATTCACTTAATCTCATAATTTTATGCAGCTCGTACATTTATAAATTTCAGCGGTGCTTTATGTGAACCCCCCTCGGAAATGTCATTACGTATTTCGCGTAAATCGACTGTCAAGTCTCTTGTCAAACTCAGCTGTTCTTAGACTTCCCAAAATTATCGATATGCCGAAAGCAAATTTTTGATGAAATTGGCAGTAAAACAAAGTCAAATACATATTTTCATCAAGTGTACTTTTATAATAATCGGTTGACATAATTTTATTGATTTCCAGGCCAAAAACAACAAAACGAAAAAAAATTCACACGACCGCTTGCCCAGTTTGACATTTGAAAATTTGCGTAATTTTCCGCAGTCGATTTCCGAGTCAAATTGATCGCGGAAAATTAAGAGGCCTGCGTAAACTATTCTTCATACAAAATCTGACAGTTCATTTACGAGTTTACACAGTTTATGAGGGTTTTATGCGTTTAAGTGAATACCCTTATTGCTTTGCTGAAAATCCTCAAAAAATCTAGCCTTATAACAAGCGAAGCGTATTCAACTGTCAGATATAACATTTGTTAATTCAAGTTAGGGTGAGATGGCGTTTCGACTTATTTACATCAAGTTTGACACTCATTGAAGATTGAAAAAGCTACAACAATCAATTTATGTCGTTTTCTCTGTTGAAATTCAATGTACCCAGACCACGTTCGCGATATATTCATCTAGGAGAACGCATTCGCCCGATCGATGCTTGGTTGTTCTGTGAATATGTGGTAAAAATCCGACCGCTCAAAAAAGGTTATTGAAGGTTATTAATGAATAATTCATAAACATTTTTCTTTTCCATTGCACATGAGATCAATTTCAAAATATATAAAATAAATTAAATTTTATAAAATCTGTTTTTCTGTTAACTTTAAATAATATTTTGCTGAACATGGAGGCTGGTTTAAGATGACCTGAAATGGCCTATTCTGTTTTCATCACAAAATGGGAACCAAGTAGGGTCCCATTTGGCGGTTTGTAGTGCAAACTTATAATTTGTTAGGGGAGACATCGTTTTTGTGACTTTTAATAATCACTCGAGGTAACATTGTACAACGGCGGACATTTTAAGCAGAAATTGAGCAGTTTTTGCTACATAGAAAAAAATATAAGACATCTATATCATAGTGTTTCAAAAAAGAAGATCTTCCCTTTTTGTTATAAATAATAGTTTAATAGTTTAGGAAGGGGACCCAACTACAATTCGATTCAAAACGGACCGAAATTGACCGAAGGGTGACTTTGGATAATTTTCAACATGTTGCCAATTTGTATCTTTTAGTTTTAAAAATCGAGAGATTTAACGACGTCCTGTGCCTGAATCGCTGCATTCGTGAAGATCTTCCCTTTTTGTTATAAATAATAGTTTAATA
Organism: Cheilosia pagana; assembly: GCA_936431705.1. Lineage (NCBI taxonomy): Eukaryota > Metazoa > Arthropoda > Insecta > Diptera > Syrphidae > Cheilosia > Cheilosia pagana. Next base: position 87,095,922 of record OW386166.1, on the reverse strand, counting down.
GTTTAGGAAGGGGACCCAACTACAATTCGATTCAAAACGGACCGAAATTGACCGAAGGGTGACTTTGGATAATTTTCAACATGTTGCCAATTTGTATCTTTTAGTTTTAAAAATCGAGAGATTTAACGACGTCCTGTGCCTGAATCGCTGCATTCGTGAACGAAGAACAAAACTGAAATTGACCGAAGGGTGACTTTGGATAATTTTCAACATGTTGCCAATTTTTATCTTTTAGTTTTAAAAATCGAGAGATTTAACGACGTCATGTGCCTGAATCGCTGCATTCGTGAAGATCTTCCCTTTTTGTTATAAATAATAGTTTAATAGTTTAGGAAGGGGACCCAACTACAATTCGATTCAAAATGAAGCGAAATTAACCGAAGGGTGACTTTGGATAATTTTCAACATGTTGCCAATTTTTATCTTTTAGTTTTAAAAATCGAGAGATTTAACGACGTCATGTGCCTGAATCGCTGCATTCGTGAACGAGCTATACGCTCAGAGAACTAAGTCAGTTTTGCATGCGAGATGCGAAATAAAATAAAATTCCGCCGCGTATAGCTCACTCACGGATGACACGTTGCGACCTTTCATTGATTCATTATCAATAAGGCGAAAGCGCTAAACCGATGAATAAGAAATTTGGAAACTGAGGATTATGGTGCTTAAGTGCTACCACATTGACCTAAAGCGAAAGGCTTGACCGCTTTTTGAGCCGTTTTTCTTATCCTAACAATAAAATCAAAGCTCCTTCTCACAAATCGCTGATCAAACAAACTTTTCCAACGCTATACTTGTCCGCCTCCCAATTAACCAATTTATTCCGTCTTTCTCATTGAAACAGAAGCTCCAATTTACCAAATTATACCATCCGCATGTACAATGTACTTGCCTGCTTTCATTAATATTTAATCCAATTTCGTCGCAAGTACTCCACATGTCCAAATAAGCTCAAACAAAACAAAAAAAAGACACAAGCTTGACCAAACAATCGAAAGCAATAATTTGTCAAAGTAGTGGATGGTCCTCACCGAAATCCGCCCACTCTCAGGACCCACTCAGGCTGCTGGCGACCGGCGACCGACGCCATTGGTAATTACAATTCGAAACTTCATTTCAACTTTTGCCTCTTTTTGTGTCTGTTTTATTTGATATAAATTTTTATTGATCATATCGGTCACGCAATTTGCATGAAAGTCATTGTGGATATAGAGTTGAACGGACAAAAAACACGAAAAATATTTACAAAAAGCAAATCCCCAAGGACATACCCACACTAAGCCTGGGGTACACATGAGGGAATTACATGGCAATTGTACGATTACTATGCCACTATATAGTGCATGAGATATTGCCTTTCCCAATAATTACATGGGAGAAATTTATGGATCACTTTTCCCCATCGAAAAGCGGCAGAGAAAGAAAGAGAGAGAAACACAGAGAGTAATCAGGACGAATGGGAAAATCAATACAACAGCGTTTTGGCTATTTCGAAACCACCATTTAGTGTGTGATATATGAGCAATAGAGCATGCTTGTGCAGAGGAAAGTTGTTGTTGGTTGAATGTTACAAGAAGTGTTAGCTTTTTTTGTGTGTTTCAATTCCCAAATGTTGGATCAGTTCTTTTTTCTGATTAATGATGCAAATTTTAATTGTACTTGAGAGAAATTAAAATAAACGATTTACTTTTCCAGACTTTAATTTAATTTTTTTAGCGAGGGATGGGATAACAATTTAACCGCAGGATTTGTGGCGGCATTTATCGCTGAAAATGTTCCTATTCATGCGAATGGTTTTATAGCGATAATATTTAAGGCTGGAGAAGGTAGTTATTTTCCAGATATGGGTTTTTTTATGACCGGATCTGGTATGGATGCCTACTAAGCAAGTTAGCCTCTAATGGATTAGGAGAGAGCGGCGATTGAAGTAACGCTTTCGAATAAATTTGATTTTGCGAATGAGTCAGCTAAGCCTATATGTGAAGACAACCAGAATTTATTTGTAAGAGTAAACTTTCCCATTAATCATGGAATACAACGTCGATGAAGTGACTTTAATTTTCCAAGACCTTGTTGATAGTTTCGGGATGTAGCTCATGGATTTTTTTAGATGATATTGGCCCTAAGAGCTGGAATCATTTCCGGATTGTTGGCATAACAATGGTCCTTCACGATTCCCCACAAATAAAGGGATCAAATCGCAGCTCCAATGCGGCCAATTGACATCCATAAAGCAGCTAATAACATGATTTGGCAAAAGATCGATTGTGGCATGGGCTGTGTGGCATAGCGCGGCAATCCTGCATTAACCAGAGGTCGTACCAAACCATGTCTTCAATTTTAGAAAATAAAATTGTTTAACATGGCTCTGTAACGCCCACCGTTTATCGAAACGTTGTTCCCAGCCTCATTTTCGAAGAAAAATGGTCTAATGATGCCACCACTCAACAAAATGCAACAAACTGTCACTCTCTGTGGATGCATTGGCTTCTCGACAATAACATGCGGGTTTTCCAAGCACCAGATTTTTTTGCAAATAAGTTTTCAATATTTTCCAATCTTATTCAAGCGAAAAGCGAATTATTTTGTTCCGCGGGTAGGTATGATACCAACTTCCTGTCAAGATTACGAGCAGGAAACATCTGTCAGTGTCAAAATAACCTGTCATTCAAAAAGAAACCACAAGATGGCCAACCCGTTATACAAAATTCACAAAAAATCCAATAATCTTCTTGGAAATGTGAAAATATTTATATTTACAAAACATTTGGATTTAAGTTGTTGGTAGATAAGTTTTAAGGTTTTAAAATAATTAAAAATTATTAAAATAATTAATAAATTGTGTAATCTTTTTTTAAGAATTTTTTTTAAGAAACCAAATCACAATTCATAAAAAAAAATAAGCAATTGGCGCAACATGCCCTCGGAACCTTAGACCAAGCTTCATAGAACCATTCGTTTTGTGTGATTTTTTCCTGTTTGGGACGAATGGAGAGGGTCTACAATTTTATGCCGAGTCCAAACGGGTTATTGAGAAGCTTTGTATGCTCTCGAATGTTTTTCAGACGTTCAGAAAAAACCTTAAGATGTAATTTGTGTTTAGAAATCACAATCCACTTGTTGAAAAAACTCGAGAAACTAACATCTTTTCCTTCACCTGCTTTTTAATTTGGCCTTGGTGACCTTTTTGGCTATTTTTTTATAATGGTCTCAAAGAAACGCTCGTTTCTCTGAAGTGTCGGTTAAAAAAGCTGATTTTCTTACACTCAGCGAAACCATTCTCCTTCTTGGACCTTCCTTTAAGTAAGGCCTATATCCTCTGGGACAAATGATGCGTTCTGCACTCCATCTAACAACTAGCCGCGCAATGAAATTTAACACCAAGAACAATATAAAATAAAAACCGGAAACGGAACAAAGCTCATATGTAGATATACACAAAATTCACCAAAATTGTGAAAAGCAATACCAAAAATACACAGAAAAAGAAGTAACAGGCCATCTAATTTTCCGGACCTCAACAGTACGGCTCCAACTGACGATCAAAAACGAATTTTAAAATGTTACAACTCCCTATTATTTTTAACCCCGTTTTCCCCTACCACAAAAACTTGGCTAATGGATACAAAATCTGTTTGATGGTGCCTAAGGATCCACACCTTGCAAAACTCTGTTTCTTCTTTCATATCAATGAATAAGGTCGACAAACAATAATATTTACAGCACATACATTTACAGAGATGAGCAGTTGATTAACTAATAAACAGGCCAGTACACTCGAAATCGCGTATCCCTCCAACTTACCACCGTTTTATACGTAAAATTCACACCTATCTGCAGGCATCTCGTGGCCTCAAGCAACAAAAACAAAAACTCTTTTCATCTTACAAGTTATAAGCCGTTTTAAATGTAAAACAAAAAATCCGCAAAACATCACAAAATATTACTCATTCAAAACAAGTCAGGTCACATGACATTTAATAAACTCCAAACATCATAAGCCGCACATAAAGCAAAGTTACATCCGCCTCTGGACATGGATCTGCGATTGTCAGAGGCACACCCACTTTCAAAGGAAATGTCAAAATCACACATTTTCAATTATGTTTACATTCGCGCTAACAATAATCTAAATATCAAGTGCCTGAAGAAATGATGGTCGTTCTCACCGCCTGCGTCTGTGGGGAATCAATACACCAATGTGTAAAGTTAGAACCTCATCTACCCACACCAAAGTCAGTTCCTGCTACAACTCTGGCCAAAGGCTGCATTCAAATTTATTCGTTTTCATTGTCTCCCAATGGAGTGGGAGCTGATTCCCCCATGTTCTTATATGTAATCCAGAGTGCAGCTGAAACTTTTGTTGCCACTTTGTCACCAGACATCATGATATGACAACACTGCCGCTGCTGCTGATGATGATGATGATGGTGAGAGTTTCGAGGACCTGTCTCAAATATTCGGTCTTGAGTCTGTCTAACTCAATTCGGAACAGCAAAATATCTAAGAAAACGATGACAAGGAGGCGGGGGAGGGGGTTGGTAGTACGCCGCGTCGTTTAAGAAAACCCATTAGCGACAAAAGTTTCTTTCTGCCAAGTCCAAATATTGTGCTGAATGAGTGAATGCATTTGTGTTGAGTATTTGAAAGCCACAGGCGTTAAGGGCGCTGTCGCTTCTTATATCCATGATAAGGAATTTGCAAAACCAGGCAGCGCACACAGGAGTTTCTCTATTAAGTTTAGTTGCCGAAAAGTTCATTCTACATATATAGCGAGACCGGCACACGCAAAAGTCACAAAAAGCCAAACACTTAAACTTGTGTATGCGAATCCTTTTGACAGTGTATTAAGGCTAAATATGCCGAGTCCCGTTGTTGGTTGGATGAAGTTTGTATGCGCCTCTTGTGTATATCGCAGCCGCCTTTTGCGAAAAGATTGAGGCTGCTTTGCTGTTTCAGATAGGAAGCAGACGTTGATGTTGAATGTACTATAAACTATACCAAGTATCGCATCCCCTGGGATGAAAAGGCAATTTAAGAGAAACTATACAAGTTTTTGTCCTTCTCTGCGGACTTGTAGTGGTGGCTGGTGCATGGAGGCACATGAGTAGATTAGAGGGCTGCGCGTGGGGAACGCTTGCTTGATGTTTGTTTGTTTTTTTTTTTCTTTTTTCGAAGGATTGGGAACAATAAAGGAATTTCTTTATGAATTTAAAGGGATGTGCATTCGTTGGTAAGCACTTGTGCATAAACGCTTAAGAAGGCGTGGATGTTTTGTTTATTTGATAGCTGACGTTGATATGTTTTCAAATTCTTGTACTTATGGTGCATAACATATAATGGAATGATAACGAAGTCTGGCGATACCGTTTCGTCTTGCATATAGAAAATCAGGATATGCCCGAAAAAGTTAAAGACTTAAAGATATGTTGTTGTACCCCGTGAAGATTGTGATGTCACGTAGGGGATGCTGTTGTGTTATTTTCTGATCATTTGTTGATTAGATTAACTGTACGCACTTAAAGCAAGATATCTCTTATGAGCTGCCACTGAGGATCACGGTGTCCGCTCGACGAACCGCATTTCATTTTCTTTATGAAGTTTTTGATCTCCACAGTTCAACAGACATCGCTTAATGTATGTGAAAATGAAATGAACGACTGGGTCGCACGAAACTTTCCCATTCATCAAAAGTTTGCTTGAGCTTTTATGTAAATGTCAATTGGTAGGTAGCTGAAAAGTTCATAAACCGTGGATATATGAAATATAAGTGTTAAATAAAATCCACTTTTGGCTTATTCATCTGGTGTGATGTTTTGTTATTTACTATTGTTATTATTCATAACATCTTACACGTTACAAGATTTTTTTGAATGCAAGGACAAGCTCTTCTGTTTTCTGTAAGGTCGTACCTATTCTTATTTCTGACGAAGGGTTGGGTTTGGGTAGTCATTTTGCAGAAGCTCTTTAAAGATGACATTTTTTTTTTAAAAACTAAGTAAGAGAGATACAGTATGCTGATGTTTTCCTTAATCTTAATATGTAATTTGGTCAAAATCGTTAGAGCGGTTCTTTGAAAACTATGCAAACAAAATATGTAGTTAAATATTTCAATGTTTTTTTTTCGAAAAATACTATTACTTAAAAATTATGCTTAAAACTGAGTATAAGGTATTATTTTTTAAAGTTTTTCCCAAATCGAAAATAAAATGGTGTTTTCGAGATATGAAAAGTTTTTAAAAGCAGCGTTTTTGGTGATTCGAATGGAAATATTGAAGGACGCAACCATTTTAAGAACATCAATTTTACTTCAAGTACCTATGCATTTTGGTCAAAATCGTAGGGCGGGTTTCCAATATGCGCACTAAGCAAACATTTTTTTTCCAGCTTAAAATGTCCTAAAAAACATAAATATAATATTTTTTTTTTTAGGAAATTAAATTGTTCTTTTATAATTTTTTTTTTTATTAAATAGTCTGGTATTTAAAGTATGGGGTGCGTGGCTTGGGGTATTTAGCAGTATGTATAATATTTTCAGTCAAAAAAAAAAAAAGATAAAATTAACCTTAATTGTTATGCACTTTTCAGTGAAAATTGAAAACTTTAAAAATTAAAAAAAAATAGAAAAAAAGTTTCCGCAGAAAAATTCTTCTACAGTACATCTTAGAATAACTCAATTTAAATAAAAAAAAATAAAAAAAATGAATTTGCTTAGTGCGCATATTGGGAACTTCAGCCAAATTCGTTTATCAAGTTGGTAAAATGTAGAAAACCAAACACTCAAAATATGCTCGTTGGTTAAAATCCATTTTACGATAATTTAGAGAAATACTGAGTTTGCAATCAACTTAGAAATTACCATATTACCCCAAGTCCTAGGAATAAATTTTTGTTACGATCGTTTTGATCATTTTTAAGATAAATCCAATTTTCAAAAGGTCCGTTATTTGAATTTTGAGCAAAAAACTTGGTACGTAGCCAGGTTACCATCACACACCTAAACTCAAATATCAGTTTTGGTTGGAATCGTTATAGCCGTTTTCATGAAAACTATAGGAAACCAAATTTAAAAACAAGACATTTTTTCAAAAAAAAAAAAATACAAAAAAGTCCATTGAACGATTTAGAGAAAAACTGAGTTTGCTATTATATTACAAATGGCAATATTACCTTAAGAATGATTTTTTGTTTCAATCGCATGGGCCGTTTCTGAGAAAGGTCAGATTTTCAATAGAAATTTTTGAAAGAAAAACTGCACTGAGTATGCAGCTACGTTAACCCGACCTACCTAAGCTCAAATATCAATATTGGTTAAAATCATTAGTTCTCTTCGAAAAAAGCAAACTTGTTTATAACCGTCATATGGGTAGTACGGTTTAAAAAAAATTTCGCCAACAACTGTAAGCCCAGAAACTCCAAATCCAAAGATTGAAACAAGCCGTCTAGCCGTTAAGGCTGTACTTTTTTAATTTTGGTGGGGGCAAAACCTCCATTTATTTGGCCTAATACAAGCTTTGATAATGGCTTAAAACTAAACTAACTAACTTAAACTAACTTAAACCTACAACTTAAATCGAGTACTTATAGCTAGGACTTAAGGCTGGCGATGGTGATCGAAGAGACAGGAACAATGGAGATTCCGAAGGTTATTGTAAAAGGAGATAAAGTTGTAAAGAGACATGCAGTAGATGGAGCCTGAGATCTTTTAACGAAGCCAAGTGATGAGCTTGCTTTAAGAATTGTCTCATCAATATGCGAACGGAAATTAAGTTCCCTGTCGCCTAATATTCCAAGGTCGCGAATAGAATTAACGATGGATAGAGATCGGCCGTGGAGATGGTAAGTTCGAGGAGGAGACTTGTTGCACTTACGTGAGAAGGTAAAAGATTGGCATTTTGTGACATTGAGCTCCAAACAGTTTTTGAGGAACCAGGTGGAAAAGTTGTCTAGATCAATTTGGAGAAGGTTAGAGTCATGTTGTAAGGAAATGGGTTTGAAAAATTTAGTATCGATAGTGCTGAGTGTTGAATGACCTCTTCAAGATCGCTAATGGTTAGGATGAAGAGAAGTGGTCCTAGATGACTAAAAGGGGTCGACAGGACGGACCTAAAGCGAAAGTAGTCAATTTGAAAAGGATTTACTTATGCGATATTTTATCAAAAGCTTTACTGAAGTCAGTTGTAACGATGTCGACTTCTTTACCACTTTCTAAGGATGAGAGTGCAGAGGTAGGTAAGTGGGAGAAATTAAAGACTTGCACTTAAGGCTTCGTACAAAATACTTTCAAGAAGTTTGGGTAAATGCGAAAGTTTAGCTATAGGTCGATAGTTAGTTACTTCGCTTTTTAATCCCTTTTTGTTAACTGATGTTATGTAGACTTCAGGAGAAGTCGGAAAGACGGGCAGAATTGCGAGGCCCACTATTTTATTTCCAACTTATGTCAGAATTGATTAAAATCTCGAGGTCGAAATTTTGTACGAAATTTCTTTCTCTTACTACGTACCTACACGAAAAAGTTAAAAATGAAATGAGCTACAGCAGCCTTTCGGGTACTGACGGATTTGTCTCAGACTCTTCCTCATATCAGCAGCTCTTGGAATAGGACCCAACACATAGACCCAGTGGTTAGAACTTAAATACCAAAATCTCCCATTAAGGTGAGCTTTTTCCACTGCCTCTCTATTGTTTTAAATGCCCCAACTTATCGCACAGTTTCCATTTTAAGCCTTCGTTAGTGTGGTGGGGAAGCTTCTTTAATGCTTCAAATATCCGTTGGACCTTTTTTGATCCAGCTTTAGCATGTATATATTTTCCTTTCGGTGTCACATTAAGTCAATTAAATCAAACAGGTTTACACTGTCGTCGGCATGCCAAGGCTGTTTTCAACTGGACCACATCTCGTGAGAAGTTTCTTATAAAGATGTAGCTAGGACATTTTCACTTCATTTAAAAAATAACTAGATCTGAATCTGCTATTTAAAAGAGAGAATCCGTCCAGGTATCGTTAAAGTTTGTATTTTCTTGTAAAAAGAACCAACTCAATCTAGGTCGGGTTAACATTAAGATTTGGGTTATGTTCTTTTGCTATAGAGCTGCCTTAAAGTTGAACCTCTAACCAAACTCTACAATTCAAAAGACTTAAACCCAGCGGTTCACATTCAAGTGTCTCAACGTCACTGAAGGATCACTATCAATGGATTTCTGCATAATTAATTGTGGATACATTTAAGGTGACCTTTGCATATATGTTGAGTGGGATATAGGTCAAAGATTGATGGGTGTGATTGTATGAAAGGCTGCCACCAGAATGGTTCCACACGCACCACTTGTGCCCGCTGGTTTTTGAGTGCCTACAAAAACTGAATATTTAAAATCAAGCAGCTTCGCTAAAATTGATTACAAGCAAATTACAATAACTCATAAAACACCATTAATTTAACTTAAGGACACCGGTAAGGACAAACGCGTCATTGTCGATATTGCAAACTAATCGCCAGCTCATTTATAACGTAAAATTATTTTTTCATTAAACTTGTAAATATGTGATGGATGGTCGTAAATATATGAATGGACCCACATAGTAGCTGTTTACTATGCTCCTCCAAAGGAAATGAAAAAGGACTCTGCCAGCAAACTATTAGTCAACTGTTCTCGTTTCGCTGCTCTCCGTCATCCATTCCATTTTGCATGTGACGCGCTAGGAAGAAAGAACGAGCCTTGGGCAATATTTTTTTTCCTTTCGCAAGTATTGATTTCGTCGTTCTACATGACTTCTGATATACGTATACTATGGCACGCAGGATAACTCTATTCCACCCACTCTTGCGGATGAGACTTTCAAATATTTTAATATAATATGCTTGACCTGTATTTTCGTTGGTTCAGCACTCAAGATTGTGAAGGATATACAATCGGGTTGCGCCCTCCTGCCAATCGAATTAAAATTAATTAAACAAACATAGCTAGATAGGAAAATGTCCCGCACCGATCAATACATAATGGGGATGGAGCTAAAGGATGTTTTATGTTGACGTCAAAAGTCGGCTTTTTGTATGAAGTATGCTTACGATTAGGGTCATTTTGCGTACGCATTGACGACAGTCTCAAAGCTGTCCATAACAGGATCACATCAATGTGTAGTGCACACAGACACACCTCGGTCAGAGCATATATGCGATTGAAATGTGACCGACAATTTGATGGCGTTGAGGCTTAATTATGCGTCTGATGGGCTTTATTTACAGCACTAATTAGATTCCTCTTTTTTTTTAGGGGGAGTCAGGCTCATCTGATTGAATGAAGAATCGGATTAAGGATAATGATGATGTGATGACCGACAAAGAGTTGAATGGTTTTTGATGGCCTCGTAATGATGGTGCGCGCATCAGTCTGTTGCCAGGCCATTAAACAGCCATTTAATTAACATTAATCATTTGCTGGGTAAACGATTTGACTTTATTTAATAAAGTTAATCGTTTGGTCCTGAGTTTCCTTTATTTGAATTTGGTATACCTACATTTTTTGTTGTCTGTGTTTTTTTTTTAATATTTTTTTGCAGACAAGACAGGGGGCATGTGAATTTGCAAATCCATTAGTAACCCAGACGGCAGGGTTGTTGTAAGGATATTTATGCCAGTGGGTGGTCGTCGTCGTCGTCGTCGTCTGGTGTGGAGTCGGTGAACCGAGGCACAAGGGAATTAAAGTTGAATTGTGATGCACATGTAGTCCGGGTGGGGGCATGTTTAATACATTTGAACAACATCAAGGACAGTTGTTGTCTGCACTTAGTGGGTCGAACTTTTGGCACATTCCTAATCGTCTTCTTGGTGGCTGGGGGTCGTTTCCCATTCCGGTGGGAGATTGTCATACAGTGGGGGTTTTTCAGGCGAGAGGGCACATAATTTAAAACGTTGTTTGATGCGCAGTTTTTACCTGAGTGTGGTAAAACAGTGAGGGCTAAAGGATGGACATTTTTTTTATTCGATTCAATGGTGACTGCGAGGTTTTGAAAAATTCGCAATCCCTCTAAATGGAAAATAAATGCGTACACATTTTGACGGCTTTGGACAGCAAAATCTGTGTTTTAGACATCTCTTAGCTGTGTATACCTAGAGCCATCAGACATTAGTTTGACAAAGGATTGCTGGCACAAGCATCTGGAAAAAAAATTGGCGCTGCAAAAAATTAAAAAAATGGCTCAAAAACAGCAGGCAGAACGTCCATTTTCCGGAGAAAAAGAAAAGAACCGCAAGATCAAGGAAGAAGAGAGGTCCGACTATAGGTACATTGTTTGGAAGTTTCCTTTGGTGAAAATGTACAAATAATGTGACAAAAATGCAGACTGTTTAACCATGAAGACGATCTAAACTCCATGGTCAAATTTCCGTTCACCCGACTCAAGCAGAGTAAGCATAGAAAAATTTAAACTTTAATCCTGCAAAAGGATTATTAAGTTAAATCTGTAAAATTTGTTCGTCCTTTGAAAACATTCTTCTTTTTCTTAGATCGCAGTAAAGAGGCTAAGACCGCTCTTCTAATGAATTGGAAAATACACAGGGCTGGCATTCCGAAGCACATTCCATCGACAACCTGGGTAGTGCAATGTCCGATTTTGCCGTAGAATGACAGCTACGCAAAACCAAAGTTTTTATGCCGACTTTTGATGTCTCAAAAACATTTTTACCATGCGCACTTAAAAGAATTGTAACCTTAACAGACCTTGAGCGTTTTTTCTCCAGTTTTGTGTAGTGTTTTTCATTTTCCAAAAGGCGCTGGCAACATGCTTAAAAAGTTTAGATAAAACGTTTTGTTAACATAATTAGAGCGATTGATGACAATGATGACTTTTGACATGAAAATTCCCAAACTGAAAGCACAAAGTTCCCTTTTTTCACGCACTATTCCAAAAACTGTTCACTCTTTCCGAACACAACCACAAATCATTGAAATAAAATTTGTTAAACTAAAATTTCCAAAAGAGACCACAAGTGATTTGTTTGCTTTAAAAGTGCATGAAATTCGCAATTCATTCTGATCAAAAAGTTAACATGTTTACTTTTCCGAATAAAGCAATTTTAGGAAGTTTGTTTCTGTCGTCTTCTTTTGAATTTTATTTCTTCTTCTGACCAGAATCGATTTAAGGTTGAGCTGCTTAAACAAGAAACGCAAAATATCATTTATTTGTTCTTTTTCTAAACCGAAGAAGTTACAAATTCCCACGATCTGGCACCACTGGCAACAGATACCCTACGAAACCTAATTTTTGCTAATATTTGCTTAGATTTTGGAAACAGAGAGAACCGAAAAATGCACCTTTCAAAACGAAATAGGTAAAGGAGTAGTTATCAACGGTGTTTTAGGACTTTCTCTTTATTTTTCCCACGAAATGTAGTAAATTTTCCGTTTTTCCTTTTTGACCAACTCAAATTCCATCGATACTTTTTTATAAAAATTTTAAAACTCTCTTGAGTCAAATTTTTATTGTATGAAAAGAAAGACACATTAAAAATTAAATTTACTTTTAGTAGATACTTATAAAAATAAAAATTACTGTTTGTTAACATACTAAATTTATTATTATTTTTTGGAACTAGAAAAATTGTTAAAAGGGGATTTACATGAGTTATTTTTTATGGGCATTTGGTGTGTTGATAATCAAAGAGAAATGCAAATGTCTCGCCTAAAATTGAAAGTTGAATGCTATTTCTAAGATTCCTTAAATTGGCACAAATTTGATGCCACATAAAAGGGATAAATCCCACGATCTGCAACACTGGTTAAACCCCAACAATATGCAACGACTTCTTATACTACACAATTTGACTTGAATGCCCAAAGTATACAAAGAAATAAATTTTTCCAAACAAAAGTTTAAAAAAAACTGCATGATTTTCCAATAGTGATTAGCAAAAAATATAACATCTACTGTATTTGAATGCCTTGAGTATACATGACTCAATTCCATGCCTGTATATGACAGAATTCACATCTTTGTTGATACATCGACTTCTTTGTGACGACTGACGACCTCGACAGGGGGATGACGTACGCATCTTTTAATATATACCTTTCAACGCCCAGCAGGACATCTCGTACATTCCTTGCAGGAGATAACTGCTTTCGAAACCGGGTTACCAATAAGCCTTGAAGAACTGAATCCGTAGGTTAAAGATATTGAGAATTTTCTTCATGTGTTCGGTTTACAGATTGTGCCCCAGTTTTCAAAGCGCATAGGGCATGGCGATGGCACACAAATACAGATCTAATGGTATGTTTATAAAGGGGGATTTTTTAGCTGGTTTGGTTTTGGCAACACTGGTTTTGACAGCTGACGTGTGTTTAGTACCTTGTGTCACTGTCAAACAGCTTCAGTTTGGTTTGCAATTTAACCATGGATCGTCTTACAAATGAACAACGCTTGCAAATTATTGAATTTTACTATCAAAATTCGTGCTCGGTTCGAAATGTTCATCGCGCGCTGCTTCCATTTTATGGACGAAGCTCATTTTTGGCTCAATGGGCACGTAAATAAGCAGAATTGTCGATTTTGGATTGAATATCAGCCAGAAGCATTGCAAGAGCTACCAATGCATCCAGAAAAAGTCACAGTTTGGTGCGGTTTATGGGCGGTGGCATCATTGGACCGTACTTCTTCAAAGATGATGCGAATCGCAGCGTTACTGTCAATGGTGAACGCTACCGAGCGATGATAACAAACTTTTTTTTGCCCGAAATGGAAGTTCTTGACTTGCATGATATGTGGTTTCAACAAGACGGTGCCACATGCCACACAGCACGCGAAACAATGGCGCAATTGCGAGGCGAGTTTGGTGAACAGTTAATTTCACGTTTCGGGCCGGTCAATTGGCCGCCTAGATCGTGCGATTTGACACCATTAGATTATTTTTTGTGGGGGTATGTCAAGGCTAATGTGTATAGGGACAAGCCCTCTTCGATTGACGCACTGGAAGCCAACATCCATGCGATCATTCGTGAGATACCGGCCGATATGTGTGAAAGAGTATGCCAAAATTGGACTCAGCGGATGGACTACCTGAGACGCAGCCGCGATCAACATTTGCATGAAATTATCCTTAAACATTAAATTGCAAGGTTCAAACTATCGATTCAAATAAATATTTCATTCATTTTTTCGAATTTTTTGTGTTTTTTTTTTTAAAAAAGTTCTAAACCTCTTAAAAAATCACCCGTTACATTTATACACAAAGGAGGTTGGAGGAGTACACTAAAATCAAATGTCTCCTTTTTTTCTTGTCACTGAAGGGTAAAAGAGATAAGGAAAAATGTGACACTCTCGGGGAAGATATTCTCCATTAATTGGAATACTTTTTTAATTACAAACATTTTTGCGTCAAAAATACATGTCCGCTTTGCACTCACAGTCCTTGAAGAAGTGAGACAGATTTAAATTTCATGTGATAACTTCACGCCATACAAAGTTATCGCTAATTCGTTTCGCACCATCAATAAATAAAGAAAAAAAAACTCCTTGAGTCATCGTCAAAGCAAAGTACATTTTATTAATAATCAAGTAAACTTTTTGATGTAAACAAAAGTAAAGCTGTCATGTGTAACACGAAAGTTTTACTTTTCCTTCTGAGAAGTGTCAGAAAAGAATATTGAGGAATTTAATATATATATATATAAACCCACATTTATAGCAAAGTGATTTTGTGAAAGGACTTATGGAATTCCTGCCCTTTTCACAATTGAAAGTTTCAAGGAAAATTGATAGCGCGAGTGATTATTTATTCAGTAGCCGCTGTGTTGTGGTTATAGCCAGAGGAGGACGACTGCTGCTTGACTGCAGGTATTCAGTAATCCTGAAAGCACTGTACGAATGCAATGTCAATCAAGTTGACGCTCAAGTTCACTGTAAATTATTTACTCGAGTTGTCAACACTTTAATCAACTGTTATTTATTAGATAAGTGGAAGGCTGGAGAAGTCGTTCGGTAATGTTTTTTTATCGAGGAATTTATTTATTCGAGGAATTTATTTATAAAAAGAGTTAAAAACAGTTTTGAGATGGTTAAAGCGACGTATGACAGTGATCGTCCTGCAAGGCAGAAAACAATTGATAACAACCGAAGATTATACAACTGAAGGACATCATTTTTCAAAGACTGCTATTGTGAAAAAAGGAACGGGTTGTTTGGAACTCCAAATCAAATTGTCAAGAAGCTATTTAAGGAGCATTTCCTTGGAAAATATATATAAAAAAAATCAATTCAAAATCTATTGGTTACACAGAGCCTCCTTTACAAATAAGTCGTCAGGAGTCATAAACGTTGACGTTTTCTGATATTTAAAAAAAAATCTCGATAAAAAATACAGCAAGATTTTTAGAAAATTAATTTACTATTGTTAAAAAAAATATGGGACCAAGATGGGTGCACTGAGGTACTCCAAAAAGGGGTCATAAACTGGAAACCTAAGTAGACAATAATTGTAATATCGATAGTTTAAAAAAAAACACAATTATAGAGATTAAATAAAATCGCGCTTGTGAATAAAAGTTTAATGAGAAGCTGCAGTTTTTTACTAAACCTAACTGCACGGTTGGAAGTGTATGGCAAGCCGCGTCAAACACAAAATACGGCTCGAGTTTACTGTTGTGAAAATAAAGGTATACAAAGTCCGGTAATTTTGTGCAAATACTTCATTAAGTTTTTTTTTGACAGGTTAGGAAAAATTTCACTGGGCAACTCAGACGCGCATCTACTCTATTGTACTACCAGAAAGCAAGTTCAGTACCTATTACCCATTTTTCTAGAATTCTCTCTACTTTCTTTAAAAAAAAAAAGCTAAGAATCCACTTCAGAGATAAGGAGCTTCCAGTCACAGCACCGAAGATCTGTCACCTGATCCGAGCAAAAGGAGGACAATAGCAAATGAAGTGATGCGAGGAATCGTCAACCTCTCCACAAGCGTCGCACATTATGATGCTTGGCAAAAAGAAAGTGTCTGCAGTCTTTTCTGTTGAGGGACATGAAGAACGCCGTTGATTTCTTACAATAGTTCGGTAGCATTCGTTTAGTCTGCCCGCATTCTGGAGAGCCGTGCCATATACACATTTGTGTTCGTGAGAGGCCCAATCGTCAAGGGTGACCCGAATCGAGGACGCAGGAAGACCCAGCGGAGGCTCGGGTCCTGAGAAAATATCCCCTTAGACTTGCCTAGCAAATTCATCGGATAAGAGTCAAAGAACTCACCTTTGCAACCTAATGCAGATCGGTCCTGCAATCCCGAACTATTCTGGAACAGACTACAGGGCTAAGCAACGCCGAGCTGGCTGACTGTCGCTACAGTCCAGGCACGTAGCCAGGGAGGGGAGGGGCTTGAGGGGCTGAAGCCCTCCCGAAATAAATAAAAACTCAAGCCATCGCTTAAACCTGGCTCTGTCTAATGCCATGTCAACTCCTGCAATTCGCAATTGCCTTGGTGTATTTAGTGAAATAGTTAATTTCTAGTTAATTTCAGCCATTCGAACGCAAATTTAACTTTCAAAAATGCCATTAAAAAACACACACCAGAGAGCCGAAAAACTCGACTTATACGCCTTTGTGAAACAAGATTCATTGAAAGGCATAACAATATTATTTCTTTGTAGAGCTCTTCAAATGCATCTCAATAAGTCTTAAAGAAATAACGAACAGAACATGGGCGTTGTCTTCGAAAACATTAACACTTTTGGCAGCGACCCAAAAAAGTGATTTCCTAGTAAGCCTGATTGTATGCGAAAAACTATTCAGTTTAACGCTGCCCTTATCCGTTGTCCTACAGAACAATTCCTTAGACTTCGTTTCTGCAATCGACCGCACAAAAGAAGTTCTGAATTCTCTTGAGAACATCAGCGAAAATGCCGACGATTTCTTTAGAGGATCTTTTCAATCCGCATCCCAACTTTCCGAGGACCTATTTGAAGTTCAATTAAGAGCTCCAAGAACTTCATTAAAACAGACAGTCCGTTCCAATCCAGAAACCTCTTCTACTGAAGCCTATTTAAGAGTATCTATACTGATTCCTTGCATAGAATCGTTAATACGAAATCTTACGGACAGATTCATGGTCAACGAAGACGTTCTAACATCGTTTCAAGCTCTGCTCCCAGGTTTTGCTGTAGTTACTTTAATAATTTAATTTCGTTGTTAGTTGTAAAAGCTGAGTAGATTCTTTGGTGAAAAAATATCGTCGAGTGATACTTGTACCGAAGTTTTGAAATTGTAATATAATGTGACAAGACGTACTTTAGAGGTATAGACTTTTTGCTGTCGGTTTTGGCCACGCTTCCAGTGACCACAGCTAGTGTTGAAAGAAGCTTTTTAACTATGAAAAGGATTAAAGAATGCCAGATTAAGCTCACTTGCTATGATATCTGTTCATTCGGTCATTTATATGGATCCAGATAGGTAAGGTGATTGATCTCATGTCAAAAAAAATTAAGACGTCTTCTGCTTTAAAAAAAAGTGCGTGTAAAAAAATAATTTAAGTACCTATGTTCGTTTAAGTATATACGACTTAAAAACTAATAAAAATCAATGAATTGGAATGTACATATAGTTTTTTGTTTAAAGAATTTCTCGTAAGATTTGGAAGCAAGCCCCCCCCCCCTCCCGGAAACAAAATCCTGGCTACGGCCCTGCTACAGACGCAAATATTCCTACCCCGTCATCAATTCCTACCAACATAAACGGCAGCCATTAGAATAGCATAAAACCGAGACATACCTACTCCCCTTATGAATAAAGAAGTCGAGTGTTGTCCATTTCAACAAAGACACCAGCACCTTGACTAGTTTTGGCGCCATTCGGAAAGATTCGACTACAACCTAATCCAGGCTCAGACTCTGGCTTAAATGCACATCCACGCAAATCCATGGAACCTGGGTCGCAGAATAAGTGTCGCGCAGGGTAATCAAGACTCCAGTGTGAATGATACCAAAAACCCCCCGCTTTAGACGGTAAGTTTTTTTGATAGTACAGCCCATGATCAAAGTGTCAAGGGGAGGTAAACTTAAGCAGTGTAGTGCAAGGCGTACTCAAAACAGGCCGTTCTTTGAAGTTAAGTGCAAAAGGCAGTCACATACTTACGCGAAATCCCAAACAACCGACGCGTAAGTTAAAAAAGAAGCTCTTATCAAAGACTTTTTTCACTGCCAAAAAACTGAGAGCACTTTGGATGTCTTTGACTTAACATGCTTTACCCAAAGAAGTTTCTTATCCAGGTATTTCTCATCAGATATCTGGATAGTGACGCCTTTTACCATGGTAGAGTTAGCCGGTTCAAGTTCTTTGCCTACTGAGGAGAACAACTTCAGTTTTTAATAGATTAAACAGATTGACAACTTTCGCTTTTAAACTATAAGAATATGGGTAAAAGACTCTGCCATTTCCAACACTATTTGGGTTCTTGGCCTCTTAATTTCGAATCTGGTAACGCATAATTGGAGACTTATGTTGAAGAAAGGTGAAGCCACCAACTGACAATGAACAATGCATACATAGTGAAGATTTGTAAATGTTAAGGGATTCTTGGAAGCCTCACTATGTCTATCTCAAACAGCTGTACAGATTTCAAATTGTAGAACCCTTCCATCGCCCCAAAAATAGAAACTTCCTCTTCCTTTATATTCCAAACCGATCACTGGCTATAAAGACGAACTGCCAACAGTTTCGGATCGTAGAAAGTTGCTGAGATCTTCGCTAAAGGTGATATTATTTTTTTGGTTACATTACCTTGAAAAGTAAAACTGCCCGCTCAACGAAATTCGCTCGAATTTTGAATTTTGAACTTATTTCTACAATTTTCCAAGCGTTGGTTGTTGCGATGTATACCTTTTTCTGTACTGAAAAGAAATGAGACATGGCAGTCCCTAATGAAAACGCATTGCCAGCACAACAGCATTCGTTGGCAGATGCTTTCCAGATGTAGTTTATCATCTCTAAAGGAGTCCAAAGCACTCATAGCGATTACTCAAAATCAAGTAGGTATGTGTCACAAAGGCGACAACACGACTTCTGACCTGCACAAGATTCACTGACCATTGTGACGGTGGGCCAGAGTGTGTTCCGTAAAAAGGCGCATGTCAAGCCCCCCCACAACTAATCCCACAACTGAGGGAACAAAAGGACCTGCAAAAACGGATATCCATTACTTATAATGTTCTGAAAATTGTCCAACAAACAATAAAAAATAACCTTTCAACGCCATAATACGAATTATGGCCAAAGACTCCTTAATGAGTACAAAAAATATCGAAAAGGATCCAAAAACCAATAGCAAGAACCAAAATAAGCAGGCGATAATTAACCTCCTTCAAAAGAGACAACAACGCTACATATTACAATAGGTACAAGTCCATGGCGATGGCGATGGCAAGGGTCGCTCTCCATCAAAATTCGAAGCAATTACATTAAGGGTAGTTACAAAGTAACCCCTTTCATGCCGCCCCTCCCCTCATCATGACCCAACAACACCGATATCGCGTTAATCCTTTTGCAGTTAATGGTTGAATATTAACATTAAGGGTATGCTTATGAACCGCAAGGACACCGAAAAGAGTGGCTAACAATACCGAACGGAAAAAAAATTGTCGGCAGCAACAAAGGCCTCCAAAACGACGATGTCCTTAATAAAGTACGACACGCACCAAAATTGTGTGTTAAGTTTTGCCCGCCAATGCGATGTTCTAATTATGTATATGGCATTTCTAGTTGTGCGTCTGTGGGTGTGGGTATAGGTGTGCGCTTCATTCACAATCTGGTATTACTCACCTTTCGCCCACTGCTACTGCTGCTGCTGAAGAAACACCCTGTACTGGTACTATCGCACATTAATTTAGATTATTTGGTGGTGGTTAGTCCACCGCCCTACACTACACCATTTACTCTCTCTCTCTGTCGCTCTCTCTCTTTCACTCTACACGCACTATTCTGATTCTGACGCACAAACACGAGGACGAGATTACAACGAAGAAAAAAAGAAAAAGGATTCACTCCGATTCACTGCTAATCAAAGACTCGAACCTAGGCTACCAGAATGAGAGAGCGCACATCCAAACGAAGTTCATTTTTTGTTTTTCCTTCCGTTCTTTCTGTTTGTACCTATACGTAGCTTTTTAGGTTAGGCAGGACGACCGAGGACCGAATCCAATCGGTTAGTAGGTATGCTTTATGTACAATTTGTGTATATATGTAGGTATGTAGTCGGTGGTTAGGAAGGACACTCTATTTCACTAGAAAGTGTTGCATTTTCTATTTTCACTATATGCACTTTATGCACCATGCGAATGCGAACACTCACTGGCCAAGGATATATTCAAAATATATATAATTTCATTATACAGATTTCGGTCGGGCACACGGTGGTCCGTCGTTGGATTGTGCGCGTATTTGTATCATTTCGGATGGTGATGACTAATATCCTTACTCACTGCTGCACATAGCACTGAAGTTTGGGGTGCGATACGAATCTTATTTCAGAATTGAATATTTTATGGCTCGGATTTTGGAAATCGATGGCAACTACAGACTCCTCGGAAT
Organism: Cheilosia pagana; assembly: GCA_936431705.1. Classification (NCBI taxonomy): domain Eukaryota; kingdom Metazoa; phylum Arthropoda; class Insecta; order Diptera; family Syrphidae; genus Cheilosia; species Cheilosia pagana. The sequence goes on along the minus strand of OW386166.1, from coordinate 87,075,359 downwards.
TTCACTCGATATACACACATAGGATCTATTTGTGTTTCCCCTCTCTGCGAACAGGGGATAGGTGAGGAACTCGGGATAGGGATAGTACGTTCGCGATATAGTAATATGTAGTATCGAAGTGGAGCGCTAAAAGGACACTGAATTTTATTAAACCGAACGAGTTACGGGCACACAATTTGTTGATTTGTATATTCGAAAATCAAGGACACGACACGACAGAGCGATTCAAGGGACAATCGAACAGAAAACGCTTCAACTGAACAACCGTTTGGAGTTGAAGTTTAGTGGTTACTCCTTTGCATTCGGTGACGACTGACGACGAGAACGCTCGACTGTTTGTACAGTTTTTATGCGGAGGAGGCGAGGCAGGAGCGCATATGAAAAGCTTCGAACTGCTGCCAAATATGGCGCCTCTTCAAATTAAATACTATTTACCCTTGGAGTGGTGCTGCGAAATGCGAACGAGCAGCAAGCAAGACTACTCCTTGGAGTGGTAGGTATACTTTTTTGGTAGCCAACGACACGGTGCGCGTGCCATGGTTGTTCGTTGTTGTGCTTCTTCTTCTTCCTTGCGCTACTGGAAAACTGTAGTATTTTCCTTTGCTTTGTGCGACGGCGGCGGTGGCGACGACGACAAGTGAGTTTCAAACAGTTTCTCTTTGTTTTATTTGTGTTTGTGCATGTGCATGTGTGTGTGTGTGTGTACTACTCCGGTTCGACTCCCAAAAGATACATGCCCGAAAAATGTGCGATTGGATGGAAAGTTGTTGCCGCCTGAAGGAGTCGAGGACGCGCGATGGGAGGGCGAGATGAGGTCAAACATAAAAAGCTTTTTCCTTTGAACTTTGTGTTCGATGAAATGATGGTGTTTTTGTTGTCCTTGTTGTCCTTGTCGTATAGTCGACCATAGTCGCTGTTCTTGTTGTTGTTGTTGCTGCTGCCACGATATGATGGGGTGGTGCAATTATCTGGTGTAAGAAAGGATGATGATGATTCTTGAATTCGGGCAAGGGAATGTACGTGTTCGGTGGGTGGGTGGGTGTGTGTTGTGTGTATGTGCGGTATGATTCAATTATAAGATAAATAGATGGGTGTGTGTGTTTGGAAGGGTATTGTTTGAAGATTTAAACGTTTTGTTTTCTTTTAATATGTAGTTTTGTTTGCACACAGAAATGAGTTGTCTCGGTGTCGCTTTCCGTCGGCATAGACTTACAAATCGAATTATTCATGAGTGATCTAAATTGCGTAGGTAGGTAGGTACCTACATGCGAATTTCAAGAATGGCGTTTTTTTTGAAAAGGGAAGACACATATTTTCAAGAAGTTGATACTATTAAGTTAAATGCGAAATCGAATTTGGTAGAGACTGTGAATGGGATTATGGATCAGAAAACAGGGCTACAGGACTTTGGGGGGTACCTACCTATTAGGTATATTTTTGAACTGGAGATGTGGAATGTCGGTGAGTGTGGGTACTTACAGGTTCCACAGTTCGAAATTCCCACAGACTTTTGGATAAAGGAGACTACCAGAGACTAAGACTATTATCTTTTTACAACAGAGGACAGACCTTTCGCTAGGTAGGTATAAGGTCCATTACTAATTTCTTAATAGAGAGCCCTACTAATAATAATTTTTAACCTTCACCAGGTAGGTAGGTACCTACCTAACCATCTATATTTTGTAGCTCCCAATTTAGTATTGAACATTTCGTCATTGTGAGTTCTAAACACTCTTACACTAAGAAATTTGTAAAATAAATTTTTTTTTTTAAAATACTAAATAAACAAACAAACAAACACTAAAAGGATTATTATTATCGCGGGGAAACATTAAGTAATAAAAGCAATACATGAAATGATAGATTCAAATAGAGACTGCCATAGTAAATGCATTAGGGACAAGGGAACTTTGGCGCACTGAAAAGACGAGGTCAAAGGAACGAGGCTTTTTGAACGACCTCTACAGGTCCAATGTAGAACCAAAAAAATGTGCACGACTGGATCGCACGAAACTTTCACGTTTATATCATCAGTTTGATTGGTTTATTATTATTTTATTATTGTTAATAGGTTTAAACAAGATTTTTCAGATTGGTGATGCTTGTAGGTGGATATGAATCGAAGTAGGGTTTGTGATATACCGATATCTTGACATAGATTTTATTATGTAAGAATTCAGAGATTTGTTTTTGAATTTGAAATTGTATGGGGGTTGCAAATGAAGTGGTGGTTTCTGATAGTAAAAACCCCAGTTGGTTGCAATTATTTTAAGGTTCATGATTAATTATGGTTGAAAAAAGAAGAAGTCGGTAATATAATCTTAAAAGAAGTATGTACTTAGTAGTTGTAATTGCATTTTTACTGGTGGTTCGGTAAAGCTTGCAAGACGGCCTTTTTTGCATTTCTCTAGAAAAAAACTAGGTACGGGGTCTTATTAGAATAGTTGTGTTATCCTAAATAAGCATAAAACCGTTAGAACGGTTTTTGGAAAATTATGCAGACAAAATAATAACAAATATTGCAATGTTTAGTTCGAAAAATACTCTTGCTCAACTATTTAGCTAAAAACTGAGTATAGGGTATTGTTCACGATGTTAGTATTACTTGGTTTTTAAAGTGTTTTCCAAATCGAAAATAGCGTTTTCGACACATAAACAGTTTTCAAATCTGAAGTTTGAAATAAATCTGCAGCCGTTTTGCGCTGAAGAGCTCAGGAAAGACGGACAGAATTGCGAGACCCAATTTTTTGAGTTCCTCTATCATCGTAATGTCAGATTTGATTAAAATCTCTTACTACCTATACGAGAAAGTTAAAAAGTACTAAATATGGATGTCTTATATAAAGGGTCTTTCGTTCGAATGTTTGGCGCAGCTTTCCTGGGTGGCGCGCATCCGAAATGTCAAACTTTCCATGACTCCGACGCATAAATCAGGCTGAATTAGATCGATGGCAACAGTTCTGTTGGCTTTGAGGGCCGCTGTGGTTCATGGCTTATCCGCATAGACCTGCGACTTCAGAGAACCCCACAAGAAAAAGTGTAACGGGATATGATTTCGGTGGACAGTTCAATACACCTCAATGTAAGATGACCATGCCCTCGAATCCCTCGTGTAGAATTTCAAATGTGGCATGAGCTGTGTGGCCGTCCTGTTGAAACTACATGTCGTTGGTGTCCATATATAAAATTTAGACTAAAGGAAGTTGGTAATCGTCTACCTACATAGACGTTAATGGCCCGACAAACGTCGGTCTCACAGAAATATGGACCGGTGACGCCGCCACCCCAAAATCCATACCAAACTGTGACTTTTTTGGGATGCATTGGACGCTCTTGTATCTCATCTGGATTAGTATCGTTCCAAATTCGACAATTTTCTTTGTTTACGTACCCATTCATTCAGAAATGGTCCTATCACTGAAGATGATTTTTCGCTGAAAATTACGGTCAGTTTCCCATAGTTTTTGATACAAAAATTTTCTCATTTGGACGTGATGTTGAACGCTATGTCCGTCCATGGTGATTTGGCAAAACAGACCGCAAAACAGGCCGCTATCAACTGTCAAAGTTCGTTTCCTATTAGAAGATCCTGTATTAACTCCGACCATTGCAGTTAAAAAAATATTACAGAGTTGCACATTTGTTTAAATAATCTTATGACGTTTTTAGTGCTCTTCTGACTGCAGGCGTTTTCTTAGAAATGCTTAATAAAAGTACAAATATCATTTAGCATGTCTTAATACTGTAGCCGTAAGTTATACCTGATGACATTAAAAGAAGCGCTGTCATAAGGTAACCTTTATATCCTTTACAAAGTGTAAGTCTGAAATCTTCCAAGACATTTCCACTAGCGTTAGTCTTACTCAATCACAAAGGTCACCATTATGGTTGCACGTTGAAGTTGGACTGTCTATTTAATGTATCCCCCCCCAACTGACGTGAAAAGCAATGACAGATGACAGTTTTCAAACTACTGCCGTAGTTGATCGACCATAATGATACAATTCTTAGCAAATACGGTTGGCAAAATGAAAAACGAGGACGTAATAAGGAAAATGTCAAGAAAATGTCAATACACAGGGAACATGTTATTTTTAATACATTTGCAACACAGGTGAATGGAAAAATTGATAACATCTCGTCAGTGCACTCGTGCTTCGTAATATGATTACGTATTCACTCTGGCTGCACGTGGGTGCTGTCTGTCTATTAACTGACATTTGCTTATTATTATAAAAGCGGAGATAAAAAAGAAGATTGTTTTTTTCGCCGTCACAACATGCATGACACTTTATGCGTCTGATTTGTGATCTCATTGGGCACATTCAAAAATTAATTTGTCTTAAGTCGACTAGATTGCTCTGGACGCTAAAACCAGATTTGTCAGTAACGTCACTTGTCAGTGGGGACGTTCAAGTATCTAGTTTAGTAAGTCTGACAGCTGACTGACTTGATGTATCTCAGTTTTGATTGGCCTAGATTATTGAGGGGTAGCCGACAATTCTAGTCAAGAAATTCGTGACTGAGTACTAAGTTGACAGTTCGCATATGTGTCTGACGTAGGAAAAGTGACGATCCTGACCAATCTAGTTTTTGCGTTCAAGTTACATCTACTCCAGACCAATCTAGTCGACTTAAGATAACTAAGTTTTTGAATGTGCCCATTCATACGGCTTCATAAGCATTGAGTGTGGACTCTCTCTGTTATATCTCATGCTCTCTCAGTCTTATGCAAAAAGGCGCGTGCGTGATGTTCAAAATGCAGTTTAAGGATTAAATTATTCACTATTTTTCAATAACAAAATGATTTTTCACAGAAGCTAATTAAAAAATACATCTAGGCGCATTTGTATCAAAATTTCACTTCAGACTACTTCAGTTTCACAAACTTGACTGAAAATCATGATTTTAAATTTAGCTCTTAAATGAAGACTAAGTACATGCTGTCAACAAACAAACAATCATCTGTCCGCCGCCTAGGACAAAACGTTACTATTAATAGCAACAATTTCGAGGTAGTTAAGGAGTTCACCTACCTCGGAGTAAACATAAGCTCCACGAATGACACCATAGTAGAGATCCGGCAAAGAATTAACCTCGTTTCTACGTCGGTATGGCAAAACCACTGGGTTCAAAACTCCTAACTCGAAGGACAAAAAAATGCTCCGGCTAAGAGTATCTTGCAATCCCAGCCCCCAGGTTCGAGATGATAAGGAAGACCGAACCTCTGTTTCAAAGACCAAGCCATCGCGGATGCCAGAGCGCTTGGTCTGGATAACTATCGAAGCAACGTGCCCGGGCCCGGGCCCGTGGCTCAGAAAGAGACTCTTTACGGATTGGGAGCCCGATAACGCAACGTAATGAATGGTAAAGGAGCAATTTACGTACGACTCAGTCGTGCACTTTTTATGGTCAATTTATGAAGACTTTATGCATTAAGGAGGACAATTTGACAGCCTTATTTAAGTATCAACTATCACCTTAGAGAGATTTTCTATATCTCAATTCGGGGGCTAAAGTCTGGGACGAGTAATTGGTTTGATTTATCGGAGGTTCAGTTTCTTAGCTTGGTCTGAGTGAAGGGGCTTTCAACAATTTTCCAGTTCTTAGTAGTTATATGCGACTTACTTATAACCGTTTTTAAATTTCGACTAAGGTACCTACATATACTATAGGTCTCAGTCAACTTTCGTCAAGCGTCTTCCAATTGTTGTTTCGTAATGTAAACAAATTGTTTGCTCTTTCCGAAAATTTGCATGTCCCTCAAAGCAGCCACTCCTGTTCCTGTTATTTATTAACGATCTATGTCCTCTTATTATACATATTCAAAGATTTTGCTATTTGCGGATGACTGTAAGCTGATCTATTCATATAGCAACCCACAAGGTTATATTTTCCTACAGCATGCTATTGACCGCGTGCAGAAATGGTGTGAGGAGAACTATATGCAGCTTAATCTTAAGAAGTGGAAAAGCATGACATTCACGAGGCGCCAAAATTCAACTGCCCCAATTTATTTTATTAATGAGGAAGCTGTTAAAAGTGTGGATTGCTTTAATGATCTTTGTGTGGTCTTTGACAGAAAGCTCACCTTTAATCTTTATTTGGATTCCATATTGTAAGCAAGGCAAGAAGCCGATTGGAACTTAAAATCGTTTCTCAAAGGAATTTAAGGATCAATTAAATTCAATTCGATTCAATTTATTTCACAATTATAGGGATGTACATTAAGATAAAATCTTTTATAGTACTTAGCTTAGTTATTAAGAATTTTAAATTTAAGAGGAGGAGGAGGAGAACAAGAAAAAATTATTTAAAAGCAAGAAAAAAATTAAAGAAAAAATAACATAAGAAGAGAAAGAAAGTTAACTTGAAGAAAAAGAAAATAAATGACAGATAAAAATCAAAGAATAGAGAGAAAGAGTACTAAAATTCGTTAAAGAAATGTCGGAGGCACTTTTAAATCTTGTGGCGTTGAGTATTCCCCTAATACGTTTGGGGAAGTGAATTCCATATTCTAATGGCGTGAACAAAGAAAGGATCCCTATGTAAACAAAACTCTATGCTGTTCTCTCGACCTGTTTTGGAGCACTGTAATCCTATTTGGTGCCCGTCTCACGAATATGGAATCGCAAGAATTGAAAGTATTCAAAAGCAGCAAAGTTGCTGAATATTCAGACTTTGGAAAAACGAAGAGAGGCATCCAATGCACATATGTTATACCAAAGGACATCTCGATGTAACTATGGGAGTAACGGCGCGTACCTTCCGGAAGTCACTGCTAAGGTGTTACAGATTGTGAACAGACTAAAGTTAAGATGCCAAGTACTAATGAATTTGTAATCTGCTTTTAAGAACTGGTAAGTCCAAAGTTAGGATGAAGTAAGGATGGAAAAAAGGTAATAAATATCCCTTACTTCCAATCTCTGTTAGGTTCCAAATAAAACCCGATCAAGAGAGGCTTACGGAATCCAAACGTCCTAATACGAATTATAAACCCTTGTAAGGTCAATCTTGTACTACGCCGGACAAGTATGATCGTATTTCAGAATTGTCGTGGATACGCTTTTGGTCTGTACTGAATACAAAGCAGCCAACCGTGTCATAGTTGGCCAAATAAGTTTGCCACTCATCTAAAAAAAATAGCCCTTCAATGGTTGCGGAATAAGTAATGCTGGTACAAGAATAATATGCACTGCAATCGATCAAGTGTCAGACTTGTGTTCGAAAAGGTCCACGAATATCGTAAGGACATAACTAACATACACACAAACTGCATACAATCCATGTCGAAATATGATAAATAATTTGCGAAACTGTCCCGCTTAAACTTTCATTCAAAGTCTTATCAAGAGTTTTGGTAAACCCTCTCGCATAAAAGTCCGTGACCCAATATTCTGCAATCGGCAAACTGCAACCACAAACAAATCTATCTAACTGCTGAGATTTCAATCAAATTCTCGACTGCCATCTAGCGCGAGCACAGAACTTGAAAAGTTTTGCAAAAAAAAGAAACTTCAACATCGTACACTCGGTAGGTACCATCCTAAGTGCCTCATCCACCAGAGCACCACCAGTAACAGCAGATTTATTCATGAGAATCAGTAGCACAGCGATTAAACTTCCATGGAACAAGAACTCCTCAAACATGCGCACTAACAGCCACATAAACGGTCCACAGGACTTCTTACATCGAACACCTAGCTCGTAAAAAGTTCAGCGTGCAGGGCATTCGGCGAAGCTTTGAAATGTCCTTTTTTTTGACAAAAATATTTTACTATAATGAGGTTCTCTCTTTTTTTTGTTGTCTATCTGGCTCTCTCGCTGTCGCCATGACAAACATGCTCAGTAGCTTCGTACCGTGTATCCGTTGCCGTTCCGTATGTATGTGGTAAGTTAATATTCTCGTTAAACGCTCTTGTAGCAGCGCCGAGCGCGCTCATCGCTCAAGAGGTCCTTGTACTCTGCTCTGGTGGCTGCTGTTCTATATACAACTACAGATACTCCCTTGGCCCACAAACTGTGCCGCTGACAATCCACAAACCAGTTGTAAATGAAAATTTTCTGTTGTGACGTGCGTAATGCGACTCGGTCGTAGAGGGAGCAGCACCACCATGCCATCGACGATTGCGGACGTCTGTGCAGTGTGAGGGAGAGATCCTGTCATGTGCTATAGCTCACCATCGCATCGTCACCATATCAAATCGTCGTCATCATTTGTCGTGTAGTAGTACGCGCGATGGATACTACGCGAGAGGCGAATTGCATTGAGAAATGGCACACAACACTACACAAAACACAAGTGGGGAATGGGGAATCTACAAAAATAGAAACAGGACTAAAATGAATGGGCGACGTTGCCGGTTTTCATTCAGTGCTATATGTATAGCGGGAGCTTTTGGGGAAGCTTTCCTTCATTGGAAAATTATTCAAAGAAAAACTAGGCAAACCTGAAGTGCGGCAGCTGTCAGGGGATGGGGGAATGTGTGTAAATCGCAAATCTGATTTGTATTCTAGACCTACAGTAATTGTGGGCGGATTGGGAGGGTAGGTACGTATGTGTTTGACAAAGATTTTCGTTCGTCATGTGCCATCCATTCGTTTGGTTTTGTTTGTTCCTCCTCCGCCTTGCTGCTTTTCACTATATTATTTTGCATTTTAATTTGCTGCGCCTCCCAAAAGGGGAGACCTGTTTCTGTTTCTGTGGCATCTTATTACTTTTTTCTTCTTCTTCTAATAAATGTTATGACCTTTATTTTGAAAAATCGCATGTACCACCGAGTAGTAGTACTCACATGTCACATAAATAGTATAGGTCTATGTATGGTCGTCTAATGCACGATGAAAGGCGTGTGAACACAGTAATTTGCCATTTGATGTAAGAGTGGGCGCAGTGTTTTTAATGCGAAAGGCAGGTCATGTATACGCTTGCACTGAAACTGAATGCGTTATTTCTATTTCGTCTGTATATGTATAGGCAAGTGTACAGAGGATGCACTCTGGTGATGTGCATGTGCAGTATTAATATAAGAAAGTACTGACCCAGATCCTTTCATTAACGGATATTTTCATCATACATATGTACACATTTTCGGTGCGAGAAGAAGTCAACTGCACAGTTTTTGTTGTTTGAATGAGTTCGTGACGTTAATCACTTTTGATGGCGCTTGGCTATTGCAAGGATTTTAAATCATTGCACAAAGTTTGACATTTCACTGGGGATGGGGGGGACATTTATTTAGAAATAGAGAGACTGAGAGCGAGATGGAGAGAGATTGGTTCATTTGTAATGAAAAATAAAAATGTGGAATGGAGATAGTGACAGATGGAAATTTAGGTCACGGCCTTGCCAACAACTGCAATTGGATTGATGTCGCGTTCATATTTTAATAAGCAAACCGCCACAAGGCGAGATTCTTTTGTGACAAAGTCGCGATTGTTAATGGGCAACCATGAAAAGGTAGGATTGTCATTGTGTGCAATGTGCGGGTTGTCTCTAGTTGCGTATCTATACAAAAACATAGAAGCCTCTCAACATGATGAGCTTTTGTGATTAAGTCAAGGCTAATACAGGTAGATGAGCGATGTGCGATTGAACTACTTCAGATGCGTTTCTAGGGAGCAATTATGGAGATAGACTTCTTAAAAAAAACGAACAAACACTCAGAAAATATTGGGAAAAGGAGGTTCTGTGTGATGTGTAGTGAAACAGTGGGTCCCATCATTTTAAAATTGTCGCTGTGCAGGGCTTTAAAAGATGCTTACAGTCTCAAACAATTAGAACTACCTATTTGAGTTGAAATAGCAAGACACTTGTTGACTTTTTTGAGATTTAGCAAAATTCGAAAGTAGGAACTTTATACCTAAATACTTTTTAAAAACTTTAAGTACCTACCTAGGTATATGATGATCATAAAAACTACCTACAAGACTTTTTGATGTGAAACATCTTATGGCGCGACTTGGGAGTAAAATCGATTCTTCAAAGCGGAAATGACCAAGCGGAAGTGCGTGACGGAAATTGGCCTGTCGCCATCACTATGCCGCCGCTTAAAACTCCTTAACCACTCAACCGATTTCAATGAAATTTTGTGGGTGGGTATGGTTGGTTGTATAGGTGTCGCTGTTGTCGATCTTTTTAACCACTCAACCGATTTTAGTGACATTTTGTGGGTTTGCATGGTTATATGGAAAGATATATTTTTTTATTTTTTCAACTTAATTGTCAAAGTGAATACTTGTATGGGCTTGCTGAAGTGAACTGAAGAAGCTAAGTTTTACACAAACACTAGACTACTGAATCAGTTGACGATATGAAAACAAAATGTGAACAAAAACTCTCGAAATAGAAATAGAAATCTTTGGATTGGATTGCGTTATGAAAACTTTTCAAATTAATGAACATAATTATCTACTGCACTGTATTAAGATTATACTATTATAAAGATTTGGTTTTTAAATTAAATATCTTAATGAAATTCAACTACATACAACACAGTTCAATTTAACATCCACATTTAGCGAGAGAAGTTTCACATCTGGCGTGTGGTCACAAGCGCGCTCTTTTTTTTTGAAATGCTTTTTAAGACTCCGAGAAGGTTTAAGGTCGGTCTATCGTTGCCACGCCTACTTTTCGGGAGCGTTTTTGACCAAAATGTGTTTTTTTGCTTACTTCACTGCTTTTAATTTGCCACTGCTCCAGTCATTTTCTTAGGTAATCAATGCAAAAAAGAAAGAGTGCATAAGGTAGGCAACGCCTGCTTAAGGCCCCAGTTATGGCTACATTGAAATGTATCATTGGAATAAAACAGTGGAACGGTGGTTTACATTTTTTGACAAGTCAAGACAACGCAAAATTGACAGCTGAGAATAGAAAGAGAATCGAACACTTTAGTGAAACGATTGGGTTCCAAATTTGAGAAACGAAAATCAGCTGTTCAATAAAATCGATTTTAATTAGTGAAATAATAAAGGTAGATTAAAAAAAAAGTTTTAATCAGAATTAAGTAATTTCTTTTGCAAAAAAATTCCATAATTGATTAGCTTTATTCAAATTCAAAATTTTCAATGATGCATTTCAATGATAGCTATAACTGGGGCCTTAGTATGCTTGGAAGTGGTGAGGGCGCATCGAAAGCACTGTGTCGTTTTTTCTGTTGGAGCGGAACGCAAGAGAAGTGGGACAATGTGCAATAAGTAAATGTGAATTCAATCAACAGCAACAATGTCTGATGAAACACAAGTTAAGTGCAGGGTTCGAACTTTACTCCTATCCGAGTAGATCTACTTCGCTTTTCGCAACATCTCTACATTGCAACTCCGCTTGGTTAATAAACTTCTTCTATTTTTTTGTATATAGCTCAATCAGAGAATAATTTTATAGCAGCACTGATTATCGCAGGTTATTTTTTTTAATGCTACCCAACAAAAGTTCGTCTTTCTCTCGTGTCGTGTTTTCATATTTAGTTTGTCCAGTAAAAAAGATTAGCAAAAATATTTTGAAGCCTAAGATAGTATGAAATTCAAAATACATACACAAATATTAATTTTTTGTTTAAGTAATATAAATATGCAATTTTTATTTAATTTTTTTAATAAATCGAAAAATCTACGAACACAAAAAGAAATAAAAATTAATTTCAGGTTAGCTCGAACTGAAGTTTCTGTTTGACAGCTTTTAAATTGTTCTAGACTTCAGTTTAGTGTTGCCGAGTTCCATTGTAACAGGTGATATACTTCAGAAACAATGTGAGCAGGTTCTACCAAAAAGTAGCAGAACGGATCAAGAGAACAATACAATAAAATAGGTAGTCCTGTATAGAGATGAAAAGGTAGAGCTTGAAGAGTGAAGTTGAACTTCTGCAGGCATTAAACGATAAAGATGACATAAGTATTCATACAAATTGATCGGTGACATTCAAGATCTGGATCTACCCGACTTGGTGTGGAGAGGATAGGAGTGCCTGAAGTAAAGCTCGTCAAGTATGACACACTCAACAGTACGACCTTTCATAAGTCTGTTTAATTACTTGCATATGCCGACGATATATCACTATCTACCTAATCCAATTGGTCATTAGCGAACTGTCAAATGTGCATTTGTGATATTAAAAACAAAACTGGCTAAAATGGTAGGTATAAGCTGTCAAACAATAGTAAATGCTGTCAAAAATGAGGTAATCAAATTGAGGTAGTTTTGGACTCTTATATATTAAAAGGCAATTGCGTCTTTGACGTAAAGCCAAAGCAAAGCCAGATGAAGATATCCCTAGGCGCTTTAAAAGCAATTTTTTCATCTGATTTCCGATTGTTTTGAGGAGGTACTGGTTTGCACCACCTATTGTTCTACGCGGAAAATAAAAGAACAAGACAAGAACGAAGAAATGAACTTTATTTGTCTGTGATCGCGACAGAAGTGATTTACATAATTTGTGTTAAACGAAAGAAAGTGTAACGTTAGGACTTAGGAGTTAAGAAAAGTGAGCGAATTTAAAAGCTTGGCTCAGCGAATACAAATAAGCTTTTGCGAGAGATTAACAGACCAATTTTGAGAGATTGCAATTGAACGTTATTAAAGCTTTAGATTTATTGCTGGTGCGAACACCGATACAAAATACCCTGACGTATAGCAGACTTTTATCAACGTCCTCTGCAGCGTGTCGTGTTTTGTTAAGTGCCTCCTAAAGGATCATGTCACTTCTGTCTATAATCTGTAGATACAACCATGACAATTTTTATCAAAATACGTTTACAATATTTTGAATTCTATACCAAGTACCTACGAACTTTACCGCTGTGACGAAAATAGAAAAAGCCCAACGCGACATTTAAAACTCGTATAAATATAGTCTCGCTTAGACTAAAAATAAAAAAATCTAGATTACAAAAAGGTTTTGCATCCCACCAGCAATGGCAAGATGAAAAAAAAAACTCCAACCCCACCGACGACATTTGCACGCCTATGCCACATGATCCTTGACGAGGCCTCCACTACCGCACCTACCCACGCACATTGAGATTTGCAAAATGCCACTCATGGCAGAGCACACAAGCCCACACACAAAAAGTATACAGACACCCACCACCATCACCATCCCACTAATTAAGTACAAATGACTGGGTTTAATATCAGGGATGACATTTCGTAAAATGACATGAAAAGAGTAAGCAAAACCGTGGTCCCGTGGCCGACAAGAACAAAGGAAACACCCAAACACCAACAACAGCACAACAGCACACGCAGAAACTTAAAGGCCATCTAAATAATTTTTACATTGTGGACCTTTGTTATCGTTTGGCATGTCTGATTTGTCCTCGTGGATCGTTGTTGTTATTGTCCTCCCCCCTCATTCCTTTGAGCATCGTTCTTTATTCACCCTCTGCCTTTGACTATCTCCGATTGTCGTTGTGATAGCAAGCAAAAAAGAAAGGGACAAGCTAATAAAATTAGGAAGGTCATTTTAAGACTGTTACCTTCTGCTTTTGTGTCCATGTCCATTATTGACTGACGCAGGCACGGCAAGGTGAGTTTTGTGGTCGTTTCATTTAAATCGGACTCGAAACTTTTCCAAACATCACCAAGAGTTGTATAGATCTATCATTTCGATTTGAAAACAAACCACAAAACTGCTTGTATCAGCTACGGATACGGATACGGATACGGATACAATATCTTTTAATTCTGAAATTTATTTCATACCTTTTGTAAACAGACTTAAGTTGTACCTATTCAGTTCTTTTTTTTCCTGTCGCAGGTAGGTAAAATGGAAATAATCCCAGAGGGGAGCGAGGCGGAGCTCTGTGTTGACTTACAGTCTCAATGAGTAGAATACAATTGCAGCCGGTATCCTGTATCCACTATATCCGTCATGTGGACGTGGAGGACCGTTCATAATGGATTACGTATTAAGTGAACCACATCTTGCCTTCTGCGTCCCATGGGAAAGGGGGGGACCGATAAACATTGCAGGTGAGGGGCCAGTGTTGCTGCTGAGAATTATTTAAGGATTATACCTTTTTTTTTGCTCGATATTTCCACCTGTACACACAATGTGGAGCGGTTTGACCATTCAATGGCAAATAAAAACGAACACGACTTTGTGCAGCTTTTCCGTGGATTATCACAGTGATAGATGGGGGAGGGAAATAGTTTTTATTTTAAATCGATTCGTCCTGAGTCAACTTAAAGATGTTAGACCCGTAAACCTATTTGAATTCGCCAAAAGCGCTACAAGAAAAATTTAAGACCGCTTGGACACAAAAAGACAAGAGTGAAATTTTTCTGGGCTTTTGGGTATGCTGAACCAGGGGAGTCAACTGGTGAATGTGTCACGGAAGTGTTACGAAAAGTGTGACCTGGCGAGGCGAACGCTTTTCTCTCATCATAAGCCTATTCTCTCAGTCTTGCATAAAGTAATTTTCTGAATACAGATTAAAAATTAAGTCTAAAATATTGATTTTTCTATGAACTCACTGCTAGCGGCTTCGAGAGTGAAAGATATTTCCCCTCTTACTAGTTTTTACTCAACAAATTTCTTTGCGTAAGAATTGAAACGACTGTCAGTCGCCTCAAAATTTACAGCTGATTTGAATTTGTTGTTCTATTTGGCATTTGGGTGGAATATTCGCATCTGTCATTTTTTACAGGTTACTACAAAAGCGTTCCTTAACTTTTGCTTAAGTTTATCTCTATGAGAGAGAATTCATCCCCTCCACTGTCATTTTGACAGTCTTTTCCATTTTTACTACAAAAGTAAAAGAACAGACCTAAAGTCATTAGTCAAATTTAGTCAAACTTCGTTCCTTTACGCAAAAGTTGGATAGAAGAGTGTCACAAAGAGAGAACAAAATATTTCCCCTCCATAAAAAAAACTTCAAATAGTAGGCCAAGAAATTTCTTTGGGCTAGTTTATTATAACTGACTTTAGCTGGCAAATCTCTCAAAAGTCAATTCGAATTGACTGTTTATTTCGGTTTGGATTATTGATTGTTGCAATTTGTAATTAAAAATGGATAAATTGGCAAGAAAAATCATTATATTAATACAAAAGTTTCCGTACACTTTTTAAGTATTTATCATGAAATGAGGAGAATAAAACTTATATCATTCGAATGGTACTGTGTCATAGATGTGCACAATCAAAAAATCGTAGGTACATGTCGCCATTAAAACTGGTAAAATTAAGTTAAGAATTTCCTATACAAAATGCTTAGCAGTTCATCGAAAGCATTTTGTTGCGATTCAATTTGTCGCAGTCATGTTTCCATAGTAACGAATTTAATCATCTTAGATTAGAACCTGTTGGAGAGTCTCATTAACCCATAAAGGTATGCAATTTAATTACATCTAAAAGTAAGCAATCATAAAATTTTATTTCAGGGGCTTTGCAGAGTTATCTGCGAGGTGTAACTATGGAAACGAACATTCATGTTTTGCCCTTTTCCATTCTTTTTTCATAGCGAAAAGGTATATGAATTAAAATTTAGCATATTAAATAAATTAAAATAAATAATAAATAAATTATGTTTAAAACAAGTTGGCTTTCGTAACTTTAGGTACAAACAAAATTGTTCGAATTTCGACCACGGGCGTTACTAGTAAATATTAAACTGTATCCGAAATTTTTCAACGTCCGCAAATTGGTAATTTTTTTTTAACCCACTGACGTTTATTTTTTAACAAAAGTCATTCGAAACTTTCGTTCCTGTACTTTTTGGATACATGTATTCTCTTTTTCTGAGAGAATATATCCCCACTCCTTGATATCTGGACATTTTGCCGAAATCGGCCAAAAAAGTAAAGGAACGGACCTATTATCTACTCGAAACGAGTCAATGTGAAATATATTCGCATGCCACTTTTACTGGGCATACAATGATACAAATTTTGTGTAAATATTGAAAGTGTCAAGTAGAGTGTGGAAGTTTTTATTGTGTGTTAAAAGAAAATTCTTCATTATTTGTTTTTCATCAAAACAGTCCTTCCTAATATTAATCTCAACAACCAACCTGAAAGTAAGCTGAGTTAAGCTCAATAAAGCTGGCTTAAAATTTGCGCAGAACCTTATTGCAGATTAAATTGCGATACTAATGAATTGCTTATTAAATTTTGGGAACTCCAACTTCGTCTGGCCTTCTACCATTGGCGTAGTAAAATTGTTTTTCTAGAGTGCGTTGGGGGCACATTTTGTGTTTTTGACAACCTTTTTTACTGATTTGCTATCAAATTTCATTTTGTGCATTGCTCCATCGCTTAGCTTGGCTGCGGTGGTTGTTCGCATCAGTTAAGGTCTCCCCTATCATTTTATTGAGCTCGCCTTTGTCGAAGAAGGTGTCTTTCCGCTTCGGCCTTATGCGCTAGCCTTATTTCTACAAAAAAACAAATCCTTATTTAAAATAAGAAAATTACTAGAAGGCCAAGATATCATCATGACAAATTAAACTGTGTCCAGAGTCCGAATCCATGTATTTTTGACATGGAAGGGTTATATAAGTCCTATGAATACATTTTCTGTATGAATGTTCGTCTGAACAATGTTAAATATTATATTATCTGCTCCTAGGATGTAAACAAACCAGCGTTAGGGCGTTGGTCTCCTTGGATAAGCCGCCCGATGTTGAAACACATCCTTTACGTCGCACTGTCAGCACGGACCACACGAGAAAGTTTTACCTTGACCAGCACACAGATTTTACGAAATCATCCACAACACAGGTCTACCTTCTAATTCAATTCAAGTCCAGCAACTATTCCTCTGTCTTTTGGCATATCTTTTGTCCGATTGTACACCGCACGGCCTCTGCGATAACAAAGTTACCGCCCTATATAAATGTTCTGCTGATGACGACAACGACAACGACGACGACGAGATATATGAAGTATATGTAAATTTATCACACACAGAAGGTGATGAATAAATACATTGGCAAATCTCATGGACGACCACTTCAAAGGCACAGAACTTTACGGAACAAATTAATTTGTTGGGAAAGTTTTTAGAGCGGACGCGTATGTACTTTGTACAGAGGTATGTGCTGTGCATATCGGGAGCCTCCATTGTGCCCTGTTTTCATGCTACACCAGTTTCTAGGGTGAGCAGTGTATTGTATTCGAAAAGTGCTGAGCGGTTAAGTGTTAACCAATGCCTTGCCTATTAAGGCTGCCAGACGACAACGATTTTAGTGCTCTGCTAGTAAAGGAATAGCTTGACATGAATAGCAAGTTTCTAGGAATCGCACTTGAAACAGTTGGGCGGAGTTACTAGGCAACTCATATGTGACACATTGCCAGACTTGTGTTGACCTGTCAATAAATGGGGCACGTTTAATTCCTCCTCAAGAACGCGTATATGCACTCTTGGAATATTTTAATCTTGTTTCATCAGCCAACGCCACCCACGCACCGTATGTCTGTGTGGGTGGCATGACAGCGATGATAATTTTAATTGCACACGGGTGCGGATGGGTATTTCTATTCCTCTAACTGCGTGCATTTGGCATATATTTTAAAAACCGTTTTTGTGTAAATTCACCATTCCTGGGAAGGGAGCGCTCTTGTTATGCCGCCGAGGGTGATGAATATATTTTGAAGAGGCTTCGCACGACCCGCACAAAAGTAACACCATAACATGGTAGTTAATTGAAGCCAATGACAGCTTTTAGCCCGCGACAAACTACCCACTGGGTTTCACACCAACATCGCCGGATAGGTACTTGTATATATACAGATACACCCCCGTCCCCCAGCATTATATCGTGTGGTTTAGCTATCAATCGTAGTTACGTCGGTGGTTAAGCGCAATGACATGAATACGGGGGGTGGGGGGGGGCACGTTTTTGCCGCTACTGCGCGACGACTTTAATCAAATTTTCACAATTTAATTAAATTGTATTTCATGGAAATTTGCTCGACGCACACAGATAGCGGTATTCTGCGTAATATTACCTGCCAACCTATGGAAGAATGTGGAATTTAAATTTGAGTGTAATATTAGTAATAATTGTATGATGTAATTATGGGCGAAATTATTACTTTGGTGAGTGGGTGAACACCCGGCCACATTCACCGTGGGACGTATAGTAAAAGTGTCATTGCAAGTGCATTAGTATAAAGCGGAACGATGTCCTAACTCAATAAATTGTTGGCTGCCGATGCCGAGTGTAAATAAATATTTATAGAATTATTCGCGTATTATTAAGGTGAACCTGTTTTATGCAATTAAATGGGACATGTGGATAAATTTGGCAAACTTATTTGTCTTTTAGCATCAGCATGTATGACAGTTAAACTGAGATTTTAATGCTGCCCTAAATTAGATACAAACAAAATACCAATGTTGGAACAGTGATAAACACAGAAGGCTTGAGAGACCTCATTTTGGATTTAATCGACGTTATTGTGAATTATTTGTACACATGTAGAGTCCCAACAGTCCCAAATATCAACAAGAAAGAATTTAGAAAAGTTAAATGCTTTTCGGATATAGCAATTATTTGAAAAAAAATTTGGTTTGAATAATAGTAATAGCTCTTTCGAACAAAACTGTAACACCAAGCTACCAAGTTATTCAAATTTATTTTCAAAAACGGTTGTCAAGATGGGCAGCACAAATCTCTTTCGGATTCTTTCGAAAGCCAACAGAAAATAATACAAATCGATTTACTATCGGTGATTCTTTTCCTACTGGCTACAGAAGGTTCATCTGAGGGAATGCCTTCTTGTGATTTGATTACCCACGAACAATAAACTGCCCTTAATTATGTAAGGCTCAAAGTTTTAAATACTAATGACGTAAAATCAAAGCTAATTTTGAAATATCATCTCGCTTTCACTCTTCGACATCTGTGCAGTGTTCAATGTCCATTGCACAATTTTTCCCTCAGGCAGATGTGATTTTTTCATTTGATCCCATTTAACATTTAAAACTACCCTTATTTTTTAATATTAATCGATTTACTTTAACATAATCTTAGTTTAAGGATATACAGTGGTTGCCAAAATAATAAGAGTGTATCAATAAATTTTCTTCACTACATAAATACTATCGTAATAATCTTCCAAACTAAGCAAAAAACATTCCAGCAAGATAACACACACCAAACACACTGCTAGAGTCGTGATAAGATGGTTTCAACAAAATAACGTGGCAGTTTTTCAATGGCCTTCACAATCGCCAGACCTAAACCCTATAGAAAAACTTGGGAAAGATTTGAAAAATAAAGTTTCTTGCAAGAAGACCAAAAATGCGGAGGCACTTTGGAAAGAAATCCAAGAGCAATGGTACGCTACACCTGTCAAAGCATTCCAAAAAATAATTAACTCTATGCCAAGAAGGTGCGAAGCGGTTCTTAAGACGTTTTGAGGTTACCCATTTAAC
Source organism: Cheilosia pagana (assembly GCA_936431705.1). NCBI lineage: Eukaryota > Metazoa > Arthropoda > Insecta > Diptera > Syrphidae > Cheilosia > Cheilosia pagana. The sequence goes on along the minus strand of OW386166.1, from coordinate 87,055,983 downwards.
CATATTCTTAAAAAAGTCGAATTTTAACTGATTTTTCGCTTTATCCTTAGGAAAGATCCGATGCACTCTTATTTTTTTGGCCAGGAAAAACGCGCCTGAAAATAGTTATAGCTTTATTTTGCGTTAGAAATTTTTGTTTTGTTAGAAAAAATCCCATAACTACTTGGAAATAATATTACTTATAATATTTGGGGCTTTTTAAGACTTTTTTTTCAAGAAATAAAGACTTTTTTGATAAATTTGTAGTAAAAGAATTTCATTCTTATTATTTTGGCCATCAGAAATAGAATTTTGAGTTCACGAAACGTCAAGGATTGGGACTTTTTTTTTTGTAAGGTGACTTTGCAGTACATACCAAGGGGGAAGATGATACAGACATTTTTGGGAATTTTCGCGTGTAGTGTTAATCTTGGCAATTGATGAAAAACAAACAAAAAATTCGTCAGCTGGGACACTCGGACACTAAAGGACAAACAGACCTTTAGGCTGCAGATCACTGACAGGTCCCTCTAATAAATTGTTTAATGAATAGAGCTCCTCTTACTGTATAAAAGAAGACAGTAAAGACAATCGGCCCTAGCGAGATATCCGTCGGAACAAAAAATTCGACACATATACTGCGTCGGAGGCTCAAATTACATTCGAGGTATCCGCCTTCGGAAAAGAAACCGCTTTACGACAAATCGTTAATAAATTCCGCAACCAATTTCTGGCGGAGGATATCGGAACCTAGCTGTCAAAAATTTAACAAAAAAGCACTTCATCGCACTTCAACGCAATTCGCCGTTAATTCGTTACGAAATTTCGGAAAGATATTCCGAATAGCTCTTCGGATGTACCTCGAAGCAAAAATCCTCCGAATCGTATAATATCGGAGAATTTTCCGTTACGACGGATTCATTCGCTAGGGCAGAATAACCTTACTATTCGTGAACGTTTGGCAGGCAGCACTAGCATTCGAGCAAGCATTGTCTCAATTGAACAGTAAACTTTCATATTAAAATTAAAACAAAATAGAAATATTTTGATTTGCTTTTTTTTAATTGATTTCTCATGCCCAATTGGCTTACACTGCGACCTAAAAGATCTATTGTATCGATTTTTTTCAAAGAGATTTGTGACCTCCCTGATGAAGCTCAATAAGTCCTTAGTAGCAGATTTTAGTATGTGTGCCGGTGTACGACTCTCTCTGTTGAAGACTCGTTTTCTCAACCAATGAAAAGCTGGGCAGTCACAGAAGATGTGTTCAGAGGATTCGATATCCTCCATACAGAATCTACATTCTGTTTCCGGGCGTAGGCTCATTTTGTTGAGGTGGTATCTTAGACTTAAGTGGCATGTGATGAAGCCCACTGGCTTTCTTATATTTTCCTTACTGGGCCTAAGGATTTCCTTGTTTCCTTGTATTAGTAATTAAGGAGCCTAATTAATCGTTTGGGACCTTTTCCCAGTGTTCAAGACGAAGTTGATTTTTCCATTCATTAATTAGCCTTAGTGCAGCAATCCAATTGACTGAGCAGTATGTTTCTGGTCCAAAGAGAACGGATTCAGAACCGACCCTGGCTAATTTGTCTGCATGTTCCTGATGACCGGGTACCCCGCCAAGTTTAACCCTAATATGTTTGTATAGGGTTTGCAGGGCATCGTGACAGTTTTTAACTGTTTAAGAGTCCAATGTATGGATTCTAAGGCTTGCAGCTGCTTGGCTGTCTGAGAAAATTTGTATAATGCCGCTTTTAATACCTTTTTTTGAGATTATATTAACGCAAGTTTCGATAGCGTGGATTTCCGCTTGAAAAACTGTGGGACACATTCCCATGGGTATCGAGATTTTTGTGTTGGGTCCAAAGACACCACCTCCAACTCCGTTTTCCATCTTTGATCCGTCGGTGTATCAGACTTTACTTTTTGGGTCCAGTGTAGAAACACCATAAGCTCAACTAACACGTTCCAGTAGTTCTACCTTGAATAATTTCCCAAAGCTGTACTCCCTAACCGGCGCAGTGGCTTTGTAGTGTGTTGGGCTACTAAGCGAGGGGTCCCCGGTTCGAGTCCCGAAAGAACCAAATTACATCTTAAGGCTTTTTTCCAATGCGCCACCTCTCGCGAACGTCTGACAAACATCCGAGAGTAAAACTGTCATGAAAGAGCTTCTCAAATTAGCCGTTTGGACTCGGCGTAAAATTGTAGATCCCTTCCATTCGTCCCAAAAATTGAAAACCCACACAAAGCGAATGGTTGTGAGAAGCTAGGCTTTGGGTCCCATAGACCTGTCGCGCCAAAATATTTATTTATTTATTCGTACTCCCTTACCATAGTGTCCGGGACGAAGCATTTTACGTATCACTATAACTGTGGCCTTAGAAACCAATCATCAACAATCAGAATAAACGACCAGCTGAAAACTTAGCCGAGTTTCAAAGATAAATAAGGACATGTGTTACCGCTCTAATAAGCCTTGTCTCAATTGGTCTTACAAACAAAGCAAGTCAACCTCCGACGAGTTGTAATGTATCCCATTTTCGGGGCGTCCGATCAGTATCTGAATAGTCCACTCGATCGTCCTTTAATGTCCGCATATTAACGTTAACATATTTATGCAAATTATATGTCAAACTTTATTATGTTGACCAACATATTTTCAGTTTAAAATTTACAACATAATAGACAACCCTTTTTCCCGTATATGAATTTGTAATAGAAATTCCCGGGGGGTTGATGGCGGTCCGCTCAGTCGGTTAATGGTATCAAATAAAATGGTTTGCGATGTTAAAGTAAATCCTAATTGGTGTCCTTATTCAATTAGAATACCTGTGTTAAATGGATTTCCTTGAATTTTACGGTCGGCCGAGTGACTCTAATGACTTTCTTGGCGTTGAAAGTGTTCACTTTGTGGGACAGTAGAACCGGAACCATCGCTGGCTTGGTGAGAGAAATAAGTGAACAGTTTTAATTACCAATTAGTTTGGAATATCCGATTTGATCATTTAATTGGTGGTTTGTTTTCCTCGGTATCCCTTGGTATTTTGTCAGTTCTCGTTTCAGCTGTGTGTGTATGTCTGACCTGATTGTTGTTTCAAATGGATTTTATATTGAATGCAATTGAAACACCGTTGGCCATATTCGTCGGTGTCAATGCTGCTATGGTGTACCTGTATACTACATGCACATGAATCACAAGGGAGGATATTTATTCAATTTGATTTTGCTAGGAATGGAGTTTCTGAATGGCTTTTATTGTGGATTATAAAATGTTTATTGAAACAAATCCAGCTTTACAATATTTTTGCACAATTGCGCCGCAGGTGGAGAGATTTTTTTTAATTAAAATAGACAGACCCATGAGCGTTTCTTTTGTGGATCAGGGATTCACAAATTACATGAAACATACAGTTTAAAGTCAGTCATGAGAGAATTTAAAGGTCCACATCCACATGTATGTTAACAGTAGTCACTTTTCGTGTTGAGTATTTGTGTTGAAAACACATTTAAAATTATGTGTAAATATTTTTAATAATGAAAGCGGACCACGAGTTGATAATTTTGAGAGTCGATTAAATCAAAAATTGCGCAAAGGATGGCCATGGCGCTTCATATTTTCAAAATCACCTGATGTCTGTATCTAAGGCTTGAAAGATTTTCAACTTTTATTAAATTAAGAGGAAAAAATTACGTTTATTTGAAACGTAGTAACTGCCTCCATACAAAATGTCTGCACCAGTTCTTGGGGAGGATGGGAAAAAATCCCTCGACATCAAAAGTGAAAGAGTTAATTTTATGGAATGTTATTTTGTTTATAAACTACAACGCAAAGCCAACTTATTTATAGCGTTCACCTAATGCAACTTACTCGTTAAAATAAAACCAGAGCAATTTAGTGTAATGCATTGCAATCAGAAGCTAATGATATTTGATGCGGATATGGAACTACAACGAAGTTCCTACACATTAGTCTGAGGCTTTGAAGGACCATCCTTTATATGAAATGTAAAAACAAAAGGTAGTGCAAGTAAGTAAACTGCACTAATGTCAGTTTGTTTTATGATCTGCTGTCATTAACAATAATAAAACAATGACAATTAATTAAACAATATGTTTAATACCTAATTCGTAAAATTTCCGACGGGCAAATTTTGAATACATTTTTTGCCGACTCCGCTTAACTGAAACACCAATTTTCCACGATTATTTTTTTACTCAAGCGGCTTTTTCTCTTAAGCAAACTTCAGGTAATTGGAAAAAAAATTCCATGAACAATTTTGCTAACTGATTTTTCTAGTACTGTATTTATTTATTATTATTTATATTACATACATATTTACCTAATTTCTGTAAACAGAAATTTTAAAATCCAAGAAACTAATTGGAAGGCTTTAAATTTCCTTTTTTTTTAAATAAAGGAAATTGTTGTTGAGGGAAGTTCTCGGGAAGTTCTCGGGAAAATACCCCCAAAAAACTGCCCACTGAAACAGCTTAATGTGGCGGCTGATCGTCAGAAAATACTATGTAAACAAAAAATGCTAGAGGGCATCAGAGGTACAAAGACGAACTTGTAAATTGCCTGATTACAGTAGACTCGTGATCAAAGATTTTACAGTGGGTGCTGGAAGAAAACCAGTGCACTGAAAGACATCTTATTAGACCAATGGGACTTTTTTAATCCATAAATTGAAGTGTGAAAAACTGCGGTAGGGACTTCCCACACAAGCCATATAAGAATCGGCCGGCCGTTTTGGCTCGTGCAATCGTGCAACGATTCGTGGCCTCAGGAACAATATTGGTCAAGCTATTTGTAGAAGCCAGGGTCGAGCCACAGGGGCAGCTTTGGCATAGTTGAGGAGGGTGCGTCATGATGGTGCTTGCTCGGCTCAGCTCGTTGGAGAAGGAGAAAGCTACTTCACTTTGACGTAGGACGGACAATCGGACCATTTTAAAAGAAAAAATGTCCAAGGACCTATAGCCTATACCAATACCCACAAGAAAAAACGAAAGAGACACCGCGAAACTAACCTATCTAGCCTAAACTTTATCTTAACTAAAGTCTAACCTATCTACTCTTACCCTAAACGCAACTTGTCCTTCTGTTGTCCCCTGAAGATAGAGGTTCGTCATGACGTCGAAACACGCCAGATTTTATTGGCAAGGGATGGCCAACTTACCCTTCATGTCCTTAGACATATCCGTAAGCTATTCCTCTCTGGCCGACATTGTGAGAGATAGCCCCTTGAATATCCTACAGTCAAGTCACAACCCTATAAAGGCTAAAAGACAACGCTGAAAAGCGTCATGTTAAGTCACCGCGTAAGTAATAGTCGCGTATAGTCTTTGTCGATATATCAAAAGGACGGCCTTCCAAAATACATTTGGAAACAGTTCCACTTTTATTTAAAATACTCAATAAAACTTCCTTTAATAAAACAAAACAAAAAACAATTCAAAAAGAAGCCAATCATGCGAATGCAACTAAAATTTGATTCCATTACTAATCAGATGGATTATTATTTTAAATAAAGTTAAACGATTTTAATTTCAGCTGTAAAAAGCTTACTGCTTCCACTCGCTTCAAAAACATTATGGTTTCGTTATCATTCCTCTCTTTCTCTGTACAATAGATTGCATACAATATAAAAGAAGAAGAAAGAGCTTGAAAAGAGATATATAGATTTCCATTCGAAACCCATAATCGCCTGGCGAATACGTACTTAAAGTTTGCCATCTGCAAATGACATTCATCAGGCGTTCACGCTCACATGCATTTCAACGAAAATCCCCCAAATTGGAACGGAAATTAAGCTGCTGCGCGCCACCCCTATGCCTTATGTGCAAAACGTATTCCCATTGAATTAAACACCCACTTAAGTATTTGCAGCAGATTACACCTCCTAAAATGTTTTCAGATTAAAATGAAGGTTTCGTCTGCATATGTGTGCCCCATTGTGGATATTCAATTATTACTTAAACACTCCAATGTGCAACGATGTGCGTGTAGCTGCCTGGGTATGCCTAGGGTGCACTCAATTGCACAATCTCCTGGAGAGGATGCTCTTGGCATCAACCGCTGCTGCATGCAAGAAGACCAATATGTGACTCGATCGAATGTTAAGAATCCTTTTGCAAAGGATTTTTTTGCATCTCACATATTTTCATGGGGGGATTGATTTTTTTTTGTCCTGCCAGTGTGCAGGAATGCTGTGCAAAATTGCCTAAATTGCAAATAATTGTGGCCAGAGCTGCTTCTATGAATAGACAAGATGCGACTGTGGGTATTAGATGAAAAGATGAGCCGCATCACTAGGCGTAGCATAGGAATGTGTTGCGGTACACAATATTGGCATTTATATCCATTATGCATGCCATTCTCAAGCCTTGGCTAATTTTACAATGCTCCTTGAAATCAGATTTTGCAAACACACCAAAGCTATGTGGAGGGAGGTTATATGGTAGGTTTATAGCCACACTACACCGAAGGACTACAGACCCAATAGTCCGTCAGGTTTTCCATACTTATTATTATTATGGCTAGGGTTTAGTGCACTGCTTACACCTCGGAAAGGTTCAAGCCCTTTTCGAGAACTCCCTCGCATTGCAGTTCCATTCAGAACTGTGTTCGAGGATCATCGCTCTGTCTTAGCCTTGGCGAGAATATCGACTTTAGAGCACTTCATCTAGTCCAGTTTCTTTTATGAATCTGAGAATGAGTAGCGGGTCTATGATCGGTATATCCTTGTCTGATATCTGGCGCTTACCCAGATGTTTGATCGTCTTGTGGGTTAGTGCCCCACAGTGTTCTAGAATGTGTCTCAGCGCTCTCATCACAGAATCTGCAGAGACCTTCTTCTGATACTCCTATTTTCCTCAGTCGTTCCCTTAGTTTACAGAGTCCCGCTAGGAAACCTGTTAGGATTCTCAAGTTGTTTTTGTTTAGGCCAATGCATGCTTTAAATCTTTTTAGGTTATAGTTCCCTAAAAGTGTTTTACTTAAGAAAAGACTGATAGACCTGCATGTTCGCAAGGAAACTATGAACACCGACTTGAGATGCGACCCCATCGAATCAACTGATGTTATCACCAAAGCGTTCCTAGAGAAGATCAGCCAAACATATATATATTGCTCCAGGCCGGTTGGCCCACTCTAGAAAAAAAAACTCGAACGAATTAAAGCAAACGGATCACTCACCTTTCTTCGTCCACAACAAAGCATCCTTCGCGCACGCGAATGTCCAGTAGCTGCTTTCAATCGAGTAAACTTCTTCTTCCACTGCATTTAGTAGTGGGTGGAGCGCGTAACTCTAAGCGATTGCTCTTCCTCGCAAGCCACGGAGCTGCGGTGCCCGTTCAATTGAGTTTTCTATCTTACTTGGCGAATACATTCAAACATTTTGTTTCCTCTTCTGATTGGCTGCTTCCCTTTTGCAACGCAGAGATCCTAACGTGGAAGCCGTCTACAATTCAAGGGCATCTTTCTATTTGATGAGCTCATAGGAAGATGGCGCCTTTGCAAAAGGATACTTTGATAAAATTGTGCTGAGCATTAGACCTGAAATTAAAGGAAAAGGAAAAACCAAATTAGTTTATGGAAAAAATACAAAATTTTCAAATGTAGGTTGTCCATTACCCTCTGTCGACACACACACACACACAGCAATTATCCTTGAATTGCTCAAGTGCAAATGAAAGGTTCTCAATAAACCAACGACCCATCGATACGAGAGCATACGTGTATAGATTAAAAACAAAATGAATACAGAAACAGGAAGGGGATAAAGACGACAACCGACGACGACGTCTCGGAGAAATATCCTGCCACTGCATGTCTATATGCTATAAGGAAACGAGTGGCTAATTAAAGGATATTCTTCGGATATGTATGGAGAGAGTGAGATCTGCGACATTGGCAGAGCCTCATGCACTCGACAAGACAAGAAGATGATGACGCCGATGAGACGATGATGACGATAATGATGTTTCGCCCGATGATGTCTAAGTGCTGTGATTAAAATAGCTTGTGCCGTTGACGTATGTAGATGATGTTCACAGAAATGAATAAAAAAAAAACAGCCAACAAAAAACAAGCGCACTAAAATAATACTTAGAACATGTATATGTGCGATATATAGATAGCCTTCGTCCTTGTGAACAAGTTATTCGTATCTTTCGCAGACATGAGACATGTATTGATTACACTCTTCGGGCATGGAGCTACACATCCATATATGACACATGTGCATGCCGTGGGGTTAAGAAGTTGAAAGAGATTAATGTAATGTTTCCAAAGGAACACGTCATGTTTTTTGTTTGAAAATAGAACAGTGTCACTACCAGGGAACGACAACATGCATGCACAGCACAGTTAGGCATGCTATAGTTAATAAAATATGTTATTTGTGGTCGATTCTGTGATGCCAATGGAATAATAAAGATCGACGAAAGGTATGGTGGTTTAACATATATAGAACTTGAGTCGAATTTGAATGGGGAAGATGTTTTATCAACATTGCCCTGTCACAATCAGATATTTTTAGACTTCGACAAAATTGTTCGGTGCACCTTTGGAAGTTTTTTTTAGCAACCGATTTTGTATCGAGTGTTTAGACGTTTCTAATAAGCAAGACAAAGGGACGAGTTTTGTTTGGCTGATTTTTGCCACTCAACGATCTTGTTTCGGTAAACTTTGGTATGCCAGAGACACAGTAATCCTCCATCCTTCCGCACGTTTTGTCCATAGCAAGCGCTCTAGCTCTAGTATTTGAAACGGAGGTCCGGTCTTTCTTATGCTACTGGAATAGTTTAATCGATGTAACTATCAAGCCATCTCATGGCCTGGTATCCAAGCAACGGTGACTATGTTGTCCTTGGCCAGATCTTCAAGGAGATCGAAACATTCATAAAACCACCTTTGACCTGATCGAATACGATCTTAGGGCCTTAAGAGCTGCCTGGCTGTCTGAGAGGATGTAGATGCGGGCCCCTTTAGTGCGTCTTCGTAAGCATTCTCGGACACATATCTCTATGGCGTGCACCTCCGCTTGAAAGATGTGTGGTGATTTTCCCAGTGCTATAGCTCTTTGGAACCTAGGCCCATAGACCCCAGCCTAGGTGGCATCATATTCCATCTTTGAACCGTCGCGTCGGTGTACCAGATTTGTGATCCTGTTGTTATTACGAATTGATTGGTTCTCCAGGTACTTCTGTCAGATATGACTATCTTAAATTTTCTGGAGAAGCGAAGCCTTTTAAGCATGGTGTCTGTTACCTTGATCGCAGGATCATCTTGAGGCATTTGTAGTACGCGAAAGTGTCCTGTGAGGTTTCCTGCTTTAAGATTTGATATATTCGGGAGCCTGAGGCGGCACTGAGACCTCCTTCTTTACAGAAATATGTAAAGGCAGAAGGCTGAGCATTTCCCCTATAGCTGCAGTTGGACAAATTTTCATTGCCCCCGTTATACCAATGCATACTAAGCGATATATCTTGTTAAGTTTTTGTACAGCTTTTAAGATTGCCGATTGTACCATCGCCCCCATTCCCCCTCGCACACAGGACCGAAATGCATAGAAGAACTTTTCCTTCTGTCCGGTCCGGTACTTGAAAAGTTGCCAGGTTCCTTAAAAATCCTTTGGGAGATAAAGCCATCCTTATGCCATGCGATAAAAAAATTAAATAAAAAAAATTAAATAAAAAAAATAAAATAAAAAAAAATAAAAATAATAAATAAAAAAAAAAATAAAATAAAAAAAATAAATAAAATAAATAAGCGGCCTTGAAGCTGTTTGGAAGATTCGGCGGCGAGTCTCGACCTGAAACTCGTAGAGGTCCTTCCCAGGATCGACATAAGTGGTTGAAATTGAGTCAATGGTCAAAAAAATGTGGCTACGTTCTTTCATTCGATATTGACCTTGTTTCATGGCACCGGTTTTTAAATTTTTGTATATAGTTCATTTGGGGGCTTATAGTTCGGCCATTCGGCATGCTCTTTTGCAGCCATGCTTGGTTAACGATATGGTGGATGCAAGCTACCAAAACCGGACCACAACCGGAGGCCTTCTTGTTCTTAACCTTTTTAATAGCTAATCTAATCATCATACCTACCAGAAGCTCTTTCTTTGTTAACGCATCGGTCTTGTTTGCTTTTCTTTGAAGTCAACATTTTGGGACTTCATTCTGGCTGTTGGGTTAGTGTCTGTGATGGATGAATGCACAGTGAAATTTCTAACTCAGTCGGACTCTCCACGACGAACACAACTTCTAATTCGTTTCGAAATTATATGGACAGCGAAGCTTTACAAGAGGTCCGAAGATTTCTCTCTACTTCTACAACTAATTTTGTACAAAGTATTTCCGTCACTGCGCTTGACGTGCCCAAAGTTCTTCAGGCACTGCACTTGATACGAAAATTTGTATCGAACTTTAAATATTTAGCAGAGAACTCGGTTACCTAACTATTTTGCCAGAAGTGAGGCATTAAATACCGAATAAAAGCTTAAATGTTTCTTCGGGGGCTGGATCCTTTAACCTTTGAAAAAACGATCATCAAAAGTCAAATCTAAAACAAAAATTAGTATAACAGCAGCATGGCATATAGTTTGGTCCATAAATTAGTGAGTAGGAGGAATGTTTGTACCCTTTTAAACCAGCCAACGTTTGATGTTATTCAATTAGGCAGACATTCATCGTAGCAACAGCCCCACAAAATCCCTTCAGCAGCCTTTCTACGCATATACGCATTTCAATTTAAATAATTAATTCCTTGTTTAAAATATACACCCACAGGGTATACAACGCGCTTTTAGTTCCCAACTATAATCGTTAATAGCAAAGGTCACAACCCACAACAAAAGTGTATCGAAAAGAACACAAAATTAAATATTTCATAGCTCAATAGCATATCATTTACTGTTGTTTTATTACAACAACATATCGAGTCCGACCTCGGGCCAGCCTGAGCCCACTCTAAAGACAATAAATCCCAACACAACAAGAGACCGAAAATGACTATTTAATAATTTAATTTGCCCCACTAGACCGCGAGAGGCGAGGACGGCCCAAACGAATACACAAGAAAATAAAACAGATTTTTATCAAAATCAACACGCCATGAATAATGACTATTAGCGCCCGCCGCACAATGGGGTGTAGAGGTAGAGTCCATTTAGCCCCCAGCATTCACTTTCCCTGGGAAAGGGTCAAATGGAGCCACAACCACCGATATTTCGACTTTAGTTTAGAAGACCATAACCTAACCCAAGATGTTTGGCATTTGAATTGCAAAAATGAGAAACGATAACAAAAAATCCACATGCGGAGTCTCGATAAAAACAACAAACGAATGTACATTGCAATTAGCAGAGTGATTGCCCTCCTTCTTTGCCACACGTTGACGCAATCCGGTGCAGATATTAAAACAAAAACAAAAACATAAAGAAATAAAAAAATGAAAACAAAAATAACCAAAAACAAACAGGCAACCCTCAAAGGGACATTAAAAAATGGAAAACCTGCAACTGTTCTACACAATTGTTGCGAGTCCCATTGTTTGATTCGGCTCAATTGCAATTCCAACAGCAACGGGGTGGTTTATCATCCCCCCCGTATAGTGTAGATGCATGCTGCATAGGCATTTGGCACAATTTTCCTCTGCTTTGCGTTTTGTGTGTCACACACAATATTTCTTTTTTTTTATTCGCTCCTGCACTGTTCTTCTTGATGTATAATTTGCTTTAGCCAATTGTAAAGCAGAACAAGAGACAGTTTGCAGGATGATAGATGGTATCGCTGAAGAGGGTAGCTGGCGATTGGGGATAATCTTCAATTTAGCCTACAAAATACGATTTTAATTTTACAATTGCAATTGAAATGCTTATAATTGGAAATGTAATTCTGGTTGGAACTCTCTCGCATGTGTGTCTGTGTATGGCATGTGGTTTGGGGTGCATTCTCTCCGCACGCGGATAAGGGTTGATTAATGACGGTGGTTTGTGGCGAAGAACTATCATTCCATGGACTTTACGTTTTTTTCACTCGATTTGAACTAATGGCAGTGACACGACATGTGGAAAACAATGCAGCCAACCGCACTAATGAGGGGGATGCAGGAGATTAGAAGTGCACTCATTCAAAGGAAAGCAATAATGGATTTTCTTGGTTTGTTATCTATCTGTGGGTGCTAGCTTTCCCTAAAAAAACACGCATTTTTATAACCAACACACGAGATCCAAATACGAAATAATACAAGTGCTGAATATATATTTATTCGTATCGTACGTAAATCCAGTCTTTTTTTCTCTCGCATTCATTTTTCGGAGTATGCGTGCGAGGGCATTTCTCTCTGCTAAAGATATACAGCAACAACACAACAGAATGAATTACTAGAAATTTTCCTGATAAGGGCGAAGTAAGATATTGAAAGGTGTTGCCAATGTCAAGACACCGTCTGGGCGTACGGTAGGTAGGTACTCTCATGTGCTTAGTACTGTAGTCGAAATGTTGACGAAAATACTATAGATTTCACGTGGAGAATTTATGGCACTATTAGCTTTTGATGAATTATGAATAAATGAGGGAAAAGCTTTCTATGAGTGAAAAACATTTCATTTTTTCAGTTGATATGAGAGTCATTTTTAAAACAGAAAAGAAAATTTTGTAAGCCCTCGCCATTTCTGACCATAGTGTTAAATTTCTTGTCACAAATCACAATACGCTGTACTGGGTCTTTAGCAAGCAAATTTTGTACTCAAAGTTTATTTTATTGTCACCTTTTTTGAATTTGAAAAATGAATTTTACATGATGCTGCTTTGCTAAATTTTCTTTTCGGTTGCGAATCTATTTTGAATTATTTTTTCATGAAGTTTTAGCGATTTTTATATAAAATCAACTTACTTAATATTTAAAATGCTTTTTATTTACTGTATAACAAAAAAGCAATACGCAAAATGACAGTCAATCCACATGTTTGAAAGCTAAACTGCACACTAGCTAGTTACAAGGAATACTTCAAATTTAAAAGCTTACTCTGTTTTGCTCAACAATAGACACTTATTAACCTACTGCTAACTAAATTCTACTTTACAACATTACGGACGTTTTGGTTAAACATGTCTGAAAGTGGCAGTTCATGGAAAAATATACAATTCTGACTGACTCACATGAACTATGAGCGATCAATGTCAGCCAGCTGTCAAAATAACTAAACAAGGTACCTACTTAAACGTCCCCCAATTGAATTCTTTATTATACTAATCTAAATTGTATTATTTGTAGGAGGATTATTTTATTTCGACAGACGACGTTATAACCAGGTTATACCTTCTTCAATGTGAGATCAAAAAGGAATTAAATTAAATATTGTCAACGTATTTAAAAAAAAAAATTATGAGTTTTTACAGGGTGGGCCAACTTGGACGGACTGATTTGAAATGATTAATTTTAAAGTTTTTTTTGCAGATAATAAAGAATTTCATAAAATTTCTGAATATCATCATACTCAGTAGAAGAACGAGTAAAAATTGTTGGATTTTATTAATTATTGCGTCAGCATTTTAATATTGCGCCGACTCCCAGTTCAAACATGACAAGAAGCTTAACGACCCGTTTTGAGGGTCAAGGTGCAGTATTCGATGAAAAACGAAGAAATGTTGCTCGACCTGTATGCATACGCACTGAACAAGTTGTGGATGCTGTACGAGCAAGTGTTCACACGGATCCTTCCGTGTCTATTTGGATGGTAACGGTATACCGAGCAATGTTGGAAAATTGTTTACATCTGGTAGTTCTCAAGAATCGTGACACCATGGTGATTCTGGGAGAAATACACAATGGCGATTCCGCGAGGCCACATCGTCCCCAGATTTGACGGCCCTGCATAAAATATAATAAAATATAAATATTTTGGCGCGACAGGTCTATGGGACCCAAGGCCTAGCTTCTCACAACCGTTCGTTTTGTGTGGGTTTTCAATTTTTGGGACGAATGGAGGGGATCTACAATTTTACGCCGAGTCTAAACAGCTAATTGAGAAGCTCTTACATGACAGTTTTACTCTCTGATGTTTGTCAGACGTTCGCGAGAGGTGGCACAGTGGAAAAAAAACCTTAAGATGTAATTTGGTTCTTTCGGGATTCGAACCGGGTACCTCTCGCTTAGTAGCCCAACACACTACCACTAAGCCACTGCGCCGGCCCTGCAACAAACCATAAAACATTCAGGAACTAAAGCAGAACATTCGCACAGAAATTTGCAGTATTGGAGCCACGTAAAACCAAAATGCCTTAAAAAGAGCCATTCACTGCCAACAGAAAAATGGAGGTTATTATTTAAAGGATGTCATTTTTCACACTTAGTGTAAACAATTTAATATATGTACATAATTTATACTTTAATCTAAAAACAAAATATGTAAAATAAAAAAAAATTTAACATTTCAAATCAGTCAATCCAAGTTGGCCCACCCTAAGTTGATTTTAAATCAAATATAACTAGCAAAAAGTTTGGCTTAAATATTGGGCCGTTTGAAAATTTTTAGATTTGAGAAATATTGTATTAGGCGATATGACACAAGCTCGCCTTATAAATAAAATAATAAAAAATCGACAAAATTACTTTCATTGTAATTTTTTCGACTACATATCAAATCGCCAAAAAATATAAAATGGCCCAAATTTATATGTTGGTTGGTTTGACTTTTTTTTACATTTTGTGGCAATATGGTTAATTCGAGAATCCCATTAAATTTAAATTAATATTGTCTGTAAAACACCCTGCAATCAAGAGGCAGAGATGACCCACCTCTTTTTTGAAAAATTCATTGCGCCTTAAACTCTAACTTAATTTGATTGAAGCCTCTACAATTGCAAAAGTTGAAAGGTACCTATTTTTAAAGAATTAAATTAAATTAAAAAAAAAAGCGAATAGTGTCACTATCGGTAAGTTTTCAGAATTGTGTCCCTTATACCTTGTTAATGATATTCCTCCGACTGAGGTCAAGCATCTAGTAAGATAAAATAAACTTTCAGCCTCTAACCTAGGCTTATTGTTTTAATGCCTGTTAATCTATTGAATTACATTTATTATTATGTTATTTTAACAACTAAACAAATACCTAAAATTAAGCACAAGAACTGTTTTTTTAACATTTATTGGGACACATTTTTGCATCCTTTCGAAAGTACAATTATCGTTAGGAAACCTCTTAAGTCAGCTGTTTGGATTCACCATAAAAGTGCAACTAGATTCCTTTTGATTCTTCCTAAAAAATCTAGGAGTTGCGGGCAGCTAATTAGGTAGGTATATTGACAAAATATTTTCAGGTAGGTGTATGTACCAGGAAAAACAGATCCCGATTGACTTACTGTCAATGTTGGTTTGACAACGTTTTTTTAAAAACTATTATCGGCGTATGAAATTGCCAAGCATCTACCAACCGTCTTAATATTCTTAAAGGATGCTGTATTGCTTGTTTAAAAATGCATAACTTGTAAAACAATCCATATACGAGTAGCTACCCTAACAACTAAATTAATGGTATAAATATAAAGATATATGGACACACTCGTGCTATTTTTTCGCATCAACTTTATCTCATTAACTTAAGTAGGAGGACTAAACTTGCACTTTGTTTGGATAACGTAAACGTTTATAGAGGAATTATTTAAATTAAGTCCTAGATAATGTAAATTCACACAACCCATTTCCATTGTAAAATGTGCAAAAAAATATAAAACAACATCATTTGCATTCCCTTTCCTACACCAATGCAACACTGATCACTTGCATTCATCCATGCAATTGAAGCTAGTCGCGTACAGGGAGGGGGTGTGTAAAAGTACCAATTTTGCCTTTTCGGATACACACGTGTGTGCCTTTGCATCCCTTCTGCGGCCTGCTCTCTATTTCTCCCGCTCTTTCCACCCACCCCAAAATGTTATACGGCAGAGAGGAAAATGGAGAACTCCATCCAGCAGTAAAGAAAAAAAATGAAGCAATATACAATACTAACATAAAATGTTCCCTTCTTTCCTTTATCGATCGATTTGAGAATTTCGTTTTTTTTATCTCTCTCTCCGCTCTCAATTCCCACCCCTAATTGTATCAACCCCAACCCCATTTTACATTCAAATAAAAAAAAAGAAGAATTTTATGAATTTCTATACATCGGAGTTTTACATTTTGCAGAATTTTGCTAATAGACTTTTAAGGACATTGTTCTGCAGACAAATTCCAAAATGTTTTTGACAAGTTTCATTCAAGTAGGAAAACTGGATACATGCCAAAATTGAGAGCAGAGTTTAGTGCCCCTAAGAAAATGAGGGCAAATACCATTTCAGACCAATTTTCACACAAAATCATTAGAGATGAAAAGAAAACATTTTCAAAATTTCCTCAGTCTATTAAAATTAAAAAGAAACTTACTTTGAGACGAGGAGGCCGCGTTTATTGCAATTTTCGCTGTTGTTGTTGTTATTGAGTTGTATCTTCTGTCTTCGCTTATCCACAAAATGGTCCCAGTGATGAAAATTCGGTGGTCATTACTCTCATTGGTTTTATATATATATTTTTTTTCTATTTAAATTTTTGGGTAAAACTTTTATTTCAAAGAATTCAACCGATGATGATGCGTTCCTATTTATTTAATATTTTTTGAGGAAACAGAAAACAGAAAACTCTATCGCGAATGTACCGTTAACAACGTCTCAACGCACTCAACACTTCCGTTCTTTTTTAGGATATCTCATTTTCCTCTTCATTTAGAGATACTCAACTACTATCACTTCATCATCATCATTATTATCATCATCGTCATCATCTTTCTCTGGGGTTTCTTGTGTGTTTGCTGATTGTTGGAATTTTTTTCTTCTTCTTCTACTTTTTCTATGGTTAGAGCAGTTTTTCACTGTGATTTTTCCCCACACAATTCACAAGAGGAAAATCCGATAGAAAACTGGGTATGAAAACGGTTATTTTGGAAAATCGCTCTACGATTTAAGGGACTTTTCAAGGAGCACTTTTTTTATTTCTAGTGGTAGAGAGGGAAATTGTTTCTTGTTTTTCTTGTGAGGGAAAATTTAAATTAAATTCTTTTTAGCGGTTATAATCACCGCGTCGTCGTTTAACAATCGATTCCGGAGCGAAGTGCGACCATTTATCACTACAACCGCAAGCGAATTTTGAGTGCCGTCGTTGGTTTTTTTTTTCTTTCGGCTTTTCCAGTTCTGGATTTTGCTAGTCGTGTTCGTGTCGTGTGTATTGCGTTGCTATTGCCTTATTCTTTGGAAAGTATATTTCGCCGATATACCAATGCACGGGAGAGTCAGAGTATGTGTTGTTATTCATGTACGATGAGATATAAAGAGAGCGAGCGATTCCTGGGGGATATGTGTTATCTTGTTGGGTAGTTTATGTTGGTTTTTTTTTAGAACAGACAAAACCACCCCCGACACAGTAGTGGTGCCTGGTTTCGCCCGGTTATCCTGTGGGGTATGTAGAACGAGTCTGCGCAGTAGGAAGGGAAGTGAAAGCTTTTCGATAAGTAGACATGGCGGCCATATTTGTTGGGTTGATGGTGTTCTGTTTGATTTGTCAACTTCGAATGGTTAAAAGGAAAACATTTCTTTATATCTAAGGGCGAGTTCACACTTTGTAGGTGCTGAAATGGAAAGTTATTTTAAATATTCTTGACTAGGTACCAACTCAACAGTGGTCGTAGGTTCATTGACATACTATACATGGACTGCTAGTGAAATGTCAGTTTCATACAAACCTGCGATGAAAAATTAAGCAAATGTAAACCCTTTTGGTTCAGTGCGGCGAAAGTATGAAACCGCTGCGCGCCTTTGCTATTTTTTACTTAGAACACAGTGGCATCCACTGTAGAAACACTGCAACTGTGCAAAATAACGATTTATTCAAATTATTTCCAACTTTCTACAACAGATGGCATACTCAGCACTTAAACAAAATCGAAGGAATTGCTCGATGACATTTGAGTGTTTCCGATCCTCTCCGCCGTGAACCAAAAAAACTAGTTACTACGTTTTTTTCAACGAAAAATTGGCTGCTAGCAGTCCATGTGTAGTATGTCAATGCTGTCATGAGAAAGCTCAATTACCAATTTCCGAATCGACATACAATGTGGACGTTTGGATACCCAGTTTAGTAAGTCTACTGACATATGACTGATTAGATGTGTTTTGAGTTTTTATTCTCCCAAATTGGTAACGTAATTAGTTTTTGCAGTTGACGTTTATGGAAGGTTTGCCGACAATTCTAGTCAAGAAAGTCTTGTCTGTTGACATTTTGAAGTGTCGAAATTCAAAAATTATCCACGAAGTTAAAACAACAACTCAACTTACCTAGTTAACGCGTTGACTTGTTAAACAAACTAGGTATCCGAACGTCCCTAATTTAATGTCTTTTCAATTTGCCTTAAAAGTAAAAGCGCACTCAAACGAATTGTTGCCAACATCACACTACAACAATCAGTCGTACTTTGACATTTGAATGCGTTTTCCACTGCTTTAGATGCATATTTCGATTGCAGAAAACTGCCTTTCACAAGCAAAATATTTAAAGAATTCAGAAATTAGGAGTAATTAAAGAGTACTCGTACTTGCCCACGAAGGAATGAATATTCGCAAGTTTTGACAGTCCTTTAACATTACATGTGCATTTACATAGTCGCAGGTACCAAATGACAGTTGCCATAATTTGACTTTGCAGATAATAGAACGATAAAAGACTGTTGCAATATATTACAGAGATAGTTTACTGAAAAAAAAAACGCGAATAATTTGAATTAGATTGGTCGGAAACGTCACTTTTCCTGCATCAGCCACATATGCGGACTGTCAACTTAGTACTCAGTCACGAATTTCTTGACTAGATTCGTCGGCTACCCTTCCATAAACGTCAACTTACACAGCTGCTCATGTGACCGATCTAGGCCAATCAAAACTGAGATACAACAAGTCAGTCAGCTGTCAGACTTACTAAACTAGATACTTGAACGTCCCCATTCTCTCCTAGATTTCAGGACAGTTTCGTATGTTATTATTATGTGCACATTCTAAAAGTTTATGGGATTCAATATGGTTCAATTAAATTATAAACCTTGTCCCACCACCATGCAATGCAGTGCGACTTATTCACAAACAAACTGTCACTGCCATCTACATCTGAAAATGAAGTCAAGTTAGGAAACAGTTTGACAGGCACTGCACAATTTCCATATAGATTCTTGTCTTTAATAGATGTATGTAGCGCCATCTCTTTTAGTATTTTAGTTAGTTCGGATGTAAACCTTGATAAGATGTACCTACTTTTAACCACTTTCTAAACAAACTAAACTATGAAGACATGGAGTGCCGTGATTTTCATGTATCTTTCGATTAATTTTTTGCTAATCCATAAATAAATACATCTGACAGATATGTCTTTTTAAAAAAGAAAGTGCATTTTGTAAATATAAATCCTTTTCCTACGCATGTTCCAATCCAGGACCGGCGCATATCCCATCTCATCCAACCGTAGTCAAGGAAACTAGAAAAATAACAACAAAAAGACAACAAGTTACGGCATAAATTTTGATAATAGAAAGGACTTCATCAGTTTCCTTTTATAAAGTAAAACGCATTAAATTTTGTGAGAATTTATTTAATTAATTTGAAATAACCCTTTTCAGGTTTTGCTCCTCGATTATATAATATACACGGTTGCCTTCGGAACAGGTGCCTTCTAAAAATGATTCTAAAATAATAATTACATTTCGAAGCTGCGGATTTGCGAAGAAAAATGTGCTTTTATATGGAAGGATGTTGGTGAGTCCCAAAAATTGGGAAATATTAATTAAACGAGTGTTTTTGGTGAACGAATTAATTGTCTGTTTGATTTTTCGGCTGTGGAGTTTAGGAAATTCCGTTGAATGAGTTTTGCGGGACTCGTTTTCCAAACGAAAATACCTATGTCAGTGACAGTGTTCTACGGTTGGACTTTAAGGTGGGGTGTACTCGTACCATGTCCATAGTCCACCGTGCAGTTAAGTGTATTGGGAGTCTCTGCTTAAGGAATATTATTGGCTTGTGTGGAATGCATGTGATGTTTTTTGTGTTTGTGTTTTTGTGGAAATATTTCTAGGTGACTTATACCTGCAAGCAATTCAAAAATGAGCATTCTGTTTTGAAAGGTTCAACAACGATCTGCATTTTGTCTGGGCTTCATACCTGTTACTTTAAATTCAGGGTGTTAGTAGGCAAGTGATTTCCGCTTTAATTACAAGTTCCACCTCTTGTGAAGTGTGAACGTCAAATCTCAGATGCTCTACTAAAATTCGACCGTTTAACCGTCATAAGGAAACTTAAATCAAGCACTCGGACTTAATTGTTACCTACCTACTAATTTCTACCTATTTGTTTTTAAACTGACGTATGGGTACAGTAGGTAAGGCAGACCAGTGTCCAACATTTTAATTGTGTCAACATTTCCTGGCTTTGACTTTAATTTAAAATTTAACAGGGTATGCGCAGTCCATCATCCTTTCGCATGAATACGATGGTACAGTTGTAGTTGCAGCGCTTTCCATGTAAAACGTGTACAATGCGTAGTAAGGCTGCAGTGGGGGTTTCCCGCTGTTAAAGAAGTTGAGTCAACTTTTGCTTCTATTTATACAACCTTCTGTTGTTTGACTATTACTATTCTGTATAGAAAATCAGATTAAGTTGCAAAACATAAGTGCTGTATAGACAAATATAGTTTGAATGTAAAAAAAGAAGCAAAATGGAAGATACAATGCCACTGAGCCTTTTTGAGCTTGTACGTTAACGTTGTATTACAAATCACATACCGAATTCACTAATCAATAGGCCCCCAGCTTTCTCAGTCAATTGTTTTATAAGAACAGCGATCGTAAATTTCTGACAGTGGAACGCTTGTTTTTTGCCCAACAATTCTCGAATTTCAACTGCCAGTTTCTAGTTGGAGCTTTGAGTTACTAGGTCTGTTCCTTTACTTTTAAATCTTGCGAATTTTTACGAATTCTTACGCATTTTTCTTAATTGTCGTTCCTAAACTCGAAAATTTTGTAAAAGAGAACGGCTTCTACTTTTTACTCAAAAAATTTCCTTGCGTAAGAATTAAAACAACTGTCAGTCGCCTGAAAATTGACAGCTTATTAATGTCGTTTTCCATTGGGACCACCAGAAATCTTTTTCAAATCTCAGATTTTACCCGGCAAATGGAACATGCAACGAATTGCTTTTGTAAATGTATTAGTGCGTTATTTGACAGCATTATCAGCTGTTCAAATTGCGATCATTTATGAAAGAATCGCAAATATGGATATCAATTTGAACAATTTTTCCCTTTTGTAGATAAAAATGGAATAGTTTTGGTTGAAAATGAGATGATCCGGTTGGAGAATTCGACAAGTAATAAGATAAAAATTACTCCAAAATTATTTCCATAGCTAGAATTTCTTTATTTGGGTTTTCACGAAACTTTGCACCATTGTTTTAAAAACAAATTTCCTAAATTGACGTAAAACAGCTGTGCAAAATGTATTGGTGTTAGTGGCAGTATGTGTAGATCTGAAAAAATATCGAGATCTGCAAAAAGTGATCCGAATCGAAAAAAGATTGATTTTTTTTGCCCAATGGAAAATGAAAAGTGATTTAGATCAAAAAAAAGATTGATTTTTTGTCCCAATGGAAAACGACATAAGTTTCTGTACAACTTTTTGCATTTTCGAAAATCGAGATTCTCAAAATTGCTTTGAATCTGGAAAAAATAGCTTTTTCTGTCCCAATGGAAAACGACAGTTCGCGTCAATATCAGATATGTTTTAATTAGCGGGAAAATTTTCAGTACATTAACTTTGTCTTCACAACATTAAGGACATGAATTTTTGAATTTTTGTCCACCTAGCGGCTTCTGAGACAACTACACTTTTTTTTAAATATCTTGGAATTATTGATCAAAAGCAAAACTAAATTTTTAAAGATCGTATGGAGCAAAAGTATTTAAGAAAAGTTGGTATATGTAGTAAGAAATATAAGACATTTGCTTTCAATTTGTTTACGTCTTCTTCCTTTGAACGCAACACCAACAAGAACCATAGAAAGAGAAAGAGCATGACGTTTCGCGTTAAAGATTGTGGCGAAAGTGACAGGGGACCTAGTTTTTATATAGGTTCGTTCTTTGTTCGTGTACTTTTAGTATAGAAAAATGTCAAATCTCAAAAATCGAGAGAGAATTCTTTTAATTTCAAGAGAAGTACCTGACCGGTTTTCTTACAAAAAGTTTAAGAAAAGTCATTTTGACATTTTCATTTGGCTTTGAAGTACCTTGTTCGGAGAATAACACTTGTTGAGCAAGGTTCATTGAAGTTTTTAAAAGCTAAATATCTATTAAACTTACAATTTTGAATGCGCTGATATGTTCTAGGAGAACATTTAACTATAACTTCTTCCTCCGACATCGTTAAATATAAAAATAAATAGAATATGACTTGTCAAACTTTTGAGCTGTCAATTAGTTGACAATTTTCATATTTCAGTAAGCCGAAATTCGGCGAGTAGAAAATTACGAAAAAATGGAAAGAGGGGAAATGGATTTCTCTCTCATTTTTTTAAACTTTCTCAGTACGTGGTCGCATTCGCACAGTACGTTCAATTATCTAGTTTAGTAAGTCTGGAAGCTGACTGTCTTGATGTACCTCAGTTTTGATTGGACTAGATCGGTCACAGCTCGCATGGGCAGCTGTTTCAGTTTTTGCGTTCCAAACCAATCTAGTCGACTTAAGACAACTCAGTTTGAAAAAAAAACAAATAGAAAAACTAGAATCCATATCTGAGGAATATTGACGTTTAAGTATCTAATTTAGGAAGTCTGACAGCAGGCTAACTTGATGTCATATCAGTTTTGATTTACCTAGATTGGTCACTTAAATACAGTAGCTAGGTAGTCGTTTGTGGAGGGACAGACGATAAAATTAAGTCAACAATTTCGTGCACTAAGTTGACAGTTTGTATATGTGGCTGACGTAGGAAAAGTGACGTTACCGTTTAATCTTTTTTTTGCGTTAGGGCTTTTTTAGCCGACTTTAGACAGATAGATTTTTTGAATGTGCAATATCTCTTTTCCTATAGCAATATTTCAATGGCGACAAGCTGTCAAATTGTACATAAAAAAAAAGGAATCATGCAAATGTCGTTATTTATTTATTTTTTATAGACCTACAACTTAATGGCTCAGTTTGAATGGTTGATTTTGAAAAAATTATAAGATCCCAACTTGAGAAACTTGAAGAACCCACAATAAGCTTAAAAACTAATTTCCTGCACAATTCAAATTTGTTTCTAATTTACTAAACCATTAAAAAAATCCTCATTTCTACACCATCATCAATTTTAAAACATCATTTTTGTCTTCTGCGTTGAGTCAATTTCAAAAGGTTGATGTTTTAACTGCAACTGAACGCAGTCTGCACTTCCTACCACATTCGATTAAAGATTTTATGAACCAGTCTTCAATAATTAGGTACAGTGAACAGTTTATTGGCACGAATGACTATTGCAGCAATGACGTAAAATTGTAATTTCCTCTTTCGATGACAACAGACTACGGTACGAACTACGGACACTCCCACATGTTTCGTCCTTATGGAATGTGTTGTAACATTTCCGCAATTGACGAGCAAAGAACAAAACTAACAGAGTATCCACTGCACTGTGCGATCCTTATAAATAATCGTCAAACTCATTGAACCGCGAAGTAGCAACAGACGAACAGGGATAAAATGCGTACCGGGGGTACCTTTTGCACCTGGCGATGCGGCACACTCCACGTCCACGGTGTTTAGGGTTGCGTTGTGGTACTGACAGCGGCGACCGACTAGACGACACGGCATATGTTCGACGTACCTTCAATAGAAAGACTCATTTCCAATGTGACAACAAAAAAAAAACAAATAAGCGGCAGGAAAGTGCGATACGATTTGTGATCCTGGGAAAAAAAATGCTCTTCTAGCTCAAGGATAGAATACCTAGAGTAGATACTTAAAAAAGTAATTTCTTTAAGTTTGATTTTGCTTTTATGATATGCTACAACTTTTTAATTGCTTTACGAGAGTTTTCCTGGTAAAAGAAAATACAGCAAGTCTCAGAGGATATTTCTTTTGATTTTCTTCAACTGATGTATCCTATTCATTTCTTCATTAGAGCGGAAAACAGATTTAGAGCGTAGGTAATTAATTAATACCAGGAGAATGAGAAGCTCCTGAACTTTTCGATTACTGCTGGTAATTGACGTTGTGTTCGTTTTATCTTGCTGCTTGGAATGTTTCTAGAAAGTTGGATATTATATATGTAGCTGTAGATGGATATCTTTATAATAATTGTCAAACTTTTGAGGCGAAGCGTTTATTTAGAAATTACGCAATAAAGGAATTTTGAAACGCTACTTAAACCAGTAGGTACCTACTAAACGGTACACAACGCATTCAACTCTTATAAACGAGACTTTCAACTCTATTCCACCATGAACGCGTAAAACTGCATGTAAAACACGCACGCGCGTTTTTGCATAAGATGGGACAGAGAGAGCCGATTGTTCACAGTCAATGGGCACATTCAAAAACTTAGTTAACTTAAGTCGACTAGATTGGTCTGTAATGGATGTAACCTGAACGCAAAAACTAGATTGGTCGATTGGTTTCCTACGTCAGCCACATATGCGAACTGTCGACTTAGTACTCAGTCAGGAATTTCTTGACTAGATTCGTCGGCTACCCCTCAATAAACGTCAACTGACACAGCTGCCCATGTGACCGATCTAGTCCAATCAAAACTGCGATACATCAAGTCAGTCAGACTTACTAAACTAGCTACTTGAACGTCCCCAATGCTTATGAAGGTGAATGAGATCGCAATTCAGACGCATAAAATGTCATGGATGTTCTACTCATAATAGTTATAGTTTATAGATTATGTAGAACGGAAATAAATACAAATTCCGGTGACCAGCATTTCCGTAATCACATGAAAATGATTTTTCATTAGTGATTAAAAATATGTCAAATGTGAGTTGTAGATAATTAGTTTCAGTAAATTTAATCAACAAGTCATCAATCAATTATACGAAATAAATAAATAGGTGTCCGTTCATAACTTCCGGAAGCCATTTTGTTTCACAGGAAACAAAATTCCGTAGGCCATCGCTGTAAAAATATCAACATGCTGAGCTTTCCCATAATTCCTACGTCTAAATAGATAAATTAAATAAACTACAGCTGTTATTTACCGAGTGCGTTCAATGGGTTGCTCAAAGTTTGATGCTTCGTGCATCGTGTAGTTTACGACCGGGACTAAAACGTGCGCAACTTGAGCAACATACCTATTTGCTTGTCAAAATCACAGAATTGGCCAGTGAATCAGTTGATCAGCCAGGTGGATGTTGCTATTTGACAATTCATTGAGTTTGACAACTTGGTGTATATGGGGGCTCGCAACGTAGGAGCATCTAACATTTTTATCAGAATGGCATGAGCTTCTGCAATAATTAATAGTTATTAAATTAAAGGGTTAAATAAATAAATTTATACACACGAAATGTTATAATAGTTGTCAAAATTATGACACCTGAGTTCTCCAAGCGAGAGCAAGCGGACAGTGCAAAAGGGGACCCCGAAGATAGTTTAAAATAAAATTAAAAAATATGAGTTTTTCATGTTTGGGACGAATGGAAGAGATGTAAGAGTGTATACCGAGTCTAAACGGCTAATTGAAAAGCTGTTTTATGTACGTTATAAGGCTGGTACGCTGTTCAAGTGAAGTGAAATTTTCACTCCTCTCCAAGAAATTGCTGTAAAATTTAAAGTGAAATTTTCACGCCGAAATGTCAAAAATTTAATGCGACGGACAATAAAAGCCAAGTGAAATAGCAAGTAACGCCCTCTACATATCACTTTTTAAACAATTATTTTTCACTTCAACAGCGTACTGCCTGGAGAAATTTTCACTTGAAAAGTTCATTTTGACATTTCGCAGTGAAAAATTTGTATGAAAAATTTCATTTCACTCCAACAGCGTACCAGGCTATACTCTCGAATGTTTGTCAGACGTTTGCGAGAGGTGGCGCGGTGGAAAAACCTTCAGACGTAATTGGTGTTTTGTCGGTTATCGAACCTGTCCAACACACTAACCACTAAAAATCCAAAAATCACATCGCTCACATATAAACAAGCATCGGATAACTGGACTGACTTATCTAAAGGGTTTTCCAATAAGAGGTGTTATTTTGATATTCAAAGAAAAATGTAATTTTTTGAGATAAATGATCGGATTTTTATTTCATAATAAAGAGGAAGGTATGCCGTTAATAATGAAAAACAACATCAGCCAAATGGCCACCACGACCACGCTTACAGGACCATATCCATTTCATGAAATTTTCCATAACAAAGTCGCAAAGTGGCTGCCCTATGTCCTCGATAGACTCACGAATTCCATCTTTGAATCGACGCTGGGCTGTTGGCGTAGACCTTATCTTTCAAGTGGCCCCAAAGGAAGAAGTCGCAAGGTGTTAAATCACAAGATCTCTGTGACCAATTGTGATCACCTCTTCGAAAGATAACACGGTCCGGAAACTTTTCCCGTAAAAGAGCAATGGTTTCGTTGCTTGTGTGGCACGTAGCGCCGTCTTGTTGAAAGTAAACGTTGTCCAGATCAATACCATCCAACTCCGGCCATAAAAAAATCATTAATCATGCCCAATTCCAAAGAACGACGAGGAATGGACAAACCTCTGTTTTCTTCAAAGTCAACGTTACCTTTTGGCTACAGCAGCAATATTCTCAGTTGTTCTTGAGCGACGTGCACGGGTTTTATTCTTCACATCACTAACTTGTCCCAACAGCTCGAATTTTTCCACCAATTTCTGTATTGCGGTCCGACAAGGTGCTTCACGACGACCCAAAAATGCTTTAGTTTTGCGAACTGTGACTGCAAAATGTTCACCATTTTTGTAGTGAATTTTTATAATTTCAATGCGTTGTTGAAGCGTGTATCGTTCCATATTCAGTAATGGGGTAGTTTCAACTTGTCAAATGTCAAAAAATAACAGCTTCAAACAAGCGTTCCCGATCGAGTGTCCCTTGAGTTCTAGCGAAGGCGCTTCTATAGGCCTTCGCTAGAACTCAAGGGACACCAGCAAGGGACAACAGCAAGCAAAATGGAGTTTTAAGAAGCCATTTGTTCTAGCGGGGAATAGATGGAACTGTCTGTAAGGGCATTAAATTCCAAGAGACCATTGAAAGAAATAAAGAAAATTTGTTCCTGGCTTTTTGAAACGAGGTATGAGACTGAATTCCATTCCTCCCTTCACACAATAATAGATTTTGCTTTTGTGCATCTTCTGCTTAAATAATAAAAATTTCAATAATTTCAAAACATCAACAATTGGTAGCACACTTGCATGCCCAACATCGCATTCTTCAATATGTCTACGGTCTAGTTATGCATAATTGTTCAGTTTTTTTCTCGACTATTTTCTCGACTCATAAACTAACCACAAAGGCATCTTTTTAATATGTAAATTTTGTGTTTTCCGAAGGAAAAAATTCCACTCATTGTCTTATCAAATTATTAGAAAGGACATGCAGGGGAAAAAAATACCTGCCCAATAAGGAAATAACTTAAACTGTTTTATGCTAGGAAGGGTGCACTACCGCATTGCACTCACTACTCACTAGTGCAAGGGTGCGAGAAGTCGGTGTCCACTGTTCCAAAACACTCCAGCTGCATCTGGCACGATCCTAGTGAGCTATGAAAACAAAAAAAAAAAACGAAAAAAAAAACAAGTTCACTCACACCAAACGCAGTTGTTATTTCTGTCAGTCAATGCGGTATTCCCGACGCGATTCCTCCGCTATTCCCACTAAAAAGGTCTACTATAGTACAGAAATTATACATATACAAAAAAAAAACTCCCTCACAGTTATTTGATCAATAATCCAACGATTGCCACTATCATCATCGGCGTCGTTAAAATTTACTAACTGCGTCGCTTTGGGGAGTAAATTTGCAGTTGTTAGCCATCCGTGAGTTAGTTACCGAGTTCTCCCCGATTAGATAGTGGTGGTGACTGGTGACGATGGTTAAGGGTTTTTGCCGTTATACACAGGAAACCTCTAATCATAGATAAAATAGTTTGTAAAGTTTCGGTGTGATTATTTGTGTGTATTTTGAATGATGGCGAAATTTGTTCAACTTGTTAATTGATGTTTATGTGAAAATTGTGTTTGAGAAAAAAATGAAATAAAATTAAATAAGATAAAGTGGAGGAGTCCCAATAGGGCGGATTACATGCAATGAAACTCTAGCCAAAGTAAGTTGGAAATATCCTCAAGGGAGTTACTCGGGTTTTTTTTTTAATTCGGTGCAGGTATGTTATACCAAAAAAAAGTGAAGTTGTCCGATTTTATGTCATAAGGACTTTGGAATATTTTTTGCTGCGAAATATCGACGAATTGTGTATTTTAAAACTACCGATGATTCACGCTATCCGCTGCGCTGGAGGGAATTGAAAATATAAATTTTCTTTATAAGCTGACTTGTGATTCGAGAGCTCAAAATAACAGGACCGTTGTTGACAGTACTCAGATATGTATGATAAAAAAGTCTACGTGTTTGCATATAATAAAACTGTGGAGGTTTTATGTCTGTTACCACGGTTCAAGTGAAAACGACGAAAGTTTTTATGGAAGATTTATTGAGACTCCATTAATACCCTAAAAACTATGTCGTTGATTGCCACGCCTACTTGAAAGGTTTTTGTTAGCGGTTTTGGGAAAAATTTATTTTTTTCCAGAATTTAGATCTACTGCAGTTTTTGCAAAACAAATAAATCTACTACCATTACACCCAAACCAAGTTATTGTGAATTTGGCCACATTTTCTTTTGACATATGAAATGAGTTGGCTGCTTGATTTCATTCATGATATGAATCATGAAACAAATCTCTGTCTCTGTCTAATTTTGTTGATGAAAACTCTATAAAAAAAACATTAAAGTGATTAATTACAAACTTTCAAGATTAAGTTAAGTGTACATTTGTTAATACAATTTTAAGCAATTGATCTTTGTTTTTTGTTTAATAAACATTCTACTGCGGAAAGATCAAATCTATTCTATTTTTTTTAACATCTACTGCGCTCCTCTTTTTTTGAAGTGGCAACGCTTCTTGCCATTGCCATTATGCAAACAAATCTTAATCAACAAAAGAGAAAGAAGGACTGCTCTAAAACTGGCACCTTCGGATTAAATTTACTTTATCAAGTTGCAAAAAATAGCAGCAACGATTGTTTTTGATTGGAACTTAACGGTGGGGTCAAAAACACAGGATCAAGTCGCTGCTGAAGCTGATGTTGTCTTTTCAAAGACTGGTTATCCAGCTTTCCTTTTCGACCTTCCGAACTATTATTGAGTCTTTTAGACTGAAGTCGCTGTTATACGACAAGCCGGTGACTGACTGTTGGTAGTTTTGATATTGAAAAAAGACGTCGTTATATATCCTTCCCAGTGGCAGCAGTGTGGTTTAAGTGTGCCTCATCGACAGGACCACCTCTAAACCAATTCTTTTCTTTTCATTTCAACAAAAGCTATGTAGCTAAAATTAACAAGTTGTGATTTTTTCAAAATTGTACTTATTTGCGAGATTACGTTTCACCAAAGAAAATTAATCTCCAAATGTCATTGAGTAGGTATGTGAGGGAAAAATTAATAAGTGAAAATCAATGCAAAGTTCCTTTTACAATAGGTCTGTTCCTTTACTTTTGTAGTAAAAATGGAAAAGACTGTCAAAATGACTGAGGAGGGGATGAATTCTCTCTTATAGAGGGAAACTTACGCCAAAGTTAAGGAACCCTTTTGTAGTAACCTTCCACCTTCCACCAAATGCCAAAAAGAACAACAAATTCAAATCAGCTGTCAATTTTCAGGGGACTGACAGTTGCTTAAATTCTTACGCAAAGAAATTTGTTGAGTAAAAAATAGTAATAGGGGAAATATCTTGCTCTCTCGAAGCCCTCTTTTACGAATTTTTCGAGTTGAGGAACGACAATTGAGTAAAATGCGTAAGAATCCGTAAAACTTGGTAAGATTTAAAAGTAAAGGAACAGACCTTATATTACATTCTTGTGTCATGGCAGTTTGAGGTATTTAAAACTTCCCAAACTTGTCTAGATCACAAGTCAATTTAGATACCACTTGAGATCCACAATTTAAAGGTCACTGGGTCCATTTCATAAGACTAAATTTGCTTAATTTAAAATTTTATATTATACTCCACATGTATGAACGAATTATGAAAAATATTAAAATACACACTCAAAAATTCATTTTTATATTTTCTGGTGATTGATATATAAAATAAAATGTATAGTCAAGTGCAAATTTGTTTGCACATTGAGAGTTCTCTTCATTAATTCAAACTTTTCAATGATTTGCATGAGCAAAACTAAAATTTGTTTTTCCCCATGCTTTCCGATAGATCCAATTACGTTTTTAAATTCTGAAATGATATCTACCTACTTGTGCACCAATTAAAAACGTAAGTCATAGATAACATTCTGCTGTTGATTCGAATGGACTCAGAACTTCCTAAAGCTATATTCCTTATTCGTCATCCAAACTGTGAATAAAGGGGTCCAGATCTTCATTCACCTTTCCTTATATTCAGAAATCTTATCTAATAGAAAAGAGCTTCTCCGAGTAGAGACTGAGTTACAATAAATCTTATTTCATTAAAACATAATTAAAAAGATTTCGATTGTAGCTCTGCCTGCTTTGGAGATGCTGGGCGCACAATATATGAACACAACATAAATTCGCTGTAGGTATCCCGTGCGTTGTTGTGGCGTGATTATTTGTGTTCGTGTGTGGATGCGGAACACCGTTGCCACAAAGGTACATTTCAGCGTTGCCACTTTGCTGCAATAGCAGTAGATCTACTGCACTTCACAAAAATAAATCTGCTGCTATTAATTCCAATCCAATCTTTGTTTGATAAACCTTCTCGTAAAAAACCATAAATAAAAGTTATTATCTAAATACTATGATGCCTGATTGTTCAATATTTTGGTTTAATTTATACGATACAATTAAAATGAATAAAGTCAGCAAAAGCTGGACACTCTCAAACTTTCCTTGGCTTTTAGAGTATATTTAAAATATTAATTTTATTGATGGAAAGTTTATAACAAAGACATAAAAGTGATTAATTAAAGACTAAGTTTAAGTTTTATTACCTACTTGTTCAAACATACATTTTTGTTGATACAGCTTAATAAAAAATCTACTGCGGAAAGATGCAATCAACTGCATTTTTTCTACTGATCCTGCGCCTGTGCTCCTCTTATTCTGAAGTGACAACGCTGGTATAATTTTATTAAATAAGATACATTTTTGCTTCCGTGCAAACATTTCTCTTTTCTCATATATTTTGCATTGTTTTTCAAATCAATTTTTAAATCTGGATTTTGGTATTTTGGTTTCTTTCGTTTCTAATAAATTTATTTATTAGGAAAACCCATATTTGCTTGTGATACTTTGATATATTTTAAAAAAAAAGAAGATATATTTATTGCCGTACAGGCAACGCTGATGCGGAACCGGTCTTCGCACCGTTCGAACGAACGAGAATGAAATATATTATGTGGATAGCTGTGGCGTGGTGTCCATATAACCAGATTCCTACCGACTTCCCTTTTTAAATTTCCACCAGTCAACACTATCTACCAAAAACCAAATATGTACATTTATACATGAAAGATGAAACCCTACCAAATGATTTCGATATTCACAAAATGGCAATACATAGTTTTGTTCCAAGCTACATACATGTAAGGTTTTTTTTAATTTTGCTTCGACCTCCCATTTTATGTTCACGCAATGTTCACGCAACGCCACTGGTGGATAGGCTGCACTGCGGAAAGAAAAAAGAGAGCCGGATGCTTTTGGTGTATCATTTATCTTTCATCTACCTACATTTTGGTCTGTAAACTGTAACTCATATTCTGGAAGAAGCAGAAGGCTGATTGATAACACTAACAACGAGCGGTTTGGTATTTTAATATAATAAGGTCAGATTCATAACAGTCGGAAAGGACAATACCCCGAAAATTAATAGCTGGGAGAACAAAAATTTAAGATTTTCTGGTTTAAAAATGTTGTTACTTATTTTACATGAAATACTTCTTTTTTTTCGTGGAATGTAAGACGATAGCACTGGGCTGAAGTGGTTAGTGGGCGAGTAGCAATAAATCCTACACATTATCAGATTTGAATATGGAATATTATGGCCCTCGGTATTGATTTGAATTCCATCAACTGTATTTGGGCGCCTGGCAATCCCGCTTTTCCTCCCTTTCTAGGTTTTTAACAGTTCAGATTTTTTTGAAGCGTGGAACTACAACATATGATCCGTTTGCATATATACTCATCTTTGATATTCGCTTAAAATAGCGCCGACACTCGTCAGAGAAGAGTTTTCTTTCATATTTGGCAGATTAGGTACCTTAACATATACAAATCACAAATCCGTCCAATTTGGCCAATTTGCTTTTGTCTAAATTCGAAATAAGCCTCAGTGAGACTTCTATTCATATAAAAAAAAACCAACCTATACCTAACTCGTCTTAAAGTGGCCCTGTTCAGTGGCTTTTCCTCTAAATAATTTAACAAATTCATGGGTGAAACATACCTTTTCCATTGAAATACCAAATCCCTACAATAAAAATCAGAAATACATAAGTAGGGATGTACGCTTTATTTCTAAATTGCTTTCTCTCTCCCTGCCCAAGTTTCCAGTTTAATACATTCCTTTCAATACATCACACATATGCACACTGGGAAAATAAAATAAGGAGAATGACTTTATTAAACTTCCAAATTATTGAAAAAAAAAATACGTACATAAATGAAAATAGCTCGTACATGTGATACAAATATACATATCTACTAACAAATATTCGTCAACAAAGGACACAAGGAAAGCACAAATATCATACCTATACAAAAAGAGGAAGCAAACGTATCCTGTCCTGGTAGTTGTTGTTTGGTGAAATTCGCGTGCTTTCCCATCAGCCGTCAAGTGTTCACATCACTTCCTTATTGTCAAAATTTATATACTACCTCTATTGGTAAGGAGAAAAATGGAAATATGTAGCATAGCGTCCTTAGTGATTTTGTCATAGAAACCCCTCCCCTTCCTTTACACAGCTGAGGTTAATTTCATAGCAACACCCTAGTTCTTTTGAAAAATTATTATCTTTATTGGCATAAACTTTTCTACTTGTTTCTTCCGCAAAATATATTAAATTCATTATATTTTCGAAGTTTATTAAATTGACCAACTAAATAAATTTGGGATTCTTTTTGTATCTTTACAGGCTGTATTCAGCTGCACAACAATTAGAGTAGCATTCGAATAAAAATCAAAAACAAAACAACCGGATCAACTTATTCTAGTCAAAGCCTTTATCAACTTATATATTACATATACAACTTATTTATACTTAGGAATAGTATTTAAAGAAAAAAAAAACACATACAAAATGACAACTAGCCTTGCAACACAGAGAAATTTTGTGATAGCGAATCCTGTATCAAATGTCGTCACAACAAATTCGACCACGGCGACAACTAATCACCTATTGTCGAATAGCGAGATCAAAAACGAGGTGATTGCCATCTCAACGGAAAATGGTATCGGGGATGAAAATGGACTGCAACTAGACGATGTTTTATCTCAAGTAAGTTTGGTTTGAAATGTATAGAAGAGAAATGTATCTATTTATATCAGCGAAATTAACAGGAATCATTTTTAGAGATTGGTTTTGTTGATTTTTATCGGGACATTGATTTTTGGAGCTTTTAACTGATTTTTATAGCATGTAGCATAACCGCATAAGTCGTGACGAATATCAAGTGTAAGGAGGCTTTATAAATTAGCAATAGGAGTTTGTGAATTAGCATTTTCAAATTGTGTAGTTTTAGTCAGGATATAATTCCATCAAAGGACGGTAGCTGCCAAAAACACAATATTTTTGTTGTAAACTTATGTTGCTATTATTAAATAGTTTAACTAAACTCGATTCGATCAAAGCAGACTAAAAGAAGGAATGCATAACTATGAGTCGATATTGAAATCGAAAGGATGCATGGAATATCAATGGAATAAAATTGAAAAACTTACCTACGATTCGAATTTCAGAGTAGGTGATTGAAAGGTCAGCTTTCAGCTATAACGTGTTGGACTTTACTTCTCGAATCAGGGACGCAGTTTCAACTATGTCTTATGTATTCATGCATACAGTGACAAAAATCAATTCGAAACGGCAGGAATGTTAAAATTCTCTTCGTTATGGCGGATGAGTGTCCGGCTTAAGAGCAGTCAAATTTTAATTTTTGCTGTACATATTAATCAACCTTTCTATTCACATCAGCAATATGACACGTGGAACCGTTGCGGCGTTGCATCTGCTATCTCCGAATAAACTGAGTGAAATTTGCAAAACTGACCGTTAGAACCGGTGCAATAATTTCGTTTATTTAATAAAAGTTGTTACTAAAATGAAGAAGATATCCCCTGGTAGAACATTCAGACGTTTTAAGCATTAGCTGCTAAATCTGAAGCAGAGCTCTTTAGACTCATATCCAAGAAGAAAGCCTTGCTAACTAAGCGGCCCCGAAAAAACGCTTATTCATCAATATGGCAGTGGAATAAGGAGCTTTTTACAGATGAGGCAAATATAAATAGAGTTTTTTTTCGGATGGTGTGCTATAAAGTCCGCCAACCAAAATCTATGGATATTAATCCCAGATGTAATCGTCCAGCCCTCAAACATGGTGGTGGTATATCATTATGATATGGGTTTCAATGTAAAGTGAATCCAATTAAGGAATTTTTCACTTTTAACGGGACAACGATCCAAAACACACCGCGGCCTACACAAAAAAATTTGTTACGCCAATCGACGTCACGCCAATCTCAATCCAATTGAGAATTTGTGGCAGATTGTCAATAGAAAAGTTAGACGAAAATCTTGGCGCTCTACCTAATGACGCTAAATTAATTTAGGAGTCTCTTCCACAAAGCAAAAATGTACAGCTTTAACTGAGTGCCTCGCAGATTACAAGCAGTGATTAGCAATCGTGGTTACGCGACCAAGTATTTAAAAACCGACCTGTTGCGCCAACTATTTTTTTTTCTAAGCCGAGAAGAATTTTAGAATTCTTGACGTTTCTTATTGCGTGCCCATGCACGCTTGCTTAGAAACAATTGAATTCGAGTAGATATAACAAAGCTAGGTATATAGTTCTCCTTTGATCTTTATTCGAAAGCTTTCCGATAATATGCACTTTGTGAAAAAGCATTTAATCTATTTATATGGAAAGCCCTTGGTAAACAAAAACTAGCATCCGCTAATTGAGAAAAAGTTTGTAGCAAAGTAAAAGCAATTGCTTCGAATCGGTATGAATAAAAACCTACTTTGCTTAAGTAGGTTCGAAAACTCGAACATAGCATTTACTTCTTTTGAATTTTTCAACTTTCCTTGAGAGTGTAACGACTAAACTAAACAAAAATGAACGAAATTTAAAATAAAAATACTACAATATGGTGAGGTTTCATTTCTTCTTCAGGTGCAAAGAATAACAAGTTACGGCAGTACTTAAAATTGCCGAGTTTTATAAAAAGTGTCATAAAATCCCGAATCTCCTAAACACTTTAGGAATGATTGTGTCTTGACATTTTGATCTGAAAAAAAATGTTAGCCACATAGTCCATGTATGTTGTTGTTTGTTCTGCACAAAAAAGTATTATATACAAAGGTTTCCAGTTATATAGATATATAAAACGAAAGAAATTTGGACATATTCAAAAGAAAAACTATAAGCTTCATGAGATATAATTTCCCATATAGAATGTAATTAATTTATCTTATTTATCAAGTAGGTATTATAATAATTGTGTAATTGCTAAAATGAATTTTTTAAATAGTGGATAATCCGCTAAATATATGAAACAAACAAACAAAACAAAAACTGTAACTACTTATAAAGAAAATCTCAAAAATTCACAATACTTTAATTGTTTTATGTAAAAAATGTGCCTACAAAATATTTAGCAAAAGGTCTGATTGCAGACTCGAATTTTCGTAACAATTGCTACGATTTATTCATTTTTTTTTTAATATTTTCTCTTTTATAGAAAAAAATTATACTCCAGACAGACAATGATGAAATGCGTGTCCTCGATGTGATACCTATGGATGCTTCCGACTCTAGTAATGAAGAAAGCGATAGCATGCATGATTTAAGTGCAATTAAAGATGGTGTCGAATTGGCGCAAGTGACTGTGGTGCAGGCACCAAATGCTGAAGATGGAAATAGCCCGCAATACATAACTGTTACAGGTAAGTCTCTGTGATAGTATTTCACTGAAAGTCGTCGTTGTTACTTGTTACCCGCTTAAAGACCTCCAGTACATCGAATAGAATCAAAAACAGAACAGGTGGTTCGTTTGTTTAGCTCCGTTTCTGATTCTGGACTGGAAATTATTCCACAAAAACATAGCTACACCGAGCTTACTTCTTTAGTTTAAACTCTATTTGGCTTTTTTATAGGTATAAGCTTAGCTGGTAAATAGCTAGTAAGCCGGAGGTTATGCAAAATGCAATAGAAATAAAAATCAGCCTCGAAATAACTCCCTTAATCAAATAAGTAAATTTATCTTTCACACAATTGTTATGAGAATTTTAATTATTTCTTAAAAACTAAGAACCAATTTATAAGTATAAATAAAACGAAAACGTAAACGCTTTTTGGACCACTTATTAACTTAAACTGTCACATCTCTGCATATAGCTTATGAATTATAGAAGAGAAAATTGAAAACAAAATTGTTTTAAAAAAATTATTCTACTTACTTATACATATTTCCGAACGGTATTCTTTTTTTTGGGTTAAATTATGAGTCAATTCCACAAAAATTTAACACATCTTTCCAATTGTTCTATTGAAAAAAAACAAAATTTTTGCAGTCGATTAATTTGGGGGTTAGAGATTTTACTAATTTCGGTTAATTGGGCATTTACAACGTCACGCAGCCCTATCCCTGTCGCAAAAGTCTAAAGCGTTGTATTTGTATAGTTCCAAATAGACGTCTGACTTTAAGGGTCAATACAAACATTGTAGGCAAAAATAAATAACACGTATTTTGGTCAGCCATCTTGTTTAAGTGTCAGAAATTATTGTAAAGTTTTGCATGGTAATATTTTTTTAGCGCCAGCCTACGAAATTTCGCTTTTCTACAAATCAAAATGGCTTTCGGAAGTACTAAACGGATAATAGATAATAAGTTCCTATCATTTAATTAATTAATGTATAATTGGTCAAACTATTGGAACTATAATTGATACTCTTATGTGTCATTTTTTAAATCAGTAATGCAAATGCTTTCAAATGATTGTAGAAATATTATTTACCGATACTTGTGTTTGCTTCCGTTTTCTACATCTGTAAGTAGGTATGGGTAAAATATCCATGGCACTTTAAGCGTGTGATTTACGATCTCATTCTTACGTCTTTATTAATATTGACTGCGTGACAAGTAAATGCAATTAGAGTTTATTTTTATCTGTTTATCGTTTTCTCGAAAGACATTTAATTCTTTATGCTTGCGCAACAAAAAAGCGCAAAGCTCGATTTCAACAAAAATGCCCAACTTGCAACTTCAGGGCTTGTCTGTTCACAGCTGGTTAAATCCGTGGTTAGGTTACCATAAATTTTGGTAAACCCATAATTTTAAGTAAGTGATAAGTGATAACCAATGATTATTTGCTGACAGTTTTTTTCACCTAAGTCACCAAACCATAGCTTTTCGACAAATCATTGTATTTTTTCAGTTTATTTTTCAATAATTCATTGTTGAAAAAGTCAACGAAACCGATTCAACAGATTTAATTGATTCACTCCAACTTGCACTGTGTATACCTCGGTGTATACAAACGTTTGTTTAATAATGTTATTTGTACTCATTTTTTTCCCATAATATTGTAAAAAAAATGTTGTGTTACAGATACGTCAAAATGAATACCTTAGTACAGTGATCCCCGGATAAGTTACCCTCGCTTAATTGCGTTGCTCGTTTAATTCATCCGAAAACTGAGCAAACAAAGCATTCTATAAGAAATGTGCATACATTTTTTCCATTTAAATGCGTCCCGCTTAAAATCTTTACCCGGTTAATTGCGCTGCAAAAAGTAAATCATCTCATAAAACGTCATACACAATCTCCCGCTTAAAAGCACACAGCAAAAGCATTGGACCTTTTTGGTGCTTATAGCTTAAAATTAAAGACACTTGTCACATCAATTGTCAACGCTTTATTGCGTCTTTAATTGCCTCGACAATGCACTTAAGCGGGGTTGCGTTAAAAATTATACATTTTCCCATACACAAAAATCCGGGAATTACTGAATGTACTCCTTAAACAACTTTGAACAAACGAAATTCCAGAAAATCTTTTGTTAAATCTTATCAAAATCGCCTGGTTATCGATTTCTCGGGTTAACTAACTTACTGGACCACAGATTCTCTGGTTAATATTTTGCTGAACAAATACATTCGGTTAAGTCACAAAAATTGGTAGGGAATGTAATGTATTCAGACGATGAGTCAACAGGTATTTTGTACCAATTTTGAGGAATTTTCTGGAAAAGACACTTCTCCAGATTGGTCGTTCTTGAGTTTAACTCTCATGTTCATATATAGTTGGATCGTGCACCACCAAGAAATTGTCGAAATCGGTCCAGCCGTTGACGCGTGATGCCGTGACCAAGGGAAATAACAAATAAGCATAGTTATATTTATCCTCAGACCAAATAATGTTGATAGTCTATTTAATATTTAGAAGAATCTCAGATTTGTCGAATATCAACTTATTTAATCCGAAGCGGATTCGATCTTCCTCTTCCGCAACTGTAACGCTACCCGCTAAATCTACAAAAGGACCTTAAATTGTTACAGATAAACAATAATTTGGTTTATTTTAATGAAGCCATTTCGAGCGTACTTATCAACCAGATACAACCCAAAATAAACGAACGACATGCCCTCAAAACACACTTGACATTGTACCAAACATCAAACAAATCATTCACACGCTTCAAGCGCCCATTATGTCAAAACAAATAAATCTCGTATCTTCCACTCTTCTGATGATTCCAATTAGAACTGTAATCACCCCCTGGTAGGCTTTCGCCCGATATCGAAATTAAAAATCTAAAAACCAACCAAGGATACACTTTTTGTGTAATCCGCACCCTCGACTTGTGGAAAACTAGCCGAGTCTTCCTTGCGCATTGTCCAAACTGATATTCCAATTAAAGGATTTAATTCGCGTACCTGCGAAGCACGTGTTCAGCCTTCAGCTGGTGTAGGCAGTCGTAACAAGTGCAACCCCATAATAAGTCGCACCGAACTCACCTTTTGTTATGTTGTTTTGTGTTGTGCCATCGCCGCTCTTTCAATATACGAGTATCTATTTCACGCTACTGTTACTGTTACTGTGTTTCCATGGGTTCTTCAAATGATTGAGATTTTGATTATCATTGTGCAAAGCGCGCTATTTATTAACTCACACCCCTGTGGAAGCGTATGTTTACCTCCTGCCAGCACACCGGTCCAGGTTTTTCATATCATATACTCATCACTTTCACCCTCTCCCTGTTATACGACACATCTTGTATCTAAATTCCGGGGATTTCTTCCCTTTTTTCGAATGGGCGCTTACGTGATGTGTGTGTCCTTTTTTGCTTCAAATGAATCTGATGAAATAATTGTAATTGATAAGGATTACTTTTCAGTGGTGGAAAAATAGCGAATCCGAAATGTTGAAAGTAAAATAATAAACCAGCAGGCACGAGAGCGGATTAATTTTACTGCGTAAGACGGGATAATTGATTTTATTTCGTCTAATTTGTACCGATTCACGGACCTCCTGTCGATAAATAGTTTTTATTTTAATAAGCTACCTGTATATACATATATTTCGAGTGGGCAGTAGTAGGTGGTTGGTTACATCTGAATTAATATTAGTACTATGGGAAAGACGAGTCAGAATTGAGATCAATTTTTTGTAAAATCCATCATTACATCAATCCCATCAAACGAAGAACCACTCTCAGAAAATTCTCGCTTTTTATCCATGGCACAGATTTCAGTTCGAATGAATTACAAACGTGATACCCCACAAACTCATTGCCTTCCTTTGCTGCAAGCTGTTCAGTGGCACCTGTATTGTATTTATCATAAATGTAAAAATTGCTCAAGCACACCCTTTAACAGACTCGTAGATAAGAATTGCCAGTTGATACGATACTTTTTATAGACGCAGTCATTTTACTGCTGGGATAGGTATATCAGAGAGGTTTTAAATTTTTAAAGCTAAATACAAGAAGCAGTGTTAGAAGTATAGCGAAACCCTAATTGCGGATTAGTAACATCGTTCATGACTTTTACGATTAAAGGAACATTCAGCAATCGGTATGTTTTATTGAGCTTCTACCTTAGCAAAGCAAAGTAAAGTAGAAGAATACGCAAAAAATTGGTTTCAGTCTATTAAGGGCCGTTTTATTCACTATTGTTCAACTTTCCGATAACTCCGAGGTTGACCTACTTCGGAGTTGATTTGAAAGAGAGAGAGTTGAGCTAACTGAAAGATTCTATAATATCCCTGGGATATTTCTGACACATGGCAGACAAAATGTCAGTTTCAACTTTAGATTTGTATTTCGCACGCCATTTTCATCTTAGACAGAGCATACTTATGGTCTGTTCCTTTACTTTTGTAGTAAAAATGGAAAAGACTGTCAAAGTGCCAGTGGAGGGTATGAACTCTCTCTCAAAGAGGAAAACTTACGCAAAAGTTATGGAACGCTTTTGTAGTAACCTATGAAAAATGACAGATACTTCATACCAAATAGAACAACAAATTCAAATTAGCTGTCGATTTTAATTTCACTGACCAGTTGTTTCAATTCTTACGCAAAGAAATTTGTCGAGTAAAAACTAGTAAGAGGGGAGACATCTTGCTCTCTCGAAGCCGCTCTCTTTTACAAATTTTTCGAGTTGAGGAACGCCAATTGAGTAAAATGCGTAAGAATTCGTAAAAATTCGTAAGATTTAAAAGTAAAGGAACAGACCTTTTGTATTTTCGTTTTAAGAAGTACATATCCATATAAAAAATAAAGTCGATTTGAAAATTATATATTTCATGTGAGCAACAAGCGACAATATCGTTTACGTCAAGCTCGCAGCACTAAATCACGTATACTGCTTGCAGCAGTTTCCATTGCGTTTCCGGTATACGAATAAATTGTGGTTGAAGATTGGCAATCGTTTTCGACACTCATTTCATCATATATGATGCACGGTGGCAATGCTTACCCCAATGAGTTCTGTGAGTTGAGCGTATCCAATGTTGAACAACTTTCAGTATACAAAGTTGAGCTTGTCAACTTGGAGTTGTGTTCAACTTCGAGTTAATAAAATAGGCCTAAAGGTTGTGTGGGTCGACTTTTAGTTTGCAGTTTACTTGCCATTTCTACCCAAATCACCAGAAAGGTGACAGCTCCTGCTGTCAAGTCACTTCCACTTGAAATAAATAAATGGTGTGACTCTCGGAAATGTCAAATAGGACGCGGTTGTTGTAATTGCATGCTGAAAATTCTACTTTTCTTTGCTTTGCTGTGGTAGAAAAAAAATGCATCCAATGTCAAAAGGTCACGCCGACCAGTCTCTCACTAACGAGATTGTGAATCGGCTAAGTAAAATGAATGTCAACGCAAAACTGGGTGGCATTGACCTGGAGTAACTGAAGTGCGTCAAGAGGTACAGGAGGAGTCATTTCTGTGGATGAATACTTCGTGCAATTGTGCGGCCAATACTAACATATGGCAGCACTGTCTAATGACAAGCAACGCAATGATTAACAATTCCGTTAAACGTGCCGACTTCAATAACGACTCGTACGTGCAAGAGTTTAGCTTGACTATATCCAATTCAATGATGGAGGTCCGCCGCCAAAGCTACGATACAAGTAAAATAAGAACCCTATTAATACTCGTATACATGATTATGTGTGTAAGGTTGAGAGTCCAAGGTCTGCCGCCCACCCCCGTTCGATGAATAGAACTCGTTCCATTCCGCTGTCTTAATAATACA
This sequence comes from Cheilosia pagana, assembly GCA_936431705.1. Classification (NCBI taxonomy): domain Eukaryota; kingdom Metazoa; phylum Arthropoda; class Insecta; order Diptera; family Syrphidae; genus Cheilosia; species Cheilosia pagana. The sequence continues at coordinate 87,013,712 of OW386166.1, read as the reverse complement.
ATACCTAATCCTTAAATCGTAATATTTAGCAGCTACGTTAATATCTTACGTCAGAAGATGAACCCCATCTCCTGTGTTACCTATACTCCCTCTGTCATAGAAAAATACGAAATGCATATGTTAAGCTTCATTTAATTGTCCAGTTTAATAAAAACCCAAGATGCAATCAGTAGGGATACAGACAGTTTGTGCTTTCACCTTTACGGTATCGTTCACAAAATTCTTTTTTGATGAATCCTTACAAAACGAGGAAACACACAAAACAGATTTATTTTCGTTGCTTTCATTTCTTTATCTCTCTCTCTCTATCTATTATTTGATTAAAGGGGGAGTGATGATGTTGTTGCCCCCTCGGTAGCACACATAAAGGTGATTTGGAAAGCAAATTGAGATCAAGTGCCAAGATAACATCAAACGATTCGAACTTTTGTAAACATTTTAGAAATCATGTTTTTCTATATGCAGGATGTAGGAATCATCTCAAACGATAGGAGAGTGATGGGAAAATCAGCAACCTGCGGTCTTCCTTTTCTCTAGATTTAAATATAAATATTGTGATTTATATTTTCAAGGAAAACGTTGTCAATAGCCACCTTGGACAGCAATCAAGATAACATTTTGGCTTTAAGTTCATAATTTTAAGTCACCGAGGGGGAAGTCCTTTAAAATTCCAGAATTTAGAAATAATAAGGAGCTATTTATGTTTATTTATTTTTTATAAGATTTTAGAAATGTTCGCTTAATTTTGACAGAAAACAAACAAAACCAGCTAGTAAACCATCTACAGTAAAAACTCCTAAATGTGACACTCTACAATTGGAATACTTCCCAATCGGGACATCCATTTTGCTAACCCTGAGAGTGTTCATACATTGTACCCTTTGTAATCGGGACAGCTCTCATTTAGGACACTAATTGGGTCATTTAAAAAAAAGGCAACAATCGTGACTTCTCTAATCGGGACAATTCAATTCGAACCTCTATTCGAAAGTAACATTGTACAAATCTTATTTCATAATATAAATCTTATTTATAAACATGAAAATACAAATTTATGTCAGTTTTACATGTTTTTGTAAACGATATATAGAATTCCATACTCTTTTTATTTAAAAACTAGCTGTTGCCCGCGGCTTCGCTCGCCGATTAATGCCGATTTTGTCAATCACTTCAAGTACACTTAAGGAACCCTTTGTCCTTTTCTGCATTACTTATTAAAACGGATACAAAATTAGTTCAACTGAATTTCAATAAATTCTTATTCTAACTAAAGCAATAGTGCCAATAGTGGTATAGAAATACCGTTTGAAAAACAAATAAACTTGAAGATCTGCATGCACATTGCTGTCGTTTATTACACATATACAAAAAAAAAACAGAGTGTGCTTGTGACCACACGCCAGATGTGAAACTTCTCTCGCTAAATGTGGATGTTAAATTGAACTGTGTTGTATGTTGAATTTCATTAAGAAATTTAATTAAAAAACCAAATCGTTATACCTAATATTATAATCTTAATGCAGGGCAGTTGATAATTGTATTCATTAATTTATCCAGTCCAAAGTTTTCTATTTCTATTTCGAGAGTTTTTGTGTATAGTGTCTGTATAAAACCTAGCTTCTTCAGTTCACTCCAACGTGCCCATATAGGTATTCACTTTAATGAGAGTTTAGTTGAACCATACAAACCAAAAAAAATCATTGAAATTGGTTGAGTGGTTAAGCGGATCGCCAACAGCGCCACCTATCGGGTCCAAAACTATCCTATCCATCAAGTTACAACCAACCATACCCACCTACAATATTTCATTCGAATCGGTTGAGTGGTTAAGAAGATCGACAACAGCGCCACCTATCGGGTCCAAAACTATCCTATCCATCAGGTTACAAACAACCATACCCACCTACAATATTTCATTCGAATCGGTTGAGTGGTTAAGAAGATCGACAACAGCGCCACCTATCGGGTCGGGTCAGGAAGATCGACCTCGCCTACTTCTCTTTCGTTTCACTTCACAGAAAACTTGATGACGCTGTTGTTGTTGCAATGTATGTGCTTGTGCGATGTGCGCCACCCACCACCCCCAAGCAGAACAACGTTCAGGAACAACGGTTGTGGAAAATTTTCGATTTGAGGTAATAAATTAAGTTTTTTTATGCTAGATTTTGGGTTCTAGCTCAGCTTCTAGATGACACAGAAAGCTGATTGATGGCTTAAAATAATTAGGGAAGTGTTGGCTTTCTTAATTTTTTTGTTTGGTTTACATTGATTAAGAATTGATTGAGTAATGGCGAGCTAAAGGCAGTAAAGTCAGAAAAAAAACACATTTTGGCTAAAAACGCTGCCAAAAAATAAGCATGGTAATAAAAGAAATAGCCTATTACCGTCTCAGAACCTTAACTAACATTTTAAAAAAAGTTTCATCGAAATCAGTGCAGTAGTTTTCACGCCAACTGCGAACATAGAAAACGGCTACAGTTTTATTATATGTATAGATAACATTTGTTCTTGCGTAGTTGGGTTTTTGTATATTTTTTATGAAAACCTTTTACTGTATTTGGAGATTTCAATTCAATTTAAGTTGTTTTTTCTATACAACGTTCTTAATCCACTTGATCTGTCAAAAGTGTTTAATATTGTGGAGACCTTTACACAGCGGGGTACAAATTTATCTTGAACTGCGTAGATAATGCCTGCCTTTTTTTTAGCTTTGGAGACAATTTTGTAGGGGGGTTTAATTTTATCGCGAACAACGTTATATTTAAGCGAGCGTTCTTCTCTCTACAGCGCAGATAAAAGCGCGCTAAATTTCTAGCAATGGGAATAGTTGGGACATACAAACATATCTGTAAATTATTTGCAAAAAAATGGGTATAACTTGCTTGTTATTTCTTTCTTTTTCTACAAACTTACATCGGATTTCAATATTCCGAAAAATAATAATTTTGCAATCGATTTTATTCTGGAAATGTCAAAATTTAGACCGATTGAGCTCAACGGAGAGTTCTTTTGCGGGCTGAAGAAGTGTAAATTGGAGACTGGAGACCTGTCATCTCATTTCCCGATTAAAACATAATCCTACGTTGAAGGAATGCCACATAACATTGCTATACTGACTTTGACGTTGTGTCGCCCATCCACACGTAAAAGCAACAACTCAATATTGTTATACTGATGTCTACGTCAGCCATACGAAGTAAAGCACTTTGCGTGTGAACAGAATAGGTACTGCTTTATTGCTAAACTGAATCTTTGTAATAATAGCTTAAATTTGCATAGGAAGAACAGAATTCTATTGAAAAATGGGACTTATACCAACATTAACCCTTAAATCTGGTACGCTGTTTGCGCCAAAAATACAAAAATTTCTTCAAAGATAAAGTTAAGCAAGCCAATTAAACGGAGCAGTACGCTGTACCCCATTCTGTACAAAAAATTACCACAAAGTTTTAGCAAGCAAGAAAAGTGTTCATGTGAATGAAATGTCAGAATTTACGAATATTCACTTGCTCGCAGTTCGCAATTCGCTCTTATATGAACAGTCCTTAAGAACTTGATGAAAGTAAAATTAAGGGAAATTACCGCACTAAATGGAAATTTTACTATCTTTCTTTTGATCTTTGGTTTGTTTTTCTCTAAACTCGGCAATGTCAAAATCAAATTTTAAGCAAACATTTAGGTGGTGGAGAGACATTGGAGAGGCGCTTGGTTTTATTTAAGTGCGTACTAGGCCTTAAAAGTCAAAATTTTAATCTAAAATTGATTTAAAAATTGTTTAGAAGCCAGGTTTATCAATCGTATGATTACATTTTAGTTGGTGACATATTTATGTTATTATCGAAGAGAATAGTCCAATAAAACACTAAGGTCTCCAATATGAATGTTCGAACTCAGTTACTCATTCAGTGTTTTTTTACGATTCGCAGAAGTGCATTTTTTTGTTAAATTTCTGACGGCTTGGTTCCGATATGCTCCGACAGAAATTGGTTGCGGGATTTATTTACGATTTGTAGTTAAGCGTTTTCTTTTCCGAAAGCAAATACTTCGAATGTAATTTGAGCCTCCGACGGTCAACACCAGGTATGCGTTGCGGAGAATTTTCCGTTCCCACGGATACCTCGCTATTCGTGAAAAGTTTCGAACTCGATATTTTAATCAGTTCTGAGATAACGATAAAGGAGGAACTCGAAAAAGTGGGTCACGCAATTCTGTCCGCCTGTCCGCCTGACCGTCTTTTCCTGAGGTCCACAGCGCAAACGGCTGGGCAGATTTCTCTAACGGTTTTAACGATTTCAACCAAAATGAATGACGGTAGTTTCGAAAAATTGATTTATCTCAAAAATGATCTATACGATTTTAACAAAAATTCATTCTTAACGAACTGTGGTCATTTCTGACTTAGCAAACTCAGTTTTTCTCTTAACTGTCTGTAATGGATTTTTGAAAGAGGCATATTTTGAGAATTTGGCTTTCTTTGGCTTACCTATATGAAAACGGTTACAACGATTTTGACCAAAATGCATACTTGGAGTGAAATTGATGCTTTCAAGATTATTGTGTCCTTTATTTTCCATTCGAATCAGCGGAAACGCTGATTTTGAAAACTGTTCATATCTCGAAAACGCCATTTTCGATTTTAAAAACTAAGTAATGCTTACTTACATCCTGAACAATAACTTATACTTAGGTTTCAGCTTAATAGTTGAGCAAGAGTAATTTGCGAACTAAACATTGCAGTAGGTATGTTTGTTACTTTTTCGAGCGCATGCTTTTTTTCAAAAATTAAGATTTCCCATAATTTGTTTCTCTTTAAATAAATAAATAAATAAATAAATAAAGCCGCATAAAACTGTTGATATGAACCAGAAAGTTTCGTGCGAACCAGTCATGCACTTTTCTTTCAGGAAAAGGCTATTTAATTGGATTAAATGTCAAAAAACAATAAGATAGGTAACAAAGAAGAATTGTCAGTGTTTTGTTTAAATAGTGTAACACAGCGCACAATCTCCAATGCTTCAACGTTGAAGCATCTAAAACTACCTACAAACACTTAATTTCAGTTCTGCATTGTTTTCTTTCTGTGTTTTTTCCTTTATTATAAACTTTTTAGCAAGTTTTTAACAAAGTTATGATCCAGCCATACAAAAGCAGCTTTCCTTTTTTAAACAAGTTATTTTTAGCTGTCACTTGGCTTTCAACTCGCTGTCGTCTGCATTGCGTCCACATTCCCTCAAGCATCATGAAATTACGCATCTTCGAGTGTAGGTACTCGCGCCACGAAAAGTATAGTTATAAATGATTTGTACAATTTAAAAGACAACAAAATATCACAAATCACTGCTAATGCTTAGCATTACACTGCCTTCAATTACCCTAGGGCTTACCTAATAGCGCCTGCCCCAGGAGTAGCTTCATTCTTCTATATACACCAAACATTCATTTTCATTCCATTTATTGATTTCTATTACATCTTTTACATATAGACTTATAGCAGCCTTTAAAATTGTAAAAGTAAAAATAATGTAAAAATAAATTTTTAATAATAAACATTAAACTTAACATTACATTCTGTTGAACACTTAAGGAAATGAAAGAGAAGCTTTCTTTATACTATAAGATCTACTTAAGAATAATTTAATTATCAGCGAACAATCTTAATACCGCCCTCTCGAATTGAATGGTTCCTCGCAGTTTCCTAATAAAAAGGGGTAGGGAGTTTCAATACCTGATGACGTAAACAAAAAATTGGCGCTCTGAGGTGTTACCATTAAATGGCTGGCAATTTTGGCAATAATCGTAAGCCTTAAGGATTATTATTTGAACCGCTGACATTTGCAACAAATGGATATTGTTTTAAAGCAAAGTAGATCTTTCCGCAGCAGTTCATTTGCGAAAGACTGTCAAAGTCCCCGAATTTGTTAAATATTATTTAAAAAATACATCCGCAGAGCGCATAGACAATTGAGATTATATTCAAAAGACTCTTGACATGCCTTGGATTGTCAAGTAATTCACAAATTGTGTTTCGAGACTTTGCATGTTATTCCGCTTCTACTAAATACTCAAACTCATACTAATTAATTGCTGTGCAATTCCCCTTAAATTCAGTTTTTAATTGCAAAAGTTTAAATTTGAATAACAACCGATAAAAAAGAAAGAAAGCATTTTGCCGCTAGAGCGAGTGTGCTTACCGTGTCGTTGTGTTTTGCTCTCGGCAAACGAATATCCTTGCCACCTCAAACGCTGTACACCTGAACGAATTAACCCTTTAAATGTTTTGCGATTGTGGTGACAGCATCAAAGCATCACATCCACGACAAATTCCACTTTACCCGCAAAATAGCGAAGAAAGTTGCTTGCTTGTTTTTTTTTGTTTGCAAGTGAAATATATCCTGGTATTTCAAGGCACCATTGGATCAGCAATGGAGATGGAATAGTGCGATGATGCGAGGATGCGCGAGACACAGTATACGGTATACCAATCTGCCTCTCTGTTTAAGGGATGAAGTCTGTGTATACGCTTACGCGAAATGGAAGCATAAAAATAAGGGATGAAGTTCGGTACGCACACACAAAAGGGGAGGCGCTTTGGCTGACGACGAACAGCCCACGTCGATTGGCCAAAACTCATCCCCAGGAATCTTTGCTGAATCTAGCCTGCGGCATAAACCAGCAGCCCAGCAGCCACCCACCGTACGATGGGTGGATTCACTTTCACCTGTTGTTGGTCGTTCTGTCAGCACCCAGCAGAGCCACCCTTGGGAAAGAGGCGCACGAATTGGGTAAACTCATCCCGGATTGGGTGTATGATATCTGTGAATCCTCACGCAGCATAATAGTACGATTTTCCATCAGACACACACAGGTAAAGCACACTCCACCTGTCGGCGATTTTTTATTTGTTCACCTTATGAAGGATGTATGGTGGGATTGTGCGTGCATATATTATATACGAGCAGGATAACACCGTGATGCTGGATGAGGCCCGATCCCATCATGCCGTCGTCATCTCTCAATGGCAGGGGGTGACGCCAACCAATACCCAGTTTGATGATAATTACGACGATGATGATGATAACGATGATGACGAGAAAAGCGATGATGATGATGACGACTACGAGGAAGGCATATTGCTAGGATAACATTCGATTTTGAGTTCAGTTGTAATTTTACCGTCACCGTGTTGTCCGGTTGCTAGGCACAAAAGCACCTCGTACTGGGAGTCGTCAACTGAAAAGTCCTTTCACTTTCAACTGCTCCTGCTGCAGAACTTGTGGACCGGTTTTCACACATCTTACTGCGTTGTTTTGGGGCCGTTACTACTGGTGATGGGAAATGTAAACCATTTGAATGGGATCAATTTTCAATTTTGTTTCACGATACTTTTTCATTGAATCCGCAATCCTGGATGTGGTGTTGTTGTTGTTGTTACTGCTGCTGCTCCTGCTGCACTTTGAACTTGTGTGTTACGCTGCGTCTGGAAGCTCCTGCCGCCTTCGAAACTAGTTCATCGCCCATAGCGACGACCTTTGGAGCGAACTTGCATCTCGCGTTACATTTAGAGTGCGGGTAATTATTGAGTGCGTGGATGATGAATTAATTTCCATCTCTATCGCGAGTATCGGTGCGCTTTTGTGTGTTTCACATACTTAGCTGTGGTGCTTTTCGTTCGAAGTTTGTGCACATAATGTTTGGAATTCAAATTCAAAAAGGACTATAACCGAAACGAAGTCAACTCTGAACAGAGTTTGGTTTGATAGTGCGTGTTTTGTTGGTTTTTTTTTTTGTTCTTTGTTTTTGTTCTTTGAAAAATAACACTGAATGCATCAACCGGATTTCTTGTCACGGATCTACCAGTTTTCGAGGGACCACATGAAGCACAGCGAAATGTATAGGCGCCACAACAATCTGTCATACTGCGGTGGTAAATATTTGAATTCTTCTAAATAAATTTTGTTTGGTACTTTAAGTGTAGTCCTTAGACATTTTATTTTTTTGTGATGAAGAAAAAACAACCTATGTAGGTACTTGCCTTATTCAAGACTAGAGTAATCGACATTGGAATAAGATGCCTTCCAAAAATCTACTTTTGATGTCTAACCATCGCTCTGTAGGCATTTGAAGAGTTCGCGTTTGATTTTTCACTGTTTGGTGTAGGAAATATGCAGAAAAATGCTGAAACTTGCTCCTCATTTTGTTGACTGGAAACACATTATGTGATTGAACCTATTTGCACGCTCAATAAGGTTGGATGCAATGCAGCACCAAAACCTCACAAAAAGCGACAAAACGACTGAAGGATATCATCCATGCCAATTACATTACTTTGACAACAAGTTCACGGTTCAGCTCACTTGACCCTTAAGTCTAGCTTCCTACGCGCGCTAAATTTTAGCGCCCCTTTTATCAATTTTAATTCTCCACACCAAAGATAAAATGTTCGCTTAACTATTCAACATAACCATACTTTCATGGCAGATGTTAGTAGACATAATTTTAATTATTAAAATTTTTGAATTTTAAATGGATACATGAAAAATTGAAGAAAATATAATTATTCTGCAGTACCTGAAATGGTTTCTGAAATAATAATTTAGAAGGCGACACTTTCCTTGTTCCTTCATTTTGCGTAATTGCCTATTTCCAAAAAAAAAAAATAAGGCCGATTTGCGAAAGACGTAAGACTATTTGAAGCTTAAAAATTAACGAGTTTTCAATTAACATTTACATTAATGGAGTAGGATTTGTCCTGAAAGTTCCATATTGGTGAAAAGGTTTTTTTTGATTTTGTGTTTTCTTTTAATGTATTTATCTCTGCGGTTTTCTCAAAGAAATCCCATAGTAAACACAAAACAAACTTCCTCCGTTTTTTATGTCAAAATTTATCTTCGTTTAACGGCTGTATTATTCACTCGGTTAAAAAACGAGGTAAAAACGCTTTTAAACCAAGAAAATAAATCTCACTGAACCATACGCCTTTAAACCCGAAAAATTTAAACCTGCCTACTTAAAATTCACTCGATTTAACTGGTTTAAGCTTTTGGTTTGTATTGGTTTATTTTAAGTACTAAAAACTAGTTTAAACCTCGCGTTTGACAGTTCGGGCAAAGTATGCCTGTTATTATGAAGGTATGAGAATATTCTGAAGTGTTTCAATTGATTTTTAGTTGTGGTTTTCATTTATTTTACATAAACAATTTGTAAAACTTATAAAATGGCTGCACAAAAGGCAATAAAATAAAACCGCTTCTTTCTGGAGCCGGAAGTATTCACGGAAATCGACGTCGTCGAAATCGTCGACTTTAGCACGTCTGATGTCTATATATGCGGTAAGGGCGTCGAACTGCACGTTCCACCTGACGCACGTCTTCGTTTCTTCAACTTCAGTCGAAAAATTGAGTGAATATTATGGAAACTGATTTAAACTTTCAGAAAAACTACGTAAACCGGTCGTCGGACTGCGGTTTAAAATCAAAGTTTTTATTTGGAATTTATATGATAACAAAAATTAAAACTACGGTCTAAATTAAATCACTTTTTAAACCGAGTGAATAATACGACAACACTTTTCTTGGACTGCACTTAAAACTGTCAGAACGCAGCTGCTATTTTTATTTTTTATTAAATATACCCTGGTCTCCAAAGATAAAATTAAGCAATGCAGTTTAAGCTAAATAAATTTGGACTATTGCTTTAAACAAATTGTACAAAAAGTTTCCACAAAAATTAAGTTAGCTAATGACTACAAAATGCATTTGCTTTAGCTTATTATAATATTTGACAGATCAAGTGACAGAATAAGTGTCCATATCACAGCTTTCCAAATATTTTAAGTAGGAACAGTTTTTTTGAATAGACAACAGTTTCATGTGGGAAAAACTAAAGAAACAAAAAATTGCTTTTCCAAAAAATACATTCGTGGAGTAACCTGACGTTTTTAAAAATAAACAAAATAGCCATATAATTTCATTAGCTGTGCTAGGCGGTTTTGTTTTTTGTACATTTTTTGTTTGCTGAACGTTGCACTTGCAGACATTTATCAAGGAGTCGGAGAGACGCTTAATTAAATTTTGATTTAAAATAACCTTAACAAAACTATTGCAGATGCAAAATAATAGTAAAAATTATCCTGAATACCATAAACAACAAGAACAAAATCAAATCTAAAGGTGCAACTACGCTTCTATAGTTGGTCAATTTTTGTTTCATCATGCAAAACCGTTTTTTGTGCGTTTGGTCAGTCTTTTTGTCAGTAAGTTTGCGCCAAGATCGGTTCCACTCAATTCATTTAGCGCCAGCAATTAATTCCATTTGAAATTTATGGAACTGGATACCACCTGGCAAAATATGTGTGCTAATTCTTAAGCATACTTCTTAGATCAAGTCAAAATGTTCCTGCCTGCAAAAAGAAAAAAAAAACAGTGGAGGATTATTTGTTTTTTATTTAGAATAGAAATGATTCTCTTCTTTTGAATTATTGAAATGCGGTGACAAAAACTTTATGAAATAAAAGTGAAATTGTGTGCGAAAAATTATCAACCTAGTAAAGCCTAAAGCCTGGTCTCCAAATCGCGTGGAGCGGAATCTCAAATTGTTCTCCACAAGGATGGTGAATACTCGCTAAATTTTGTACAGTGCTTATTGCTGTCAATAACTAGAGAAAGGGACCCATTCGTAGCTCTATTTTTTCGTTATTAGAATAACTAAATAATTCCTCATTTGACAGCTAAAGGGCGACAAGTAGTGTTTTGGATTTGAATAAACTTTGACAACTTGCGGCAAGTGTAGTGTGTTTGACGTCTGTAAATAAAAGAAATAGTTGGCGCTACAGGTCCGTGGGACCGTGGAACGAATGGACGGGATCTATACAATTGTATGCCGACTGCCGAGTCCAAACGGCTAATTGAGAAGCTCTTTCATGACAGTTTTACTCTCTGATGTTTGTCAGACGTTCGCGAGAGGTGGCGCAGTGGAAAAAAACTGAAGAAGTAATTTGGTTCTTTCGGGAATCGAACCTCGCTTAGTAGTCCTACCCACTAACTACTAAGCCACTGCGCCTGTGACGTCTGAGCAAGAAAGAAATGGCAAGAAAGAAACAAAAGCCAAATGCAGACAGATAGAATAAAAAAGTTATTTATTTCGTTCGTTAAAAATGTATGCCGTTAAAAAATTGTGAAACTATATAATACATTAACTAAAACTAAAATGATAAAATCCATTTAAATTTTAATTCTGGATTTCCGGTGAGTTTTTTTCAGTTTGAAATAGTTGCAAATAAATTGGCTAGAAATGGATCAGTTTAAGATAGAGGATGTACTCTGATTTAAACACTGTAGCCTTCATGTGCCCTAAAGTTATCTACTTTAAACTTGAAATGACACTGCAAACTGAAATGGCTAATATTTTTATAGGTACCTACACAAATATAATATTTAAACAAATAGTTTTGCCGATAAAAATAGGGTAAATGTTTTAAACATTTGGGAACGCTTTTTGTCACTCATATTTGAATGCTCTGGCGTGTACGAAAATATTTTAGTATTTTTAGTGAAACGGTTATCAGAAATATTGCAAAAATTGGCTTGCCAGCGAATGTGTTAAAAATCGCATTCCAATAGCTGAATAGGAAAAAAAGTTGTTGTCTCAGGCCGTACTTTTTTGTTCTGACAGTTTTCACTCAATTGTGGTTTCCTATTCCTGCTAAATGTCAAGATTTGCGAATACTCACCCAGGCCCATATTCGTATTCGTATATTTGGAATACATTCAGCCGTCAGTCGACAATTATTTACATTTTTCTTGTGAACTATTTGTATTTTATGTAAAGTCTGTAGGTATTTAAGAATGTCTGTTAATTAATAACGAAAATAAACCTTACCAATGAAAAGTGTTTTTGACTCACGAAATTCACGAAAACGAAAACATAAATTGAGGTGATCATCGAGGAACTCTGAAAAGAAATACAGATTCGGAAAAAGTGCTCTCGATTCCAAGAAGATTGCATTTTCCTTTCCAATCGTACATAAAAAAATTATCAGGATAAACAGCTCTTTTTGCCCAATCGAATACCACATAGCTTTGACTTAATTTAATTTAACTCCCAACGAAAAGAAATCGTCCTTTTCATTGACCAATTGTAATTATAGGATGTGAACAAGATTTTAATTCCAAAACTACATACTATGCAAGATAAAAGTGTCGCCTTTAGCTTTTAAATACAATTTTCTTTTTTTTTTTTCATAGTTTCCACTCAGGACACCGTCGGTGGTCAGAATTCCTATCAAGTGCAATATGTGGATACAGAATTGTATCACAGCAACTCCAGCCAGTCGCAGATGTAAGTTTGAAACAAAAATCCCAATTTGCCAGCCGTCGCATCTAAAGAGTGCATATTTTTTCAGGACATATCCTTTTTGCCCCGTTGGCGACTACCAAACAAACAGCCAATCCTACTATGCGGCGACGGGTAACTACTCCACAACGAACACTCCCCCATCGCATGCCACCGGGTTGCCTTATTTAGTTCCTGGCGAGGAGAATCTTCTTCTCAATTCTTCGTCACAAAGTCGCGACTCACCACCGAGTTTAACCGTAAGAATTCTTTGATTTTGTTAACAATATTTTAATCAATCTAATCAAAGCAAAATGTTCCGCTTTCAGGAAGTGTCTTATTTGCAAAATGCCCAAACACCAACATCAACCACTCCATCGACTGTAGTTTCATCTGTAACCGGAAGTGGTGGCGGCAATGCTGGTGTAAATGTTGTTAATGGCGTCGCCAGCAACGGTGGCTGTAGTGGTGGTGGTGCTGGTGGTGGACTCAGTGTTGGGGATACAGTTAACCTAGCAAATGCCAACAAGATTGCATCGGCAACGGTAAGTCTCCAATAGACGCAGTTGCATACCCAACCCATCCAACACATTATACATGTATATTGCATCCCAGATGAAAGTCATCTCTTTGAATGTGTGCGCATTTCAGTTTGTGAATTCTATTCTACTTGCAGATAAAGTGGCTTACACGTAACTACGAAACAGCAGAGGGAGTGAGTCTACCTCGTTCAACCCTATATAATCACTACATGCACCATTGCAATGAGAACAAATCGGAACCAGTGAACGCTGCCAGCTTTGGCAAGCTGATTCGGTCGGTATTTTCGGGATTGCGAACCCGTCGGCTGGGTACTCGTGGAAATTCAAAATATCACTACTATGGAATTCGTATAAAACCGGGATCAACTCTATCGCATACAATGGAAGATAAACCAGGCCAACCATATTCCGGGCAGAATCCGAACGGTGGCGCCGGGGCGCTTAACGGTCTCGGTGGTGGTGGAGGCAGCGGTGGCACTCTTGGAGGCGGCAGCAAAGGCATGAAAAAGCACGGTATAAAACCCGAGACATATGAAGCGTGTTCGCAGGTGAGTTCGCATTCTAATGGAAAAAAAATGTGTACCTACACTGAAAGTGGTATTTCTGCGAAATCTTTATCCTTCGCTTCAAATGGGTTATTCGGTTTTCTTTTTTTTCGCTCTTCCTTGCGACGAACAATCACAAAGGCTTTATGCTAATAGATAATAATTTCTCAGCTGTGCAGAGCATATTTATTTTAATGAGTTTCCTGTGAATTCTGGAGATTGCGGTTTTGTGCAGTTTTTCAGTGCTACCAAGTGAAATAAACATTAAATGCATACTCGTATAATCAGAGGGCGTGGATACGCATTTTAATCTTTTTTGTAGGACTTATTAAAAATGAACAGTCCCGACGGAAATTAACGCGAAATAAGTTCGAAATCGAGGACGATTGCGAGCTGGGATTTACTGCATGCAATAGGAATATATAAATAAAAAAGAGTCCTGCGTAAGACGTTACACATCATTTTATGTAAAGTAATAGTAATTCTTTTGAACTGCTATTTTGGTTTTATTTCAAATAGGTACCTATCCGTTCGTTTTTTTAAGTGGCTTAGCAAAGCGCTGAATGATGATACCTATTTAATGAAATTATAGGGAGAACTAGGAGATTGTCCGTATTTTCAATCAAATTAAAAAATAAATAAATAAATACGTTCATGCCTTTTCTTTGGTATAACTCCACTTAGTCATTTTGCGACTATGGATTTATTTATATAAGGCAATGAGCATTGCAATTGCAAGTCAACTAATCCCGCCCGATTTTTGCTGAAGTATTAATTGTAAACTAGCTTTAGCAATAGAAGAAAAAGTCGCTTTTGCCAGATGAAAAGCTCCATGTAAATCTCATTATAGTCATGTTATTGTAAAGGGTTATTATCACAATGAATCGCGCATTTGACATTTTCTTTAGTATAATAACAATCACAGATGTCTCTTTACACAAAGTCAGTCGTGTCAGCTTTGACAGAACGCTATAAAGTAGGTAGGTATATAACTTACGGGAAAATATATTTATTTTCCCCTCGCATTTAACGATTCAGTTTATATAGGGTGTGTAGTTTTTGACCGTTGAAAAATGCTGATGAAAAATTATGAATAGTGCTGCCAACTTGACTTATGTGGTGTTCGATTGGGCTTTAGATTTTTTGTGTTCGATTGGAAAAAAAAATAACAATCTTTTTACTGTCAAAACACTTTTGCGAATGTGACTTTTTCACAGATTTACCAATACAAGTGTAGTTTGACAACTGCTGGAGTTTGTTTACGTTTTCGGGGGATTTTTCAACTGCAAAGAAAAGCATTTCATAGGTTTGATCTATTTTCCTAACTATTTAAGTACATAATGTTAAGAAATCAATCTGCAAAGAAATGCATTAAATTGGGTGGATTTTTTTTTGTATTGTTTATGTTCCAATGATTAGAAATCAATCTGAGTGAAAAATTCGAATGATTAAATAAAAAGTTTAACGCGTAAATGTCAAACGCGTAGAAAAGTGTCAAAGACAACACATATTCCAATCATGCGAATATCAATAAAAAAAAGAAAATCTCGTTTTTATTTTCTATTAGACATCTGAGAGCAGAGTCTGAGATATTGAATACATATCTATAATAGCGGTAGTAAATGAAATGTCAGGAATATTCTCCGTGAACCAATATTTCATAACTTGCCATCTGTCAATTTGTATAGAAAAAAAGAAGGATAGCATGCAATTACATGGAGAGTGGGCATTTCATAGCGTACTATTTCATTGTTCATTCGGTCAAATGTCGATGAGCAAAGCATTTCGTGCCTCGTGCGTTTTCGCATATGTGGCCATTCTCCACTCAGCCATCGCAAAAGAAAATACAAGTGTCAGACTTCACACAAATGACAGCATATAGCATACTCCTTCTAGTTATGAGCAATATAAAGAATGCAGTTTTTTATAGGATACTGTAGTCTCCGCGGACGTTTTTTGTAGTATGTTATACAGCATTCTTTAAAATATTGCTCGTGGAGACAACGGGTAAAGTCCGAAGAAGCAATTTCTTAAGAATGCGAATGTAAGCTTAGTTTTTCTACTATAAGTGCGAATTCTTTCGGAAGAAAGAACGCGTAATAATCATGTATAATAATCATGTATGAAAACTCCCTTGTATTCGCACTTTTACAGAGATGGTCGTAGGAAAAGACGCCCTAACGTTCATTCAAATACGTGTTCTGTCTTACTGCAAAAGTTGGTTCGGTCAGGCGTTGTTAACAAATGTCGCCAAATAGGCTTTAAAGTGCGTAGGTATTATATATAAACTGTGCCATCAGGCTTTGTTAAAATCTCAAAACTATGATGTGCCATCAAATAGTTTGGGTCTGTAAGGATGTCTGTACAGTGTACGAACATAAATGTGAAACGGGGCTAAGTACTCTATGCTCATTGAAAACACATTTTAGTGAAAAAAAGTTCTCCTCGACGCATATCGGCGGTAGAATGATCGGCTGCAATTTAACAAAACCTACGCGGAAGAACGAAATGCGAATATTTAGAGGAAACCTATTCCAATTTGGCATCCAAGACTGAGTCGGTAACCTCCGCTATAGCATTTCGAACTGTTTAATCAATGGCGCTGTGTAAGCAATGTATATACCTAGAGTAAAGCGCGGAAAAACCATACAGCACATACCTACTCACTTTCTCCGACGGCTATATCACTTCGCCAGCCCACAAACCCAACCTAACCTAATAATTGGTATTAGATTGCGACGTGAATGAAGGTATCTGTCAGATTTTAGTTTTTTTTACATTCGACGCGCTACTTTATAGTAGTGGTAAGAACTTGGATTGCAAAAATTGTCATTCACCATTATTTTAAGCAAACTCAGCGTTATTTGTCAAAAATTTGACAGCTCCCGCTTATTTAACGGCTGCAGCAGCATATCAGAGGTGACGAAATGTGAGCAGCTTTCTTTTCTTTTTTGCGATAAAACGTTCGTCAATCTAAAAGACGTATAATGTAGACCAGAAAGAAAATATTTAGGCTCTGTATATATATTCTCGATAAAATTTGCAGATGTACCTACTGCCATGGGAGATTTTTTTATTTTCCCCGCTCTTGTTTTTTGAAAAAGATTTTTCGTCTTAAATCACACGGGACTGGCGCTAAGCATTCACATATTGTGTGCTGCCGATTCGTCTTCTTTAAGGCATTGCAGTATCTAAAATTTGTTAGGGTAATGTGTGTAAGGCACTAAGATGTAATTAAAATGTACTCGCCGACTTTTGAGTACCGGAAGAGTTAAGGGTCTGAGTTTTTGAGCCCGTCATGATGCATCATAATTTGGTAGAATTTTTAGTTCATTTGAAAAAGTTGTAAGGGCAATGGCTTTATTGTTAGTGCTTTGGACTACTTAGCGAGGAGTCCCCGCTTTGATGCAAAAGAACACAAAAAGGTTTTTTCCACTGCGCCACCTCTCGCGAACGTTAGAAAAACATCCAAGAGTAAAACTGTCATGAAAGAGCCAAACATTAAAAACTCGCAGAAACGAATGGTTGTGAGAAGCTAGGCCTAGGGTCCCACAGACCTGTTGCGCCAATTATTTATTTATTTATTATATTTCTAACCCGCCTTGAATTCCAGAGTTGCTTATCAATTAAAGTAACAACTACCTAACTCATGGATGGATATATGAAGTAGACCAAAGAAGTATGCTTGCCGAACCTTTACACAAATTAGGTTACCTTTATTTGAGTATACCTATAGGTTACTCAATATATCCATAATAACTTAATATCAGATTTCATCAAGGACAACCCAAACAACACCGAGACATCTTTTATTTGTTAAATTGTGTCAGCACCCGTGTACCTACAACATGCAAAAGGATATGACAGATGAAAGAATGGACATTTTCTAATTAACTTTGTTTACGTAATCCAATCGCAGCATTACACTTTAATGAGTTTAGGGGTTCACACAAATTTTCCATTTAAACAATTATAAATGTTGTGCTCATGAGACTTAAGACATAAATATTTCACAAATTTTTGATTTCAGTATCTGGGAGATGGTACCCGATGCATCCCACTCTTTCCAAACATCGATCTTGATAATACTTTTAACAACGAATTAACTCTAGAGGATGTTGAAACATTTCGCTCCATGTACCGTGAACACTGTGAATCCTTTCTGGACGCAGTACTAAATCTGGAATTTAGTACAATCGAATATCTTTGGCGTGACTTTTGGCGCTCCTCGGACAATAACAACTTGGACGAATGCGAAGAGGAAAAATATTTGTCCAAGACAAAATTGTATTTGCTTTGTCACTGCTGTGAAGTACAGAAGTTCATCAAGCAGGTAAGTTTCATACATTAGATTGGCTTTATAAATCTTTAGACTGAGCAGGTGACAGAAAATGTCAGATCTTCATTGGAAGAATTTTTTGCGAATTCTTACGCATTTTACTCAATTGTCGTTCCTCAACTCGAAAAGTTCGCAAATTTCCTTGCGGAAGAATTGAAACAACTGTCAGTCGCCTGAAAATTGACAGCTGATTTGAATTTGTTGTTCTATTTGGCATTTATGAACTAGGTATCTGTCATTTTTCACAGGTTACTACAAAAGCGTTCCTTAACTTTTTGGTAGGTAAGTTTCCCTTTTTGAGAGAGAATTCATCCCCTCCACAGGCATTTTGACAGTCTTTTCTATTTTTACTACAAAAGTAAAGTAACAGCCCTTTTTTCAAAGTACGGTTTTTTTTAGCTGTATAAATGACCTATATCCGAGAGAGTTGAGGCTTTTTCTGGACGAAGCTCGAATGCTTAACAGAGGTTTGAGTAAATGGGTGCAATGGAAAAAAAAGACCTTAGATAAGACCGGGATTTGAACCTGAGGGCTCTTGCTCATTAGTCCATCCTGGTTTTTGGAAGCTTAGACGCAATGAAGAACTCCATTTAAGTTCAAAAGTTCAACGCAATGGGACTTAAATGAATCGCGAATCTGCTGCTGTAATGAAAAAGCACTCTTTCGGCATCTTCCAATTGCATACAAATTCTAGTTGCTCAAAGAATTACTTATACGAGAATCTTGATGTTGCACCTGTAGTGTTCAATATTTAAACTATTATTGCAGCCAGTCTTTTGCAAACGAATACGGTGCACGCTTATAACTTCTATTCATTTACAGGTCGATTATCAGTTTTATCAAAACATGGTGGATGTCCTTATTCCGGATGTGCTGCGTTCGATACCAAATTCCCTAACTCAAGCCATACGCAATTTTGCGAAAAATCTCGAAATTTGGTTGTGTGAATCGATGGTTGGCGTGCCAGAGCGCGTAATTCAAATTAAATCATCAGCTGTATCGGCTTTTTGCCAAACCTTACGACGCTACACATCGCTCAATCATCTAGCACAGGCTGCACGTGCAGTCCTACAAAACAATTCTCAAATCTCTCAGATGTTGAACGATCTTAATCGCGTGGACTTCCATAATGTACAAGTAAGTATTGCCAGATTCGTTTGTCATTTATTTCAACTCTTTACTCTTCCTATTTTAGGAACAAGCCGCCTGGGTATGTCAGTGTGACACTTCCATAGTGCAGCGTCTTGAAAACGATTTCAAAGCAGCTCTACAACAGCAAAACACTCTGGAACAATGGGCCAGCTGGCTGCGTTTGGTAGTGGACTCTGCGTTAGAAGAATATCGTGACAAACCAAATTACGCCAAAGCGGCTCGCCAATTCTTACTCAAATGGAGTTTTTACAGTTCGATGGTTATTCGAGATCTAACCCTACGTTCAGCGTCAAGTTTTGGCAGTTTTCATCTGATTCGCTTACTCTACGATGAATACATGTTCTTTTTGGTGGAACATAAAGTCGCTGCAGCCTTGCAAAAGACTGCAATCGCAGTTATTAGCGATAGAATGGTAAATATTGTAGTAGTTTTGAAAATGTTTATGTTTTATTTCCTTACAGTTTACTTTGCTAACATCTTAGGCCGTATAGTACTGACAACTTAATTGTTGTGGGGCCAAAATATTTTGTGCGCATAAGTTTGACAGGTGGCTGAATTTGACCAGTACATTTCAGTATATCACAGGTATAGGCTAAAATGTCCGTTTTCTTAATGCTTACGAGTAAACATTCGAATATCTTAGAGTAATAAAAGCAAGAGATCCTTCGAAAGTCCTTATAGAAAATACGATTTTGATCTACATAAGCTATTTTCTACAATTTCCCTTTTGTCCCAGCGTGTTTTTTTAAATTTACGTTTCCGATTTAAGTGAAAAATGTTACCAAATTAATATAATTAAGTAATTAATACAAAGTGTTCATAATAAATTCAGTAAAACGAGAGTGGCTATTTTAATCCCATTAAGCTTTATATTTTTCTAGCAAAGCAATAGAGGTATTTTGTTTTTTAAACATATTTAGTCCACAAATAATTTATTTTCTTGCTAAAAATGTAATCATTAGATAAATTGGCATTGTTCATTCCGATTTTAAATATTAAAACTGTATCATTGTATATTTCATTGGTCCTTTGCAAAACCAAGTTTGGTTTTCGTAATTTTCTTGTTACATATAGCTTTGTGACGTTTTCGATTTAAGTTTTCTTCTATCAAAAATGTGAATCTAAAAGTGCTCTTTTTATTGTCGTTTTCCATTGGGCAAAAAGAAGCGTCCGGGAGAGTCCGGAATCGAAAAAATCACTTCTGAAACCGTTCCTTTGGCACAAAAAATACTCTTCTGGTGATTCTGAGAAGAGAAATTCGCTTCTCGATTTGAAGTCAGAATCCACTCAAGGAGCACTCACACATATGTAATTTATGTATTTTACACAAGCCAGCTGACAGCAGCCGTAGATTATTTTTTGGCATTTCACCAATACATTTCTGCATTCAACCAGAAGCATTTTTCTTGTTCCATTGGATTGCAGAATGAGTGAATCCCCGAGTGAAACCAATGGAAAACGACATATGTTTTCCATGTTTCATTGAAAAAGAAAGTGCACTTCCAGGTCAATTCTCAACACGAAAGAAGTGTCCGGAATATTTTTAAAGAAGTGCCCTGAATTCACCAACACACTATGTGATCGGAAAATATCCAATTCTGAGTGTAAATGTAAATATTAATTGAAATATATTAATTTGGCCCATGGAAATTTGGCGAAAAAAAAGTAACAACAGAAAACCAAATTTCACAATGACGTGCATATGTTTTCTACCACTATTGCAAAAGTGCTCCAACGAATTTTATTGAAAAGAGCAATTCTGAATTTCGGGGCAATTCTCTCAAATCTTCAATGAAAAACGCCATAAGTGTGCAAAATGTACACTTTAATTGAATATTTTGAATTGGTCCACAAAAATGTTTTTTTTACTGTAAGTAAGAATGGATAAAGCTGTCAAAATGGCAGTGATGGGGATAAATTCCCTCAGCGTTAGAGACACTGGCCGCGTTCCTCTACCCGCTGTTCATCTAGCACAAAATATCCCAGATGAAGGAACGATCTCGCAGCGGCAGCGGCAAATTTTGCAAACGCTGGAAAGATTTGCCTTTGACTGATTGTTTTTCTCTCTCTCTCTTTCAATGCAGCGCGTAGTTTTGCGCTTAATTGAGAAATTTCCCTGAAAGGGATATTTCACAAAAAGTGCTAGATGTCTAGCGCCTATGGTGATATGTCAACTTTTTTTATATGAAGTTTGACATGCCGCTGTTCATCTAGCGGGCAGTGGAACGCGGCCATTTACGAACAAGTTAGAGAACACTTTTTTTAGTAATCTGTAAAAAATTACAGATAAATAATTAAAAAATCAAATCAAATTTCGTAGTTGATTCATTTAGCGATGAAGTGATGCGGAATCAAACTTAACCTAGTACATACTTCCTGTGGGAGAATTCGCATCCGAGAAGAGGAAAAAGCGGCACTGATAAACGAAATACCATGAACAGTAGAATAATCTTGAGGAGAACATTCAATAGATATTTATTTGCCGCCCGTTGATACCTTCTAATACGCAGGAAAATAAAACATAAGGTTTGTTTGACGTGGTTAGCACTAGTGCGCACTGGGAAGTATAGGCTAATTTTCACGCCTGTCCAAAACCCTGCATAACCCTGAAAATTCGGCTTCTATATCGAACGCAGAAGATGCGGCCCTGAAGTTTTACATTAAAAAATGAATGACAGCAAGCAAAATGGGGACGTTCATATATTTATGTCGTTTTCCATTGGTTTCACTCGGGGATTGACTCATTCTGAAATCCAATGGAACAAGAAAACTGCATCTGACTGAGTCCACAAATGTATTCGTAAAATGCCAAAAAATGATCTACGGCTGCTGTCAGCTGGCTTGTATAAAATACACAAATTACATTAGTGTTAGTGCTTCTTGAGTGGATTCTGACTTCAAATCGAGAAGCGAATATCTCTTCTCAGAATCAACAGAAGAGTATTTCAGAAGTGATTTTTTCGATTCCGGACTCTCCCGGACGCTTCTTTTTGCCCAATGGAAAACGACATTAGTTTAGTAAGTCTGACAGCTGACTGGACTGACCTGATGTATCTCTGTTTTGATTGGCCTAGATCGGTCCAGTTGACGTTTATGGAGGGGTTGCCGACGAATCTAGTCAAGAAATTCGTGACAGATAACTTAGTTGACAGTTCGTATATGAAGCTGACGTAGGAAAAGTGACATTCCCGCCCAATCTAGTTTCTGCGTTCAGGTTACATCTAGTCTAGACCAATCTAGTCCAGATTGGTCGGTGAGCGAATATAAAGTGTGTTTTAACGAACCTACCTATCTACCTCAGCAAAGTAGTAACTATGAAATTGACAAATAGTAAACCGTTAAGGCTTGTACGCTGTTCGAGTGAAGTGAAATTTCCACTCCTCTCCAAAAAGTGCTGTGAAATTGAAAGTGAAATTTTCACCCCGAAATGTTAAAAATTTAATGCGACGGACAATAAAAGCCAAGTGAAATACAGTAAAACCCGGATAGGTGCCACTCGTTTAAGCGGCTAACCCGCACAAGTAACTTTCTTTGACAACCAAAATTCTGAGCACTAAAGGCGGATAGGCGCATAAGTGCCTATCAAAACGGGAATTTAAGGTAAGGCACTTATCCGGGTTTTACTGTACTTCACTTCACTTTTTCAACAACTATTTTTCACTTTAACGACGAACTGCCTAGTGAAATTTTTATGTGGAAAGTTCATTTTGACATTTCGCAGTGAAAAATTTGTATGAAAAATCGGATTAAACTGCGTACCAGCCTTTACATGAAATTATGAAATTAACAACATATTTCCCATACTATTGCTTTCCTATAGGGTATATGGTGTTGCTCAATTTGTTATCCAAACGAAACGATTGGTTGTAATATATATAGCATGTGCGACTAATTTGTATTGAACTTGTAATGTTGGCATTAAATTCAATTTTTAATATATATCCTAAAATTAAAATACATTACAAATTTTAATTATTATTTTTACTTTTTTTACAGCAAAAGGACACTGAGTTTGAGTTCGATTATCAGCTGGAATTCATCGATAGTGACGAGAATACCATCAAACGCATGAAGCATGAGTGATTAGAACTAGATATTAGATTTTAACTTAAAGTCACCAAAAAAAACAGACCTTTTAGATTTTTTTTTATAAAAATTATAGAAACGTATTTAAGATTGTTTGTAAGCTTTTATTAACTAATTTCCATTTTCGATTGATATACAAAGTTTAATGCTGTATCAATTATGAACTTTTATTCTCAATTCAAAAATCTTTAATTTAAAGTAGCAAACAACTGTCAGTCAAATTAGTACGTTCGTGACGTTTGCTGTATTTTTCAATTCATTTATTTGGCCAGAGTTATGCGATCCAATTTTTGGTTTGTGCTTCAAAAACAATGTTAAGAATGAGCACAGCCCATTAACTGATTGTGCTTATGCTATTTATTTCGCACAAATATTAAGTCATAAAAATATAATAGATCCCTTTAAACATTAAACATTAAACATTAAAATTGTTGTGTTCTATGGAAAATGCATATGTGCCCCTATTTTTTCATATAAAAACTGATTACCCTTGTTGAAATATCTTTCAACGAGTCCAATTAATTCATGTTTTGCTTGCAGTATGTGAATTACTTTTGTTGTACATATTTTTAAATTGTTTTCACATTCTTCCACTTGTTGTATGTCTATCGAAAATGTAAATTAGTCACATGCCATTAAAAAGTTCAAACCGTCCATTAACAACACTAGAGTACCGCAGCTGACTTATGTGCTCGTATTTCATTTGAAGTAGTACTCGGTATCAGGATTCAGCTTAACTAAAAAGCAAACAAAATTTATTTTAGATGTGTATATTTCATTTTAATAAAATAGAAATAGAAAATAAACGAAAAACAACTTTTAACAAAACGAATAACAAGAAACGATAACATGCCTTAAAAGTGCAACAAAACAAAATAATAAACTATTTTATTTTCAATCAAAATTGTAGAAGCAATTTGTGAAATGGTTGTTATTGCTTATGAAATTCATTAAACATGTTAGCCATAGAATTGATTGTGCTATTGCTATTACATTTTTTTGTTTAAATAGCGAACCCAAAACGTATTTACATTAAATCTATAATTACAATTCAAATTAATATACATCTATATTATTTAGTTAGTATGAATTAAATATTAAACGTCATTTACACATTAGTATGTATGTAGAATTAATATACATACCCAACACAAATGGAAATTAACTTATTCTAGTCCTTGTAAGATTTTCAATGGTATAATTCCTACTTCATTAATGTTCTATCTATTTATTAATCTAGTTTCTCTTTTTTTCAAATTAACGAAAACCACTAAATTACACACTTGGAAACAGAAGGATAAGATGAATACCTTTAACAAAAAAAAACACCAACAAACTATCTGCTCAAACTAATTTAGAAAATTAAAAAAGGAAAAATCTTTTATTGAAATATTTTTTATATATATAGTATAACTACTTGTTAAGACAATTGTACAAAAATGAACGCATTAAATAAAACTAGTATACATTTCACTTTGAATGTAAAACTACCTATTATGCACAATGTTGATAATAATGTTTGAGGTGAAATCATAAATCACTGATGGATATTTGTAACAAAAAATAAAAATATGCACAAGATGGAATTTTTAAGAAACAAACTACATATATTATACATTCTGAACTAAGATTTATACGTAACAAATTAACGAAACCCAAATGGAAAACAATCGTATTTGGAATAATGTAAACGCAGCATAATGTTGGTATAGTGTTTTAGTATACGTACATCGTACATTTTCTTTGTTTAAATAAAATGAGTGTAAAAGAGTTTGAGAGTTTTGAAATTTAGTCTTACGATGAATGGATTTTATATAGAAATGCTACAAAAGAAGTCCTGAAATGATGCTTGGAATAGCATTTGTTCACGATTGTCGATCGGCAATCGACACATTGTGTTGGTTGACTTTTAATTTGGTATTGTATAAAGATTGAATTAACGAGTTGATAAAAACGGCTGAATTTTTTGATTTTAACAGTAGTTTTCGTCTCTAATGTCGTTTTCCATTGGTTTCACTCGGGGATTCACTCATTCTGAAAACCAATGGAACAAGAAAACTGCTTCTGGATAAATCCACAAATGTATTGGTGAAGTGCCAAAAAATAATCTACGGTTGCTGTCAGCTGGCATGTATAAAATACATAAATTACAATTGTGTTAGTGCTTCTTGAGTGGATTCTGACTTCAAATCCAGAAGCGAATTTCTCTTCTCAGAATCACCAGAAGAGTATTTTTTGTGCCAATGGAACGGTTTCAGAAGTGATTTTTTCGATTCCGGACTCTCCCGGACGCTTCTTTTTGCCCAATGGAAAACGACATAAATCAAACCTGTAGATGCCTGTAGGCGACCGGCTTATATCGGCAGTTCTCGATTTAAATGGAGCTATGTGTAAAGTCAAAGTGGCTGTCAGCAACAGCGCATCCACCAACACAATTGTATGTAGTTTTCGATTGGGTTTTCAGATTCTGCTCTAAGATGCAAATTAACTGGGGTCGGTTCAGGGGGCCCTAGAAGTCATGTCGAATGCAGGTTTTTAGTACCATGGCGAGTTAAGTGCTATATCGAACACATTAGGGTTAACCCAGTGCGCACTAGTGCCCACTAGGGCCCACGTCGAACAAACCTTATGAGAATAGCAAACGCGTGCTCAATGTAGTGTCAGATTTTTACTGACTAAAAGACCACCCTTTGATGGAATGTTAGATACTGCAACTAAAATATAAATTATCAAGCAATTTTTCTATCACGAAATAATAACTTTTGGAAGGTTACTTTCCAATGAAAGATCCTGCATGTTCCGCAATTTAGACGCGGTTAATCTTTTCTCGCCAAGTCGAACGGTTTCATTCTTTGTAGTCGGCGCAATAAGTTGCTCTCAACCAAAATTTGTCGGACTGTATTATTGATATGTCCGATTAGTCAGTTTCTATGTTTTCTCGCGAAGCTTCTAGTTTCAGCTTCGACTGTTGGAATTCCGAGATCCCTGTGGATATCGTCGTTTCTAATATACCATGCCGCTTGTACAATTTCTCTAAGCACTTTATTTTGAAAAGTTTATAAAATATTGGCATTTGTTTTCTTGGTATAACCCCAAAGTTTTATACCATAGGTCCACACCGGCTTTAGCACTTGCTTGTATAAAAGCAGTCTATTCTCGATACTGAGCTGAGAATGTTTTCCAAGTAACCAGTAAATTTCTCTATATTTGATATCGAGTTATTTACGTTTCATTGCATCGAGTGTCATTCCAACTTCCAAGGTATTTGGCCTCGTTTGCAAAGGGTATTCGGGCCAAGTTTAGAAAAATTGGCAAGTCATTCGTTTTCTTATACGTAAAATTCACGTGGACAGATTTAGTTTCGTTGAGGGCGATCCGCCAGTCCCTCAAGATGTGGCACGACGGTTTCAATTACGACAAATTCTCCCCGTCCGCATGTTTGATATTTTTTTTTTCGAATCATATCTCGGGAATAGACTTTTCTGTGTTAGAAATGGAAACGAATACTTGGAGCACTGTTAGCAAGAGCTAGGAGAACTGTAATAATTCAAACTAAGCTTTTCTTGACTTTCCTGAGGTGTTCAGTAAAAAAATCCCAACTATATTGCCGATCGACTATCGGAATATTGGGGCCAGAAGATCAATAGGTTCCATCCTATATTTTCTCAAAATCCCCAGATCCATTTGTCCCAAAACTGAAAAACTCAGACAAAACGAATGGTTGTGAGAAGCTAGGCCTTAGTTTCCTTACGGACCTCTTGCGCCAAATAGGCATTTATTTTTTTTAACCTTTTTTCTGTACCGGCATTCACAATTCTGAGGTGAAATTCTGTAAGCGTAATTTGCGATAGTTGATTGTCACAATACAATTTTTGCGTAAGCTGATTATCACAGTGATTGGCTCTTTTTTTGCGATCGTGTTCTCGCGACAGCTATTTAGGTGTTATCGTCATACAAATTAAATTTTATTTTAGTGTTTGTTGTTGGCTTTTTAAACGTCTTGTCTGCTTGATTTACCAGATGGGTTAAGATCCAATCATATCCCTCCTATTCTTTAACTGGCTTTAGCATTAAACTTTCTTGGGCAAGTTGGCGCTGACTGGGCTGCACCAATATTCCCAATATTTCTACAAACATTGACTTATTATATATGGACTGCTAGTAGCCAACTTCACGCATGTTCCAAAAGTCGACGCGCTACTGTTTCGCTGCGGAAAAATAAGTAAGCTACATACGAGCTCAATAATTTAAACGTATACGTAACTGTCATTTGGAAATTATTCGACATTCGGTTGTTTTTGAAAACAAGTCTGTGATTTCATCACATTGCAAAAGAAAATAATATAAATGACCATAAAACTCTTGTAAGAAATAAATTTACAAAACTTGTTCAGTTTATGGGTCAATAAATAATTAAGAAATGTATCGTTATTTTATTATTCTATTTCAAAATAAAAAACACTGAAGAATTTGCAATCAATCTTTGAAGCTTTCTATCATTTGAATAGATGACGCTCTTTTGTTTACATGTTACTATGGAGATTTAAACTTGACGGCGGCATGTGTTTCTTTACTATTCCGCAGCGAAACAGTAGCGCCTGTGCTGTTTTGAAACATATTTTCTCGCAGAAATCTATGAGAATGACATTTCACTAGCAGTCCATATAATATAATAAGTTAATGCCTACAAAACACAACTTTATTTTGACACATTTAGATTTGCTGTATAAATGACAGCTAAAAACAAAATAATATTCAGAAAAGACGATGTAATGCCAACAGATTCCACCCCTGATCAGCGATCACTGTCAAAATAGTATGATTTTAATTTCTTATCTGATTTCTATCTTTGATCTTAGATTTGCGTGGCGCATGTTTAGATCGAAGAACCAACTAAACTCTGAAAAAAGGACTCGCGATAGTGCCGAAAAACATTGCTTTCTGCTGCCAATCTAACACGCAATGTGACGTCAAGCAAGAGGAAGTGTTCTTTCCTGTCCATATAATTATTGTACGCCCACTGGAAGGCACCACATACCACTGTTGTTTCTTAAGGCTGATTGCTGTAATTTGTTTTGCAATATGTTGTGTGTAAGCCAGGGGTCGAATTACCGCACCCGTGAGCGAGCGATACGTCACTGAATTTTGTTGATTTTACATGCAAAACAATAACAAATTCAGTCACGTATTGCTCGATCACGGATGCGGTAATTCAACCCCAGGGTAGTAGAATGATAGATTTTCTACCACTGGGCGAACTTTCTTTTTCCTTAAATGAAGCAAATATCAGTTACACAAAACGAAAATCTCGCTGCCCAGCATCGGCACCGCTCCGCTAGTGGCCACTTTCATTCCGATGAATATCAGCAAATCAAATCTTAACAGAATAGAATACGGAAAAGCAAAAACACAAATGCTTAAATGTTTTCTTATTTTATTCAATATTTTCGTTTTGGTTTTCTCTTCTTTTTTAAATTTCTCATAAAAAATTGTATTACAAAAATGCATTCGTTTTTAGTTTATTTCGGTTGCTTATAAGTTTGTGTAAACAATTTAAATTAAATTCAATTTTATAGTAACAAATGAAAAGACTTGCTTGTTTTGCATTTTTATTTATTTTTTTTTGTGTATTTCGTTTTTTTTTTTGTTTATATATAATATTAAAAATAGGATTACTTACTAAAAATATTACTAAAATTAAGTTTGATTATTTAATTATAATTTAAGTTATCTTTTTCTGGATGTTTCTGTTTATTTCTTTTATTTAAATGCGTCTGTAATTTGTAGAAAAATATTTTTTTACAATCATTTTAAATATGTATAATATATATATAGTTTTTTTTTGTTTTCTTTATATATTTGTACTATTTTATGGGAAAATTTGAAAGATTTTCAAAGAGTTGGATCTTTTTTTTAAGTGTATTGGAGTTTTACGAAAACTGCTTATTAATTACTTAACCTAGGGAACATATTTGATTCTATATATATATATATAATATATACAATAAGAATGTTGTAACTGTTTGGAAAAAATGTAGCAAAAACAATACTGGACTGGCAAGTTTAGTTATTCTTTACAAAAAAAAGGAAATAAACGAAAAAAATAGTAATTCACTTTGGATGACTTTTCATCAAGACTTTTGTTATCGAAACAAAAAGAAATCGAAAAAAAATCTGACCACGAAAGTGTTTTTTCCAAGGGAATGTGATTGATTTCATTGTAACACGCTTTGGAAGTCATTTTTTAATAAAAAAAAAAGAGATAGAAAGATATGTATCAATGATTGCGAATTGTAACAAAAATAACAAAATATATTCCACTCGGTTTTTCATAAATTGTTTGTGCAAAATTAAAACAAAAATTATAGAACTTCACAACAAGTTATTTCTATTTTACTAAGAGATCTTTTTGTTCTTTTAAGTTTTATGGCGATGCAATTGGAAGGAAAAATGATTTTCGGAAATATGTAATATGAAGGAGTAAGGAGACGACAAGGGGCCAAATAAATGTGTAACCTTTACGAAGTTCATTGAATCCCGTGGTGTACATTTTATCGTAATTAGTTGCATAATAACTAGCATGACAGATGACAATTTAATATCGTCATTTGTCATGCTACCAACATCGCAACTTCAACTACGCGAGAATGAGACTAATACAGAGCTACTGGAATAACTTATTTAGACTACACCACCCAGTAGCGCCACCTATAGACATTTTCAAAACAGTTTTTCCATGCTGTCTGTAGAGTATTTATAGACCATGACCGGATTAATTGCGGCCAGTTGCGAAAAGAAATCAATCAGTCGAGAGTTTCAAAAACAAACTCTCCACCAAGTGTTTTCTACTTTGTTTTCCCCAAATGTCGTTCCATTTTCCGTTACTATAATTATTATAGAATGACTTTTTTTGGATTTTTTCTTTTGTCGATATGAAGAAGTTAGAATTATAAAACTATTCTAAGACTACCTTTCTGGGCAACAAACTATTTACATACTTACAGAATATTTTACTTGTTTTATTCTCTTTCATTTTTTACAACAAATGAAACAAACATCAACATTATAATATAAATGATAATTTTTAAGAAGCGCGATTCTTGTTTGTCTTAGAAATTCACTTGAAAAATTAAGCGAAAATCCGAAGCGGAAAGGGGAAGGGGACAGAGACAAAAAAAAAAGAAATTACGTTAATGAAAATAAAAAAAATTCTATAAAATTAAAAGTGGAGTAGCGCTTTGTGTGCAACATATTACTTTTTTGTTTGTGACATACAACAGTGACATACATTTTCGCATGTACAAAAATAGAGAGAAAGAGACAGGATTTGGGGATTATTTGGACAAGTCTCAAAAATTATCTTCGAAAATGACAAGATCATCTTCATCCTATGCTATCCGATTGACTAATTGCATTTTTCTTCGGTTTTGTGGTTGAAAAGCCGCCGTAGTCAACAACTGTGAGTGTTGCTGGTGCTGCTGCTGGTGGTTGTGGTGGACCTGTTGCTGCTGGGAATGTTGATGCTTGAATTGCTGTTGTAGATCTCCGGCGGGACCTATTGAGTAGTTGACATTAAGACGAGCTCGCTTAGGCGACTGATAATCGGTGTCGGTTGACGATGATGGCGATGAGGTCATTTCGATGATATCACTTGAATTGATAGCTAAACGGACAGCCTCTTTGTCGTCCTCCATGTCAATTGCATCGTAGATGTCTTCCACCTAAAATGGACAAAATAATCATACATTAGCGGTTGTGTTAGACAATGTTACGGTCGGAGATAAAAATGACTTTATTCTTTAACTTAATCACTCATCACACAAATTGCTCTCTACCAATGATAGAAAATGTCACAAAATGTCACTAAATCAAATGAAGAAACATTTCAATAACCCACCTCAATGTCGAAATCTCTGTGCTGCTGCGGCCCACTGTCGTCGTCCTCTTCGACGTACATCTCGTGTGTCTCCACAATAGTTTCATCCAACTCCTGATCCAGCTCTTCTGAATCACTCGTCTCTTCGACCTCAGACTGGCTGTCCAGTTCAACATCACTGTCACTCGTACTGCCGTGCTTCATTTCACCACGTTCGAGAGCTTCCAGGTTATCAGGGAACACCATAGCATTGCGTATGGCCATTGGATCTTTGCGTGACCACTTCTGAACTTCTTCGTCCATTTTCGCAATCTTATGGGGATTCATAGCCCACAGGCATCCCTTGCGTTGTCCTCCATTAGTGGTGGGTTTTTCAACCTTTTCGAAGCACTTGCTCATCGACAGGTTATGACGCACGCTGTTCTTCCAACCGCTGCGCGCCGTTTTGAAATATGGAAAATGCTCACACATAAAGCTGTAGATTTCTGACACCGGCAACGATCCACTGCGCGAGTTCTTTAGTGCCATCGCTATGAGACAGGAGTACGAGTAGGCAGGCTTTGGATACTCAGACTCGACGGGAGCCTTTATCTTATGCGATGGCTTAACATTGATGATGGTTGGTGTTATACCACCACCAGCCAAGGGTGATGCTACGCCACCTGACGATGACGAATTGGAATGTGAATGTGTGGCAGGTGAAATATTCTTTGTGTGTATAACATTGCGAGCGAGAATCTTAGCCGATATCTGATGATTGCCATGGTAGGAGGTGCTGCCATTCAATGTAGCCATATTGTGCAGCGGACTAGAATCACGATCCCTTTTGAGGACAATTGTTGTGCCATTGGCAGTCAGAGTGCCCGATGAGGTCTTTGTTGTGGTGGACTGTTGTTTTAGTTTGTTATAAGTAATACTATTGGCAAACGTTAGGCCACCAATGCCGGGCGCAAGTTTGATTGTATTCGTTCCAGCTGATAGAATTCCATTTGAATTCAGCATACTATTCGACGATGACGAAGAAGTCGCCGATGGTAATAACAATGACGATGACGATGTGGCGGTAGATGTTGTCTTCGACTGGCTCAACGCAGAAGAGGTAGTTGTTGATGATGCGCTACTAACTACAAGATTTATCAGACTGTTTGGTGATCTTCTCATTTCGTGTGATAAGTCCTTTTTAATGGACTCAATGGCAACGTTCTTGCGTTGCAGTATAATATTTGAATTGTGACTGTGACTCGTGGTATTGTGGATGATCTTTGTGTCCGGCTTGTGGCTGGCAATTCTCATTTGTTGCGGTGAAAAATGCAAGTGGCTTTTATTTTCTACCGGGCTACCGGGTGGCGATGTTGTATTACGCAGGCCATTTGTATTGAGAGTTGTCTTTGGTGATCTATGTAGCATCGACGACGAGATGATGGGCATTACTGATATCGGATTTACACAGGCGCCCACATCGGCATAAAAGTCATGCGATGACGACCATGTTGGTCCTCCTAACCAGGAAGGTGCATGACTGCCACTACTGCTTGATGCTATGTTAATATCGTTTGATATGGCGTCGACATGATCGAACGAGGACGGCATGTCATTTACGAGAGATGCCAGCTCATTGCTGCCACCAACAAGTGTTGCCACTTCACTGCGAATGTCAATGTCTAGCATGTCCTGCAGTGAGTCCGATATGTAGAAGTCTAGAATGGGACCAGATGAGTCCTGTAATGAAGAAGAGAAACAAGTTTATTAAAAAAAATTAAAAGAATGGTTTCACTAAAACATGTCAACAATCAAAATATCTATAAAAACACGTTTTTGAGGTCCTATAAGAACCTGTTAGACACAAAAGGCAAGTTATTTATTTTCTAGTTGTTCTAGTTCTATAATTGCAGCATATTTATTAATTACCGAAAAAAAAACATTCCTAGGTAAAACAATTCTCTCTCCACACCAAAATGTCAAGGTAAAATTTTACTTGAGCAATAACCTCTGCAAAATACTGGAATAAAATCTGCACGAGTTATACAATAGTTATAATGACGCCTTTGTTCTCTCCCTCCTAATATTCAAAACCGGAAATGCCTAATTAGCAAACAAGACATACCTACCTACTTAAAATAAATACGACAAGAGATTTCACACCGAGAAAGAAAAGAGAACGATCATCTTTATGTCATCGGCTTCGGCAATCGGCACTCGGCATGGGCGCAGGGTACACTCTTTAAGCCGGCTGCCGGCGAGCCGCCATAAGTAACATAAAAATCCCAATACCAAACAGTCCGAACCTACACCAATCTATTGTTTTTGATTTTCATTTCTTTTCGGGCACAACATTTGAAGAACATGTGAATGGAACTTAAGGAGTTAGGTGTAAAATCAATGGATAAAAAACATGTGCGTGAAAAGAAGAAGTAACAAACATAACACACAAAATTAAAAACAATTATAAAGTACATGACTGAGTCGCAAGTGATTGTTCGTTTTAAATTTAGAAGTAAAAAAAATTTTATTTCAACTAAAAGTCCAATTTAAATCTATTTTTTTCAATTTCCGCTTCCTGAATCTAACAACTCCTTGCTCTAGTTCTAGTACACAATAAATTGGCCGCGTTCCAGTGCCCACTAGACTCGAGGCAACTAGCGGCATGTCAAACTGCATATAAAAAAATTGACATTTAAGTTTTTTAAATGAAGTTTGACCTGCCGCTAGTCATCTAGCGGGGCAGTGGGACGCAGCCATTTTAACAACTTATGCAATACATTTATGAGCACCCACATTCAACAAAAAACAGAAAAACTTTAAAAAGAGAATTTCGAATCGAAATTCGGCCAATAGGTACCTACCTTCTCAAGTTATTCATTTTATAAGAAACCACTTGTTTTATTTTTGAGGAATTTTCTATTTAATCGAATTTCAGAAAAAAATACACTTGTCATGTCTACTGACGGAATGTGACAATAGCGACAGGAGTTTTAAAGTTTAATTTGCAACATAGGCCACATTCACAAATCTAGTTATCTAAAGTCGACTAGATATGTCTGGACTAGATGAACCTACCTATCTGATCTCAAAAACGGGATAAATCGGTAATGTCACTTATCCGTCATCAGCCACAACTACAAACTGTCAACTTAGTAACTACTTTGAACTGCTAAAACTGCCCATTCTAATAAAAGCTAGAACGCATAAGGTCTGTTCCTTTACTTTTGTAGTAAAAATGGAAAAGACTGTCAAAATGCCTGTGGAGGGCATGAATTCTCTCTCAAAAAGGGAAACTTACCCAAAAGTTAAGGAACGCTTTTGTAGTAACCTGTGAAAAATGACAGATGCGAATATTCCACACAAATGCCAAATAAAATAACAAATTCAAATTAGCTGTCAATTTTAATGCAACTGACAGTTGTTTCAATTCTTACGCAAAGATATTTGTTGAGTAAAAAATAGTAAGAGGGGAATTATCTTGCTGTCTCGAAGCCGCTCTATTTTTCGAATTTTTCGACTTGAGGTGTTGAGGAACGACAATTCAGTAAAATGAGTAAGAATTCGTAAAAATTCGTAGGATTTAAAAGTAAAGGAACAGACCTATAATGTCCCGCCAGCTGTCAGACTTTCTCTTGACAAACATATATGTCGTTTTCCATTGGTTTCACTCGGGGATTCACTCATTCTGCAATCCAATGGAACAAGAAAAATGCTTCTGGTTGAATGTAGAAATGTATTGGTGAAATGCCAAAAAATAATCTACGGCTGCTGTCAGCTGACTTGTGTAAAATACACAAATTACACTTGTGTGAGTGCTCCTTGAGTGGATTCTGACTTCAAATCGAGAAGCGAATTTCTCTTCTCAGAATCACCAGAAGAGTATTTTTTGTGCCAAAGGAACGGTTTCAGAAGTGATTTTTTCGATTCCGGACTCTCCCGGACGCTTCTTTTTGCCCAATGGAAAACGCCAATAGAAAGCAAAAGCAAATCGCTTTTCATGCGACTGTCAAAAGTCCAGCCAGACATGTGTGTAGTCAATTTAATTAAGACGATCCTAAATTTCAAAATGTACTAAATATTCGAATAAAACCAATACATGACCCCTTAATTTCGAAGGCAAAATATCGGGGGAAATACCAACAAAGAGGAAAATCGATATTCTTCCCGCGCAACATTCATTTCTTTGTTCGGTTTATCAAATAAATGAACATGTTGCATAGATTCATTTATACCATTCCAGTGCAGACGTTCATTTCCCCACGAACTGCAGCGTTGCCAATTCCAAATGAACATTCCCCTCTGCCATCCCTTTGTTGGTGTTTTTTTTTTCTTGGGCAGGGTAACAAATAAGGATAGATACATATTCGCTTTGTTTGCCCAGCCATGTGTGCAGGAAGAGGAAGGACTATTCGTACCCAATTCTCATTTATTTCCAGCAGGCAAAACAAATCCAATGGTTTCGAAGCGAGAACAGAGAATCTCCCCCCGAAAGAGAGACAGAGAAAAAGGCACATACATAATTCAAACAACAAAAAAAATAATAATAACAATCCAACTCAGATGTGGAAGGGATGGAATGAGTTGCGCCGAGTGTGGTACAGTTGCGACAAAACATGGGGTTATATTCGAAAATTCTATGTTCTTTCTTCTCTTCTTTGTTGCCTGCTACTGCTGCTGTCGTGCCGGTGTGGATTAACTGATAGATATATTTTTGTGAATTGATGTTTTCTTCAGCGCACCGGCACCGGCTCCTCCAGCAGAGTTGGATTGTTTTGGGTCTTGGTGGCAACATTTGGGGTGTTTGTTGTGTGTTTGTCGTCTTCATACATCGTCGCTTGATCTGTTCGACTTCGAGTGTGGACGGTGGACTATCGTTGGGAATATGCAATGATCCAATGATGTCCCAACAAAATTCCCTTTGGTTGGGTGGAGGCAAAAACATGTAAATAATGAACCTTACGTGCTTATCTAACCTTACCCTACCTTACTAAAGGTTCTATTTTTGGCGGGAATTTTTCAATAAATCATTGGTAGGTACCTACGTGTTTTCGGTGTTTATCAACGCACTAGCTGTAGTTGATAGCAAAACTCTATAAATGTGTACCTAGCTAAGTAAATATTATTCCTTTATAGGTATTTTCCAGCTAAATGTGGATACGAGTACCAAACATAGGTAGCTAAAATAGAAAATTGAAGGTAGGATGACTTGGCGGTAGGTATCTTTAAAGATTTGTATCTTGCTGGAAAATCTATCCAGGAATCTATTCCTACCTACTTAGAAATTGTAAATCTATGGTGGACATAGATTACCACTTGAAAAGGAGTAGGTACCTATCTAGTATGCATTTGGTTTCTGGTCTCAAGTAGACAGTGCTGCTCTGTTTTCTGTTTATCATTCAAATTGAGAAGGGGAAAAGTTGAATCAAAGAAGAATCTCGTTTGTAACACTTGCTATTGCTAGTTTCGTCCTTGGCACACATGCCATCATCATCATCGCCCACGACATTTACTTTGCGACAGCAACAAACGGACTCAACTGGCCAGGCCAGACCAAAAATATACCCACGTAAATACGTACGAGTATATGAAGTGAAGGCAAATGTAGAAGACAACGAATGAGAATCGTAAAAGATAATATCGTAATTGTTCGTTCTGGCTGTCGCTGCAGTCGTATTCGGCGAATGGCAGGTGCTCTTGGAAGGGTATTTTCGATTTGGAGGCAGCTGGAGCTGGATGAACTGCAGCGCAAATGTAAAGAATTGAATTAAATTGAGAAACCAAACGTACGAGCGAGCACAAACTCTACGGATGAGTGCCAAAGTTGATAGCAATACCTTTGGCCAACTGTCATCGAGTTATGTTGAGTTGATCGCGATGATGGACATGACCGATCACTTTTGAAAAAGAATACCTACCTATCTGATGGGTAGGTCTGAACTCTTTACTAAAGTTTATACCTAGTAAATACTTTTTTTTTTATGTGGGTTCCTACTTCCACATTTATTTGCTTTTAATTGGAACAGAAAAATAAGGAACATTTACGACTCACCCCTATTTTAAAAGGTATGAGCAATGCATTAGGGTGTGCAAGGAATTGTAATATTGATTAGTAGTTCTTGGTCGTGGCAAACCTACCCTAAAAACTAAATCATTTGTTTGAAAGTAAAATAAGGGAAATGCAAGAGCAGACACATAAATAAATAAAATGTGTCAATAATAAATGTATAAAATAAAAATATATAGGAAAGCACCTATTCCTATATTTGCTATCTATTTTTTAGCTATCTGTACCGTACAAATAAAACAGTTAAATATTCACAAACGAACACACCTTTTTAACACAGAAACCAAAAACAAAATAGGTAGGTAGGTAACTGAGGTAACCTCAGTTTTGTTGTTGCGTGAATTAAATATTTCAGAAGCATTGAATATGGTGATTTCCAACTGCTGGAGGTGTTTTTTAACACTTCACGTTGTTTGCACTTTCTTAACCAGGTCAGAGTCACTGTTTAGCACTCAAACTTTAATTTAAATCTACCCTTCGTATGCCCGTCCACGATGCTTAAAATCATTCGAACGTCAATGCACCATAATAACAGGGGTGTTGTGATTAGTGTTGCCAGGCGTCCCGTATTTCACCGGTATCTCTTATATTTTAGGTATCGTAGGTATACTACAAATCGTTTTCGATTAAAATTGCAAAATCGACACCGCTACAGCTGAATAGCTCTTCTTACGCACAATAGTTCTCACCCTGCTGTTTATTTCTTTTACGCGCAGACTAAATGCAAAACTTTTGGTTATTGTGGACGAAGTATTTTTATCGCAAAACTTCAAGAAACGCAACGCTTTAGCTCTACTACTTGTTTGACAAACAAACTGCAAGGTTTTATAACAGCCCTTTTGCGTCAGTCTAAAAAAAAGTTTCGGATTCAGTGCCAATGAAGCCAAACCTCCCAATTGTGAATGAATTTCTGACACTTTTTCATTCGATCTAACACTGCTAAACTGACTTCTAGCAAAATGCTGTTTCTTGGCTTATGCATTTAAGATTCAAATTTGCATATAAAAAAATATGTTTTACTTGTCTGACCGCGTAAATGAACTTAGCTGCAGACCAAGGAATTGTTTAAAACCTTTTATCAGCAGTTAACAGTGGCGTGAAAACCAAACGCCTGATTAGTGCAGATTAATGCGACATAAAAACCACCACATAAAATAAATTTAACCATTTGCTTTCCCCATTTGAGTATTTGTCCCTTACAGGCTAAAAAAAAGGTGAGACATATAAAGCATCCATAGTGTTTTTCGGTAAGTTATTACAACCTACACTTCCAGGCCTTCAAAACATCGATTTTTAATGTCTTTGCTTGATTTCTAAGATGATGTCTACCTATATCTGTGGTCACAAGGCATAACCGCCTAAGTCGAGTTATGACGAAATAGAGCTTTTAATGGTATTTTAAAAGCATTTTTCTGCTCTATCTTCATTATTTTTTTTAGATCTGTAGCTTAGTTACTTTGGAAGTTATGCCCTGAAAACCTAACCGCCTAACTGAGTGTTTGCACTTATGAGTCAAACTTAAAACTGCTCTCCTGAAAAAAGTGCAAAACAGACTTAGGCGGTTATGCCTTGTGACCACAGATATATCAGAGTATATCCTAATTTATAAAGGAACTCAAACAGGCAAAGTTGATTAAAAGTATCGATCAGCAAACGACTCGGTTAACTGTCTTACTTCTCTGAACACCTTTGCCCGTTACGTACCTTTATCTATTGTTATACCTTAAAAACATGTATTTGGTCTATTGAAACATTGCTCTAAAGTGGCACTTTTCTATTCCTCGAAGACGTGGTTCTCCTCCTCCAAAGAAGAATGCGATACCGATAAATTCTTCCTTCTTTTGATCGAGGAACCCACGAGCCTTTGCCGCCTTTTTGTGCAGTGCCGCTTTCTTAGATACACGCGCTTTTCGGTAATCTGTATTTAAGGGATTCTGAAGGTTCTTTCTTGGAATACACTGGTTTTCCAAGCTTTTAGCAAATGGAGTACCTACAGGCCTTCTCTAAAGAATTTGTTTGAATTGTTGTGGCGTGTGACATATCCCTGGCTGGAAGGAGGTAGTCGATTGAGTCGTCGTTAGGCTTATTTTAGCGAATTAACCTTGATGTGAATTGCTATAAGACCTTACTCATGTTACAAACTCACACGATGTGTCCTCTGGTCCTCTGTTGTCGCTAATTGTGCTGCTGTTAGCGGCTTAGTCATGGTCTACTAAACAATTAACGTGCACATCAATACGTCACGTTGCTGTTTTTTACGTCATTATCAGCCAAAGATGTTTAGAAGGTTGCTTAAAAGACTGATTTATAGATTCACTCTACAAACGTGGGTGAATTTACACAATATTTAATTTTTTTATAAATCGGTTTTGAGATCTCAGAGCCCGAATGCCGTAGATAAGGTTTCAAAAAATAAAATAGAGGGTTCTCTTTTAATTTGGTTACATGGAAATTCATAAATTTAGACTATTTCGATCACCTTTGGGAACCTCACAATTACAACGATGGATTATTTGCACCTTTTCAAAGGAAGCCCCCTAGCAATGCATATACCAATCCTTCCCAACATCTCTAGGCGTATCTCTTCCCTCACAAACATGTGGTGTTATATTGGACCTACAACTCTGGCCTAAGTTTGTCTTCAAACAATCAGCTATCCTCTCACAACTATTCCTTTGTGCAAATTAAATTTCTAGGAACCCACTGTCCTATTGACGCCATTTACTATGGCATTATCTAAAAGACAATAATTCTCACTCAACCTTGATAGTCCAAGTCCAAAAAAAAAATTGATTTCTGCTTATTTAGGAACAAAGAATTGTAAAGCTGCAAATCATAAACGCATACAGGCTCAGAATATTTTCTTAGGCTCAACTTTTTATTTATCTACGTACCCTAGAAAGAAAGAAGAAATTGTTTTAGGTAGATACCTACCCAGGTACCTCTCGTGAATCCTGCGTGACCTTGGTGAAAGTGTTTACCATTTCGTTAGTTGTGCAATCTATTCAAACTGCCCTGTATTGTTATTTGAAATGATTGGTCCTTTCCTTGCCTTTCCTCACCACATGGAAACCAAGAAGAAAAGAATTTCCAAGGTAAAACTTTATACCCTAAAAAGGACTGAAGCAAATAAAAGAAGTAACTGCATTGCATCCACACAAAAGTGCATTACCACCAGCAGATGGTTTCTACCCCCTGGAGGAAAGATCAATTCCATGCGTCTACCTAAAGTAGGGATAGGGACTCACAGTGTTAATTCGAGACATTTGCACAGCAGCAAGGAACTTTCCGATGAATAACATTAGCAATGAAGAAAATCGCAACTCAAGTGCGAACAAAAATTGCACAATAATGCATAGAATAGAAGCGGTGGAGTTTTCTGCAAACAGAAGAACAACCCCCTACCCTCCGAGTTTTGTATTTTTTCCAATTCTTCCAAAGTAGGTTTTGTTTCTCAACGTCATAACTACATTTCTTTGTAGGTTCTATATATTCCATATATTTAATTACCGTACGTGATCGTTGAAGAAGAACAACACAACATCATGTTTTCTTCCCCTTTTTCTCAATCCAGAGCAGCAGATGTCCCATATAAGAAGGGCTTCTTTGAAATTTGTACAAAAACATGGCATGCCAGGGACGATTGCAATCGGTAAACGAATTACCTACATATTTTGGGGGTTGAGGGGAAAATTACTTTACAGAACATGACAAATGGGATTAAAATTACGTGTTCTGGATAATAATTGTAAAAAGGGTTGTTTAGTGTGTTACTGCAATCAATGTTGCCAACTTGTTTGGTTCTTAAAACATTTTTGTTGTCAATTTTTACGCAATTAAAAAATGTTCTACTTTAAAAGTAGGCCCAATACCTACTGAAATTTAAGATTGTATAAAGGTCCGGCCGATATTACTTATTTGGCTGTTTGTCCAACATGTGTTTTAAGAAATAAGTATCAAGATTGCACTGACATAATCCTTTTTTGCAAGATTGTATGAAACGAAGAAGGAATACTTTGACATTACGTACAAGACTGGCACAAGGTTTGAAAGGTTTGTGTACAAATCGGAAACTGTTACTGGTCTCCGATTTGTGCTTTTGCTCTGTATTTCCATCAAAAGACGTTATGTGCTTGAGTTTCTCATTACAAATCATAATTAACAACTAGGTAGGTATCTCAAACACTTTATTTTCCATGACGAAACTTAAATCAAAGCTATGTCGAGTATACATGCAGCAAATTTTGAATTGAATGTGACAGATCCGTAAAGAAAAAAGCAAAGTCGGCCCAATTTTACCGTCACTAGGTATGTTCCCTTACAAGAATGCTTTCGAGCGCATTAGTCAAATTCAGTCAAAGTTTGTTCCCTTCTATAATACAAGGGAACGGTAAGGGAACGAAGTTTGACTAATTTGTTCAAACGCATTATTTTAAAGGAACAGGGGGGCAACTATGTAATTCGATTCTATTCGAAAATAGTTCCGATTATAGTTTCAAAGAAAACTACTGTTCTATTTGAAAGTTAAATCGGAACAACTTTCGAATAGAATCGAGAGTATAATCGAATTACATAGTTGGCCCCAGACCTACTAACATTGATGACTTTAGAAGATTAAACAGTAGGTAGTTCAGTGCATTCCTTCCGACTACCTAGTAATCTATCGACAAACATTTCACACTCAGCAGCAAAAGGTTGATAGACAAAGAGAATACCTATGTAGGTATAATCCTCGATACCTATCTATGCTTATTGCTCGGCAAGGACACAAAGGAGTGAAAATAAAAAATAAACAGCGAAAAATTATACCTTGGATCTAGATCTAAATTTTGTTTGCTTTAACAGCTTTTCGTCAAAATAAGTAGGTAGGTAGGTACACAATCTTCCAAATTCCGGAAACAAAACATTAATTTATGCAATTTAAAATTAAAATATTGCATGTACATGTGGTAGGTATCTACTAAGCTAAGAAAAAAAAACAAAGCTATTGCCCTTTGCTCTTGACATTGAGACTTGTATAGTTTTGTTTCCTCCCAACTTTTTTTCAATCCCATTCTAAGTGATTTCCACATTTTTTTCCCAATTCCTCTCATTTTCTCTCTGCTTAGAAGCAGCAATTTTCTGCCTCGGTGTTTGCTCTCATTTGGACATCACCAACAGAGCAACACCAACCGGCATGAGATTGGTATAAAATGTTTGCCATCAATCTGGCAATAGTACAGGTAAAAATAAAAAGGAGAATAGAAAAACCGGCAAACTGAAGGGAAGGCAAAAATATCAAAACACTAACAAGAGAGAGAACAATTTCTCATTTTCCCTTTGATTACACGACGACTGCGCGAGAATAGTTTTTATTACCTGGAAGGGTGTTGGTGGTATGTGGTATGGTATACCTACCTACCTATCACTATTGAAAGAATCTCTGCTCCCTTTTTGTCACTTCGTGGTAAATCATAGAAATCTATCCGTGACTTACATATTCTCCCTTTTGCTTTGATCTGTGATGGGTCCAGTAGTTTATATTTTAACAAAAAAAAATTAATGTAAAGGTAGGATACCTTTTTTGGAATTGTTGGTGCAGTATTGCATGCAAGATGCGAAACTAAATACCTTCCAGATAAGGAACTAGTCGAGTACAGAAAAGGGCATGGAATGCCATTGGATTGGATCAATTAAATAAATTAAAAACATTTGTTTCAAAGGGTGAACTTTTGTCAGGGTTGCCACTGTAACAGGCAAACCAAAAATCAATGGGAAGACTTTTCGTTTGAAACTTTATTTAAGATTAAGGGGTTGCAAGTTAAGAAGAAACTGTTTGAAACAGGAACGTTATCTGTCTACATAAAAACTGAAAATGTCACCGAAAGTAGGTATTTTAAAACAAAATAATATATTGTTTGATAAAGATATACCTACTAGAGTTTAAAGCCGACTCAACCGCCTCACCATTACCTAGGTACCTATAAAGCCTGTTTTTTTTTAGCTTTTAGCAAAGCACAGCAAAGTACATTTTCAGCACGCAATTATAATAACTACTTCCTTCTTGTCAAACGTCAAGTGGGACGTAGGTAGTTGTAATAATTGCGTGCTGAAATGTGATTTGCTGAGATAGAAGCTAAAAAAAACAGGCCTTATATAGTAAAAACATAGCAAGAGCAACGTACGTACTGTCACCGCCGCAAAACCTCGTGAATATTTTAGATGATTCCGTAAGGGCCTGAAAAGGATTAAACTGTGCACTCTAAAACATCGTATAGGGGTTTTTAGATCATCGTCGGCGCAGTGGCCTAGTGGTAGTGTGTTGGGTTACTAAGCGAGAGGTACCCGGTTAGAATCCCGAAAGAACCAAATTACTTCTTAAGGTTTTTTTCCACTGCGCCACCTCTCGCGAACGTCTGACAAACATCCGAGAGTAAAACTGTCATAAAAGAGCTTCTCAAATAGCCGTTTGGACTCGGCGTAATATTGAAGATCCCTTCCATTCGTCCCAAAAATCGAAAACCCACACAAAACGAATGGTTGTGAGAAGCTAGGCCCTTGGTCCCATAGACCTGTTTTTTTTTTATTTATTTGAGTTATTTAGGAAGTTCCTACTTCGGCTATCTAAAAAAATTACCTATATCTTAGAGACACGGCACGTAATGAAACGTCAAAGTTAAACCGCGTCAAAAAGGGTTATGTGGTTCGCTTCGCTCGCGAAAAGGACTCTAAACTCTAGTACCTACATATTTCATTTTCGGGCATGATCCTGTACGTTTTAAGGCCCAACTTTTTTCTAAAAACACTACTTTGAATGAAGATACCATTATGTCGTCAAATTTGGAGCC
The DNA here is from genome assembly GCA_936431705.1 of Cheilosia pagana. Lineage (NCBI taxonomy): Eukaryota > Metazoa > Arthropoda > Insecta > Diptera > Syrphidae > Cheilosia > Cheilosia pagana. Next base: position 86,969,969 of record OW386166.1, on the reverse strand, counting down.
GTGTCCCGAAGCCCGACAAACGTCAGTCAGTACAAAATTTACGTGCGAATAGCCACTTCGTATATATCTTATTACGTATACATACGGTATACCTATACCTACCTAACCTAAATCTTTTTTCATAAAAAAAAAACATTTTAGCCAGAAGACTCTGACTTGTGACGTATATTGTGTCAAAGCTCCTTTTTGGGAATCGTATTTTTAGATGTTTTTAACTTTTCTTAAAAAAAATTAAACTTAAATTGCGTAGGTTATTCAGCAACCACACTTGTGACCTTTTTACAACTATCATCCTTGTTTTTTGTTTTCCTATAGGACGGATGAAACTAAGTTGTGTCAGCTTTCTTGATCATATGGCGAACACTCTTGCCAATTACAGTAAAAGAACAACAGTGGTCTTTACATAAACTAGACTTTTGTCGTTTTTCTAGCGAGTTGGTAGGTACGCAGTGAAAATTAGTTGTTCAAAAAGTGATATGTAGGGGGCGTTACTTAAGCCATTTCACTAGGCTTTTATTGTCCATCGCATTAAATATTTGACAATTCGACGTGAAAACTTTACAGCACTTTTTGGAGGAGTGAAAATTTCCCTTCACTCGAACAGCGTACCAGTCTTTAGTATCAACAATTCAAAAAATGATTGTTAAGCTATGTTCAGACGATTGCCAGATCTGACAATATTGCCATTTCTACAAATGTCTTGACAATGACCTGCAAATGACCTGGCAATAGCAAACTACCTTACAATGTTAAATTGCCAGTTCACACGGTTGCCAGACTACGGTTTTTCTTTCGAACCATTTAAACTGTTTGTGCACCCACATAAGGTCCCCAATAAAATACGTACAATCTGCAAATCGACTTAATCGTCTTCCACAGTTCAACAGCTGTATAGTACCTACAACCGTTTTAACTAGGTTAACACAGCACTCAATTATCGCACACCCAACTAGTTGCTATTTCTTTAATACCTATTTTCCTGACAAAACCTACTCTCTGACAGACTGCATTGCATGCAATTACAAATCAACAAAAAATGCGCCATTTCAAACTCCTACTCAGTTCCGCACTAATAAACCCGTAAACCGCCAACTACTACAAAACATTACTCTTCTCTGATAAGACCAAAATAATGTGCAGAAATTGTGCCCCCTCTTTGCATTTCGTTTTGCTGGGAAAATAATAGTTCATAGAAAACGTGCAGAAAACATAAAAATATATACATAATAAGAAATATCACAAAATGTCAAAGACCCCGTCTCAGCACCAACAACAACAACATCAACAAGAGCTGCCGCAATTTACGAATGTCGGCGAGCGAACATATCAAAACAAAACGACAAAAAAGTGCGAAAAAGGGAAAATCTAAATAAAAATAAAACAAACATTTCCTCATCCACACCCTCTTTCTAAACTTTATCCATTCATCAGTCACTGAAAATTCACACGGTGGCGGTGCAAAACAAAAATCCGACATCTCCCCTTTACAGCGAGTCTCGCTCTCGGTGATTGTAAAATGTACATTCAACATTCTCCTCTCAAATCGAAAACCAGCGTATAAAAACAAATTGAAAAAATTCTCCAAATATTTCCCCCCTCCCTCACCCAACAAACAAATGCCGATTTTGTTTTCATACCTCTGTTCGTATCGTACGCAACTAAAAGAAAAAAAAAACCCACTTCCTTCACCGCACCGCGGAAGACAAGAAAGAAGAAACCCAAGTAGAGCGAAAAAATAGACGTTACAAAAATTGAAAAGAAAAATATTCCAACTTCCAAGTTCCAAGTCCGAACACACCACACACAATAAAGAACAAGGGGGACTTCGGACGAAATGCATGTGAAATGTAATAAACCCTCTTTCGAACGAAGAGCACAGAAATTAAAGAAAAACGAATACAACCACGAGACGGCGACGGGCAGAGGCCGGCATCGCCATCGCCACCGTCGACCGTCCCGTTTAATTCATACGGCTTTTGTTTTCTACGGCAGAGAGACAGAAAGAGAAAACAAATGCGAAATCGATCGATATTCCGTGCAACAAAACGAAATGCAAGATGTTGGGAAACATTTTTGTTGAAAAAGACAAAATGTGGGGAAAAAACTATGCTGCAGAGCAACGGATCGAAAAAAGCGGGAATTCGAGGAAAAACCTCCATTTAAACCGTAATAATTCATAAAAAAACCGAATTCTAATTCCGTCATTGGTGAATGGCAAAGATCCTTAAAATAAAAAACACAAAAAGATACATACCGCATATTTGTTAAGGAATCCATCATGAAATCCACTTGAGTAGTCTTCCAGTTCAAACATTGTTCGTTCTCTTTAGAGAGTTTTGGTAGTTAGTTCAACCGCAAAACGGTATTAGTTTTAGTAGGTATTTCAGTATTAAATCACAAACTGAGTACTTTGTGGAACACAAAACAATTTCCTTATTTTTGTTGGATTATTTCGTTTTTGTTGGTTCTTTCCGCTGTAAAGCGGGCAGAGAAGAGAAAACGGGAAAAAAGAGCGAACAACAACACTATCAACACGCACCACACACAACTCATGTACGAATTCGACTGAGGAAAATTTTCATTAAATGTGTATCTACCACCATCACAGCACAGGAGTGTACTCTGTTCGTTTCTCTGCGATGAGAGAACTCGCCGCCGACGACGATTAGGGGAATTTTTGTTTAAATAGTGTTTTTCCAATGAAGGGCGCAAGGGGTTTGTTTTAGTTCCAGTCCGGCACATTAAATAGGGGAAGTGGCAGTTCCATTTTGAATTCGACGATTTTCATTGGCCAAGTTTGAAGACCCACGTGAGTTTCGCTTTCGATTGGAATAATGTGACAAGAAAGAGATGGAATTACTAACATTTGTTCATTCCGCAATGGAAGTATTTTCTGCGACTTTTTTTTTCTCAGTATTTTTGCTGTACTGCTTTTGGTATTTTTTATGGAAGGCAGGGAGAAATGTTTCTTTGTGTAAACACAACAGTAAATACGGCGACACAAATGAAATTTACAAAACTTCAAAACAGATATTCACGGTGAACATTTAATAAACACTTTGAACACATTTCGAGACTTTTCTTTCGCACTTTTCGAACTGAAATAATTCTTTATAAATTTCAAACGTGAATCCACCACGAGAGGAAGATTTCGTCTGATACCGAAACCTACTGGAATTTTTACCCGCCATTTGAAATTGTCTAGCAACACATGGAACAATGTGCATTTTATGGGTTTTGGCAACATGATGGGTTACTTTGGGAAATATCCACACAGGGTGGACGTTTTTCGTTTGCTTTTTTTAGCCAAATTTTTGATCGCGAACTCTAAACGCAATTAATATTGTTATGTGATCGTTTTATCCCAATTCGGCAGAAAATCGTTCGTCCCAAAAGTCAAATTCGCTGAGCCTTCTAAATTATGTTTTAAAAAAATTAATACCTAGTTTATACATTCTATAATTAATTAATGGTATTTACATAGTAAACACTTACATTTTTATTGCAATTAGAAGTTTTGCAATTTATATTAAATTGTGTTCCAATATGGGACGCATATTGCGGTAAATATGGGACGCTCCCTTTCGGTCCTATTGCTATAGTGTCACCCTTTAATACTGTGACTGGGTTATCGTATTATGCATTATAAATCGCCGGAAGTCGAGGCCCATATACCTACCTAGTTGCCATGCACAGATTTAAAATGTTCTCAACACTAATCGAAAACGCCCTAAAATATGTACACAAATTTAATTTTTAACGCCAAAAACAAATACATAAATCGAATTCCGTTGGTTAAGCAATGGTAGCCCTCCTATATCCTTCCCACATACACAGTAACCTGGGGGGTCCAATTGTAACCTTTTCGGTACAAAGCGTTTGAAAATTTATGCTAAAAAATGGTAATTTCAAATTATACAATTTTATTTCGAGAACTACGTAATTGTACTTGTACATTTTTATTCTAAACTCAAGGACTCATTCGCAATATGTTTAAACTACAACTTATAACTTATTTGCAAGAAATAATGAACGTAGCAGTTTACTAGACCGAAATCACTTAGGTATAACCTTTTTAAGCAGAATCAAGAAATGGTTGTGTTTTGGATGCTGTTTTTTAAGCTTGTTATAATTAATCGGAGTACAGCGGACGCTCAGAAATTAGAACCACTTTGTTCCTGGGGTAATTCTAATTCCCGAAATGTTCTAATTTCTGGACGTTTTTTAATTCACCTAAAAAGTAAAAATAAAGAGTGAACTACCTCCAAAATGTATTATTTTTATACAAAAAGAGTGAAACTACCTCCAATATTTATTATTTTTATACAAATATTCACAGGCGTATAACCAAACATGTACCTAGTAGGTAGAATTGACAAAAAAAAAATCGCGAAGGGAATCACCACGTACATAATTTGGGGATTCCCCTTTTTATTTGTGCCTTGCTGAAGCAAAATAAATACAAAAATGGGGATTCACCAATGTTTTGTACTTATTAAAAAAAATCGCTCCGAAATTAGAACCTCAAGTTCTAATTTTAGAGCATTCAATGTATTTAAAACTCAGGTTCTAATTTCTGGAAGATTCGAATTTCCGAAAGTTCTAATTTGTGAGCGTCCGCTGTATTTATATTAAAAATTATGTTCTCTGAACCGATAACTGGCTTTGTTTGGATTATCTACTAGACCAAATATATTTTCAGATATTAGCTAATTTTGAATTATTTAATTAGTTTCAGCGAAGTTTTATAAACCTTTATAAATGTCGAAAGTACATTTTCCGATGGTTTCGATTCTAGACCCTATCTGGACGTGCTGCAGTCAAAACTTGCTTAAAAACGAATGCCCTTGCCAAGTATTTGTTGTTATGTTATGTTCAAAGTGGCTCTCGGTGAGAGAAACACTTAGGCCGTAAGTCCGCCCATTGTGCCTACCACTGGTGTTGGGGGTGGCTACTCATGTAAACCATTTGCTACCACTGATAAAGCTAAGAATATTAGCAGCGCTGATGAAGCTAAGATCACATAGATCATTGAGGAAGTAGTTACCTAAGTACGCCCTCCTTAAACTGAATAGAGCGGGGCACCAGCAGAGGAGGTGGGTGACAGACTCATCTTCCTCCTCCTCCACGAAACTTCTGCAAAAGTAATTGTATATCAGTCCGAGTCTACGCGCGTGTCTACCCAGAATACAATGCCCGGTAATGACATTAGCGACTAGCGAGATACTAGATCTGTTGAGTCGCAGAAGCGACTTGGTTCTTTTAGTGTCCAGGGTTGTCCAAGTAAGCCTTGCAACGTCGCAGTATCCTAGATGTTTCCATCTATGCGTAGGACAGCGGTACATGCACGTTGTGCAGACGTTCAAAGTATTTAATAAAGATTTCTTGCTGCGAATTAACATTTAGAATTTAGAATTAAAAAGTTGTAAAACGTACTTCAGTTAGGGGGCTATAAATATTACAACGCAATGCATTGCACAAACATTCCATATTGGTTGACCAACTCTATTAAATCACATTTGTTTACTTTATCGTTACACATCAGTGAATAACATACGCCTTCAACGAATAGTCTACTTACATGCAAAAAGAAAAACAGATTGGCCGCGTTCCTCTGCCCGCTGTTCATCTAGCACAAAATATCCCAGATAATGGAACGCTCGCGCAGCGGCAGCGGCAAATTTTGCAAACGTTTGAACGATTTGCCTTTGACTGGTTGTTTTTTTCTCTCTCTTTCAATGCAGCGCGTAGTTCTGCGCTAGATTGAGAAATGTCTGTTAAATATTATGGCAGTTTATTTGATGTGTCGCCGTAAAAGCTGCTTTTAAATTTGTTGTGGTTTACGCGCCTTTAACAAAAAAGTTAGCATTTTATGTGATTTTGTTTATTCCTGAATATTCGTGGAAGCCAGATATGGCAGGCGGATATAGCGACCACCGGTTATAACGACCTCATTTCATCTGCTTCTCCGCCGTCGTTATAAGTGACTTCTACTGTATCTATATATAGATTTCGAGAGATAACCGAATCAGACCACCAATGTCGGGTCCCTTTCGCCTCTCTACCACTATAAAACTTACCTAAAGAGACTCTCTGGATTGCTCCAGAGTTCTTTCCTGGGCTCGATTCCTAGTGTTAACGCTAGCATCTGTTTATGGGAGATCTCTTTCATCGACTGGGTCTCGACCCAATGATGTCCCAAGATCCTTATTCTTCTGCCAGCCAACGCCCGACATTGGCACAGTATATGCGCCGCTGTCTCAGATTCCTCCAGGCATAGATTACAGGCATCATCTTCTCTAAGGCCCATCTTAAGTGATACCCGAAATTACCATGTCCTGAAGATAAAGCCACTTTCGAACCCTTCTTTGAGTGCCATTTTAGCTTGTCTACATTGTTCCACGGTTGACCACCTTCTCAGGTGTTCTGCCTTGATCCATTTGTGAATCAGCTGTTCTACCATTCCTTTGCCAATTGAAGAGAATTGTTCCGGTCCCAGCAACTTTTCAGTTTACCCGTTTTTGCAAGGGAGTCCGCCTTTTCGTTGCCTTCGATCCCTATGTGTCCTCGTACAAAGGTCAGACCTCACTTTTAGATGAACACTTATTGAGCTTCGAAAGTAACCCAGCTAAACTATATACCATGGACAAATCCCTTTCAACCACAAAACAACACCGGCTGGGGCAAAGCTAGTTAGCGAATGAAAAAACAATCAAATGTGTAAGTAATAGTAATTTTTTATATTAACAAGGAAAAAATAAGTGAAATGAACAAATAAACAGTAATTTTCCAATAGGTGTAGTATAACATGAATGAAAATGGTGTAACGCAAACATGACAACTACATTTATAAAGGAATAAAAAAAACTTAAAATAAACTCTTAATTAATACTTATTGTTTATAACTCTACGCTGATTACGATGAATAAGATCTCGCGAGGTCTCTCGCCGAACTTTACTGCCGAAGAGGGCGTTTTGTTTAAAACTCAACGCACTGCTTAGGGTTGTTGCCGACACAGCTTTTAATGGATTTTTATTCTTCTTACTACCATTCAAGGACGATACCATAAACTGTGTCGCTGTGGAGTTGGCCAATGGGCGCGCACCGTACAAATCTTCTTCAACAAAGACCCCTGAGGTTGTCCATTGTGTTTTCGGTAGTGAATAGGATGGCTCCTCGATGTGGCGTTTACGTTTGCGAGCTTTATCGCTTTTGGCAGTTGCTTTCGACATCTCTTCCTCGGAGAACAATGCTTTAGCACGCTTTCGAGTTTTCTCATTCTTATTCTGGCCAGCAGAATGAATGTCTTGGATTTTGAATCCCACTGGAGTTTTTGGACTTTCTCGGAAACCATTTTGGCATCTCAATTTAACTGGTGTTGATGGTTCGACTATAACTGTTCCGGTGACTGTTTCGAGGATTTCGCGGTTGCGTTTCTTTTTCTTCTTCTCGATGGAGACATCACGTGTCGCTGTGCGAGTGTCTTTATTTTTGTTTTTCTTTGAGTTCTCCTTATCGGATGGTGGAGTGGACTCTATTTCTAATAAATGGAAATATAAATATTATTTTTCAGTGATGTGGACGTTTCGTTGGCTTACCATTTGATTTTCTTTTCTTTAGTTGTGGAACTTCTTCCAGATTTCTTAGGAACTCTGCTGGCAGACGTTTTGAGGAGACGGTGTTGTCCTCCGGTGCCTCCGGTTTAATTTCCTGGTAAAATGGAGAAGTGCAAAAAGTTAGGATCCACTTGAAGCCATAATGGATAAAGACAAATAGTGTTTTGAGTAATTGATTCATTTAACTACACAGTTCGAAAAAGCAAGAAACCCTATAAAGGGCTGGGATATCTGCGACGACGGATACAAATCTATCTTAAAAGATGATGATAAAATTTCCTAATCGACCTAAGGAGCGGTTAATCTGAAAGTAACTACTCGGATTCTTCTATCTCTCTCTTTTCAAAGCTGTGGTAAAGACTGAAAATTCTGAGACTGATCTTCCGGACGCTCCAGCGTCCTTGGCCACAATTCATTATTGGAAATCGTTTGTTAGAAAGTCTATAACCGCTCGAGATTTTAGTGGACCATTTTCACGTTTCACATGCGTACAGCAGTAAAGATTTTACGTCGGATTCATGCAGAGATATTTAAACAATGTCCCCACTGGGAAAAGGATTAAAAATTCCCTAGAGCTCGTCTTATTCTATCGCTTAGTTTGACCACCGAGTGACTTCCAACTCAAACGCGACTTTTATTTCAACTGAGAAACCACCAAGTGATGCAAATAATAATACGTAACAAAATGGAAACCTATCCCTGACGTAAGTAAGTTTACTCGGAGTGCCACTATTCTTTTCACCTGTTAAAAATAAGCAACACAATCATTCCTGCTTGAACTTACCTGAGCAACGGCCTTCAGTTTCTTTCCCAACTTGGGGTCGATAGTCTCGAGCATAGCCGTTGAGTGTTTAATAGCCTTTGCCAGTTCCCTCTTAATTTTTTCTGTTCCAATGAAAAACAACGCATTAGAGTACGCCAATCAGGGGCAAAAAACCATCGCTTACCTTTGCGTTTGAGCTCCTTCTTACTGACAAGTGGAATCTTGACCTCATCCTCGGCTTGGGGCTCCTTTTCTTTCTTATCCATCCATTTGGGTTTCTTAACTTTGCTCTGCAATGACAAACCATTGTTAATTCAATCAAAAAATATACGCAAATGACTGTCTTACCTTTTTGGCATTCAACTTGGCGTTGCGTTTGGCTTGGTTGGCAGCCTCCAATATTTCATCACACCGACTCAGTATGCGCTGAATGTTGCTCTTGTTGCCCGACTTCAGTGGTGGTTCTTCTTCTGGTTTGGGCTCTTCTTCGCCATGCTCGTCCGAAGTCGGAACACTCCCACAAAAACTATTCGAATTCCTCTTTCGCTTGGACTCGACTTTTTTCTTCTCTTGGGCGATGGTGTCGACGAATGACTGCGAAGCAGTGTCCTCTTGCATGTACAGACTCGTGCGTTTAATTCGCTTCTGTTGCTTGATGTCGTCGACATCAACTGATCCAACTTTTAGAGAGGTCGAAAGGGAGTTTCGAGATTTGTACGGGCCAACACGTTGAACATGTTGTATCTTTTCCAAATCCTCCTGTTCGCTTAGCACTTGATCACTTTCCGACTCAGTCGAAGAAGCTTTGTCTGACAGAGGACGCGAAGGAGCTCGGACAGAAACTCCAATCGTGAACGAATTATGAATATTTTGCTCGCCACCTTTGGGCTTCTTCTTCTTCGATTCAATGTTACTTAGTGAGACGCTTAAACCCTGTTTAGCTAGCACCTTTGTTTCGGCCTTTACTTCTTCTTCCTCGGTGGAGGAACCATCGGATTCTTCTGCCGGTTCGTCCACTTTAGATTCCATTTCTTTATTTAGTTGACTTTGAGTGAGAGATTTCCTCATGATGCTTCGATGCAAGTTGTCGCGCATTGAAATGGAATTTCCAACTTCCATTTCGAAGGTTTCATCCAACTTGCTCTTGTTGACAGAAGACTTTCGACGCGTCGAATTCAGCTGCATTGATGTATGATGTTGATTTGTGTCGTCTTCTTCGCCAAGAAATTCCATCAGTGTGCTGCGTTCGGATGGGTTCTTGTGTTGCTCCTCTGCTTCCGTGTCTGAGAAGCGAAGCTCATTTGCCTCATCATCGGTATACTTTTCTTCCTCTGAGGCAGACACTTCGGGAGTAGAATCCACTCTTAGGACCATGTTGCGGCTTACTGATTTCCGATGGTCTTTCTTCAATTCAAATTCTTCCTGTTCCGGCTCATCGTCGCTTGGCAGGGTTAATTTACTCTGATTGAGCGATGATTTCCTACTTTTTCTGGACGAGTTAAGAGATCCGGCAGAAGTTCTTGATGGAACTTCAGAAGCAGATAGCGTGTCTTCTGGCTCAGATGCGCCGTCAAAGGACAGAACAGTTTTTTCCAATTTACTTTTATTTAAAGACCTGCTATGGAGTGACTGTTGATAGTTTTCTTCATTGGCGACGTCGCTGTTTTCAGCTTCTTCCGAGTTGATGTTGCCTACAGATTTTCTGGCTTGCTTCAATGATTGATTTTTGTCTTTGGTTGGAAGGACGAATTCGAACTCCTCTTGATCCGAGCCAGCATTACTGTCGTTCATGCGCTTGGCGGATTTAGATGTGTTTTGATCTGATTTTAGAGATTTCCTAGACTCCTTCTTGTTTTCCTTCCGAGGGCTGCGTTCTGCCTCGTCGGAGTTGCCGACAGAGTTTCTGGCTTGCTTGAGCGATTGATGTTTGTCTCTTGTTGGTTGCTCGTCGAATTCCTCTTCATCCACGTCAATGCTGGCAGTTTTAGATGTGTTCTGATCTTTTTTTAAGGATTTCCTAGACTCTTCCTTGGGTAATGGACTACTAACAACGATTTCCTCCGGTTCGGTTTGGTTGATTGACTTTCGCTTCGAAGGTGTAGCAGGACTTTTCGCCGCTTCATGTACAAACGTTTTCTTGGGGGATTTCGGAGCACTTACTTCATCAAGACGAGTCTCCAAATCATCGACGCCTTCTGGTATGCCTGGTTTAGATGTGTTAAGAGATTTTCTAGACTTCTTAGGCGATTTAGATTGTGTTTCTGTTTCTTGTTCCTTTTCGACGTCAGAGTCGTCCTCCAAAGCAATTGTATCGTGTTTACTACTGTTGAGAGACTTCCGCTGCTTGTTTGTTTCCCTGTTCTCCGTTTGGTCATTCTCATCCGCAATCAAATTGCTCTTGTTTGGAGTGCCAAATGCTTTAATTTCATCTTCTTGCTGATTCTTTTGAGACTTTCTTCTATTTGGTGAATCCACCTTGACTTTATCTAGATTACTGTCTTTCAACAATTTGCTCAATTTCGACAAGGCCAATTCATCTTCTTCCGGTATTTCCTCATCGCGATCATCATCATCGACAATTCGATTGGAGGAATTCTTCTTGCGCGACTTACGTTCTTTCTTAGACTGCGACTCAGAATCAGAGTCCGATTTATTTTCTTGTCCTTCTTGTTCGTTAGATGAGTTCGGTTCTTGGTATTGTCTCTCTGCCCCTTCATTGGACGACTCAGACATTTGTCGAACAATCCGTTTGTATTTCGTTTTCGAATGCTTGTTGGTTCCTTCATCAGAATCTGATTCGATGGTAACACGCACATCTTCACTGTCGGAAACTATAAATGCATCATCCTCTTCGTCCATTTCTTCTTCTTCCGAATTACCATCTTCGGAGTCCTCACTGCCAATTGATTCACCATACACAGGGACTTCGTTTTCTTCCAAATACGCTCTCTCATCGGCGTCCATAGACTCTTCGCCTTCGGGTACTTCCATGGCTTCATCGTCAATAAAAACTGTTTTTTCACGGTCACAGTCTTCTTCAGAAGAATCCAGATCATTGTTGTAGTCGTCATTATCATCTTCTTCGAGCAAATCATCATCATCGGAATCATCGAGTTTTTTCTTTTTATGCTGTTTTCCTGGCAGCGAAAGTGCCTTTTTGAGGGCCTAAAAAGAAGTAAGTAAAACTTAAGACTGTTTTGCATGATGGTTTATGTCTTGGAGTACAAAAATAGGGGAAACCTGTGAAACAAAGTATCTATTACGGATATACGCGCTTGGGTGGGTAGAACGAAAATTATTAATGCAGCGCTTTTTATCAGACCTAAATGACACATAAATTATCCAAATCTTACCTCTTCCTCTTCCAATTTCTTTCGCAGCTTTTCCTCCGATTCAATGCTATCAATCTTAGCCTGGTCGCTAACTCTTCCTGATACAGCCTGCGTCCACGACTTCGGAAAGAGAGGAGTTGAATTTTCTTCTTCTTTTTCGGGTGATTTTCGAGTTTGTTCTTCCACTTTGGTGGTCTTATTACTCTTTGGAGAGGCACTTTGAATGGGTGTACTGCTCTCGACTGCTTTTAGTTTCAATTTGTACGGTGTTTTGGAGTTGAGTTCTTCGGGATATTCTTCACAAATGTCCTCTTTATCGGATTTTTTCGATTCTTCTGTATCCTCTACCACTACAGTTGAAGTTTCTTTCTCGACATCTTTGGACGAATCTAGTATGTAGCTCTTGCTTTTTGTTAGACCCGGGGTTTTCGGGAATACACTCTTTATTGTGTCTTCCTCGGCTGTTTCATTGAATGCAACGTTCTTGAGTTTTTCCGGTCGAGTTTTCTTCTCCTGTGGCAAGTCAACTATCTTTAATGGAGTTTGGTTTTTCTTATTTTTTGGACTTTTTGATGCCTCTTCGGCACTGGAACAATTTTTATCTCTACCATCCTTCTGTGAAGTGTTTAGTTTTGTTTTTACATCTAAGTCGTCAGTTTTCTTCGAGCTTTTGGATGGCGTTTGTGCCTTGGTTGGACTAGACTGTTCAAAGCTCATGCGACTTTTAATTGTAGAGTTGTCTTTCGAAATTTCCTCGCCTTTAGGTGCCCTCGATGGTGTTGAATCTACATCGATTGCTTTGTCCTTATTTTTCTTGTGGGAGCTGGTTTTTGACAGCCCTTCTGTAGGGCTAGCTTCAAAGGCCATTTGATCAATGTTTTTCTCCTTTTTTAAAAGGACTTTTGTTTGCTTTTTTTTGTTGGAAGCAGGCGATGCTTCAGTGCTGTCGTCTAAATTTATTACCTCGGATTTTGGCGTAGATTTCTTTGCTGATAAAATTGTATCCATAGGAGACTTTGAAGAGGAACGTGTAACACGCTGATTTTTGACTTTGGGAGTTTTTTGAATGGTCTCCTCCTCCTGGACCGCAAGGACAGACGGTCCCTTAGACTTTGCCGGCATGGCATGTTCTTCTTCCAATATGGATACACTGCGTCGTCGCAAGGGACGACGTGCTGGACTATCGACATTTTCGAGGCGGCCTTTCAACTTTGTTGGTGTCGCCAATGGAGTGCTTATTGATGTTCGCCGTGTGACTCGTTTTGATGGAGTAACTAAACAACAAGAATTAGCATATATGCAGCTGGATGTTGCATTAAAAGAACTTACCTGTCTCTGGAATCGTTAGTAGGTTACTTAGAACTGGAGTTCCGGGCCTGCTAGATGTATCGCTGTCGATTGATGTCAGACGTTTGCGAAGCGAACGAGTCACTGTTAAGAAAAACACACAGACAGTATTAGTATAAATATTTGTTTATAAAAATGGTAATACAAAATCAATGAATGGAATTGTGCATGTATAAAACATTTAAAAGAAATATGCAAAGTTTTGCAGCAAACATATCATATTCAACTGTTGAAAACTTCACAACACGTATGATTGGAAAGTCGTCAAAGATAGCACAGATCCGATCGAGAATATTGTTTTGAATTAAATATTTAGAGTCCTCTACGGAGCTCTGATTGGAAACCTCATTGTTTCTGTGCTAAGAAACATAAATGACCAGTAACATAACCAGAAACATAACCAAATTCGCCAGCAGAGGTTCCTAGGTACAATCCAAGACGGTTATGTTTCATAGAAAAGGACAAAATGCTCTTGTTTATATTTAGGTGGTTGGATATAGAGATAATGCCATCAGGCAGGTTTCAACCATAATTGCTGAATTTATGGAAAATGTTTGAGTAATGTGTAATCCTGGTGTCGACCTGAGTAAAGCCGAACGCGATTTCATGATATTCCTTTGCATAAATCGGGAATTTTGGGCACGTAGACACATTCACCGCTATAAAATGAATGCGCTCACGCCGGAATGGTATACTAAAGTAATCATTATTAATTAGGACGCAACAAAATACACAAATCAATCTTCGATTTTATTAAACTTCAACGCCATGTGCTTTTTGTAACGAACAGTCAAATTTCATAGGTAGCAAAATACATAAACTCCCTCAAACTCCTTCCAATACCAAAGCCAATAGGAAATAACCGGTAAATTTGAAAAGAAAGTATCCGTTGGCTTTGGCTTTAGCAAATGTACAACAAAAACAATTAATGAAAAAAATGAGGTCCGTTTGGCCACGAGCTTTGCCAAAATTTGCGTAGTTCGGAAATTTGGTGCGATAAAAAAACTCTTACCTCGTCCAGTGGTCAAATCTGAATTGTCGGTGTTAGGCATTTTAAACAGAATTTAATTTTACGTCACTATGTTTATATTAAGAGTTAAGCAAATCAATATTGAAACAAATAGACGATGGATTTTTAAAGTTATTAAAAACAATTTTCCCGTTTGACTCACATCCAAACGCTTGCTTTCAAAAAATGTGCATGAGAGCGGCGGGCGTTTGACAGTTCTTGATGTCGGTCGATTATCACAACGTAACGTTATACAAGAATACATATTTGGGCGATGGAGACCGTAGTAGATCGGAAAGTACTAGATTCGATACGGCGGACGTTTGCATTGCAACTTCATACCTAGGTTCATTTAAGTTTTCAATTTCTTTGTTTTCGATTAAGCTTAGTACGCTGTTCCAGCTAAACTTAATGTTAGCAGCTCATCAACTTTTCTCTCTAAAGCCTAGTACGCTGCTCAAGCTAAACTAAATTTTAGCTGCTCTCCAACTTTTCTCTCCAAACATCAGCTAAAACCCTAGCTAAATTTTGACATAGAGAGCCCTGTGGATAAATGTCACAAAAAACAGCTGTTCTTTGAAAAAACCTCCCTTTATTCAAAATCTGCTATTCTTCATGTCGATGGTTGTTGCTCCACCACCATCGCTAGCTTTTTCTGAGGACTTATCTGTTATTTAAATGAAAGACTCTAGCTCCCGGTACTCCTCATCGATGTACCTATTCATTAAAATCACTCATCTTTACACAGCAGAACAACAGAGCAGAGCAATCTGTCAAAATTTAGCTTGAACAAAATGTGCCGACCCATTAAATGGGTGCGCTAAATTTTGACAGATACATGAAGGACACTCGGAAACAAAAGTTTGATTTTTAGCTCGAGCTGCGTACCACTCAGCTTAGATTTAGCTCAGCTAAATTTTGGAGAGAATTTTGTATGGTAGCTAAAATTAAGCTCGAGCAGCGTACTAGGCTTAAGCATCTGCTAGAGAGAGCACTTTGGATAAGTAAAAAAACAGCTGTTCTTTGAAAACACCTCCATTGATTCAAAATCTGCAAGGCTTCATATCGTTGGATGTTGCTCCACCAGCATTGTTAACTTTTTCTGAGGTCTTTTCTTTCATTTCAATGAAAGACTCTAGTTTGAAGTACTCCTTGTCGTGTTCATTAAATTTTAAACACAACTGAACAACGGAGTACGGAGCACAGCGTTCTGTCAAATTTTGACAGAAACATGAAAGACATTCGGAAAGTTTTGATTTTTAGCTGGAGCGGCAGCTTAGCTCCGCTTAATGTTGGAGAGATTTTTGTATGGGAGCTAAAATTTACCTCGAGCAGCGTACTAAACTTTCTGCAGCAAGGTTGCGATCGAAATCTTTTTTTGCGGGACAACAGGTTTTCGATTTAAAAAGAGGTTGGCAATGCAATAGACTCAGAACAAAAACGTAACTTAAGTAGCAAAATGTAATGCAATGTCATGAACTGTCAAAACATTTTTTTGTACTGCATTATTTTTCAAATGTCACTAGTAATTTCAATATAAATATATATTTGATATTTTGAAACATCTTCATTAAAAACAATTAAAAAGATAACTGATCTTGTTCAAGTTTATCAAATGTATATTCCGAAAATATACATATGGTTATTCGTTGTACTGACCCTTTTCGGATACTCTTATCTCGATTGTGGTTGCAACAAATTGAACCGACAGGACACCCCACTTAATAGCGATAATGAAATTTCTGAGGATGCAACCGAAAATGAATGCTCAAAAGAAAATAACATTTGCAGAAAATCATCAACAGAATCTGAACAAACTGACATGTCTCTTATTCCCGAAGGAGTCTACCAAATCGGTACCAACAGACCACATTTCAAAGCCGACAAAGAATCACCCGAGCGTCATATTCTGATTGATAATTTTTACATGGACAAATACGAAGTGTCTAACAGGAAATTCATGGAATTCGTTAAAACGACAAACTACATCACCGAAGCAGAGAAATTCGGAGATAGTTTTATATTTAAAACATTGCTGTCGGAAGATTTAAGAAAGGAATACCATGACTTTCGAGTCGCAAGTGCTCCGTGGTGGTACAAAGTAAAAGGTGTAAATTGGAGACATCCCAATGGACCCGACAGTAATTTAGAAGGTAATTTTGCAGAGGAATGCATTTCGCATGATGTTTTGACAACTTTTATTGTAGGAATTTGGGATCATCCAGTCGTACATGTATCATGGAACGATGCGAGTGATTATTGTGCATCGATTGGCAAACGTTTGCCGACAGAGAGTGAGTGGGAGGCCGCTTGCAGGGGTGGAAAAAAGGATAAACTATTTCCATGGGGAAATAAATTGATGGCACAAGACAAGCATTGGTGAGAAGTTCCTGTAATGAAAATATTTTTTTTCAACAATGACTTCTTAGGCTAAATATTTGGCAAGGTGAATTTCCTGACAATAATACGAAGGAAGATGGATACGAAAGTACGTGTCCAGTGGACAAATTCCCTCAAAATGTCTTCGATATGCACAACATTGTGGGAAATGTTTGGGAGTGGACATCGGACCTGTGGAATCCAACCGACCAAAGCAGCAACCCGAATCGAGTTAAAAAAGGAGGCTCTTACATGTGCCACGAATCCTATTGTTACAGGTATCGGTGTGCAGCTCGTTCACAAAACACTGAAGATAGCTCTGCGGGAAACTTGGGCTTCCGCTGCGTTAAAGATCTTTGAGTTATTTTCCCCTGCTTTTAATAAAGTCTTTATTTATAGTGTTTGGTTTTTAAAGCGCGTATTTTTGTCGTTGTTCCACCTACCAACTTGCACGTTTATTGGGCGCGATCATGTTTTTACCCTTAATTAGGTAGGACTCCCTTACTTTTTGACTACGCACCCAGTTTTGAACTTGTGAACTTTGAAATTAGCAGTAATTTTGTTGCGTAACTGCAGTTCACAGTGAGCTCTCCCTCTGCACAGTTTTCTTTCGCTTTTCGCCTCGTTACCTTAGAAATAAAAACCTGGTTTTGTAATTTCAAACTAAATTTATATTTGTTCAGTTAAATGTAACATTTAAAATTAACAACTTCTCAGTAAAACTGCAAAATTATTTGCCCGATACAATTATTGGAAAATTAAAATTGAAACAAAGAGCGGAATAGGCAAAATGCTTCAGACAAAGGGCGAGAAAAAAGGATAAAGTGTAAAAAAAAAGTTGAAAATTTACATAAACTAATGTACAACTTTCAAACATGATTAAAATTTATTATTGCAAAGTTGGCTAATCGTCCCTGTAATTAACACTCGAACAAGAGTGATCCAGATGCATAACTAACACTAGAATCTGACATATCTCTGCACTGACTACTTTGGGCATATTTCAAGAATTTAAAGCTCATGTTGTAGCCCTTTTTCTGTAGGACCTTTACGCTGTTTAACAGCACCCCGATTGGATGACGACCACATATCGTGTTGCTGTACTTGCGAAGATACTCAGTGAAGGTTGTCGGACTAAGAGTCTCAATGATGTCCATGCCCTGCAAACCAAACGTACATATAAATTGGTTTCACTACTTTGTGTGTGATGTCTCACCTCTCTGTCTAGTTTCTCAATGGACTTGTGAATGGAGCCACAGGTCTTTTCGTAGTAGGTATAGCCGAATCGCTGACCCCAATGACAGAAGTCAGACGATATCACAAAAAGATTTTGCGGATCTGTTAGGTATGGTGCAAGGACCTCACCGTACATGGCTTCCTGGTCCGGTGACAGTGATCCCACAAGAATCGGCACTATGGTGAATTGGTCTTTGAAGCTGAGGAATATAAAATGTAACGTGCTTCATACGCGCCGACGGCAAACGACTTACTCTTCCATTACTTTGGCTATATATGGCAAATGCATCTCAATGCTGTGTTCGTCTTCATCGGTCTTCATGTCCATCCATGAGAAGTGCTCGGTTTTCTCGAGTTGGGCATTTATTTGGGTATCTATTTTGAGATCATACAAAGGAGTTTTGTACTTCTGAGCAATGGAGAGCGCACAGCCGCGGAGTCGGACGTGATGTGATGGTCCAAGAATAAAGATTCGCTTACTAAAAAGACAATAAGATAATTTGAGAACAAAGTGTGATGATAGCCAACCACTTACACTACGGCGGGACTGACTTGGCGATAGGCATAGGCCCCACAAGCACCACAATAGGTGTATCCAGCATGGCTGAGGAAAAGAAAGTTAGTTGTATGTTGAGGTGCATTTTAAGGAAACTCACGGCGCAATGATTGCACGAGCGGGGCCATGAGACAGCTCGGCTGCACCAAGCCAACGATCGAGTTGACGCGAAAGCTCTGTACCTGGAAAAATGAAGATATGTTAGTTTTAAAGTGAAAATTGACACGATTCTTGCTGTATGTTGGAGTTCTGTTAGTTGAGTTGTTTATCAGACAATTAGTTTGCCTGATCTGCTAGATTTCACCAAGTGATCATAAAGAAGACGATTGCAACCAAAGACATACGGCCGAAGAAAGGTATATTTTGCAATGTTGCATAGAAAACAGCCGATAAAGACGGGTGTAGAAGACAAAAGTGCGAACTAAAAGTAATCTAAAAGAAAAGAGAGCAACATACACTAAAATGTCAATACCCGCCTGAAACACACCAACAATTATTGAATACAAATACAAAAATTACAAACAAGTGGTATACGTCTGAAAGTTGACAGCGGCTATGGCAGAATTATAAATCGATTGCGTTCTGCACATGTGAGAGAAACATATAATTTTCTGGAATTAACAACAAGAAGTCGTGTGTGTTTGCATTGGTTGATAATTACCGACGGATATAAAGATTAATTATCGTCGCCGAAAAAGACATCCATTATAAGAAACAAAGCTGGGAGTAATTATGTCGTTTACAGTACAGTTTGTCTGACTAATATCTCCTAGGAGACGTAGAAAATTATTCCGTTTGATCAATATACATATCTTATTTTACGGAAAAAAAAAACATGTCAGAAAAGGAAAAGTCAAAATTGTGTGAAATTCCAAATGAATTGGAAAAGATTATTGGTCAATGGTGTGTCCGGTATATAATGCGTTTCCCAATCTAACCATTCTTTTTTGCAGCGACGAAACAAAGCCATCACTTGCTGAAACAGCAAACGCAAGTAGTGCGCCATCATCATCATCATCGTCGGCTCGGTTCAAAAACAAAATACATCCTGATCATTTCGATAGAATTCAGAACTCCGAAAGCAGTAAGACGTCAACATTCTTACATGCAACCGCCTCACCCGCTATCGATGATGATATCAAGAGGATGCGTTCTGAACTCGTTAGGAGCTATGAGTTATTTCAAAACACAGGCGAAGCATTCGATTCAATCAATTTCAATAGTTTGAAATATCGCATTAGAGATTTACATTTGTCTGCAAGTCAAACGGAAATCGATACGATATTAGAGGAGAAAACCGTTAACGACAGTCTCAATAAGCTGACAGATATAATGGGGCACAGGTTTCGCCAGCATCCTGGGGAATTTGCTGACATACCTGAGCTGAGTACATTTTACAAGGCATGCAGTCAACTACAGCACGGTTTGGAAGCACTCAAACGACAGCGTTGTGAGATGAATGATCTTGGTCAGCGAATGGCTTGGGCAACTAAAGTATCGACTGAAAGATTGGAGGAAATTCAAAAGGCAATTGACGAACAAGACAGCTAGTTTCTGTTCCGTCTTTCGGTAAACAGCGTCTTTATCATTTTAATGAGCAATAAATGCATGAAGTCATTTGTTTACTTTATCTACTGCTCACAATTGTTGTTTTTTAGTTTTTTGCAGTGGAAAGTGGAACTCGGGTCCGAACATTTCGGATTCTGAGTCAAACACGATTCTTATTTTTATATGCACTATGTTATCGTGCGCAAGTCTTATTTTTGGAATCAATTTATTTAATTTTGTTTAAAAAATTATTATAATATAAGATGAGATGAAACATGACTGATTTAGGTGGAATTAATAGTACTTGTTCTACAGATTATCGATTGAGGCGAATCCGGCATACTTATCTACAATTTCTCATAAATTAATTACCGTTCAAGCCATGCACTCGTCAACACTGTACCGATAACAGATAAGAGTATTTATGTTAGGTACTTTCAATACCTAGTTTTGTAGTGGAAATTGCAAAACGAAGCATCGACTGCAACAACAATAAATGAGTGTTAGGAAGAAGTAAATTTGTCACACCTTTGTTTTCTAAAATGATGAGAAGAAAACAAAGTATAAAAAATGTACATATGGCACCCACCTACCGCTTAGATACTGGAGGGGAACTACACTCATGTTTTCCAAAAACAAAAACAAATTGGAGGAGATACGGACTGAAATCAATTGAGTTCACGGAGAACACATTCAATCTCCATTGATTGATTTTGTAAACAAATCTGATTAATATCGAAACAGCTGACAAAATAATTTTCCTAGGAAACCATTATCCAGCCATGAACTGCAGTCAGATTCGATAAAAACAGCTGGAAAATTACCTCTACCATATGAAAGGTAATTTGATGGCTCGAATATGTAAATTATTTGAAAGGGTGTCTCCTATGCCCATTCCTAGGCACTTACTTGAATCTGAATACCAGCTGCCAGCATGTGATGCACTTCTTGACATTTTTTTATCGTTTCGTTTAGTTTTGTTGCCGAAGAAAAACACCGTGAGAGATTCTTTAACTTGACAAATCAGAAAAGAAATTAGTTTAATATCGTATGTGCAGCAAAATTTATTGATGAAAAGAAATTTAATTTTTCAACCAAGTGCACCAGTCCGACCGAAAACAAAGCACTTTTCTCTTTTGTTCGTTTGGCAGAATTGTCGCCCGTCAAGGAGGAACCATAACACCAGATAAAAATTACAGCGCACTGAAAAGAGGGAGATGGGTATTTGATTTTTTTCTAAAGGAGAGACGAGAGAAGGTGTGAAAAATAGTTTTGGGCCAGAGTGTGTTCATGAATTACGTACAAGTTATGAACGGCGCAGTTTGAGATGATCTGGAAAGGCAATTGAACTTGGGTTTACACATAGACTTTTTCTTATTTTGTTTAACAGATCCAGTTGACAAAAATAAACAAACTAGAATAACGTGTTGGTTAAATAGATTTTCTCGAGGAATCAGTTTACTTAAGGCTGCAGTTATAGCGATACGAAAAAACGAAAACGGAAAAAAATTCTTCTGCTTTTTTTAACCACTAAACAAAATGGCCTTAAAATGTTGAGCTTATGAATTATAAAATTAGTTTATCCAAAAAAGTAAGCAAAGTCAGCAAGTAAGTAAAAGCTTTGTCAAACGGAACGCGTTTTTAACGCCGCGGTGAGATTAATTCACGCGGCGTTAAGATTATTTTGACGCAACGTTCTTACCGCCGCGTTAGAGGACGTCAAACAGAAAGATTTCATTAATGTCCATGACTGTTGGTTTTCATTGTCTAAAAAAATGTCAAGCTGCTCGGAGGAAGAATTATTGCCGTGATATGTAATTCCCTAAAAAGAAAAAGGATTTAGGTGCACGAAATTTACAAAAAGATAAATTCTTTTGATATTTCCTCCCATATCTCAGCCTTTAAAACTGCATCTGTATACGATTCTCACACATAACGTACATATGGGTAATTTCAAACACATTCGATTAATTTTTCCGCTTTTTAGAATATAAAATCATGAAAAATTATTTCAAACGAGCCGCGTCATAAAATAATCTGTAATTTTTCACAACCCCGCGTTCAAACGCCATGGTGAATTCAACGCAGCATTAAAAACGCGCTCTGTTTGACGGGGAATATATTCAGTATATTACAACGCGGCGGTTAAACTCGACGGTAAAACGAAGCGTTAAAACGCGCTCTGCTTGACGAGTCCTTAAAAGTCAGCAAAGCAAAGTAGAATTTTTAGCACGCAATTAGAACAATACGTCCTAATTGACATTTGCCAAAGGGGAGAGGTAGAAGCTCAAAAAAACACACCTAATATGAACTGCTTAGATCAACTAAAAATAATATCCATAGATTTGGCCAAAGATGCAACCTTAAGTTCATTTAATAAATATCTACACAAACTTTAAAAATGGAAGGAAAATATTTGGTCGTAGGTATTCAATGCTTAAAAGATATGGCTTACCACCATTAACTTTCTTTTCTTAAGGTGGCGCTACAGTCCGGGGTGGACCTGGGGCTTAACCAACAAGTGCGTCTTCAGCCAACGCGATCTTTAGCTAGCTGTCTCCAGTTTCGCACGCTAAGTTGGTTAAGGTCCCCTTCCACTTGCGTGCGCCACCTGAGTCGCGGTATTCCTCTACTGCGCCGCCCCTCGGGTGTGGATTCGAAGATCTTCCGGGCCGGAGCATTCATGTCCATTCGCTCTACATGACCCAGCCATCTCAGTCGTTGGACCTTCACTCTTCTGACTAGATCGATGTCGCTGTACATCCCGTACAGTTCGTCGTTGTACCTCCTTCTCCATTCACGGTCAATGCAGACGGGACCAAAAATAACTCGAAGAATTTTTCTCTCGAAACAACCGAGAGTTACCTCATCCGCTTTTAATAGAGTCCATGCCTCTGCGCCATATAGCAGCACTGGGATGGTTAGGGTCTTATAAAGGGTCACTTTAGTTGATCGAGAGAGGGCTTTGCTACTCAATTGCCTTCTTAGCCCAAAGAAACAGCGATTGGGAAGAGTTATTGTCTGAAGCTGGTGGCACCTTCTTGGGCAATTCGTATTTAATTTTGCAAGATCAAGGTGCTATGTAGGTACTAACGAATACCGGTACTAACATCACAGATGTTCCGAGGAACTGCATTTAATTTTCTTTAGAGAAAGATTTTGGTAGGTACGAACAATAAATATCAATATAAAGCAAATCAAAATTGATTCCTAGTACCTAGTTGTGACCAGACCCACTTAAAAGGTTGAAACATTCATACATTCGTTCATTTTAGACTGAGGCTATTCGCACGTAGTTAGGGACACGGCTACGTAAAAAAAGTCAAAGCTAAATCGCGTCAAGTTGGGGTATGTGGCTCGCTTTGCTCGCAAAAAGGAGTCTAAAGTAGGTATTTCATTTTCGGGCATGATCCTGAACGTCTAACTTTTTTCTTTAAACACTATTTTTAATGAAAATACCATTACGTTACGTCAAATATAGAGCAGTGTCCCGAAGTCCGACAAACGTCAGTCAGTACGTTCATTTTATCGATATGATGGTACGTACCTACCTAATTTTTCTAATT
Source organism: Cheilosia pagana (assembly GCA_936431705.1). Classification (NCBI taxonomy): domain Eukaryota; kingdom Metazoa; phylum Arthropoda; class Insecta; order Diptera; family Syrphidae; genus Cheilosia; species Cheilosia pagana. Next base: position 86,946,616 of record OW386166.1, on the reverse strand, counting down.
TCGTTACTGGATTCCTTTGCCTAGGTGCACATTATTCCCCTTTATCTCTCTTTCTACACACATTCTTTCAATGAACATGTTTATAAAGCCACCGTGGTCTTGCATTAGGTCATCACATCATAATCAAAGTCGAATAACAGGCCATGTAGTAAAATTTAAAAAGAAAAACCATTATTACTTTATGCCTCACATTACACGCCTCCCGTAACAAGCCTTGTAGATTGGGTCAAAAGAACATGTTTTGTCCGCCCAAAAATGGGTAAACTATTTTCTCATCGTCTCTTGCGCTTCTACCAAATAAAACTCGGCTATTTTCTTTGCGTTTCCAATACAAAAAAATGGAAACAACTACCATCAGCATAACTGTAATTACAAGAGTCGTTTCAGTTGTATCTTGTATGAACGAGTGTAGTTCATTCATTAATTGTGTTTTGTAGCGTTAAGACCCTCGCGCTCGTTGGAGCTTGTGCATGTGACAGACAAAACTAAATTAGAATGCAGTAAGCAGTATTGTAAAATTAAAAGGGAAATTTTTCAAATTCCAATCCTACATCAGGGAATAGATAGAGTGAATAACAGCAGTTAATAAAATTAATTCGAAGAATTACCGGTGAGTGATGATTTTTACCCTTCCCTTGAAGTCTAGCACATCTTTGCATTTTACACCTTTGGTGATCGATCTAAAATTAAAACAAACATCTCAACTGCATGCAGATGCATCCGCTTCCGCATGGATTATCATTTTATTCTTTTTAGCCAGTGTTGCCAATATTCAGTAATGTTTTTTGAAATTTTTGTAATGATTTGGACTTAGTACTATGTTCCCACCGACGTGATTCAGCTGAAGCGATTTATAAATCACGAACTTTTAAGTGTTTTAATGTGACATTTGAAATGATTTGTCAAACTTTTAATATCGTACATAAAAAAGTGCAAAAGAAAAATTACCTGCAACAATTTAAAATGAGTTCAAATGCTTTGGACAGAATTTATATCTACCAGAATAAATCCAAAAATGATATAAACAATTTACTATCTGCATTTTTAATTTTAATTTTTTGACAGTTTGTTTTTGTGTGAAGTGCTGAAGTTGATAACAAGTCTGCTGATTTTATTTGTGTCTGTTCTTTTCTTTTTTGTGTAGGTTCCATTTAATTTTGTGCGGATTTGCGATGACAGATACGTAATTAAAAATTAAACACGTATAAATTACGTTATAAGTAATAATGCAAATGCATAATAAATCACAATTATTAATGAGATGATTTACCTAAATCAAGTGGATTTAGCTAAATCACGTTCGTGGGAATGTAAAGTTTCACTTATGCGTTTTAGTATAAATTCTAGTACAATTGGGTGAAATCAAGTACGGTTTGTGTTACCTCAGAATTTTTTATGCGTCCAAATTAGCTTTTCACGCTTTAATTTCTGATTGGATTTATTTTGTTCAAAATATAGCTATTTATGGCCCATGAAACAGATTTTTAGACTGATATTGGAACCAACAAACATCTGGATGTCGATTTCAGAGCAAAAAGTAATAGATTTCGGTGTTTTTTGTAATATGTAGTTTATCCAAATTTTTACCTATTCAGACACAAAACCCGTTTTGTAAAGTTATTGCGGAAAAATGTTTATAAGAATTTCAGAAAAGGCACGTATATTTTTACGCGATATATAACTAAACAACAGCGTAGAGGCGTCGTAAGGGAATCTAGGTAAGTTGGTGCTCTTGTGGCGATTTCCACGGCTTCACATAGACCAACAGTTGGGTTCATTGTGTCCAATTACGGGAATAATCCTGTTGGAGAAATTAATTGTGATTTAGTAAGAATCAATTGGGGTCTTGACTCTTGAAGCTCTGTTAAGTTCAGGTTCTATAGTTTGTCCTGAGAGTAGCTGATGATATAGATCCTGTTTATCTACAAGAACCATCCAGATTTGAGTATGAATGTCAGTAGTGCTTTAAGATCCACACTCTCCAGAACCTCTAGCTCATCAAAGAAGTAGCTATTAAGAAACCCTTTCTTGTTATTTTTAAGGGCCGGGCATTCGCACAGCAGGTGACGGACAAATTCTATTTTTCTATTTCATTTGACCCACCTCTAGCAAGCTCATCCGCATGCTCATTACCTGGAATATCCATATGTCCTGGTACCCAGCATAAGGTCACCATGTTAACTTGTGATATTTCGTCCGGGCATTTCTTGCACTGTCTTACTATCCTTGACTTCACCACGACTGTAATCATCACTAATACGGAATGATTCCCGCAGGTTCAATGTTTCGCCGAAGTTGCCCGCACCTGTACCGACATCCATCTTAGAACCGTCGGTATAGAGGGATATCTCCTCTTTTTTCGTAATCATAAAGGGAATAGAACATACCTAGTTGTCTATGTTAATTCTAATGAGAACTCGCTACACTCATAAGAAGCCGGACATATGTCTAATGCACATGCACAAAAATGGAAGAGGAAGACCCACCTCACACTAGATTCCCATACAGCCTACACGGCTACACCTACAGCCAGTCGATGTCTCCTCAAAATCAAGAATCATCGTAGCTTTCCACCCATTCCATACCCCCTCTGCGAATGCAGTATGCAGCGCAGGGCCGCTGCACGGCTACACGTACACACTACACTACACAACAAATAATAATAACAAAAATTAGAATACTCACACATGGAAGCATAAAAAGAACTCAAATAGGGAGAAAAACAATAGCAAAAGAGAATTCTAAAAATATTAAAGCCAAAATAAAACCGAAGCAAGCACACCGATTTAATTATTTCTGGTGTCTGTCAATTAATTTTTGTTTTCATACCGTCGACGTCGACAGGAGCAAAGGCGCACTTAAAATTATAAATATAAATTTAAAGATCTATCTTCCCCGTTCGGCTTCTTTCTGTGTGACTGTGAGTGTGGCGCTGTGCGTTCAACAGTGTTTGCGGTACCAGACCAGATCCTCAAGAGCTGCATTTAGCACTAGCTCCCTATCCTAATTGGATTTCTTTTTTTTTTTTAATTTTCTTCGCTGTGGCAGCTGGCATTACCTACCTACCTACCAGAAATTGAAGTGAAATCTCGTGAGAAGACAGTTTTATTTGTTTGGAGATAGCCCATAGGAAAAGTGATAAACTACTCATTGTGGGAAAAACCAACCAGAAAATCCAACAAAAGACAAATTCCCGTAAACTCTCCAAAATAATAGAAACAAAAATCAACCCAACTTGTGCAAAAAACAAAAAGTGCCGCGGTGACCGTGTGAATTTTCAGTTCCGTTGTAGTGCAAAAGAAAGACAAGCAGATTTGTGTGATTTTGTCTGTGAATCTATTGTTTGAATAATAATTAAATTTAATTTTGTGCATTGCGACAAATAACCCTTTCGAAAAGAATATGCAACACGCTACTTTGCGAAATATCTCGGTTAAGTTGCCTTTAACAACACAAAACCTTGAAGCAGATGGTGGAAGACTTCCACAAACAAATGGAAATGGTAAAATACAGTACATGTCTGTTTTTAGGTGACTTTTTTTAATGAAAAAATTTCTGTCTGCTCCAAGTCGTTTTGATGAATTGATTTCCGGAAGTGAGTGAATCTAGAAAATTGGTTTTGATTTTGTTTTGAGGAGCTTAACGAGTGGAACGGCGGATACAGTATGGCATAAAATTATTGATCCTTGTCCTGGTCGTTTTCTTCTGCCTTTGAGGTCCAACATTACATAACAACAACATCAATAAATGTTGGATTTCTGTCATTTAATATTTGAAAAATGCACGACCCTGACCCTACCTGACAGACTAATTTTATTTCTTCACGAGCGAACTGTTATGGATCGTGGTCATTAACCTGCCAATATCTAAATATAATATTCCGCCTAAAGTATGTACATTGTGTATACTTTTTTATTGATTAATATTTAATGTTTTTGTGTAGTTTGACAATGAAAACGATTTTTATTTTTACAATTTTGTCTTTTTTTGTCGTCTAAAGGATGTGTAATCTTAGATACCAGTAGTCCGTACTTTCTGGCATGCACAATTCGCGTGATATGTTTCTCCAGTGCCACGCGTCTTACGTACTAAACCACACCACTGTACTCTTCTACCATTCTCCCCGCGGGACTGCTGTTAGGTATTACTTCGCGGGGCTGGTTAGAAACTCATGCTTAATCAACTACGTCTGCCACTTTGACCCTTCTTAGTCTTTCAACTCTTCTAAGCTCGTTACGTACGCTCGTTATGTATGAACATATTTCCAACCAGTCTTCTTATGAGCTCAACATACGCTCTATGAGAAGCTGTGGAATGGGTAAGTTCACTCCTCCTCCTGAAAAGCGTCTGCAGTGGAACATTACGTGCTCCGTGTCTTCTTTTTCATCTGTGCATTCGGGGCATAGAGGCGAGCCGAATCTGTGAAGATAACTTCCATAGTCGACCTGCCCGGACAGGAACTGCGTAAGGTGGTAGTTAGTTGTAATCCCCGCTTGTTCTTCTTGTCCAGACCTCGATATTTGGGATCAGTTTGTGGGTCCATCTGCCTTTTGCCGTGTTATCCCACCGGACTTGCCACAGTGCTATAAATGTTGCCCTTTCTTCTTCTTTTATCCTTATCCTTACGATGACCTCTTTCCGGTTGACGGTTAGCCTAAGGTAGATCCTTTGCATTTCGTTGGCGAGAATGTCGATGGAAATCATTCCCGCAATAACGCATTCTGCTTCGTCCCAAGTTGTTCGGAATCCGCTTATTTTTCTTATTGTGCAGAGCCTGTATACTGGCGAGAGCTTCCTTCTTGTTTTCTTTGTTGTAAGAGCCCCTGCCCAGACCGGTGCAGCGTATAGCAGTATTGAGCTCACCATTCTGGATAACAGAATTCTTATGGCGTATGACTCCCATTTTTTGTATAAACTCAATGGAAATGTTTGAGTTTCGTATTTAGTACGTGAATCAATAAAAAAACTATTTTTTGAGATATCAATTTTGAATAATAGCCGAAACGATCACTGATTCAATATGAAAGCATTAGATATTAATTTGTATCTTTATGTCGGGCAGAGTTAAAGGTGTTTTAAAACGACTTAACATGTTCCTTGTGATATGACTAGCGGTCATCTGCTTAAAAGAACATCCAACCCAAAGCAAACCCCTAATAACGCCTTAAAAGGTAACCAAACCCCACCTGACCGTCTCCGTATTGAGCAAACATTTTAAATAAATAATACTCGCCGATACGTAAGCAGTTGTGATATAATTTCTTCATTCAACCTGAACGACAATAACATCAAACACAATTGGAATTTAGATTGCAATCAAAACAAATTAACTCGTCTCTTTGTATTGGGCTTTTCATTCAATTCTCATTTTCGAATGGCATTTCCATAATTATTGTGCACACACAGAGAACACATAAGCTCATTAAATATAGAAAAGAGATAAGGTGCAGCAGTTATGAAGTGAAATCTGTCGAAAAGCAGGCACATTAAATTGAATCATCACCGCGGCATGAGAAAGTGTCTGCCTTTAAACCAACTCTACTTTTAAGTTCGTCTCTAGATTAATTATTTACGCGTATCAATTACTTTTGTTTTCAAACTTATCATCCATACTGTAAACGTATGGTAATCTACAACTACAATGACCTTGAAGATCCATATAAGCTCACATTGTTTTTGTTTTCTTTGCAGATAAAGCAATTTCAATTATACAGCAACAACAACCACAAACAAACGACCAGCTGTCGTCGCCGCCATCGGAAATAGCGCATAGCCATAGCGAGCCAAAATATTCAGACAATTATAGTAAATTGGTGACAAAAACGACGAGAATGCCACATCCGTCTGCGTCAAATGGCGGTGATGCCATCGATTGTGCAAATGCGTCGCAAAAAGAGAATCGCCACCATGAACTTACTCCCGCACCACCAGCAGCAATGGTCTATGAAAATAAGCCGCCGTCAACACCCACAACACCGGTGAACATATCATACCACAAAGACGGACATTACTTCCTCGCATTATTAAAGAGCGAAAAAACACGTTTGCTAACTATGGCCGAACAAGCCGAACGCGACATGTACGCCTTGACTACAAGTGGCAATACAGAGATTTCAGATGAAATCTTCGGCATCCTACGTGCGGTCTCAGGTAAAACAAAGCTCTTGGTGTCACAAAAGTTCAAGCAATTCGAAGGTTTGTGTCACAGCAACTTGAATCCCACAGCCGATGAGAAATTTCCCACCACCATGCAAGATCTGCAGGGATTTTGGGATATGGTGTACCTACAGATTGAACATGTTGATTCATTGTTCAAAGAACTAGACCTGATCAAGGCCAACAATTGGCAAACAACCAAAGACATAGCAGCTCCATTTGTGGCAGCCGGATCTAAGCTGTTGAAACGACCAGTTCTCAGGAATGGCAATAATAACGGCGTCACACCTGTGAAGACATCGCCAAATGCCCTGCTGATCGCTCAGAAGCGTGAAGCTCAACGCAAGCAGCTGCTCGAGCTGAAACGCAAAAATAAAAATGCAGTCACAGACAATGCTGGACAAATCGCCAGTCCCGTAGAAATATTTGTCAGCGAGAACTTTGTCTGACGCTCACCCAACCAATTTGAGTAGAGGCTGGCACTTGAAACTGATATTACTTGTATGTTTTTTTTATATTTTTTAACGAGATTGATATTTATCTACTTGAAAACCTGAGACACGTTTCATAAATTTACACTTTCTCATTTTGGTTTATATTTTCTATTTGTATGTTTCTGTTCGAAATGAGAGAACTAACTTTTGGGTGGGTGAACCAAATCAAAGACTATAGTATTAAGTGTTCCATTGAGGAGAAAACAAAATATTTTCACAAAGGCAAGTTCTTTTTGTTAATAAATTTGTGTGTGCTGTTGAAGATCTTATTTACAATCGAAAGCGGGTTATATTTAGTGGAATGCAAAAGTTGGGTGTCAATTTGTATTTTTAAACATTGCAAGCATGAAACATTATGTTATTTAATCAGAATAAAAACAAACACAAGCAATTCAAAGACTTACTATAGAAACGATAACATTTTTGATATTAATAAATTTTCGTACAATCAGAGGCGTTTGTTTGTTTTGCTTATTTGCATTTTTTAGTTGCCGGTTAGTTGCATTAAATTGAAAAAGGTGAATCTGTTGCATTTTAGCTGTGTAACTAGGAGTGTAAAACAACCAATTAGAGAATAGCAAACCGAACTTAAAGAAAAATCATTCTTCAGAGGAATATGGATTGAAAAATGAATTTTTTTTGTTCATAAAGTGATTCTTGGATAAATTTTTAGGTTAGATGAACACTAGTAACTGATCGTTTTCATAAACAGCCATGGATCTAATAAATACAGCGGAATAGCCACATCAAAAAGCGCGTTATGATTCAAAACCAGGAGATAATATGAGGGCGCTGCAACTTAATTTAAATTACTGCTTAGCGCCCTAAATCCACTCATACAAGCTGTTTCTACGGTGAGGATATTTTTGTTTGCTCTACTACGTTCATTAAAATCTTTTCATTTATGTATTGTAATCAATGAAATACAAATTTAATAGGCAAATGTCGTACCACTTTCATATATGTATATATTTTTTTAGTTATTTAACTTACTTAGGTTATAGACAGCTTATAAAATTTCAAGTATTCATTTTGGTATGCAATTTGTTGTTACAAGATCTGGGTTGGATCTGTACTATTGTATAGTGTGTAAAGCTTCTTGCTGAGAACTTCTCCAATCCGACGTTCCGATGACAAGGCAACTGCGCCACGACTTATTTTTAAATTCGCTAAACTAGTGGGCCCATCTGGATTGTTCTTGAATTCCTATTCAAGAAATTAATAAATACTACAAATTCCTTGTTCATTTTTAAAGGCTTACCTCCAGCAACATCTTTGGGCAGGGATATTTATTTAGAATTGTCTGAGCAACATCTAGCGTTACCAATGGTAATCTATTCAGATGCTGTTGCCATAATCTACCCAAGCCAATGCTACCATCTACCCGTACACAATCCTTGTTATCATTCAATAGGAACTGGCTTGATCCAGCAAATACTGCAGACCGTTGTTTTCTAAGAGATTACGAATTAGGTTCCTACTCATTTCTGTTTTATTAACTTACTTGTAAGGAATTTCCGCAACTGCTTTGGTAAAACGTACAACAAGCTCGGCCAGCTTACTTGGATCGTCGACAAAGTGAATGCTGCATTCATAGAGAATTTGAAGTTCCACAAATGATGTTTCCCGGTCAAGTTGATTGTTACTTTTGGGTAGAACACCAACAACAACCAGAGTTATTTGCATTTCTGGATAATTTGTTCGAATGTTTGTAATGGTTTTATGAATCGTTTTATCCTCGATGGAAGTGTGGAATTCCTTACTACTGAATATGCGAAGTAGCTGAGTTTCCGGAACGTATTTTTCAGTAAGCTGCTTATAAAAGGAACAGTATAACGTTTGCCAAAGTGAACACTAACAGTACAATTTTAAATACCAACGAATTATTATCTTCAGTCACATTGAAAATCTGCTGGCCTACGTTGCGCTCCCATGTAATTGTACGTGGGCATCCTTGCTTGCGGATTGCATGATTCACTGTGCCGTCGGTCAGATGACGCAGGAGGAATTGTCCCACCTCCGGTTGAAGAACATCTTCGTCTATAATTGCTCGGATGTACTAAAGATATTTCATTGCATTAATTACATGGATAAAGGGCAACAGAAAACAAGTTTGTTGGTAAAGGGCACCTTTTGGCATTCTCCGGGTTTGATTCGTTTCAGCTCTTCTTGAAGGTGCTTTTTTCTTAACTTTTCTGAATTGTCTACTTGCTTTTTGGGCATTTTTATCACTTGTTATTTAAATAAATATTATCAGAAAAACTTTTATTCAAAAACAAACGTTGAAAACAAACGTCAAATAAACAATTTGGTTTAAAGGACTGTTTGTTTTGAGTGCCGAAAACTCATGTGGTCTAACCCAAACAGTACCTACTATAGAGTAGATTTCGACGAATTCAGTGGAGGCTATATTCACAGATGAAGAAACTGGGTTTTAATGTGCCCAGTGCTAATTTATAAATAGGTAATAAACAAAAAAACACAGTGACAATTAAGAAAAACTTGTAGGAAAACAAAACTAGATCCTATCCTTGGAAAACCATTATATACGTGTACAAAATTGCTGCATCTAACCAGTTTGTTCTCATACCTACCTACCTACTTGATCACGGATGCGTTAATTTAACCACGGATTGCTAGCTTTTTTTTGATGTCCAGACTTCCGTACATAAATAATTACCCCCATATTAATAAGCAAATGTGCACAAGTTAGTTTGCTAGCAGACGTCAGTTAACATACAAAAAACTGACATAACTGCTGGGTAACAAGTTGATAACTTTAACACAGCCTTTATTAATACGGGGGTTACAAAATAGATCCACCCAAAGTAATGTTTTTTTCTAATTATTTCCAGTTAAAAACGTTTAACGGAAATACCTACTGAAATGTTCTGCCAATTAAAAAGTAGGTAGGTACTCGTTTTTGTTCAATCGAATACTACAACAAAACCAAATTATAGTCGGTTGCGGAAGATTGAGTTGAGACATGTGGATCTGTGGAGGTCCATTTAAGCATCATACAGCACCCGCGACTTTTATAATCGATAGACATGATTATGTTTGAAAAATAACAAACAAAAAACTTGTGCGAAATATGTCGACAGCCGGGCTCTCGTGCCAAGCAGTCCACCCATTCTTTTCACACTAACAAAAAAGCTTCCGATGTAAAATGTGTTATATATTTCCGTTTTTTTTGTTTACTTGCAGTGAAAACTTAAACATTACCACATGACCCTTAAATATGTATTTGTTATTAGTTTGCAATCAGGATTTCCAGTGCAGCTACGACATCGCCTCGTTGTTCTCTTAATACCTTTTCTGCTTGTTGTTTTGGTATTAACATTTCATTCATCTGAAACATAAAGAAAACGTATCAATATAAAAAGAACTATTTTCTGGGTTTTGCAGTAAGTATAAAACATACAATTAATTCGATGTCTTCCTTTTTCACTTGAACTTTTTGCAATTCTCGTTCTTTTGCTAGCTTTTCCTCATCTTCCTTGATACGTTTGTCACCAAATTGTTCAACAGCCTAGAAATATGAATAATACAAATGATTTGAGTTGTAAAATAAGTTAAATTTTGGACATGAAAATCATAAAATTGCATTTATTTAGTTGGAAATTTGTTAAAAGGTTATGAATAATGCAGAGAAAAACGCTACTCACACTAGAAATGTCAGCGGCAGAGATTTCTTTTTCTTCGGCATAGTCGGTTACACGTTCTAAATCAGCAGCACCACCATCGTGGCGTGTGGCTTTTTTCTGTTTTTTGTCTTGCACTTCGTCGGTGCCATTAATTTCCGTGCTTTCACTCATTTTTGTTTAATTATGTTTCAGTAAATCTTACAACGAGGTGTACGAAAATATAAAATTTTGCGAATTGAGTTGTCAAAATATGAAGTTATGTGTGAAGTTGGCGACGGTTTAATTTAGGTATGTTTGATTGCGGCAATCAGTGCAGGTTATAACACGGATTTCATAGAATCCATTAGCAGTAGGCATATAGTTAGCTATTTTATCTTCAAATAAAGTAATGCTAGCTGTATCCGTATTCGGAGAGCGAAGGTTTTTTTTATTCCAGATCAGTATTTGCGTTAAGAAATTGTAAAGTTATGTACATTCCATATTAATTTAACTTCTAAGCTATACAAATAAGTTTGTTTGCACTAAATTTCAATTACGGAATATAAAAAAGCTACCTATGTGCAAGCCATATAAAATCTGCTTAGAATTTTACAAATTTTAATCTTTTACTTGGTTTTTCTTCTCCTTATTTATCGGGTACACTCTATCGAGCAGTGAAAACAGAACTTTACGCGCAACTCAAACAAAACAAAACATTCAAATCTGCAACTGTCACATTGACATTTTTCCTACAAAAAAATACCAGTGCCTCTTGCAATTTGTTGTCATTTCATTCAAAGTATTTTATTTTTCATCTATAATCATTAATTCATTCAACATGTCTACAAAAGCCAAGCCAGCTAAAAAGAAATACACTCAACATGACTTGCGGCGCCTAATGCAAGAGCAAAAATCCAAAACGCAACAGCGCGTAGTAGAGCAGAAGATTGAATCGCCTCTTGCAAAATATCCTTTTCAATACATATTTCACAACTATGATTTTCTCTATTTTTAGCTATTGTAAGTTAATATTTTCCTTAACCACATCTTTCATTACGTACAACGATCAAGGTCAACTCACCTGTATACTGTGTAAAAGCGTTGTACGCTCCGAATCAGTATGGAAGGTGCACATCAATACGAAGGTGCACAAAGCCAATGTAGAAATCGCCAAACAACTGAAGGAACAATTGAAAAAGCCCACCAACGGCAGCGCACATCAGCTCAAGCGACCGAATGCAACACCCGCAGCCTTACAAAGTTCAACCGTGAAAGAAAAGAAAATCAAACTAGAAGATACAAAACTTCACGGCGCCACCAATGGAAATCCGATTCCCAGCGATTTCTTTGACAACTCTAAGAAAATCAAATCGATCCTCAAGAAGGAACCTCTCGAGAGTGACGCAAAAATGGAAATCGATGCGAAAGATGAGGTTCTCCCTGAAGGTTTCTTCGATGATCCCATTAAAGATGCTAAAATTCGAAATCTGGAGTACAAAGATCCTCAAGACGAAGAATGGGATCGTTTTCAACGCGAAATCAAAGAAGAAGCAACTCTCTCTAATGCCATAATCGCCGGCGAACAAGAGGAAGCAACTGCCGAGAGGCAAATCAAAGAGATCGACGAGCAAATTGAAAAGTGGTCAAAAGTACTGGATCTCGAAAAGAAGAAGGAATTTGTGTCGTGCAGACTAAGAGAGCGGCCAGTTAAAATGGATCAGGATAGTTCCGATGAAAATGACGTGAGCGAAGAGGAAGATGACAAATTTGATGAGTTTCCCGATTGGCGAGCGAAAAAATTCCATCGCTAGACTGTTTGACCCTGTAGCTTTTCGTAGTTTTTGTACTAAGTGTTAACGAATAAACAATCAACTAGAATAAATTAAATTGTTTCTTGTTTTTCAAAACCAAGTATGAGTCGATAGTTCTTTCTTATACTTCAAGGATCTGCTGTAAGGAAGACAATTGTCTTATTGCACACACTACGAGACAAAAGCTCAACCCAATCATTCCACATTCGAAGCTGCAAATAGGAAAGGCTCTCTGGACCATTAAATTCTTAATGCGCGGCTCTAAAATTCGCTTTTATTACAAGTGCTTACAAAAAACTGCAATTTAAACTACATCAGTTCACTTCTTCTTGTTTACATTACTAAATGTAAAGAGTTTGTTGAATTTTTTGTTATTGGCCTTGTTGTTTGAACCCTAAAAATAATTAAATCAGTTATATTCAGCCGTCCAATCATTCCAGAACAACAAAATGCCTTACCTTGCCATGAAACTTAGGTTTAAGTTCAGTGCCCTTTGCTGTTTGGGCACCTCCTTGGAACTTTTTAAAGTCCACCTTCTTATAGTCGAAAGCAACTGGTTTTTCCGAAGATTGGTCAACCTTATTTCCCTTGAATTTACCAAACTTCTTTTTGTTTTTCCTATTGCTTCTGGTTTCTGTTGCCGGCATTGGTCTCGATGAAGACGTTTGTGGGGCTTCTTCTGTGGGAGGCTCATTCGCGATCACAACTGGAGTGAGGTCAACGAATTTCAGTTTACCACCTTCGGTTGAATTTTCTTTTTTTATCTTTTTCACTTCGTGGGATTGCTTGGCATCCGATAAATCGGCCCGCTTTCGTTTTAAAGATTCTCTCAGAGGAACACTGTAAATATCGTCTGTCTCTTTCTTGGACGTGGGCTCCACTGTGAATGGCTAAAAGGACAGCATTTAGAGATGTAAAACAAACAAATTTCCAACTCACCTTCTCGACTTTTGTTGGGCAGAGTTGTTTCTTTAGATTGTCAGCTTCGATTCTGGCCAGTTCTTCCTTTTTCTCCTGTTCGACTATTGGCAGCATGGCTACGTAACGAGCATAAGGACTGACGAACTGAATTTGTTGCAACTTTTTTAGTTTTTCTTTGACTTCTTCGTCCTAAAAAAGAGAAATCCGTAAATACAAATACAAATGTTCGATGGGTTTTGGGTTATGGACGAATATGTCAGCACTTACCTCAGAGTTTTCTGGAGTCTCAAATACACTCAATGTCGGCTTGCACAAAAGACCGCGCTTTATAGTGTTCTCCTTTGAATTCGCCCCCGCTGCGAGGAGAGTGGGCAGATCGTCACGAAATTCAGCGGCATGAGACAAGTCATGCGGACAATACAACTTGCTGTTGTAGTCTTTTACGTTAGAAATAACGGACCGGTGTACGCTGTCTCTTTCTAGAATGGGCTGCAATTACAAATACATGACGTGAGGAATCTGAAGTTTCTTTTTGAAGAGTCTTTCTTACCTTAACAAGTGGCTGCTCGCGTGCCTGATGGACAATTTGATGCAAGGCGTGTAAATTTTGACGCACTAGAGGTGGAATCGGATTGCAGCAAGCTAAGATGCCTTGCATTTCGCGCGGCAAACTCTCAGATATCTGCAACATCATATGGTTTGGAAGAACGTAACCATAACTTTCGTCCTCTTGTCGTGCTATGGTGTCACGCCAATAAAAGATCTCCCTTAGGGCAAAGAGCTGTCGGTTATCGAACACTCTTTTCGACTTTTGGTACAGATCCATGTGTGATTCGGCAGTTATTTTTGGCTTATTGTAGCGCTTCTTGCATATTTCCGCACTGCGCTGGTAGATCGATCGCAGAATATTAGTCTGGTTGTGTGCCTGTTCTAGGAGTTCATTCGTCAGTCGTTCGTAGATGTAGATAAGGTTGTGCGTATCTTGGCGTGCATATTTAACCAACTCTGCGGGTAGGGGCCGAATACGCCAGTCAGCCAGCTGGAAGGTTTTATCTGCGTCGATATCACAGTAGTGCTTGAGTAGATAAGCCAAAGATAGACGAGCTAAGTTGAGAGCTTTTGCAGCTTGGTGTGTATCAAACATATTGACTATATAGAGGGAGAGATCCCGCTGCAGCCACTCTATATCGCTGTCGGCACCGTGAAAGATTTTTACTACTTTTGGGTTGGTGAAAACCTCATTAAGGATATGCAGTTCGTCACGCAATGCGAGGGCATCTAAGATGTAGTCTTTCTCACGTGTGGAGATTTGCACTAAGCAAGTGATTCCTTGAAAAGTTCGATAGGAATGGTGCTCTACATCTATGGCGATTTCATTGAATTTCTTCAACTCGGTCAAGGTTGAATGGAGTTTTTCGGTCGTATCCACGTACACAAGTTGTGTCTCTTCCAGCGGTGCCGGTTCGACTGGATTTTTCTTTTTTAATTGCGCGGCTGGCGGCTCAAATTTCATCAACTCAAACTCGTAGGGATGGAGGTAGCTGAAAATGGTTGGGATAAGTACTTTACTTCATTCTTTGTGTTGGCTTACTTTGAAATGCTGCCGTCTTCATCGTATTCTGGCAGTATGGCGAGTGGCTTAAGTGAATTGGGCTTCTCCTTTATTTGTGGAATAAAAGGCGTCTTAGAGCTGTTATCCACCGACATTTTGAACTTAATCTGGGGCCGTGCTATGTTCTTTGCTGTTATTAATCTGTAAGATAATACATATAATGGTGTTCAACACATATTCTTAGGGTCCCCACCTTGCTGTCATTGGGCCAGGCTCATTTCCTGATTTTGTATTCCAACTTCCAGCTCCTTTGCCGGGCGCAGATGATCCCAATCGTGATTCGATGACAACTGTCTGCGGGTTCTTCTTAATTCCAGACAACTCATCGAGATTAGAGTTGATTTGCTCGAGCATTGCATCGTTGCACTCCAATACCATCTCGAATTGTTCATCTTGCTGCCGTCTGAGTTTTGCAAATATTTTAGGACAAATTTATACTAATGTAGAAAAAAATCTCACCTCTGAATATTTCCTTTGATGTTTTTGAACTTCAAGACTTTTGATATAATGCCCATAATACGATAGGACTGGGAGTCCACTATTTTTCCGAACGTGGGATACGCGCAATACAAATCTCGCGAAGCACCCGATGGAAAAGCATTGATTGTCTTGGTAGCTTGTATAATTTCGCCTAGCCCATTCTGTAAATGCAAATAATTTAATTTGTGCACATTTTTTTTGTACAACAAAAGTTTAACCTTAGCGAATTCTTCAATTGTTTGGTTTCCAATTCTATGGTGTACTTTGGGTTTTTTCGGTGTTGAGCCATCAGTGACTGGAGGTTCGTCCTTTGATTTTGTTTGATTCATTTTCTATTTAGTCAAATTTATATAAATTTTATGTTGCTTTTGGAAAACTAAAAGCTGATCCAAATGTTCACTTGCACTTGGTTTGGTGAACAACAATGTGTCAAATATTGTAGAAAGTGTGGTTATGTTTTGAAAAACAAACCTTCAGGCATAAAAATTACAAGCACTGCCAGCTAAGAATATTTATTAATATTTGTAACACTTTGTACATTATGTGAAGGAGCTGCTTTGTTTCACATTGGCTTAGGTACTTAACTTTGCGTTATTACTTTGCTGAAATTAGTTTAATTCAACAAAACAGAGCTAATAAAGGAAACAATTTTTGGTTTTTAAGTTAAATTGGGTGCGACCCACTACTAGAGACTTATATTTTCTTTTCGAATAAGTAGCTAAGTTTGGTTTTTAAATAGAGGAAATGTTTTGATACTTTGTCAATTTACAAGACACGCAGAAGTCAGAAGTCGAGACTAGGTATCGTTTATTTATTGTAGTCCCTTTTTCAATCCATCATTCGATAAAAAGTCCTTTATTCAACGCGATCATTTACCGCTCGCCTTTGCTGAAACCGCACATATAAACGCTTATTTTTCTTTAGTTTAGTTCCCTAGTAGGGGGCGCAAGCATCAATAAGAAGATTTATCAGTACTACCAACCGTCAAGCCGCACAACAGAACAGCGCACATTTCATCCATCATTTTTCAATTTGACATTGAGAATTTGGTTTTGGAATTGCTGTCTCCTCACAGATTGATTTATTTTTAATGTAACACATAATAATTGAATAATAAAGTTTACGCAAAATTACTAATAGTTTTCGCCGTCAAATTAGCTTAGCTAGTTTGTTTAAGGTAAGCGTATAAATAATCGTCCAAACTGCGAGTGCGGTGTATGTCGCATGTGCCTCCATACCAATCCCAAAAGGTTATAATAAAACCAGTCCGGTTACAAAGAAATAACTAAAATAATACGCAAAAGACGGAAATATTTGCATCTTATATGAAATAAGATATCGGTTAAAGTGCCTATTGCTCTGAAATATTTAAATTACGGTTTTGATTTTTGCATTCAAGTGCAATTGTCATGAAAATTATGTAATTTTTGTTCAGAATTATTCGCAGCCGAATGAATTACGCTAGAATATTCTATTGTTACGAATGGGGCAAAATGTACTGAGAATTTGATCTTTGCATTTGCAGATATAAATCGAATAAAAACGACATAGAATGGAAGAATACGCGAGAGAACCGTGTCCTTTTAGGATCGTCGACGATTGTGGCGGTGCATTTGCAATGGGCTGCATTGGTGGCGGTGTCTTTCAAGCGATTAAAGGCTTTCGAAATGCTCCTTCTGGATTTAATCGACGCATGGTAAGTTTCTATGGCAGACACTTTTTGTTTTATTTAAAATCATGTAATTCTGTATACCTACGTTATCAGTAGGTAGCATGACCTGGTGAATCATAGGTCTTTAACCACAGCATGCATTTTTTTTATCAATCGTAGGTGTGATGATATAAAATCGATAAATTCTTGATCATCTAGGAAGTACTTAAATCGTGGACTGTGGTAAACAAGCAAATTTGGCAAAATGCCTGAATTGCACGGAAACAGTTCTTTTATTTTGTTTATAACAAATCAGTTGGTTGTTTTTTATACTAGGATTTTGTAAAACGCATAGACAGACTTGCATCTGCGCATATTTGTAATACTGCTTTATCAAATTGTGCTGACAATCTGCCATCCGTATAAACACAGACGCTCTGTGCCGTAGTATCGTATGAAGTGCCTTAATTTGACATTTTATTACAGTGTTTTTAGACAAAACATTTCAAATATTTAATACAATACACTTCGGTTAAGAAAACTACCGACTAAGTGATCATTAAAACAACAACGCTATGTATTGTTATGTTGCCATCTGTCCGCCCGATCGATTCTGGGCTGTCTAGCTGCACGACCCACTAACAGTCTGTTAGCATTGACGCACCTGATTCGCCTTTGCCAGCGAACCACCTTCTTTAGCTTAGTCCCTAAATAGGCATTAAACGACCCTAAATGATTCTGGACCTATTTTCTGCTTCTTGATGTTATTCTACTTGCTCCACTCCCCAAAGTTGTTTCCATTTCCGATTTTAGTTTTGAAATCCCCGAGCATCATTCGCTATTCAGAAGGATTCATTTAATTTACCCTATCTCGGTCTAACAACTCTAAACTGTTCACTTTTTTGCTTTGTTTCAGTTGGGCAGTTTATCCGCGATAAAAATTCGTTCACCGATTATTGCTGGCAATTTCGCAGTCTGGGGTGGAATGTTCAGTACCATCGATTGTACACTGGTGCATTTCCGAAAGAAGGAGGATCCATGGAACTCAATCATCAGTGGTGCTGCCACTGGTGGAATTCTAGCAGCTAGAAATGGTAAGACTTTATTTTTTTAAACAAAAATTTCAAAATACTTCACGTACTTGTTCCCTAGGAATCCCTGCTATGGCCGGCAGTGCCATTATTGGCGGTGTTCTCCTCGCCCTAATCGAAGGTGTTGGCATCCTCTTTACACGCATGTCGGCTGATCAGTTTCGAAACCCGCCACCGCCAACAGAAGATCCCGCTGCATTGGGTGACCCAACACAAGGTTTCAGTTTTGGATCGGCGACGACGCAAGGACAATATCAATAGCCATCGACATACACGACGACCACGACGAACATATAAACAAATTAATTATTGTGTTCTTTATATCCTTTTCGTAGTCATTTCCTTTCCTTGTTTCGGTTCTAGACACACTACTAGTAGGGCTAACAGAAACATTATACCTAATCACGTTTAAATCATAGCAAAAACAACCTTGAGTCATGGGTGTAGGTATAACGTGTACCATTTAAGCATACCTAGCAAAACGGCCGACTGCGTGCGTGAATATTATTATCAGTTATTTAGTAGAAACATAAATTGTACTTGTGTGAGTGGGGACAATGCGAGTGAATGTGTGTGTTAATCAGTGCGCTGCTTAATATCTTAATTTTAACATCTTTGGTCGATTTCATTCATTTTTCTTTCAAACACGGACGCAAAACCACTTTTTGTTCAGTGGATCCACTTTGTTACTCGATCGGTTTGATGGCGCTTTATATTGCATGCTGTTGTAATGGTCGAGTGGCAAATGGCTTGTTTTAAAGCCCGGGAATGAGTGAGACCATCTGTCTCCTGAAAATACGCTATTTATATTTGCCGGTAGTATGCTTGGGGGGAATCGATGTGCCCGCTTGTTCTTCTCACTGGCGTGATACACTTTCTTGAAGGAAAGACGAATGAATAGATTTTACCTATTTTTTTTATTGTACATAAAATAATACCGAAGAGAATTGTTTGTTTTTTTTTTGTTTCCGTACTTTAAATTAGATTGTTTTTGTTGCAACAAAAATCATACAACTTAAATATATATACATTAAACAAGAGGAGCGAAAATTGTCTTTGATTTCAATTGTCGGCGAACGAATTGTTGCGACTGAGTCCTTTTAAATCTAAAACGTTAACTAGTACAATAAATATATCATTATTTGGCAAACATTTCGAAGGGGTCGGTGTTACATACAGACAAACAAATTGGGTGTGCCGGTCATCTGTCGAGATTATGTAGAGGCGAGAGTTTATAGAGTGTAGAGATAAATGAACTCGCGAGTGCAATGACGGCCACGTCTTTTCATTAACACCGAGAAAACAGGGGTAGCAGCATGTAACTTGATACAATCGAGTTCAGTCGATACAATCGAGCTCTGGCAGCACCTAATTTGTTTCAATCGATTGTCCTAAACCGATTATCCTCGATCGAAACAAATTGGGTGCTGCCAGAGCTCGATTGTATCGACTGAACTCGATTGTATCAAGTTATGTGCTGTCACCCCAGTAAAAGGCGTCCTCTTGGATGAGGGCCTCACTTGGAAGTACCACGTTAGATAGCATTGGTGTCGAAAAGGGTGTTACACCAATATGAAAGAGAACGATAATGTCGGCGGGAGCTTGATTTAACAGCGATGGTACATGAAACTATTTGAGCCTAGATTGCCAAGACAGGGGTTGAATTACTGCATCCATGATCGAGTAATACGTGACTGAATTTGTTACTGTTTTGCATGTAAAATCAACCGAATTCAGTGACGTATTGCTCGCTCACGGGTGCTGTAATTCGACCCCAGCCTTGCTGCATGTGCATACTCACCTGCACAATCGGGCTGAGATCATGGAACTTCCAACAGACAAAATTTAAACATTTCTGGCGCCGTTGGAGTGTGTAAAAAACGCTTGACGCTCATTGATAGAAGAATACACATTGATGGATGGAAATGAAAAGGCGGACAGTCACGAAAAATGCACTAGCGTTAAAATTGAATCGCTGGTGAAAAGCTTGATCAAAAATTAAACTACATACTGCTTAAAACCGTAAACGGCTAGATTGTCAGTCGTGACAAATATGTTCGACTGGGTGTTAAGTCTGCATCAAGTCGAGTATTAAGATAAAATATGAATCGATATCGTGTCCTACAAGCGAATTTCCCCAGGGACAACGACGAGGTGGGTGTTGTGCGCAAGGACAGCGGGCTTAAGATTCTGAATAGTCAGCCGGAGTTAATTAGTATAAAGTATTACGTAGTTTTCATCCATATAAACAACTCTCTCATGATATGTCAAAAAATTCAAGTTTATACTATTGTCCTCTACGACAGTGCAATAATTCCGACCCCTGCTATGGCTTTTGTTTTCGAGTTTTATGTTTTAAACATCTTATCATCATAAATATCCATACAATACTCAACAACGGCGTATACAACTAAAAGACGTCGCTCCACACCCCGTTTGTGCTTATCCGTAATGAGTGGATGCAGCGGATCGGGCTTGCTAAGACGATCAATGAGATCAGTTAGTACGCCACCGGAGAACACCTGCAGTCGATCCCATGTGGTCTGGCGTAACCTAAAACAAATGTTTATCATCAGCTTATAGGAAAGGACATTAGATGTAAATAACTTACATGCAGCACTGGTAAAGCGGCGCTAAAATATCTAAAAAGTCTTTGTTGGGATTTCCGAACGCCTTGCCATTGTCAATTAGAACGATGCGATCTTCGCGCGTCTCATAATGATGCCGGTCGCCGTTTTGAATGAGATAATCGAATATGGCCACATCGATTAGATCGAGAAGTCTTGTTGTTTCGAGTTTGTTTTTCAGTGGTCTAAAGAGTATGATATGGGAAAATGTCTTTAGCTTAGAAATTGTGAAAACTAACTTGCAATAGTTCATGTCATCCTCCCATGGCGCCTTTACTCCGTCCTTGTATGTTCGCTGCCATGGTGATCGTCTTTTAGCTAAAGACCCGGGAATTAAGTAGAGGAGGACACCTTCGATTATGTTGTTTTCATCGCCGCATACGGTTTCGTCTTCGTTGCAGTAGTGGCACTTACCGTAGACGCAGTACTGAGTTGAGTTCTCGCTTTCTGTAATTGCAAACAAAATTTGAATAAAACTAAAACCCAATTTCAAGCAAATTTTTGTATATTTTTGGAAGCTAACGCAAAACAAATCATCCCATACAATTAAATTCTTTCGAATGGCATTGCAAACATTGAATTAGTTCGCTCAAACCGTTCCATGCGATCAGAGAGTTTGAAATGACATCACGACTGTAGTCAGTCTTGAGCTAAAACACGGAAAAGTCCGAAAGTTTATCGACATAGCACCTCTACATTCACTATCACTATATTCACTATAGCTATCGGACGTCCGCACAGCTGAGAATTGTCTCCCCGTGTGATTGCATTAAGAATGCCCATTGCACTTGAAAATTACAAGTTTTCTGCGTCTGTCTCTCTATAAACGCGGCGCTTTCTATTTCTTGGCACGTGTTTCAATGCCAAACACTGCGTAACATTGAACTGTAACGTGGCTGTCATAAAAACACAAACGTATAGACCTACCTGTAATTGTCATTGTATTCTTCAGTTCGGAATCGGCCTTGTTGTACAGATCTTTGAGGTCAACTTGTCGCCCCACTGCTATTGGTGTCCATCGAAAATTCAGTACAGCACCCAGGTAGAAGGCATATATCTCGCCTGTGTGACGATCCTTACCACCGTATACTGGCCCATCGATGGCCACATCTCTGTCGTACCATTGTGGCTTAAAAATAATTTTCTGTTGATTTGCCAACTTAAGAAGTATTTTTAATTGTGTGCCTCTGGGTAGGTTTTGTGCTTTCGTAATGGGCTCGAGACGAAGTGACTGCAACAACTGTCCCATTGACGAGTCATACATTGGATAGATTTCGTTTTCCTGGGGCCACTGCAAGCAAAGAAATTTGAATGAAAAAGTGCACACTGGAGGAATTTCATCTAAACACTATTCTCACCCAATTCGCGATGTCCCATAGTATACTGGCATTCTCGTATGGCGATGGTTTGTAGTTTCTCAGCAATTTATTGCGATACATGAAGAAACGCGGATTTCGATTTAAATAGACTGGTTTGAGGTGACGGATTTTACTACGTATCATGTTCTCCAGGGCGCGCATGCTGCTTAGTTTGCCCTCCTCCGCATTCAGATAGTACATGAAATAGAAGTTAGCGGCTACGACTATCACCACCAGGGTGACTAGTGCAACGACTATGAACACGGTTCGCTTGTTTGTCATCTGTTCGTCTGCTCGTGCTGCATTTGATTTGAACTCGAGATATGGGAGATCGCAACTAATACGAGATTGCCAATGGCTGTGTGCCTACGATGGTTGTCCCTTTGGTGGCTGCAGCACTTCATTCAGTTTTCAGTTGGGGTGATATTTTTAATAAAATAAAACAAAACAAAAACAACACGACACAGCACACAAAATTCGCAATATTATTCTATATATGCGATGGACGAATAGGTAACATTGAAAAGTCGTCTCTCGCGAGCATATTTTCAATGCTCTTTCGTCAAGATGTAACTAACCAGCCGAGAGCTGCTAAGGAATTGCCTATTGTTTATGCTAATAATAAAATGCATAATTATTCAATCCGATAACTTGAGAGCACCGGATCGGCGGATGTGGTCTAAATACGGCGCGCGCCAACGACCTCGATTGAAGAACAATAATCACAACGAGTATGAGGGACGATGACGGCAGCAGGAATACGCAATTGGGAGTAAACAACGGCTGTGACGACAGGTCCAAGTGGCTAGTTTGTACGTAGAGGTAGAGTGCTTTGATTTAGAACCAAATTCTATGAAGAGTTAGTAATTTTCACAGATTTAAAAATAGAAATTGTTTTTATGCGTGCAACAAATATTTTGCTCTGGCCGGTGTTTTCATTTTTGTCATATGTCAAAACCATACAGCTGTTTTTTCTATTTTGACAGCACGTGTGAATGATGTTGCCAGCAGAGGAGATTAAATGGTGAAAAATCGTTGGTGGATTATGGAGTACCTATTTGTTTATAGGGAGCAGGGAGTCAATTCCATAGTGTTAATAGTTTATCATTCGGTTTTCACCAAAGACAAACCATGCTGAGACCCCAACTCGCAACCCTCTTGCCGCTAGTCCCCTCAGTTTTTTTTTCAAAATTTTAGCCGCTGGGCTTCCTATCGGTGTTATGTCAAACAGAATCTGTGTGACATGGAAAAACATACAAAAAATAAAAAAAAAATGCTACCAATCGTGGTGGAATGTGATAGAGTTCGAAAATACTAGCTTTTAACAACAATGAATGCTATTGGTCAGTAATTACATATTGTTAAAAGGCGCTTAATTTGATTTGTTTGGTCAATAAAACTATCAACAGGAGAAGTTTTACATATTTGAAACATATTATGGCAAATATAGTTACGTAATTATCACTTTTCGATATTATTAACATCGACTGCAAGTGTACATTTTTCTTAAAAAACTGATGAAAGTTGGTTCAAAATGTTGTTTTCTTATAACAATAATGCATTGTTTATTTTTCATAAACATTTTAAGCAAATGTATACTTATTCCTAAAAGAAAATTCTAACCACATGTAACGAATACTTTCAAACCCAACGGATAAAATTCTATGAACGCTTTACCCGCTTTTGACGTTGCAAGATTAGGTGCGAGTGTGTTGGTGTTTGAAGTTTCGTGACATTTGTCAATACGATTTTCTATGGACAGTACTAACGCACCTAATCTTGTCAGCCGCGTACAGATTTAGCTTGTAGGCAAATAAATGTAAATCGGTCGAAGTTGGGGGTCTCAGTATTGTCTCTGGTTTTCACTTTCATCACTTCACTAGCACCCATCATGCGATTCTCGAGCTCATCATGATAAACTCCTGTCAAATGTGTCCTAAAACGTACTTAATGATAAATCCTGTCACATTTGTGTCCTTTGTTCGCTTTCTGTGCTAAATTATTAACGCAATAGGCGTCGTATTGTTAATTTATTAATTCTTTGTTTTGTTTTCAGCAAAATATAAGTGTTTTTATTTTTTCTAAATATTAACTGGCGATTTTGCGACTTTCCTTTTGCAATGGTCACATCAAATCAATTCAAAGCTTCTACTGATAAGCACTTATTTTTAGAATTAGAATTTTAAAATTAGATATATTGAGAATCGAATTGAAAATGGAAAAGTCTAGTAAGAGATGAAATATCTTCTTCTCTCGAAGAGTTGAGGAACGACAATTGAGTAAAATGCGTAAGAATTCGTAAAAAATCGTAAAATTTAAAATTAAAGGAACAGACTTTCTATGTAGCTAAGTGTAAAAAATATTCCTTTTTAGCTGTTGGGACTTTGTGATTTTATATCTGTTCTCACTAGGCACCAGAATGGAGGGACCATTTCGTCTAACCGTTTAAGCAAAAGCGTAAGCAGCTTTGGGCATGATTGATGAATAATAAATTACAAATATTCGTTGGAACTGCTCTGCACGGCGATTAAAAAAACCAATCATCTCGTATGCGTCCATTGTTTTGTTCAACAGGTAAAAATGCACTCAACACCAGTTCTACTTCGCTTACCTACTCGTTAAGTACCAGAAAGTGACGTCTACTCACTAAGTACACATTTTGTCCTAATTGTATTTTCGTGTTGTTTTTTTTTTTAGAAAAAACATGTCCTTGTTGTTGTTAAATATACCAAAAGCCAGCAATTGACTTTCTGTAAACATAAGAAATTTATAGGCTAATCTAATTCTAAGTATGCAAGGCAACTAAAACAGGCGCCATTATTCACCACTCGTTTTTAATGTCGGCATTTCCAATTGAAATATAATGACTTGAAACTTTTCACTATTAACGAACCAACAAACAATTGATTGTTGTGTCGCCGTTAAATAGAATCCACCTCTCCTGCTCCAAATATCGCCGTTGACGAGAACCATTGGGGGAGTAGATTACAACCTACGAAAAAAAAAATTCCTTTGCACACACAAATAAACTCGTATAGGCCCAAGAACGGATTTCCTAACAACACCTAGTCCCTCTTGCTTACATTCATTCAAAACCATAATGCATTCAAAATACTCATTAAATACTGAATACTGGAGTGGTCAGTGGTGTTCTTGGAGGTGAGCTCAATGTTAGGGGTAACTAGTGATGTGGTCTTTTAAAAGTTTGCCTAAATCAACCAATGAAAATGAGTGATGTAATGGATTGCGTGTCAGAGCGTCATCAGTACTTACGTGACCTCTTGAACGGGCAGCTATATAACTAAGCCGTCGGATATATGTATCTCAGATAAGTCTAAGGCCAATGCTGCTGCCAGTAACAACAAAAGTAGGCCCCCACAGTCCCTTCTCAAAACCATTGTAAAGGTAGTTTATTACCTTCTTACCAAAAATCGGGGAATAAAAAACAGAAAGCCAAACGAAAGTTGTATACAGTAGTGTCCGCTTATAACGAACTCGAAGGGACTGACCAAATTGGTTCGTTATAACCGAAGTTCGTTATAAGTGATACGCTAAAAAAATCATCAAGTTTTGTTCTGAAAATCAAAAAAAGATATTTGTCTTTTAATGTGAAACATTTTCTTTTATTTGTTTCCAAATCTCCCATTTTACTGAAATGATTTTTAAGCGCGTCACTTCACTCAACCTTTCATTTGTAAACATAAGGTTACTCGGGGAAGTACCGAACAAATTATATTGAAGGAAAAAATGTTGACGTTTGAGAATGTTGGTTCGTACGCAGCTATCCAGTTTTCGGGGAAGTCCCGAAAAGTTGGGAAAATCTGAATGACAATGTAAAGTGACAGATTTTTGGTTCGTTGTAACCGGACATTTTCTTTATTCCACGCACAGAATGGGTTCGTTATATGCGAAAGTTCGCTTTAGGCGGGTTCGCTATATGCGAAATTAAAAATCATAATTCTCATGGGGCATTGATTGGGACTTCATGAAATGGTTCGTTATAACCGAATGTTCGCTTTAACCGGGTTCGCTTTAAACGGTTACTACTGTATATTTACCATTGCTAACTACACACTACCGAAGTATGCTATTATACACTGAAAAATACCTTCACTGTGCCTTCTGTTGGTAGGTACTGTGGCACTGGGTGGATTTGCATGACCTGTAGTAGATGTAAAACATACCCAAAGTGTTTGCAAATTAGTTTCGTTTTATATGTGAAGTTCACAGAGGCTATTCACATAAATAAAAGCGTTTATTACATAAAAAGGAATGTTAATTCCGGGGAACAACACACTACTCTAAGTGTCTTAGGTTATAGAAAAACAAAGAATGATCTGAAAGTTCGTACAAAACCCCAGCCCTAACGACTCGGAATGCTTAGTTCAATAACTCCAAAGCTATTTTTAAAAAGGTCTGCATTCGAGCACATGGATTGTGATTTTTGCTAAAAATATAGGTAGTAAAAATCAATTTTAAACTTCGTCCTAAATAAATTTAAGATATTACGAATCCGTCAAATTTGTCTCGATCTCGATTTCAAATTAACACAAGATCACAATAGCAACTGTCAACTTCTTTCTTTCGTAAATTCAAGAAGGCCAGACTAGAATTTGTTATTTGTGTGTTAGGCCCAATGTTTTTAAAGCCTTCTCAGATTCGCTCTCAGATTTCAGATTTGGTGTGTATAATCGAACATATAAACGTCACTTGCTCTCTTTATTGTTGATATTTGTGTGATTAGAATATGTGTAGAATAAGTGTCGAACTTTTCTATGCGAAAATGTAAACAAACTCCACTAGATGCCAAACTCAAACGCAGTTGAGAAAAAAATCAAGATTCTCAAAAGTGCTATAAAATCGGACAAGATTGTTTTTTTTTGTACCAAACGAACATATAAAGTGACCTAGAGCAAAAAAGTACTCTGAGAGTGCGCAATCGAACAACAATTCTTTCTGACAGATGCCTTGTCATGCTCATTTTATACGTTTCAGTGTAAATCTCTACAATTTGGTTATTCATTTTTAACGGTGTATGTACTAGCCCGATACGATATAACCTTTGATTTGAGAAAATGTGAAAAAATTCAATTGTAAATGATATACGAGAATGCACTTGTGCTACTT
Source organism: Cheilosia pagana (assembly GCA_936431705.1). NCBI lineage: Eukaryota > Metazoa > Arthropoda > Insecta > Diptera > Syrphidae > Cheilosia > Cheilosia pagana. The sequence goes on along the minus strand of OW386166.1, from coordinate 86,919,662 downwards.
TTCTAAATGATAAATTAGACACTAGATGGAGGTTATGGCTTTTGAGAAAAGTGTATTTGTATATATCCTTGATTATGGACTTTAAACATGCGATATTAAGATTAAGAGTTATGAAAAGCTTTCTTTTGTAACTTTTGAGTGCTTGGAGCTGGATAGGTAAGTTTATTTTTGCAGATTGTTTCTAGTAGAGATTTAAGATGTAATAATAGAACAACAACAGAAGCTCTTAGACACTTTGGTACGAATAATAGCTCTTACATACAACAATTGGACTGTCAGATTTCAACTATTCAATAACTGTCAGAAAAACGAGGACAGATTAAATTTCTAGCTTTTCGGAACGCACAACTACAGAAACTGTTTCCTAATAAAATTATGTATACACATAAGAGGTTAATAATCTGTCATCTGTTATGCATGTTTGAATATCGTATACAGCGCATGTTTTATGGACGACTATTGTGATCCCTCTTCACGAAAAGCTCATCTGTCAAAGGAGTTTTTTTTTGACAGATGAGCAGAATAAAATGAAATTAGGTCTGCTCCTTTACTTTTAAATCTTACGAATTTTTACGAATTCTTATGCATTTTACTCAATTGTCGTTCTTCAACTCGAAAAATTCGTAAACGAGAACGGCTTCGAGAGAGCAAGATATTTCCACTAGTTTTTACTCAACAAATTTCTTTGCGTAAGAACTAAAACAACTGTCAGTCGCCTAAAAATTTACAGCTGATTTGAATTTGTTGTTCTATTTAGCATTTGGGTGGAATATTCGCATTTGTGTTTTGCACAGGTTACCACAAAAGCGTTCCTTAACTTTTGCGTAAGTTTCCTTCTCTGAGAGAGAATTCATCCCCTCCTAAGTCATTTTGACAGTCTTTTCCATTTTTACTTAAGCAACAGACTCATTACTTGCTGTCTTAGTTTTTATTTTATTTTTATAGTAAAAATGACTCTTGTTCTAAAACGCATTCTTCTGAAATAAGAACCTCTATTATTTATTTTCCCTACGGTTCCGGACAAAATCGGATATCGGCTGGTATCCGTGTCATGCTAGATCTCGTGGGCTTTAGAGGTTTCAAGGAAAGTATAGATTGCTATAATTGAACTACAGGATAAGTCATACATTTTGGAAATTTGATCCACGATCAATTTTGGGCCAATTTTGGTCTAGATCTTCATCCGCCTTTGACAACGTCAATGTTGCTGCACCATATATAACAGGACTGGGATGATGAGGGTCTTATATAAAGTCTCCTTAGTTAATCTCGACAAGGCCTTATTCCTTCCTGATGTGATGTCATTTTCAGAGCTAATAACGCAGCCGAGGTAGACAAAACCCCTGATGAGTTCAACTGGAATCCTATATAAAGTGTCCGTCCTTATAACTCCAATAAAGTTCAACCACAATACGATGAGAAATACGTTGTTATTCTTCCCCAAATGATACTGTCGTTATTTTTTTTAGCTACTATTAAATATCCCGACTCGATTAGCACGAAACGGTAAGAACCCAACTATATGTTATAAATAAGAATAATAAAAATTGGAAAAGAATCCTTTTTTACATATAATCAGTGCTGAAATTATTCCAAAACAATAAATGATTTGCCTTAGTTTATTTGTAGTTAAGTTTTGTTTTATCAATATTACCATCTGCAAAAGTCAATAATCTCATAAACGTTCTACGTCCTTTGGAGAGAGAACTAAAGCTAACCTCCTTGGTAGTTTATGATGAGCAAATTATGTTCGATAAGTGTACACACGCTTCCAAGTACCCACAGTTAACATAATATTCAATTTGTTGAATGGTCTGTCACAACATATATTGCCCGCACAACTGCTAACCAAATAAATGAGTTTATTGGTTCCATTCGTGAATTCAATGGCCCCACGTGTAGCCCGTCTTTTTGGTGGAATACACTTGGTATCCCTGACTAAAGTCATAAGACCTAAACGTTTCCGAAATCGAGCAATTTCCATATACCAACTTAGAAAGGGCTCTCAACCCAGAAACAATTACCAAGCACCTAAAGTCATTGCATTTTACCCTTAATCTGGGCATCATGCTCTTTCGGCCCTTTACCATTCCTCGTCCAACCTTGATTCTCTGGCGGGTATAATTATACAATCACCCCTCCACGAAACCAACCGACTGCCAACTAAATAAAAACGAAACCCTCTGAGCTTGTACCTTCGTATCGTTGGTTATTTCACAATCATGCGCTTGGAGTCAGCCGAATTCATTCGGCCTTTCCTAAACTTGAGGAGCTGCTAAGAAAAGCGAAAGCAAAGTCTTTCACTTTCGCAGCGTCACACTACAATACTGAGGCGATTAGTATCCACAAATACTACGACTACACTACATCCACCCAGTCGCAGTCGGTGTGTTGTGTCGTCGGATTTTCCTCAAAACAAACTTAAGCTTCGGTTTCGAGGAAAATTGTTCAATCGTTCAGAGGGTTTTTAGCAAGCCGGTTGAATTCAGAACAGTTATCCATTGTGCGCTATCTACGAGGTGATTTTCGTTGCTGTTTGTGCCTTAAGTGGAATTTAAAAAGACCGCCACCACAGTTGGTGGTGCCCGATTTCTTACCAAATTTGCAAATCAAATTGTATATATAATTCCGAGTTAAGATCTTGTGAAAAAAAAACCAATAAAGTGCCTTAAAACTGAGATTGAACAGAAATAACGCACTGTTCGAATCGAGCAACTCAAAGGGCAAGGACTAAATGTGCTTTGTGCTTTTTGGGGACTCTTAGCTGATGTTGCTGTTTTAATGCGACCATTCACTATCGTTTGGAAATATTTTCGGTCACGAGTATCCACGTACATTGGTGGCAAAAAGACGAATAGTGCTTGCAGTGATAAATTGTGTTACAAGAAGTTTTTGTAAAAAAAAAAACAAACAAATAATATTTACGAATTGACTATAAGAACGTTGTGAAGTTTGATCCGAAAATGCAGCCCTTAAAACGATATACGCAATGTGGCAGTTTAACCATGCTTTTCGGAGTGTTTATCATTCTGTTTGGAGTTAGTTCAACGGCACTGACGACCTTTGGCAAGACAAATTCAAACCAACCACCGGCAACACCGGAACCAATAGGTAAGTTTTTCCTAGCAACTCACAAACTCACAATTTTGTATCCACTGAATTGAATGGGTAAACTTTATTTTACCTAAAACCTTAAAATAGGAAATTTTGTTGTTTCTTTCGACCTAGGAACGAATAACAGGCAATAATTTAAAAACGGTCATTTGAAATTAGGAATACGAATTTATTCTGCGGGATTTCGAATTAGAAGGATTTTTAACACAAAAAAGAAACGATTACTACCCAATTGACCAAAAATCAAAATGCAATATACACGCCGAGAATTGACTGTCAGAATTGACAAAAATCACTCAAAGGAATCTGAAGATAAATCTGATTTAAACCACACCAATAATTTGAACTAGTATAGTTCCAACAAAAATGTTTGTTAACAAGTTATTCTTCGCTCGAACAATTAATATTAATTCAGAAGTTTACTACTAAAATTTAACATCCGCCTCCCCAATCGTTATTTCTCGTTTTTCAAAAAGTTCATCAAAACGTATTAAATATCGTTTTGATGAACTTTTGTTGATTATTTCAATGCTTGCTTCTTTATAAAAGAGCCTTTGGCAATGGCGCACTATAACTTACTTATTTCAGTAAGTTTCCATTGAACTGAAGTGCAAAATTTCACAAAAGGAAGATTTCAAAAGTCCAATCTTTTCACTTAACGAATACAATTTCATAAATGACAGTTGAAAAAATGTGATATTAGGGACGTTCGGATACATAGTTTGTGTAAAATGTCAACTAGATTTGTCTGGATTAGCTATACGAACGCGTTAACTAAGTAAGTTCAGTTGTTGTAGTAAACTTGTATTTTATTTTTGAATTTGACACTTTAAAATGTCCACTGAGTATGCAGGCAGGATTTTCTTGACTAGATTTGTCGGCTACCCCTTCATAAACCTCAACTGCAAAAAATAATAACGTGACCAATCTAAGCCAATAAAAACTCAAACACATCTAGTCAGTCAATTGTCAGACTTACTAAACTAGTACTAGGTAGCCGAACGTCCCACTTTTTAGTTGCAGGAAAAGTTCTTATTTTTCCAGGAAAAGTTCTTATTTTTCATAAAATTGAGAACCGAAATGTTCTCCCATAGTTCTTCAGAGTGTCTTGCTTTTTCGTTGCAGAAACCTGACGTTTCCATCTATAGTAACTTCTTGTGTTAAAAAATATTTTTAAAACTACCTATTCAGCGAATTAGTCCTTAGCGTGTTAAAAGTTTTGTTTGAATTGAGAAATTTCGAAATTTTACACTTCAAATTTTGAAAACTGCTAAAAAGGAAGAAAAAATCGTAAACATTTGGGCTGGCATTTTGACATTTTCTCATGTGGTTCGATAGAAACATTCGCATAAGCTATATCTTCCTAGTTAAACTTCTGTTGAAGCGTTTAAAGTTAAGTTAGCTGCTATTTAAAAAAAAAAGACTCAGACTCAGATAAGTTCTGTTAATTTGTTGAACAAACTTGGGCGCACTATCGGGTATCCGACATTTTTAATATTTCTCCTGTTTATAATTTCCTAATTATTGAAATGCTAAATATTCTATGCTCAGCCTTTAAGACACTGATGCGACCCATAATTTTGAGTCTATCAAAAGGAAACCCTTTTTAACTAATCATTCGCTTTTCAAATATTGAATTTTTATTTGGCGTTTGTACCCCGGACAAAGAGAGCTCTAAGAAAATGTTGTCTATACAGCTACTTAAGTTAAAATTCCATAACACTCGATCTCTCGTAACTGACTTGAAATCATAAGGGGTAGGGTGTATAAGGACGACTATTACAGATCTTCTGAGGCATTTCAGTATTCAATTCACTCCTTCGGACTCGGCTTAGGGTGGCATACAGACAGTTTGAAAAAGACAGCTTTTATTGGCGAGTTTCCTTAATCTAAACGTTCTTTACCGCGGAACTCGTTCCCAAAGCCGTAACTAACACTTTTTTTGAACTTAAATTAGCATTACAATTTGCTACTGGCCATACTTTCCTCACTCCCTTTTACCAAGAGCCTTGAGCAACTATGATTATTTCAATATTTCATTAACTCTGAGAGATTTATCAACTTTAAGCGATTTGCGATTTTGATGAATGCCAACGTTCAGGTCATTCGTAACCCTTTCTCATTATATCCACGCCTATACATTAGCATTGAAGTGGGCAATCAACAAAATCAATTTTCAAGGACTGACTTTAAGATTAAGAGTAACTCTTCTGCCTCCGGAGTGAAAAGATCGCTCTGAGATCTTATCAGGGAACAAACAATAGGGTCCTATTAAAGAGGCCACAGTTTCACAGCCCTAGGAAGGCATTCCTGATTTTCTTAAAATCTTAAAATTAATTCTTCTTCCACTCTAATAGAACCCTAGTGAGGCTGAAACGTTGACTATATTAAAATATATATAGAGGCCTTATAGGAAAGCCTTATTTAAATCTATCTCATGAAATCCAAGCAAAATAAAGTAACGTAGAAATTATTTTCAATAAAATTATTCAGAGTAACTTCCTCCAAATCATGTCGTTTATTTAAGCTTCAATAAAACGCGAACTAAATTTACGTGTCAAACTGTCGTAGTTTTATTTCTAATTCCAAGAAAAAGTGTATACCATTCTGCCAACTAACACACCAAATGTAAGTTAGTTTTCTATAAAAACAGTTTTTAAATAGAACCTTTCGTTGAGCCAATGTGTTGACCGCTAGTTAGAGTTAACACGTAGTTACACAAAACTTATTTAAATGCATTAACAAATCTATTCAACGCCTAATAAGCAAAATTCCCTTCATAAGCTGATGACCCCAAGAAAATAGCTGCCATTTATCATTATACGAAACTAATTAACTGTCATGTTGACAATAATAATCAGTCTGACTATGACTTTTAATCATTCCGTCGTTATTGGTAATCTATGGAACATATTTGCGTTGGTATTACTCAGTGCTTTGTTCGTCATTCCTTATAATTTATAAGGTGACGAATATTCTTAATGGAGTTGTTTCCATTAGGAATATAATTAAGTGCCCATGTACTTACATTGATATTTAACAAATTAAACGAATACTTACTGTCACAGTAGTGGATTTTTCGTCTCTACTTCTTTGACTTCGATTAGACATGTCTGGAAATAAAAGCAACTGGCTGTCATAGATTTCCATTTAAGGGGATAATATTTATATTTATAATTGTATTCTGACAGTTTGTCATTCACTATATAAGCTTAAGTTATTTTTAAAAGTTGTTTTTCCTTTATCGCTCACAATAGAGCTCAAACAAACACTTTGAGCACGCTTGGAAACGAGCGTATTCGGAGTGTTTTTATGACGTTTAAACACTAGCTGTCATGTGACTGTACAAATATATCATGAGATTTGCTTTACTTGTACTTGTTCTTTTGACTATGTACACTATTTAACAATCAACTTTATGAGCTTTCGCATTACAGATCAGCGATCATAATGATTCGCGGTTGAAAATAGGCTTACTCTGTCAATTTATTCTAGGTTCATAGAGTGCACCCTGATTGGGCCTTGAACGAACAAATAAAAGGAATTCATTTGTTTAAATTATATTTTGATTCCATAATTCGATGATTCCCTTTCAAATTAATTATTCATTGTTGACTATTGACTTTGACAACGGCCAATTGTAGTCGATAATAAAATCGATACGGCAGTTCCTTGATTTGTATATTATTGCTACTGGTTCCCGACTACGCGTTTAATTATTCACTTGTAAAGAGTCTTTCATTAAGCGCTTCCTATCACTAAATTTAAACAAAACAAATTGAGTGCGAGATATCATTGGAATCGTTTGTTCGTTGTGAAGGCATATTGATGTTATTTTGACATCGTTCAAATGTCCGCCGTAGCTTCCGTAGATGGCGCTCATCCGAAATGTCAAATTTTAGATGACACTGACGCATAAATCAGGCTAAATTTGACCGGTGGCATTGGGTATGTTTGCTTTAAGAGCCGCTGTGGTACTCGGCTTATTCGCATAGACCTGCGACTTCAGAAAACACCACAAGAAAAGCCTAACAAAGTCAAATCGCAGGATCTCGCTGAAGTGAGATGACAATGCCCTCGAATCTCTCGTGAAGAATGTGGCGTTGAAAACACATGTCGTTGGTGTCCATATCATCCAATTTAGATTATAGAAAGTTGTTAATCATCCACGTAAAGACGGAGATGGCCTGGCCAATGTCATTCGCAAAGAAATATAGACTGATGACGCCGCCAGCCCAAAATCCACACCAACTGACTTTTTCGGGATGCATTGGATTTTCTTGGATCTCATGTGGATTGGTATCGTCCCGATTCGACAATTTCATCTAGAAAAGGGCCTCATCACTAAAGATTATTTTTCTATCAACATGAGGGTCAGTTTCCAACTTCTTTTGATGAAACAATTTCCCATTGTGATTTGGCAAATGATACCCAATTCGACAGATGGAGTTTCAACAATATGGCCGCTATTATTGTCAAAGTTAGAATGTCCCTAAGAGCAAATTTGTCTGGGTATTTAAGACGAGAAAGATGCAATAAATAATGGAAAATTTGCATAAATGTATAGATGTTATTGAAATTTTAGAGGTTAGGTTAGATTTTCGAATAGGCGTCGATGGCTGAGCATTAAGTTTTCATTGAACATATTGTACACATGCGGGCTGAGGGATATAACTGGTTAAGTTCGTGATAATCGTTTTGACAACATTTTTATATAAAAAAGCTATTAATAAAAAGTTTTATTGGCTAAAGTGGGGAGTGGTTTTTTGTTTGAGACAATTTACTATGAATCGGAGTAGAGGTTCACTTCCTTTGCCGCAATGCCCCATAACAAGTTGTTATTAATCACTCACCACGACTGCGAAATTTGAACTGACAGATGACTGTTAAATGAAAATAACCGCCAAATGAATCTGTAAATATAAATATAGCCCTGTATTAGTATAATGTGTACGTAAATGGCGTAAAATTTTGAAAAACGTCTGTTCGTCTGTACGTGACGGATCAATTATAAAGGCTCTATAACGCGTCTCTAATAACCATCGACGAAGGCCTTACTATCATAATGAACCTCTTAAGTCCCACTGTGGTGGACAACAATCTAATACCAACAAAACACGTGTGAACAATTATTTCAGCTTTTCCATTTCCTTACGTTCGCATATTAATGCATTCGTATTTTCAGCCCTATGCGTGGTAAAATTCGCAAAACATTTGCAACTCGTGTCAAATTATTTGTTTTGATTCCATAAACTATCCGTTGATATAGAATCCGGTTACACGTTGTATTGAACATAAAAAAAAGAAAACAATTTGCGACCTATATAAATCTCCCTACCCGCCTTCGCTTTTAGTATACGATTAACAACTTCTTTCTAGAAATGTATGCGGAAATGTTTGTCGTGCGACAACCGACAAAATTTAAATGTAGTGCAATTATTCACTTCTCTAGTCTATACTTGGCCACAGTGTGTAAGCTGTAACTCGAAATAATTCCACTTTGAAGCAATATCAAGCTTGTGCCTATAGAATAGCTGAGCCAACAACTAAAAGCCTCTTGACATATCTGATAAAGCAATTAAATTCTCCTCCCCCAAATACATGCGAATAAAGTACAAAACTTCACAAAAGTTAATTACAAAATCCGGTCAGTGTTGGCTGGCGATAGACGGCTGACGACGCGACGGTGGGGTTCCAAAGCCTCGTGAGTGCTGGTCATAAAGCATGCACCCATCACAAGTCACAACCACGCACAACTGGCCTACTTTAGCTTTATGGAAGTTATGCTAATAACTCTCAACCCAATCAACATATTTGAACTTAGCAAAGCAATGAACGAGCAAAAAAATACAAAAAGTAAAGAAAAGAAAATCCAATGTCTGACCTCCCTGTGTTCCAACATACACTTTGACCCATGGCCATCAAGAGGCCTAAGGATGTTCGTATGCAAATTTCGTGCTATGGTTAAAGCCAAGTAACTTAGTTTAACCCCAATAACAGTTTAGCCTCCATACTGGAAAACGTATCGTAATTTTAACTGACGTCTTCCTGCATATGTCGGCCAATGGCCACAAACTTGTATGTCAGCCAGCGCGGGAAGGCTACTGCCTCAATTTATTATGCTCTAAACGATGGCAATAGAATCGGACCCTGGGTGTCATTTGCAGTGAAGAGAATTTTCTTCGAAGATTAATTGAACATTTGTTGGGAAAAAGCGGAATAACTTAAGCGAAAACGCGTGACAAAACCAAATCAGGTTTCCACCCCCCACACCGGCGGTGATTGTTTAAGTTACCAACATCAACGCCTAACAAGGGGTTTGTACAAAAGTTGCATAGTGCGATTGCTTTATTGCTGGCTATTAATTGCGCGATACAAATTCTGTGTCTTAAATGCTAACAAATTAGTTTCAATGTGGCTAATTTGCAAATATCATTAAATCATAGCTCAACTTTGTGACCTTGATGACGAAAAGTGGATGCAGGCTGTAGGTGGAGGCTCATGTTTACTACGTTTGCAAAGAAACGGCGCGGACGTCGAGAATATAGTGACACAAGATGCCAATGGAAAATATACCTCAAACAAAAAACTTAAATATCGCCATTTACATTCGTTAGAAGCCATCGGAATCTAGCCTTACAATCACAGAATGTTCTCTTTCGTTTTGGTATTCACAAGGCAAACAAAACAAGCTTTTGTAGGCCGTAAAGTTCGACGAAAAAAGTAGGGGAATACTTACTTACCTAGGTGGCGCTGGCTGTACTCCGCAGTAGACAGCTGCAAGTACGCCGTTTCTGGTTGCCACCTTAACCGAGGTCTCCCCCTACTGCGTTGTTGCAGTTGAAGTTGAAGAATCTCCGGGACGGAGCCGTCCTACATGACTGTTTCACACTTTTTTAATCAGGTCGATTTTCATTGAATCCCCAAACGGTATTGAAAATCAGGGGTCGAATCGCATTATCCGTGAACGAGCATTACGTGACGGAATTTGTTTTTGTTTCACATGTAAATCAAGTTAATTCCGTGAACGTAATGCTCGATCACGAAAGACGCGATTCGACCCCAGTCCACCTTCGCTAATAGCCGTGCTTCTGGCCTGTAAAGCAGGACGATGATGAGGAGGGTTTTAAAAACGTAAGCATAACTTATCTCTTCATTTCCGATATTTTAAAAGCATCTAGCTGAGCAGAAATACAAAAAGATTCTATATACCCCAAAGCTGTAGCAAACAATTATGAGGTTCGATTCGATTTGTCGATGTTGTGTGATCGTTGACAGCAAAACTTTAGGTCTGTTCCTTTACTTTTAAATCTTATGAATTATTACTAACTCTTACAAATTTTTACGCAATGCCGTTCCTTAACCGGACAAATTCGTAAAAGAGAGCGGCTTCGAGAGAGCAAGATATTTTCCCTCTTACTAGTTTTTACTTAACAAATTTCTTTGCGTAAGAATTGAAACAACTGTCAGTCGCCTGAAAATTGACAACTGATTTCAATTTGTTGTTCTATTTGGCATTACGGTGGGTGAACTATCTGTCATTTTTCACAGGTTACTACAAAAGCGTTCCTTAACTTTTGCGTAAGTTTCTCTCTCTGAGAGAGAATTCATCCCCTCCACTGTCATTTTGAAAGTCTTTTCCATTTTTACTTCAAAAGTAAAGGAACAGACCTAATATTTCCACCAATGAAAGTGGTTCTTCTCACGCAGTGCCAACTGTCAGTGTCAACGGGTCCAACTGACAGAAAAGTAGAAAGTAAACCGTGCGCATTTAAAAACTTAGTTGTCTTAAGACGACTATATTGATCTGGATTAGATGTAAACTAAACGCAAAAACTGTATTGACCGGGAACGTCACTAATCCTACGTCAGCCACATATGCGAACTGTCAACTTAGTACTCAGTTACGAATTTATCGACTTTATTCCTCGGCTACCCATTCATAAACGTCAAGTGAAACAGCTGTTCAATAACCGATAAAGTATGTCCTCGTGTTTTCGAGGATCAAATCTAAGACCTCTCGCTCAGTATTATAAAATATTTCGATCACCGATGTTGGAAAATAAAAATTCTGGAAACGTATAAAGACAAAAGCTTAAGCCAAAGCAAATTTTACATTTATCATCCATCTAATAAATATTTGTTATTTCTGTTTCATTTCAGTTAAAGGACGCGAATGCACAGGCCACGATGATTGCGTATCAATCGATAGATCCAGCTGTGTGAAAGACCTTAATGACTTCAAGCTGCGCTGCCTGTGCGGTGATGATTCTGCACCACAGAACGGCCTCTGTCCAAATGTCCCTAAAGGTGAGCATTAAAAAAAAAATCCACTTCCCTAATTAACTCCAATTAAACATAGAACGAAGCTAAATATATCCTCGGATAAACAAAGGCTAAAATAAGCAACAGCAGCAACAGCAAAATGAACTAAAGTGCTAGAAAAATATTGACTCAAGTCAGCTCCGAACGGCTTCCTTGTCGTTTTGTTTTCTGTTATTTGAATTCCTTGAGTAAACTGGCATCTCATCATACACATGTGCTCTGCACCGTTACGGAGTAATTATAGGCTGGCTTCATGGATTTTTAAATAGCCAAACAGCTAAAAAGTAGTTAATTAGAATGGGAACACTTCCTCCTAAATTTTTGTTTCTGTTTCAGTTTTGTTTGTGTGTGTGTTTGCTTAGCGTTGAATATTTGCATTTGGCACTTGTGTCGCTTGCACACTTACAGGACTCGCCTGTGTCATAGTTAATTTTTTGTAAATACGAGTGTACGCGATATTTTAAGCAACGAGTCCTTTGTTGTGCATGTCATAAATTGGCACCTGTGTCACGGAATTTCAACATAAATTTGTGCATTTCCAACGAATATGACCATACCTGGCAACATCTACCTACATCGGGTATAGTTGTTTGCCTTTTCGAGATGTATTTGTTTAATTTGCACTTGAGCTATGGGAACTGCTGGCTACTGTGCTAATGGTCCTTGTAAAAAACCCTCAAAGTTGTTTCTTTTTTTCCCTCCTTTTCAGTGACTCACTGTGCCCAAAAGACGGACACGGACATACAATTAAGATTCTTATTTATATAAAAGAAAATGCTGTGTTGTTTGTTGGAATAGCCCATGTGATTTGGACTTTTAATAACAGTGTTAAAGGGCAATTTTGACAGATTAAATGTGCACTGCACAGCACATAAATCGTTGTATTCTTTTTCAAGGAATTTCTTTCGTTTATAATTTTATGTTCGTGCTGCAGGGGCCTTCACTTTGTTTATTTAATTTTTTTTATGAACTAAAAAAGTTCCAAACATGAGTTTTAATCTTTGGTTGATTTTCTTTAATATAAGGATATTCGGCTGGTCGTTAATTTACCCGATAAATAATTATTTGGCGGTAGATTTCGTATCAAATTTCGATGAACACGAAATCTACTTGTTCACAATGCATACAAGAAAATAATAATAACAGTTTAAGCGTTCCATTGCATGAATGAATGTATATGTAACGGCCTGACATTTTTAAGTTCAAATTTAATAAGCCATAATGCATTTCAGTGTTAAATTCATGTTGTTCGGCCAGTGCACGATTTATCGAAAATTTCGACCTTAACCTCGAGCATGCAAGGTGACACAGAGACTGGTTTTATATTGAGTTAGGTGGCGCTACAGTTCAGGGTGGACATCATTCTCTTCAATGAAACAATTTATACAGAGAGTGCTCCCAGGTTTTGTAAAAGCAGTTCCTTTTGGCCTCTGTGGCCTAAAAATGTTTTCAGCTAATTTGTCCATCTATTGTATTTAAATTCAACGACATAAACAAATTGTTGTGACTTTCGGAAGCCATTTTGTTTCAAATTCCATTTGCCATCGCTTTAAAACTATCGCCATGCTGATCTTTTCCAAAATTTGTATCAACATGTTGTTCTTTTCCATAATTCATCTCACTTAAACAAGATGGCAGACCAAGCAAACAAGATGGCCGACCAATATACCTTCCACCTATTTCCATGTTCGCATGTTCGGTAGTGAATAGTGATGCCACTTAAAGACTATTCACATAAGAGCGAACTGTGAACAAACGAAAGCGAATATTTGTAAATTTGACATTTCATTCAAATGAAAACGTTTCTTAATCGCAGATACCTCCGACCCGATGCAGCTTCAATTTTTAAGGTTAAGTTCGAACGAATTTTTTATTCGCGGATTTGGGTGGATTGCAAATAAATTGTGACAGTTCGCAGCAAAAATATTTCAATTCGCGGAAAAATTGCTCTAATTGTAAATTTCACTATTTAAATCAATGGAGACTCAGTTTTTTTATTAGATAAGATGTTAGATTAATTAAATATGAATAAGGACTAGATGTCAGATGTCAATCGACTTTTTAGTATTGAGGCAGACAAATTTTGGAAATTTAAACAATCTACGCATTCAAAAGATTGTTAGGAGAGATTCACGAAAAAATAAAACAACACTTAAAGCTACTTTCATAGTTTACCGCAAGGAATGGTGACTTTCAATTATCTAGTTTAGTAAGTCTGACAGCTGACTGACTTGATATATCTCAGTTTTGATTGTACTAGATTCGTCATCGGTTGACGTTTTTGGAGAGGTAGCCGATAAATCTAGTCAATAAATTCGTGACTAAGCACTAGTTGACAGTTCGCATATGTGGCTGACGTAGGAAATGTGACGTTCCCGACCTAGTTTTTGCATTCAGGTTACATCTATTCCAGACCAATCTAGTCGACTTAAGACAACTAAGTTTTTGTATGTATGTGCCCAATTTCTTGGGCTAGTAGTTAATAATTGACATATGGCTGTCAGGTCTTTGAAAATCAGTTTATGACTGTTCCGTAAAAGATCGATATGTCGTAGAATTTATATAGCTGCTCGTAAATTGGGAGAATGTCAGTCAGGGTTTCCTGTATTTCATGTTATTTAAATATCTTAATGTCCCCATTGAAAGATTGAATCCAATTAGTGCTGCATTGATGAGCGGGTGAGCGGGTTATTGTTTTTATTTCAAGACTTCCGGTGGATGATATTCTTTATCACTTGTCTATTTGGTGAACTTTTCTTCTTGTGCTTCCTCTAGTAAATATACCTACCTTAAACTTAATACTAATTAGTTTGTCTCATTTTGTATTTAAAGGTTTACGACACAAATGCACCGGCACCAGTGACTGCGAACCGAATATGGTGTGCTCAATGGAAAACGCCAACCGGACAATAGGTGTGGCGAAGTTTATATCATCCAAAGTTAAACTCTGTCTTTGCGACAACGATAGCGGGTATGTCGAAAATACCGTGGAGAGCATATGCAGTGGTGGTGAGTCGCCTTAACCTCTTTACCATTTGTATAGCTACATACTGAATTTTAAAATACTTGCAGGATCCTGTCTTCAAGCTGTTTCCAATCTCCTAGTCTCGGCGGGATCTATAGTGGTCGGCATAAGTGTATACTCCAGCTTACGATTTTATGAATACTTCTAATAAATCAACAAACAAGTTTACCATTAAGCTTTTGCAAAATAAGAATGATTTCGAGCGTAATCAGAAATAATAAAATAACTCTAAATTAGTATTGTTTACATTTTTTGTATGTTTCTATTTATTTACGACATTAAGTTATTTATTACAATTTGGTGTAACTAATTTTGCGCATCGCATTTAATTATTGTATTAAGGAAATTTATTACGCAACGCCAATAAACAAAAATGCGCTGCTTGCATGTGTTGTTTATTGTGTTATTCTTGTATGTTTGTTCTTTTAGCCGGAATTTAAATCTAATATCACTTAATAATTATTATAAAACAATTGAATTAAAAATACAACACTTTCATTATTACATAAATATTAACACGCTTTATTGATCGAAAGGATAGAGTAAATGTTGCACAGGATAACTTTAGTTTTTTGTTTAAATGTATGATAACAAGAACGTGTAATTGTAATTTAAATTATTCCAATAAAATAAAAGACATATTTTTTAGGACGTATTAGTGGATTTTTTAATTTTATGGGAATTCAATTAGTAAATAAATATATATATTTACTAAATCGTTTTCCAATAAGAGGTGTTATTTTGAATAGCCCGCTATTTATGTAGCTGTAACTTTTGAAGCTGTTATTCTTTGACATTTGACAAGTAGAAACTACGCCATTACTAAAAATGGAACGATACACGCTTCAACAATGCATTGAAATTATAAAAATTCACTACAAAAATGGTGAAAATTTTGCAGTCACAGTTCGCAAAACTAAAGCATTTCCCATTTCCAATTCGGTGGCTACGTCAACAAATTGTCGCATCTGGGGCTCGGAAAACCCAAGAGTTATTGTTGAGTTATTGCGGTTTATGGTTCGACGGAGTCATTGGACCATACTTTTTCGAAAATGAGGTTGGATCAACAGTTACGGTGAATGGATTGCGCTATCGAGAGATGATTAATGATTTTTTATGGCCCGAGTTGGATGGTATTGATCTAAACAACGTTTACTTAAAACAAGATGGCGCTACGTGCCACACAAGCAACGAAACCATTGACCTTTTACGGCAAAAGTTTCCGGACCGTGTTATCTCTCGAAGAGGTGATCACAATTGGCCACCGAGAGCTTGTGATTTAACACCTTGCGACTTCTTCCTTTGGGGCCACGTGAAAGATAAGGTCTACGCCAACAGCCCAGCGTCGATTCAAGACCTCAAAGATGGAATTTGTGAGTCTATCGAGGACATAGGGCAGCCAATTTGCGATACTGTTATGGAAAATTTCATACATCAAGCTTTGCACGTATTTCTCGTAGACTATTAGACATGATTTCAAGTAATATCTACTACTGTAATAAACTACAAAACTTGGTTAGTATGGAATTATGGATATTAATAGAGGCGTTTTTAACCTATTTTTCAGATTTTTTTTAAGTGTTTTGTCTCTTTTTTTATCCTTTATTTTGTATTTTTGCGCATTTTTGAACACACTTTTTATTGATTAAATTTAGTGCGTTTTCTAAATGCTTTATCGAAACAGTTTTCGTAGCCTTAATTTAAGAATTTAGGAAACGATTAAGAAACGTGTTCAAAAAATGCATTTCTTAAAAATAAAACCTTAAAAAATGCAAAAAATATGCTTCAAAAAACGCTTCAAAGCATTAAAAAAGACTGTCGAAAAGCACATTGAAAGCAATTAAAAAAAAACGAAAAACGCACAAAAGAACACGTCAAAAAGCAAAATGAAAAACAGCGGTTTTGTTTTTGTTGTTTCTTTATCTGCTTTTTGTGCCATTTTATTTGAAGCATTTTGTGACGCGTTTTTGGAGGGCATTTTTGAAACGTTTTCCACCGTCGTTCTTGACGTGTTTTTTGTGTCTGAGTCTTACGCGTTTTCGTAATGTTTTCTGACACGTTTTTAATGTGTTTTTGTTGTTGGTTTTTGATGTTTTCTTAAAGTTCTTTTAAACGTGTTTTTTGATTCGTTAACTACTGTTCTTAGCGTCTTTCGGCACGCTATTCCGCACGCTTCGATCCTTTTTTGATTTGTATGTGTTTTTATAGTGCGTTTTTTTTTCTGTTTGTTTTCCAGTTTGGTTTTGAAGTGTTTTATTGTTTTATTTTGAAGCGTTCTTTAATGCGTTTGACGTATGGACCGTTTTTAAGATAAGTCCAATTTACGAAAGGTTCGTTATTTGATTTTTTTGCGAAAAACTGAAAACTGAAATCATTAGAGTCTTTCACACTTGTTTAAAACCATTAAAAAAATAAATGCCGCCGAAATTCCAAATTCCTAGTTTGTAAGAAATCCGTTCAGCCGTTTAGGCTGTGGACCCCAGGAGACGGACAGACGTATAGACGGACAGACGGATAGAATTGCGAAACTCACTTTTTTTGAGTTTCTCTATCATCGTAATGTCAGAAGTTCGAGTATGTATCTATCTTTCTCTTATTGCTATTTTTTGATATTTGATAAATGGTAGTTCTGCTTAGGTAGCTGTAATTTACAACTGAATACGGGATCTTTAATATGTAATTTTTTCAAATTAGTGCTGAATAGCTCAACCATTTAGCTAAGAACTGAATACAAGGTATTGTTCTGGATGTATCGATTGTTTTATTAATTTTTATTTAAATCGAAAATGGGGGTTTCAAGATATGAGCAGTTTTAGAGTAGCGTTTTGGATGATTTGAATGGAAAGTGAGGGACGCAGTAATTTAAAAAAATATCAATAATACTCCAGGTATGGATTTTGCTCAAAATTATTAGAGCCGTTTTATGTAAACTATAGGAAACGAAATTAAAAAAAAAAATGTTTTCAAAAACAAGGCAATTGTACCTTAATTTAGAGAAAAATTCAAGTTGAATTTTTGTTAAAATCAAATATGGACCATTTTTGAGATAAGTCATATTTTCAAAAGTACCAGTATGCAGACATGTTAACCTCTCCTAAAAAGCTTAAATATCAATTTTGGTTGAACTTGTTTAAAAACGTACAAAAATAAGTGGCCACTGAAACTGAAAGCCAACAAATGGCTGAAATATAAAGCCTCCGAATTTTTTCCAGCGGGCACAGTGGAAAACCATGCCCGGGCGCCAGTTATGATCGCAATATACTCACAACAAAGTACAAAAAATCACAAAAAAAGGCTAAGTCCTTGTTGACTCCTCTACAATACAAGTCCTAACAATGACATCACATCAGTGAAATCAAGGAAAGAGTTTTTTTTTGACCTAAATTGAGTTCGAAATCTCTAGTACAATAGGAAAGCCTTGTCAAACTCCACAGCGCAACTTTACCTACACTTTCCTATTTGAAAAGCAGACACGTATAAGCGATTGTTTCTCGTTTCAGTGAAACACTTCAAAAGTTGTGCGAAACCGAGATTTCTTAAAATAGCAAACCCATTGTGGCGCCTGGAAATATGTCCCAGCAAACCCATACCAAAGGGCCGACTTGTGGCTGATTGTTTTCAGACACATATCATTTTATTTATTCACAAACGCCCGCAAATCTATTATTAGGCTCACAACAAATCATAACTCTTCTGTATAATTTTATGGAATACACTTTTCTGTGTATTTAGGTATGATAAACTTATAATTCCCCGAAAGTCCAAGGATACCTCTGTTGTTTTTGAAATAAATCCGCCGAAACAATATACCAATTTCAGTTAGCAAATCACCCCTGCCGTCGAGGTGAGTTATATTCAAATTGGAACTTTGAACTTTTCTTTTAGTTCGAGCAGTTTGTAGGTATCCCAATCGCAAGCACGCAATCAATTAAATCGTCATGAGCAATGGGGCCTTTGAGAAGAAGAAGACTTCATTTGATGTGACGCCATTGAGCGTCGTCGTCGTAGTCCAAAATTGTCGTCATTCCGGTCAACGGGAGATTCCTTTGATACGTTTTAGTCGTCACGACACGAACGCACGTGTGTATGGGGGGGAGTCTTATAAAACTGACTAATTCATAGAAATACGGCCCAGCATGATTATTATACAAAATAACACTCGACTTGGAATACTTAATTGTAGCGCAGTCCCCAGCAAATGGAGGAGGAATCAATCCTAAAACTCTAGGCGCTGCCACACTCCACCGCAAGTCCGAGGGAATTGTGATCCTTGATAAATATGATTAATTTATTATGGAGTCCTCACATCCCCACAGAGACGAATACTAATTACAATATTACAAGTTGCTTGGAAAGTATAAATTATTATTTTATTTCACCTCTGACCGGCAGAGAGAAAAATTGGTCAACCATTTGGTAATCGGTTATATCTTATGAATTCGAATAAATTTAATCGTGGCAATTATTAAAAGCGTTTGTTGAACCCAGCGTGCAACTTTTAGGAGAACTCGTAAGATGGTAAACAGTCGTCGGAATTTTTTAGGTCTTTCTAACGATTTTGTAATAATTATATTATATACAGATCAGAGGTCTGTTCCTTTACTTTTAAATCTTACGAACTTTTACGAATTCTTACGCATTTTACTCAATTGAATTGAAACAACTATCAGTCGCCTGAAAATTGACAGCTGATTTGAATTTGTTGTTCTATTTATTAACTACCTGTCATTTTTCACAGGTTACTACAAAAGCGTTCCTTAACTCTTGCGTAAGTTTCCCTCTCTGAGAGAGAATTCATACCCTCCCCCTCATTTTGACAGTATTTTCCATTTTTACTACAAAAGTAAAGGAACAGACCTAATGCTAGCTGACCCGTGCTCTCCACTTTTCATCTGTATTAGATATTTATTTTGATATTACCCACACCCACCATCAGAGGCCTGAATGATGATAAAGTACTTCCACCTCAGTTGTTTCTTTCTTATGTTTTGCAGTCTATAGCCGAAAATGAAAAGTCCGAGAAATCCCTGAATTTTTCAAAGGCTATATCTACACACATACATTCTGGGGTGTATTGTGAATAACTTACTTCAAGAAGGCTACCCCTAGACAACCTAACAAACTGGAATTGAAATTCAAATACTCCTTTTAAATCGTTCACAATTTAAGGTCAGATCACACATCTATTGCCTGATACTCATAAATGAGGACGTTCGGATACCTAGTTTAGTAAGTCTGACAACTGACTGACTAGATGTGTTTGAGTTTTTATTGACCCAGATTGGTCACGTGATCAGTTTTTGCAGTTAACGTTTATGGAGGGATAGCTGACAAATCTAGTCAAGAAAATCCTGCCTGCGTACTCAGTTGACATTTTAAAGTGTCAAAATTCAAAAATAAACCACATGTTTACAACAAAAACTCAACTCAACTAGTCCAGACAAATCTCGTTGAAGTTTTACACAAACTACGTATCCGAACGTCCCCAATGTCTACTAGATATCGCAGTGTTCTCTTTTGAACTTGAACGAACTTGTAGGGTTTTAAAAAGAGTTCAACCTTTTCCATAGGCAGTGACAAATAAACAGTGGCTTAGTGGTAAGTGTTTTGGACTACTAAACGTTGTTCCTTCGTGTACTTTTCCATAATGATAATGTTGATTTTTTTAATGAACATTTTGACATTGACAGTTCGGTAATCGGTTTAAGGGTGCGTTCACGCTGAAAGTTTGAAGTTCTGTAATCAATTCTTTTTTGGATTGTCACCCTGTCAAAATTGTCTTCAACAGAAAGTGGTCGCACAGTCTATTTAATACCACTCTTATAAGTATTTAACGTAGAGAATCAGAAAGTTTCGTGCGACACAGTGATGCACATTTTTGAGTTTTACTTTCTATTTTTTTGTGTGTCGCATGCGTTGGCACAGCGGCAGGGGAAGCTCTTTCATTCATTGACTTATTATATATGGACTGCTAGTAGCCAACTTCACGCGTGTTCCAAAACTCGACGCGCTACTGTTTCGCTGCGGAAAAAAAGGTAAGCTACATACGAGCTCCATAATTTAAACGTATACGTAACTGTCATTCGGCATTGGTTTTTTTTGAAAACAAGTCTCTGATTTGAAAAATTTGGGAGCGTATCGAAATCCCGCTTTTGGAAATCCCGTGGCGGGCAAACGACTATTTAAAAGAACTCATGTGAGTATATTGTGTTTTCAATGTTTTCGTACCCAAATTTCTTTGAGAAACATGATTGAGGAGCATCTCATTGAGACTATGTATGAGGTGAAGCCATCGGTAGTTAACATGTGCGATGGATTTTATTGGACGGAAGTTAATATAGGTACTGCGCACATGTCAGCCGTGTAAACGAGTAAAAATGGCGGATTACTGTGACTGTCTGCTTTACTAGTACCATATAGTTTGAGTGCAGTATGATGATATCTAGACAATCACTTTCTTTACAATGTTTTGAAAAAACTCGAATAGTTTTCACATTAATGTTGTCTTTTCTTTGACACAAAAACACCTACTACCTGCACATTTTATTTGCTTTTGGGAACAAATGGAAATTAGTTTCCCCATTATATTTCTTTCCAATTGTTTACACAATACACCCGTTAAGCATATTTATAATTTATGTATTTAACTAAACGAAAAAAGAAATAGAACCGGTTTCGCGTGAGAAACTGAGAAAATTTGATGTAAGCAATGTTTCAATTTTCAGTTACAATTGGCCGCCATATTTCAATATTTTGACAGATGCGCAGAAGGATACCAAAACCGTAAAACTTTACATGTCGTTTTGGTATACAATTAACTGTTGGTAACTCGACAGAAGGTCCGATATGTGCTCTGCTGACATTTAGCGGGATCTTTGTTCAGCGTCAACTTATTCCAGACCGTATATCTGTTTCGTATGGTTACAACTGACAACATTTTGTATTTTGTCGTTTCTTTTGGCATAAATATCGATAGACCTCACTTTCCAAAGTCGAGAGTCCCACTTTGCCAGATGTGGTTGAGTCCATATCCGCCATAGATGGCAGCACCACCAAACACAAAGTAAAGTACTTTTGACATCTGGTTCTGCGCTGACAGTTTGTTTAAAACGACCTATAGTTGAATGCATTTCTTGCGTTTATTATTTAAATCGAATATTTCAATATTTTCAATAGAAACACCGTGGCTACGTGCAGAAATTCGTGCTCGCATCGCTCCCTGTAGTTCGAGCTCGCTGGTGTTGGAACAACAAAACGCCATTGAATATCATTAAACGAATAACAAATCCATCTCTTCTTACTAATAAAGGAATACAAAAACAAATAAAATACTTGAAACCCTTGAATTGGCAATAATTGTGTGTATAGTTTGCTGGACAGGTTAACTATACGCGATCACGCAAGGATATGCGAAATGATTTTCGGCACACGCAATTAAATGCTTCAAGTTGAAATATATTTTACATATATACCTTTTATAATTTTATTGTTAGTATACAAGTCGGTGAAATAAATATGGTAATAAGCTACCCAAATTCAGCTAGTCCGATAAAATGTTGCTTTTGCTGCTGCCATCTCGTGATGGGTGGCGATTATTCCTTAACTTTAGAAATTTCATTCCCATTGCGTAAATTTTCTCATTGGCATCCTTAAGGGCATTCGTAAGCGAGTTATTTAGCTGAAGCGTCCTTTCCTGCAACGGAATAGATTTGTAGAAAAAGACATAAACTATAAAGAGATATCCAAGGATGCTATCGGAGTGTTCTGTTGAACGCTTGTCTCAGCGAAGTAATGTAGACGAATGTGTTAATAAATTGACATTTCCCGCTAGCGTAACATCAAACTCCATATAAAAAATTATGACATTTCAGCATTTGAGCCATAAAATCTTTTTCTGTCAAAATTCTCACCCGCTAGATTATGAAAACGACCGAAAGAAACGAGCTGTCAATCCAATTCGATTAAAGAATAAACAAACTTTAAAAAACCGTCAAAAGTTGAGATGGAGGTCTTCGATAAAAATTCAGAATTAATCGAATAAAACAAGCGAGTGGCTATTCGCTAGTATTTTTGTACTGACTGACGTTTGCCTGGCTTCCGGACACAGCTACTTAATTGACGAAAAGTTACAGTACAGGATTATGTTCAAAAATTAAATAATAAAGTATAAAATCCTTTTTGCGAGCGAAGCAAGCTACAAATTCTATTTGACGTAATACAAATTTGACATATATGACAGTTACCTTCATGGGGTAAAAGAAAACGTTAACACAGCAGCGATAGAACGCGGCCACTCTTATGTTTTTCTCTCTTTTTCTTTGACAGTTAAAAACTTACCACAACACTTGAACGATCACGCAGGAGATTTTTAATTTCATACAGTTCCTGCAGAAGTAAACCACGCTCTAAGGCTTGATTGTTCCGATCTTGTACCTGCTGTAATCGAAGATCTTCGTTCATTTTCCTCAACTCGAAAACTTGTGTCATCAAAACGTTTTGCTTCTCTATCATCGATTTCATAAAAATTTCCATATTTTCAGCCGAAATATTCGCTGTGGATAGGTTTCGCTTTAGCAGGAGAATCTCAGCTTTACATGCCACCAGTTCAGCGGGGGTAAGTGCTCCAGATGTCACCTCCGTTAAAGGACTTTTGTGTTTTTTTTTTAAATTTATAAAATAGTTGGGTTAATTGGATTTGCAAGTTTACCCTTTATCGTTGGAGTCGCTGTCCTCGTTGGCTTCTGTGACATTCAATGAATCCTCGACACGCAGTCCCGTCTTAGTTGCAAAATATTGACATAAGCATGGCATGCTATCCCTCACAACATGTGTGCCTAGTGCGTCTCTATTTTTGCAATGACTTTTTGTAGAATCTGATATTTGCCTACGTCCTTGCTGGGATTTCCTTGAACTTTTCACTTTTTATTTAGTTTTATTTGTGTTTCTCGGTTTTGTTGATTTAAATCGAAGTGAGGTGTAGAAAGGGAACTCGTTTAGACAACTGATATGTGGCGAGTGGAAGGTTAATGGAAAAAAGGAGCTCACTTGGGCTGACCTGTAGTTTGTGGATGGTTGCTCACCAGAGTGATTTCTAATGTCGGTAGGGAAGACCTGTCTGTGAATTAGGGCTAAATTCTTTAAAACTTTTCTACAAATGAATTAAATAAGTCTTTGCTGATTCACTTAAATGAAACATAGAAGCAGAGAAATCTAAACAGCATGGGCTTAGAAAATTCATAAATCTTCTTCCATAAAGAGTGACCCAAAATAAGTAAGATACAACTATGGTCCAGAAAACATTCAGACTTTAATATGCCTCACCTTAAACAAGTCTCCATTTTTGATCTTTTCCTCTGTATGGCAATGGATTACGTATTGTATATGTTATGCGTTTGAGAGAGGTCTAATGTTAACTGTGCACCGTCGAATAACCACAGCGATAGCCGATTGAGAACAGTCCCAATATGGTGCCGAAGCTTGTCTTTGAACTTCTATGATGACCATCAGGTACGAGACTTTCATGGGTCTGCCTGTAGTCGTGTGCATTCAGAGTATAATTTTGACAGATGATCCACAGGTTTTTTTCCTTAAATTTGAATGCAGGAGTAAAAGACATTTGGCTTTTTTGATTCTTTCATTTATTTTTACATTTCATTTGTGTTGTTTTGTCAAATAAAAGTCTCAGGTAGTTTGTGCGCAGTCAAAGATTTTGAGGGGCAGGTCTATAGCAACAGCTGTCACAACTGCTGGTAGTTTGCTTTGTTTTTTGAAATAACCAGCTCTTTTTTTAAGGTTTGGCAGTGAAACTGCGCAGTTCTTTGCCCAAGTGAAGGTCCTTTAAAGGCTTCGCCAAACAGAACGTGTTTTTAACGCCGCGGTGATATTAATTTATACGCGGCGGTTAGATTATTTTGGCGCAACGTTCTAACCGCCGCGTTAGAGGACGTCAAACACAAAGATCTCAATAATGTTCATTGGTTTTCATTGTCTAAAAAAATGTCAAGCAGCTCGGAGGAAGAATTATTGCTTTTATTTGCCGTGATATATATTTTCCGAAAAAGAAAAAGGATTTGGGTGCATGAAATTTACAAAAAGAGAAATTCTTTTGCTATTGCTTCCCATATCTCAGCCTTTAAAACTGTATTTTTATACGATTCGTCATACATAACGTAATCTTAAGCACATTCAATTAATTTTTTCGTTTTTTAGAATATAAAACCATGAAAAATTATTTCAAACGAGCCGCGTCATAAAATAATACATAATTTTTCACAACCCCGCGTTTCCCCGCCGCGTTCCAACGCTGCGGATAATTCAACGCAGCGGTGAAAACGCGCTCTATGTGACGGGGGATATGAATTGCTCCATATCATAACGCGGCGGTGGAACGCAGCGTTAAAACGCGACGTTAAAAGCGAACTGTTTGACGAGGACTTAATTGTAAATTTGTTTCGCTTTATGTGTTGAGCGAAAGCTGTAAGTGGCCAGAAGACGGAAGAAGAAGCTGTTCTTTAAAAATAACTTTCTTGATTCTTTTTCTGAGGACTTCTCTGTCACTTCAATGAAAGGCTCCAGGTACTCCTCATCGAGGTATTCATCAAAATTGCTCATCTTTACACAATAGATCAACAGAGCGAGTCGCGATCTGTCAAAATTTAGCTTGAAAAAAATGTTCCGTCTCATTAAATGGGTGCGCTAAATTTTGACAGATACATGAAGGACATTCGGAAACAAAAGTTTGATTTTTAGCTCAAGCTAAAGTTTTTCTGTGTGTTTGTGGATTTGAACACATATCACGTTAAAACTGCTAAACAGATTTCTTAAAGCTCTGAGAAGGCTCTAGAAAATGTCGTTAATTGCCACGCTTACTTTTTGGTTGCCAAAGAATATTTTCCGACTCTACTGCCATTAATTGCCACCCTTGGTGGCGCCCATCCGAAATGTCCAATTTTCCATGACTCTGGCGCTTAAATCATAAATAAATTTCCAATGCGGCGTAAGCTGTGTGGGACGTGGCGCTTTCCTGTTGACACCACAAGCGTCTTTGGTGTCCATGTCATCCAATTCAGACCAAAAGAAGTTGGTATACTCGTCGTTCTTAAAGTAATATGGATCGATAAGGCCGCCAGCCCAAAATCCACACCAAACAGTACACGTGTTGTTGAGACTTATGTCAAAACAAACTGAATAAATAACATCCTATTTGACAGATATAGCTTCAACAAAATGTCCGCTATCAACTGTCAAAGGTCGGAATACCCTGTGGTGCACTAGATTGTTTGTTACTTCAAGACTATGAATTTTTCTCAGATAATTCCGACCAAAAAGCTTTTAAAATAAACACGACTATACAAATGGACGCCGTTCTAATCCTGCATTAAAATAAAACCTGAAAAACAAAAAAATACCTTGAATAAATTTATAATGATTATATTTGGTTTTGTTTCGAATTAAAATATTTTTTTTTGTTTATAAATAAATGAGAGCTTAGAATAAAACTTATTTGCTATAACATTAGTCTTATTTCTATAAGGTATTGCTTGCATATGTTTGTAATAATTTTAATAATATCTATTTGTTTTTATTTTTAGTGATTCAATAAATTAAAGGCTTTCCGTTTTTTTTTATTTTTCATTTGTACAGTACAATATTCAAAAGATTTAATTTACACAATCAAATTTTAATAAACTACATACAATACAGTATTTGACGTAAATTTACAAAAAATAAAAATAAATCAACAAATTATGATACTAATAGTAAGCTTGTTTTAGTGCAGCACTAGTTATCAGGAATGCTGATCCTATCAATAAGAATGTTACTATTTTAAGAGCACTTGGCCTTCCGGAAGAATCTGAAAGAAAGTGAATTTGTTTAATTGATGTAATGTTTGTAACTATATATACACATAATTGATATTTAGGCGTAAATATAATCTTTAGGAGTAGGACCCAAGGCCTAGCTTCTCGCAACCATTCGTTTTGCGTGTTTTTTTTTTTGATAGTTCGTAGATCTGGTAACACAAATAAGAGTGGTTTCTTAAACTGATAGGGGGCAGGTCGGATGACTTAGAAATAAAGGACTATTCACATGAGAGCGAATGGGCGAATTGCGAAAAAATCAATTTAACAATATTTGTAAACTTAAATTGTTATTCGTTCTATTAGTAAAGTTTTATATTTAATTAATCTAAAATCTAATCTAAGAAAACCATGAGTCTCGATTGATGAAATTTTCAATTTCAGCAAATTTAGCCGCAAATTGAAAAATTCTTGCCGTTAAAGGCACCAAGTGACAAAGAACAGAAACAGGAACAGAAACAGAATCCCATACATTTGCAACAGAAACCGAATTGGGAACAGAAAATTTATTTTTCAGCAACAGAATTTAGCGACAGAAAAATGGCTGTTTGAGGACAGAACGCAAACAAGTCTTTATAGATTGTTTCTGTTGCTGCCAGCACATAGAATACCCCCTATATACGCACTGACACATAAAAACAGCAAAGGACACAATGCATATTACTGCATTATTCGCAGGTATTGTGGATTCCAAATTCGCTTAAGGACTGCACGTTTTTGAAATTAAGTGCTTGGCACATGAAAAGTGTCATCAGTTTAGAGTCTCTTCTCCAACAAAAGACGAGTCTCGAAGCTTAGGCCTCTGAAAACCTTCTAATTATGTTTTTGGCAAATTCGTTTGCCTGAACTGTCATTTGGAACCCGAAAAGCTTTCAAAGTATTAGGTATTGCAATCCTTTGAAGTGGTTTACGTTTGAGCTGGTTCTTTCGGGAGTATCTAGTTTTATCAAGAGTTTGCAGTTCTATCTCCCTACCTCTAGAAGATAACCATCGATTTTGGGCTGCAATATAGAGAACGCTTGAAGAAGTTCTTTGCATTTTACAACTCTCTGCGGAGACATGTCACAATATTACAAAAAAAACACCTCAATAAGTTCTGGCATTATTCGGTACAGACAAGCTGTCAAATTTAAGGACAAAAATAGCGAATCATGCCTTGCTCTTTCAGTGTTATTCTTCATGAACATAATAGTTGGTGACAAGGTTCTCAAGAGTAATACCAACCAGTTTTTTAACCAGTCCTAACTGACTTAGGACTATACTTACTTTTTTTAGGTACCACACGTATGCATGACTTGTGTTCTGCTCCCGCTTGATATCCGAACTTGCACTGACATACCGAATTTCTGCATTCGACATTTTCGGGATCTTTCTCTAGGTAACATTCACCAGCTTTTCTGCATGCTTCACCGAGTCCTGAAAGTCAGCAAAGTTTTATAACATTCCCAAAAAACAATAAAATATTTAGACATACCTTTCTGATCGACACACTTCCCATTGACAAAGTGTTTGTTGTCAACACAAACGCATTTCTTGTCAACACAGTTTGCCAGAAGTGGCTTACATTGTTCTGTGTCAACACATTCATCCTCTGGTTCAATAGCTGTAGTAAAAAGGAAAAAAAGTTGCCATCAAACATGTGTCTTTCATTGATTAAGTGGTCCCAAATGGCTTTGAGTGTGCACCTAAAGGCAGTTAGCCATAGACCACTCAAAGTTTGAGTCGGATTGATAGATCATAAAGTTTTAGGTCTGTTCCTTTACTTTTGTAGTAAAAATGGATAAGACTGTCAAAATGACAGTGGAGGGGATGAATTCTCTCTCAGAGAGGGAAACTTACGCAAAAGTTAAGGAATGCTTTTGTAGTAACCAGCGAAAAATGACAGATGCGAGTATTCCATCCAAATGCTAAATAAAACAAGGAATTCAAATCAGCTGTCATTTTTCAGGCGACTGACAGTTATTTCAATTCTTACGCAATGAAATTTGTTGAGTAAAAACTAGTAAGAGGGGAAATATTTTGTTCTCTCAAAGCCGCTCTCCCTTACGAAACAATTGAGTAAAATGCGTAAGAATTCGTAAAAATTCGTAAGATTTAAAAGTAAAGGAACAGTTTGTTTTTTTTTGTTGTTCACAACTTAAGCGATGAAAATGAGTGTCAAAAAGTCATACTTTCTATTTTTGACAGGTCATCAGCAAAGTTTATATGGATTTCAATGTAACCTGAGATCGACTGTCTTACCTTCCTTTAAGCATTCATCCTTAAATTGGACATAGCCCTTGCGACATTGACACGCCTTAGAGTTTTCATTTTTACTTTCCGGCGACACGCAGGCAGAGTTCTCTGGAAAGCATTCTGCGTCCTCAGCACATACGGCTCCAATTCCTAAAAAGAGAGACAAATTATGACGCCTTCACTTGACAAGTCTTCACTATAACAAACCTTTGGCGCAGGCGCCTCCGGTCTCGACGAAGCTTTCCTTGCACTTGCAGTAGTTTTCTGGCGAGCAGACAGAGTTTTCGACCGGACAGCCATCGCTCGTTTCGCATTGTGCCCCCAGACCTTGTTTGTACACACACAGCTGATTGGCCGCATCGTATTCGGCGAAATCCTCACACGTGCATCGCCTGGGAATGGACGCATGACAGAAGACGGCTCCAAATGGACTGCACTGACTATTTGACGTGCATGAAAGGTGATATTGGATGGCTGTCAAAAGAACGTAAGCAAGTTAAGACTGACGGCTGCATTATAACAGTTTCACTCACGTTTTCTGCACGATCGAAGATTCCGTTCATAGAAGTAGTTCTTTTGGCAAAGGCATTTTTTAGTTTCATCATCAAATTCGAATTCACATTCATCGGCACTCTCAGCTATCTCACCCAGTTCTAGAACAATAACGAGAGAGAGAGAGTCAGTATACCTCGCTTTGGGTTAACCTATACTGTACTCCTACCTGCGTAACACTTTTCGTTCTTGGCATAGTATCCTTGTTTGCAATAACACACGTTATCCACGCAAGTTGAATGGGGAAGGCCTTGACATGACTTGCCGTTGTCAGTGCAACTGCTGCCAACTGCAAATAAATACGACTTATAACATCTACCAAGTTGTTCGAATGTCAAACCGGCTTACATCTCTTGTCCTCGACATCATCGTCAACGTTCGATAGGGTAGATAGAGTCTTATCCTCTTCATCGCGGGTGATCTTTCCAGTTCCGTTCGATGATGTTGGCTTGTCGACGGAGAACTCCTTCTTTAGATTGCTCAATGGTTTCAATTCGAAAGCTTCTAAACTAGTTTGGACGGCGATCTCCCTCTGGCTGCGTCTAGCATCGCCGTTTGTATTGGTCGACGCACAAACCAGACTCACACACTTGACATCGCTGCCAAGCTCATTACAGTCGGTATCCACAACGCAAGCATCATTAATCGCTGGAAAGAAATCGAATTATGTCTGTTTTGAGAGAGAAATTCATCAATAAAAGGAGAAGACTTACCCATTGATTTGCGGCGGCATATATTTCCATATCTATTGTAAAATCCATCGGCACATTCACAAATTTTATTTTTACAAGCCACTGATTGACGGTCATATCCGAAAAAGCAATCCAAGTCCTGCAATTCGAAAAAATAGTTATAATTAGTTATTTAAAGTAAGAGGTAAGGGTTAGAGTCCTATTTTGAAGTTCCCATTTTAAATTGTAAAATTAATGCACGTAAAATGCGGTTTACGGAAATAGGTTGAAGGAAGTCATGTGGGCGCGTTCAATTTTGTAGTTTAGAAATAGAGCAATCTGTTTAAATTAATAATTAAGAAATAACTCAACTATGCCTTCAACTATGCCTTACAATCGAGCAACACCCTTCAAAGCTTGTCGGTAAGTTAACTTAACTTGCTCTTTGATCGCTCGTCTCTTTTCCTGTTTTCGCGAATTTCCGGCCTCTTCAATTCGACGCCAACCAACCTACACCATAAAAATTTAAAACTAAAAAATCCAAAACGCAATCATTTGGTACTTTGTATTTGCATTAATTACACCATCACCTATCATCTATCAGCTTCATCATCATCATTTATACACAATCAATTTCTATTCTTTATATTGCATTTACAACATCACGCACGCCCCATTTTGCATGAGATGGGACAGAGAGATCCGTTTGTCAGCAGTCAATGCTAATGAAGGCGTAAAGGGCCCAACCCATAGAATCCGGAACGACGGAATCAACGGAACGCGCAGTCCAATAAAATCCGTCGCACATGTTAACTACCGATGACTTCACTTCATACATTGTCTCAGAGATGCTCCTCAAACATGTTTCTCGAAGAAATTTGGGTACGAATTGCATTGAAAACACAATATACTCACATGAGTTCTTTAAAATAGTTGTTTGCCCGCCACAAAATAATTTTATTTTGAATTTTTCCAAACGACCATGACAGTTTCTCTCACTCTCAATAATACCAGCAATGAAAGAGCTTCTTCTCCCGCTGTGCCAACTGTCAACGCATGCGACACACAAAAAAATAGAAAGTAAACCTACTTTATCCGTCGCATCCGGTACGTGCGATGCCTATGGGTCACTTTGCATAAGCTGCTGTGGATTCTATCAACCTGTCAGTCGAATACGCTGCTGCCACGGACGCGACAGATTCTATGGGTTGGGCCCTTAAGAATGAGATCACAAATCAGACGCGTAAAGTGTCATGGATCTTCTACCCATTATAAAAGGTATTTAGAATCGAAATAAATAAAAGTTCCGGCGCCCAGCATTTCTGCAATCACATGAAAATGATTTGATTATTGATTAAAAATATGTCAAATGTAAATTTAACCAACAATTCCTTATTCAATTATAGTAAAAAATATCAACATAGAGAGCTTTCTGTTGAGACTTATTCAACCAGCGCTTTGGAAATTCTCTGTCATGACAACTCATCATTTCGTTGTATTTATTTATGTGTGCCAATACTGACAACTTTTGAATTCCAACGCGAGTATCTGTCACTATTCACATTTTGTACTTTAATTGTTCATTCGTTTTTCAATCAATGCCCTTTATTCTTTAATTATCTTAAAATAAAGTTTAACACTTTTTCCATAATTCCTACCACTTAGGGGCCGTTTATAGCGATACGTAAAACGCAACCGACAAAATTTTCTTTTGCTTTTTTGGACCACTTAACGTTAATGCTTAAATTCAATCTTGGCCTTTAAATGTTGCTTATGAATTATAAAGTTAGTTTATCAAAAAAAATTAGCAAATTATCTTGAAATTTTCGAAAAAAAAAGCATTTATTAATTTTTCTGTACGTACATTTTTTTTCGTTCAGAAAAATAAATGAATTCTTTTCTAGAAAAATTGAAGATATTTTACTAACTTTTTCTGATAAACTAATTTTAGAATTCCTAAGCAACATTTTAAGACCAAGATTAAGTTCAACAATTAAGTTTAAGTGGTTAAAAAAAGCAAAAGAAAATTTTTACGGTTTGGTTTTTCGTGTCGCTATAACTGCACGCTTAAACAAGATGGCCAACCAAAATATCTGTCACTTTTTTACGTTGGAGGAAGTGCTGCCCCTTTCAGTTGGATGACTGTTTAGTATTGGTTATTGTTTTAATTTTCCGTGTGTGACGTTGAATTGCAGCACCGAAAATGAATATTATGTAGGTATAAACAATCGGCTGAGGTTGTCAATGCAGTCCATTATTTAAGAAAAACATATCAAATGACAAATCAAGATAAAAAAAATGAATAAGTTGTTAAAGTGGTTAATGAGGACGTTCGGATACCTAGTTTAGTAAATCTGACAGCTGACGTACTAGATGTGTTTGAGTTTTTATTGGCCGAAATTGGTCAGGTAATTAGTTTTTGCAGTTGACGTTTATGAAGGGATAGCCGACAAATCTAGTCAAGAAGTGTCAAAATTCAAAAATACACAACAAGTTTACAACAATAACTCAACTTACTTGGTTAACGCGTTCGTATACCCAGACCAGACGAATCTACTTGACGTTTTACACAAATTAGGTATCCGAACGTCCCCAATATTAAATTTATTGGAAATGTCAGTCACGCGAAGGAATGAAATACGAATTTTAGCGAATCGTAAAATGACAAGAAAATTTGCTGGGTTTTTATTTTTCTGTTGAATTTTTAGTACTTTAACGAACTCTGGTGAATATAAATTTTCAGCGTACTACTTTTACATTTTTTTTATTTTTTGTTATAAATAATCGTATGGACAAGACCAACAAGCGCAGTTTGTTTACTTGTCAGATATCATATCTTGCATGTTATTTGGCATCGGGCTCATATAGAAAACGTTAAGAAGGAAGAAGGTAGGTTGAAGAAAAGCTTCAAAAACAAATTTAACTCTCTGTCTTTTTTCAAATAAAATGTATCACGTTTGCATTAAGTTCATGTGGTCTCAACTGATGGAAAGTGGTTGGTTTCCATTAAATGAAATGTTTTAAGGGCACCAGAAGGATAATTTATTGCTCGAGGGAACAGTATTCCTTCTTAAGTCCAACCCATCTTCTACATAGTATAAATTTATTTTTCTACTCACCGTCTCACAGGTATGTCCGAGACCATTTAAAAGCCTACAACGTCCCCGAACAAAGGTATAACCATCATTGCATTCGCAGACCCCCGTGTTACAATTAGCTCCTGATGGCATAAGATTGCACTGGCCAGCCTCTTCGCATTGGTCACCATACATTGACGTCTTCAGACATCTTGCATAGTCCAACGAGAAGACATGATCGAATGAGCACTCGCATTTTGAAGCCGCTGAACATGTTGACTCCGGTGTAGTGCAGTCATCGCTCGAGTCGCATGGCCAGACGAGACTCTGTGATGCTGTAACAAAAAAAAAACATAATAAATAAACAAAATACGTAAAAAGGATGTAGGTGCATGTACACATTAATAAAACAGCAAAAGCAATAAACAACAAAAGAAATGCGCATATTTTGACCCAAATATACTGTGTATCTGTTCTATACAAGTGACAGGAGAAGGACCTTCGAGACATGAAACCTGTTGCTATTTTTAACAACGTCGTTCCATTATCCACGCTTTTGGCCTTTCACGGACAACGTGTAATTCCATTCGATGGCGTTCGATTCTAGCCACTAACATGCAAGACAATTATCCTTTTCCATGCAGCAATGGCCCACCACTGACAGCGTATCTAATAAGCAAATCGTCACGCTTAGTATTTTCATTGAAATAAACCTTTTAATTATCAGGAAATAGTCGTTTCGGGTGGTACAACATCAGGCGGTGGTGGTGGGTGTTGGATTGCATGAGAAACAGTAAAACCGACAACCATCGACTGCCAGCCGATTCAATGCCAATTATACCAATTGAGTATGAATGGGTGCAATTAAAAGCTGAGCCATAACTTAGCACTTCCCCTACAATGGCGGCCGTGACAGGAGAGCCCGTGAGGTGGCTCTCAATTGGTTCAATTTGAAAATAGTTTGAAAATGCTGCTTTAAATCGTGTCACCTGGTGACTTACAATGTGTTGTTTCGAGTATGTAGTTGTAGGTGTATTTTTTTTGTGTGTCAGATTGATGTTAAAAATAATTCAATCAATACAACGCGTTTAGCTTCCGTAGACCTAATTACAAGTTTTACAAGCTGCGCGTACACGTAAATTCATACGTGATTTATATTTGTTGAGCACATTAGTGAAAAACTGAGTCAGGCAATTGAAGGACTCTGGAAAGTCATTGATTTTTGATTGATGGACTAATTGGTTGCAAAATTTCTAACCTTGGGTCGATGAAGTCTGGAAATATGTGTCTCCACCTATTTTTGGGACACAGTTTTATCAAAGAGCTCGTTGAAATAACAGGGAATGACCGAACCTGAAAGTGTGCAAAATTCACTTCTCTGAAAAGTTTGGGCTGCTCTTCATTCTATTCATTTCTGACAGCTCCCGCAGCCGCTTTTAAGGTGACACTTTCCTTACATTTTTTTCAAAATATTTCTTGTAGCACTTGTCGATCAGCCAATTCAACTTCTATTCAATTTCTGGTCTTTTGTAAAAGTGGGCAAACATTTTTTAGTCAAAAATATGGCTTCGTTTTATTTTATAGCGATCCAAGTAGTAAATGCCGTCGGATGAATGACAAATACCCTATCAATATGGGCACTTTCAAAAACTTATATTAAGTCGACTAGATTGGTCTTAAATAGATGTAACCTGAACGCAAAAACTAGATTGGTCGGGAACGTCACTTTTCATATATCAGCCTCATATTCGAACTGTCAACTTAGTGTTCAGTCACGAATTTCTTGACTCCATTCGTCGGCTAGCCCTCCATAAACGTTAACTGATACAGCTACCCGTTTGTGACCAATCTATGCCAATGAAAACTGAGACACATCAAGTCAGTCAGCTGTCAGACTTACTAAACTAGATACTTGAACGTGCCCAATAGCACCCATGCAAACTATGATTAAAATACTTAAAACTTAGTAATCCGGTTCGCCACTATTCGAACGAATAAAAATTAATCTGAACAACGATAACGTTTCGTTTTCTTGTTTTTCGCGAACACCTGTTTCGATAAGATTGTTTATTTTAACGATTTCATTGACGGATTATGTGGCTATTAGCAAAAAAGTAACAAAGTATTCATTTTCAAGTGGCTCTTTGACGTCTGGTCAAGGGAAAAATACTTTCGCTTAGTAACAGGTATCTTCAGATTACGATGAATACAAATTTGGTAGACGATGTCACACGAAAGCTGTCACTGGGGCCTATAATGCGCTACTACTTAACATTAAATAAATATACATGCTTTTATTTAATTATCAAGGCGAGTGGTCGATTCAATTAACCATCTCGAATTACATTCGCATAGCTGTCACATTATTCATGTATGGAAGCCCATCCGAAATTTTCCAATCAACCACAAAGAGAAAAAACCAGCTGTCAATGTAATTCGATTGTCAGTTGGTTAATTGACTTTTAAAAACCAAATACAAATGGCGTTCGATAAAATTCGGAATAAGATAAATCTAGGTTAACAATTATTTATAACTTTGGAAATTTTTGAAGCTTAGGTGGGGATGTTCAAATATCTAGTTAAGTCAGTCTGACAGCTAACTGACTTGATGTGTCTCAGTCTTGATTGGTCTAGATGGGTTACGTGGACAGCTTTTTCAGTTGGCGTTTAAAGAGAGGGGTAAGCGATAGATCTTGTCAACAAATTCATGACCGAGTCCTAAGTTGACAGTTTGCATATGTGGCTGACGTTGAAAGAGCCGACATTATACCTACTGACCAATCTAGTTTTCGCGTTCAGTGTACATTTAGTCCAGACAAATCCAGTCGAATTAAAATAACTAAATGTGACAAATGTGCGCATTGAGACAAAAGGTAGAACCGAAAAGAATGATTTGTTAATGCAATTGGATTAAAAACGTCAAAGAAATTGGAAAATTAAGCTAATTGCGGCAATGGGCAATATTTTTGTACTAAAAGCTACAACCGTCTGGTTTAACACTTTGAACATCAACTGTGTGCCTAGTATGCCAGTTGACAAATGAATGCCGAAAATTGGAATTGGATTGCATTCTGAATGGCATTAAGAAATTGTTAATTGAAATTTCTGGAATGGGGACGTTAAGGAAAAGTCAGTAGATCAGTAATGCATTAATGACTTAATGGGAATTCAAAGAATAGAGCTTACAACTCAATTATCTTCTGATATTCGAATAGAAAGCTATTTTAGTTTATTCAGTTGATTATTTTTAATCGCGTTGCATTTATTATTGAACATCCGATTGAGCTGTTTAAAAATTCGCAATGCAGCCACGTGTTTTAATAATAAATGCAACAAAAATGTGTTTAATGGAAAATTACTTTTCATGCCCCATTTGAGCGTAGTGGACGCATGATTCAACATTTTTTTTAAAGGAAACTGCTAAGTAAATAATTTTCGAACTTTTATTCACCCTTATTGCGAAGATTAACTATTAATCATTATAAATAAATAAATAAAATAAATATTTTGGTGCGACAGGTCTATGGGACCTAAGGCCTAGCTTCTCACAACCATTCGTTTTGTGTGGGTTTTCAATTTTTGGGACGAATGGAAGGGATCTACAATTTTACGCCGAGTCCAAGCGGCTAATGAGAAGTTCTTTCATGACAGTTTTACTCTCGGATGTTTGTCAGACGTTCGCGAGAGGTGGCGCAGTGGAAAAAAACCTTAAGATGTAATTTGGCCATTTCAGGATTCGAACCTGGGACCCCTCGCTTAGTAGCCCAACACACTACCACTAAGCCACTGCGCCGACTAACTATTAATTAATAATTGAAATTTATCAATCTATTTTATTAAATGGTAGTGTGATTGTCAATTTTTAATATTGTTGATCCATTGTAGTTTTTAGTTTAATAATCTATTGTGAATGAAGAAAATGCCATTTCAACAAAAGCAGGATCATCCAACTCTTCAACTTTATAATTTGGTTTTTAATTTTTTTGATTTTATAGATTTCTGACGTTTTCCTTTGTATGTTTCTCAAAAAAAAAACCTGTCAGACGTACATTCCCATTCATAATAATAGAAATATTATTATTTTTTATTATTTTATTTTTTTATTATTTTTAATTTTGTTCTTGGTTGTTTACAAAACCTTAAATTATGTTAGATTATGCTGCTGCTACTTTACCACGCTTACATTTATTTATGTTTATGACTATGACATAGAGCGCACATTCTAATAAAATTAATTAAAGTCTGCACTATGGACACTTTAAATTTGGAGAAGACAGAAAATTAATTAACAAAAGTATTCCCTTTTATTTCAAATAAAATGAAGGTTTGGAAATAATTTCGCTTAAATATTTGATCCCCGTTGTTCTTTCTTAAAAATTAAGTTTAGGGTTAGGATTTTGTGAATGTTCAATCGCGTAAGTACCGGGAAATACCAATTATGATAAAGAACGCCAGTTAAGAGACCAACATTGCATACGAATAAATCTTAAGAAATCCATTTAACAATATTTTCACTCCGTTAAAAAAAAATAAAATTAAAAAAAAATTAAGGAAAAAAATACCTTTAATCACACAAACAAAAACCAACACAAAAACTGAGTACCGCTGCATGGTAGTATATTGTTAGTCGTCTGAAATCCAATGTTTGACTAATCAACTGGCAATTATTAAGTAGAGTACTTGTTGTGGGATTTAACAATTGTTTCAATTAAATCGACTGTATTATCTAATCAGTTGATACTGATGGAATTTTATGTGTATTATCCACAGCCAAAGTATGTGAATGTGCAGTTCTTTATCAATAAAAGAAAAAAAATCTGTTTTAGCCACCTGCATGGCCACCTGTTTAAGTGGTTTTCCTGATAGTCCCCAAGTACTAAGATTACAATAATTTGTATTATGACTATTGTTGGTTATTTACAATGCAATGGTTAGTATTAAACTGGATACTTTTTTTTAACTAAGATCAGTCTTAGCCATAAAACATTATTGGGAAATATATCTAGGATCCTATGGCTAAATTTATACTGCCATTGGTTTAATAATTATTAAGAAGCTTTCTTTTTTTGGCAGAAAAAATTTGACCCCCTTGATCTAGAAATTCAATTAAAAATATTCATGTCAAATCTTATGAACAGAGAGAGCAGTTGAAATGTCAAATTTTGCTTGTAAATAGCGCCAGTCAGTGTGTTTGCAAAAGATAAGTTTAACGTCGAAAATAACTCCCAAATTTTTTTTGGAGGAAATAATGGACAAAGGGTTATTATTGATTACGTATACCTAAAGGGAATTGGGGAGAGGTTACGATAAAAAGAAAAGCTTTGACATTTAGAGACGTTAAGATGAAGGTCAGTATGATACAATATGGAAAGCCGTTCAAAATCCGCTTGTTAAAGAATATAGTTGTAGACTGAACGTATAGGTCGAAAGACCTTCAAATCGTCGGCAGATACAAGACACTGCGAAGTCAAAAATAAGTCAGGAATGTCATTAAAAAATAGAAGGAAGAGCAGAGGGCCCAGATGACTGCCTTGAGTTACTCCAGTGGTGGCGAGAGCTTTTCATTAATGCAAACATATTCGACATTCAAAAAAATTCCAAACTGGAGAGACAAATTAAAAACGAAGCACAGAGGTACAGAAAACGCGAAGGAGCACTTTTGAAGTCAAATTGGTGAGATGCCATGCATATCAGGATTTTTATCAAGTTTAAAGAAAGAAAAAGCAACTTGAACTTCAGGGACTGCACGCTATAAATTGTAATATTTTTTAGAAATTAAAGAACATTGAGTTATTACTAGAGACTGTAGGTATGGTAGTACCACTGTAAGTGAAAAGCGAATTTATTACAAATGGTTAGGAATCCCATTAGATTGTTTATGCTATTAATAAAGCTCCAACAGCGTTTACTATTTGCTTTTTAGATTATAAACTACAAAAAAAAAGAACGTACTCTCTGTAAAGAAACAGAAGTTCCGGGTCGTTATTTCCATTACGGAACCTTTAGTCACGAAATTCTTGACTAAATTCGTCGGCTATCCCTCCATAGACGTCAACTGAAAAAAAAAACTGCTGATGTGATCTATCTAGACTAATCAAACTGGCAACAAGTCAGCTGGCTGTCAGTCATACTTAACTAAATACTTCAAAGTCCCCATTCACTCTTACTTAAATGAAATGAGTAAATGCATCGGAAAATAAAATTCACGACTGGATCGCTGGATACCTTTCCATCAATGGGAGTTTCTTCCTATTATTTAACTCTTTCTCACAACCATTCGTTTTGTGTGAATTTTAAATTTTTGGGACGAATAGAAGGGATCTACAATTTTACGCCGAGTCCAAACAGCTAATTGAGAAGCTCTTTCATGACAGTTTTACTCTCGGATTGTTTGTCAGACGTTCGCGAGAGGTTGCGCAGTGAAAAAAACCTTAAGATGGAATTTAATTCTTTCGGGAATCGAACCGGGGATCCCTCACTTACATAGTAGTCCAACACACTAACCACCGTTTTATTCACACGCAGTTAAACAAAACTTGGAAATATTCTTAGTCCATAATTAGGAACCAGTTTTAATGAACTACAAGTTGGGTCGCTCAGCTTTGGAAGTTGAAATAATTCAACATTTTAATTCGGCCAACAACCGATTAAAATTTGGGACAGCAAACTTGGAATTTTACGTCAAATTTTTATTTGTTTCTGATTATTTAATGTAGTTATTGAATACACAAGAATGACATATTAAACACTCTCCGACGAACGACATAATTGAAACAGATGGAAGCCATTTGTGATATAATTGGTCGTTTCTATTTATAGCATGTAATACGTACAAAAAAAAAAGTTGCGTATACGCCATAGTGAGCCTATACTAAATTTTGATTTAATGGACGCTGTGTTTAAGCTGACAATTTTAAAGAAAATATACTGACATTTTAATGGATCCTACATTGTTTGTTATTTTGTGAGTTCCGCACAATACTTTCATGTATAACATTAAAAAAAGCTTAACAACTTTTAGGCATCAGAGGTCCCCGTAAGTCGCAATCAATCTTGATGGGACAGATAGAATTCCCCATCTTCACTATGCTGAGATGAACGAGCTTGACTTGCTCTGCATTACTCTTCGCTAAGGATCCCGTCAAATTTATTAGGAATTCTTCACTATTCTAAACTTTATTTTGATTTGGTGGACAGCAGTTTTGCTGCCTGACACAGCGGGATGTTGGTCTTCGCCGTCAGAATCGACTTTGATTTTACTACAAGGCGTAGACAAACCATACTAAGACCCCCAACTCGCAATCCTCTTGCCGCTGGCCCCATCAATTTATTTTCCAAAAATCTGGCAGATGGGCTCCCTATCGGTGTAATGTCAATCAGAATTCATGTGACATGCAAAAACATAAAAAATTCTACCAATCGTTGTGAAATGTGATAGAGTTCGGGAATACTATCTACCTTTTAACAACAATTAATGCTATTGCTTAGTAATTTTATATTGTTAAAAGACGATTTATTTCATTTATAAAACTATCTACATGAGATGTTTTACGTAATTGAAACAAATTAGGACACAAATGCTTACTTATTTACCCCTTTTCGATATCAATAACTTCGACTGTATGTTTGCATTTGTCTTAAAAAAACTGATGAAAGTTGGTTCGAAATGTTACTATTTTCTAACAACAATAATGCATTGTTTATTTTTTGTAAACATTTTAAGCAAATGTACACTTATTCCTAAAACTATCCACATTTAACGAATAATCTCAAACTCAACGGATAAAATTCTATAAACTCAGTGACGTTGCAAGATTAGGTGCGAGTGTGTTGGTGAGCCGGAATTTTTGAAGTTACGTGAGTTTTGCTAATACAAATTTCTATGTAACAATGCTAACGCACCTAATCTTGTCGACTCCGTAAAATAAAGCATGTTGGCAAGTAAGTTGGGGCTTGGGGCGGGGGTCGCAATATTATCTCTACAGATTGCTTTGTTTCTATATAGGTTTCCGTACGCGATTTGTTGTCGCTTTCGCAAACTCTCTTGGCCTTGTAGTAAAACCCTGGTTTATAGCTCTTAAAACAATGTCTCTCAAGATTTGCGACCGCGTGATTTCTTCCTCCCAAAAGAAGAATCTCTTCCCGTCTTTTTCAGTGACAGAACTCGCGAGCAGCGCCACTTGTTTTACGACGTTGTTACTTTGTTTTATCAAAACATTAATTTTGTAGTGGAGGTCGTATAGAACCCGAAAAATTAGTCATGATATGCCTTGCTGGCAGCTTCTCACTTCTTGTAGGCGTGCGTTTCTCACTCATATTGCCGTTATTCAGAAATTTAGCAATGCCAGTCTTTGCTTTGGGTTATTTTGGAAAAGCACTTCTCCTCTCCACTGCAGTTCTTGTTTGCAAAGATTTCTTCAAATATCAAGTTTAAGTAAAAAAGAACAAATGAACATGCTTCAAATCGATGTCTACCGACCCGCAGCCCCATATAAAGTAGAACACTCAATTAACGGAGCATAAATATTTAAGCCATCGACGCAGTGTTCTTAATAATTCAGCCCAGAATTACTGCACAGAATTAGCACTACCTCACCTAACCAAGAAACAGTAATAACACTTTCAGGTGTTTCCTACTCGCACAGCATACACCGCTCTCTCCACGCAACGCAGGTGTCCATCATATGAAGTATTTCAAAATGAATATCAAAAACCAACTTCGAAGGAATATCCCATCCTGCGTACGACTCGGCCACTGCATGAATTATGTAAACAACATTAAAATTCGTGTTCTTACACAACTACATATGAATCGAATGTCCTTGGACTCGTGGCCCATTACTATTATCACAGATACATACCACAAAAAGCCGAATAAAACTATGAAAAATGACGCCGCGACAAGTTCACTCACTCGTTTCTACACACTCTCAATTACCATATGCGCGCCGCTGGTATATATATCAGGTAAATAAATGATTACCTCAATAATAGTCTAATCAATATTTCTATTTTTTTTTGTTGTAACCAAAACCAACCAACTATACAATATATTCAACTGAATGGAGTTGCCTTTCTTGTTCTCTTTGGTAGTCAAAAGAAATTGTTTTCGCTGTGTCTCCCCCAATTTCCTGTATAGTAGTAGCTCCCTTCGTTTTAACCTGTGGATCGCTGTTAGCCTTACTCCGTCAGCTGTCACACAAACAATATAATTGGACGAAAAAAAAAAATATAACTTTTAATAATTCATATGGATAAAAAGTGGAACTTTGTCACAGCACCGCACGGGCCGTGTGCATAATTTAAAGAAACCCATTTGGGAGCACAAAGAAAATTAATGGAAACCCATCAATATTGTCTGTTTTACCTTCGGGAATTCTGACCGAATGCGACTTCCAGGCACGATATCGACGATTATCCTTAATGAGTCGTTCAATTTTCTTCTCTTTTCGCTTTTGCGACAACAATAATTAATTTCGCTCACTTTGACAATTGAATTGTGTAACTATAACTATTACTACCACATCACCTTGTTGCTTTTGGTATTCACACACGATTTGCTTGGGATTACTTGTCAAATTCACACGGCACACGCACACACACACACGGGCGCAACAATAAAATTGCTGTTCAAATGCAATTTGAATTTTAAATGCGGAATTAATGTGCCCACAGTCAATTGTGAACTGACAGGCCCAACAACTGAAGCCGCACTTGCAAGGAGTTTACAAAACGGATAAATGAGGAGAGATACTCCCCCTCAAAGCATGGACGTCGCGTCGTCCAAAGGTGAAAGTAACGACGACAGAAATGAGAAAATAAGCGAAAACAACAAACTGTTTACAATAGTGGACGACGACGCACCATGGAATTGAATCCTTTCCGGATAGGATATTCAAACCGACTACTAACGACTATTTTTCTACATTTTTGTTTCCATCGGTTTATTTGACGGTGAACAGTGCGACCATCTATAGACCGCGACACAACACAACAAGAAGAGGACGACGGTTGCACGAATGGAATAATGAAAAAAAAAAACAAAAACACATACAGTATTTAAATAAAATGGTATATAGTGGCACGAACGCCGAAAATGGGTCAGGTGAAAATTGTAGTCATTCGTCCTCGACGTTGTTGTATGGCCCGTTTAATATTCCTTTGACCGTCGTCGTCGCGTTGCTTGATTTGCTCTTTGGCTGGAGTCGCATATATATACCTCTGTGCTCACTCGCACACAAGTGCATCGCGTAGGCAGCACTACTTGCGCGCGGTTGTCTATCTCTATTCGTTTTGGATCCGCACGCCCGCCCGCGCCGCCCAAACTGATAGCATAGTAACGTGTGTCGTGTGCGCTGATGCTAGGGATAAGCGTGTCTAAGGATATCAGGTTGGAAAAATCGCGTTCTACACAACACATAATATATGCTTATTACTATGGTGGTATGGCTATAGTTTTCTGCAGCGGGGGGAAATTAAAAAATCCTCCATCTGGATGCCTATACCGAAAAGGAACCAGCGCATCGCATTGATTGTGTATCCAGTATATTTTCGATTTTTTGCATGCTATCTATACAGTTGTGCATTTATGCTTGCATTGTAGTTTTCCGATTTTGGGTACATGTTTTTATGTCTACAGAACTACATACAAGGTAGGTCGTTAGGTAAATGGCTGACCTCTGGCCTATAATT
The DNA here is from genome assembly GCA_936431705.1 of Cheilosia pagana. NCBI lineage: Eukaryota > Metazoa > Arthropoda > Insecta > Diptera > Syrphidae > Cheilosia > Cheilosia pagana. The sequence goes on along the minus strand of OW386166.1, from coordinate 86,876,110 downwards.
TCCTCACACGGTCGTCTATCCCGGAGCCACTTACGGCTACTTCCCATCATGTATTTTATATATTATTTTTCAGTTAAATACGAATGGAGTTGCCAAAAAATATTACAAAAGAGCTGTAGAAAACTGGAGGTCAACGTTTTCTTAAGGAACCTTATCAATTATTACTCAAAAGGAGTAGATTGCTAACGTAAGGGGGAAAGTGCAAATTTTAAATGAGTTACTAATCGCATTTAAATACTTGGATAGCTGGACTCATTAAAAACCGCTTGTTGAGGGTGATAGCTTTTACCGAAAATATGGAAACGAATTACCAATTACAAGCGTGGCAGCGTTAACAACTCACTAACGTTTGATTATAGTTCTCGTGGTAGTTTGCCATAACGCAGTGATAAATGAACTCTATTGAACTAAATGAACTATCTATAAGCGAACTTGTTAAAAATATAGGTGGCAAGTCAGGTAAATATAAGGACGATCGTAGTTTAAAAAATATAAATAAATAAAAAAAAGAGAGCGTGCTTGTGACCACACGCCAAATGTGAAACTTCTATCGCTAAATGTGGATGTTAAACTGAACTGTGCTGTATGTAGTTGAATTTCATTAAGAAATTTAATTTAAAAACCAAATTTTAATAATATCATAATCTTAATACAGCACAGTAGATAATTATGTTCATTAATTTAAAAAGTTTTCATAACGCAATACAATCCAAAGTTTTCTATTTCCATTTCGAGTTTTTGTTTACATTCAATAGTCTAGTGTCTGTGTAAAACCTAGCTTCTTCAGTTCCTCCAGCGTGCCCAGTATTTACTTTGAGAATTAAGTTGAAAAAATTTAGAAAATATATCTTTCCATATAACCATACCCACCCACAAAATTTCATTGAAATCGGTTGAGTGGTTAAGAAGATCGACAACAGCGCCACCTATCGGGTGCAAAACTATCCTGTGGATCAAGTTACAACCAACCATACTCACCCACAAAATTTCGTTGAAATCGGTTGAGTGGTTAAGGAGTTTTAGGCGGCGGCATAGTGATGGCGACAGGCCAATTTCCGTCACGCACTTCCGCTTGGTCATTTCCGCTTTGAAGAATCGATTTTACTCCCAAGTCGCGTCATAAGATGTTTCACATCAAAAAAGAGTCAATGTCGAAAGACTTAGCCAATCAAAAGCTTAACGGAGTACTTTTAAATTCGTTGAGCATATGGTCCAATTTTTCATCTAGGTAAATCTTAATAGGACTAAGGACCTTGAGAAAGACTAACGCAAAAATCTGAGGACTTAAGTTTTAGGATTTTTTTCACAAGAGATCAATTGATCTACTCTTTTGTTGATAATTCCAAAAATTACTACTAGAAGAAGGACCTCAATAGTCCCTTGACTTAAAAGTATTTAGTATTCCATTTCAGAGGGCACAGTCGCAAAGGAGTCCCCCAAAGAAATGGGGAAGAACTGTGGTATTTCGTAGTAGTTTTTGTGTAAAAAGTAAAGCAAGCCGTAGCATTTCTCCAGCTTTACGAGGAATAAACTTACTGTTGGCTACATTTTCAATTTTTAAAACATAATTTGAAAAAATTCTGAATCAATCCAATACATTGTTTTTGAATATCGAAAATAAATATTAAGTTGCATTTATAGATTTTAAGGTTACATAGAACCGTTGTGCTTCAGCACAGAAGTAAGTTGATGTCCAAATAAATTGGAAAGAACACATTTAGAGCTTAATAGTGGAATATGATTAAAACTAGGACATTTCCGGCATTCACTTAAAGAAACTCAGATCTTGTTGGACTTACAACATTTTGTAGTTCTAAGTTTTTGTTTGAAAGTGCTTCCGATTGCAAGAAATATTTTTCTAAACCAGCTTCATTATTTTTTAAATTGTATCACACTTGCAATTAGCAGAAAGGACACTGCGTATAGTCTTTGGTTTTTCGCTTTAAAACGACCCAAAAACAACATGAAAAATATCCGTAAAACCTTCCTAGAAACCTACTGAAGCGGCCCGAAAATACACCTAACAAAAAAAAAGTAAAATAATTTATTTAACGATCATGATCGCTCACGACTGAGACCATTCGACCCGTGGAACTGACCATCTAATTAAGAAGAATCGTTTAAAGGTCTCTTTATAAAACACCAAACGTTTAAAGGACGCTGCTTGTCTGAAAACTAACAGGATCCTTGCAATACCCTAAAATGAGATCAAAAGAAACTGGTAAAGCATTTTATATTTTTTGTTGTTAGCTTTAGGTAATGTAAGCTTTAGGAGTACGAAAACAATAATACCCCATTCACATCGAAAACTCGCCATAGAAGTCATGTCGATTGCAGGTTTTCAGTATCAGGGCGAATTGAGTACTATATAACTATTTTTGGTTACGAATTCGATCGCATTAATAAATAAATAAATAAAATGAATTCAGATCATTTGAAAATAAATCAAGTTGTGACTTCTGTTCTGTCAGATGTGATGCTTAATTTGCTGAATATTGCAAAAGATGTGTTTGTTTCAACAATCAAACAATTGGAAGTTGTTTTCGTGGTGTTTTCGTGGAACACGACTTAAACTGAAATATTTATGCAAAAACTTCTGTTTTCTAGAAGTTTTCGAGTGGTTTTCTCGAAAACCAAGTTTTCAGCCCAAAGTGAATAGGGTATAATGCATCACAATAGATAGAGGCCCTCATGGCATATGCTGTGCACTTCTTTGATCCGGTCTTACACCTAAAAGGACAGCTAAAACCGAGCTCTATTCACAATGATCTAAGACTGTTTAGAAACTGTTTATTTCTCATTTATTTGCTATATAGTCCCCTCAAATGTCTTTAATAATAAAGCCCCCAAGAGTGCCAAACGGTGTACATTTATTCATTCAACTGACAGCTGCAATGTTCGCCTTCCACATATCAAATAGCATAGAGAACTCAATTCTTGCTTCTAAATAACGGTGAACAGAACTAGCAACAACCGCACAAACAACACGCGATGCAGAAGTCGCAAAGCTTTCTGTCATTTGTTGATGGATACCAATACCACTAGCGTGGCTGAAAACGGTAGTAAACACATTTTCCCAGCAGCGTCCAATATTTTAATATTTCCACATAAGGACATACTGCAGTTAATGTACTTGAGTTCAGTACACCTCAACCGCCTGAGTTTTTGGATATTTTTAGCACCTGCAGTTGGAGTTGTTCCACACGTTTACATTTTTTAAGTTCAAACTTTCCCTTTTGTTATAGTTCCGAACGGAATGGTCAGTGTACGCAGAGTGTGCTGTGTGCATGACTCACACTTGGAGCTTTTTCTTGGAGTTGATTTAATGGCGGTCTAAAAATAACTGGAAACTTGTGAAATTTTAATGACGAAGCAGACCCATCTAGCACATATGGTCTAATGTGCTGCAATAATTAAGATCAATTGAAGTATTCCCAAGTCGCCAGCGGGAATAATGCATTATGCCGAAGGGACAACGCACGACTTGATATTTGAACAAATGTTATTATAAGATAGATAAACATATCTTTTATACGAGAAGGTTAAAAATATAAAGACTTGTGAGGAGTTGCGTATGGTTTGGGTGGGGTATTAAAAGTCTGCACTGTTATTTGCATTGCCGAGTGAGGTTAAAAAGAACAGAACGACATATGGTGCGAATTTGTTCGAATTGATTTAGATAGTTTTGAACGTTCTTTCTCAGGAGTGTTTCTTATAGCTATAGAAATTGATTTTATAAATAACGAAAGGAATTGAGTTTGATTCAAAAGGTTTTTTCTTTATGAAGGATGCTTAATATTCCACATGGCATTACGTTTTTGACGAGGCTCATTCTTTCGGTCCAACTCTTTTTAGCGTTTAGGCCTTTAACTTACCTATAACTCAGTGAAAATGGGCTCTTAGCGAATGAATAGTTTGCGTTTATCATCATACGCCAACACCTATTTCCACAAGAAGTCACATCAAGTTTAGTTGAACCGCAGGCTTTCGGTCCATTTCGGGATACAATGTCATTGAGGCGAGTCCTCAATTAGTCAATCTTTTATTGCCAATACTACCACGTGTCGTGATCAGTCTACCTCCATATTTCTGAAGAAATAGACAGAATTCACTTTGGCTAACACTAGCTAAGGCCTCATTTAAAGAATTGTGCCACCGGCGCCAAAGATCACATTAAAACATGTCCTTTTGTGGTTGCTGTTTACCGGGTTTTGTGTGCAAGGACCCTCAACTCAATTTACATGTAATAGTTTCTAACTTAACGATAAATTAACTGAAGTTGCTGACATTTTTAAATATAGCAACAAATGTGCCGAATTTTCCAGTAAAAAAAAACAAACAACACCCGCCTATAGGTTTCTGACTATATAGGAAATGTAGCACTGAACGCTACAATTGAGGCTTTACCATTTTGCACATTTTCCTCATACAGAAACTGTTATTTTGACAGTTTTTAAACCCATTGTTAAATGCGACATTTCTTCTACCGATCTTGATGCACGGGTGTTTTTTAAATTTTAACCACTCATCATCTTTTCTTTTATTTATGCATACACTTGAAGTTTAACTAAAATGTAAAAAAGAACGTGTCACGCCAACAAGACCCGACCAGAAACCGGTAGAGAACGTACAGACGAACAAGGAAATCTTTAAGTGGAGTCACAATTGGTGCTAAGGACATGCGGACTGGGCAGAGGAAAATATAACTGATGAATAAAGCCTTAGCATGCTTTGCCCGATCCACAAGAAAGGAGACTCTCTAATCTGCGCCAAATATAGAGGAATAAGTCTCCTTAACATCGCATAAAAGTTCTTCTCTTCGGTACTAAAAGTGTGGTTTTAGACCCGGTAAGTCAACGACCGACCAAATATTCACACTACGGCAGGTCCTGGAGAAAACCTAAGAAGTCCAAATCGATACCCACGACCTGTCGATATTAAGTAACAGCATTTTATAAATACTCAGATGCAGAATGACGCTACTCCATCATGGTAAAGAACTCAGCGAGACCTTCGATGTTAAAAAAGAAATTAGACAAGATGACCATGACGTGCATGACAGATGTGACTTTTTCAACATTATTCTTAAGAAAATTGTGCGAAACTCCCAAGCCAACACCAGAGACACAATTTTACAAAAGTCTGTACAACTACATTGTATACTCTGACGACATCGACGTCATTGGTAGAAAACAGCGAGCTGTCACTGTTGCGTTTGCAACCAGTGCCGGCTCCAGCCAAACTAGCGCCCTGTGCAAGATTTACAGAAAGCGCCATTTTTCAACAAGATTTCGCCTTTTTTGAGTTGGATTCTCCATGAAGTTGCAACATTGCAAGTGATGTAAGTTAATGTGCAAGAAAAAATTCAGCACAGGTGTGATGGGTGTTTTTATTTTGTGCTTATGTAAGCACGCATTTTCTTTAAAACGCAATGCATTTATCTATCAATGCACCCCTAGAACTTGGCGACCTGTGTATTTGCACATCTTGCACATGTGGTTGGTCCGGCCCTGTTTGCAATAGAAATTTTGTGCAGAAGTGGCAAAAATGGGTTTAGTAGTGAATGAGGGCAGAACAAACTATATATGCTGTCAAGAAGAAGGGACACACAACATCGTCGAATCAGACAGAACGTCACGATAGACAGCTATAACTTTGAGGTAGTTGGGGGCTTTTTCTACCTCGGCTCCGCTATCAACTATGGAAATGACATCACCTCAGAAATCAAGCGAAGAATCACACTTGCCAACCGCTGTTACTTCGATCTAAGAAGGCAGTAAAAAATAAGGAGACTCCACATAGGACCCTCATCTTCCCAGTCCTGCTTTATGGTGCAGAATCATGGACGTTGTCAAAGGCGGATGAAGATCTTCTTGGTCGCTTCGTCGCTTTTAACCTTCTTCGAGTTATCCCGTTTGCGTTGACGGGTTTTGGAGGAGGAGATTTAACAGCAAAATCTACGAGTTGTACAGCGACATTGACCTGGTCAGAAAAGTACGCATTAGTCGTCTTAGATGGCTGGGAAATGTAGAACGAATGGACACCAACGCTTCGGTCCGAAGAGTCATCGATTCCAACCCGGAGGGACAACGAAGTAGAGAACGACCTCGCCTTAAGTGGCGCGCGCAAGTGGAAGGATACCTCAACCAACTCGGAGTGGCGCAACTGGATGCAGTTAGTCAAATATCGCGCTAAGTGGAGACGCGTATTGGTTAAGGTCCAGGTCCACCCCGGAATGGAGCGCAACCGTAGTAAGTACCTATAACTGGTAGAAGGGGTTAGAGAATTTCCCTGAATTATGTACACAACTTAAGTGCTATCAAGCGATTGGTACGAGCTTTTCGATAAGGATACTCCCATCGGCCGTCGTTGTTCTATTTTCATATGTTGGTTCTTCTCTTATCAACATCAAAAACCGAACTCAAATCTGTAATGCTTTGCATAGCTAATAGCGTAATATTTATACTAGAACAAAGTACGTAGTTTAGCGACTGCACTTGAACGTGCTTAAATGAACAAACTGAATGCACACTTACATTCCTCAGACGCCGTCATTCGACTTGATGTTTAGCTTAGGGTACGTTGTGGATCTCCCATTCAGCCGAATTATATCTCTGCAATTGGTCGAACACAAATTAATCTGTAAATACGTTAGAGTCGTCTTGAAAACAGCAAATATTTGACACGCGTCACTTGCAGTCAAGTATAATTGCAGCTGAATAGCACACATTCGGTTTGTGCCGTCCGGCTAAGTAAGTTTTGCATTAAGCGCGTGTAGAATTGAGATTTCTTAACAACACTTCGGATGGAAACAGCAACATCAGCTTTGTGGCCTTCGTGGCGTCTTGTATACACAATCTGCGCGTTTTGCATTATGGTAGCACAGCTTTGCATGAACAATGCTCTGAATTTCGCCATCTTGTGCATGATAAAATCCACCAAAGTGAGCCATTTGAGATACTGTTAGTGTTAAGGACCTTCGGATAATTGAGTATTGCTTTCAGAATGCGACTGCGGTGGTGCATTCAGCCCTCGAATCGAATGGATCATGTTCGTTTAGACAAGACGATCAGAGTACGATGCAAGAGAACATTCCAGCAAGTGTGATCGATTGTGTGCATTGGAATTTTGTTTTTAAATATGAAATCCCTTCCAGGAAGGAGAATTTACTTGGTCGAAACACAGTGAATGGGTGTTGCTAAGCAGCTACTTTTACGGATATATGGTTGTGCAACCGGTAGCTGGTCGATTGGCTGATAAATTTGGTGGAAAGTTCTTCCTGTTGGCGGGAATAGTCGGGCAGGCGATTACTTTTATGCTGATACCAGTGATGGCAAGAACAAACTACTGGTTGGCAGTTGCTAGTAGACTGATGCAAGGATTTTTAGCGGTGAGTTTTTTGCTTAGGTATGTATGTGTTCAGTTGTCAAATGATGAAAAAAGTATGCCACACTTAAAACCTTCTGTTGGGCGCTCTGAAACCTTTCGCCCAGTACTGACAGAATATGTTATTAAAATTCTCAGTTTAAAAGCTAAAATATCCCTTTTTCCTACGCACTATTTTATAAAAATACTTACAACTTTCCCACTCACTCAAAAGAACCGTAAGGCTCCAGTTATAGCAATCATTAAAATGCATCATTGGAACAAATCAGTGGAATGGTGATTTAATTTTTTTGACAAGTCAGTTATAGCAATCATTGAAAAATTGCTGGCAGTGGAAGGACTTGTCAGTGGGAACGTTCAAGTATCTAGATTAGTAAGTCTGGCAGCTGACTGACCTGATGTATTTCAGTTTTGATTGGTCTAGATCGGTCACACAGCCGACGAATCTAGTCAAGAAATTTGTGACTGAGTTCTAAGTTGACAGTTCGCATGTGTGGCTGACGTAGGAAAAGTGACGTTCCCGATACTAAGTTTTTGAATGTGCTCAGTGAAAATAAACAGAGGTTTCCAGTTTTTTAGGTAAGGGTTGCTCATTGAAGGCAAAACTGACAGCTGAGAATAGAAAAAGAATCGAACACATCATTGAAACGATCGGGTTCCAAATTTGAGAAACGAAAATCAGCTGTGCATTGAAATCGATTTCAATCAGTGACATAAAAAAAGTGGTTTTTAGGAAATGTTTTAATCGGAATTTAATTTCTTTTGTAAAAAAATTCCGTAATTGATAAGTTTTATTTTGATACCAGTTAAAGCCAATATTGTTCAATTAATCGTCTAAAAATCGAAAATCAAAATTTTAAATGATGCATTTCAATAGGCTGTTCCTTTACTTTTAAATCTTACGAATTTTAAGGAATTTTTACGAATTTTACTCAATCGTTGTTCCTTAACTCGAAAAATTCGTAAAAGAGAGCGGCTTCGAGAGAACAATACATTTCCCCTCTTAAGGCTGGTACGCTGTTCGAGTGAAATCCAAATTTTCATACAAATTTTTCACTGCGAAATGTCAATATGAACTTTTCAATTCACCAGGCAGTACGCTGTTGAAGTGAAAAATAATTGTTCAAAAAGTGATATGTAGAGGGCGTTACTTGCTATTTCACTTGGTTTTTATTGTCCGTCGCATTAAATTTTTGACATTTCGGCGTGAAAATTTCACTTTCAGTTTCACAGCAATTTCTTGGAAAGGAGTGAAAATTTCACTTCACTTGAACAGCGTACCAGCCTTTAGCTCTTACTAGTTTTCACTCAACAAATTTCTTTGCGTAAGAACTGAAACAACTGTCAGTCGCCTGGAAATTGACAGCTGATTTGAATTTGTTGTTCTATTTGGCATTTTGGTGGAATATTCGCATCTGTCATTTTTCGTAGGTTAAGCCTAGTACGCAGTTCACGTGAAATCAAATTTCTCATACAAAATTTTCACTGCGAATTGTCAAAATGAGCTTTCCACGTGAAGATTTCATTTGGCAGTACGCTGTTGAAGTGAAAAATGGTTGTTCAAAAAGTGATTTGCAGGAGGCGTTACTTAAGCAATTTCACTTGGCTTTTATTGTCCGTCGCATTAAATTTTTGATATTTCGGCGTGAAAATTTCACTTTCAATTTCGCAGCACTTTTTGGAGAGGAGTGAAAATTTCAATTCACTCGAACAGCCTACCAGCCTTTACTACAAAAGCGTTCCTTAACTTTTGCGTAAGTTTCCCTCTCTGAGAGAGAATTCATTGCCTCCACTGTCAATTTGACAGTCTTTCCCATTTTTAATACAAAAGTAAAGGAACAGACCTAATGATAGTTATAACTGGGGCATAAATCAGAAAAAGAAATAGTTTCTATTGACAAAAACTTAAAAATATAAAGTCTCTCATTTTACCAAACTAATGGCCTTGCATTTAATGCATTCGCAATTTCAGCGAAACGGTTTTAACGGATGAAGAGCAGGCCTCCCTCAAAGGTCAATCCTTCTTAGAAAAATATTAAGCTTTCGTTTTATTGTCACATAAGCATATGTTCGCCATTGTGTTGGTTTAAGAGCCCAACCCATAGAATCCGTCGCGTCCGTTGCGGCAACGTATTCGACTGACAGGTTGATAGAAAACACGGCTTATGGATAGCCGCATCGCACGTGCCGGATGCGACGGCTAAAGTAGGTTTACTTTCTACTTTTCTGTGTGCGGCATGCGTTGACAGTTGGCACAGCGGGAGAGGAAGCTCTTTCATTGGTGGAAATATTAAGAGTGAGAGAAACTGTCATGGTCGTTTGGAAAAATTCAAAATAAAAATATTTTGTGGCGGGCAAACAACTATTTTAGATAACTCATGTGAGTTTAGTGTGTTTTCAATACAATTCATACATGATTGAGGAGCATCTCATTGAGACAATGTATGAAGTGAAGTCATCGGTAGTTAACATGTGCGACGGATTTTATTGGACTGCTCGTTCCGTCGAATACGTCGATATTGCCGGATTCGTCGCCGCAACGGACGCGACCGATTCTATGGGTTGGGCCCTTAAGACATAATTTATTTGAGATGTCACTTTTCATGGGGTTTTATTGATTGTTTAGAAGTGCTTGTTGCGATTGCGACAAAACTCTATTCACTCGAAGTTCCCTATCACTGCTGATATTTTTGACAAATGTCAACACTCCTGCTGTTGCTTCTATATACTACACGCAGAACTATAGCAATATATCCTACATCCTTCACTGACAAATTCACTCTGGCGTATGTGCAACACTTTCTTACACAATATAAATATTTTCATTCCATTCCAGGGTTTTGCTGTTCCATCAATGTACCAACTGTACACGATATGGGCACATCCTAGTGAGAGAGCAGCTTTAATGTCCTTTGCCTATGGTGGATATGCTGTCGGATCGCTATCGGTTTTCCCCCTTACAAGCTTCTTATGTCGATCCGGATGGACGAATGTATTCTATGTGATTGGTAAGAGGGCACGGGCTTCGCTGACAAACAAATTGTATTGTGATTTTTCTTAGGTGGAACTTCGTTGGTGGTGGGCGTTGCGTGCAATTGGCTAATTTATAATACACTCGATGCACACCCATGGATATCCGAGAAGGAATTGCACTACTTGAAGGAAGGTCGTGACCACAACAAGATGGTATGTACAGAAAATGTAAAGCTGGGTTTACACCTCTTCGCCCAGCGATTTAGGTTCATTAATTTCACTCGCTTCTGAATTTCTGAAAAGGGGGCTTAATTGAGATTTTCCATTTGCTGAAAAACTTTGTTTAAATCTAGTTCAATAAAACTCTTATTGCCCGTAGGTACCGGCGATTCCATGGAAACAAATGTTTTCATCTGGGGCCATACTCACATTCATAGTGACGCACATTTGTCATAGTTACGGGCTTATTGTGCTTAACTTGGCTTTGCCGCGATATCTCAGAGATACTATGCATTTCAGCCTGAAAGAGGTAAGCACGATTCACTTTGATAAACACTTAAAAGCATATTAGTCTTCTTTTTGTCCATAGAATGGTTTTTATTCCGCAGCTATACATGTCGGCGCGTTAACTTCCAGATTATGTGTCATGGTGACATTTGCCAGATTATTTAAAGTCTCCCAGCTGAGTCTGACCATTTTCCGAAGAATTGTCTACTGTTGTGGTACTGATGAATTCATCTAGGTAACTCAATGTTAAATAAACATTAATACTTATTTTCTTATTTTAGGAAATGTCATTACTGCACTGTCATTTTTAGCCATCACTGTTCTTACGTGCGAGGATCGCATGATTATTGTTTTGCTAATATTCTTCATTGGAGCTTCACTCGATGTGTCATTCACAGGAGCATATTGGGTAAGTTGTATAGACATGGCGCCGGCGTTCGCAGGACTTTTAACTGGCATATCGAATTCGGCAGCGACTTTGAGTGGAATTCTCGCACCGCTCGCTATAGCGGGTGTTGTTACAGAGGTTAGAGTGTACTTATTTTTAATTGCATAGTGTATTCGATTCGTTTTTTACTTTAGGGAACTAAGGAAGAATGGAATTATCTGTATTATTCGATGGCAGCCGCATATATTCTCAGCATGCTTGTGTATGGTAGTTTTGGAAGCTCAGAAAAGCAAGAGTGGGGTGACTTCATTAGTAAAACTGACAAAGCCGACAGAGTGGAAAAAGCTGACGCAACTAAGAAAAATGGAAACACTACCAAAGTAGAAAAATATGTCAAAAAATGTGCCGAATGATTTTTAATGTAAAGAATCTTTAAGGTGTATTGAGAGGAAATATAAAATACAAATTAAGGAATCGAAATGAGTGTCATTTGTGAATATGTGTTGAATTGCGTCTTTCTTGCATGTTTCGAATGCGATTCGACTAAAATTCAAAAAAATCTTGGAATTCATACAATGAGAAACATAGTAACTGGAATAACTTCAATAGAAACTTCTTCAGAGACTAAACACATCGACAACAACATTAAAGGCTTCGCCAAACAGAACGCGTTTTTAACGCCGCAGTGAGATTAATTTACGCGGCGGTAAGATTATTTTGACGCAACGTTCTAACCGCCGCGTTAGAGGACGTCAAACAGAAAGCTGTCATTAATGTACATTGACTCTCGGCGTTCATTTTTTAACAAAATGTCAAGCAGCTCGGAGGAAGAATTATTGCTTTTATTTGTCGTGATATGTAATTCTATAAAAAAAGGTTTTGGATGCACGAAATTTACAAAAAGAAAAATTATTATGCTGCCTCCCATATCTCAGCCTTTAAAACTGCATTTTAATACGTTTCCTCACACATAGCAAACAAACAAACATGGGTAATTTCAAACACATTCGATTAATTTTTTGACGAGGCCTTAAAAGGATAAAAAAAATGCTTTATCAGTTGCGATATGTTACCCTGTAAAACAGGTAGGTACAGCTTCATTGAGCAGTGAATTCTCCCTTGCTCAAAGGTATGTTAGTGTCAGTGTAGGACTGCACAATGCAGCTCGTCAAGTGAGTCAAGCGTATTGAGTTAAGATCGCAGTTCGTATTTGACTATCAAGGGCGCTTGGCGAGTTCCCGCAGTGCAAAGTATTATCGTGTTTACAAATACAAAATTGCCAACGCAAAAAGAAAACCAATAAGAACAAAATTAGTTAAGGAAACAAATTTGGCAATACATAAATATAAACATGTTTTACTGTATCTATTTCTACTAATCGTTATAATTTGAGTAAAATTAAAATACGTTTTAGACCATCTAACACTACATATAAACCCGGTCAGTAAAATGCAGCCCTCCTATTAGCTTTATTTCCAATTGGAAGATACACGACAAAAAGAGACAGCGCGCTAAGGTGCCACAAAGATTTGATCATGCTCCCTCTCGCACAATTTGATTGGAAACAAATTGGAAATTGTTTTATAAATAAATAACTTTCCATTTCGGAATTAATCCAAAATACATTTTCATACTCTCATCTTGTCTGGTGTGGCACAGTGGCGCAACAAACACAAAGCAACAAAAACTAATTCCCCATTTTTATCGTTCAATCTTCGATACTATTTGTTTTCGGCGACATATTTTTAAATTCTTGTGAAATTTATTAATCAAAATCGTATTGTGTCAAATTTTCTGTGTGCATCATAAAACAAAGCCATACCTACAAACAAAACAAAAAGCTAACATTTTAACAATAAGTCTAGTGATATAATTATTGAAAGGTAAGATTTGCTTGTTTTTTTTCCCCCAATTTATATACTCCATTTTGTCGTTGACACATAAATGTTCTTATGCCTATCTATATGTTTATAATTTTGTTTTGTTATTGATTTGTTTTTTTTTCTGATGCGCAAATAAAAGTTTTATTATTTTGAGACGTTTTTTTGTAGTCATTTGCATAACCTTATTGCCAATGAGTAATCAAAAAACCTTTTGCGCTTGACCTCGAATCCGAATGTTTCTCTTCCTGACTGTGGTCAGAAATATATACTTGGTGCATTACATATATTAATATATTATATTTCCTTTTACTGTATGCGCAATTGGAAAAATTAATATGTATGTACAGTCATAAAGGTAAAACCGGAAACCAGTTGAAAGTGGTTATTAACCGATACCCGCAATAAGATTAAAGAACAAGAGCAGTGGCAAAGCTTTTAAAACTGTTCAACAAATCATTTACTGTACGCAAGTGCATTTTCTGCATATATTATGTAGGTCCTTCAGAGGTATTCAAGGTTTTTGTTTATTTGAAACTGACACCGAAAATAATATATCGGGAGTCGATGCACGTTTAGTAAAACAATAAAATTCGAAGAGGCGTTCACGGCCATTTTTTTGTTGTTTTTGTTTTGTTTAAACAATGGCCAGCGAAAACCGCTACCGAGCGCATATAAGGGATCGGACTAATTACATAAATGCGATTTTCTAGACTTGCGGTCATGTATATTGCACAAAATACCGGTAGGCTAGTTTGTGCTATCAAATCAGCAGAGTGAATGAACTCAGTTCGAAAGCTGTTGATAACGTCTTAAAAGTAGTTACGTTCAGCAGGAATAACGAAGACATATTTTGCCAATTTTATCAATATTATAGGAAAGAACCTACGCTTACGTAATCCGTTAATATATTGCAGTTATTGACGTTATTAATATATGTATACCAACACAAACATACCTATCACATTAACCCGGTCCCATAGATCAAAAAAGTCTGTGCTTGATCTATTGACGGGGGGGAGCAAGTCTATACAAATCAATATTCCAGTGGGCAATGAACTGTCAATGCCAAGTCGGCGGTTGTTGTTGATTTTAATTAGTGTGTTCAAGTGCGCTGAGTTCAGGACCTATTACAATTTAGAACAGCTGCTTTATTTTTAAACGAAGAATTACTTTTGCGGATCGCTGTTTCTACAGATTGATCAACAATAATTGCATAGCTCAACGTCTCATGTGCAACTAAGCAGACGTAAACGATTTGTTATCATTCAATTCCTGCTGTGTGGCGCATAGGCATACATTTCATTAAAGTGGGCTCAGTTATTTTGGACAAATAATTTTGGACAAAATTCAAGGTTACACATCGATTGTTCTTACCGTTCTAGCAAGCACATTTATTGCTCACAATAACAATGTCTAAGGCAGCATTGTTTGTAGACTGCGCAGCTGTTTCGAGATTCGATAACACGGGCAAGCCACATGTGGTCTTCTTCTGTCATCTGAAACCGAATCCAAAGTTCACCGCCACAGCATTTTCGATGTGCGCACACCAATGTCACGCGACAACAAAATAAGTAGATACTCAAGAATAAATTTGTTCTAAGCCAAACGCCGTCTTGATTGTCCTACCAAGTCAAAAAGGAACGGTTGCCTCCGAAAGACTTTGAAGATCACTTGATAACGATTGTCCCTGATGAAGATCACAAAGAGGAATGCCTACTTCAAGTGACAAAAGGTCATAAGTTATATGAATAATCCAGTATATAACAGAATAAGGCGATAACACTTTATTTTTTTACACCTTCTCCGTCGAATGATCTTCGTAAACACCGCTATCTACTTTATGTGTCAATTGACCTAGATAAGGTTATATTTAAAATTTCCTCGTACGTGATATCAACCTTGTTTCGGTTATGAAGGTCAACTTAACAGTGCACGTACGGTCATTTAACCGTTTTTTGGATGTTTACCTTTGCTGTAAATTAACGCTTTTTCAGTGGAAAATAAATCCGAATCGGGAAATTGCTCCGAAATATTTTAGCACCAAAAATCCCGGCAGCAATGCCCTGCAGCTCTTGATACTTTTGATTTTTAACATGCTTCCTATTTTTGTATATTGGCACAAACGTTGTTGGTAGTTGATAGCACAACTTCATCTAAAAGCGATTTCCGTTTCCATAAATAACTAAATTATTACTCATCTTATTCCTGATTCAGTTAAATTCCAAAACCAGTTATGGCATTGCAATAATCCGTACTTCTTTATTTGCAGAGTCTAAAAATGATTATGAAAAGTCCAACAATCGACTGGTCGGAGCAATTCGATGCCGTAGAAGACGACTACGACTCTCTGTCCGATATAGAAGATGAGACCGATTTCTCCGAGTACTTGTGGATGGAAAACGAAGAAGAATTCGACAAAGATGTAAAATTTAATACATCACATTTTATGACCCATTATTATACGATATAACTTTTCAGGAATTGCAACGGCTTGAAGAGGAGGAAATCATGCAGCAATGCATCGAAGCAATGTTGGTTGATGAACTCGAAGCTGAGATTGATGAATGGCAAAAAGAGAAGTAAGTCAAAGTGACCCGTGGCCACACACTGAGTTATATTTGATTTAACTTTTACAGAGCCGAAAAATTAGAAATTGCACTATCTGCGCTTGCCGTCTCCGATCGCAATGTGGAAAACTCATCACTCAACCCCTTGGCCGACGAATTCATTCCAATGCAAAACTACGTAGATCTAGTTACTTCGTAAACTGACAATACTCTCAGCCATTGGTCTCTAGTGCAACCCGCCCTCACGAATCAGTTCATCCCTCAGATCAAGAAAAAAAGTTTTATTTTTTTTAACAAGTAATTGCAGCAATTTAAATTCAAATGTATATAACAGAGACTCCTCGAAACAGAAAAACAGACTTAATACTTGTTTTATAGTACACTTACTATTTGTAATTTATTTTAACACTTCCAACTGAAAAGAAAACAGAAAACCCGTAACTTTATTCTTTTGGTTATTTTGTAAACTCTAAAAATGTTGCTTCCCAATTTTTCACATATTTCCATTGGTGTTTAATTATAAAACTATTATACTGATTCGAACTTGCTTGTACTACAATACATTTGCATTCACGTTCATTGTAATTAATAAAAAAGAATACAAATGTATTCAAACAAACAAACAAACAAAAAAACCAAATAAAAACGAGAAAACTCTTCACTCCTGTATAGTTGTATTTACACTACTTGGGAAGGGAGGAGAACCAACAAAAAAAATCTCTAAAAAAGTTCAAAAACGAAAAACGAAAAAAAATCAAAAAACTTTCAAAATACGAAAAATGCTGTTTTACATGCATAAAGCTGGCCGAAGCATTTAAGCATAGAGCCAGAAGAAGATTTTGTGTTAAATACCTTTTTGTTATTTATAGACTTAAATGTGATATTTTTTTTAAAGAAAACTGTAATTTATACTTCTAATTGTAAACGATAAAACTACAAGTCAGACTTAGAACAAACTTTGGTAGCTTAATAGATACTTAATATTAGAATGTTGCTTCAGACTTTAAATTCGATTTAAATCAAGTTTATGTTGTGTTTGCGGCATGCAAAATTAACTTTGTGTTCACTTTAGATTTATGTAACCAACGGCATGACGTCATTGTGCAATTATAATTATGATTATTATTTTTTTCAACTTGAATTAATAAGCTCTGTTTGATTTTTCGACTTTTTTTTTTCTTAAAGAAAAACTAGCAGTTATGTAACATTGTAAACAGCAACAAAAAAATATGTGTGATAAAAATATAATATAAATAAAAAAATACAAAAAAAGTATTATAGGTTAAAAATGAACAGAAATTGCTTTATTGATTGTTTTCCAATAGCATTATGGATGATTTGTTCTTTTGCATAAGAGTACACTGGTCTTGAGTTAGTTTTCATTCACAATGCATTTTTTTTAAATGATATGAATTGCATCACTGTGATCTCTTTATGTTTTAGCATTCCGAGGGAAAAAAATTCCCCCCGAAAGTTTTTTGTTCCATGGAAAATATTCCTCGTATCGTGAATCTCCATCGGAATTTATTTCCCCCGGAATTTTCGAAGACATGTTCGAATGCATTAAAAGATGTCAATTCAGCTCATATTTGGCAATATTTTGAAAATATTTGTTGTAAAACAATTAATTTTGTCAATTTGAGCAATTGCAAGGACGCGAATTGTATTTATCCGTATTTAATTAAAAAAAGTGTTCGGTTCGGTAAAATAGAAAACAAAATATAAAGCTAACAAAATGCACATCGCAGTGTTTAGAATTTAGCTTGTTGGCTGAGGAAAAATTCAACAAGAAAAAATTAAGTGAAGCTGAGCAGAAGAACGCTGAGAGATAAATCAAATCTTATTTGATTTCACCAGTCCTACGGAGTCAATTATATATAAATGTTCAAGTATCAACTGGATTTCTTTCTAACAATCTGTCAACAATCATGAATTGGCACAGTCTTCATTCTCAGAAGTTCTTTTTCAGCTCTTTTTCTATAAGATTCCAAAATGACTGTGTTGTTTAAAGTATATCAATCCTATGACGCACTTCTATTTTCTCGGTTCAAATCAACCAAATTGAATAAAAAACCCAAAAGACTTTAAACTTCCATAGAAACTGCTTACTTTTTAAATTTCCACCTGCAAATTTACGAAGGAAATATTCCGGGGGGAATTCAATCATATTCCGGGGGAATCTATGTTCGCGATACCAATGTTTCGGGGGGAATTTTGTTCACGATAGCCCTGAATGTGACTCACCAACTCTCCGCAATAGCTGCAACTTAACACTTCTTGTGTAATTATCTGTAGAGCAACGATTGGAAATAAGAAACGAAGCAGTGGCAGTATCACTTCGGTTTGTAGGTCACCGCCTGCACACATTCGTTCCTACGAGATTATGAGTCATTGGTCATGGGTTTTTAGGAGAGAGTGCTGATAAGATTCGAGCTGAGTTGATTTCTGCTTTGTTTAAGAATCGCCTTGACCAATATGCCTTAGATGTCCAATGTCCTTATACTCAAAGAGATTTGAACATCGGATTTTTGGGTTTATAATTTACTCATTCTAAAATCCAATGGAACAAGAATCCACAAATGTACTGATGAAATGCCAAAAACTTATCTACGGCTGATTTTGACTGGCTTGTATAAAATATATAATTGCACTTGATTAAGTGCTTCTTGAGTGAATTCTGGGTACGAATTACCGCACCCGTGAGCGACCGATACGTCACTGAATTTTGTTGATTTAACATGCAAAACAATAACAAATTCAGTCACGTATTGCTCGATAACGGGTGCGGTAATTCGACCCCTGACTTTAAATCCGGCGAAATTCTCTAATCAGAATCGCCAGAAGAGTATTTTTTGCCAAAGGAAGTGATTTTTTCCATTCCGGACTTTCCCGGACGCTTCTTTTTATGGAAAACGACATTAGGTCCTTATCCAACTGTTGTACCATGTCGAACATTGGATATTCTCATACACTTTTGAATAAACTAATGCTTCAAAGCGAACTGGGCACTGAATTCAAATTCGCTCGGAATTAATATCCACGTCTATCACAGAATCCTTCGTATTCGGAATTTTGCTACGAACCACAGAATCCGTCGTAGGGGAAATGTTTGCTACGAATTTCGAAATTATAACATCAAAATGTTTGTTGTTTCGAAATTCGTAGCAAACATTTCCCCTACGACGGATTCTGTGGTAGTTCTTTCGGCAAAATTCCGAATACGACGGATTTTGTGATAGACGTTATTATTCTGAAAATTTGGCCTCTCCAAAGAATGTCCTGTCCCTTTCGATTTCAAAAGTTGTATATATAGATAAATAATATTGAAAATAATAATTATTATTTTAGAAATCAAATGAATACTAAATTTAAAATAAAAGAAACAAGTAGTTCTATATTGAATGTGATTATTTAACAATTATTGCATTTAGTTTAATTGAAGTAAAGCCTGTCTAGGAGTTATGAACTGGTTAGACGTAGTCAATTTTTATTTTGACGTCACATTTAACAAGTTCTAAAAGGTAGGTTAGGATTCGGCATAAAATTGTAAGCCTTTCGTTTTTTCCAAAAACTAAAAACCTCTTACAAACAAAAGGTTGTGCGACCTTCAGGCTAGGATCCAATAGGAATTTTTAGCCTTTCACTGTACGTACATGTACATAATTATGTTGCACTCTATTGAATACCGCGAGATCCTTCTCTATTTTTTATAAAAAGCCTTTGCACAAACCTCTTGCACCAAGCTTAGCTTCCATTTAAATGTAACTATACCATAACCAAAGTGGAGGGTAATTTCTTAACAATTGGAACTTGGAATGTCATCTGGAAGTAATTGGAAGTGCGCAAACATGGCGCTGTGCAATTAATTTGTTATTTTTGGGTGCATAGTGATTTTGTTTATTTGCCACCGCAAATCGTGCAATATAATAGAAAAATTTACCCCAAAAGAACGAGTAAGCTTCCGCTTTACACGCTCCTGTTAAGTTTTAACCAATTGTGAATAAATTTCTGCAATAAATGAAAATTAAATGTGCATTCCATAACGTATGCATTTTAGTTCTTCTTCCGTTCAATATCATCTGTCAAAAAGTGACATTTCATTGTCGAAATTGAAAAAAAAAATCCACTTCCCACTTGCCCAAATGTGTTTTGCTTCGTTACCGCGTTAATTTGCAAATTTCTTTGCACATTCACATCCAAATGGTAAAGAAGAAAAAAATCCCATAGCTGTGCAACATAAAAAATGAGTTCATCCCGTGGTGCACTGTTTCGGGAAATCCATAAAAATAGTTGGCTAAAACGTCTAACAACGGATGGTAAAAAAATTACAGTCGGGCCCAAGGTAAAACATTCACCTTCATACATACATTAACGCATTTTGCAAATTTATAAATTTTTTTTTTTTGGAAATTTTTGTCTATTTAACAGAAATCAGATCGCAGCTGGGTGGTGTTTTGTGTGCATGACGATACGGAAGCTCTGTTAGAGGGTTATGCCGAACCAAGACTTGCACCATCGCACAATCCTGAGTGGGTGGTCTCAATGCAAGATACACAGCATATATCGCACGCGCTTATACCAAACTCGCATGAATTCGAATTCGTTGTCACTCTGAGTAACGAAGTTGTGCGTTTCCACGCAATGTCATGGTAAGTTGGCAATGGGTTAACCATAACTGATCTAAGCTGATAGGCAAAACAAAACAAAGGCAACGCTGTTTGGTAACGTTGTGGGCCGACAAATGTCTTAGCTTTACACAATACGTTGGTCTGTTTTGCTTTGTCTGCTATTTTTGTAAAATTACTTAGCGTTAAAGTGTTCAAACAAAAGGTGTTAACTGAAGAGTTTAATAACGAATACCCAAGTACCTACATGCGACAGAGTTGGTGAGTTTTACGTTGTTGTTTTCTGCGAAAACTTGCGGTCAAGGTTACTGTAGGACATATTGGCTAAAGGTTTTCTATATTTGGTCATCGCACGTAGTTTATAATTCATGCAAAAATGCAAAACTGGAAACATGCTCGAAGAGGGAGACTTTGAAGCGTATTGTGAGCTGCAATCAAAAGTTAAAACGAGGCAGGAGACAGCTTTAAATTTGTTTTACCCCAACCTGTTATCTGTTACCGACAACTTCTGCTGGTGCACTTGTTTTATTATTACCCCTTCAATAAAAGCTGGATCACTGTTTCTACAATGTGAAGAACCTTATTCTCTATATCATGTCATAGCCACGTGTCGGGTACCAAAACGCTAACCACGCTAAAATTTCTTATTCAATTACGTCGAACCTACCAAACGTGGTTCTACTCTCAAGCATCGCCAAAGTGTTCTCAACTAGCAGCAGTTCGATTCCTCTTCGCGTTAAATGATGCAACTGTCTTTAAGTGATTAGCCGAAGCTAACTCTCGCAATCTTAACGCTCCCGAATTCATAGAAAAGACAGCCTGTAGATTTTTAATTTGCAAGACAACTTACAACTAAATTGCTTCTTTTTTGTTACATTTTCCAGGGAAGTGATGCAAGAATGGGTTGAGACACTGCGTTCAAAATTACGTGAGATGAAAATCATATCACCACGGGAGAATCTCTACACTAAATTGCCCGAAGTTCGAGCGCCACTATTGCCAACCAGAGATCCCACATCACCACTGCCAGCTACACCACCAGTACCAGCGGCTATTGTTCCAGGTGTTGAGCGCGTTGTTCCCTCAGCGTCAGTATCATCTTCTTCCTCATCAACATCCACTGTTGTAACAGGGGTCGTCGGTTCATCGAACATATCGCCAGCGAACTCGAGTACACCCGTGACACACGACAGTTGCACAAGAAACTCAAATGTACTGTCAGTTCCGTCTGTGGCTGCACCTGTTCCATCAACATCAGCTTGTCTCACATCAATGTCGAACACACTGACTCAAAACTTGCTGAACATGCTTTCGGATCCCATCAGCAACTATAGTGAACAGCTAAATACGGGCAACAGTGGCGGCCTCAGCGCCGATGACGATGAAGACGACTTCTCCGACCTGAGTGAAGAATTCGTGATGTGCTTGGCAAGACCTAAACTAATACCGCACAGCAAGGTTGTTCATGCTGCGCTAGAGGCGAGAAGTAGCTTCAACGACTCTGCAAATCGTAGCAGCTCGAGCAACTCCGAACTTCAAAACGCATTTTGCGATGCGCTCAGCGTACGCCTCGATATCAGTTCGTCAACAGAAAAGGAACAAAGTCAGTAGGATGCAATCGAAAATATATTTTGTATAATACAAGGAATTTTTGTTATTTTCTTCGCAGGTCGTGAGTCACTGTCACCAGTTCCGCAATCAAATGGACGTCAACTGTTGAGGTAAGTGCGCTCAGCTCTAGTCATTCAAATTCAACAGAACCTTCTTATACTTTGCTTCCAATTCGTTAAACAAGTCTATCACTTGAGATTGACTGCTCTGGCGACTTTTAAGGAACATTCGACTTAAAATCGAACAGAATTGCAGTTTGACTACTTTCACCCGCATCTTTTGTTGCCAAGTTTGCGCACGCAACTGTTGTTCGGCTTTCTTCAGGAGCTTCTCCTTTGATTTAATTATTTTGAAGAGGTGCTTTTGAGTCGCGAATAGCTGCCTTTTTGTGTTCTCTTGTAATATATTTTGAAAACTCCTATCTAGCTCGGTAAGTTTCTGGTACAAGTCCAAATTGTCTTCCTCTGCATAGAGTTGCCTAAAGATCCAATAGTCAGACACGCTAGTTTCAACCGTTAAGCCGCTCAATACATCGGAAACTTTTCTAAGAACATCCTTTTCCATTGCACATCGATTGCAGTTTTCAATGATTTCGTTCAGTTCTTGGATTTTTGTCTCTTTTTCGTCTCGCTGCTGTTTTGTTTCGCGTAGTTGCTTTCTCAATTGATCTATTTCACTCTTGCCGCAATGCTCTGCTTCAGTTTCTTGCGATGAGACAATCAAATTGCTGTCATCTGAAAATGTTCGATCTAAGCTCGCCAGGACTTGAGTCAAATCACGATTGCAGTTCGACAAGTCGGTGAATGGCAGGGACAGACATCCGTCGTGTTTCAATTGCTCACACAATAGAGCACAGAGGCAGTTTCTCGAGATTTTTTCGTCCTGTGACGTTTTGTTGAATACTTGCAGCCATTTGCGGCAAAGATTTATGTCATGATTGTCGTCAAGTTTTAAGGTAAACTCGCGAAGCTCTTGCAATTGATGCTTGTAGAGGTTGTCCAGTATCTCGGGATCGGGATCAAGTTCATAGCTGCTTTCCATGTTTCTAGAAAATATATCGTTTTCTGTCAAACTAAACAAAATGAATGCGACGTGAGTGTCACAAAAATAAAATCGATTCCAGTTTCGCTGCCAGTAACAGTACCGCACAGATAGAGGGCAAGTTTCGCGAGTTAAAAGCATTTTCTGATATTTTTAAAAGCTTTGTTCATTGAGTTTTGATGAAAAGATAAGGCCAGACACGTTAAAACGTCCTATTTTCTCGATTTTCCTAGGGGTGTAGCTAATAGAAGCATTCACAGTTGTTCATTTGACATTTTTTAACAAATTTCCACTTCCATTTTAGACCACAAACGTCACGCTCTCTATCGATCACCGAAACATCACCCGAACTAACGACAATCAACAACAACATCACCGAGTTCGATGTACAGAAAGATCTCGACGCTCATCCCCCAGCCGATGTGTCGACAAGCGGCGATTCTTCCTCTACAAATATCACAATTATCCAAGTATCAAATCCGTTGCCATCTTCCAACAAAGGACCTGAAATATTCAAATTTCCCGATCCGCAGAACAATCACGCTGAGGAATACAAAAGCAATGTGCAAATAATTCCGTCCAATCTCAGTACGATTCCGGTGCATGCCGCTGCTGCAGTTGCCAATCAGTATTCATCGCCGTCGAAGGCGAAAAAACCCCCAACACCAGCGTCACATTTAGAGAATCATAAAATCACAACCGTTCACGTGACGGGGGTAGGAGGCAGTGCTGCAGCCAACACATACGGCTCCGTTTGTCCCAGCTCTTCGTCTCTCACTCCGAAGTTGTCCAAGAAAATCATACTTACCACAAACACATCGGGAGTTACCAACATTGCAGTCAATAATGATGTCCAGCAGAAGGCTGCACACTACGAAAAAGTGTTTCTCACCTCGAGCACTCCAATAGCAACACCACATGCACAAGTCCTGAGCGAATTTCTCAACGCAAGTGATACGGCAGTGCCTAGTTCACCGAAATTGGCACGAGTGAAGCATGTGGCTAGTCAATCAATTAACCCATCACAGTCTTCAGCATCGTCGCCTGCGAATTCTTCAGCCGGACTGAAAAAGAAATCGACAAATGCTGATGGTAGTCGAACAAGTATCGCCACTCAGACGTCATCCTCCTCCTCCTCAACGACGACCACAACAACCACCAAAACGGGAAGTAATGCTCAATTACCGTCTACATCGACTGCGTCTCCGGTGCATGTTGCTCGTAATCATGGTGGCAAGTCAAGTCCGGCGATGCATAGAAAGCGACTGCTTCAGGACGGACGGGAGAATTGTCCACCATCTTCGTTGGCCAATCGACCTTTTCTAACACGCGGACTAACTGAAGCTGTGATAACTGCACGACCTAGTCGTAAGGATATGAGTAAGCCTTCACATCCAAAAGGCAATCAGTTGTCGAACAACAATGGCGAGCCGCATGGCGTAGTCGAACGAACTCGCTCTGAATCGTTGGAGCAACGAAGGCGCAGTTCTTCGACCTCAGATGCTCCGTCATCTCGTCCGAGAACGAATAACAATGAACCGCGGGCCTCTACTCGTATGCAACAGCCACCGCAGCCCTTTCGATTGGCACACGAAAACGCCCTCAATGCCCAATCCTCGAAACGAATGACGTTGCGCGAGCAGCAAGTGTTGCAGTTGCGTCGTGAGATTATGCACCCCGGTGGCGTTAGACTGCAGCTGCGGCGAAAGGATTGCATCGGTTCAATTGCGTGGGTCGACGCATTCGGAGCAGTGTGGTAAGTTTCAGTCGTAAAAATCTGGTTCAATGGATTGCCAGCATGAATTTCGTCTTTTTCGTTGAAAGTCATTGCTCATAAGTTGTTGTCATCTGTAGTTAAACATATGCTTACTATTAATGGCCTTCAGTCCGACGAGGATCTTGCATGTGTCCTTAACTGCCTGTAATACGTAACTGCTTAACAGAATATTATTTTGTAGGCTGCTCCACTACCAACGTCTCGTTCTTTATTTAACTTTTAATCTTTTAACTTTTAACTGACACGGCTATTTCTAGGGTTGCTGGTTGGAAGCAGAAAGAGCACCCGGTGCTATACAACGCTCTTCATATCGGTGATCAACTCATATCTATAGCTGGGATCACAATAAGCTCGGCAACCGAAGCGAACAAGGTGATTCGCAACACAAATACACTTTTTGTAAGTAATTTAGTAACTTCGTGCGCATAAACGATGTCAATGATTTCCACCCGCTATTTTACAGCTTGAGGTTTTAATAAGAAGAGTGCCCTTTGGCAGAGGTTATGCAATACGCCGGGAACGTGAAGGACAATGCCTGGGCTTGATACGCGACGGCAATACCTCTACAATTGTTGATGTTGTGCCCAATAGTCTGGCCGCCCGTCATGGTCTTCCCCCAAAGGTAGTAATCCTTGTCACATTCATCTAACAAACCATAATTAAATGCGCTTCTTATCATTCTTTTCAGGCACAATCTTGTGATGGTACAACTCTCACATTTTGGGTACTGACGGAAATCAATGGGAGGCCGCTGAATCTATTCTTCAAAGAGAACGAAATCCGCGATCGCCTTAATTGCGTGGGCCGAGACATCTCGATTCTGGTTCAACCCGCGGATCTAATCGCAAAACTGAAGAAACAACTTAAATCTCTACGTAGCCATAAAGATTACATCGTGCAGTAAAATGCATTGACATATCTTATAGTACGCCCTCCTCATTATGGGCACAATCTTCTCATACACATTTTGATGTATATAAGCAAAGTTACATTCCACAAACAAACAAAAAAGGACTTAATTTTTTTTTTCTACACGACTTAGTATGCGTTTTACATACATTCATATACATATACATATATATTTTTTATATAAACATCAACTCTACTAGTAGTGGCAACTATATTAAATAATAAACTGTATAATTAGGAAATTGTATTATTTTTGTATAACACTAGGAAATATGTAATCGAATGAAATTTCTATTTTGCTATACGGAATTGTAAGAATAGGAAGACAATTTTTGATACTTAAGACAAGTGAAACACAAGCGCGAGAGTTGGTATGGTATTTTCTGAAATACCCACCTCTAGGAGATTATTTTAATTTTATGTTTACACACACAATTTGAATTGTTATATTATATGTTTCTATTTTAGCGATAATTGATTTTGTTTTTTGTTTTCCTATATATTCGTTAAGTGCGTTTAAGTGAAGTCGCATGTTTTGTGACATATATGAATCACATTGGATGTGGAGAAGAAGGAGCAAACCAAATGCACTTGGGAAATTTACGAAACAAATTTATATTTTGAAAGCGGTTGAGTGATTGAAAGAAATTAGGTTTTGTCGACTTTTGGCCTGTATAACAAAGTTTATAAATTCATCTATATCTATATACAACAAAATTTATCTATATATATGTAACACAATAGGATATATATATAATGTAAGCATTTTTTGTATGCATCTCAAAACACTACAATCACACAAACACAGGATAATGTATTATGTAACCTATATTTTGGAACTTAAGTTAATTGTACGCATCTGAACACACGATTTGTTTTCAGTAATAATCTGTATACCTAGTTCGAAGGCAAAATAAACAATGTTTGTCACTTTTGTATATTTAATGTGACTCTGCAATATAACAAACACGGTAATTGTTAATCGCAATGAAAAGAGGTAACTGTGCGGCAGTTTTGGCCGTTCAAAAAAGGGGATGCGAAGCTGTGAGTGACATTTGTATATTACGATTGCTTGGGACCAACAAAAACATAAAAAATCGTACCACTACCTTGTGCAGCGCAATTACGTAAGTGGTAAAAAATGTTGTTTGTCTGTGAAAATTGTATGTATTGACGACATGCGGAAAGGTCTTCGTGAACCCCAAAACTTGTTCTAAACCACGTTACAGCTGGCAGTTTTTTTGGCCGCATTTGTTCCTTTCCTGTAGGAAGGCGAAGAATGCATCATGCACCGTCAAGAGATTATAATTTTCTTGGTGTGTCAGACTCCTATACTGACTAAACTCCCCTTTTCGCTCACCAAGTTTCAGCATGCCTATCAACCAGGTAAGTCAGCACTTAATAACTTACCCCCGTATTTATAAAGGCTGCGTAAAAGTTATCAATTGGTTACACAGCAGTTGCGTCAAATTTGTGTATGCTAACTGACGTATGCAAACTAACTTGTGCACAATTGTTTATTAATATGGGGGTTAGTAACCAAAATTGAATCCTCCATCAACCAAAAGGAAATCTGTATCGTTGCTTTCCTGGATATTGAAGAAGCTTTTAACTATACATCCTTCGAGTCTACCAACAGGGCTCTTAACATAAAAACTTCCTCATAGTTATCCCTCGTAGGGAAGACTGGGAAGAACTCAAATACAGAATACAGGTTCTAAAATGGAGTCAGGGACTGTATCTGGCATCTATGGAGAGCCACCTCTAGTAAAATTTTCAGTTAGACTGGGAAATAACTTATCTATATTCCAAGCTGAAGTCCTTGTAATCAACCACTGCGTTAGAAAAAATCGAAGTTCTAACACACGTGGAAAAACTATATCCATCTTTTCAGACAGCCAAGCAGCTCTCAAAAATCTCTGGACTCATCTGAAATGAAATCGAAGCTTGTCTTAGAAACATTCACAGCCATCTATGAACTTTCAAGAAAAACCTAGTCATTCTGCACTGGATTCCAGCCCATACGGGCTTTGCTGAAAGCAAAAAGGCTGACTCACTGATAAAATCGGCGCTACAATTCCGCTTATCGGACCTTAACCCTTCTGTGGAGTCAGCAAAAACCATTTCAGGGGATACATCAAAAAGCTATCACGTATTGAACCCAATAAAGTCTGGCTTAAAAGTCCTGGGCAGAACTGCACCAGACAATTTTTTCCCAAATTCTCTTCCAGGAAATCCTACTTCCTGATCAACCTAGGCAAAAATAACCTGAGAATATTAATAGGAATAATCAGTGGCCTCATGAAAAAACACCTACACCACATTCGTGTCTCTCTGGATCCAACATGCAGACTATATCTTGAGTGTGATAAATCCTCTACATAAACAAATACTTGGTGATGAAATCGTCACTACAGCAACTCTTGCTGCCATACACGCAGAGAAGATTCTAATCTTCCTAAATGCCTCCGGAGTGAAAAGATGGCTCTGAAACCTTGCCAGGGAAGGCACAATAGGCTTCTTTAAGGGGCCGCAGTGCTCCCGCTTTACAATCTAATCTCTAATCTAAACTCCCCCTCTCCCTTTTGCTTTCTTCAACAGCCCCCTGGAAACGCGTTTTTCTTCGGGATCTGTTTTTTCCCCTTCTATTTCATGATGTTTTCGGTTCTTCAATCCTCAATCCTCAGTTTTGAGCACGGTTTCGATGATACCCGATTTCAGCTGCAATAAAATTCCCTATCACATTTTCGGGGGCGATATAACCTATCTCCGATTCCAAGAGCTGTCTTTCCACAGTCCACCTGCTGCACGTGAAGAAAGTATAAAAGCGTCCTATACCAATGAGCCTCCATACTGGCACGTCACATGGTCTCCTTCCCGCATCCTGTTTAGGTATGCATTAAAAAATACATGTCCGGTTAGAAACTGCGTCTCTGATTTGCCTGGCGGTCCATCTACCTCTTCTTTTAGAGATCCACCTTAGTTGCCATAGATGTTTGGTGGCCTGGTTACCGATTCCACTTTTAATTACTCTCTGTTCTCATACCTACTCGAGCTTTCTCTCTGGGGCTTAGACGTCAATGGGTGTCCTCTGCAATGAAAAGAGCGGCTGGTTCTGATACAGTGCGGCCCCGTACTGCTGCCATCTGTTTTCTGTAATTTTCCTAATATTTCTCATCCATATATGATCGCTTGCTTTCTCTTGGTCCTTAAACGTTGGCCATGTCTGTTAAGGAATGCAGTAACTCAAGCAGTTCGCTCGGAAGCGGATGATTCCCAGAAAATGAGTTTGGAATCGATAGTTATCCAAAGACTAGGTATTACGTTTTTGCTTGTGATTACGTCGGGGCCCATATGGAATTCAACTTGCGTAAGAACTATTTACCTATTTTCTACTATTTTCATTTATTTTCCCTTATTCCTCTCATTTATTGTTCTCTACTCCGAGTCGAGTCTGTCGCCTTTTCGTTCCTCCACAATTCCTATTTCTGTTCGAATCAAACTCCACGTGATTCCCTCTCGTTTACTGTCGCTTTTTTGTTTCATCTGAGTTCGTAATTACTACCCGACTACCGGCCGCTGTCGCTTCACGTCAAAATTTGTTATAATACCTGTTAGGAAATATTCGAATATTCCCACATCGTTGCGGGATGCACTTTAGATACTTAAATTTTCAGTAATTTGGCTCTCCAATTGATCCCGGCATCTAGTAAGGTAAATTCCTGTTATTGAAGCCCTCTTTTAACATCTTTTTGAATGTAATAAAAAGAAGTCAATCTCCTATTATACAAAACTATAAAAAAAAACATTTATTTCCATCGCATTTATATTGCACACACAGTGTTTTCTGCAGCCCCGCGAACAGTCTGCTTCCATACTCTAAAATTAACCACATTTGGATCCAATTGTGAGTAAATGAAAATAGGCATAGAGTTTGTCATCACCCAAATAGTTCCCTCGTTATCAATCTACAAACAAAATCGCATATTAGTAGGTAGATAATCAACTGCTGATATTATGAGATATCTCTTACCGTTAAATCGCTTGGATAAATCATTTTACTGGCATCCATTGCTACTTGTCCAATATTTTGCTCAGAGAAGGGAGTTTTCTTCGAATTCCAACAGCCAACGCCATTCTTCATTATCTCTGCATAGAATATTAGCCCAGTCTTGGGATCAAAGTCATGCATTGTAGATTGCTTCAATGGACCCCGTGATCCTAGTAACTGAAAAAAGTGAATGGCAATGATAAAACTGGTTTCGAGTGCACTCTACTTTACTTTGAAATCCTGGTTATGATAGGAGCGTGCAGCATTACTTTCTGTTTGCAAAACTTGAGTCGACACCGTAAACTCGTTTGTACTAGAATAAATGGAAACAAAATTAAACTTCTCCCCCTTTTTAGAACTCGCTGACACTTACCTAGCCATAGGGTGGAAGTAAGCAGTCCTATATCCAGTTGGTTCCCTATTGCCCAGTGTAATCGAAAATATACCATCATCCCAAGCGAAATTTTGGCCGCCAATGCTGAGGTCGCCTTGCGTTGGATCGAAATGAAAGAAGTTATGATGAAACGCCCAAATGCGGTTCTGTTCCAAACTGAAATGAAGCACACAATTTTGAGTGGTGGCGGCAGTGCGAAAATCAAAGCAATGCATACCTGTAAACATAGAGGGCGCTATTGGACAAGTCTGGAATATAACCAAACGCCTTGTCGCATGCAGACTTATCCACATCAACTGTTATACTCGCCAGGCCGGGTCCAGTTTCCACGATGGACGATGGTATCTCAAATCGATGCAGCCTGCGATTGGATTCCAAATCGAATACCCAAATAGATGGACGTTGCACTTGCGTGCGATTATCTTGAACAATTTGGAGAGAGCTTCATTTTAGTAGAAGATGTTATGACAGATTTTTATCTTACTTGGTAGCTCCAGCAGTCCAGTATCTATGAACCACAAACGATTGCATGCGTCAACTCTGGTTCTATAAACCGATATAAGTCGGTTTGCGTCTGGAGTCTGGTTAGGCTGGACGGGTGAGTTGTTAGTTAGTGATGCTGATGACATTTCTATTAAATTCCTTACCGTTAGTGTGTTCGTTTCCAGATCAGGAAAAGCTCTTAGTTTTGGGCTCTTATTCGAACCGACGGTCCTGAGATCGATGTAGTTTAGAGTTGATGGGACTCCAAGGCGACGTCTTGGCATGGTAATAAATAGTTTACCTTTGTAATTGTTAACTCCCATTGGCACATTGTTGTAAGGGATGTATGAATCTGTTGCAGTGGGAGCGGGAGCGGGTGTGGTTGGACGAGGTCTTCGACCAGCGCTTGAGCGGGAAGCGATGTCATTCATGGGGAAAATAAAATCTGGAATAATAAGTTTTTACACTTTTGTGATTTTTTGTTTTAATCGTTGTTTGTGTGATCTGATAACACACGCAGTGTGTGTTCCTGGCAGAGGTTCTGAACGTACTTAAAGCTGGGGAGACACTTCAGATCACGGGTCGAATTACCGCACCCGTGAGCGAGCAATATACGTCACTGAATTCAGTCACGTAGTACTCGATCACGAATGCGTTAATTCAACCCCAGATCAAAATTCAAAAATATTCATTGATGGTCAGGCTATGCGCTTAAGGCGCTAGAGTCACAAGCCGCACCAAGTTTGAATTAGTCAGGAATTGTCGCACAATGCTCAAGGCATTGTTCTTGCAGAATTTGACTTTGTGAGATTGAGGGTAACAAAAGGGCCGACGTTCTGGCCAAGAAAGGAGCGGAGGTCCTACTTTACAAGACCTAAGTCAAAGGCTTTCCGGAGGAAGTCTGCACAATTAACAGCAACAACTCTCTGAGAACAGCCTTCTGAGGAATCATGAGATATGAGACAAGGCTTAGCTAATGCAGATACATAATACAATAATACAAGTGTAGAAATGTTGCTGAATTGGTTTAGGTTTTTTAACCGTAATAGTTCCCTGGGAATAGCGACGGACCCGCAATGGTGCATGGTCTCACAAACCCGATTAACCTAACATAACCTTATTAGAAAATGCGATTGAAGTTTCAAAATTCGGTTAAACCTATAGGATTTCCTGGAGCCTCGATCCTGTAAATCAACTGGTAAATGCCCTGGAGGCTGGCTACACTTGTTTTAAAGAAACACAAACTCTTATGAAACTATAAGATGGTCTTATTTTAGACTAAATGTTAAACTGAAAGTCTAACAAACAAGAAGAGCTACTGTTGTACTTTTCTCCTGCAAAAATATCATACGGAACAAACGGGGTCTACAGCCATCTCTCACTAGCTGGTTAAAGGTCTCGCTGGAAAGATCTATTCGTTTTTCTGGGTGTACTGGGAGATTGATAAATCGTAATTCGTAAGAAACTAAGCATATTCCAAAGAACGGTTCTGCCCGACAACCGATTAGCGCGCCCTATGCCTAATATCTTTAGAGCCTAATGTCAGCCATTTTAATAAAACGTTAACATCCTGTTGGGTAAAGAGTCATATAACTTATTTAAGAAATCAAGTGAAATAGTCTCCCAGACACTTTTTATCCCTTCAATTAGTTCCGTTTCATTCGAGTATTGCCTTCCAGACTCATATACCTTTCGTGCTAAAGGCTGGTACGCTGTTCGAGTGAATTGAAATTTTCACTCCTCTCCAAAAGGTGCTGTGAAATTAAAAGTGAAATTTTCACGCCGAAATATCAAAAATTTAATGCGACGGACAATAAAAGCCAAGCGAAATAGCAAGCAACGCCCCCTACAAATCACTTTTTGAACAACTATTTTTCACTTGAAGAGCGTACTGCCTGGTGAAATCTTCACGAGGAAAATTCATTTTGACATTTCGCAGTGAAAATTTTGTATGAAAAATTAAATTTCACTCGAACAGCGTACCAGCCTTAACCATCCCCAAAGGCCCAAACATTTTCTATAATATTAAGCTCAGGCGAGTATGGCGGCCAGGTAAGTAAAGGCACGTTTTGCCGATCAATCCAAGACTTCACAAGCCTAGCAGTGTGGATATGGAACTGGAACTTCCACTCCAAGTACCCAAAAATATCCTTAATTGCACGAAAGCCGTTTTTATTTTTAGACGTTTTAGATGTTTAGCTAATTTTGGCGGAAGAGTCGTGCGAATTGGACGCGTGCTTTAATGTAATACTAACGCTGTCGCAAGAAAATATGCATGCATTTTTGCAGCACTTCAAAGAAAATAGGGACGTTCAAGTATCTAGTTTAGTAAGTCTGACAGCTGACTGACTTGATGTATCTCAGTTTTGATTGGCCTAGATCGGTCACATGGGAATGGGAAGCTGTGTCAGTTGACGTTTATGGAGGGGTAGCCCACGAATCTAGTCAAGAAATTCGTGACTGAGCACTTAAGTTGACAGTTCGCATATGTGGCTGACGTAGGAAAAGTGACGTTCCCGACCTTTCTAGTCGACTTAAGATAACTAAGTTTTTGAATGTGCCCAATGGCAAAACAAAATAACGGTTCACCTCCAGAACTTTTTTAGAATGAGAGAAAATGGAGAAGAATGAAAAAAAAATTTGTTTGATCAAGATACATGTTTAGTTAGAGGATCGAGTTATTTGCATTTACACTGAAAGTTTAGAGGGGGCGCTAATCGGTTGTCGGACAGTGAATATGCATTCTGGGGTGCTGTCGGCGGTTAGTTCCTGCCACTCCTGTTTTTTGCTGTTTAAGCAGAAATTTATTCGTTAAATCGTGATAGAAAAAGAAAAAAAATACAAACAAATGCTTTTTTTCGCAAACCGCTAATCGTTCAATGTCTTGTCTAAATAAATTAACAAATTTAAACGCGACAGAGGCATGACCAATGTGTAATTATTGTATACAAACAAGTTATAAGAGATGTGTTTTCAAAATGATTGTCAGCGGTTAATACGTACATACAAGTATCTGTATCTAGTACTTGAGTACCTTATCGTTCAGATTTTCAATAGACAGATTATGATATCACCAATTTAATGTGCGAATCCGCTTGTATATATTCAGAGGTTTTGAAATCTTCACGTAACACCAGTACGGTAGATTACCTACGAATTAACTCGTCAAGTCGTACTGCAATCAATGACAATACTCATCGTATGTATAGGTATAAGTGCGGCATAGTTATTGACAATGTAACAATTAAAATTTTTATAGTGTTCGCTTGTTACTTAAGATTTATTTCAAATATACAAAGGTCAATAATCAAACAAAAATAGTACAAAAAATGAGCTTGACAAACAAACCACAGAATAACAACGGACCGCCTCACTTGTGCTCTGAGAAAGTCTTGACCTATTTAGCATTTCTCTCAGTCGTCACTGTGAAAGTTATAATTTAAAGACTCGTTTTGCGAAAGAAGACTTCCTTGATATTTGTTTTCATTATTAGTTAGTATCTACCTGTTTCTGCTAAATCGCCACGATTGTCGTATTCCATCTGCTTCCAACCAAACACCTCGGTTAAACCAGCACCTCGTACATCGTCTATTAGATATAGAACTAGGGTGATGGCACAAAAAGCCCGTTTCCACATAATTTATATTGTATCTAAAACTATTTAGGACCCGTTTAGCATGCGTTTACAACCGATCGCTACGGAAGTCGCTCTGAGACTATCTCTTGGGATGACACCGACACCGACACGGGATGGGAGAAGTCTTGCTTTGCTTCGCCTAATCTTCTATACTTGAAGCTCAAATCAATTTCATACAACTTGTGGTTTGCAAGCAAAGTAATGTGCTGGCTGATGGTGCGCCCCGCACTGTTGTACAGATAAGATCCGTTGGGGTGATGATGATCGTACTATTCGATGGCGGATGAAGTAATCGGAGATGAAAGTAAAGGGTCAACAGTGTGTCGTCAGAAGCAAGATATAGGTAATAAGAATTTATTTATTTTAGCACTGTTGGGGATAATGTGAATTGCTTAGATAGAAAAATACCGGCTCTTTGTACGTTTGCTTGAGATAGCAATTATTTATTGAGTATATGGCGGATACAATCTATTCAAATTATAATAACAATACCTACACATACAGCTGGCGTGATGCTAATCATTCCCGACGTTACTTTAATTAGCCGACAATGAATTCTAGTTTCATTTGTTTTTATTATTATCAATATACAAGTTCCCGGCGTCAAAGACTTGAGAAAATATTTTAAACTGGAGAATAATAACTCATTAACTATAGAGATGCATTTTTTGAAGTAAACACATAATGAAATTTGATTTATTATTAATTATTTATCAATGCGGTTTTTTTGCAAAATTATTGAATACCAAAAACTCGTCTTCATAAAACAAACAAAAAAAAACTGTCGAAAATATTCAGATAATTATTGTTGCTTCATAATGTCAACTGATAAAATCTAAAATCCAAGGACGAAATAATAAATTGAATAAATACATTTAAATGGGTGAAGTTAACATGGGGTGAATAACTAGCCTGTCATAAATTGGCATAGAATTTGCGGAAACCATTGCGGGCGTTCGGACATCTAGTTCATGTAAACGTCAACTTAATTTGTTACCTTTGCGTTAGCTAGATAAGTTGAGTTTTTGTTGTAGTCAAGTGATTACAGGCAGGTCTTGAATAGATTTGTCGGCTACCCTCCGGTAAATGTCAACTAAACGTGACCAATCTGGACCAAGTCCACTAGATAGGTCTGGAGTAGATCTAACCTGAACGGAAAAACTAAGGTCTGTTCCTTTACTTTTGTAGTAAAAATGGAAAATACTGTCAAAATGACAGTGGAGGAGATGAATTTCCTCTCAAAAAGGAAAGTTAAGGAACGCTTTTGTAGTAACCTGTGAAAAATACCAGATAGTTCATAAATTGGAGTGAACAAATAGAGCAACAAATTCAAATCAGCTGTCAATTTTCGGGCGACTGACAGTTGTTTCCATTCTAACGCAAAGAAATTTGTTGAGTAAAAACTAGTAAGAGGGGAAATATCTTGCTCTCTCGAAGCCGCCCTCTTTTACGAATTTTTCGAGTTGAGAAACGACAATTGAGTAAAATGTGTAAGAATTCTAAAATATTCGAAAAAATTCGTAAGATTTAAAAGGAAAGGAACAGATCTACTGAGTTGACTCGAATTTATTCGCCGGCTACCCCTCCATAACCGTCAACTGCAACAGCTGCCCATGTGACCGATCTAGGCCAATCAAAACTGAGATCTACATCAATTCAGTCAGCTGTCAGATTTAACTAACTAGAAATCCGAACGTCCTTATTGTTGATGGTATACAATTACTTGACTTTTATGGATGGACTTTTAAATAGGTAGGTACTTTTGTTGATTTTAAGTCAGAATGCTTCCATCTCGATGTCCATCGCCACACGACGCTATACCAATAAATGTGACGTTCTCAGCATCTCCCATTATATTATGATGCAGGTTTGAATGTGGTATGTGGAATTCATGTTTCTTTAACGGATTGGTTAACCATGTAAAGTACTTACATAAATTCTGCAAGAGCATCTTATTCCATCTATAATAAAGATTCAAAACATATTTTTTATATTTGACTTATTACCGATCTTTGACATTTATAGGAACAATGTTATATAAAACAGGACTATTTGCAAAGCACATAGGACTAAAGATACTCACTGTATGGCGCAATTGCCCTTCCTTACCAACTTTAGCGCAATAACGAATTTTTCGTCAGACCATTAGCTTCTGAAAACGTCGTTGGAAAAAAAGTCAAATTGGAGTTATGTGATTGATTATTGATTATTGGGTCCTATGGCATATTTGCAAATCAACGATTTCGAAATCCCGATACCGACTGTATTGCAAATTGTTCAAAATCAATTCAAGTGCAAACATAGCATAACTTTAAAACGTCAGTTTGCATGTCGAATTTTCAAAACCATTTCCGCCAAACATCATTCACACTACCCTACTTTGCTATTGAATTTCATTGAATTCAATTATACCATTCCGCGTTCGGTTCATTTCAACATCTTATTGCAGTGCAGTTGCAGTTTCCGACACGTTCGGAGGTGCATACATTTAGGCGCGATTAATTCCTTATATTTAATTCGAGATTATAAACAAAGTTCAATTTAAAGTTCTTATTTATTTGTGCAAATTATTTACACTAAAATTACTCAACAAATTGGTGCTCGCGACAAAAACTCTTTTCAGCAATCAATACACATATACAGAAAATGTTCAACCAAGTTATAAACAGACTCCCCTTACATATTTTTTTTTTCATTCATCCACCACACATATCGACAGGTTCAACTTAAATGTCAAAATTGAATGCATTTTGCAAGGATTGAATTGATACCAACTTCACTTCAATGGAACCCCGATATATCTCTGCTGAATGTGTCCGAATTGTTTGGATTGCGAAACGACGTTCACACATATATTAAAAATAATTCTTAAATTGCAATTGCAAGTGAAAGTGTTCTTCAATAGAATACTGGTGTTATTACCTACAAAAAAAAAAACAACTCGAAATTCCCCATTGTAGTGCGTGCAAAGTGAATGAGAAGCACGCACCATTGGTATACACGACGACGTAGTGAAAACCACCAAACTTCATCGTGCCCAGGAAATTTGCTTGCAAAATGGACGAAGCTAAAGCCGATATAAATTGCACCACGACCGCAGCACCAATAGCATCGGGATCTGGAGCAACAGGAGCTAAAGATAACAATTCGTCTTCCTCATCCTCATCATCGTCGACATCGTCGTCGTCGTCGGCGTCATCATCTGCTGATCCCGAGGCGGAAGACACCTCAAAGAGGCCCAAATTTATGAAGAGAGTTCAACTTCCAATTAAACAAATTATTTCACTGGATCAATTGAGGCAGCGATTCGCCGACACAGCGATGCCACCAAAAGAGGTCAAAGTGATTGTAAACAGTCCCGACTCGAAAAGGGTGAGTGACCCCGATTTCTACGAACTTGACGAAAAATTACTTTTCCATCACTCTGGTTATTTTCAGAAAACTGTGAAGAAACTTAAACACAGCCCCAAAGAATTCTATACGTTCTGCACATGCCCGCAGTGTTTGCATTATCGTGAGATTATACTCCTGCTGATGGACGATGAGATGAAGACTCGCAGTACCTGGGAGATACTCCAGGCCACAATAAGGAAGGCATATCAGCCAATACTTAAGTGGGTGTTGCTCTATTTGTCAGGTTTTTGTTATTCTTTTTTGTTTAATATTGGTTATGGTTTACACCACAGGAATGCTTTATCCCTGGCGAAGTATGAGAATTTTCTTGC
This sequence comes from Cheilosia pagana, assembly GCA_936431705.1. Lineage (NCBI taxonomy): Eukaryota > Metazoa > Arthropoda > Insecta > Diptera > Syrphidae > Cheilosia > Cheilosia pagana. Next base: position 86,838,153 of record OW386166.1, on the reverse strand, counting down.
GAACGAAGGATCTTCATGGCTGACAACCGGCAACATGAATCACACCAAGGCTCAGCATTTGGACTTTATATGTGATCTATCGCTGACAGAGAGTATGGTGTCAGTACTACTGAGTGCACTGTAAGTACATATTTCGGTTGAACATTTTTTTATGAACGATGATTGTCTAGAGAAAGCGATTGAATTGTGTAACTTTAGTTAACATGCAGCTAAAGGTAGGTATACACTAATGACTTCCAAATGTCACACCATCTTTTTATCGGTGTTAAAGTGGCATACCACTGCATTTGTAGAGGCAAGCTATACAAAATCATGTGTAGTTGATGTGCGCATTGACAGAGAGCACCTTCAGTTGTCGTGAAGCTATTCATGCCTATCACTTGTTTTGTTTCTCCAGAGTTGAACTAGGTTACCAGTTGGGTTTATTTAATCTATTACTGAGATTCATACAGTTAGGTTCCACGCAAACGGCGCGTAGTTAGAAATATCACAACTTTCAAACTTGAAGTAAACACTGCTAAATCTCTTTCTCTCTCTTTGATTGCAGTCTTTTAGTGGATGATCCGCATCAACTGTTCGAATTGTTGAATTTCCAAGTTGAATGTGTCGTAAAGGCCTACTGGGAGGGATTTGCGGAAATCGCCAAAATCCAAGATAAGAAAATACCCGCAGAGGAAATGTTGTCCTGTAAGCACAAGAAAAACAATACCATTAACTGTAAACAAAACTAATAAGTCGATTGTTCATTTTCAGATGTTCTCGATGGATATGATGAACTCTGCGCTGTCTCTGATAACATATCACAATTCCTGTTTGCGTTGGAAAACCATCATCTGAAAAAATTCTCACTTACGTGGACAATGTTGAACAAACGAATGTATCAGCAGCATGTATATTTAAATGTCACCGACACAATGTTGGCCTGCATAATAACAGTGGGTTATCTCTGATACCATGAACGTATGGCAGGTTTGTAATGTGTTTTTTTCCTGTCTTCTTCTGTTTCAGCTGAAAGAGAACGAGCTAACAAAAGTGCATTCAATGCTTATTAAAAAGTATATCCAATTCGATGACGAAATGATTCAAATCGATAGAAGTTGGAAGGAGACATGGACAGCTTTGAATTTATACAATTTATCAGAGGAAGAACGCAGTCGTCGCATGCGCATGAAATCGATACACAATTTATTCGATGTGATACGCAATGATGTTACGGGCACATGTTCGCAATGTGTCGACATTGCCGATTGGATAAGGCATGAGAATCGTCAGCTAGTCTGGCAGAGCATGCTCTCCTACATATCGAAATGTGGCGCGGACTCGTATAGCATTCATCTGAATACGTTGGTGTGCGATGACAAGTGCAGGGAATGTAATGAACTGCTGGAATATCATATTGGGTAAGTTTTGTTTAACTTTGAAGTTTGAAGAATGTTGCTTTGTATTTTGGTATCTGCCCGCGTGTCGTACATTTCAGTAAATCAAGTGTGTTCAATGCTCGCTTTTATTAGATTCAGCTATAAATCAGTTGCTTGTGCGGCTGCGCAGCGATTCCAAATTGTCTGTCGTTGTTGACACTCAGCTTCTATAGTTTTTGATTTCATTCGGCTATTTCAGGGCCGTTTTATTCACTATTGTTCAACTTCCCGATAACTCCGAGGTTAAGAATAAAAATCCCGGAGTTGTGTCCAACTTCGAGTGAATAAAATGGGCCTTAATTGCTCTAAAAAATCTGTCGAACAGTCAGCCAAAGCGAGATCTTGGAACATGGCACCTCAAACAGGGAGTGCATGGGTACAAGTGCACACAGCATTTACTTTGTTTTTCCGCAATTTACCAGCTAGACCGAGATTAGATTCGATTTAATTATAGGGGGAGGTTGTATAATAAATGTTATATCCCGGTTCATTGCGGCCGCAAGTGGGCCTATTGTGATGTCCTCCATTTAGATCTCATCCATGATTCCGCAGTTTGTTAGAAAGGCGGCTAACTCTTTTGGTGAGCTGGCAGCTATATCGACTGCTTCGATTCGCTTGTTTAGACAGTTGCAAAATGTGTTCTGCTGTTTCTATGTCCTACCGGCTAGACCGAAGTACGAGTCATCTGTGATAGGTCTAGGTGGACAACACCAACAGCCCTATCATCAAACAAAATCTGTTCATGCAACATTTTCATTTACTTAGCGTATTAGCCATCAATTTATTTGTGTCACTGTTTTTTTTCCATAGATTGTGCAAGTGTGTCACATGTGCGATTGCTGGAGGACCCCTACCGCCAAGGAGATCACCCAATTCCACATGCGCCAAGTGTCTTACGCTGTCGCGTGCTGAAAAGGATGGTACACTGTACGAGTCGAAAATTCTGAATGTCTGTGCCAGCGACGATCGCTTCGCCTACAAGTCCAAAGAGAGAAGACGAAACGACAGCATGGGCGATATGAGTGACACGTCATCGGTGTCGCTAAAAGATGAAGTCTTCAACGAGCCGGACGAATTATACGAGTACCACTTGTCTTGGGCAGTTTTCAAACATCTAAGAGGTAAAAACATCGACTCAAATGTTATATTCAAATATCGCTGTTCAAAACAAATTCCTTTACACAGATCGAAAGCCGTTTTTATATTCCAAGATTGAAGAGAAGTACTTTTGTGCCGATTGTAAATTGGCACCGTGTCTCCTGGCCAGAAAGATACTAAACAATGAAATAGCATTGGCATTATCCTGGCACTTGATCCAGCACTATCAGCCTCTAGTTATGACACACGATGACCTAACAGTAATGCTAAAGAATGTCATGCAATACAATCGTCGAGTGATTTCATCGAAAATTCGGTTTGATCCGCAATTGGACGATGAAGTCTTTAAAATCTATTGGGCATTCGCAGTGTCGGTCATTGCATGCTATTTCGTCGAATATGATGAGGATTGTACATTAAATTTAGAATATTTTGAGTTAGCTAATAATGATATACAGTTGATGAAGTCGCGGATAAAGGGCGCCGAAAAGGATGGCAAATTCTTTCGGTTCCTCGATAAAATATCGGGGTAAGAGAAAGTTTTGACGTCGATTGAGATCGATCTTATAGGAGTTGTTTGTTGTATTATTGCAGAATCACGGTAAATGACAGGGAAGCAAAGGAAAGGACCAGGATATATGAGTGCGTGTTAATATATATATTTTTTAATTAAGTGTTTGATTGAAATTACATATTTTGTTTGTTTCAGGACGTCGTCGGATGCGTCGACTAGTTCCACCACCAGTCCTGAGAGGTAAGTCTGTGGTTTTTATTTTCTTTTAGCTGGTTCTTCAATGCGGACAGATTATGCGTACCGGATTGCTCTTTTAAGCAATACATGTGAAGAAGGACAAGTTCAATCTATGTCAGCCATTAAGTCGTAACTTGCCTTTCTTGCTTTTTTTTAGGTTAAACCATAAAACATGGATTAGCTAGATTTATCAGTTTTTATTGCTGTCTACGCGTTATTTTTACCTTTTTGGTACAGCTCCCTAACCTTTCTATTTCCTATTAGAAGCCGAACTTCTCTCTTCCTCTTCAGTTTGTAGAGCGACGATTGTAGGCGAGTTGCGCGATTAACTAAAGTGTTTTCCAATAAGATGTGTTATTTTGAATAGCCCGCTATTTCGGTAGCTGGCTAAGTTTTTGAAAGTGCCCATATAAGGTCTGTTCCCTAACGATAATGCATTCGAACGCATTAGTCAAATTTAGTCAAACTTCGTTCCTTTACGCAAAAGTTGGGCAGAAGAGAAAGAGAGCCACAAAGAGAGAACAAAACATTTCCCCTTCATAAAAAAACCTGCAAATAGTAGCCCCACAAATTTCTTTGGGCTAGGTTGTTATAACTGACTTATGGCGTTTTCGATTGAAGAAAAGTATTGCCCTTTCTATGAAAAGAGCAAATCTAGAAGTGCTCTTTCTATGTTTTCCATGTTTCATTGAAAAAGAAAGGGCACTTCCAGGTCAATTCTTAACACGAAAGAAGTGTCCGGAATATTTTTAAAGAATTGCCCTGAACTCTCCAATACAAACAAGAAAAATGTCAGAGGGAAATGTTTTTTGTGCTATTAGAAACTAATTTTGCGCTATTCGATCAGAAAATACCAAATTATTAGTGCAAATGTAAACTTTAATTCAAATATATTGTTTTGGTCCATTAAAAAACTCATAATTAATGTAGAAAACAAAGAAAAATTAGCAACAGAAAACCAAATTTCACCACTATTGCAAAAACGCTCCAACGAATTTAATTGAAAAGAGCAATTCTGAATTTCGGGGCACTTCTCTCGGATCTTCAATGAAAAACGCCATTAGACTTTAGCTGTCAAATCTCTCAAAAGTCAATTTGAATTGGCAGTTTATTTCGGTTTGCTTTGTTAAATGCTGAAATTTGTTATTAAAAATGGATAAATCAGCAAAAAAAAAATAAATATAAAACTGAATCGGAATGTTTTTCAACGTCTGCAAACTGGTAATTTTTTTTAACCCACTGACGTTTATTTTTGAAAATTACTTTTCTTTCTCGCATATGTTTTTAACAAGCGTCATGCCAAACTTTCGTTCCTTTACTTTTTGGTTATATTCTCTTTTTCTGGGAAAATATATCCCCACTCTCTGATATCTGACATTTTACCGAAATTGGCCCAAAAAGTAAGGGAACAGACCTATTGATAGGGTAATTGTCATTCATCAGTCGGCATTTTCTACTTGGATCGCTATACTCTTACAAAAGACCAGAAATTGAATGGAAATTGAATTAGCTGATCGACAAGCGCTACAAGAAATATTTTGAAAAAAGTTAAGAGCTGTCAGAAATGAATAAAATGAAGAGCAGCCCAAACTTTTCAGAGAAGTGAACTTTCTACACTTAGCACTTAGGTTCGGTCATTCCCTGTTATTTCAACGAGCTCTTTGATAAAACTGTGTCCCAAAAATAGTTGGAGACACATATTTCCAGACTTCATCGACCCAAGGTTAGAAATTTTGCAACCAATTAGTCCATCAATCAAAAATCAATGACTTTCCAGAGTCCTTCAATTGCCTGACTTAGTTTTTCACTAATGTGCTCAACAAATAAAGGGTTTTCCGGTAGCTGTCACTTTTGAAGCTGTTATTTTTTAACATTTGACAAGTAGAAACTACGCCATTACTAAAAATGGAACAATACACGCTTCAACAACGCAATGAAATTATAAAAAAAAATTCACTACAAAAATGGTGAAAATTTTGCAGTCACAGTTCGCAAAACAAAAACATTTTTGGGTCGTCGTGAAGCACCTTGTCGGACCGCAATACAGAAATTGGTGAATAAATTCGAGCTGTTGGGAAAAGTTAGTGATGTGAATAATAAAACCCGTGCACGTCGCTCAAGAGCATTGCTGCTGTAGCCCAAAGAGTTGAAGAAAACCCTGTGGTGACAGCTCGTAACTTGATACAATCGAGTTCAGTCGATACAATCGATCTCTGGCAGCACCTAATTTATTTCGATCGAGGATAGTCGGTTAAGGGCAATCGATTGAAACAAATTAGGTGCTGCCAGAGCTCGATTGTATCGACTGAACTCGATTGTATCAAGTTACATGCTGCTACTCCAGGTTTGTCCATTCTTCCGTCGTTCTTTGGAATAAGGCATGACTAATGATTTATGGCCGGAGTTGGATGGTATTGATCTGGAGAACGTTTACTTTCAACAAGACGGCGCTACGTGCCACACAAGCAACGAAACCATTGATCTTTTACGGGAAAAGTTTCCGGACCGTGTTATCTCTCGAAGAGGTGATCACAATTGGCCACCGAGATCTTGTGATTTAACACCCTGCGACTTCTTCCTTTGGGGCCACGTGAAAGATAAGGTCTACGCCAACAGCCCAGGGTCGATTCAATACCTCAAAGATGGAATACGTGAGTCTATCGAGGACAGCCACTGCGATTTCGTTTTGGAAAATTTCATGAAAAAGATATGGTCCTGTAAGCGTGGTCGTGTGGCCATTTGGCTGATGTTGTTTTTCATTATTAAGGACATACCTTCCTCTTTATTATGAAATAAGTATCCGATCATTTATCTCAAAAAATGACATTTTTCCTTGAATATCAAAATAACACCTCTTATTGGAAAACCTTTTATTTGATTCGCTTTGGTTTGTTGCGATTGCAGCCGTTCAGCGCTATATCTCTTAAAAGTTTGTCTTCTCTATTGTCGTCATCTAAGTTATTCGCATTCGAACATCCATCATTTCCATCTCAATTGAAAACATCAAAGGGCGGCAATTATTGCAAAATGAGTCATTGCGAGTGTTTCTTCAGTACAGACTGGCGCGATTGAATTAAATTCAATTGAATTGAATTTACCAATTTACTGAATGCCTTTACGTATATAAAATTTAACTACATTTCGTAATAATCGACTTTTTAATTGTAGAATCCAGCATGATGTAGCACAATACTTGAGAGGAGAAAGTAGCAAGTAAGACTTTTAAGACTGAAATAATGCAAAACCGCTCACCTACCCATGTATTGCTTCCACAGATTACCCCAAAATCCGGAAGAAGTTAGAACCCCCGAATCGGAACCACCGGAACCCGTAACACCCACGGAATCACTTCCTCCTAAAAAGTGTGGCAAGGATAAAACGAAAAAATGTAAATCCAAACTTGCGCCCTTAATACAAAGATTTTAAATAAAACTAAATTACAGGTTGCTTTGACCATGCGGACATGTCCGACCACTGTAAGGAGAATCATTCGAGCAAGAAGCGAATCAAAAAGGTTTGTGCACAACGGCGAGTTCTCGGTTCATTTTAATTGTCATTAAATTTACAGGAATGCAATCATGCGCGAATGAACGAAACCCGCGATAGACTGCGAAAGAAACTGTCCCAGCTGGTGAACTCGCGTACAAACGTTAAGACGCCAATTCTGAGACCACCACACCAACAGCCGCATTGCTCGAAAACTCTAACACCACCAGACCTGGAGGAGCCCAGTTTGGAGGACTCAAAACTCGACGACGACGACGACAGTTTAGAGTGCTTATCTACGTTGTGTAAGCGGATTACCCACCAACCCAGTAAGCAAGCACCGCAACAAAGTGCTAAGAAAGCATGGCCACAAACCCAAGTTCCATCGCAGTCGCAACCACCAAAGGCTCAATCTGAAGCGCCGCCACCACCGCCGCCACCGGCAGTGGGTGTAGCCGCCAAAAAGCGATCGAACTCGAATCAGACACTTAGTCCCTCCGCTGGGCGGCAACGCGCCAATGAGTTTTTCGCATTGCTCGAGAATCTGCCCGAGGTAAGCGTAAAAAAGTGGGTAAACGAAACACTAAGCTTCATCGAGGGTTCCAACGAGAAAGGTCCAGTAAACGAAAAGAAAGCCGCCAAGAAGGCAAAACAAAAACAGCGCAAAGAAGAAATGAAGCGTATTCTGGAGTTACAAGACCTGCGTTCTCAGTTTCACGATATTTACTTTAAAGAATTCGCGGCCAAGAACGAGCTCAAAACTCTGAAGGTGTCCAAAAAGAAGGACAAAAAGAAGATCTCCGATTACGAGGCGAACATCAAGAAGCTCAACCGAGCCAAAGCGAAAGTCGAGACTAATATCCTCGAGCTGATAGCCACTGTTAAGCAGACCAATGGAGAGTTTAAATTTCCTTATCTGCCTACCAAAGAGCAACAAATCGAGAAGCTGCAGGAGCTTGCCAAGGAGAACGACGATTCGTCAACCACCACTAACAACACCCATCAGAATCAACATCAACAACATTCGCCATCATCGACGCCATCACCCGCCGCAGCAACACTGCCAAATGCTGGTGTTTTGCCACCGCAAGAGAACAATCTCAATGGCGGAGCATTCTATAGCATACCATATGCGAATGCTAACAACTTCCCGCCATTTGTAATGCCGAATCTCGTGTCGACGCCAAATGTTCAGATGTCGTACGCAGCCAATCAACCTACCGACATGACCGATCCAGCAAAGCGAATTGTAACGATACGTCGGGTGAATTTGCCCAATGTCCCGGAGCCGCAGGTCACTGTGACCGCGAAGGGATCCTCCCCTGACAAGGACAAATTGCTGTACACGTTTGTTAATGGACAGATTGTCGAGCAGCAAGTGAAGCATGCATCGTCCTCACCGCAACCGAATGCGGCACCCTCTCCCACAATAGAGAAGACCAAGACGCAGCTCAAGAAGGAGCGCAAACGGGCGAAAAAATTAGCCGACGCTGAAGAGGAGGAAGCGAGACTGGTTCGCGAAGAGCAACTGATCAAGGAAGAGTTACTCAAGCGCGAGGAGGAACAGAAGCGACTGGAGGAATACAAGCGACAAGAGGAACTCAAGCGAAAAGAGGAAATCAAGCGACAAGAGGAGCTCAGGCGGCAAGAACAGGCAGCTGCTTTGAAGTCTTCGCAAAAGGGCAAGAAGAAGGGAGCCCCAGCAGCACCCCCGCTCAAGGTAGAGAACAACAAAGCTGGCAAAAAGAAACCAAAGAAGGCAACAACGCCAGCTCCTTCGGTGACCAGCAGCAGCCAGCCAACCACCAGAGAGAACTCCGTATGCAGTCAAAAGGTCAAGGCCAAAACAATTGCACAAGTCCGAGAGAAACCACCGGAAGTGGTGCAGAAAGTCGCAGTCAATGATTCGCCCAAAAGATCGCTCAGCAGTGAGAAAGAAAAGCGTCAGAAATTCATCGACAATGGTCAGTTCGATAATAATCAGTTCAAAATGTTGCATCTCGATGATTTTGTCTCAACTGATTCGGCGGAGTCTGACGTTGAATCGGAAATTGAATGTGTTGCCCCACCAAAGCCACCGAAAATAATCGAGAAACCTACTCCAATTGCCGCAGCTCCCGTCATTCCGACACCCACCGTCAACATTCCACAGAAACCAGTCGAAACAAAGCCGAAAGCCAAGCCACAAAAGCAGCCATTAAATAAAGTAACGGAGACGGTGGAAAAGGCTGAAAAGCCGCCACTCAAAGAGCTGCAGCCGCCCTCAAGGAGAGCCAATCGAAACCGCGTTGTCAATTCGATCCCCGCAGCAACGACAACTGAGCGCAACAACAACGAACGAACCCACAATAAACCCAATGGTGCTCCTGCCAGTCGAAGACTGTCGACTCAAATACAGTCCAATCATGCGGCTCCTCAGCAAGCACAACCTCCACCAACAGTAGCCAGACCAACAGTAGCACCAGCCCCACCAGCAGCACAACGTGATCTCCTGTCGGAGAAGCCCAAACGATCGCGAAAGTCCAAAAACAAATCTCAACCAGGTAGCTATCAAGTCACTCCAGCAGCAGCCGCAGCGGCGCCGCCGATTGCAAACTCCAAACCAAGACGAAATCAATCTGTGATACACTCCGGTGGTGGTGGTGGCAACAAAACAGACCCCACCAGCTCAATCCAGCAGTCAATGCAAAATTTGCGTTTAACCTCGAATAACTATCCGCAGTTGCCACCACAGCCGCAACCGCAGCAGCACTACCAGCATGACAGACCGGAGCGGGTCCACCACTATTCGCAGCATCACCAGTCGAATGTCAGCATAATGGACCAACTCAATCGCGGCGTACAAGTGGAGAACTTATCACTGCCGCCGGGCATAACGCTCACCAAAGTCGACCCCAGCAAGAGTGAGCTGCTACGTGCCAAGTCCGAGTCCATAAAGAAACTCTCCAAGCCCCTGTCGCATGCCACAGGCCATCCACACCACCCTACTTCTAACATCTCGCAGCCGACTATCATCACATCTGGCTTCTATCCACACATGTCCAGCTATGGTGCTTCCGATCAAAGCGGTGTAATTATGGTAGAAGCAATGGGAGGCGCTGCCAAGCAGCAGCCCAACAAGCAGAGTCTGTTTAACAGCGATATCAAAGTATCCAAAAATAGGAAGCGTCGCAACAAAAAGAAGTCCGATACTTTTAAAGCCTCATCGACGTCCGCCGCACATAACAACAACAGCAACAACCCCCATGGAGACTCGTTCGCTCAGCCGAAGATGGTAACGCTGCGCAATCCAATGTTTGGCAACATGATGCAACAAAGCACTCCATCGGTGACGGCAATGCCAAGTCGTTTGCCAGTCGCTCCACTGCCGATGGATCAGCCCGCTTCAATTATAAAGAACGAGAATGGCATGTTTACGATACGCAACCCGGCATTGCAGGCGGCCGTCGCCAATGGCCTTCCGGTAACCAATTACCGTCAGTTTACCGGCAACTACTATACACCACCGCAGGAGGATGTCGCTATAGGTGGTGCCAATTTAGGTAGCTCATTCTCCTATTTCTCCAACAACACCAGCAGTCCGGGTGCTGTTGGCAATAGTCAAGCGATTCCCGTTGATCCGTTCAGCTCTAGCAATGGCTACGCATGCGATATTGCTGACGGTTCGATTCGATCGGGCACAACTGGTAAGTGCATATCGGCGATTGGTAGTGAGATCAAAACGGCGCAGCAACTGAAACAACGATCCAAGGAGTCACAGTGGCAGCATTACACCACACACGATGCAACACCAAATCCGGATAATGGTTTGTACTCTTAGCTTGTATTGCGGCAGATCTTTAACTTGTTTGTCCTATAATAGCTTGCAGCTATCTTGGTTCTTCGTTGCAATCCAACTACTACAACGGCTACGATGTGTTCTCGTCCAGTTCAGGTGGAAGTCAGCAGCTTTCCAGCAGTGGCAGTTTGTTTGAAAACAGCGACTGTCCAATGCATCACAACTGCGAGGATTCACCTCCACCGACGATAACCGGCTTCAATCACTATTTAGACGGCATTCCCAATACTGGCATTATCCGTTACGACGACGCATCGTTCCTCAAAACACTAATGCCAGGACAGAACCTCAACAATGAAGTGAGTATATCCATAATCATTCTTCTTCCGATCGAATCTGCATCGCTTTGTTGCCCTAGGTATCCATTCACAATGTCAACGATTCAAATTTCGCACGAAACGCAACATCACCGGTGGCCCATCGGGTGGAAATCACTCCGGTGTACGGTAATCGATCGACAACGACGACGACATCAAATCTCTTCAACAGCTGTCCGAATCCAAACCAATACTCACCAACGAACAGCTTCCTTCAGCCGCAACAAACACACTTGGGACCCGCCGACTTTACAGGTGAGTGTGTGTCTTCTTCATATTTTTCTATAGGGATGAGGTGATCTCAAAAAGGGTCTCTCTCTACCTCTTTTCATATAGAAAATCTATTCACTCCAAACGCCTTGCTTAACCTAAACGAATTGGATTCAGGTGATCGCGATGTGGAGTCCTTCAAACGTTTCAGCTACGACTTTGAACCGCCCAAGGAGAAGCAAAAGGTCAACATCAACATCAACGATCTGTTCATGAAGGCCAGTCGCAGTGGCAATAGTTCGCGATCTTCACCATACCTAGAGGATCCCACATTAACGTTGGATGGTTTTGCCCAAAATCTTGCCGCTTTGAAGTTGACCGACGAGCAGTGCTCATCCATAAATGGTAATTTAAATACGGGTGCCAGCCCAAATGGCTGGTGGTAATATGGCACACACTCTGCGACAGATATCTGAACTACCGCTATAACTTATGGTTACAAAAAAAACACACAGTATTTCAGAATGATCGAGAACGGCAGCGTCAGCTGACAAACAACACATAGACGGCAATTAGAGATAGAGCGGGACATTATTAAGCTGCTTTCAGGGCAGTTTACTTCGTAAAAAGTATTTAAACAAACACAGAAAAAAAGGATTCGTTTCTTTTTTTACAAAAAAAAAAAAAAAAAACACAAACAAACATAAAAACAAAAAGCGAAAAAACAAAAGAGTTTCTTTTTGCAAATATTAATAAATGTGATGTAAAGTTTTAAGAGCAAAACCGAGGTTTTTTTTCTTTGCAAACAATTTGCACTCCATTCCATTTTTTAATACAAGGGTGGGTCAATAAGTCGCTGAAAAATAACACAAATTGCGGCGTCACCTCGGAGACGGACGGATGTACTGTTGACGACCCTGCAAAACGAAAAAAGGACATTAACTTTCGGATCTGCACGTGGAATGTTCGGACCTGCATAGACCGCGTGCAGCCGAACAATTAGCGGGGGCCCTACGCTGCCACAATGCAAATATGGGCCGGGCAAAAAAAGGATGAAAAACTGTGACATCTACTACGGTGATTGCTATAAGGAACAGAAGCAGCGACTATTTGGATGTGGATTCGATGTAAGCGGCAGACTTAGGCAAGAAGTCTTGAGCTTCGATATGTAAGTGAACGCCTTGCAACTATCCGCATCAAGGCTAAATTTGCCAACATCAGCCTAACATGCGCTCACGCCCCCACAAGAAAACGACGATGCTACCAAAGAATTTTTCTACGAGCTCCTCCACCAGACAAATGAGCAATGTCCTAAATATGACTTTAAAATCGTTCTTGGTGATTTTAACGCCAAAATAGGCAAGGCGGACATCTTTGGTAACGCAATCGGAAAGCACAGCCTACACAACTACACGTCTGGAAACGGACTAAGGCTAATTGACTTTGTGGTGGGACGTAATGTTACTATAGCTAGCGCACTGTTTCCTCACCTCAATATTCACAAACTTTCAATCAAATTGACCATGTTGCGATCGCCGCAAGGCACTCCTCCAGTGTTCTAGATGTCCGAACCTTTTCGAGCGGCCAACATAGACTCGGGCCATTACCTGGTTGTAGCCAAGGTACGGCTGCGGATATCCCAAACGCCAAAACAACAAGATAATACTGTGAGAAGATTCAACGTTGAACGGCTACAAACGCAACGGACCGCCAGAACTTTTGCCAATCGCGCGTCCCTCCGGTGCTTTGGTTGCGTCTGGCAAGGACTTTATTACTATTGTGGAAAATGACGCATATTCAACGCGCTGACACACGCTTTGGCTGCCACGATTTGCTGCAAGACTGATATTTTTGATACACTCTCTACTCAGGCTACACAGTAATGTAATATCTTTCGGTTACCTCTCAGACCGAAAAATTACTGCGGGCTCTTGGTCTAAAAGGAGTGATGTTCCAGAAAAATTCGACTGAGCTTTTGCGCCGTTTCATAACCGTGTATGAAACATCGATTCAACACAACACACCAAAAACCAAAGACCTGTCAAAAAAGGCCAAGGTGGGTTTGTCAGCAAACAAGGTCATGGTGACAGTTCTTTTTGGGATGCGCGCCGTATTATTCACCTTGAAAAGGGGAAAAACGATCACCGGCGCATATTACGCAGAACCGCTGGATTTTCAGTTCTTTTTCACCAGGACAACGCACCGGCGCACAAGTCAGCAGTTGCAATGTCAAAATTGCGTGAGATACGCTACGAAAGTACGAACTCCTCATCCAGCATATTCGTCAGATTTAGCCCCCTGCGAATCTTTCTTGTTTCCAAACGCGAAGAAATGCCTTGGAGGTAAGAGATTTGGGTCAAATGAAGAGGTCATCGCTGAAACAAACGCTTAGAAAACCGTGTGCTTGCATTAGTTACATTCCACCACGCACCAAAATCAAATAGAATAAGTCATAGCCGTTTTATTTAACAAAAACGTTATAAACCCCTTATGGAAGCCATTTAAGTTTGCTATTAAAGAGCTAGCGCTAAGGCTTTAGCCCACGTTAAGTTGATTCCTAGCAATCATTTAAATGGTGGACCTATAAAGCTACTAAGCTAGTTCGACTCCCAGAAAAACTAAATGTTGCCATAACAGAATTTGACACATATCCGGGAGTACAAACTTCTTCACAAAGCTTATAAATTTTAAATTCAGCTGTCTACCTTAGATAAGATATACAATTTTCAAACGAGACTATACTCATGAGTAAAAGGTGTTTGAGCTTGGGTTCTAGAGCTTCCTGTAAAGTTACCCGTTGTTAACCTAGCTACTGACAAAATAAACTCGCAAAATTTTTCTCAATCTTTATTACACACATTATGATATCAAATATAAACTAAAAATACATTTTCATGTAGCTGAAGTGTTGTTAAAGTTTCCAGTCATCAAATGTTCGTCATAGAATTTTGCATATTTTATACCGGGCCTAGATTCCCGAGGAAGTGTTGCCTGGAATTAAAATAAAAAAAAATTAGAACTAAGTTCACACTTTATGATTTCGTTAAAGTCTTTAAAAAGTTTTTATAAATGTTGACGTTTATGGAGGGGTAGCCGCCAAATCTAGTCAAAAAATTTGTGACTGAGCACTGTTGACACCTCGCAGACGTAGGAAAACTGACGGTCCCGACCAATCTAGTTTTTGCGGTCAGGTTACATCTATTCCAGACCAATCTAGTCGACTTAAAACAACTAAGTTTTTGAATGTGCTCAATGTTTTCTGATTGTCTAAGGAAAACAGGAGAGTTTATTTTAAAACAATTACCATTATGTCCAGTCCCTGTAAGTTATCACTTAGGATGGTTCTTTTCCTCCGTTTGTAGAAAACTAATCCAGCGATTACAAGTAACATCGACGACAATCCAATCAGCGGCAAAACAAAGCTCAACGTTGAAGCTGCAAATAAAATTCGTTAGCCGGAAGTTGGAAGTCGTCTTAAATCTCACCAGTAGAGGTCAGTTCGTCTGCTTGTTTATGATTGCCATCTTTTGTATTCGAATTGGGCGGAGCTACCGTTCGTCTAATTGGAGAAATCTGTGTTGGTTGGACTGGTACTGACTTTGGTTTTGCGGTGGTCATCACCTCGGTTATTATAGTTGCTTTTGTGCTGCTGACAATGTTTTTATTGGGTGGAGGTATACCTATTGTTGGGGGTTTATTGATAATTGTTGCTGGTGCAAGCGATGGAGCCATTGTGTAGTTCTGCTGACTGCCGGGTCTGTTATTTAAAGAGCACTTTAACGTATGATTTCTATTGATCAACTGTATTTGTCTTACTTGAAAAAGCCAAAGTTCTTGCAATCACACATGATGTGCGTCCCTGTAACGGCTTTAGTTGAGCATAAATTCGATGACCACTGGTCTCCAAGTCGCATTAAGCACTATAAAACACATAACTAATTTTAGATTTTTCATTAAATTGTATAATAAAGACTTACAACATCGTGGGTGTCCTTATACTTCGGCATTTTAAGTTTGACAACAAAACTATCGGTACCGCTGTCAACCTCTTTCACCAACGCAGATGTGGCCAAGTCGAGAATTTGAATTCGATAACTTACTTGCTGTTCTCCTTCAAAGTAATCTTCAGGAAATTGAATAAAAGCCGCACAGTAGTACTTAACTCGAGACCTCAATGAACGGAATATTATTTGAAAATTGCCCATTGCCGGTGTATAATAGTTAACTATCGTGAAGTTCTTTTCCACCAAATGGTTTCCTGTCATTTTTTCGATATCGATTGCCGCAACTGATGTATCTGAAAGTTGAATGATAAAAATGTAGAGATATATAGTATATTATGTGTGTTAGAGTGTTCTGTAACTCTTTGCGGTTCGAAAAAATGTTTTGATATCGTTAATATTCAATAGGATCATGTTCCCAATGTTTGGCTTCTTAAATTTACAGAATTCGAACTAGAAACTATTTTGAAAAAAACATTTTTACTCCAAGAATGATTGCTTCCGACCCTTACTCGCAGATGACGTAACTAACACTTACTTAACTAAGTGTTACTTAACTGATCTCTAGCCTAACTGTAGTCAATCATTTGAAACTGTTCAATTTGCCTGTTTTTTTTTAACAACTTTTGTGCTTATATGACTGGGAAGTTGGGTTAAAATTTGTTGTGCCTGCAGATTTCGTTGATTGGGAAAATGCCGCTGATGTGTAGGTTACCGCTCAACTTTACGCCTTTTCCTTAACGATAATGAATTTGAAAACATTATCCAATTTCAGTCAAACATGGTTCCATTCTATTTAGCTTTTGCGTAAGGGAACGAAATTTGACTAAAGTTTAAATTCACTATTGTTACAAACCTTTTACTATCCCAGTTGTATTCTGTCACAAATCGCTGTTTAATTGTTTATTTCTATAAAAGCACTTTTGGTTATACTCACAAATACTTTCCTTTGTAATCAGATCGCTAGTGCACATTTTCATGGCCAAAGTGGGAATTTTTTGAACAATTTTAGCTTTTTCCTGCTGCATATTCTCATCTTTGTATGTTCCTATAATTTTTTCAATTAAATTCAAATTCATTCGTACATATGCAGCATCAATGATGGATCTTCCCTCGAGACGAAGCATAACATCGTCTGCATCCGCATCACGCTTTCGTCGGTTGAAATTCTCAACACTTGCAGACAAACCGTCAGAGCTTTCCTCTGCTGTCAAATCTAACAAGGCGAGTAGTTTTGTTAACACTTTTGAATCCGTAACTTCAAGTACTTCCAGATTGACTTTGGTTTGACTGATGAAGCTGACAGTGTCCTCCTTGGAAATGTAATACTTTTCTGTTGGTCTTTCGTATTGTTTGTCTATTTCTTTGATTAGGAGTTTTGTT
Organism: Cheilosia pagana; assembly: GCA_936431705.1. Taxonomy (NCBI): domain Eukaryota; kingdom Metazoa; phylum Arthropoda; class Insecta; order Diptera; family Syrphidae; genus Cheilosia; species Cheilosia pagana. Next base: position 86,821,651 of record OW386166.1, on the reverse strand, counting down.
GCAAATGCCTTGAAGTTTTGGAATTCTTCTTCGCTGTTTGGAGTGTTCTAAAAAAGGTTATGGAAATAATTAAGTAATTCGGAAATAATTTGAAACCAAAACAGAAAACAAATGTATTAAAAGTACAGTCCCCTCGTGTAACCGCTAGATGACAGGCGGAATGTCAATCTATTGTCAGAGATCAGAGCGAACAACTACTGTTTTTAAACCGTTCCAGCATAAAAGTGAACGATTTTAAGGGGACATTTCAACTGACAGGTTAGATATGGGATTCGATGCCAATTTATTAAGACGGCACTACGGTCTACGGAAAACTTAAGCCGCCTCAAAGAACAAGCTTCTCCACCCAGCCTTAAAATTCATTCTTCGAACTATAAACGCCACTTTAAGCATAAGGTCTGTTCCTTTACTTTTAAATCTTACAAATTTTTACGAATTCTTACGCATTTTACTCAATTGTCGTTCCTCAACTCGTAAAATTCGTAAAAGAGAGCGGCTTCGAGAGAGAAAGATATTTCCCCTCTTACTAAAAAAAATTCTTTGCGTAAAAATTAAAACAACTGTCAGTCGCCTGAAAATTGACAGTTGATTTGAATTTGTTGTTCTATTTGACATTTGGCATTTATGAACTATCTGTAATTTTTCATAGGTTACTACAAAAGCGTTCCTTTACTTTTGCGTAAGTTTTCCTCTCTAAGAGAGAATTCATCTCCTCCACTGTCATTTTGACAGCTTTTTCCATTTTTACTACAAAAGTAAAGGAACGATCTGCACATATTTACATTTTTAACGCCACTTTTTCTACGTCAGTCATATATGCGAACTGTCAACTAAGTTCTCAGTCACGAATCACTTGACAAGATTCTACGGTTAACCCTCCGTAAACGTCAACTGAAACAGCTGAAACAGCCCATGTGACCAATCCAGGCAATAATAAAAACATCAAGTCAGTCAGCTGTCAGACTTACTGAACTAGATACTTGAGCGTCCCCATTTCCTCACTTATGGGAAAGATAAGTAAATGTCCAGCTGTCCAATTTAAATGTAACCGCTTGATTTTCCAAGCATATTTAAACAACGACGTGTTGTACTCTTCAATCAAATCGTGTGCTGCGTTTTTATCTTATTTTCGTTTGTATGTGGGCAATGTCAAATAAATGTACTAGATCGACGAATAAATGTCTTTTAGTGTGTACCTACATCTCTTTGTTCTTACCTTATACGTCAATGCAGCAAATAGAATTAAGTTCTGACCTTCGTTAAAATCGGTCCTTTTAAAAGCTTCCGTAATTTTAACCTCCATCGATTGAATTTCATCTTGGCTATACACTGCCGAGTTCATCCTTATTTTAGGCCCATTATTCATTCGACAAGCGCCACGAATATCACAAACTCGACTCAAAACTTGTACCGGCGAATCTATAGAATTTAATTGAAATTATTTTTTAAAAAGTAAAACCCCTCAAACTCTCGAACCTGAATAGGGCAATTGCGTTTCCAATGATTTGAACTCATAGAACGTTCCCAAGCTTACGGTGAACTGCTCGACTTGCACTAAAAACTCATAGCTTAAAGGCGTATCCAGCAGTGTATCCTTTGCGCTCTTGGATGTTATCTCGAAAACGGTCCGCAGAGCGGTACCATTTTTTGGTTTTACCTTAAGCATCTTAATTTTAGTTTAATTCCACTTAGAAATATAACATTTACCTGTACACTTCCACCAACTGGTGGCGAATTTGTGGAAACAACAAATTCAAATGAACTCACAACTTTTCGTTTGATACTTTCGGCATCATTGGGCATGTACGGTCCCGGACATACAGTATCAAGGCGAAATTTGTAATTGGCATCACCCTTAAGGCCTGCCCATTTTCCCTTAGCAACTGGGATGTTGAGTACGATTTCCTTGTTCACTGTTGAATTGCCAAAGTCGGCAATTTCCGAGAGATATTCCTTTTCCAGATCGTTCACCACCACAGTGCCGAATCCGTCGCCCTTAATATGAAAATGTGTACTTCAATCGTCTATCTTTATAAGTATCGGCTGTCTTACAACTTCCTCTGGAGGTATGTACATAAAACCTTCCTCTTGAGCGGTGGACCAACCAGCTTTGCAACTGGGAATCAAATCAACCATCAGTACGCTGAATTGTAGCGCTTGACCAGCTGATGGGACTAGATTTGGAACGTTTGAGAACTCGTAACTCAGATACACAGTTGGATCGACTAGAACGTGTGCCTTGATGGACTTTGTCATTTCTCCAAGCTTAAGTGTGGCCGTAATCTCGTAGCTAAAAATAAACAATTATATCAAAATCAGTAGCAAATATATGCGGAATAAAAACCACCTTCCTTGGACAGGGAAGAAAAATTCAAATTTTGTGGAATTAACACTTTCGCTGGCTGCACATTTACCCCCATCATTTGCAGTGCAATCCCAAAAGACCTGCAAAATAAGAATAAAATAAATGGGTTGTTTGGATGGCTTTTTGTACGTACATCCAATTGGTCAGAGTTGTTGTCGAAATCCTGAACGCAAACCTCAAAGATAGCCGGCTTATTGCGGCCTATTTTCACAGAGGTCGGAATGATGTACGCCTCGAATCCATACTTCACGACTTCAACAGTTATAAAGTCCTGCCAAGTAAAGGTCAGTTATATTGAAATGTCATACAAAACTTGTAAAAACTACGTCACTCTTTGAACAAAATGGAACAGAAAACCAAAAAATTGCAACAGAAGTGAGTTGAGTAGAAAAGACTTTGATTTTAAAATTCTTAATTATAAAGGGTGAACCATCTGGTGGTTTCTTTTGAATCATAGGTTATTTTGACACTGACAGCTGTTTCCGATCGAAATCTTGACAGTATCATACCGCAACAGAACAAAATGAGTCGCTTTACCTTTGAACAAAGTCGTTGGGAAATATTTATTTATTCCCAAAGTGCCACAAAATGCCATGCCACGATCGAACTTTTGCGCACCAAATTCGCAAATCGCGTTTTCAGTCGTATTGGCGATGTCAATTGGCCTTTGATCTGCGATTTGACCTCTTTGGGGTTTTTTTTTTTTGTGGGGAACCGTGAAAGAGAGAGAAAGAAACTATTCAAGCACTTAAGGCCAATATCATCAACAAGGTTTTGGACAAATTGGAGTAACACTCAGCGCTGGGAAGTGTCAGCTAAATTTCACGTCTGTCCAAAACCCTGAAAATTCGGCTACCATATCAAACGCAAAATATGCTGCCCTGAAGTTTGAGGCATTGAAAAATGAATGACAGAAAGCGAAATTACAGCGAAACTCAGCACTGAATTTGCCCCGACAAATTAGGTCTGTTCCTTTACTTTTGTAGTAAAAATGGAAAACACTGTCAAAATTACAGTGGAGGGGATGAATTCTCTCTCAGAGAGGGAAACTTACGCAAAAGTTAAGGAGCGCTTTTGTAGTAAACTGTAAAAATGACAGATGCGAATATTCCACCCAAATGCAAAATGAAACAACAAATTCAAATCAGCTGTTAATATTCAGGCGACTGACAATTGTTTCAATTCTTACGCAAAGAAATTTGTTGAGTAAAAACTAGTAAGAGGGGAAATATTTTATTCTCTCGAAGCCGCTCTCTTTTACAAATTTTTAGATAAATAGGGTGCCCTAGAAGTCATATCAAACACAGGTTTTCAGTACCAGGGCGAGTTCAGGGTTAACCCAGTGCCCACGTCAAAGAAACCTCTTGTGTTCCATAATTAATGGGAATGTTTGCTCTTACTAATACATTTGTTCATTTTATTGCATTTTTAAAAAGAAACTTGTATTTGGCGCACCCTGTGGTTTAAAGAAAATTGTTTACTGGTTGCATTTTCCAATCGGTCCCATTTTTATGGAAACTATGCACAATATTTCACGTTTAAAGCTTTCGCTTCAGAAAATGCCTTTAAATGTCACTATTCAATGGAACGTGGCCACTCGAAAAACAAACGAACGCAATAACGCACCTGTTCATTCCGAAAAACGCCCTTTCTATTGAAGGCCGTTTACATTTGCATACGGACTTTGGCAACACAATGGATCTAATAGCTTCTCACATTATTGCATTTTTAATTAGACAACTGTCAGTTTTGAACTTGATCAAGTTCAGGCCCGCTTTTGAAAGCAATTGCTCAATAAATAGGTTAAGGGCTCACCTGTCCTAGAACTGCTGAGCTGTCTGACTGTAAGACGGAGGCTTGAATTTGATATTTTTTTCCGGCCGTCAAGGAGTTGGGTGGAATTTTCAAGACACTGCTTGTGGTATGGAGTACATCCTGGAATTCCTCATCCAAACCAAGCATTTTCCAACGCAGCTGCAAAAGGGCAAATTCATAAAGAAAGACAACACTTCAACGCATAAACTTACATAATAGTCATGCCGCGGGACGCAGAAAGACACCCGAGCACTGATTGTGTACGGTATACTGGCTACTGTATTTTCAGCCCCTATTAGTAGGAGGTTCAACCCAGCAACAGACTAGAAAGGAACTTTTATTAAAGCCATCACGAGCATTGCACCCCCTCTTACTTCATTTCGCTCCAACACGCCATCGGTGTATTTGATGGTAAATATTTGTTCCTTGCTAACTTCGCCCGCGTCTGTAACACCGATTATGTGGAACATGTACACCACCCCCGATTCCACCTGAAAAGCAGTCCAATGACTCATTGATTTTCGACCATGATATGGTGGGCAGTGGGCACTTACTTCGGTTTTGTTTATCGAAACCATATTCTGTTGGGAGATAGTCAATCGTTCCTTGACATTGACGCGATTCTCGAGACTGCGTACTGCCTTCCAGACAAGCAGTGTATTCCTCTGCGAACGAGTTCGATTGCTAATGGATTTGAAGAAAATCCGCACCTTGTAGGAAAGCTTCATGCCGTCTCGAGGCTGGAAGCTATAGAGGGTTTTGTTAGGGCCAACTGTTGGTGTCCATGGTTTTTATTTTATTTTTAACTCACCCCACGACGACAGCTTGGGGGTCATTGGTCAGACTGCCATTGCCGATGTGCTTGCAAATTGTTTGTGGCGCGATTATTCTAAACGAGGGTGATGCCTTTTTCGAAACTCACTCTTCATAAATCTAATTGAAGTGATGAAATTTAAATGTATCTTACCAGAATTGAAGAACACCGCTGGCCAATGATGAGAATTAACGCGACGAGGTAAATTGACTTCAAGTGCAAGGACATGACGATGACATTTTAAGTTGTAGCAAAAGCATTCAACCACCACCGCATTGCTTGAAGTTGTTTTGGTTACTGAAGTTGCGGTAGCAGGTTGCTGTGGCATTAGCGGCCATTCGGCTATTTTGGGTCATTTAGGCGGTAGAGTGGACGTTGCGCCGCGCACGAGTGTTTAATTGTGTTGGGTTGATTAAGTTCAGCGATTGTTGCAACGCGCGTATGCACTCATTTCGTAAATGGTTGGTTTTAAACTATTTATTTCTAATGCAGCAATTTGCTGATATTTAGGTCATTATCAACAAATGTGTGCATATGTCATTCGAAATTGTTTACTTAGATGTTAATACTGATGTTAATAATGGGTGGGTGATATGAGTTGTTAAATTCTGTGCCACTTTCACCGTTGAATGGTTTTAAATGACTATAGCCTCTCACTGCTACAGTAGACGAACTGACTGACATTGTTAGTATGCATAATGTGCTTGTGCATGCGTCGCTGTCCGTCATAGATGGAAACACGTAGTCTACTGCGACGTTGTTCGGCTCACATGGATAATCCTGGATACTTAACGAGATTTGCGACTCAAGAGATCCATTATTTCGAAAGTCATTAATGTAATTAACGTGCATTCGAGGCTGCCAGGCGCAAGGACTCCAACTGCCATACAATGACTTTTGTAGAAGCTGAAGAGCTGGGGCCTAGGATGAGTCCGTCACCCACCTTCTCTGCAGCTGCCTTGTCCTATCCAACTTAGGGAAGGCTTACTTCGAATCTACTTTCTCAATGATCTAAGAGATCAAGGGTGAACTAGCGTCACTAATGGGCGTAAGAGCTCCATTATTGCAAACGCTTGTCGTCCTTTATAGATGGCCTTTTCAAGCGCCGTCCACAAGACGACAACTACATTTGTGAGTATAGGTCTGATAACAGATATACATCTAATATGTAATTCGAGGCTGAACTCCCCGTTTATCTCGGATATAAAATGAAAAACGCCATAAGCGGAAGTAAATTAACCAACCGCCTCAACACCAGTTCTTCATTTGACATTTGAAATGTAAAGCAGCGAAAATCGTCTAAAGTAAATAATGGAAAACAATATTGACGAAGACATCAGAGCTTTGTTTACCTACACTCTAACACTCATCCATACTTATATCTGACTGCCCTGAAGTGTTATAAACAAAAGCGTACGACGAAGAAACGGCTTGCGAAGTTACTAATTGAGTGGGGGAATTTTCTCTGTACCTATATATGAAACAAACCAACCCACTTTAAAAACTGGGAATTGAAGTTCTTAGCTTTTAGAAAGAAGCGCTCATAACAAATTTCATCCATTTTCTGCTTTCAAGGTTCAAGATGAGTCAGTTCTTGAAGACCTGTTGGTTGGTCCCTGGAAAAACGAGCGAACGGTTAAACCTGTAACTTGACATAAAAGTGGAGATTTTATACCAACTACGGGCAAAACAAAATGGCTTCCGGAAAGGGTGATCTGATAATGATTTGTTTATTTAGTTGAATCTATAAATCTATAGTTGGTTAATATTTTAATATAGGATCTGTGCGAAATGTGTGAAAGAAGATTTCCCTTGACTGTTCTAGAACTGTTTATATACAAAATCAATCCGAGAAATTATTATCGAACAACTCTGGAGAATATCAAATTGCGCAAGCCTGAATTGCGAAGCTTAAGGAGAACGGCTCTAGTCTCGGTTGGTTGTCAAATTTTCGCGAGAGGAATGGGTTATTTGTTTCTGTTCAAAAGTTGAAACTCATCTCCTCGCTTAGGAGGGGAAAAGTCATAGTATACTCATCGAGATCCCTGGGAGAACCATCGTTTAATAGATGGAAAAACCTACGTTCTTTTCCTAAACCATTTTACTTTCACCTTCAGAATTTAAATTATCACTTCTGTGCTATTAAAGAAGAAAGTCCCAGTCTTTTGGCATCCTTTTGAGAAGATAGTGCCACAGACAGGATTCCTGAGTTTAAGATTTTTCTTACTACGTTTGTAGTCCATTTCCGATTATAAAGCCTCTATGGCCGGTTGTGTCTTCCCACCGACGCGACGGGTGCTCTTGTATGTTTCTTTAAATATATATTTTTTTTAAGGTATTCAAGGGAGATTTGACGTCAACTTGTTTAGTTTCTCGTTATTTCACTGTCATTTTTTGCGTATGCTTTGATAAATTCATTCCCTTCTCTATGTTGCAGTGACCTGGAACCGAGCATAAGCTGACTTTGTTCCTTACACAGTCCTTTGAGCACTGTGCGACAATGTGGTTTGATTCAAGTGTTTGAAGAGCAGCCTGACTAACGATGCAAGTGACAATATTCTTATCGGTTATCGATTCCATCTCTATAGAATCCCTGCGGCTTTAAGCGCTGGTAGCATAGTTGAATCGTTATAAGCACTTCGATATCACTTGACGCCAGACTCCATAATTAAGTTTCAAGTGATTACGAACGTTTGACACTTTACGGTCAGTCTACTTATCCAGCGTCTCCTGACATTCAGAGGAGTCATATGTCATATCTCTGGTGGAAAACAAAACAGAAAAATCGTGCATGAATGTTGACATAACCTATTTGTATAAGCTTGGTCGACTTTCAACCGACTCCTTGTTCCACTTGGTAATTCGTTTCGCAAATTTATTATGCACTTAACGAAAACACTGAAACTTTTGCAGAACTTCTCTCGCATATTGCAATTTTAATTAATTGCTTTTTAATGCACATCCTCGACTGGGTATAAAAAGGAAGTTCCGTTCTATCCACTTAATCAGTCCAAACCGAACGAGTCCTTGTGCAATTACAATGATTTTAATCGAAGATAATGAATTCGAAGAAGTTATCGGATATTCGCTTCTACAGCAGGATCTCAAAGCGTTTCATCAAGCTGGCAAGCCACACGCCAATAGACTTTTCACCTTGACAGAAGCGGCTCGCAAAAGGGAACATAACCGCTGCGAACGAGCCAAATTAAAGTCACGCGATGGAAATACCGTTGATGTTCATGATCAAGTGAGTTCGCTCGATCAATTCTCGATGAAATCAAAGAAAACGTTTCAGTAGTTTTATAGAGACCATAAACTTTTGCTGACCCTGTTTCGAGTCCTTGCTGTAATGCCCATACTACGGTCGTCTCCGGGTAAAATGACATTTTCATGGAAATCGGGCGCCACAATATATGCCATTGTGTTTTGGTGTCTCATGACGATTGTGGTCGTTTTAATTGGCAAGGAGCGAGTTCGAATTCTATACACCACTAAGGACTTTGATGAGTACATCTATGCGATATTGTTTGTGATCTATTTGATACCACACTTCTGGATTCCGTTCGTTGGATGGGGAGTTGCCTCCGAGGTAGCGAAATACAAGACTTCGTGGGGAACCTTTCAGGTAAACCTTTTCGAGAAAAAAACAATTCTATCCGAAGTTTATTGTCCTATATCCTAGTTGAGGTTCTACAAAATTACTGGAACTTCTCTGCAGTTTCCAAATCTAAAGATTTTAATTGTTATCATTTCGATTGGATGTCTATTGTGCGCGATGCTATTCTTGTGGCTTTTGAGCACTCTTTTGGATGGTAAGCATTTTCAAATACGCTAAAACGGAAAACAAATGACGCTTCTACTTTAACAGGTTATCCATTGTGGCATACATTGGCGTATTATCACATCATTACCATGATTAATATGAATTGCGCACTTTGGTATATAAATTCGAGGGCTATTAAGGCGGCGTCTCATTCGTTGGCCAAATGTTTCAATGATGTGAGTAAAAGTGTCCACAATTTTTATTTATATTAGGTCTGTTCCCTTACTTTTAAATCTTACAAATTTTTACGAATTCTTACGCATTTTACTCAATTGTCGTTGCCTCCTACTAGTTTTTACTCAACAAATTTCTTTGCGTACGAATTGAAATAACTGTCAGTCGCCTGAAAACTGACAGTTGATTTAAATTTTTTGTTCTATTTGGCACTTGGCATTTATGAACTATCTGTCATTTTTCACAGGTTACTACAGAAGCAGTCCTTAATGTCGTTTTCCATTGGGCAAAAAGAAGAGTCCGGGAGAGTCCGGAATCGAAAAAATCACTTCTGAAACCGTTCCTTTGGCACAAAAAATACTCTTCTGGTGATTCTGAGAAGAGAAAATCGCTTCTCGATTTGAAGTCAGAATCCACTCAAGAAGCACTAACACTTATGTAATTTGTGTATTTTATACAAGCCAGCTGACAGCAGCCGTAGATAATTTTTTGACATTGCACCAATACATTTCTGGATTCAACCAGAAGCAGTTTTCATGTTCCATTGGATTTCAGAATGAGTGAATCCCCGAGTGAAACCAATGGAAAACGACATAACTTTCCCTCTCTGAGACAGAATTTATCCCCTCCACTGTTTGATTTTGACAGTCTTTTCCATTTTTTACTAAAAAAGTAAAGGAACAGACCTTTTATGTTAGCTTTAAGGGTTTTGATAAAATTCTTTATAAGGTTTTATGGTTAGGATAAAAAAATGTGTTGTAGTCCTATAGGTTACGTTAGGTTGAGTAGGGTGTGAGTTCCTCACAAGGACCAGACACCATAATGGGCCCATCGCCATCCCTATAGGAACTTTCACGGTCAAAAACCTAAATAAATTCTCCCAAGCACTTAATTTTACTGCAGAACCTAAAGATGGTTTCAATTGTGTTTGCGAAACCAACTTCCTTTAAATGTTCGAAGAAATACCTTCCAAGGTATTTCCTCCTCTTCCGAGCTATAGCCTGACATTCGCAGAGAATATTAGTAACATCCTCTGCGATAGGTAAGTCCTCGCAATACCTACATGCATCCGTATTTATCAATCCTAATCTCCTGGTATGTTTGCTCAAAAGACAATGCTCCGATAGTATTCCTATTGTCAGTCGTAACTTTGATCTACTTAGATTTAACAATTCTATATGTAACTATCTTAGGTCTGCCCTGTTCCTGGTATTTTCAAGAATCAGTCTTTTCGCCGCGGCCAATGGTGGTCTTATGCCCTCGATTGTATCATTCTGTGGAAGTTCAGCTCCATTTTTGGCCAGACCGACAGCCCTTTCGTTGCTCTCAATATCACAACGTCCAGGCATAATGCTCTGAGCATTATGCGGCAGCTTCTAACTAGTGCAGATTTGATGACGCAAGACTCTAGCACCTTTAGCGCAGCCTAAATGTCAATGAAGATGGCGATATTCTTGTTGGATATTGATTCCATTTCAAGTAGTTCCGCATCTTTGAGTACGACCAGAATCTCTGCCGCTGCATGTGTCGGAAGTTTCTTTGACACGTGTATGTCTATATCTCTAGAGTATATATACCTGATCCTGTACCATCTTTGGTTTTGGAACCATCCGTATAGATTGACATTTCATTTTCACTTGAAACTGTATCCCTTTGCCAATCCCCTCTGTCAGAGTTTACTACATCGTATAGTATATCGAATTCAAGTACACCCAAACATTCATGGGTTTTATCAGGGATGTTAGAGAAGGAGTCCCTGATAATGGAGCTGTGTCCTACCTGTCCCGTTTTGAAAAATCCTACATTAGTTAGCCGTAGCGCACTATTACCTGCTTGTAGTTTAATTTTTAGATCCAGTGGTAAAAGATACATGAATGCCTCGAGTCCAGCTGTAGGCGTGGTGCGTAGAGCACCAGTGATGGCAGTGCAGGCTGTTCTTTGTACCCAGGCCCGTATAAACCTTCTATTTGTGGTTTTCCACCAAACAACAGCTCCATAAGTAAGTATGGGTCTGACTATCATGATATATAGCCAGTGCATCATTGTTGGTCACAGTCCGAACATTTTTTCACCTGTCCTCTTGCAAATGAAGAGAGAATTAAGAGCCTTGCGAACTCTTTCCTGAACATTCAGCTTCCAATTCAATTTTCTGTCCAGAACTGTGCCAAGATATCTTGCGCTGTCCGAGAGGGCGAGCGCAACTCCACCGAGCTTGGATAGTTCGAAGGGTGGTATCTTATATTTTGTACTAAAAATTATTACTTCCGTCTTTTCCGGGTTGACACGAACTCCACACCCTTCAGCCCATTTTCTGAGCTTGTTAAGGGCCATTTCCCTCGTTTCGCTCAATGTTTTCAGGAATTTACCCTGAACTAGAATCACCACGTCATCCGTGAAGCAGTTACGTTAAACCCTGCGTTGTTGAGTTCTTCAAGTATGTCGTTTATGATAAGAACCCAGAGGAGAGGAGAAATAACCCCTCCCTGAGGAGTGCCTCTAGTGACCGATTTTCTAATTGAACTTTGTCCGAGAGTGGAATTGATATTTCTTGTTATGTAGAAAAAAATTCCCAATAAGGTAGTTTATGTTCAGTTAAATTTGACGACCGAATATCGCATCTCAGTATATGTTTTTTAATTTATTTTGGGCGTACCTACTACAGAATTGTTTCTTAGAATTATTGTTGCTCATAAATGTAAAAATTCTGCATATTATTGTCGCGTGCATTACAAAAAGATTTAAGTGGCTCATGGCTCGTTGTTCAGTGATTCTAATTTCCGATGAAACGAAAAAGCGAAAGCAAGCGAGAGGGGTGGGTATTTAGATCGGGCAGAATGAGAGAGGAACGATTAGAGAAACAAAACGAAAACTTTTTTTTATAGAGGTATAACATTTCACCACATTTAACACATTTAAAGGACGTAAACAAAGAATGCAATGCATCAATAATCTCGCAATATCGTTTTCTTTGGTTGAACTTGAGTGAGCTTCTACAGTCGCTTGGAAATGCCTACGCCAGGACCTACTCAACATACTGTATATTTTTGTAAGAACATTTTTCAAGAAACTACGTACGTATTTCTATTTAACTTATATTTTATAGATTTGTTAATATTGCCATAGCAGTGTATGCCGCATTTGCACAGATTTTCGATAAATCGAATGGACTTCAAATATCTTATGAGGAACTGGGCTTCATAGTCGACGCAGTATACTGTTCCTCGTTACTTTTCATATTCTGTGATTGTTCACACAATGCAACGCAGGTGGTATCAAAGGGCGTCCAGGAAACCCTACTCACCATTGACCTCGGAAATGTCGATATGCAGACCCAAAAGGAAATCGATTTGTTTATCATTGCGATCGAAATGAATCCGGCTATAGTCAGCCTAAAGGGTTACGTCAATGTTAACAGGGAATTACTGACCTCCGTAAGATATTTGTCATTGATGGATATGTTTCAAAAATACCTATATTTATTTTACTTTCATTTTATTGTACAGTCGATTTCAACTATCACAATTTACCTGCTCGTCCTTATACAGTTTAGATTCTCGTTGGCCTAAATACTTATTTGTAGATTATACTCAAGCGTTTAATTAATAAATTATTTAAAACGTTGAGACGCCTTTTTTTGTAAATATGATGGCACGCCAAATGTCAAGTTCGATTTGAAGGAATTTCAGCAATGAAAGGAATTTTAGTTGCGTTTAATCGGTTGATGAAAGCGGTTACCATTGCGTACAATATGCAGCAAATATCAGAAAACGATTTTAAAGAAGCCATGCATTTCTGTATGCTGAGTGACGATATGAAGAAAGTGGTCAATTCGGCGAAGAACGACTCGTTTGACAAGGCCGCCCTATCGCCGGAAATGCTGCAACGCAAACGGGAGAAGGACATACGCGATCAGTTAAAATCGACGGATGGAAATAATGCGGAAGTTCATGATCAGGTGATCTAAATGTTCATCCTTTTCTAGTTGTCCTGTGTCGTACACGATATGACTTCATGTAAAATCAATGTGCAGTTTGTCAAGAAATTGTAATTTTGCTTCTTTTTTTTAAATTTTAATTAAATCAACTGAATAATTCAACATGATATCGTAAACGATATTCGACTACTAAAGGATCGTTCATTAAGCGCTTCCTACCTTTAAATTTAATTAAAGCAAAGTGTGTGTGAAACCGAAATTTCGTATTCGATTGAAAGGTTATCGATGACATATGTATGGAATATAACTTTGATCAGATGTCCGCCGCGGCTTTGCTGGGTTTCGCGCATTCGAAACGAAATTTTCTATGACTCTGGCACATAAATCAAGCTCAATTTGACCGATGGCATCGGTTATGTTTGCTTTAAGGGCCGCTGTGGTACGAGGCTAATTCACATAGACCTGCAACTTAAGAAAAACCCACAAGAACAAAGTCTAACGGGGTCAAATCGCATAATAATCTCGTTCACATGAGATGACCATACTCTGAAATCGCTCGTGAAGAATTTCCAATATGGCGTGAACTGTGTATTACGTAGCGCCGTCTTGTTAAAACCACATGTCGTTGGTGTCCATATCATCCAATTTAAAGTAAAAACAAGTTTGTAATCATCGACCTATAGACGCTGATGACCTGGCCCACGTCGTTCCCAAAGAAATTTGGACCGATGACGCCGCCGGCCAAAAATCCTCACCAAAGAGTGACTGTTTCGGAATGCATTGGGCGCTCTTGGATGTCATTTGATTTGTTGACGTACCCATTCATCCGGAAATGGAGCTCTCGTAAAATGGGTGAAGTGCCCGAACAGAACTATCACTTTGATAAACAATTTTATCACTTGAACGTGCTGTTGAACGCTATAGGGTTGTTCCTTTACTGGTAAATTTTACGAATTTTTACTCAATGCCGTTCCTTTACTCGAAAAATACGTAAAAGAGGCCGTCATCGAGAGAGCAACTGCGACATAATTCCCTTCACTTTAAAAAGTGGGAATCACTTTCCGCCTGTGTGCTTCCAGGCTTAACGCTTAACAGTTTCACGAAAAAGTTTCCATTTTTATAGTTCAACTCAGATGTTTCGAAAACATCCGAACCAAGTTGCTTATACAAAAATTCGTTTCCATTCAGGTAAGGAAATTTTTCACACGAAATTTCGGTTACGCTCACAGAATATTGTAAAAGTAGAAAAAAATTACAGGGTGTAAACAATCATGAAATCTTGCTGCTGTTTTTCAATTTAATCTCTTCATTTATTTTTAGTTTTATCGTGATCACCAGCTTCTATTGAAGCTGTTTGTCTACCTTGGTGTTATGCCAATTGTTCGTTCTTCACCAGGTTTAATAACCTTCAATTGGAAATCAATGCAAATGGCCTACGCAGTTATCCTCTATTGTTTTACCACCACTCTGGTCCTGAGGGTTGGCTACGAACGTTTGAATATACTCCTGACAACAAGTGAATTCGACGAGTATATTTACGCAATAATCTTCCTTACATTTTTGGTGCCACACTTTTGGATACCTTTCGTTGGCTGGGGGGTGGCCAATGAAGTGGCCAACTACAAGAACATGTGGGGACACTTTCAAGTAAGAAATAAATAAAATGGTTAACATTTGAACTTAGATCTTAGGTCTATATATTTACAGGTGAGATACTACAGAGTAACCGGTGAATCACTAACCTTCTCTAGACTCAGCTTTCTTATTATCGTGCTCTTCATCGGATGCGTCTTCGTGGCTATTCTATTCTTGTACAGTCTAAGCAAGTTGCTAGATGGTGAGTAGTTTTTGAAATAAAAATCAAAATATACTACTGTCAACTGTACACCAACAGGCTTCCTACTTTGGCATACATTCGCATACTTTCACATCATAACCATGATCAATATGAACGCCGCTCTGCTCTACATTAATGTGCGAGCCATAAAAGCAGCTTCAAATAGCCTATCTGACTGCTTCAAAAAGGTTATCATTTCTTATAGCTCCCCCAAAATCTGAACATTAAAAAAAAATCACTTTGTTTATGCACCTAGGATATAAACAAGGACTGCAATGCAACCATCGTTTCGGAGTACAGGATTCTTTGGCTCAATTTAAGCGAGATTCTTCAAAAATTGGGCAACACCTATGCACGGACTTACATAACATTTTGTCTCTTTCTGTAAGGATAACTTGTTTTAAATTTGTTACTGAAAACTCAAATTCATAATTCCAGTGCGATCAACATCACGATCGGAGCCTATGGATCGCTGTCGGAAATATTTGACAATGGGTTTTCCCTCAAAGTTCTTGGAATGTTGATCCTAACGATGTACTGTGGAACTTTGCTGTTTGTTGTTTGTCACTGTGCAGACAGGGCAACCGAAGTGGTAGCCCAAGGCGTACAGGATACGCTGTTAACTGTAGATCTGTTGAGAATAGAAAATCAAACCCAACGGGAGATTGATCATTTTATTTCTGCGATTGAAATGAATCCGCCTGTCGTCAGCATGCAGGGATATGCAATGATCAATAGGGAGCTCCTAGCTTCGGTAAGTACTGGCTGCACATTTTGAATTCCTTCCTTAATTTGTGTGCATCTTTCAGTTGATTTCAAAGATTGCCGTTTATTTGATTGTATTGCTGCAGTTTAAACTCTCTCTGGTGGCGCAAAAATCATATGCCGCCAATATGGCATCAATTCACAAGGAGGCAGCACAAGAAAGCGATGGTTAAACTAGAATATTTTCTCGATTGTTCTAATAAATAAAAAAAGTTGTTTCTCAATATGAATACGAAGTTTTTAGTTTCACAGGAGTTGTGCAACTTTATTTTAAAAACATTTCTCATTACATACATATACTTTATGTACAAACTTTTGTCTAAAAGGTTCTATAGCGTCAATCCATACTTGGACAGCCATACAAGTCCATCGACTGTGCTGCCCTTTGGCTTATATTCACAACCAATCCAATCGTCATAGCCAGATTCTTTGATTAGTTGAAACACAAAGCCAAAATCTAATTCTCCCGGAACGTCGGGCTCATGGCGATGTGGAACTTGAGCGATTTGAATATGTCCAATGTACGGTTGCAGTTCCTTAAATGCATAGCTGACGTTACCACAAATATGCTGCAGATGGTAAATATCGACCATAAGCTTTATATTAGGACTTTTTACCTCATTAAGGACTTCAATAGCTGGAAAATGAAAACACAGTTATTTTATCTGTATGTGAACTTTTGTGCTGATTTACCTGTTTGATATGAGTTCAAAAAATACCCGGGGACAGCGTACTTATTTATGGGCTCAATGAGACCAACTATACTTTCCTGTTCCAGTCGTTGTGCAGCGAATTTTAAATTCTTCACATAGGTCTGATAATGCTCGGAAGATGATTTGTTTGTTTGCCTTCCAGCCATTAGATGGATCCTAAATGAAGGTGAGAAGAATAAAATCGATAACATTTGTAGTATTAATATGCACGATTTAGATAAAATGAAAAGCGATGGGTGGTTTGTCATTAAACAATTCAGATGATTTGTGGATTGTTCCGCTATGCATTTTGAACTATAACTTTTCCCGTTGATTCTGAGGATTCTAAGTAAACTTCTCGTCAATATTCACTTAGTTACAAGTAGGTAGGTACTTGTCGCAGTTGTTAATTATTGTATATTGAATCAGTGACAATTACACTGTACTCTATCAGTTGCGATAACTTTGTAGACCTTTTAGTAGTAGAAACTTACTTTTTACATTGCAATTGTTTAGCCAAACTGATGGATTCATCTAAATTCAGCTTAAACTGTTCTTCACCGCCAGGAATGCTTGTTGGGCCAACGCTGTACTGATCCCCTCCATCTAAAACAAGCCACAAGAATAAGTAGGTAATCCGAATTAATTAATATAATCTTATGCAACTTACTCAACGAAATATTAAGGAGAACAACTTCAACACCAGCATTCTTTTGAGATTGTACCACTTTGTCCAGCAAATCTTTACTTGGGTATCCGAGTTCGATTCCCCGAAAACCGGCTTTACCTGCAGCTGCAATACGATCTAATAGATTTGCGCTTGTCTCCGCAAATAGAAAATTTAAATTAGCACTAAATTTGAATGGCATAATTAATAACAAATATCACTGGGTATTTGAATGTTTTATAAAATTAGTAAATTGTGAACTTGTGGTCGCTGTCTTAATGAATAAACAAATGCGTTGATTTTGCGTGTTTGACGTATAACACTTGACTCGTTTCTGAGGTAAACCAACAAAACAATCAAGAATTGTATAACAAGTTCAAAACTTGAAATTATTATTATCTTGTTCTTGAGATTAGCAAGTAAATAATATAGTTTAGTAAAGTAACCCGAACCCGACGGCACCTGTGGAAAAGTTAGTACGAACGATTTGTTTTGTTTTCAGTAAAGCTTATTTTTGACATTTTTTATCAGCTGATGCGACTGAAAGCTTTCAACACTTTTCGGATAAAACGGATACCTAACAATTTTTTTGATTTTAATTAAATTGATTTCATTAATTGAAAGCAGAATTGAGTTCAAAACGATGCTCAATGTAGGTTCTCTCTTTTATTCACCCACATAAAATGATCTATCATTTCATATTACGTTATTTTATGAATAAAAGTAGAATATATGTATACCACTGGTTCAAATATAAACACATTTCACAAAACTGATAACGACTGTCGTTCAAATCTTGTGAGGAATAACAATTTGTAAAGAAGTGTGAAATAACAAATTCATGTAGCACTGCCAGATAACATGAGTAAACTCACTTTGTTGAAATTTATAAACGGCTAGGCTTTCCGTGTGACGTGAATCGTGATCTTTTTCATATAAATACGAGGGTTGTTTGATAAGTCAGTGAATTTTTGGATAATGCATAGTTTTTTTTGGCCAAACTATTTTTTACTTCTCAACATAATTTCATTTTAGCTCGATGCACTTAGCCCAGCGTTTCTTCGACTTTTTTATTCCCTCCGAATAATAGGTTTTCTCCAAACTCTCAAAATATGCATTTGTTTCAATGATGACCTCTTCATTGAACCTAAACCTCAGGAAAAACAGGAAATAGTCGCAAGGGGCCAAATCTGGAGAATATGATGGATGGGGTTTGGGGTAGCAGTTCATAGCGTAATTTGTGGAATTTTGCCGGAGCATTGTGTTGATGAAACAGCCAAGCCATACATTTTTTTGCCAAATGCGGGCGTTTTTGCTCCAATTCAGTATCAAATCCAAAAGCTCTGAATAATACGCTGGTGATCGTTTCACCCTTTTCAAGGTAATCGATGTAAATGATACCGCGTGCATCCCATGTGGTGTATCTATGTTTCGTCAACGGTTACGAAATGGCGCAAAAACGCCTAGGGATTACGGCTAAACATCGTTAAACAATCCTTTGAAATGGTCACTCGGTTGCGTTTATGGTCGATTGTGAACAATCGCGGCACCCATCACGTGGATAGCTTTCTCATGTCCTAATATTCATGTAAAATATGATGTACAATCTATATATATAAAAATGAAACCCGTTTTCCGTTGTCACGACATAACATGAAAACGGCTTGGCCGCTTCCATTTTATTTTATTCACCCAATGCTCCCGGTGGAAAAGGCAAGACATTCGGCATTTTCGTTGATTCTGGTAACAATTCGGTCAAGATCTCAAATTGCGTTGGCTGTTGCATCCTCTGGCATTGTTGACACACTGTTGGAAGGCGGTCGAACTGCACATTCCGCTCTGAATCTTCTCACGGTTGCCAAGCCAACGTGCACAATGACCAAGAATTCAGCGACAGCGAAATTGATGCGCGAACGCAAAATTATCATTTGGGAAGAATGCACGATGGCGCATAAACGAGCTTTGGAAGAAGTTGACCGAACAATGAAGGATATACGAGTTGATTCAAGACTATTTGAAAAGGCTATGATATTGCTCTCCGGAGATTATCGTCAAATGCTTCCCGTCATCCCGAAATCTACTGCTGCCGATGAACATAATGCCTGAAATCGTCTTTTTTTGTGGAGGCATATCAAGTCGGCGCAGTGGCTTAGTGGTAGTGTGTTGGGCTACTAAGCGAGGGGCTCAGGAACGAATCCCGAGAGGGCCAAATTACATCTTAAGGTTTTTTTCCACTGCGCCACCTTTCGCGAACGTCTGACAAACATCCGAGAGTAAAACTGTCATGAATGAGCTTCTCAATTAGCCGTTTGGACTCGGCGTAAAATTGTAGATCCCTTCCATTCGCCCCAAAAATTGAAAAACGCACACAAGCGAATGGTTGCGAGAAGCTAGGCCTTGGGTCCCATAGACCTGTCGCGCCAAAATATTTATTTATTTATATCAAGAAGTTGAAATTGACCACGTACATGAAAGTCGCATTGCAGTACGACCAATGACCAATGCTTAATTCTCGAGACTACTGCTGGCATTTGGCAATTGCCAAATTTCTGTTGATGTTTCGACTGGATTGATATCGTTCCCTGCAAATTTTTGCGAGTTCACATCATCGAAGGAGGAACTCATCAACAAATTGTTCCCCGGCATTGTACAAAATTATAAAAATCTCAGTTGGATTAGTGAACAGGCAGTACTAGCAGCGAAGAATAAGGACGTCGATAGCTTGAATTTGATTGTTCAAAGTCAAATCGCTGGAGAATTGCATTCGTACAAATCTGTTGACCGCGTAACCGACGAGGATGAGGCAACCAACTATCCGACGGAATTTTTGAGCTCGCTTGATGTGCCAGGAACTCCGCCGATTAATTTACAACTGAAGGTGGGACCAATTATAATTAAGTTGTGGAATCTAGATCATCCGAAATTGTGCAAAGGTACGCGGTTGTCCTTCAAGAAACTGATTAACAATTTGATTCGAGCGGCAATCATCAAGGGAAAATTCAAAGGAGAGGAAGTCCTTATCCCACGAATTCCGATTATTCCAACAGATCTTCCATTCCAGTTCAAGCGGATTCAGTTTCCCGTTCGATTCGCTTTTGCGATAAAAATCAATAAAAGAAACATTGTTTATTCATATCGCACTCTACTGACTTCGATTCAATTCAAATAAATTTAATTGAAATTTTATTATCACTCTGGAGTTTATCTGAAGGCGTTAAATTGGGGCGAGACAAAGTTCGCCGGGTCCGCTAGTATCCAATAACATTCCATGGATTTTATCGACGATTTCTGGCTTAACGACCTCTTTGGGGCGTCCTGAACGTTCAGCGTCATTTGTGCTGGTACGACCACAACGGAACTCACTAAACCACTTTTTAACCATTGAAGTTGATGAAGCAGATATCCCCAAGTATTTATCTAGCCTTTCCTTGGTTTCGGTGATGTTTTTTTTTACGTAAAAAATAAAGCTTGAAATTAACTTTTTTCCATTTTTATTAAAATTGTTGAGGTTTATTGCTTTAAATAGCTGTCAAACACAAAGTAAATGACGCCTGCTACTCAAAATTTCACAGTAGTCTAATAAGAGATGGCAGTTGACAGTTACTGAGCAAAAAATTCAAAAAGTCAAAAAGTCACTTACCTAACGACAAATTGCAGGTATATGATGTAGGTAAGTATATAAGGGCTCAATAAATTAGACTGCATGTTAATTATGAATATAAACGATAACAAAAAATGTCTGAGCTGTAGAACATCAGCCATTTAAGCCATTGGTTTTATATTGTATTATATAATTGCCAGTTATTATTATTTTATTTAATTTTTGTCTGTAAACAAATTCAGGATATAATAATTATATTGTCAACCTGGTATACCTTGGCCTTAGGCTTAGCTATTTAATATTTGTTAATTATATTAATTTGAAATAAAAGTCATTTTAAACTTAAACTAACTAAACTTATTGCCAAAAGTGCTTAGGGTACTTTTATAAGTTAAAGCAGATTTAAAAAAAAAAAACATGTATAAGTACTAGCCATGGGATTGTACCATAAATACCATGAATATATCCATGGTGTGGGCCATTTCACAAAAGTGGGACAATCTCTTCTGTCATATTTCATACAATCCTACTAAACCTTCCATTCTTACAATTTACTTACTTAGTTATCGCGCTCCCGATCCATGAAGAATTGAAGATTGTAGCCGTCCATCATCTGCGATCCCAGCCAAGATGCATGCAGTTAGCCACACCAACCGCTTTATCATTCGCGATATGGCTTGGTCTTTGAAACAAAGGTTCGGTCTTCCTTTTCGTATCGAACCTGGAACTCAAAGATCCTTTTAGCTGAAGCATTATAATCCATTTGCCTGATGTGGCCGAGCCAATGTAGTCGACGCATTTTGGCTTTTTGGACTATATCTACATTTTGGTACAGCTTATACAGAGTTTGCGGTTCTCCTCCACATTCGCCCTCCTCGCACACAGGAACAAAAATGCGTTGAAGAGACCGGTATTAGCTCTCCTCTCATGCCTTTCGCCTAGCATTCGGCGCCATAAAGCAGAACTGGCAGGATAATGGTTTTGTAGAGCACACATTTTACACCTCGAGTTAAAGAGGTTTTGAATACAATTGCTTAGCCAAACCAAAAAAGCAATGGTTTCCTAGATTAATTCTTTGCCGGATCTTAACTACGGTGTCGTTCATGTTTACTTCAAGTATATGGCCTCCTTAACTACCTCGAAATCGTTGATATCAATAGACGTTTGACAGACGCTTGTTATTTGTTCTTAGCACTTACTTTAAGGCCAACAGATTTCGCCTGTTTTTACATCGCCTTGGAAGCTTCTATCACAGTTGCTTTTTTGCTTAATTGATATTAAATTCTAAACGAAAAGTCTGTAGGTGCATTTCCTTTTGAATTTGTATGATTTTGAAATAATTTTTACTAAATTCGTAAAATTTATCGACATCGGGAGAAAGAGACAACTTTTCTACTGATATTGTTATTATACGTATATCATTTTAGTTCAACTAACTTCGCATTAAGTTCAAACAAATGACGGTAGATGACTTACCCATGTCTTAATAAAATTCTTACTAAAAACCCTCATCTCGCTGGTCCTTTAATTTTGTTTACGACAGCTACTAATGGGAGATAAATGACTCCAAATTGACAAATTGACGACCAAACACCATCCTCCCAGGAACATAGAAAAAGATCCTGTGCGCTGTACCTGCCTTTTTATTCTCTAAAGAGATTTGTACCTACTTCAATGACACAATTTTGTATTATATTTTCAGTTTAAAGAATATTTATTGTATAATAATAAAAAGTACATATCTTTGAAAATAATAACTAATAACTATATTATCGTAATAATAAAAAATAATCCTAAAAACTTACTGTTCTAGATTTGTTTTTGTTTATATTCATTTTTTTTTTTTTTTAAATTTGATTACACATTAAAAATACATTATAATCGTTTGTTACATAATTTTCTGTTTAAAATGTTAATTGTTTAATTTCTTTTAAATACCCAGAGTAACAATTTTGGTTTCAATAAACAAATATCAACTGAAAAGGGTAAAATTTTTGTAATTACATATTTTTAACTACTTTTCATATATTCAATAACTAAGAAAGAAAAGGAATGCATTTCATTAATCGTCATGAAAAAATAATATAAATAAACGAAAAGGTAATTGCTTGCATAGGTATTGTCTAAATACTTTTTTCGAGATCATGTGGGTTTTTTTTATTTAATTATCCTTATATAAATGCAAGTAACGTTTCGAGGACAATCAATCACAATGAAATAATCCTTATTATTGGCATTGAGTCTTGTTTTAAAAGATATTCTTAAATAAACGACCACAACCGGCATTGTTTTTTTGTTTCTAATAAAAAAATTATTTTAATTATTTTCACCTAAGATTTTTATGTTTTTATATCGTAGAAGAAGATTATTGCGATTTTGTGTGAATGTAGTGCGAGTCTTTATAAAAAGTTTAAGGATTTATTTTATTTAGTTACCTATTTTATTCTTCTGTGCACTGCAATAAAAGTAGTTTTTAGTGCATTCTTTAAAATTAACTAGTGTTAATAACTTAATGCTGTTTAATTAATTTAAGGTGAACATTCAAAATTATGCAGAACCAACTGAATCAGAGCGAATTTTATGAAACTATACGGTACAACATGAAACATCTCAAAAACTCTTCAGACTGTCAACGAAAAATATGTCACCAGATCCGGTGTTGAGTTACCGAATCCGAGATCTAGTACTTCATGACATGATGTCACATTGCGTCCACATTCATTCATTTTTACATAAATAGGCACATGCTTTATTTCAGATTGATCGATGGTTTTTTTCTTATCATATCTGATAGTCAGAGAGATACGCCGCTGCTGAGTACCGAGGCAAGCTACTGATTGAATTCAAATGAATGTTCTGCTCGTGCATTGTTGACTTAACATTTTTTCACTCATAAAACAATATTGAGCTTACCGAACTGCTGTCAGCAATCTTTTGTCCGGAGAGTTTCGGAAAACACCTTTTGTTACATCAACGCGACAGATAGGAACACCTTCAATATTTTTGAAAGGAGAAGACCAATTGTTCATGCTACAGGAGGTTTTCAGCAAAAACCTTAAGACTGCTCATAATATGCTATAAAAAATAATAAAACAACCATAATTTTAAAAAATACGATTTACCTGTTTATGTATGTTGGTACGCGGACAGCTTCAACTCGTAGGGAATGAAGGATTTATTTACCGGGAGAAACATACACGTTTTCAGCGACAGCAATGTATAAATTTAACGCACGAAATCTGTCTCATAATTTGCGCAGTGAAAATGTTATAAAATTAAGTTTGGTGCTAGTTCAATAGTTTCTTTTGAAGACTTCCATTATGCAACATTTGGAAACATTTTCTAAATGTAAAATGTTTAATAGGCTAGCTACTAGGGTATTAGTACTCTTTCCCCCTGCTGGCGCTCACCAAACTACGGCTATTCTATTTTTCAGAAATAAAAACAAAAAATTAATACTCACCTCTATTTTAAAATACGTCCTACCTATATAGTATATACATATTTCAGTCCAAAAAGAGGCGCAATCGGCTTTAAAAGATTTTTATCACTAGATTTGTCGGTTGCTCCTTCATAAACGTCAACTGAAAAAACTAATCAAGTGACCAATCTGGGCCAATAAAGCTCAACTACATCTAGTCGGTCAGCTGTTTGCATACTTTTAAATTCATGTTCTTTGTCAAATTCAGTTGTAAGAGCTAACGTTGGCTCATCCACCGACGTATTTTTTCATGTGCCTGTTCGAAGTGCAATCAAAATAATCACCCCTATTGAGGTATCCGTTCCGATGTAACTACCGGAAACAATTTTCGATGCAATAAGCGCACCTTTCCGCATTGCGTTGCACCGCGTAATATCTATCGCCTATGTCGTTTTCCATTGGGCAAAAAGAAGCTTCCGGGAGAGTCCGGAATCGAAAAAATCACTTCTTAAACCGTTCCTTTGGCACAAAAAATACTCTTCTGGTGATTCTGAGAAGAGAAATTTGCTTCTCGATTTGAAGTCAGAATCCACTCAAGAAGCACTAACACAAGTGTAATTTGTGTATTTTATACAAGCCAGCTGACAGCGGCCGTAGATTATTTTTTGGCGTTTCACCAATACATTTCTGCATTCAACCAGAAGCAGTTTTCTTGTTCCATTGGATTTCAGAATGAGTGAATCCCCGAGTGAAACCAATGGAAAACGACATTAGTTTGTAGTCATTTCATTCTTTTAAAGCGAGAATCGCCTTCATTTGTTTCTTCGTTGACGACATGTTTGGAAATAAAATGTCATAGCACAATTTGCAAAACAATACAAACATGTCCGACATGAAGTCTGACATATTTTAGACTCGTGGAACGGCGGTGTTGCGGTTCTTTCGAATAAGATTGACTTTCGAAATGAAAGACAGAGTAGGGCCCCAGGTTATGTCTAGTATAGTCCAGACCAATGTAGTCGACTGAAGAGATAAATAGATTTTTGAATATGCCCAATTGCTGCAGAATATTTAAATGTCAAATGAATGCGTTTTTAATAGATTTGTTTGACGTGGCTAGCACTATTGCGCACTGAGAAGTGTCAGCTAATTTTCCCGCCTATCCAAAACCCTGCATAACCCTGAAAATTCGGCTACTAAATCGAACGCAAAATATGCTGCTCTAAAGTTTCACATTGAAAACTGAATGACAGCAAGCAAAACGACAGCGAAACTCAGCACTGAATTCTTGCCCCGACAAAACTGCGGTCAGTTCAGGGGTGTCAGCACGTAACTTGATACAATCGAGTTCAGTCGATACAATCGAGCTCTGGCAGCACCTAATTTGTTTCAATCGATTGTCTTAAACCGATTATCCTCGATTGAAACAAATTAGGTGCTGCCAGAGCTCGATTGTATCGACTGAACTCGATTGTATCAAGTTACGTGCTAAGGCCCCAGGGCACAACTAGGGCGCCATAGAAGTCATGTCGAATGCAGGTTTTCAGTACCAGGGCGAGTTGAGTGCTATATCGAACACATTAGGGTTAACCCAGTGCGCACCAGGGCCCACGTCAAACAAACCTAATATAAACGCGTTCATTTGACAGCATATTGTGCTTTATTTACTTTGTTCCAAAACGGATATTTCGAACGCAATTTGAGCAATTTGAGTTTCGAAGAGATTTCGAAAGTTTTTCCGAACGGAGACCTCGATAGGGGTGAATATGTAGGCGATGAGCAGTGACTTTGAGGTAGTTCGACGCACGAAGCTACCTAAAGCAGGGTATTCAAAGATAATCCAAACACCGATTGGCAGAGATCATGCCTAAGAAGCAACCATGTCTTTTCTATTAGGCCTTTGTTCCTTTCAACCATATCATTCAACGTTACCATTCAGCTTGAAAGAAAAAAGGTTAAAACGCCTCTCACTCCACTATACACACACACTCACACACAATTCTAGTCACGACACCGTTGGCTTTATACAAATTGAAAATGAAATTTAATACGCTTTATATCACTTAATTTGTATTCTTACTACAATAGAAAAAACATATGAAAAAAAATATATATATCTTACAAAAAAATGTCGCTTTTGACAAAACATTAAACAAAAGTTGTTGTTGTTTTTTTTTTTTAATTAAAACTAAAAGAAACAAAATACATATATACGTAATAGAAGATAAATGAAAAAAGATTATTCATGAGAGATTTCTTATCTGCTTAAATGCATACATTTCCATTCTTAGTTATGTCGTTATGCCTTTTTCTTGCTCTTCTTTTTGTTTTGTTTTAAGATTCTTAAAAAGCTTATTAATTAAATTAATTAATAATTAACCTATAATTAACAGATGAATCGTTTTTGTTTATATTTTGCAGATTTAATGTTTTCAAGAAGAATTATTATCGTTTTTTTTTGTTTTATTTAAATTTGTTTACACTAGATAGTACACTTCCACTGGACAGGAGGTCAGTGTTATTATGGTAGAGACAGGGATGGGGTTGGGGGTGTGAATTATAGAAAAACGAGAGTAAAAACATATGAAGAACTGGAGATCTGAAGCGGATGCCGTACAAGTTGCATTCAACATGTAGTCTCCAACATTGAATCGAGATTGTTTGATGTGACCTTTGGTTGGGATTTGGCGGCTGCTGCCGCTGCAGCCTTTTTCGCTTCGCTGCAACGAAACTGTCGTAGATAGTCACTGAAGTCCGCACCACTGGTGGTGGTGATGATCGCCGCACTTCCAGCTTGAGTTTTGCGCATCTGCTCCGACAGTCGTCGTATGTTGAGCTGCAGCTCATCGTCGCGCTGTGATATCGAGGAGAAACTGTGACGTGCTTGCAGCAGATTGGGATTGACGACATCTAAGAAACTACGTTGGGGTTGTTGTGCTGGCTGCTCAACAGTCGTCACAATCGGCTTGATGCGTGCCGGCGATGTGACCGGCGAATTGCTGCATATATAGTGCGGCGCTAGCGGCGGTGGCGGTGTGGCAGTAAATGGTGGAGGCGGTGGTGAGAATTGACTCTCGGGCGCTTTTAAAAAGGGCGAAGAAGGCGCCGATACTGACGGCAATAGATCGTCTTCAATGAGCAATGGCGATTTGCAGCGCTGCAATTTCGGGCGATGGCTTTTTGTGTTCTCCCCACCGCCCAGCTCGAATTTGGTGGCCGAAAACGATTTCGCCTGACGGAACACATCTTGTTTGGGTGATTTTTTCACATTGCTAGCTCTCGATTCGGCTGGCTTGCGCCAAATCCACGGGTCATTATTGAGCGGCTCTAGATCGCCACGACTTAGCGAACGAGTTTCTTTCGACATCTTGTGTAGATTGTTGCGTTTGTGCAATGAGTTCACTTTGCATTCCTCGAGGTCGGACATTTTCAGCCATGGGTCCGATGGCACATAAACTAAACACCCAGTGCTCTTGTTGTTGGTTTGATTGTACGAGAACTTGGTGTCAAAGTCGGTGATATTCGGAGAGGTTTGCTCACTCTTTGATGTTTTGTGCTTTTTCTTGACGCCACTGACGCTCTTGCTTTTGCCACTCGATTCGCGTACACTCAGCTCGGCGATGCGCGCCGTGATTCCGTTCTCCACCTCAAAGTCCTCATTGGGTGAAACCTTTACAGAGATAATGTCGTTCTCGTCAGACACCATTATTGCGTGCTGGTGCCGCACTGGCGGACGTGGCGACAGGCTTCTTGTGGTGCGTAACTGCTTCATCGGCTTCGATTCACCCAACGAATTCGACTTCTCTAGTACAATCTTATTGCTAGCCATCACTTCTTTCGGTTTCATTTCGGTTAGGCCCAACTTTCGCATGTCCAAGTTTGGACTAGTGGCCGCGTTTCTCGTGGCGACTACTCTTCGTGGACTTGGATTGGATCGACCGGCTGCCACTAATCTCTTCAGTTCATCACATTGCTTTATCAGTTTATTCCCAGTTGCGATACCAATGCCCTTGGACTGTACCACTCGGCCGGGACTCGTCGTTGCATCACAACTGAGTTTTTTCGTCGTCATCGTCGTCGTCGATTTTCTATCAGTCCCACCACCCACCAGCCCATTGGCTCCATTCAATTTAAGACATTTCAACGAACTATATCGAGGACCAATGTTGGTGCTGCCCGTGGAAGCGTTACACGTACACTTCGGAGTACAATCAATCGGCTTTTGCTGGCTATTCGGATGGTTGTTGTTGTTCGTTGGCGAAGTAGTCATACTGCTACTACTGAACCGACCGGCATGGTAAATTTTACTACTACTACTAATATGATGGGGGGACAAGGAAGATTCATCATGGTGAATGCTAGTGCTACATATGGAAAGTTGCTCCGCTGAGGTTCTCTGCTTCGGGTTTGTATTCGGCGATGGTGAGGAGAATTTATTATTTAATGGGGAAGACGCATACGATGATAGGCGATGTCCTTGGCTCTCGGCCCTTTCCAAACGAGCAACTGCTATTTAATTATAAAAAAAATATAAAAAATTAAAAATAAAATCGACGGTTGGTTGCTATTCAATTTAACTTACCGTTAGCAGTGCTTTTAAGTGAAAGGTATGGTGCTGCGTTATTGGCACAAGAGCCGGACCCTTTATGCTAGAGAAATTTTTCAGCGAGAGCTTTTGTAGAAACGGAACTAGAAGATGACGCCGCTGCTTGAAGAATACATGCAAAATGCGATTGTTATTTTTGGTGTTTTACTGAAAGCTGTACATCTTAAAAACTATGTTAAGGACTTCACGTGTGTGGTAGACAGAGATCATATATCTGTGCAAAGTACAAGTTGCCGAGTGTGGAGGCTAGATCAAACGGCTTAACGTCGGGGCTCTTGGTAGAGAGCATACAACAACTCGTCTCCAAGATTTGGTCAGAGGAAATTATGCCTGATGAATGGAGCCTTAGCATTCTTTGCCCGATGCACAAGAAAGCCAATTATAGAAGCATCAGTCTCCTTAACATCGCATACAAAATCCTTTCTGACAGCCTGAAACTGTTTGTCAACAAACTGTTAGGACCCTATTAGTGCGGTTTCAGGCCCGGTAAGTCAACGACCGACCAAATATTCACACTACGGCAGATCCTAGAGAAAACACAAGAAGTCCAATTCGATACCCACCACCTGTTCATTGATTTTAAGGCCGTATATGACAGCACGTGACCCAAATATCTGTCGTAATTTTGCAAACACCCTAAACGACATAGCAAAACGATGTGGGATAAAGTGAAGAGAGTTTCTATGGAATCTGCATCTGAAACGGTACCGAGGCAATCAAAGGATAGGGATCTCTGGATATCCCAAGACACCTGGGAAAAAATTACACACCGCAGAGCACTCAGTTTTAGAATCAACAATGAAACAGAACAAATATAAAGCAGGTCATAAGACAATGCAGCGCTCTGTGAGACGGAGTGCCAGATTGGACAAGTTGGCGGAGAGCGCGGAAGAAGCTGCAAGAAGAGGGAACGTGAGGGAACTGTACAAAATCTCTAAGGTCGAAAAAGTAGCGCCAACCACACTGTGCTTGATACGAACGGCAACCTTTTAGTATCACTAGACGACCAACTGCGAAGGTGGAAGGAGCATTGTTCAATGAGGATCAGAGTACAAACGAAAATCACCAACGTAGGTCTTTCCAGGGGAATTGACATCAACCCCCAAACAACAAACCTCAATCCTACTTCTAAAAAATAACAAAGCAGCTGGACTGGATGGCATTCCTGCCGAGTTCCTAAAAGCCGATCCCGACGCAGCGGCCTGCATTTTGTTTCCAGTTGTTCAGGCTGTTTGGGAGAACGAAACCTTTCCCAGGGAATGGAAGGATGGAGTTTTATTGTCAAGATACCAAAGAAAGGTGATGTTAAAAATTGCAATATCTGGCGTGGTATCACTGTTTGATAGGCTAAGCCATTTGGACTACGCTGATGATATCTGTTTCCTGCCAAACAACATTGGTCCCTCAACCAAATGTGTCATTCACTACAACAGAATGGGGAGGTGGCTGGCCTAAGGATAAACACCAGAAAGGCAAAAATCATGCACGAGACAGGAGACCATAGAGGTGGTGGAACGGGCCAGGACGTCAGAAATAGACTAAATAAAGCTCGTAGTGCATTTGGAATCCTTTCTCCAGCAAAATAATGCTTCGCACTAAGTTAAAACTGTTTGAGTCCAATGTAAAATCTGTTGTGAAACATGGAAATACTGATCCGCCAACATCTCGAGCAGGTTACAGGCTTTTGTTAATCGTTGTCTGCGTTACGTCCTAAAGATACGGTGGCCACAAACGATTTCCAACAATGAATTGTGGCCTAGGACTGGACAAACAAAAGTGGATGCTGACACCAAACAGAGAAAATGGCGATGGATTGGCCACACACTGAGGAAACCAGGTGTAAGGCGGGTTTGGTAGACCCAGAACAACATTCAGGTCAACTGTTATGACGGAAGCTCAGTCCCAGTATTTGCGATCGTGGATACAGCTGGAGTTTAAGTGTTGCTGTTAATAGCAGCTACCGGAATAAAAGAAGAAGATATGACAGCATTTATAGAGACGGGCTATACAGAGCCATGTCTAGTTTTGGCATCCCTTGTCAGATTTTGCAGAATGACGCTACTCCATCAAGGTAAAGAACTCACCGAGACCCGCATGACAGATGTGACTTTTTCCACATCATTCTTGAGAAAATTGTGCAAAACACGCAAACCAACATCAATTTTCCAAAAGTCTGTGCAACTACTCGCATACGCTGGCGAGATCGAGCGAGTTGTCAGTGTTGCGTTTGCAATTATCAGTACAGAAGCGGCATTGTGAATGAGGGTATATGCTGTCAACAAGAAGGGACACACAATATTGTCGAATCGGACAGAACGTCACGATTGACAGCTAAACCTTTGAGGTAGTTATGGACTTTGTCTACCTCGGCTCCGCTATTAACTCTGGAAATGACATCACCTCCGAAATCAGGCGAAGAATCACACTTGCCAACCGCTGTTACTTCGGCCTAAGAAGGCAATAAAAAATAAGGAGAATCTACTTAGGACCCTCATAATCCCAGTCCTGCTTTATGGTCTAGAATCGTGGATGTTGTAAAACGCGGATGAAGATTTTCTTGGTCGCTTCTAACGCAAAATTTTTCGAGTGATCCCGTTTGCATTGACGGGTTTTGGAGGAGGAGATTTAACAGCAAAATGTACAAAGACATCCAGGGCCGGATTTAGAGGTTTGGAGGCCCTGGGGCAACAAATGAGTGGAGACCCCCTGGCTTATTACCTATGTTCCAAATTATGCATTTTTTTAGTGTTTCAATAATTTATTGCGAAGCCAATTAAATTATTATTTTAACGAACATATCTACATAAATACAGACAAAAATAAGAGTTGAATCCTTAATGATTTTGCAGAAATTCAGTTCCCGTAATAAATCGCTTTCACTGCTGAGTATGGACAGCTTTGATCTGCACGCATGGCAGATTCAAGAATCATTTTCGGATCATCCAAAATAAGAGCCTGCATTCATAGTCGGAGAAAATCAAAGCCAGAATCAATTGACGGTCTCTTGATTTTGTTTGTGGGTTGTAAACATATTCTTTGAACATTTTCGAACAGAGCTAAAACTGTCTCGCGACCGATCGAGGAACTGAATTCTGCAGAGTTACTTCAATGTTGAAGTTCTCTGGAACTTTTTTCAGCCGAACATTCGATAATTTCATTTGTTATGCGGTCAGGTCAAAGACCAATGTAATTTTTTTGTTCGAAGTCTAGGTATGGTGGGGGCCCCTGTTTTGTGGAGGCCCGGGGCTGTAGCCCCGCCTGCCCTCCCCTTAAACAGGCACTGACGACATCTACCTGGTCAGAAAAGCACGCATCATTCATTTAAGATGGCTGCCCCGAAGAGTTTTCGATTCCAAGCCGGAAGGACAACGCAGTAGAGGAATCATCTGTCCTTTGGTTGCGCGCGCTAGTGGAAGGGGACCTCAACCAACTTGGAGTGCGCAGCTAGAGGCAGTTAGTCAAACATCGCCCTAAGTGGAGACGCGTATTGCTTGAGGTACAGGTGCATCCCGTACATAGCGCCGCCTAAGTAAGTAAGTAAAGTTTTCTGCGGCTCCACACCTACTGATTGTACTTGTGATTTCGCAAGGTATCTTCAAGGCAGGCCTTTATTGTAAGCAAAAAGAGTCTTGCCATCCTCGGAATAATACTCAACAATTTGTTTGTACATCTGTTCATCTAATCTTCTCGGTTCTTGCTTTTATGCTATAATAAAGAATGTTTTATTGTTAACTTACCATCGTTGTCATCTTTCTCCTCCGTTGTAACACCAGCGGTGGTGGAAGTGTTTGAGTTCTTTAATTGTCATTTAACTAATTCTACGGTAAGAAATTTTTTAAGTCTTTCAAAATATTGCGAATGTAGCTCAACATCATTATGACCAGCACCCTGCAACAAACAAAACAAAAACATGGCATAGCGTCTACCAATTCCAATTTAGAAAAAATATATTTACCTCTACCCATAGGGGTTCGACTGCTTTCGGACATCTCTCATAGATCCCGATGCCGTGTGAGAAATCGATGACTTCATCATCGGTGCCGTGTATAACAAGTACAGGAGATTTCACTTTAGATACCTTATCAATACTGCAAAGAGTTTCAAAACACAAATGCACATATAAGCAAAATGTTAATCAAGGGGAAAGTCAAAATATAGCACAAGTCAGAATGTTGTTGTTATGACTCAAAGGAATATGTCTTTCTTCTAAAATAGAAAAAAGAAAAACAAGCGCGCCCGCTCCCCCAACTGTATCATTTCAGGTGAACACGGGATATGAGTAATTAGATGACATGAATCATACCCATTCTAGCTGTAACCAGTATAGAGAGCGCTCAGGTGGAGTATGACTTTATTGCTCTGTAGTGCAAAGAACTGAAACATTGATCGACAACCTGATAACAAACCACTTGAGAGAGCGTTCGCAGTTTAGTCGCAATCGAATACCAAATTGCACTTCAATTCTATAGACCTGACCTTGCATAAGAGGGGAAATCAAATTATACAGTAGACATGTTTGTTTTGTTTCTTTTTAGATAAAAATACATTATATATATGCGAACTAGGTGTCTGGCAATTGTTTGATTGATGTGGAGCCCATAAGCACAATAAGCTGCGTGGCATTATTGAGCAATATCAACACACGAACTTTATTTCCAAATTCAATGTACGTGTAACCATAACCACTGCGGCATTCGGGCAGTGTGCGTTTTGGTAAATCAAACAGAATGCGATAACAGTAATTACCTGCATATGACAGATAGCAGCAGTTCATGTTTAAAGACTTAAGACTTCATTTTCGAAATAAATAATTGCCCAGCAGGGGCCTTTCCCCGTGAAAGTAGAAAAGAAATGTTCGGCGTTTGTAAAAAATGGTAGAGAGAATCACAGCAACTACTTAAGCTGAGATCTTGCGATTCACGAGTGTACGAGCTGCACGAATCTAGCCGCATGTTAAGTGCGCTTCGGAAGTGTGCGCAGACAGATAATAGGTCTGTTCCTTTACTTTTAAATCTTACGAATTTTTACGAATTCTTACGCATTTTACTCAATTGTCGTTACTCAACTGGAAAAATTCGTAAAACAGAGCGGCTTAGAGAGAGCAAGATATTTCCCGTCTTACTAGTTTTTACTTAACAAATTTCTTTGCGTAAGAATAGAAACAGCTGTCAGTCGCATGAAAATTGACAGCTGATTAGAATTTGTTGTTCTTTTTGGCATTTGGGTGGAATATTCGCATCTGTCATTTTTCACAGGTTACTACAAAAGAGTTGCATAACTTTTGGGAATTCATCCCCTCCATTGTAATTTTGACAGTCTTTTATATTTTTACTACAAAAGTAAAGGAACAGACTAAAGACCTAATAAATTCACGTGCCTAGTTTTCCATGGCAAGCACTAAAAATCTGGAAAGTTTGAAAAGTAAAGAGAGTGGAGTATGAAAAGGGGCTTTCATTAAGCGCTTCGTATCTTTAAATTTAAACACAAAAAGTGTGTGAGATATCATCGAACTTTTGTATTCGTTTCAAAAGTATGGAATTTTAACATCGTTTAAATGTCCGGCGCAACTTTTCTGGGTGGCGCGCATTCGAAACTTTCAATTTTCAATGACTGGCACATAAATCAACCTGGGGTCGAATCGCGTCATCCGTGAACGAGCATAACGTGACGAAATTTGTTCTTGTTTCACATGTAAAATCGACTTAATTCGACGCGACTCGACTCGACGCCTGAATTTGACCAATGGCACGGATTATGTTGGCTTTGAAGGACGCTGTGGGACGAGGCTAATTCACATAGACCTGCAACTTAAGAAAAACCCACAAGAAAAACTTCGGGGTCAAATTCGTTCACATAACCTCCACGTGAGATGACCATGCCCTCGAATCGCTTGTGAAGAATTTCCAATACAGCGTGAGCTGTGTGGCACATAGCGCCGTCCTGTTGAAACCACATGTCGTTGGTGTCCATATCATCCACTTCAAAGCAAAATAAGTTGGTAGTCAATGACTACCTGGTGGCAGTAAATGACTAAAATACAAAGAATCGCGTGTATAGGGGCGACCAGCGCATTGAGGACCACACCTACGGCCAGACTATAGGCATATCTCAATTTGACACCTCTGGACCTATACATGTAAGAGTCTGCTGCTTAAAGTGCCCTAAGGATAAGCCAAGCTTACACTTGGAATCCCTATAATTTTGGGCATGCTCAGATTTTAAGTAAATACTTAGAAAATGCTGTCACTTCTGACTATATGACTCCCCGTCTGGACTTCGGCATACCATTCTCCTGCTCTTTCCCGAATAGAGAACAATGGAATACCAATGAACCCACGAAAAGAAAATCAATATCCATCTACACGGATGGATCAAAGATGGACTGTGGAACCGGTGCCGGCATATTCTCTGAGGAATTAAATATACACTGCTCAATCAGGCTACCTGATAGTAGCAGTGTATTCCAAGCGGAGGTGCTGGCTATCGCGGAAGCGGCCCGTAGGTTGTCAATTTTGGCAATACCTCGTAGGGGTGTGACCATCTTCATTTACAGACAGGCGGCTATAAAAGCAGTTTCTGCACATGAAATAAAATCCAAACTAGTCCAAGGCTGCTACGAAGAGCTCAAGGTTCTTTGCTTGCAGCACACCTATGAGAGGGCGGATGAACTGGCGAGAATTGGGTCCGCAATGGACCGTGATAGAGCACTTCAGTCGGTCAAGCTCCCGCTTTGCAACCATAGAGAGCGGGTGGAAAAAGCAAAATTCGTATGAAAACCAACAACAGGTGGAAAGAACTTACTACCTGTGAAACATCGCGGAAGCTTTGGCCAGAATATAACAGTGGTCGTACCAATAAACTTTTACAGTTTAACAGGTCTTAGCTATCTAGGCTAGTAGGGGCTATAACTGGTCATAACTTACTAAGAAACCACACAATGAAACTTAATCTCAAAGATGACGACATATGCAGAGGCTGCGGAGACGAAGAAGTCCACGAGGACACACCTGACTTCTTTTGTCACAGTCTTGGGAGATACTACTTCCAAGACTTACAAGAACTTTCTGATGTCTCACTGTCTGATCTTTACAGGTTTTTGAGGACATCGGGATGGCTGGACAGCGTCTGTTAACCACACTGAGTAAAGGAAAGAGGACAACCGATACAACACCAGCGGTTAACTCCCAAAAAAGGGCATCACAATGGGTTCACGAGAAACTGCTCTACCTACCCATCTACCTAACCTAAGTTGGTAATCATCTACCTATAGATGCTGATGATCTGGCCAACGTCGTTCTGAAAGAAATATGGAACGATGACACCGCCAGCCCAAAATCCACACCAAACAGTGACTTTTTCTACACTTTCAAAATTCCGAGCGAGTGACTACATTCCTAGCAGACTCATGGCAAACCTTGTAGGACCAAGACAAAACAAACAAAGGCTGCTCATGACAATTACGCACGCGATCCTTCTCTATGGATGAGAAATATGAGCAAATGCACTTAAACGGCAGAATTACAAGAAATAGATGGCAGCAGTGCATAGACGCGGAGCCGCATTGCTCTCACCGCAGAGCCGCAAAATAAAAATTGAAAAAAAAAACTTGGAGTGAAAGAAAAGAAAAATACAGTGGAAGTCACTTATAACGACCTCGCTTATAACGATCAGTTTCTTATAACGTCCACTTTCAATTCTTTTGGTTGGTTCATTATATTTTAAGCTATTTTCGGATATAACGTCGGCGACTCGTCGTATATAACGACATGTTGGATATAATGACCAATTTTTCCTAAAAAATTGGTCCTTGTCGTCGGTTATAACAACGGAATGACTAAAAATTGAAAAAAATGTCTGTTAAATATTATGGCAGTTTATTTGAAATGTCGCCGTGAAAGCAGCTTTTAAATTAGTTGTGGTTTAAGCGTCTTTAACTAAAATGTTAGCATTTTATGTGATTTTGTTTATTCCTGAATATTTGTGGAAGCCAGATATGGCAGGCGGATATAGCGACCGCCGGTTATAACAACCTCATTTCATCGGTCCCTCCACCGTCGTTATAAGCGACTTCTACTGTATTTTATTTGCTGGTTTTCAAAACAATAAAGTAAGTATTTTTTATAAAATTCTTATAAATCTTTGGAACATATTTTAGTTTACATTTCATTTTGAAGGTTAATAAATTAGATAAACAGGCTGCCTGGGAGGAAGTTTTGAGAAAGGCCCAATCCCTGCAACTGGCGTCGGCCCAAAAAACATGGACCTATGCGAGGGACAGTTCGTTTGGGCTCTGGAATTTGTTGATTTTGCAACACCATGGTACAGGCAACCATTTCCGAGCCAATGCAAGCACAGTAGCAGTTGATTTTCAGCCGACAAAGCTAGATTGCGCTGTATATGTGCTCTTATTTGTCTCCAATTTTATCCAAATTAATCCCCACAGAAAACTATTAAAAAAACACTCTAGGTATAAACTTTGAGCTACAGCACTTGAATAGCCTTCGGGATTCCGCTCTCGTTCACCCGGACTCTGCAAATAGAGGCTACCCTATGGTTGTGAGTCCGATTGGCGCCTGAGTGAGTGAGTTCTGAACGCCACAAGTCTTCTTTATCTAAGCTATGAGTTGTGTATACATTTTAAGAAACGATACCTCAAACGTCTTCTTGCGACTACTTCGGTTGCCTTGGACAAACCATAACTGATAAATGGCACGCTTTCTAGCGCAATTTCCTTTTGTATTTTAGCGGTCACACAATCCCTAAGCTGAGTGGAGACTCAAGTAGTAGATAACAAAGCCATTACAACCAAAACGTACAAGCCCGCACCTTTCTGTCAAGTGTACAAATAACTATAAATGCTTTCGCTTTCAGCCATCTAGATAAACAACCGAAACAGTGATGGACTAACGCCTAAACCTAAACTATGAAAGCCAGACAAGCTAATCGCTTGTCGGGGTTAACAACCCATAAGCTCACACACACACGCTGATTACCGTCTTGTTGCCTTTGTTTGTTAGATTCCATTAAGATCAGACACAGATAGTGTCACATTTCTAGTTATAGGTCATTCCACTTAACCGATAATTATAAAATTATCCACCAATCTAACAGACACACCACCGTCGTCCGTCGCATTACACACGCCCTGACGAACCTTGACCTTTCACCTCCATTACACAGTAGTTGTGTCCCGCAGAAATTAATCAACGCAGCCCCAACAACAGCACAGTACACAAAATATTATGAGAGAGTAGGAAAATTGTGACCAAAAATCGATTTGTTACATTTGTCGCGTATAACACACAATCAACCCCGCACGCCACTGTAGTTAGCACATTCACGATGATCTGTGTCGTCTCCCGCCTCGTTCGTTATTACTTGATTAAATATTTAGACCTTAAATAAGCACCACCACCAATCGCACCCCACCCCTTTACCCGAGGACAGAGGAGTGCAATGCTTGTGTGCTCTATTATCTACTGCCAGTGTGATATGATGAACAGACAAAATCAATTTGACAAGTCCATAACTTTGAGTAGGTATACGCAAACGGGATGGAGTGGGTCATGCAATATGTAGCTTCACTTTAATTATTTCATTAGGAGCTTCTCAGTGATGCGCTGCTGTCAAAGGGGTCCCGGGTCTCCGCACTCACAAACAAAGTCGTCTGTGTGCATAGTCCTTCTATCGTTTCAATCGGTATGTCGGTCGTTGTCGTCACCGACGACTATAAATCGGACGAGTCGGACGAGATATAATAGAAAAATATGTGATGATAAGTATCCTTGATCTCCATCCGAAGTTGGGAGTTGGAGTGGAGAGATGCACGATATAGCTGCACATCTCCTTCTTCTAGTATACACTGACGTGGGGACATTTTTGCCGTGTCCAACAATAGCGTGTTGGGCTTTTGCGAACTTATACAGGTCATCGACGAGCACCGATGGGATGGGACAAATTGAATTTGTAATTTGTTTTTCGCCATTTTGAACACGAAAAAGGATTTGTAAGCAAATTTGAAAGACAGTAAGGCGTAGTTGGTTTGAGGGTTACAAATGCATTTCGAAGAAATCGATTTGGTGATAGAGCGTCCAAAGTGTTTACTCTTGTGTTTGTGGTAATCATGTCCGATTACACGCTGTCATTAAGTAATTTACTACGGTAGCAAATCAAAATTTATGGAACTGCTTGTCAATGAGTTGAAATACGTGTCGATGGTGGCTTTCGCACGGGCCCCACAGATAAGGGAGGCGAGTTCAGTACATGAAGGCCGAAACAAACAACAGACTCGGTTGACATGTCTCTTTTGCTGGGGAAAAGGTAACGTGCAGACTTTTCATATGGCTGCTATTGGATGGATCTTTGTGTGACATTCTTACGAAGCGATACATACTTATGATGATGGTTCTTATACAAAATATTTGGCCCAAGATGTCCCTAGGCATACAGTCGAATCCATCTAAGTCGAATTTTCAAGGGAGATAAAAACTAGTTCAAGTTAAAGGTATTTCTGGAAAAATTCGAGTTAGAGGAATATTGTAATAGGTCAAGAATCAAAAGAATAGGCTCGAGTGAGAGGGATTTTCGACATAGAGGACGTCTTTTTTATGCAAAATTGAGGGAATGCAAAAATTAGGTCGAAAAATTCGAGTTAGAGGGAAGTTCGAGTTAAAGGAGGTTCGACTTAGAGGGATTCGACTGTATTTTATTAAGGTAGCCGCAGTAACTGTTAGCAGAAGTACTCCGCATTGTAGTGGAGAGAATAATTCCTTTCTAGATTGCTGGATTCAGGCAGATTCATGTGTTACCAGTATTAACCTTGGTGTTAGTCAAGAGAAGACCGAAATTGTGTACAGTTGTTGATTTAATTCTTCGGTGCTCCACTTAGAGAATGAAGAAAGCAAGCGTAACTATCTAGACCTACAGAAATACATCGGTAATAAATGGGGCTAAAACCATAGATGAACCTGTGGATTTACACACCCGTTGTGGGTTTGGTTAACTGTTTTAACCAAGACTTAGTACATTGACAGATCAACTACGGAGATCAGCGTTCATAAGCACCACACAGCTTAAGAAAAAACTTCAGGGAACCTAAATTGTAACATCTATTAAGAGCCGAGCGTTTCAATTCCTTATACACAAGATTAGAGAAGAGGATACCCATCTTGGGGACACCGCCTCCACTTGGTAATGCAAAAACAAAATTTCTTCGAGTCAGCAACAGAGGTCTCTCGATAAAACTTGATATATAAGACCTACGGCTGTTTGGATTCTTGGAAATTTGAATTCAAAATTTTGTCTACGTAGCCACTTGGCGGGAAATAACTACAAAAAGTTCGAAATCAGGTTAACTTGTTGTATGCTTAAGTTGTTGGTAAACTGGATCGAAGTACAAAAATATGCCAGAGTGCTGGCAACTGAGTCGTTGATCGCTTCTCGGAACGTTCGGTCATATGATAAACATTTTTGGTTTGACGGCGATTTATTGATTAGGAGTATGACCAATTGCTAGGGGAAAGTTTGAGGAGACCCTCTCTGACATCATACAGAGAGGATTAAGAGCAACACAAAAATGGTGGCACAAAGCAGGATGAAACATCAATCCGGCAAAAACAACTATTGTACCATTCACAAGGAAAAGAAAACTTTAGAGACTGAAAGCAATACGATTATCAGGCACGACACCAGTCAACGAAGTAAAATATCTAGGATTACACCTTGATAGTAAACTCATCTGGCGTAAACACACAGAGGAGATTTTAAGTAAGGCAACACGCGCTCTTATGATTTGTAAGCGCTTAGTGGAAAAATCATGGGGATGCACCCCAAGTATCCTACGATGGATGCGGCAGATAAAGCAATCCTACGGATGGCAGAGGAAGGAATCGGAAGGGAGAAATGCACAAGTTCTAGAGAATATGATGCATTACTCGGAAAACTTCCACTTCTAGCAATACCCAGGGATGTCAACGGACTAAGCAACCATACCGTAAAATAGTACACAGATGGATCGAGAACAGACGAAGGAAATGGTGCAGGAGTGTTTGGGCCAGGAACTAAGCACTACGAATCCACGGGCAAATGTACCAGCATCTTCCAAGCTGAAATATGTGCTATAGGTAGGTACGTTCGAATTATTCTCGAGAAGAACTACAGAAACTGTGACATAGCAATAATGTCAGATAGTCAAGCCACCATTAAGGCACTTGATGTCCATATCATCAAATCCAAGCTTGTACGGGAATGTCTGCGCAGGTTTAACGAACTGGGCAAGAAAAACAGAGTAGCTATCTGCTGGATAACTGGTCATGCAGACATCATGGGCAACGAAGGCGCGGATTTTCTGGCAAGACAGCTCTAAAGTCGATATTCTTGCCTAGGCTAAGACACAGCGATTCCGAATGGAACTGCAATACGAGTTAGTTTTCGAAAAGGGCACAATAGACCATAAGGTCGTAATAATGACCAATTGCCTTTTTCGCGCTTTGAGTCAACGACTATATTTTCAGTTGAAGAAGCATTGCCATCTTAAAAGACACATAACCTTCTGGCAACAGATAAAGTTCGCAGCGGAACGAGCCTCTAGAGTTACAATATCGCTCAGCAGATTAATGGTGAACATAGGCGACCCAACGCCAAGCAAGCGCATGCTATTAATGACGACAACGCATGCAATTCTCCTATATGGAAGCGAGATCTGGGCAAACGCGCTTCAACAAAAAAAGTACCAGCAGCAGATGGCGGCAGTGCAACGACGTTGAGCTCTACGCGTTGCTTGCTCTTATCGAACGGTGTCAGAACCAGTGTCAGAAACCATAGGGTTGTGAGGAGTTTTAGTCCGTATGCCCCGTAAGCATGCGGAGTGAGCCGGACACACGGCGACGGCCAACACAAACAGGAAAAAAAGGTAGGTAGGTAGGAACATTGCTCGGATTTAATGTCTATCGAATTAATCTTTTTTAAATCGAATATAAATTTGATTTTATCAAAATTCAACTTACGAGCTCGAGCGAATTTAACAATCAAGTAAAGCACAAATTCATCAATCCGAGCACTGTTCCAGGCAAAATTTCAATTCACTACCAGAATTCCCAACAGGAACATATGGGAGAACAAAGCAATCACGGAAAAAGAGGAGATATCGATCTATACCGACGGTTCTAAGATGGATATCGGTACAGGTGCGGGAATCTTCAGCGAAACATTGGACCTGCAGGAATTATTCCGTATTAGTGATGATTGCAGTGTCTTTCAAGCAGAGAAAGCTTACCCAAGAGGCGAAAAGTGTAAATAGACGTCAAATTGTCGACAAACAAATCAACATCTACACTGACAGCCAAGCGGCCATAAAAGCCATGGAGTCAGTCGTGGTGAATTCAAGGATAGTAAGACAATGCAAGAAATATCTGGATGAAATATCACAAGCCAACATGGTGACCAGGACCTATGGATATTCCAGGTAATGAGCATGCGGATGAGCTAGCTAGAGGTGGTTCGAAAGTACATGCGTCGTTGGCCTTAAAATCAGTAAGAACTCGGCTAAGCACCCTTGTAAGGCAGGTTGACATTAAGTCCAATCTTCGTTGGACCAATATCAATACCTGCAGGCATACAAAAAAACTATAGCCAGAGGTGAGCAAAAAGAGTTCTAAATATAAGATCGGACTGAGTCGCAGAGGGGTCATTACTGGACACTGTGTGACAGGCGTACACGCGGAACGACTGGGTATACTGAACAATGATTTTTGCATAAGCAGCAGGGACGTTAAAGAAATAGAATATGTTCGTCACCCGGCCCTTAAAAATTATAGAAAAGGGTTTCTTAAATCTACTTCTTTGATGAGCTAGAGGATCCAGAGAATGTGGATCTTAAAGCACTACTGAGATTCATACTCACATCTGGGTGGTTCTTGTAGATATACAGACTCTATATCATCAGCTACTCTCAGGACGAACCAAAGGACCTGAACTCAACAGAGCTTTAAGACCCAATGATATTCTTACTAAATCTATGGGGCTCTATTTTATTAAAAGCGGCTTAATTATCTTCTGCAACAGGTTTTCAATGGATGGTTCCCGTAAATGGACAC
This sequence comes from Cheilosia pagana, assembly GCA_936431705.1. Classification (NCBI taxonomy): domain Eukaryota; kingdom Metazoa; phylum Arthropoda; class Insecta; order Diptera; family Syrphidae; genus Cheilosia; species Cheilosia pagana. The sequence continues at coordinate 86,779,044 of OW386166.1, read as the reverse complement.
AATGGACCCAACTGATGGTCTACAAGAGCACCAACTTACCTACCTACCCAATTAATTCCATATAAGCTACCCAATGCAATGTGCCTAGACCCAACCGAATGTGGGGCGCACAGTTGGAAAAGGATCTCAATCAACTTGGTGTCCGTTATCGAAGGCAGTTATCTAGTTTGCTGGAGAGGCTTTCGGGTTTAGTCTGTGGGCGTCATCTACAGTAAAATCAAAGTAAGATATCGTCTGCAAAGTTTTGTGGGTCACTTAGATTAGATAAGATTAGATTATAGGGGGGAAGGTGGTATAATAAATAATGTATCACGGATCACTGCGGTCACAAGTGGGCCTTTTGTGATGTCCACCATTTAGAGCTCATCCATGAATCCGCAGTTTGTTAGAAAGGCGGCTAACTCTTTGGGTGAGCTGGCAGCTAAATCGACTGCTTCGAGGTAAAATTTACCTAAGTAACGTTGACGTATCTTGATTAGGAAGTTGCAATCACATAAAATGTGTTCTGCTGTTTCTATGTCTTCGTTGCACAATCTGCATGGTGTTGTCTTGTGCTATTCCCATGGGTCACTTGGACTCAACTGACTTTTAACCAATTAATATTTTAAACTAAACCACTAGATTCGAATGATAACACCCACATCTGCTAAATGAAGCGGTGTCGCGCATATCAAAGAGCTCAATAGGCTTCTAAGAGACTTTCCAAAAGATTGGATTCCACAATGAAGTAGAGTAGTGAAACTGCAACAAATCAGCGGGTGAGGTACATCACATACTGCCAGACTAAGGGCCCGCGAGCAGCATTTGTCCGCACTCAAACAAACCACTTCGGCTCTAGTTTAAATCGCCGAAAGAAGTAACCACGAACAATCAATCATCAGCCATTTATTTTGGCTCCAAAAACTCTCAGTAGTAATAAATTTATTAATTGTCGGTGTTGCACCACACCAATTTCGAATCCAAGATGTCAGCAACAGGAAAGAGGCTGATTCGGCGAAAGTACCCGCTCCAAAAAATAATCCATGAATGAAGGAAACGTCGTATGCTACGCTGCGACTCAATTCAAAACGAAACAGAATGATTTCTGTGCATCCTCTTATCTGCAAATTGAGAAACAAAGAACTGAAAACCCATTCTTGAACTCCCAACAGACGTTCGCGAACTCGCCGCTTCTGTAAAATTCACACTCATTGATGGCCAGGCAACATCCGCACTATGCAGCAACGCCACGACCGATTAGCCGTTTATATTATGTGCAAATGCAATATCAACAAAGTAAATTGATAAATTGTTGAACAAAGCAGATATCAGCCGCCACCACCAGCAGCAGCAGCAATGACTAATGCCATTGTACGATTGCGGAAGCGAGCGTTATTTCAAAAGAACCTTCGCCGATAACAAACAAACAAGCAGTAACGAGAGAGTCCCCCTACTCCATTACTATGATATCAGTAGTTTTGACAATTACCTGGGAAATGCATCGAAGAACCATGTTCGCTTTGTATTGCGAAACACCACTCGCATGCCAGACATCAGTGGCGAATGCAGGATCACCGCTCCCACCTCGTGACGAGTCGCCAAATCGACTGTGGGCACTGTTCCAATACTCTGGCCATAAAGGATAATACTCTCTGGACTTATGTTGAATCTGAAAGTTGAGACACAGAAACAGAGAGAAAGGGGGCAAGTGAGCTAAATGTATTTTCCCAATGAATCATAAATAATGGGTACCCACCTACTCCGCATTGCTTGCCATGCGGCTTCAATGTCTGCATACAAATTCTTCTCCGATGGCTTGCCACCACTCATGCCATAGCCCGAGTAGTCATAGCCGAAGATGTTGCAATTTAATCGCGACCCGAGCGATATGTAGAAACTGCTCATCTGTCCGAGATCGACAGCATTGCCGTGCGAGAAGAGCAGCGTGTATTTGGCATTCTTGCTGCACTTGACGTAAATGCAGGTGATGAGATTGCCTCGCGATGTTCTGGTGAAGAACGCCTCCACTTTGGACTTGTCTCGTTCCGAGTATTGCCATTCCGCCCGATCGAACAGGTGCAGGTTGTACTTGATGTTTGTGTCATCTGCGGCGGTCAGCTTGTATGTCGGTTCGGGCGGCTGGAATGCTAGTTTCGCCGCGATTGGTCCAGGGCACGGTGGACAGCAAAACATGCAGCACAATTCACTTAAACTGAACATAGTGGTGTGGAGTTTTTCTTTTGATTTTTGGAAAACTTTTTGTATATAAGCGAGTGCGAGTGTGTGTTATTTTTTTATTTTAGTTTAGCTCCTTAATTTAATTGCGATTTTTTTTTCTTGCATTTAATTTAATTTAGGCTCAGCTCAGGTGGGGATACACAAAGGAAGACGGAAATTTATGACTTGCAACGGATGAGAGTTTGACAGGAATAGAAAAAGGAGGACATGGAAATATATGGTGGGATAGTGGGATGAGAACAAAAAGAAAATGAAAATTGTATTTGTGGAGTAAAATGAAAGAATACACAGAATTTTCTTCGCCCTCCACCTCCTTTTGTTATTTTACTTTTTTTCTAGATTTTTTTTGACTTGGTCACAATTTTACACTTTGTCGCTGGGTTTTTGGGTTAGTGGTGATGGTGTTGGTGCAGGTGAAGTTAGTGCACAGAGATTATTTTTCTTCAGGGGTATACGTTTTTTTTAGGTTTTTCTTTTGGTTTTTTTCATTTCCTACCTTACACCATTCATTGCAAGTGCAGTTTGGGGAATTTTTCTTCGTGTTCTTTTGTTGGATATAGTGTCGCGACGACGAATGGGGAATTTCTCTCTGGAGGTGTGCGTGTATGTTTTGTTGAACTGAAGACACAAGTGAGGCTACTCTCTACACGAAACTTTTTCACTTTGATTGCCCGAACATTTTTCTACACAATTGTGGAGTTGGCTTCTTTTCGAAAGGAAAAGAATATGAATTTAATTTTTTCTATTGCAGGGAAGAAAAAGTATTAATCACCGTAATCACAGATCACACAGAAGAAGCAAGCCACATACGAAAATGATTTTTTTTTGTTCTCCCGTTTGATTTTGGGGGCTTCTGTCAGTTGACGACGGCGTTGTCATGCGTGCGGCAGAGTTTGATAAATTCGTATAATAGTTTTGGTACAATTTTCCAGTAGTAGAACGCAAAGGTTTGTTTGATTGATTTTTATGTTATTGGTCGGTAGGTACTTGGGCTAGTTAGGAATATTATGCAATAAATTAATATTTTCGTATATACTACGAATGAATTAAGGAGAATTAAATATTACTTATAGTTTTGCCTTAGTAAATTGAACAAGTAAATAGCTACTGAAGACCTGGCTTAGTTGTTTGACTTAGTATTTATGTACCCTGGGTCTGGTTTAGAGCCTCTTAGTTTATTGTCTGTACTAGATTGCCTAGGAGCATGGCTGTCATTGCTTATTGCCATTTGGACATCCAGCAATGCACTAGGTCGAGCATACAAAGAAATTGAAATTTAACAAATTAATTTGTATCGGAGGTGACATCAGTTTTTTTCAGTTGACATTCAAAAGGGGTAGCCGACAAATCCAGTCAAGAAAATCCTGCCTGTATACTTAGTTGACATTTCGAAATGTCAAAATTAAAATTATCCTGCGAGAATACAATAACAATTCAAGTTGTCTAGTCAAAGCGTTCGAATAGCTAATTAAAAGTAGTGGGACCCTAGGCCTGGCTTCTCAGTTTTTCATGTTTGCGACGAATGGAAGGGATCTACAATTATTAAACGCCGACTCCAAGCGGCTAATTGAGAAACTCTTTCATGACAGTTATGACAGTTTTACTCTCGGATGCTTGTCAGACGTTCGCGAGAGGTGGCACAGTGGAAAAAACCTTAAAATGTAATTTCTGTTTTTCCGGGTATCGAAACTGGGATCCCTCGCTTAGTAGTCCAACACACTCACCTCTAAGCCATTGCATTCGTATTTCTAGTCCATAAATATCTAGCACTATATGATAATTCACCAAAACTTTGGATCCAAACGCCCCTATCGAGTTTACGGTATACCAGTTGAGAGTGTTCAAAATGTCATAGCGGAAATACTTATTGGCGGCATCTATCGGAAAAGTCCATCTTTTAAAAACGACATCCGCTTATTAACTGCTAATTTTCATTAAAACTGCCATTAGAACTCGTGTTTGTGTTTTTCAATGGGCTTTAAAACGCGTTTGAGGTGTTTTAAAAGGTTTTTTAATTCTTTTTAACGAATAACCATGTGTTCTGAGGGGTTTTTCAAAAAGTTTTTGGGAACGTTTTGAACGTTTTTTGTTTTGTATGCGTTTTTCGAATAGTTTCAGAGTTTTTCCTACTCGTTTTGGATTTATTTTTAAAGCATTTCAAGACGTTACTTTTGAAGGGTTTCGAAGTGAATTTTGATGCGTATTCAAAAAAGATTTACGATCAATTTTTGGGTTTTGAACATGTTTCAAACGGCTTTTTAGGTCGTTTTTGGACGAGTTTTCCGAAGCGTTTCATCGTGCGTTTTAAACATGTTTTTGGATTCGTTTTGACTCGTTTTGCACGCTTTTCGAAACTTTTTTGTACATTTTGTTGGACGTGTCTCGTTTTTTGGATGCAAGTACGTAACGGATTTTTTTGTTTTACAGGTGAAACATACTCGATTGAGTGAACATATAGTGTTTTCACGGATGTGGGGACTTGGCCTCTGGATCTGGCTGGATAGAACTCAACGCGTTTGTCATATCACGTAAGTTCACACTGAAAGAAATACTATTTTATGAAAACTACATTTAAGCCATATTCACACTGACAAGATCTATCCAAAAAATATGTTTTTATACATGTTCCCTCCCTCTGTCGACTACTTTCAGTTTGTAGTCATTGTTTACATGTGTGCCAGAACAGCTTTTTATTATATAAAAAAAAAACAAATACAAAAAGGTAGGTACCTATAAGAAATAAGATTCACGAATGAAGTACGCTGCTAGAGCTAAACTGAAATCTTAGCCAAATTTTGACATAGATAAGGCGTGGATAAGTGTCACAAAAAACAGCCGTTCTTTGAAAATAACTTCCTTGATTCAAAATCTGCAAGGTTCCATATCAATGGATGTTGCTCCACTAGCACCGCCAACTTTCTCTGTCATTTCAATGAAAGTCCATTGCTTCAGCCTTCAGGTACTCCTCGTCGAGGTATTCCTTAAAATCACTCATCTTTACATAACAGAATAACATAGCAGAGCGGTCTGAAAAAAATGCCCCGACCCATTAAATAGGTGCGCTAAATTTTGACAGATACATGAAGGACATTCGAAAACAAAAGTTTGATTTTTAGCTTGAGCTGCGTACTAAGCTTTGAGACAGAAGCGTCCGCGATATTTTTATAGAATTGCCCTGAACTCACCAACACACATTAGCAAAATGTCAGATATATTTTATTGTTGTGTTGGCAATAAATTTTGCGCTTCATTTAAACTTTAATTTAAATTTATATTTACCCAATGTAGAAAAAGGAAAATGTAAAAGAAAACCTAGTCTCACTCTCAAGTATGACGTGCATCTGGTGTCTACTACTATTGCAAAAGTGCTATAACGAATTTCATTGAAAAGAGCAATTCAGAATTTCGGGGCAATTCTCTTGGATCTTTATAAAGTTTCAGCTTAAGCTTTCCTAAGCTTTTCGCTAAAAATGTCGTTGGTTTTCAATCTGGAAAACGTGTGGACAATTTTCTGCTTTTTCGATGAACGATCTGTCCTAAAGTTCTGTCTTAGCAGGATATAAGTTAGGTTAGGTTAAGTTTGTGGTCTGGGCGAGGAGTACGCAATAAATTTTAAGAATTTTAAAAGCATTGTTTTTCTGAATTAAGTCTCAATGATGATTTATTGTCAAAATATACTTACGTCAAATGTTAATAGGTTTAATAGGACGTGGACCCTAGTTAGATATATAGCACTCAACTCGCCCTGGTACTGAAAACCTGCATTCGACATGACTTCTATGGCATCCTAGTTGTGCCCTGAACTGACCCCAGTTCATTTGTATGGGTAAGAATTCAGTGTTGAGTTTCGCTGTCATTTTGCTAGCTGTCATTCATTTTTTAATGTGAAACTTCAGGGCAGCATATTGTGCGTTCGATATAGTAGCCGAATTTTATGAAGGATTTTGGACAGACGGGAAAATTAACTGACACTTCTCAGTGCGCAATAGTGCTAGCCACGTCAAACAAACCTAATGCCCAATGAAAGCAAACAGTGAGTACATTCAAAACCTTATAGTCGGCTAGATTGGTCTAGATTTCCCGTGAATGTAAAACTAGATTTGTTTATAGGTATGTAAAGTCAATTTTACTAAGCCAACCACACGGATGCAATAGAAATGTCAACTTTTTTGACAAATGTGTGACTAAATAAGCACATTCAAAAACTTAGCTCTAATAAGGCGACTGAATTGGTCTGGACTAGATGCATATTGAATGCAAAAACTAGATTGGTCGGGAACGTCACTTTTCCTAAGTCAGCCACATATGCGAACTGTTAACTTAGTACTCAGTCATGAATTTCTTGACTAGATTCGTCGGCTACCCCTGCATAAACGTCAACTGAAACTGCTGCCCCTGTGTCCGATCTAGACCAATCAAAACTGACGGGTCAGTCAGCTGTCAGACTTACTAAACTAGATACTTGAACGCCCCCAATCTTTCGACAACTTCTCTATAAACGTCAACCGTTCACGCGATCCATCAGGTCAGTAAAAGTTCAGACTGCTGCCTTCTGTCAGACTTTGTAAACTCGAGTTTTGAACGTACCTAACCACTAAAAGAAACTTGATTTCCAAATCAAGTTACTTTGAGTGACAGGAAACAAAAGTCTATTCGATTGCCGAGTGACTCCCGACTCAAAAATGATTCTTTTATCCGACGGGCCTTGCGAGAGAGTGAACATATTTCTGGTTACCGCAACAACAAAAGCTAAAATGCAATAAGTAAAACGAGTTCCATTTAAATTGTATTTTAAATTGTTTTATATTTGATTTCTTGTCTTTCTGGCTTTTTTTCAATTGTTCAATGTTCATATTTCATATAGTATACATTATTAAAAGTCGCCTAGTTATTTACACATTATATACAAGTCTTGGCATCTTGGGAGGATTTATAAACATTTAAGCAATAAAAACCGTTGCAAAAGGCGAAGAACTAACAAAATAAATTATTTTTCATTCCATATGAATATTTTACATACTTATTTACATTTGCATATACACAGATTGTTTCTATACATCGTGTCAATAGTTGCACAACGAACACAAGCTTCATAACAGGAACCATTAAAAGGATTATAAATTATTTTAAATTATTAAAAAGGAAGAGGAAACTGGTGTAAGGGCAGATGGGTCAGTGTCTATGGTACATATCACAAAAAATTTAACTATTTTAGGTATCTGGAGCTTTGGATGGCCTAGAACACAGACAGAGGTCCAAGGTAGCCGCGGTAAACAGCCTGCGGATCATTGAGAAGGGCTGCCGCCGCCGCGGCTGCCGCTGCCTGGTGCTGCTGTTGCTGCTGCTGCTGGTGGTGGTGGTGGTGGTGCATGAGTGGGTGTAGCTGGTGCGGTGCTGGCCCGTACATAGGCGTGGAGCCCATTAGGTGCTGTGGCGGGCTGGGGTGCATAACAAAGCTGGCGTTGTAGATGGCGTACGGAGAGGTCTCCATCATTGGCGGTGTAGGTGCCGTCGGCAGAGCAGGTGATATCCTCAGATCAGTGGGTTCCGATTTGCAAGATCGGGATTCACCGCCGGCGGGCACTGTGTCTGGGGCGATGAGGCTCTCGATGTCGAACGAACGTTTGGGCCGCGTAGCTGGTACCATCAACATGGGCTGCGGCTCGGGCGATGGTGTCACAAGATCCAGCTCAGGTGACGGTGACGATGGCATCATGCACATGGGAGGACTATGCATTGGATGATAGATCGAGGCGTGTGGATGTCCGGCGACTGTCATCGGTGTGTAGTCCCACGACTGCGGCTGAGGTTGTTGTCTTTGTTGTTGCTGCTGAGCTATGAAGAAGCGGTTGAAACTCGCCAGTGCGGCTAGCTCCCCATTGAGCATGTCCTTCTCGAGCTTCTGCACACGGAAGCGCTTCCTGCGCCGCAGCAGACTTCCGTTTTCGAACATGTCAAATGCCTTCGGGTGCAGGGTCCAGTATGAGCCTTTGCCAGCTTTGTTGGTATTCCGGGGGATCTTGATGAAGCAGTCGTTGAAGCTCAGGTTGTGCCGCAGCGAGTTCTGCCATTTTTGTGTGTTTTTGCGGTAGTATGGGAATTTATCCATGATAAACTTGTAAATGTCGCTAAGTGGCAACATCTTTTGGGGGGAACTCCAGATGGCCATGGCCGTAAGGGAAATGTACGAGAATGGTGGCTTTTGTTCGCCATATGTTTCTTTTAGAGGTCGCGGCATTTTGACACTTTCACTGAACACTTATATCTCTTGTTAACCGTTGAGATATTTTTTTTTCTTTCTTACTAAACGTCGCACTGCGAAATTAGTTTTTTTTTTTGTAACTTCTCTCAAACTTCTTAGAGACTTGTTTTCACGACGAGATCGAGTTGCTGACTGAAGAGAGCTCTGTCGTGTACGTGTAGGTATATGCGCGGTGGTGGTGGCAAGAAGGTAGATGGTAGAATATGGCGGCCACAACAGTATATTTCGCCTAGGGGTCGCTGCTCGCTGGCTCTGTCAGTGTGTTGAACCTTTTTTTCTCTTTTGCGATTGCGATGTTTGCGCAGGTAGAGGAGTTTCCCAATTCCTATAGCTGCCACGAGGGAGGAGGAGTTATTTTCGATTTCCTGCTTGGAGTTGTTTGCTTTTTTATTGGTCGATTGTTTGCGCGTGTGCGTTTTTTTAACGTGCGGTGTAGGTTGTGTGAACAAAAATGAAGAATACAAATACAAATGTTGTGTTTTTCCTGTAAAAAAAAACAAAGAAAAACTCACAACAGAAGAAATTCAATTTCTGCTGACACGAGAGAAATTGCTCCTTGTTAGCGAAAGGTCTGCAAATAAACATCGAAATGGAAATATGCACGTTCTTCTTTGTAAATTATTAATTATCGGAGATTAATAATTAAATAAACCAAAATCAATTGAGGTTATGTGTCAAATTCCTATTTGTTGTTAGTCGATTTATTTAGGTGGAATGGGTCATTTACTGCGTGAATACGAATACATTGATGCTGTTGATGAAACTATACTTCACAATTGAAATGGAGTTGATTTTGCGTTCTGTCATTTGTCATATCATTTGCAAAAACAAAAGAGTTGTAGTGCGAACTTGCTATTTTGGTGGTATAGGGGGCTGCAATTGTGCAGCCTTTTCTGTTTGGTTTTCTATACAATTCATGGGCAAAACTTTACAGTTATGATTGTGAATAACGTCAACAAGATCACGTTCATTCTAAGGGGGACTTTGTGTCCAATTGGCTGCACTAAATCACGTACAAAGATTAGTATAGGTTGGTACCTGACGTTTATGTATACTTGCGCTCAAATATCTTTATGTTCACGTACTATCTGTAGGTAAATATGAAATAGAGTAAAGGCACTAGTATCCGGACAGTTAACGTATTTGGTAACTTTGACTTCCAACAGTTTTGTCACTATTAAAGCTACCGCAAAAAGTTAATATATTTGGTAAAGTGACGATATTGACTAATAATAATAGATTAACATTTTTTTCAACTGCTACGTTCTGAATATTTATAAAAAATAAATTCAAAAAAGTTCGATTTACACTAGTATCCGGACAGCAGAATTTAATTTCCGGACACTTTTTTTTTAGTTTCCGGACACAAAGTTTTATATGAAGAATCAGTCATTTTTGCCTTTATTTAACTAAATAAGACGATTTTTTTTTTTTTTTATTATGTACTTTAATTCATTATATGTATATATATGTTCCTATTCAGTACATATACTCCGAGTCTTCCTTGGAACCCTCAGTTTAGCATGCACGGTGATATTCAGTTTTGAAGTTGTTTGTGGCTTGCTCGACGATTTTGAAGCTTCGAGATTGACATCAACTTCAACATTTCATAATTGTTCTGACAGTGCCTCAATAACCAGGGTTAAATGCGACTTGTGCCTATCTATCTATCTGCAACCGGTTGTGACTTGTGAGCACAATTGGCGACATATTCAAAAAATGTTCGCTTCTAATCCAATCGTTTTTGCTTCTTCCCAAAAACCATAATTTTGGCATGCTGTCAACGATGTCTTTTGGCGGAACGCTTGTATGGAAACAACACCATGGATTTAAAAATGGTTCCGTCTACTGAACAAAAAAAACAATTACCACCGGTAGCGTCTCTTTCTAATTTGCAGCAGCAATTTGGTTACTTTTTTGTAACCGTTGGGGCTATGTTTTTGACAGTTTTTGAACAGAGACAATAACTGCTTTCGTCACGATTTAAAACGATCGTTTTTGAAAGGTGTTTTTCTTCTTGATTCATTGAACAATCCGTTCCTCCTCTTCATTTGTCAAATTTTTGTACTTTTTTAACCGGTCATGTAATGTTATATAGGTATCCTTATATCATCTTAGGCCTTAGCTATACTTTCTGCATTCATTGTTTAACAAAGAACTTAAAAGAAATGTCTTTATAGGATAACTTGAACTAAAAACCGAAAATTGCATGCAAGAAAAAAAGTTGTCCGGAAACTGAAACTATAGCATTTTCAGTATCCGGACACACTGTCCGGATACTGAAAATGCTCTTCAATTTTAGTTTTAGTATCCGGACACTTAAAATTAGGCCAACAAAATAATTTAATTCTCTATTTTTATTTAAATTATGAAAGTGGGATCTATTTAAAGGAAAACAAAGTGTTTTCCAAAAGAATAAGTTAAAAAATACTCTTTGAATAACTAACTTTTTGGAAATGCTCGCACTATTTTTTTTTTATGCAAAATGACAAAACAACCACAATCTCGGAGCTCAGCCAAAACAATGCCGCTTATCTTTTCCATTATGCAGATGATTGATTTGAAACTTTGCATATATATGAGTGACACATAAAGGATTGTATTATCGTTCATATTTGAGACTATTTATGTGTGATGTACCTATTTTTCTCAAATAAAAAACGTAGTGTCCGGAGACTAAAACTGTCCGGATACTAGTGCCTTTACCCTACACAGATTTCGATTTGAATTTCTCTTATCGAAAAACCCATACCTATCTAACTCGCTCAGAGTGTAACTATTTTTAATTTTTCACGCGCTCTGTCAACTTTTAGCAGAGGAAGAAAATGTGTTAGTTAATTCAAACGCGTTAACTAGTCAACTTCAATTGTTTATTTTGAATTTTGACACTTTGAAATTTCAACCGAGTACGCAGGTAGGATTTTCTTGACTAGATTTGTCGGTACCCCTCCATAAACGTCAACTGAAAACAGTATTTACGGGGCCAATCTCTGCCAAATAATAACTGAAATACATCAAGTCAATCAGCTGTCAGACTTTGTAAGCTAGAAATCAGTTCCAATTCGACAGTTAGAGGTATAACTTGAAACCCTTTAACTCAAGATAACAGAAGAGTTGTTCGACTGACAAACACCTGAGCACTTGTCACGGCAATTTATGAGGAACAAAGCAAAAACTTGTCAAAATTTGAGTGGATCTTACTACTTTTTCTCGTGTTATCCTTGCATTGGGAGGACGAAACATATTCCCATTTAAATATCGATATACTATTGTTGTCAATTCCACAGAGCCTCATCAGCGTCAAGCTTTCAGTTGCTTTGTTTGAAGATAAGTCCAATAAACACCGACTTTTGACATCCAGTAGCAGTTTACCTTAAATTGTAGTACACTGCTATTTTAGAACGAAAAGTCCCATATAAAAGTGACACAACAAAATCATGAACGAACAACTTCGCTCTCCTTATTGTTTTGCAATTGCAGTACGCTTCTGCTACGAAATTATAGCGAAAACTGGGTAGGTAGATGTAGTAGATCGCTTGGTACAATTCTTCACTCGCTTTTTACACAAATTTATTGCCCGGGACATTAATTGATTGACATTTTGTTTTTAGGTTGTTTTTGTTAAAATGAATTCCCACAAAGTGGACAAAATTGAATTTTTATGTTCCGAAGAATTGAAGCAGGAATGCTAGGAAGATTATGGCCCGTTGATGGATGCACAAATTATTTTCTGCTGGCATTTTCGCCGACGTTCTGCTGTCCATTTTGAGACCAGCCCGAGTAGCACTAAGTTTCAGCTCCAACCTCCAATACGAAAAGTATGCAGAAATGGGCTACAAAAACGTCAGACGGGTATAACAATTACAGGTAGCAGAAGTTCTACAAAACATTTTGTTATACCTACTCGGCCCATCACAAGTCTCCATTATTTTAGTTCTTATCTTCCGTCACATTAAATGTGCACTTGCGCTTTTGACAACGTTTTGTTTATTAAATAAAAATGCAAACTTCAAATGAAATTCAAGTCCAGACTCACAACTCGTATGTTGGCTTAAGCTGGATTACTCCGATGCAATAATTTGTATTACAATTCTCGCTTAAGAAGTTCAATGCACTGACAGTCCGATTTGGCATCAAATTCGGAAGCTTTCAAGCAGATTATGAAGTCAAGAATTTAAGAAATTCATTTTGAAAGCATTGCGTGACGGTATAGGAGTTCCGTGCGGTTGATGTGATCCTGCATTAGATATAGTCTTTTGATGGCTGCTCGTCTTTCGATCGACGATTTATTTCCATTTGACGCGACTATGCAATTAAGTTTTAAAAATAGAAATTCGCAGAAACGAATGGAAGGTAGTTCTAAGATTGCAAATTGAACTGTTGCGCCCAAAGCTTTTGTTATGCCAGAATCCATGACGCTTATTAATAATTATGTAGGTCGAGTTTTAACATTTTATAGAGAGTCTAACAATAAAAGCTTCAACAGTTCCTTGTTGGAAGTTTTAGTTCCCCGAAGATATGCTTCTAGAAAGCAAATTTATTTCATTTCCCATCAAAAAAGATTCAAGTGGAAGTATGTAGACAGGAAAATGGAGCCCCAGTGACAGCTGTCATAGCTCACTTCGATCAACGTGTATGTTTTTGTTACAATATTTGGATTTTGTAAAAGGTTCGAGCAGCTTTTTCTCAGGGTTGCGCAGGCACATACGACTCTTAAATTCTGTCATTTACGATCAATGCAGTTTCTGCAGTATCCCCAGAAAACCTATTGTATTGTGTCCTGTTTTTGTGTAGGGTTCTCTCGTAAACATTAATGTTTCGAAGGTGGTTTTTTGTATTTTTATTGTCACAGTTGTGTTGTTTTTCATCTACTAAGCGGCTTAGGACCTGAGCTATAACATTTAACTCGGCTTAAAAAACAATGCCACCGTCGATGGTTCTGTTTAATTTGAATTTGGACCAAGAGTTTGACAGAAGCTGCTTCTGTTGTATGATATCCACCTTTGAACTGTTGCGTCTGTAACTAGATTTTCCTCATTCTGTTACTGTTTTATTGACTCATTCTTATAAAGATTCTCCTTTTAGTAGCGAAGGCAGAAGGTTGTTAGTATCTGACTATTATCTCTTCCGAGACAGCCCTTCATCTGCATATATATATCCATCAGGCCAGTGATAAACCTCACCATCAACTGAAGAGATATACGTTCCCGTTCTAGTACCTCTAACAGCTTGATAGCTGTCAAAGTTGGTCATACCAACTCTATTCATTAGAAAAGATGAATCTTAACAATATTTTTCGAGGTGACACCTCTGACAGCGAAGCTCGAATTCAAGATTAAAAGTTCGAATGAAAGTGATTTTTGTATTCTTGGTCCAAATTGATCAAAAAATCTGTGCATATACGGGAATTGAGGGGGAGTTCCGTTTGACTGATGGAATGCCATCCCTTATTTCCATTTTTGGCGGCTCCGCTGTTAAATAGAGAACATGTCATATGACAAATGTTCTAGTCGGGTTTCGACAAGTTATATAGAACTTCAAAAATCCACTCTTTTCAAATTTTACATTCGAATGCACTGGGATCCGTGGTGGATCTGTTTTTTTTCCTAAACACTTCAGAATTTTTTGGATAGCTCGCCTCATATAGAGGAGTCCTTGAATATTATGCCTCATAAAGAAAGTATTCTCCATCTCTTGTGTCAATATCTTGAGAGCGGAGTTTCAGTTCGCAAAATTAACAACAGACCCCGACCTAACCTCAAAATGTAAATTAATTCCCGACTACCTTGACAAATTTGAGTCAATCCATACGCAACATGTTGGTATAACATCGGGGCGATCATTTCATTTCTCCTTGTTTTCCTTTCTTTTTTAACAACAAAAGCGGCAAACAAAACAATCATCTAATGGCGGTCGGTACACATGTGTATACAAGGAACACAATCAAAACCGATCTAATCCCGTGTGCTTAGCTGGGAAGATCCCGCTTTTGTCGGCATAACCGCACAATACCATAACGCTATTAATCTCTCATCTAATTTTCCATGTTGTTCATCTCCATCATCACCATTACCCTGCGATGTGCGAGAGCACAAACACATTAAATGCGATCGGACAGCATTATCCTTGCTCTCGTTTCGGCCATTCAATGGCATTGTACCTGTTTGTGTTTTCCGTGTTCCACATTGTACAACAAGGTGCGTCGGTTCTACTATGCAATCAGATGCATCGATCAGAGAGGATGATGCTTATACGCGGTCACTTTACACATGATCACCTCCACCGATCGCACTCTCGTATAGGTAGATGCTCTCACACCAGTAGTTTCTTCAGCTAATTTCTGATGATGATGATGATCGTGCCGATCGGGAATCCTTTTTGATGTGGTGCTGGTGCTGCGATAGATGTGACCATGATTTATTTTCCGATTGTGGTCACCCATTGTTCTTTGCTCACACATGTAGAGACAGCAGCACAATGAATGAGCCATTTGTGTCGTCACAATGGGGGAAAAATAGGCGCTCAAGGAAAACTGTGCACAGAATAAAGAAAATCCCATCACAGAAGTGCACACAGGTTATTGTATGTGCTGTGCCTTTGTGCGGGACCGACAGGGCGCACCATCGCCAGGACTCACATTGTGCAATGCGCACCCCCGAACACTTTCACAGCTCATGCGTAGATGCATTGTGCGCGGTGTTGCCTCTATTTGCACAATGTCAGGCGGAATTCCTTTGATCGGGCGGAAAATCAAAGTGTGTTTTGATTTTTACGCTCCAACGGCTGTCCAAAGATCTTAACAGGTTTTCTTCTATGTGCTTCGATCAGATGGGACCTGGTGTTTTCCTCGCTTCGCCATTGTGCGGGGGGCTTAATTTCATAAACACATATACATCCATTCATTTGCAACGGCGCATTCAAGGATAACGCACACACACTATGGTGCGAATAAAAATACAAGGGAACAATGATGTTCCGGGAAAGGCGCGAACTGTCCATGAATGCATGCGATGTTTTACCGCGAAAACAAAGAACAAAACCGAAGACCGTACACCCAGAGAGATGGCAAAAGAAAAAAAACACCAAATCACACGAAATATGCAAAATCCTCGTGCAATAAAACTCAAAATAAACATAAGGCGTTCTGTTTTGCAGACCTCTCAAGATAATCCATAACATTAGTCAAATATAACGCAACTGTCTCGATCATAAAACCATAAAAGCAAAAACAGAAATTTGGAAAGTGGGCGTTCTGCTTACATCAATCATAAACAGGACGACGCGACGACCTTTTTTGCATTGGTATTTTTTTGCTCAGTGAAATTTTGCTAGGTCACTTTTTAATTGCCATGCCGGGCTGTGGGTGCTGCAGGTAGTCGTTGATCTACCTAATGACGACCGAGGACAATGCGTGTGAATACACATCCTACAGAGTAGCATTATTTGTTGGATGGACTATGCGTGCAAATTTTAGTTTTCCAAATAGTTCCAAAGAGTGTCAATACTCATGATGGGCAAGACAATGGAAATCGAATTTAATCAATACGGTGGCAGATTTGGGCATAGTCCTTGCCAGTAGGTGGTAAGGACAACGAGTGCGATTGTTGACGGTAATTGGAATGGGAGCGTGTGAATTGTTTTCCCACCGCATGCACCTGATGTGTCTACGTACCGAAGATGCCAAATGTGCGGACTACGAGAATTGTGGGAGTCTGACAGATAGTTTTTTTTTAAACAGAAGTAGGTGTCAAATCGGGTCAGACTTTTTCCAAACTGTATGAGCATTTCGTTGATCCATCAGTTGGGTATGAAGTTGCAGTTTTAGCAACAAAAGTTAGAAAATTTAAAGGCGGTAACAAATTCTACGAAATTGTGCAAAACTTGCTCCAATTTTTTTTTGCAATCAAATAAAAGTATGTAGAGACTTTTTCTAGATTGATATATAGCGATTTTAAAATAATTTAAGATTTCCGTTTTTTAAATATTCCATCTAACGCAATGGCCAACGAAACTTCACAAGTTTAAAATTCTCTGTCACATTGAAGATAATTATGGGCACATTCAAAAACTCAGTTATCTTAAATCGACTAGACTGGTCTGGAGAAGATGCCATCTGAACGCAAAAACTAGATTGGTCAGAAACGTCATTTTTCATACGTCAGCAACATATGCAAACTGTCAGCTAAGTCACGAATTTCTTGACTAGATTCGTCGGCTACCCCCCCATAAACGTCAACTGAAACTGTTGCCCATGTGTCCGATCTAGGCCAATCAAAACTGAGATACATCAGGTCAGTCAGCTGTCAGACTCACTAAACTAGATACTTGAACGTCACTCTCTTTGTAACAACCGACATTGCCGATGCAATTTTTTTAAAAACATGTATTTTCATGTCAAGGACGAAAACTTAAAACTGATAGCGATTGTAGACTCTTTGGCAACAGAAAATTGATTCTATGCAAATTTTTACAAATGCAGTAAATTCTCAAATACAAGAAAACCGAAAAGTTTTTTTAAAAAACAACCTCCAGCTATATCCGAGGGTAGATTTTGTTCTTTCAAATGCAGCCAACATAATTTCAATCGCTTTATTACGAATTCGCCCCAAACAGGGAAATGGAGGCTGAATTCCAAAGCGCAGTACTGGATCTAAATGTTATCGCATCACGTTAAAACTACGCAGCCAATCCGTATGGATTTCCCAAAAAAACATGGAGCAACATGGACGTAAACTTTACAAATTTTTGATGTCAGTTTACGGGGGTATTTATTATTGGGAACTGTTTGCGCATGAACAGGTGGTAATCGTGTGTCGCATTGTTTTAATTTGCTGCATCCTTTTCGTCGATATTTGAACTTCAAATGGTAGAAAACACGGCGTAAAAAGAAACATATTAAATGTAACATTGTCCTAATTGTTATCTGCTGGTTAACTTTTAACTACAGGTTGCGTAACACAATCTTTTAAACTTATAAAGGTTAATAAATTTTCTTAAATAAATCTAGATTTAAGGGATAAATGCCAGATAACAAGATTCTTAATGTTAAATTTACAAGTTAAACATTTGTTAAATGACAGATAATTATTTTCCGATTGACAGCGGTACAAGTGCGGTTTAGTAGAAGTCACTGGCGTCTGTCATAGAAGGGGCATCGGGTCTTTATTGGCCCTTTCAATTCCAGAGCGTTGCAAATCCTATACGACGAATTGTGCAATGTGCATTCCATCACGCTCCAAGCCCAATGTACGAGGTAACCTATGCAAATAGGTTTTACTTCCAGTTAAGTTGCTGTCAGTTGTAGTTCTTTGGACACAGTTGGAGACAGTTCAATAGTCTACTTGTCCTTTATGGGTATGCAAAGGAGTTTTGGAAAAGTAATGTCCTTGCGGTTCTTAAGTGTACTGAAAGGTGATGTGCATTAGTTGTCTATCTTGATGGGCTGTAGCCGAAGTGCGCTCATAAGTCACACTTCATGTAATTACGTTGAGTTCCTCATGCCGTGTTAGGGTAAAAAAAAGGAGCATACCCTAAGCCAAGTTTCTCCCAACCATCCGTTTGCGTACGTTTTAATTTCCTAAAAACGAATGCGATCACCAGCTTTTCCAGAACAGTTTGGCTCTCTGATTTTTGTCAGAAGTTCCCGCATTGTGTCAGTAGTTTAGCTCGCAAGTCTGTAGATTTGATATAAGTGTCAAATTTCCCATCAATCGAATTGCGCGTCCCTGTATATGCTGGTCAAGTAGTCGCTTGAATCTTTCGGGATCGAGCTCCATCTATCGAAGCAATATTCGAGGCTTGGTGTGGCCTTAACAGATAGATAATTTGTGAACCTGTTTCCGTTGGTCATTTATTTAACTTGAGGTGCATCGATGCATTTTTCTTTCGAAAATTGGTGGGTTCTGTTTTCTGTGCAATAAATTTGACCAAATTCACTTAGGGACTATCCAGATTTTCGTTGTCGGAACTGATCCAATCAAACCTTCGACAAATTCACAAGTACACTTCTTGGGAATTAGACTCATAGAGTCATAGGCAAAGCTTAAAATATTATACCGCTCTTCGACCCAGTGGGTTATTAATTTGGAGAAGAAATATAGTTCTGGAAAGTACAGATCCTCTTGGCACTCCTCTGTTGTTGCGTAGTATCTGAAATAAAATTCTCCGAAATATTTAAGACACAAACATCAGCCTCATTTTTAGTAACTCGTCTTGCTTCAATAAAAGTGCAACATTTGCAGTGCAGGAATTCCCCAAAATGCTGGATTTATTGTTCAGTTATAATAGAGTTTCCAACCTTCAAAGCCAGCTTAGCTGTAAATAAGTGATAGTCCCCGTCATTCAGTGGAATATGATGTCGCATTAAACCTTACTCTTGAAAATGTCAATGAATGGCGAAATAAGTTAAGTCAGCCTCTGCATCTAGGAACTTTTGGCATACGAACAACTGAGTTGATAGATTTCAAAATTAGCTTAGTTTTCAAATTCCAGAACTGAGACTCTGTGCTTAGAGTCTTTAAGCGACTTGCAGTGTCTGTCCTTTTAACCCGGCTTATGGAGTTTTTCGCTTCCTTGCAGAATGTTGAAACTGAGACTGTATTTCTCCAAAAAGTTTTCAATGACACTTCAGGAAGTTGCTTTCACTGAATTCTTACATCGTAATAGCTTTCACCATACAAAGGAGCTAGGTTAGGTTAGGTTAGGTCCCCACGCCCTTAAACCTATAATTAAATGACCCATTGGCCCAATCGCCTTTGAAAACTTTCTTAAAGAAAAATAGAAGTTGGTGAAGCGAAGGAGAGAACTCTTAAAGACTCTTAATAGGACTAGATCGTCGGCACATTAGGTCTAATTCATCAGAGGTTATCCCCAAATTGTAGAGAAGTGCTGCTTTTGAATTGGTTGAACCATGTGCTTTACCTTTCCTAAAAGATGCCACTTGGTGGCTTAAAATCCTTGCTACATCCTAAAGTCCACTTCTATTCGAACTTAAGTTCAAGGTTATTTTATTCTAACTTTGGCTGATAAAACAAAAGAGGCTGTGTACTCATTATTTCAGTTTTTTTTTTTTAACTTAGAACTTAGAACTTTGACATTGATTCCTAATTTTAAGAAATAAAGAAATAAGTTCGGCATATTCGCACTTTGGTTGGATCTAAAAAAATCACCGCCATTTGACCGTGATGAAGGTGCACTCAAAAGCTTGCGTGGCTTCAAACTTGAGGGGGAGGACGTGATAGCAGATATAGTTTCGTAATACAAAATAAGTAGGTACGCCTCAGAGCATAAAAACACGGCTCTAAAAACCGTATTAAAGATCGTAGTAGCATGAAAAATGCGTCAACAATCCAATTACACACGCGTTGGAAACCCTACCGAAAAGCAGATTACAAGAGTTCTTAAAAAAACGCAGACACCACTTCAGAAAAACATCGCAAAAGGCTGCATAAAAACGTGACAAAAAGCTTCAAATGACATTTAAAAGAACCTATGTGAATAAGACATAAAAACGCACTGAAAATCACATCGCAAAAGGCTATAATATGCGTCAGAGTTTAAAGCAAATTTCCTCCTAAAGATACCTCTAAAAATAAATAAGAAACTGAAACAAAACGCCTTTGGAAAAGTTTAGAAAAACGTGTCACAAAAGAAATAGAAAACTTATTAAAGCAAAATCTAAAACCCGTCAAAAACATATTAAACCCACTTATCCTACCTATACTAAAATCAAGAGTAACCTGCAAAATAAGGGTGGCAATGCTGTAGTGGATAGAATCATTGCTTGTCACTCGGTCAGCGCAGTTTCGAGCCACGAGGGGGACAGCAATACTCGGCCCCCAAACATATAAGAGAAACGAATTATATCAGAGTTTCTCCCCCACTACACCAAAAAAGGGACTGCAAAATAGAACATAAGTCCAAACTCAGAACGAGAGAGTTTTGTGCGACCCAGTTGTGTACATTATTTCTTGTTATTTAATCGACCTTCTTACTTTTTAATTAACGTTTCCGCTTTGTAACACGATATGGCCTGCCGATACCTGCCACATCTGTGTACTTCCAGTCGCTTTGATAAAGCACATTTTATAATAAGCCAATTCACTGAATGACAACAGCACGCCCATTAATGCTAAAATTTCATACATACAAAGACATTCTGCGAAAACCAACTAAAGGTACTTAAAAATAAAGAAACTTAAAACAAACTCAACACAGAAAAAAAAAATAACAATAGAAAAACACTAAAACCAAACATTTGCTAATCCGCAAAAAATGCTCATCCTTAGCAAAAAAGGTCAGCCGCGCGGTCTCTTTCTTTAAATGCAAAACAATATCCTGCAATACCTCCATATATGCAAAAAATCGTCTCTTCTGACATTTTTATACAAATTTTCAACTCAACGCTCGTAAAGTCGGTTGTCTCATTTAATATTATGAGACTTATCCATAAGGGACAGTATAGTAACAAAAAAAAGAAAAATGAATTGGCAATGAAAATTCGCTGGAATTTTCAAAAACACCAAACAAAAAAGGTCCTTGTGATGCAATAAAATGTCTGTTTGCAAAAATCGTCATTACCCCAGCAGGGATAGATAGAGCAATGCCAATGGTTTGATCTAAATTTGGTATTTGAACATTTTGCTGACGCGCCCGTTTACCTGCTGTAAAAAAGGATCATAAACATTTTACAATGATTTGAAAGTGGGCGTTGTGTTGACGATTGCAATCATGTTTATGGCAGCGCTGCAATAAAAGTAGATACCTAATAAAAGTGTTAAAAGTTAATCTGGAAACGAATTATATTCTGCCTTGAGAACACGTCCGCGTTCACTGCTAATTATGTAACGATGTTCATGGAATAGCCCCTGTCACTAAATCGACAAAGTCGGTCTTTTAAATGTTTATTAAATAAGTGCGTGGATCCTTTAGATTTAATATCATTTCACTGTCTAAATGCAGAATTTGTTGATGCAAGTTATTTCCCCCCCAATGCATATGGGTGTAGGTACAGTCAGTATTTTTAAGGCCCAACCGATCTGTGTCGAGCTTAAAGACCTTTTAAAGACCGCGTAAAGACTTGTTACAAGACCAAGTATCTTAAAGCTAAGAGATATTTGGCGAAAATGGAGAAGCTTACTAAAATACATTTTAAGGAACTTTTCTACTCTGGGGAACGATTTACGCCGCCCTTGCCTTCAAAATGCTAGCCCCTTTTATATCTTTCATAAACCTTCCTAAACTTTACCCCTTTTTAGTGCCAATTTTATTCCGATGCCACACAAGAACTCTCGAAAATATTGCCATTTCACAGAATTATATTAAATCTGCAATAAAAACATATATCCAAGTTTAAAAGCACAATCTCCCCGAAATGTTTATGTTTTATTTAGCACCACATTCCCAGTGAATTAAAATGAATAAAAAATTAGTTAATGAGATTCATAACTTAACGGCGCCTTTGCGTTTGTTTTTAGAGAACTTGTTTAATTTATCTATGACAATCGGACTTCGAAAGTGGCCATAAAATTGATTTCAATATTTATAGAATTTATATTAGAAAATGGCATATGGTCACATTAAAATTAATAATTTGATTAAAAGTCAGAAAGACAAATTTCGCACAAGTGTTTGGATTCGTAGTCGGTTTTGATTAAAGCGTTTAAATTTACGTAGTGACTAATACCGGGAACCAGTGTTGCCGGAGAAAATTATTTAAAGGGAGTACTGCAGCCAAAAATGGGGAGTACTTTTAAAAAAAATAGTAGTACCTACAGACATTTTTTGGTCTTAAAAAATTGCATAAAACCAACAAAAAACAAAAACAAAATAGAAAGAGTGAAATTTTTGTTTGCTTTAAGTGTAAGTTATTTTAGGTCTTTAAAAAATAGGAGTACGAATGTGAAATGAGGAGTACGGAGGTGTTGAAAGTAGTACAATACTCCTATGGGAGTACTTTCGGCAACACTGCCGGGAACTGGTGTTGCTGGCAGTCCCCCTTATATCTATCTGTCAGATGAAAAATATTTTGAAGCATCTTAGACGATGAAAGTAATATTTTTAATTTATTTTGACAGATCTTGAAAAATGTATTCTTGCAGCATTTGATCCGGCCCAAGTTTTTTATTCACATGGGCAACACCCAGAACCAAACTTAACATATTTTGAACTGTCATTGAGAACCAAAAACAGGGGAATTTATTAAAAATAAATAAACACGTTAATTGACATTAAGACATGGTCGGAACAAAAATTTAATACAAATTAAGAAAATAATCTCAGCCCGGTATTCAGCTAAAGACAAAGTGTGTTGTGAGAAATGCATTGTAAATGTGACAGCGCACTTTTTTGAATCACTTTTGTTTCCAATGACTTATGTCACATGCTCATTATTTCTTGAGCTTGTTGCAACCTTTTACAGTTTGTCATGAACGGATCAGTTGCTCCAAATATTTGATTTATATTTATATTCTTTTTC
This sequence comes from Cheilosia pagana, assembly GCA_936431705.1. Taxonomy (NCBI): domain Eukaryota; kingdom Metazoa; phylum Arthropoda; class Insecta; order Diptera; family Syrphidae; genus Cheilosia; species Cheilosia pagana. Next base: position 86,756,089 of record OW386166.1, on the reverse strand, counting down.
TCGATTTTTTGTTGCCTTGGCAGGTGTCAAAAGAACGCCAGTTTTCCTGTGGATTTGAGCAGGGATAACGTTAAAAATTCTAAACCCAATCTATACCTAAAGCTTGTCATGGAGAAACACTTAGCATTCAGTCATTTACGTCTTCTAAAAGGGGCAGTTGCCTCAATGACAGATCAACCATGAATGAATAAAATATAAAATAACCACATTTGCTCAAATTATTCACGTAATCTTTGCCTATGTGTAACAAGAAACGTAGAGGCTTACTTATAATCATTTTTAGCCTTTTTGTAGGTCACAATATGCAATTTTGCATGAAAAATTTCACTATTGTGAAAAACTAGATCGAAAAGTTTAGCCTGGACACTAAAAATGATTACTACTAAGGTTAAAAGAGAAAAAGTTTGCTTGACGTTGACTTGTGTTACAGATTTACTAACCCACGCACAAATGCGTCACAAAAGAAATATCTAACTACGTCACAAATCAGCGTATATTTCGATGCCAACAAGCTGTTCAACTTTACAACAAAAAAATAAATCACGCAAATGTCGTAATCTTGGGTTTCTTTGATTCTACAAACGTTTCCACGTAAACTGCAGCTTTCGCTGTCAGCTCACAGGTGTCTCTCATTGTGATGCCAAATGTGGTTTTCTGTTTGTCGACGGTGACTTTGATTTACTTAAATTTAATAGACTTTAGGACTTTAAATATATTTCATCGGTCGCTGTTGTCAAAATTGCGTTTGCTTTGTACCTGAAGTTAAGATCAGATAATTTGTGTATAAATTTGTGCATAATTATCATAAAAACACGCAGATTGTGTACGTATTTGCGTATGCTATTCACAAATCTTCAAATCTTAGCTTAAGAGGTTGTGGTTCTCTTAATTACAAACCCTGAATCTAATGGCCGATTTTTTGCCCTCTGAAATGAACAAAGAGTTCTCCAAATTTTCGAAATTGATCTTTTTTTTACGGAAATATATTTAAACAATTCGCCTGTTTTAATAAACAAGTTGAGAAGTAGAATAATCAGTACACGAAGTGCCAAAAGTACCTATATCCTACTTGACACTTCTGAGATTCACAATAGGTATTTATCTAAAGTTGAAGTGACATGAGATCAACTCAATTGCGACGTGTCACTATATTTTATGTAGCCATCAGAAACCTTCTGGCGTAGGTGTGTTCAATTGACGTTCTTATCTTAGACACACACCAAAAAATTTAGATATTCACCAAATTCCAACATTTTAAACAGCTTTACCAGAAATCGTTGCATAAATCTAGTTATCTTAAGTCGATCAAATTGGTCTGAACTAGATGTACCAACCCGGAACCAGATTGGTCCGCAACGTCACTATTGCTAAAACAGCCAAATGCACGAACTGTCAACTTAGTACGGCTACCACTCCACAAATGTCAAATGAAGAACTGTTCAAGTGACAGATGTAGGTCGATCAAAACGGAGATACATCAAGTCATCCAGCTGTCAAACTTACTTAACCAGATAACACTAAACGACCCCAATAACTCTGAATCTTTTTTATATTAAGGTCTGTTCCTTTACTTTTATAGTTAAAATGGAAAGGACTGTCAAAATGACAGTGGAGGGGATGAATTCTCTCTCAGAGAGGGAAACTTACGCAAAAGTTATGGAACGATTTTGTAGTAACCTGTGAAATATGACAGATAGTTCATAAATGCCAAGTGCCAAATAGAAATCAATTCAATTCAATTCAAATCAGCTGTCAATTTTCAGGCAACAACTGACAGTTGTTTCAATACTTACGCAAATAAATTTGTTGAGTAAAAACTAGTAAGAGGGGAAATATCTTGCTCTCTCGAAGTCGCTCTCTTTTACGAATTTTTCGAGTTGAGGAACGACAATTGAGTAAAATGCGTAAGAATTCGTAAAAATTTGTAAGATTTAAAAGTAAAGGAACAGACCTTTAGAGTTTGCTTATTTTGACGTTCAATAAAACAAATCCAGTGTTTTATTTGGGCACCTCCCTCTCATCCGTATTCCGTACATATATTTACATTCGAACAGGTTATCGTTGCATTTTCAATATTTATTTATTTAACTTATTAAATCTGTTTTGGTTCACATTTACGTAGCGCGGCAATCTGATCATTTATAAATCGTTTAACAAACAAAATTTGAAATGCAAATCAACAAAATTCAATTGTTTGCATGCATGATACATATTTCTCTTTAGTACCAAAGTGTTAACATTAATTTTAAAATCATATAACTCAGGTTTACCGAGAGCTTATGTCAAACATCAATGTCACTGCATTTAAATGAAAATACAATAATTTACACCGTTTACAACAAAGAGAACAACCACTAATAAATTAGACAGTTTATGTACAACTCGGACCGTTTAGTAAACGTTTGAACCGTGACAGCGTTCCCTCCGCTCGCCACATTGGACAGTCGGTTTTTGAAAGATCCACCATTTGCTTGTATCTCTGACATTTGCCTATAATCATAATCAAAATATTATCACGAGCGTGTGCGTATTTTCACGCTTCGTGCCAACGAATCAAAGAATAATCCCCGTTAATTGAAAATGCTGTGAAATTTATCTAGTCCTCGAATGCACATTGTTCAGCGGGATGACGGAAATTAGACATTTGAATTTGAATTGCAAATGTCAAAGGGGAGGCCAGTTATTTTTATATCAACCCGCGCTCAAATTGGGCACAGCCATACTTCCATACGCCCCATCCACATTGTGATCTGAGTTCGTGTCAGTCTCTATCTTAAACTTCATTTTTTATATCCATGCTGACACATCGTCGGTGTCCCCAATTTCTTGTACCATTTGCTTGTGCGATTTACATTCAAATCTCAACGAATACTTGTCACAACAAATTGTCAACGTTTTGTCAGAGCCGTCGGCATGCAACTCTCCTGACGTTTGAGGTGCACATCAGTGCTACTGCACTGTAATGGTAATGGTGCCTATTGTTGACCGAGAAATGTCATTGTCTTCTGTTCTGTTCGTCTCATTGATGGGTTTTACAGTTTTCCTTTTCCATCTTCACTCGTCGGCATAGGTTCGTTTTGTGGTTTCGGCTTTCTGTCATTTATTGTCGTGACAGTTTTGGACCATGGCAAATTAGCTTTTGATATTTTTACAGAGAGTGCCGTGTATGGTGTTTGCAAGACACGATAACAAGGACCAAGTCAAGGTGGCCCATTGAATGTGATCGTGTCGAATTATTGTTGGGCAAACAGTCGGCAGAGTTGAAGGTGGATGCGGTGTCGTCTTTAATGTTTTTCAGTAGTAGAAGTTGTGGCGAAAATTAATTTACACACTGCGTGACAGCCAAACTGAAAGACTGGAGTGACACTTTATTGTTTGTCAATCCGGTAGCAGGAGAATTCAGTGTTATTGCTGCCGCATGACAAGGAATTAAGGAGCAAAGCATCAAAGGTGTTGTTTGGACTGTGTTTGAGGTTATGACTGCCGCTTGGTTGTAGTAAACTGTTTAGAGCGAGTTTTTATGCGGGGCGGCATTTGTTGAATAAAGTCGTGTTGCCATTTTTGCCAGAGCTCTTAGTTAGATGTCAGTTATAATTATGTAAATGCAGTTTGACAACTGTCTTTGTTTTCGAGCGGGCGAAACGGAACGCGACCATTCGCTTTGAACAAAGCATACACATGAAAGGAGTGCCAAATTTGACCCATTCCACAATGGGGCAGAATGCCCTAAAATGCGATATCAAATCAGGCGTTATAGCCAAGAACCTGAACATTTTCAGGATATAGCTTCTGGGAAAAGCCCCAAAATATTTTTAAGCCCGCCCACCCGACACGCCCACTTTTCTGAAATGTGTCTATTAAAAGCTTTAAGTAGACTTATTGAAGATCCAATTTTTATCAACTACCCTTACCTTCCCCACGCAATTTTACGCCCCCTTTTATCCTGAAGAGAAATAAATAAGTAAAACCATTTTTTTAATTGCTCATATGTAGGTATTAATTGAGACTTATAAACTAAAAAAACAACAATTAAATTAAACTTGTCCAATAAATACAAAGAATTTTATTATATGCTTAGATATCAGCACTAACATCACCGTCATCATTATTATCATCAGACTCAGGAAGAGCATTTGATTCCTGAATACTTATGGGGGTTTTAGCAAGGTGGGTGCTTCTTTGGGTAAAGACTGGATTTTTTTTATGTAATTTTTGCTTAGATGTTAAAATGGCAGTGCGATGGAAATTTTTCAGGAGCACTCATTTTTATCACATTATATTGGTATCGTGATAGTTTCGTGATAGTTTCTCTAGTCAAAGAACTTCTCTCCAGCGAGTTTTTAAATGCTTTTCTATATTGTTCAGCTCTATTGGGGCTTATAGTTGCTTCTTTTAGGAGTTTTGAGGCTTGGATCTGTCCGAAGCTCTTAAGCTCATTTGGGTAGAATAATTGACGACATTAAGAGGTAGCGAATTTCGCAAATCTTGCGTTTTGACCCATTTTGTTCGTTCGGAAGAAGTCTTAAAACTCACTACCGGATATCTAAGTACCTATGTAATAAAATTGTTTGGTTTTGTTTTTTTATTTAATGGACAAGTTTAATTTAATTGACGTTTATTTGCTGAATCTGGTGCACTAATAGAATGCAATAGAACTGTTTAACCATTTTTCATTAGCTTAAAAAAGTGTTTTCCCGATTCTGTAAGCTTTGAGCCACGTTGTCTTAAAATCAGTTATGAAATGTGAGAGTATTTTCCTTACAACTTCTATTTGGGTATTTTCAGTGCTTTTTGTAATTTCAATAAGTTCTACTTTTAAGAAATTGAACTGTTCTTCAAAAATTTCACTCCCAGAGTTTCTCATCATACCAAGCAATTCACTTCTTGCAAAAATTAAATTTAAAGAACTAAAACAACGAAAATAATGTATAAACCGAAGGCACCATACTAAAATCCAAATATGACGAAAAGCGCAGAAAAGTAGCAGGATTTTTTGACGGAAATACAAAAAAAAACATCACGCACATTTAAATGAAACAAAAATAAAAACTCGGACAAACCCGGAACCCAACTAAAAGTCTATGGAATTAAGGAAATCCTTACAGATACACTTTTTTTAAAAACTGACAACAGGACAAACAATTTTTTTTGTTTTGTGCCTTACAAATTGTTACATAGCCAAAGTTGAAGGCTCCATACCAATATTGGACCGATTATAGAAATTGTAGAAACAAAAATTTAAAGAAATTAACTCGGCAAAGAATAATTTTATTACAGGCCTGTGATCAAAGATCAACTTGTTCCTAATGAAGAGAAAACTGAGACTGAGAGCAAAGTAGTTGGCTGTTTTCCTAGATCTTCAGCGGGCATTCGAGGCAAATCCTTATACAAAAACTTAAAGCTAATGGAATCGAAGGAGTGGAGCTGCTATGGTTAACCTAAATGAATTACCTATCAGGGCGTAGGCAACATGTAAGGATAGGCGATCAACTATCCGACTCTTGACGGTTAAGCTAGTAGTACCGCAGGGGACCGTACTTGCAAGACTTCTATTCATTATATACATTAATGACATAGAAACAATTTTTCGTCACTCAAAACCAGGCTGTTTGCAGACGATGCACCTATATTTTTATCTGGAAACTCTGTCGAAGAATAGATGAACTAAATATGGACCTAGAGAGGGTAACGCAGTATTTAAAAATAAATAAATTGCAAATTAATACTTCTAAAACAAAATGTATGATAATTAATGGCCAATCCAATTAAAATATTATTATTAACGATACAGTTATTGAAGAGGTAACTGAAATTATATACCTGAGTGTTGTAATAGATAGACACCTAAAATTCAATATGCACTTAGATAATGGATGTAAAAAGATAGCTACGAAGACTGATTTCTTTAAAAGAATTAGGATTAAGTTATCTATAAGTAGTGCAATTAAAATTTACAATGTTTTGGTAAAACCACACTTTGAGTACTGCTCAACTATTCTTTTTTTCGGAGGTACCAAATTTTAAACAAGACTTCAGAGACTACAAAATAGAGGAATGAGATGTATACAAATGTGCAATATGTTAACGCCTATTCAGTCAATGGTTACAGCTTTAAAATGGTTATAAATCAAAGAACGAAAATGAATGTATTTTTTATTTTATTTTTTTTTGAAATGAAGAATAAATTGCTACCTAATTATTTAAATAGTCACATTGTTTATGTATCTGATATTCAAACCTATAATCTAAGAAAGAGAAATGATTTCCGACTTCGTTTTTTTGTCTTCAAATAGATCGCAGAATGTGTTAATATATAAAGGACTGAAATTATTCAACAGTCTTCCTTATACATTTAAAGATGAAAAGCATTTTAGAACTTTTAAAAATATTTTAGTAACCTATATAAAACTGAGCGTTACATAAAACAGAAATTTTCAATTTATTGTTTATATTTGTAATTTATTTATTCATTTGTTTAACTTGTAAAAGAATATAAATATTATAAATATTATATTTTAAATTGCGAGATGCTAAATAAATAAAGAATCTTTCGATAACTTAGAAAAAATCAAGCTTCTACTAATCTGCGCTGTGATAAATCCAGATAAGTCTTAAACGAAATCATTTTAATTATTTAATAATGTGAAAACTTGTTCGAAAAATAAAAAAAATATGTAGATATTCCTAATTTAGTGATTTGAATTAATGCCAGCTTTTGGGTCACTATGATCTGTCAGTTTCAGTAGATTTGAACAAATTCTAAGGCGTGTGCATATTTTTTGACACATAACTTTATCCTGCATTTTAACCCAATTCGGTCGAAAATTGCCATTCTTGTAAAATAGAAAGTTCAACTTGCAGCCACTTTGGACGATAAACTTTCATAAAAAAAACAATACAACTTCCTCCAGCGTTAGAGGCTTATAATAATTCTTTAACGACTATGTCACAATTTCTATCGATTATTAACTGCAACAAAAAAAATTAACACTAGCGATATAAAAGAGAACGTGTAACCGTATTTTTATGGCCTATAGGTTAGGTATAAACCGATCCTCTTAATCCCCCACACGATTTGAGCAAACACTATAGGTAGGTGCTGCGCCGTTTTGCAATAAATCTATAATTCATTTATGGCCAAATAAATTTATTAGAAATGTAAATAACCAAACTCGCGATCGTTAAGATCGTTCCGCGCTGTATGATTTCAATTTGCATTTATTTGAATTTTTGATTATGCAAAATGGCTATAAAAATATCCAACAATGGCTTCATTATGGGCGGATGTCTATGTATGTCTTCGAAGACAGTCCCAAGCAAAACACACAAAAAATGGGTTCGACCCTGTCTCGCACTCGGATTTTGATTGTGTGACTTTTTTCCTCTCTTCATCTTTGGCAGTAAAAATATGGATTTTTTTTTTTTAGATCGCCGCAGGGTATCAAAGAAATGGCTCAAAGGCCCACCCAACCCAAACGTGCAGTCTATGGAATAAATTTCGAACATTAACCATCAAAATGTTTGTTTAATGTGCGATTATGGATTTGCATACAAAAGCGGGGCAGAGCTTTTATGATGCGCGGCTATCATTGTTGCATTCTTTATATACCTACATACAAAGTGGATGCGTATTAAAAGTGCATTTCGATTGAATTAGGCAGAAGATGAGGATGAGGATGGTTAAAATGGAAGAAGCGCGCGAGACAAACAGTCTCTTCGATTTGAGGGGAATTTCGAACTCACTTTTTTTTGGGGGAATCAAAAGAAACCGCGATTGATGCCTGCGGTGAAATGATTCTTCTTTATTACGTTATTATCTATATATACTCATGTTCTGCTCTTCGTCGATTCCCTTTGGCTGGCCAGATAGCCCTACTGAAATATTGTTTATCGTTCGGGATGGAGTTCTTTTGAATACCGAAAACGAAAACCTATAAAAATCAACTGTGAACATAAAATAATTTTTTTTTTTTTTTTGTTGTTCAGGTCGAGGTCGGCGGAGCTCGGAGCACATAAAAAAAATGATTTAGAACTCGGAAGGGAGGAGAGCGTGTTAATCGTTTTTAGTTTTCACATTTTCAGATTGATATTGTGATGAAAGTTGTTGCTCCGATCGGTTTGCGTTGATTAATTTGGACGTGGTCATCCAATTTGAAGTGATTTTTATTTTGTTTACTGTTTGTGGATTTGTTACCGCATCACGTTAAAACTACTCACCGAATCTGTGTGAGTTTCTCAAACCTAACACGGGGCATGATGGAGCAACGTTTCCTCTTTATTTCATCGCAAACGGCGAACTCGTTTCGAAGATAAACGAATTTAAAATTTGCGGACAGTTTTCGTATTTTTCCATTCGTATTCAAATTTCACCCTAAAAAAGTTCAAATTCACCAACATTTTCGGCAATTTCCTACTTCCTACAATACAAATTCAATTCCATTCCATTTACAAAAGACATCACAAACGTCAAACCTTAACAAGACAAGACAGCTGATGGTTTCGCTAATTTTCCAGTGTCACAACAAACAAAATGCCATGACCCAAAGGAGCCATTTAAATTTCAATTAACCTCCTCAATAAAAATGGAACGATTGCCCACTGGCCAATACAATTCGCATAGCACATGCCTTCCTGCGGAAGCATGGCGAATATTTTCATTTGTATTTATATAATTTTCGCATGTGTTTTGGGTTGTCCTGTTTACATCGGAAACCGGAACGAGTTTCCGTAAGGCGGAAACAATGTTCTCTTTCCCTTTTGAAAGGAACCACATCAACCATCTCACCGTCACTAACGGCTGTGGACATTTTGTATTGTGAGCTGTGACTGTCTAATTTAATTGTTTGACAACAGAAGCGGCGTTGAAGTCAACACCAACTTTTATGAAGCACACACATCGGCTGCTGATGTTTGGTAATTTTTGCCACCGACAACGAATGTTTTCACACTTTTTCAAACAATTTTATGCCAATTAACTGCTCAGTGGGGTTCAACTCGAGGTCCAGTTGCTTTGGCTACATGTACTGGCACAGAGCAGATGTCTGTTGGTTAAGATTTGTGCCGATGTTTCCTGTTAGTACTTTGAAAGTAGTTTTAAATGTTGCGAGAGAGTGACACGAGTCTGGTTAGGCAAGTTGTGTACTTCCTCATAGCTATATGATTGGGCCTACGAATTCGGTTCATTGTAAGGTTAGCTATGTTAAGGCTTTCTGCTCTACTACTTTTTTGATGCTGGTCATGAAATCTATTGAAGGTCAAATTATTCCCTACAACAGATAGAAGTTAGAAGACAGAGGACAGAAGACAGAAGACAGAAGACAGAAGACAGAAGACAGAAGACAGAAGACAGAAGACAGAAGACAGAAGACAGAAGACAGAAGACAGAAGACAGAAGACAGAAGACAGAAGACAGAAGACAGATGACAAAAGACAGAAGACAGAAGACAGAAGACAGAAGACAGAAGACAGAAGACAGAAGACAGAAGACAGAAGACAGAAGACAGAAGACAGAAGACAGAAGACAGAAGACAGAAGACAGAAGACAAAAGACAGAAGACAGAAGACAGAAGACAGAAGACAGAAGACAGAAGACAGAAGACAGATGACAGAAGACAGAAGACAGAAGACAGAAGACAGAAGACAGAAGACAGAAGACAGAAGACAGAAGACAGAAGACAGAAGACAGAAGACAGAAGACAGAAGACAAAAGACAGAAGACAGAAGACAGAAGACAGAAGACAGAAGACAGAAGACAGAAGGCAGAAGCCAACAGAAATTAAACAAACTTTTTTTACAAAGCATTGCTGGTTGTTTGGAATTCCATTTGCCTTTTCTAGAAGCTGGAAAAATGCGCAGACTTGGTTGATCTTTGATTTTGGGGCTTAAGTCTGCTGAACAACTAGATCAGCTCCTGAATATAGTGATGGTTGTAGAAATTGGTGAAAAACTACACAAAGTGCTTTAATAAAGACATATGTGGTATCATTTTTCGGTTCCCAACCCCCTCCACTTCAAGTTAAAGTCTAAACTTTAGTTAAAGTACTGGATTTTGATATATTTTTCATGCTCTGAAAGGACTATGACCAAAATTAGAATCCCAGAACTTCACAATAGTACTCGTATTTCTAAACAAACCTCGTTTCCGAGCTGTGTACATTTCCAATTGTACCCATCAGCCAGTAGCAGAGTTGTCGATCATTTCACAGAATCACTCGTCATATTCTCCTTAACAAAGGATAGCAAGCTCGAATAATCGCTCTCTCTATGCCCCGAACACAAATACCGAAAACAGTTTTATTACCACCTTAAATATGGACGCTGTTAATGACATGATGAGGCCCGCCAGACAACAAGGAACCACAGATCAGAAAGAAGGAAAAAAAAAAACCGTCCATAACCAGCAAGAACTCTTGGCCATTTGGTTATATATATTGATGATAGCTCGCTTTATGATGTAACATGTTCCGCCGTCGTCGCGTACAGTGGAACGAACTTATATTTTTCCATCCCAAATTTAGAGTTGCCCATGGGATATAAAAAATTGAAAATATGCTACTCAAGGGAGGCGCTTCAAAGATGGGACCGATTTTCTTTGCTCATTCATTAACTTAAACAAATTTTCAAATTTCGGTCTCAAACTTACACACACCGATCCACTGTACAACACATTAGCCGAAGAAGAACACACTGACGAAGTGATACTTAAAGTGCCCCCAGTGCCTAAAAGTCTGCGAAACTGAGGATTACCTCAACGACGACGTGGATGATTATGGTATCCACCAACACCAACATGGACATGATGAGGATCACTTCTCCAAACCAACAAGAAGCATCACGATCGCCTTTCTGCTCGTTTTCGTCATTATTGCGGGCTCCTTCTTCTCCCGGCTTTATGTACTACTTGGGTATATGCGCGCGGTTCTACTTCTGGGAATGTGTTTTAAATAAGCAAATGTAATTCATTATGGCCTCTGATTGATTTTCCCTTGTTTAATGACCACCTGCCTTTCGGTGTATGTATAGCTGGCAGGGTAAAGGAACAAAACGAATCACGCGTTTACCAAAGACGAAGACAACACGACGAGTGCAAGCGATTAAGGGAATTTAATTAAAAACGCATCATTAAAAATGTAATTAATAATTTGACTGGCCAGTTAGGGGCTTGTTAATTTGCCGTTTAAATTGTGTGTTGGTTGCGCTTCTCACTGATGGAGTTTTAGGGTCGAGTTCAGCGTTAAAGGATTAGAATTGTTTGTGGGGAAAGTTGATATGGGTTTTAGTATGTAATTGGCTTATAATGGGTGGCTAAATCCTTGCAGATGTGAAACGAGTTATAGAAAGTACTACTGGTTCTATAACAGAAATAGCCTTTTAACAGCGGTTGGTAAAGAATTGGCTAGATTCAAATAAAGTTGAAAGTGTGCATAAAAAGGGGGAAATTGGTTTTTCTTTAGAAGCAAGACTGCTACCACTAGTGCAACCCTGCTGCGCATAGTAGTATAAAAGCAGTAAATCATTTTTTTCTATCGTGTTGTCTAAAGAAGATCGCGCAACTTAAGGAGCCAAATTGGGTATGTACTAAAAACAGTGCAAATTAAAACATTTGGGCGCATCTCCAGTCTGGTGTTGCAATTCATTGTGAAACTCATTCTTTTTTCAAAATCTTGTATCAGCAGTAAAAGTAAAAGACGCAAAAAAAAAACTATTTTTTAGTACCAGCCCAATCTAGCTCCGGAAAACAGATTGTTCCTAAGCTTCTATACTCTCGTCAATTTAAACGAAATCCCAAAACAAGTACAACTAATTTTTTAGTACTAGCCCAGGCTATGTTTTTAAGTAAGAAGACCTTTACTTTTGCGACTCCCATTTATAGACCTTTACATTTTTAGTACTTGCCGCCGCAAGAAGGAAGACTTTGTGACTAAGTGCTCTTCTGTACGCTCTTCATCCCAAATTAAGAGAAATTCCTACTCAAAGGGTGTCCAAAGTTGTTTAACTTTGATTTGTAGACTTATACATTTTTAGTACAAGCCCAGATTAGCTTCAAAGAAGAACGTTATTAGATTACGCAAAGGAAAATTCATATAATTTCGTCAAATTGAACAAAATATCAACACAAAAAGCGTTCAATGCTTTTCGACTTCGATTTATAGACTTTTACATTTTTAGTACTAGCCCAGGCTACCTGGAAAAAAGGCTTTTACTTGGAACTACGTGTTCTTCTATACTCTCTTCATCCCAAATTAAGTGAAATACCTACTCAAAAAGTGTCCGAAACTTTTTGACTTTGGTTTGTAGACTTAGACATTTTTAGTACTAGCCCAGTCTTTTTGCGAGAAAGACGAATATCACTTGGGGCTACGTCTGCTTCTATAGTCTTGTCAAAATAAGCGAAATTCCTACCCAAAGCTTTTTGGCTTTGATTTTTAGACTTGTAAATTTTTAGTACTAATCCACGCTAGAAAGAAACCTTTGCTCTATGGATAAAAGTGCTTCCATACTCTCGACATCCCTGCACAACAAGCGTCCAACTTTTTTCGACTTAAATTTTTAAACTTTTATATTTTTAGTACTGGCCCAGGCTAGCAAAGAAGATTTTTTCTTGGGGGCTGTAGGTATGTGCTTTCATAATCTCTCTAAACTGACCAAAATCCCAAAAAAAATGCACGTACAAAGCCTTTGCAATTTGATTTGCAGACTTATACATTTTTAGTACTAATCCTTTCTAGCTTCCAAGAAGGAAAGTAATCCTAAACGCATAGAAAAATTCTGCAATTGAATGAAATCCTAACAAAAAATCACGCTTAAAGCCTTTTGGCTCATAGATTTGTTTACATTTTTAGGACTCGCCCTGGCAAGCTTCAAAGAGGTCTCTTTGGACAAAGTCAAATCTGTCAAGCTAATGATTTATTTTGTAAGCATTGACTCCGTTCAGATGAAGGAGCCTTTATCTCCCGATAATGCTTTGAAAGATCCCAGCTTTGAGCCGTTACCACAATCCAATAAGTTTTAGGAAAAAAAATCTAATTAGCACATCTTTCTGCGGCGAAGAAGAATTGCCAAACTTTCTCGAGTCACTCCCACAACAATTTAGCCCAAACTTCTGTTTACTCTTCTACCGTAATAATGACTTGTTCAGCTCTTCAACTTGATATTATGTGGGAATGGAAATCACATCACATACCGTGCCAGTGGAATACACATTAAATCATAATCACCATAATTACTCATGCGGCCCCATACGAATTCCATCAAAAGCCAACATCTGTATGATTTATGTGGATAAGCAAATAAATTGATCGCTCAATGGAAATCAGAAAAAATGCTTGCCATAACATATACCACACTCACCGTTCATTGTAGTAATTTCTGGGCGCCACTTAAGGCGAAAAGACACCCTCTCCAATTCAAAAAAATAAATAACACACCCACCAGTCTGGGCCAGTTCCGCAAACGGGGAAAATCCACACGTCCCGGTTCTATTGACCGTAACCTCAACAATAAAATATTCGTTCACCTTTTTGCTATATTTGATTCGCATAGAGTCCTTATACCGGCACAGCAACCCATTTAACAGACGTGTGTGGTGTGCGCACTCTAATGCCCAGATGTTACCGCTCTACAGAGCCGCCGGCACTCTCGCCCCTTAGCCGCAAATGTAGCTTAACAAATAACCACCCATTATGGAGCAGTAAAAACCACTTTCTCAGCAAACAATAACACTTGCAATGACTTGACGATTTGTCCGACGGAATGCGGTTCCATATCCAGATCCAGATTAGACCCTCGCCGGGAGATGTTATGGGGAGATTTTAAGTCATAATCATTATGACCGAAATAAATCATCAACCACTGTCTAGTGTTGTTGGGCTTATATCTGAATTACCGCAGTTTTATATGTTTTTGATTACGTGGGGTTTGGTGGGGGGTTCTACTCATTGAGTGGGAATATAATCAAAATCACCGTGAAGAGTTAACGAACCGAGGGGTGGCTTGAACTTGTTACTCTCGCAAATTCAATTCTTTGAAGGCGCGTATTGCGATGCACTTTTCCTCGTGTCCTTTGCGAGAGTTTTTATTTATCGTCATCGTGGCAATCGAGGGGTGATTTGACAATTGCCTGTAATTTTTCTCGTCCTTTTTTGTTCTTTTTTTCCCTCTGTAAAGAAACAGAGTTTCTGATTTTTTTTCTTTGGTGCGGTAAAATAAAAAAAAATAGTACTATGCTGATTCATAGTTTGGTTGGAAAGTTTTCTTTTGTCTGAAAGTTTGACGGTAGAAGGAGAAAGGGTTAAAGGACACTTGAGAAAAAATCACAAAAATAAGAAGGGAAAAACTTTTAAATGGCAATGACTGATATTGCTTTGAATAAAAGATTTTAATATGACGGTCGCCAGTTGTTATACGTCCAGGGTAGCTTTTGTCTTTATTGCCGTCTGAAACAGGAAGAGAAGTGCTTCGGGGGGAAAGCGTACAGTTTCGAAATGTTACACTAGTTGTCCTTATCACTTCATGTAACTATTCCTTGATAGTCAAAAGGTAGTGATATATAAGACACTCGTTAACATGATTTACCACGCAGTGCAGTTTAAACACAGAAGAAGGAGAATTGATGTCATCCAAAACGATGCGTTCTTGATGTAATTTTGTCCACGTTTTCCAAGCGGTTTTCGGCGACTTTTTTTACGTGCTTATCCACGCGTTTTTCAATGCCCTTTTTGACGTATTTGTAAATGCCTTTTGATGCCTTTTCTGGCGTATTTGTAGGCGTGTCTTTGTAGCATTTTTTGAAGTATTTTGTCCGCGAATTTTTGAAGCATTTTTCGATGATTTTTTTGACGTGTTTGTTGATGGGTTTTAAGAGCATTTTTCGATTCCTTTTTGACATGTTTGTCCCCGTGTTTTTTATGTGTTTTGTTGATGGTATTTTAGAGAATTTTTTGATTTTATTTTCCACGCGTTTTTTGAAGCATTTTTCGCCATTTTCCCAAGTGTTTTTCACGTTTTTTGACGCGTTTCTCGACGCCTTTTTTGATGTTTTGGTTCAGGGGTATTAAAAGAATTATCCGGTACCTTTTTTGACGTATTTGTCCACACTTTTAGACGCGTATTTAGACTACTTTTTGAGATTTTTCGATGCCGTGTTTGACGTATTTGTCCACGCGAATTTAAAGCGTTTTAGATGCCTTTTTAAAGTATTTTCCCATGGATTCTTTGAAGCGTTTTTTGATGCCTTTTCTGATGTATTTGTCCGCGCGTCTTTGAAGCATTTTTCGCCATTTTTTTTCAGGTATTTGTTGACAGGTTTTTAAGACATTTTTTAACGCCTTTTTTGACGTGTTTGTTGATGACGTTTTAGAACATTTTTCAATGCCTTTTTGACGTGTTAGTCCACGCGTTTTAAAGCGTTTTTCAACGTGTTTATTGACAGGATTTAAGAGCATTTTTTGATGCCTTTTTTGATGTGCTTGTTCACGCGTTTTTTGAATAATTTTTTGCCATTTTTGCCCGTGTTTCGATGCCTTTTTTGACGTTTCTGTAGAAGCGTTTTGAAGCGTTTTTCAATGCCTCTTTTGACGTGTTTGTAAACGCGTTCTTTAAAGCACTTTTCGATGCCTTTTTTGACGTGTTTATTTACGAGATTTTAGAGCATTTTTCAATGCATTTTATGATGTGTTTGTTCACGCGTTTTTTAAGCCTTTTTCGACGTTTTCGAACGTGTTTTTCCACATTTTTTGACGCCTTTTTCAACGTTTTTTCAGCCGTTTTTTGTCGCAATTGTTCAGGCGTTTTTTGACGCATTTTCTACGGACTTTTGATGTATTTACGACACGTATTTGATATGTTTTGTCAAGCGTTATTCTATGCGTATTATAACGTGTTTGTCCATGAGTCTTTAAAGCTTTTAAGGCGTTTTTCTTTACTTTCACCATGTGTTTTCGAAGATTTTTTTTGACGTGTCGAAAATGTTCCTCCACACGTTTTAAGGCGCTTAAAACTTATCACTCACAGCCAACTGATAATCAGAATAATTTCTGAAATTTGTTTGTTTGTGCAAATTGAAACTTCAGATAGCCTCTGCTCTTGTGCATCATTAAATCGCCGGCATGAACAATGTATACATATCAAATCAAATCTAATTTGTGCCGCGGCAGGGGCCACGCACAACCCTCTTTCTACCAACCCAAACCTCGCTCCCGCACTCACCATAAACCATTTTAACAGCGCTAACTCCAAACTAAATTTGACACGAAACAAAAGTCACCTCCATTCATTCCGCAGCCATCTCCTTGCAAACAAATCGCTCTTCCTTCCTTTCTTGCTTAAGAAATATTTCGCAAGCCCAATTCCGAACGTCGATTTCATTGAGTTCAACTTACAGGCCTATTAAAGAGCTAAAGGTGTTTGCGGCACAACAAACAAAATTTTCAAAAAATCACACCTACCGACCCAAGATGAATGTCTTTCCAAATCTCTCCCTCCCCAGCCGCGCCAAACCGCGCACATATATGGGATATCAACATTCAACACCCCAATTTCAATGGCGAGTCGCCGCTGCTCCGCTCCTAATTAGCCTCAGGTGCAATAAATTTTGGAAAAGCCGCTGCCAATGAACCAACTTAAAAACCAGAACACTGCGCATCGTTTAAAAGAGACTCCATTCGGCGATGGTGTTCCTTTGTGCGCCTCAAAGGGTTGTGCCTACACTGCCCGCATATATCTGCGTTCCAGATCGTGAAGGATATGCGTGGCCCAAATGGAATTATGGTCGTAAAAGAATGTGCATCCCATCAGTCGAAAAGGAAGCGCACAACACAAAATAAAAGAAAATTATTAAAATCAACGGGGCTAAATACGCATTCACGAGGGAAATTGGGTTTGTTTGGTTTTGGAAATAATTACAGTTTACCCCTTCATTAGGCGCATTTTTCACGATTTGATTGAGGTGGGGCCGGCCGACCGGCCGGCGGACTGGTGTGTTTTTAAATATAGGTTCCGTGCCGTTTTTACGACTCTACGGTTGGGGAAGGGAACTAAAAGTCCTCTTTGTTTGGATAGATGCCTTGTCTGCCGCGTCCGCGTAATTGTGGTAAAGTTTTAATTTAGTGTAAACAGAGGAGCCGTGCGAGTGGATATCGTGAGACGATCCCAATAACCTATAATAAGCCAATTTGGAGCGGGACTTTGTTAGCCGCGCGTATATAAAGTCATTCCATTTGTTCTTGGAGATGATTTCTGAAGAGGACGTTTGAATATTTCGAGGTGTGGTGGGTTTACTCTTGTAAATGACGCAAATAACCGAGGTATATCCTGTCAACATGGATCTTATTCAATTTGTTACCAGTCCATTTGACCAAGTGCACAATTTCGCGGTCACGGTCCTATTTATTTCGCCTGTCATATCACGGCAATCTTCATCATTTCCATGCCACTTAAGCGGTGCACCCAACGTCAAACGAAAACCAGTGCGGTTTCTACACGCGGACAAAGGGCACATTTCGTGCGGCTAATGAGTCTATGAGCGTTCTAAGTCAGCCACAGCCACAGATGGATGTGCATCCCGGGAACAACAGCAGCAGGTAGAATCGACACGTCATATAGATACCAATCCCAACCATAATGTGAACCGAATTATAAAAGCTGTCAAATCGACAAAATGAAACTCTTTCCCATTAGTACATATGGCTGTCCGGTTTTGTAACGATGCGCCGACACCAGTGGAACAACTCCTTCAAAGCCCGCAGCCCCATCAGCCATCACAGCGAGCCCAAACCCAAAACCATAAACAAATGTAAATAAATAGTGTTGCCGGCCTGTAATTATTTTTAAGAAAATAATTTCTAGTTTGTTTTGATTTAGCTAATTAGAAGTCACGGTGCCGGTGTCGGTGCCGGGTCTGCTGGCAGATCATTTACATTTTTTTTTTGTGTGCGGTTATTGTTGGGGGTCGGGGGTATACCTGTAACCTGTGTACAGTGTACTCGTAGCCCGAGGAGAATTAATAGCCCATAGAGCTGAAGAATTTGCTAAACGATGTTGGTGCAAAGACTAAAGTTTCACACGATATCCGAAAATAGTTAAACCCCGACTCCCGAGAGCGGTCTTCAGCGGAACTGTTTAGTATTCAGACTGCTCTAGCTCTATCTCTAGGATGTGCAAATGGCCAAGTGTGGGTATTTGTTTGTTTTTTGCTGGGGATTAATAAAGAGGTAGACACGTTATAGGCGGAACACAAGGGAACTCATTAAAAATGATTATAATTTAAATGGAAATGAAATTGGTACTATATTCGGGGGGTAAATTTATAGATACAACAAACGCAAGGCTGTAACGCATACAATGTTGCATTAATGGAGAGTTTTGCATACGAAAGAGGTACCTGGTATCATCTCGAGGAACAAACATGCAACGATCACGGAATGGGTGCGAATTTGTGCAACTTTTTATGTCAGTTTATGAAAAGGGAGATTATCAGTGGAATTATCCAAGGACCAACTACTCACTTTTTATGAATGAATGAATTATGAAAATTTGTTTTGTAAATTCAAGAAGACATTGATTGACAATAAAGTAGGAGATAAGTTGCTATGCTGAATTTCTGGACCTATATTCACGTAAGAGTCTGCTGCTAAAAGTGCCATATTTTTTGACGTTTGACAAGTAATAACTACGCCATTACGCCAGTGAAATTATAAAAATTCACAACAAAAATGGTGAAAATTTTGCAGTCGCAGTTCGCAAAACTAAAGCATTTTTGGGTCGTCGTGAAGCACCTTGTCGGACCGCAATACAAAAATTGGTGGAAAAATTCGAGCTGTTGGGACAATTTAGTGATGTGAAGAATAAAACCCGTATACGTAGCTCAAGAACAACTATGAATATTGCTGCTGTAGCCCAAAGTGTTGAAGAAAACCCAGGTTTGACCATTCTTCCGTCGTTCTTTGGAATTGGGCATTCCACAAACGCCATTACACCGTATTTTGCATAAAGACAACGTTTACTTTCAACAAGACGGCGCTACGTGCCATACAAGCAACGATCCTATTTATCTTTTACAGAAAAAGTTTCCGGACCGTGTTATCTCTCGAAGAGGTGATCACAATTGGCCACCGAGATCTTGCGATTTAACACCTTGCGACTTCTTCCTTTGGGGCCACGTGAAAGATAAGGTCTACGCCAACAGCCCAGCGTCGATTCAAGACCTCATAGATGGAATTCGTGAGTCTATCGAGGACATAGGGCAGCCACTTTGCGATTTTGTTATGGAAAATTTCATGAAAAGGATATGGTGCTGTAAGCCTGGTCGATGTTGTTTTTCATTACATTTTCGGGATTACATTGGACGCTCTTGGATGTCATTTGAATAGGTTTCGTTAAAATTCGGCAATTTTGTTTGTTGACTTACACATTCATCCAAAAATGGGCCTCATCGCTGAAGATGATTTTTCGATCAAGACTACGGTCAGTTTGCAAGTTTTTTTGATTTTGAGTTGTACCACGAGCGGCACATAGTTTGAGTACAAGATCTGACGTCGTATGCTGTTAATTGACGTTCAAGCAAATTCCAAATAAATTGATCATGGGGTTTGGGGCTTTCTACATAAAAGTAGGGAATGTCAGGTTTGATCCAGCCATCTTGTATGGTGGGTGAGCTAACGGCATTTATGGCTGCTCGACTGTCCCTAAATATATGGATCTTGGCGGCTTTAATACCTGACTTGTAGATGAGGTTAGCGCACTCGCTATTGGCATTAGATTATATTAGATTGTAAAGCCCCCCTCAAGGGGGCTCTGGTACTGCGGCCTCTAAAAGAAGCCTATTGTGCCTTCCCTTGTAATGTTCTAGAGCCATCTTTTCACTCCGGAGGCATTCAGAATGACAAGAATCTTCTCTGGGTGTATGTCTGCAAGAGTTGCTGAAGTGATGAATTTTGTTTATGTATGTGAAGAGAGGATTCATCACTCTCAAGACATAATCTGCATGTTGGATCCAGAGAGACTCGAATGTGGTGTAGGTGTTTTTTCATGAGGCCACTGATTATTCCTGTTAATATTCTCAGGTTATTTTTGTCTAGGTTCATCAGGAAGTAGGATTTCCTGGAAGAGAATTTGGGAAAAAATTTTCTGGTGCAGTTCTGCCCAGGACTTTTAAGCCAGGCTTCATTGGGTTCAATACGTGATAGTTTTTTGATGTATTCCCTAAAATGGTTTTTGCTGACTCCACAGAAGGGTTGAGGTCCGATAAGCGGAATTGTAGCGCCGATTTTAGCCAGTGAGTCAGCATCTTCGTTACCAGCAAGGCCCATGTGGGATGGAATCCAGTGGAGAATGACTAGGTTTTTCTTAGAAAGTTCAGGGCTGTGAATGTTTCTAAGACAAGCTTCGATTTAATTACAGATGAGTCCAGAGCTTTAAGAGCTGCTTGGCTGTCTGAAAAGAAAAATATTGATTTTCCACGTATGTCAGAACTTAGATTTATTCTAGCGCAGTGGTTGATTGCAAAGACTTCAGCTTGGAATATAGATAAGTTACTACCAAAGCTAACTGACAATTTAACTGGATGTGACTCTCCATAGATGCCAGATCCAGTCCCTGACTCCATCTTAGAACCATCTGTATACTAGACGAGGTCAAGATTTGATGGATTGGGTTTGAGTTTTTCCCAGTCTTCCCTTGGGGGGGATAACTATGAAGAAGTTTTTATGGAAGCCATATTCCGGTAGCATGTCATCCAAAGGAATGCTAAAAGGGCTTTTGGACTCCATAGCGTTAAGCAAAGTTAAATGACCTCCTTGATAAGAATAAGGGTCAATGTTGTTCGAATGAAACTGTCGATGAATGCTCAATCTTGCCTCCATTTGAATGTGTGTTTGAATGGGTGTTAGACCTAGGATGACATTCAGTGCCATGGTCGGGGTGGAGCGTAGACAGCCAGTCATACAGTTTCCGGCTATACGTTGAACCCGTACTAGCTTTTTGACTGTGGCGACTTCGTTAGTATTTTGTCCACCAGACCACGGCAGCGTAGGCGACAGCTGGTCTAACCACAAGGGAATAAAGCCAATGTATATCATCCGGGGTCTAAGGCCCCAGTTATTACCGCAGACTCAATGACAGATTCATAACGATCTGGTAGCTATTGGCATGGAGCTCTGCCTGAAATACGCTTGGGATTTTCCCCATTGGCATCGAGACAGTGCCAAATAGATCCGAGTATACCGGTGCCGACCCCTGAGTCTATTGGAATCATCCGTATACCACTTTATGTGCCCAGACACGCTAGGGTAATGATGGTCCTAGTACCATCATTGTATAGATCCTAATGGGGTTACAAATTTATGGTAGGACCTTTATCGACTTGTACAGAAAGAATACTTGACATTGTCTGAAATTGGGGACGGGAAAGGAAGTCAGACTTTCTCTCGTTGCTCGCTAAAAATTAAAGATCTACATCAAACCTCGCGACTCTCAGTACGAAGTCTTATAGAATGACTTGGTTAATGCATTTGACACAAAAGTCGCTAACAACCATAGGTGCCATTCGTGAAAGAAGATTCCATTCTACTTTCAATATATTTCGGGAATTTTGTCCCAGCTGTCGTAAAAACACTTATCCCAAGAAATACTGGTGGTCTACTCGGATTTCACTGGCATTTCTCCCACTATAGCGCGCCTCATGAATTTCTCTAAACACCCCACGCTCAATGTCCTTCAGCGAAGCGAAGCCACAACAATCACCTCTGCAACAATATTAGCACAGACGTTTGCAATTATCAATTTAATCCGCAGTGCAGCAATCATACGCAGCAACAGAACAACGTCCTTGAGATTCTATAGCTTGCAACCAACTCAACGGCGAAGACAAATTACAAAATTGCATTTAACCCAAAGGAATTGGTTGCACTTTGGCAGCAATTATACGACGACCCAAAGAGCATCATCCTCCCTCCGTTGAAACATTTGCTAAAATTAAATCAAACCAACCAGCTCTCTCGCTGACAATGAGATCGGCAATCGTGCACACTAACTACACAATTATTATGCTCTGGCTATGAGCTAGTTCCTGGGCAAAAGCGGCAGGGCGGCGCGGCGGGCACACGGTGCAATTTCTAAGAATTTCAACACTCTTTACCGCCGCCGCTGCAAAAATTATCCAGAGGGCGCGATACTTAACACTCAGATAACCTGATTTGATTCCACAAAATCCCAGATAGATATACAGAGCGACGAACGAGTATGTGTATGCATTCTTCTGGCAAATCGCCGTCACACCGCAGCAGCTCCATCAAGAAGTGTCGGGACTCTGTGCATCTCTGCCTTGCAACACATGAGCGATCAGCCATCACCACATCACAATCACCATTACCCGGGATTAACTCCACACTCTCTAAATGCCTGGTGTGTACACCAACTAAATTGGGTACAAAAAAGTACTTACACCGTAAAAACAACAAATCTTTGTTTAAGGACGCCGCCGCATTGCGTGTTATCTCGGCGAAAAAATCCACATCGTTATTATGCGAAGAGGCCGATGACGCAGGCGACGAAGAATAGAGAGACGGAGCTTCGTTTCAGCGCGTTGATTCTCTGAGATTCCGATGCGTTCCTAAATGGGCCCGCCGCTGCCGCATCAGAGACTGTGTGGTGGAAATTGCCCAGCTCATCATGATGTTGTCCATTGGGGCGAAACAAAAAGAGCAGAGAACGAACACAAATCCGATCAAAGCTGGGCCAAGATAGTGTGAAACTGCGACGAGGAGGCGGCAGTAGAAGCTGCAAAAGAAAACCCCTGCCCCCCTCGCGCACCGATTAACATCGCAACTCAACAAGACCAACCGAGCCAGTTTGTCTCTGCGGTCTGGCGATGCTCATGATGGCTTCCATCACCATCATCATCAACACCACAACCGCACAAGGGAACGCGGCAGCATCATCAACAGCATCGTCGCGCGGAACATATCCAAGGAATCGTATACAGCTCTTCGCCATCGCGCGAACAAAAGGAGCTGCGAGAAAACTTGAAGCTCAAATTGCAAAATATGTACCACGCCCACAATGGTGCGGAAACTCTGAAGAGGTGTCGGCTGCTTCACAGCATCAGAGTTGATCTCGCTGGCTGGTGCGAAAGGAGCCGCCGCGCCGCTCTCCCAGCAGTGGAACTCGTTTCAGATACACAGAGGGGATACAAAAGTATCTGCACATCCTTCGGCTAATATTGGCTAACACACAACTCATCTCCTCAAATTAGAGAGTGCCCTTCAATAAATTGGCGGCTTGTTGCTTTCATATCGCGCACACCGAGTAGTGGACGACGGACGCGACGCGACGCTTTGGCAGCCGAAAACTGTGCGAGATATAAAAATATCTTTGACGCGAAACGTATTATTATTTCACACCATTGCGGATCGCGGATGCTACTCGAGCTCGTGGTTTGAAATGTTTTTCTGCTTTTTTTTTGTTTTTTGTTTTCCATTTGGCAACATTTGTTATTCTTTGCCGGGCTTTTGTTACTTTTGTCTTACCGTGGTATTAACGGTGTAAAGGAGGCACCACAGCCCGGCCAGAGGAAGGCAATTTTGCAGACAAATAATGCCAGTTTGAGGAATTGGTACTTAAAAGAGTGATGGCTGCAGGGTTGCCAAGGGAGTGTTTTTCAAAGATTTCTTTCCACTGAGGGGCGTCTGCTCCGTGGATGCAGTATCTAGACTTAGCGACCCTATTACAATGTGTAAAATCGCGCTTTGACAACTCGTCATAAATAGTGAAATTATTCTGTTGGTACACCCGATAAACGAGTTACATGTCCTGAAAGAGGGATTGATGGGATGAATCTGAGAAACAGCGACTTCATAAACTGGAGTTGCACCTTGCCTTGTCTTAAAACCGAGTTGTAAGCCGATCGAGCTTAATTTAAGACGTTTTACAAATTGGTCCCTAAAACTTAGTCAATTGAAAAAACTCGAAGTAAAACATTTTAGCCGAGCGGTGCGCAGTTTAAGCTTAATTCGACTTTCCAGTTCAATTTATCTAATTTACCCTATCATACGAAATCGCCGCCAGCCATAGGGTACCTTTAAGTCAGCTATAATTGTAAAAGATTTAAAAATCCAAAAATAAACCCGACTGACAGTAAAAAAATTTATAAAAATGTAAACAAGAAACATTCAAGTTCAAGTACATTTATAAATAGTTGACAATCGGAGACTACATTAACAGCCTCTGAATGTCAATTTAGTTATACTTGTGTGTCGGGTTGATATCTTTTAGTTCTTTTTTTTACATCTGCCATCGCAGAAAAATAAATAAAAATGACAGATACGCACAGCTACCTTCCTAGAACGCGACAACGACAAAAACGCTGCCAACAGCGAATATAAAAAAAGAGAGCGTGCTTGTGACCACACGCCAGATGTGAAACTTTTCTCGCTAAATGTGGATGTTAAATTGAACTGTGTTGTATGTAGTTGAATTTCATTAAAAAATTTCATTTAAAAACCAAATCTTTATAATATTATAATCTTAATTCAGCGCAGAAGATAATTATGCTCATTAATTTAAAAAGTTTTCATAAGACAATCCAGTCCAAAGTTTTCTATTTCTATATCGAGAGTTTTTGTTTACATTTTGTTTTTATATCGTCAAATGATTCAGTAGTTTAGTGTGTGTGTAAAACCTAGCTTCTTCAGTTACTCCAGCGTTCCCATATAAGTATTCACTTTGAGAATTCAGTTGAAAAAATTTTAAAAATATATCTTTCCAACAACCATATAGAAACAAACAAAATCTCATTAAAATTGGTTGAGTGGTTAAGAAGATCGACAACAGCGCCACCTATCGGGTCCAAAATGATCCTTTTCATCAAGTTACAACCAATCATACCCTCCCACAAAATTTCATTGAAATCGGTTGAGTGGTTAAGAAGATCGACAACAGCGCCACCTATCGGGTCCAAAGTGATCCTATTAATCAAGTTACAACCAATCATACCCTCCCACAAAATTTCATTGAAATCGGTTGAGTGGTAAAGAAGATCGACAACAGCGCCACCTATCGGGTCCAAAATGATCCTTTTCATCAAGTTACAACCAATCATACCCTCCCACAAAATTTCATTGAAATCGGTTGAGTGGTTAAGAAGATCGACAACAGCGCCACATATCGGGTCCAAAGTGATCCTATTAATCAAGTTACAACCAATCATACCCTCCCACAAAATTTCATTGAAATCGGTTGAGTGGTTAAGAAGATCGACAACAGCGCCACCTATCGGGTCCAAAATGATCCTTTTCATCAAGTTACAACCAATCATACCCTCCCACAAAATTTCATTGAAATCGGTTGAGTGGTTAAGAAGATCGACAACAGCGCCACCTATCGGGTCCAAAGTGATCCTATTAATCAAGTTACAACCAATCATACCCTCCCACAAAATTTCATTGAAATCGGTTGAGTGGTAAAGAAGATCGACAACAGCGCCACCTATCGGGTCCAAAATGATCCTTTTCATGAAGTTACACCAACCATACCCTCCCACAAAATTTCATTGAAATCGGTTGAGTGGTAAAGAAGATCGACAACAGCGCCACCTATCGGGTCCAAAATGATCCTTTTCATCAAGTTACAACCAACCATACCCTCCCACAAAATTTCATTGAAATCGGTTGAGTGGTTAAGAAGATCGACAACAGCGCCACCTATCGGGTCCAAAATGATCCTTTTCATCAAGTTACAACCAACCATACCCTCCCACAAAATTACATTGAAATCGGTTGAGTGGTTAAAAAGATCGACAACAGCGCCACCTATCGGGTCCAAAGTGATCCTATTAATCAAGTTACAACCAACCATACCCTCCCACAAAATTTCATTGAAATCGGTTGAGTGGTTAAGAAGATCGACAACAGCGCCACCTATCGGGTCCAAAATGATCCTTTTCATCAAGTTACAACCAATCATACCCTCCCACAAAATTTCATTGAAATCGGTTGAGTGGTTAAAAAGATCGACAACAGCGCCACCTATCGGGTCCAAAATGATCCTTTTCATCAAGTTACAACCAACCATACCCTCCCACAAAATTACATTGAAATCGGTTGAGTGGTTAAAAAGATCGACAACAGCGCCACCTATCGGGTCCAAAGTGATCCTATTAATCAAGTTACAACCAATCATACCCTCCCACAAAATTTCATTGAAATCGGTTGAGTGGTTAAAAAGATCGACAACAGCGCCACCTATCGGGTCCAAAATGATCCTTTTCATCAAGTTACAACCAACCATACCCTCCCACAAAATTTCATTGAAATCGGTTGAGTGGTTAAGAAGATCGACAACAGCGCCACCTATCGGGTCCAAAATGATCCTTTTCATCAAGTTACAACCAACCATACCCTCCCACAAAATTTCATTGAAATCGGTTGAGTGGTTAAGAAGATCGACAACAGCGCCACCTATCGGGTCCAAAATGATCCTTTTCATCAAGTTACAACCAACCATACCCTCCCACAAAATTACATTGAAATCGGTTGAGTGGTTAAAAAGATCGACAACAGCGCCACCTATCGGGTCCAAAATGATCCTTTTCATCAAGTTACAACCAACCATACCCTCCCACAAAATTTCATTGAAATCGGTTGAGTGGTTTAGAAGATCGACAACAGCGCCACCTATCGGGTCCAAAATGATCCTTTTCATCAAGTTACAACCAACCATACCCTCCCACAAAATTTCATTGAAATCGGTTGAGTGGTAAAGAAGATCGACAACAGCGCCACCTATCGGGTCCAAAATGATCCTTTTCATCAAGTTACAACCAATCATACCCTCCCACAAAATTTCATTAAAATCGGTTGAGTGGTTAAGAAGATCGACAACAGCGCCACATATCGGGTCCAAAGTGATCCTATTAATCAAGTTACAACCAATCATACCCTCCCACAAAATTTCATTGAAATCGGTTGAGTGGTTAAGAAGATCGACAACAGCGCCACCTATCGGGTCCAAAATGATCCTTTTCATCAAGTTACAACCAACCATACCCTCCCACAAAATTACATTGAAATCGGTTGAGTGGTTAAAAAGATCGACAACAGCGCCACCTATCGGGTCCAAAGTGATCCTATTAATCAAGTTACAACCAATCATACCCTCCCACAAAATTTCATTGAAATCGGTTGAGTGGTTAAAAAGATCGACAACAGCGCCACCTATCGGGTCCAAAATGATCCTTTTCATCAAGTTACAACCAACCATACCCTCCCACAAAATTTCATTGAAATCGGTTGAGTGGTTAAGAAGATCGACAACAGCGCCACCTATCGGGTCCAAAATGATCCTTTTCATCAAGTTACAACCAACCATACCCTCCCACAAAATTTCATTGAAATCGGTTGAGTGGTTAAAAAGATCGACAACAGCGCCACCTATCGGGTCCAAAGTGATCCTATTAATCAAGTTACAACCAATCATACCCTCCCACAAAATTTCATTGAAATCGGTTGAGTGGTTAAAAAGATCGACAACAGCGCCACCTATCGGGTCCAAAATGATCCTTTTCATCAAGTTACAACCAACCATACCCTCCCACAAAATTTCATTGAAATCGGTTGAGTGGTTAAGAAGATCGACAACAGCGCCACCTATCGGGTCCAAAATGATCCTTTTCATCAAGTTACAACCAACCATACCCTCCCACAAAATTACATTGAAATCGGTTGAGTGGTTAAAAAGATCGACAACAGCGCCACCTATCGGGTCCAAAGTGATCCTATTAATCAAGTTACAACCAATCATACCCTCCCACAAAATTTCATTGAAATCGGTTGAGTGGTTAAAAAGATCGACAACAGCGCCACCTATCGGGTCCAAAGTGATCCTATTAATCAAGTTACAACCAACCATACCCACCCACAAAATTTCATTGAAATCGGTTGAGTGGTTAAGGAGTTTTAGGCGGCGGTATAGTCATGGCGACAGGCCAATTTCCGTCTCGCACTTCCGCTTGGTCATTTCCGCTTTCATGAATCGATTTTACTCCCAAGTCGCGCCATAAGATGTTTCACATCAAAAATCGTTGCACTTTAATCGCCGTCGCACTGACTTGATCGCGTGAGTGCGGGTATTCTAATATACTGCCATGTTTAAATAAATTGACAGTTGAAAGTTTCGCTATCGCTGCCTTTAGTTGCGTTTGCGTTTAATATTGATTTCAATTGTTTATGATAGAATGTTTTTTTTATAGTCAAAATTTAGCTGGTTCGAAAATGTCCCACGCGCTTATTAGGCGAACTAAAGAAACTATGGTGAGAGAGGCTAAGTATGAAAAGGACATAAATATTAAGACTAACTCTATTGTTATACTAGTGGGCTCCGCCAGCTTTGCTAGGCCTTATTTATTTATAACCATTTTTCTTCGGTAGCCAATTGCGTATAAAATTCCATACAAAAAAATAAATTTTCGACATTTCCAATTTACCGTTATATTCCGGGATAAAAAGTATCCTAAGTCCCGGCCCAGAACATAAGCAATCACTATGTCAGGTTTCATCAAAATCCGTCCAGCAGTTTCCGCGTGATGCGTGGTCAAGCACTTTTTATTCTTCAGTTTTATTGTATGTAGAGAAGAGAAGAGATTTACTATTTCAGCAAGCTTCCTATAGGATTATTGTGCCAAAATGTTTAACAAATGATTTCGATATTTTGAATTGCCAGGGGCCGAATCCTGTCGTCCGTGAACTTTAAGTTCCGCAACACTATTTTAACTGGCAGCCATTTTGTCTGCTGTCAAATGATTAATTTTTAAATTTGGTTTGGCATTTCAACATCAATATACTGAAGCAAGAACAACGTTTCCAAATTGTTCAAATTTATTTTGAAAATCATGGTTCTGTTCTTGTTATCGCGCACAAACATGTCACACAGCTCGTGCAACAATCGATTTATTCAAGGAAACATTTGGTAGCAGCATAGTTTCAAGTTGCGGACCCCTAAATTGGTCTCCAAGATCGTGCGATTTAACTCCGCTTGACTATTTTCTGTGGGGATATGTGAAGTCGCTAGTCTACGCCGATAAGCCTGAAACGATTGACCACTTGGGGGACAACATTCGCCGCGTTATTGAAGATATTCGGCCACAAATGTTGGAAAGAGTCATAGAAAACTGAACCTCCAGATTAGACAACGTCCGAGCCAGCCGTCACGGTTATTTTATATTCCAGAAGATTATCTTTCGAATTAAGTAAATTTCACGTCAATTTAAAAAAATCGTCTTTGTTTTATTTCGTTTCAAAGTTCTATACCTCTTAACGATACACCCTTTATTTATGGCCAATCCTGTGCAACTTCAGTGTATAACTGACGAAAAAATTAAACTCCTTGCCTATTTGGTCGGTTCCTTAGACACTATTCTACTTTTCCATCCTACATTTCGTTGACGGTTTTTTTTAACTTACATACATTATTATTTTTTCAACTTTCCACTCTCATGCAAACCTTGGCAACCCTGTCCCATCTTAATGAAGCAACATCAATAAGACTGCACACCAACAATATGTGCAAAAGGATCAAAAGAGCCTCAACGATTTTATATTTGATATATGAAGTGGCACATACAAAAATAATAATGCTGGCGTGAATTTTTTACTTAATAGATGAATGCTGCAAGAGCTAAACGTCAGCGCTCTACTTTATATTGCAGGGACGCGAAGTCCGAAGAACTTAAAAAAGAGCGTTCTATATTTCTAAAGAAGGTTCGAAGCGGAGAATATTTACAGCTTGATTCCTTGAATGGGATTTTTATCCTTGGATAAAATTCACATCGTGAATGTTTGAAAAGCTGGGCAGTAAAATATGAGTTTAAAAAAAGACTAATAGGATGGGCGTTCCTTGTATTTAAGTGGCTTGAATAAAGCTAGGTAGATATAGTCCTTATGCATTTTAAAAACTTGTTTTATAAGTATAGGCTACGGAAGCTTCAAGACTAAAAAAGGGGCCCTAAACTTGTGAAGGCCTGCAATTTCGGTGGGAATATTAATTCTCAAAGTGGTTAGTTTGGATGGAGAAATTTAAATCGCATGAGATGCAGCCTGATCCAAGCTCTTAAAAATATTTTCCGAATTCTGAACTCAGTCGTCGCTAGTTGTGGCGGGGCTAGTTCGAGTCACAGAAAATTATACTTTTAACAACCTTTAGTAGGTCAAGAGCGTAAAACTTCTTAGGTATGAACAGGATACCTATTTTGAAGGCTGCAAGTGAGGTTAAGTAGCTTTTGTTTCACAGAAATCCCGGAAAACGAGAACGAGACATGTGCGATCCATCAACATTTTATTACCCGCCCTTTTATTGGCTCTGTCACAAGGTAGTGTGAATTATAATAACGAGTGACAATTTCACCCAGACTATGAGAGCGAACGCTGTTGGTGCCTCACTTCCCATGAACACTTGACAAGTAAAACCCCACCCTAACACGACAAGGCTTTGTTGGCACCGCTCTCTCTCTCGTTGGTCTCTGTCTCTCGCTCATAGTAGTTAAATGCAATTTTCCTGCAAAGAAGCATACATCAATTTGCGCGACTAAAGCGTTGCCGCAGTTGTCTGCTCGCGAGAAAACAGAAACCACCTCGAGGAGTATTATCAGCGTTTTATCAAATTTTCGACACCATAGAACTGTGTACAGCCGACGAAGACTTGAAAACAAGCCAGCGAATTTTACTTTGACCGCTTTTATGGACCCGCTGCTTGATGCAAGTTGCAGATGATGATGATGATGATGATAATGATGATGGCGGTAGTGGCGGCGGCGGACCTCTTCTCGCACCTTCGGTGTTGGACGCTCCATCATGTCCAACGTATTTAGAAAGATGAAAGATGGGGGTAGCGCTGCGCAGCTAGTTTGCTTCGGGCAGTGACGACGAAGAGGCTGGGTTGAATGTGCGATTTATATATTTTTTAATTATTTCCATCGGCCGAGACTTAGTGCTGTGCGCGTATATGCTCCTGTATGTCCTGTCCAGGCCACACCATATACTCGGTTGCTTGTTGTCTGCAGGTTATTTGAGGCATTAATTTCAATTCCAAATGATTCGGGAGGTGGGTAATTTTTGGCGAGGTGTCGGTAAATATGATCATCCTATTTGGATGAGCGGAAATCAGATGCGTCCGCAGATGACGATAGCGGCCTGTGATGCCGCATGCAAAGTAGACGGTTATAGCCATGGATTCAATTAAAAATTCATTTTACGACACCACCTCACCATTAGCTAAATGGGGATAAGATTGCAATCGGAGTTTTTCTAGCGGATGCGATGTGAGTGCAAGTGTGTAAAAGATTGGCACATGTCACGTCATAAATGTGCAGATGGAATGTTGACTATTAATTAGAGCTAAAGGCGGACTGGGTGGACTTTGGTAGCGGTAGGAGTCTTATACTTTGTAACTGATCGGAGGATTCGGATGGTCGGTCTTTCGAGCATCTTTCTCTTAAAATTTTAAGGGATTTTTAATGAGAGCTGTCGGAAATGACTGACTGAATGTGTTTCACTCAAGTGCAATGCATGAGTCTCTTTTTCAGCCAGCACCTAGTACAGAAGACCAGTAGCTCCGATGCCAAGAAGTCATAAAAAACCTTGCAACTTGTTGGCAAGCTCAATGAATTCCCCTGGTTTGATTAAAAGTCCCACCAAGCACAGGCAGCAAAGTGGCGGAGAATGTTGAGGAAATCGTAAGTAGCTTGTGCTGAGGTCAGACGTCGAAGACAACCGAAAATCCGCTGTCAGACAGAAAGACCCATTCAATTAAAACCGTAAAAGCCAGGGTAAATTAACTCAAACCCAGGACGAACTTTTTTAGAAACTGGCAGGCGAGTTAGTTGCGAGCATATGCAAACTCATCTCCCCAAGATGAACGGAACAGCGTTTGCCTTGGTAAAAGAAACCCTGATGTATCCACAATAAAGGCGAGTCTATCAAAGAGCGCAACCTATTGGGAGATCTACTTTTTTCTAAATCGCATACAATTTGGCATCGAACTTCTAGTAAGGTATTAGACCTGGTAAGTCCCCTACGGACCGAATATTTACGCAATGGCAGACCCTAGAAAGTCCAAGAAGCTCTGATAAATACCGATATATATGATTATCGACTTTAAGGCCGTAGGTACATGACAGCATTCATAGATGCGAGTTATATAGGGCCATGGTTACTCTGGGCATCGCTTTCCATCTATTTAACTTTTTCAGAATGTGCCAAGGTTTTGGACAAAATGTCACGATAGAAAGCTATAACTTTGAGGTTATAGATCGACTCTGTTTCAAATTCAAAGTGAGACCGCCTCATCTTCAAGCGAAGAAATACAACTGCCAATCGCTGGGTCCTTGGTAAATGGGTAGTAGGTAAGGCCTTGTCAAGAAAGACTGAGCTTCTTTATAAAACTCGTACTCTCCGGGGCAGTAATGATTTTCCGCCCCGTTTGCGTTGATAAGTCTTGCAGAAGAGGACTTTAGCTATACAGTGACACCGACGTGGTTAGAAAATTGTAGTCTAAAATGGCTAGGACATGAAGAGCGAACGGAACTTCAGAGCGAAAGATATCATTCACAAGTTCTCAAAGAGATTGCCCCCGCAATAACTGCCGTCAACACGGGCATAATCTTCGATGATATACGAAACCAAAATGCGATTCGACATTTACATGGAACTGTCACTGTCATACCCCATGGCATGCAAGTGTCAATTGTCAAACCGACAAACGACCTACTGTCAACAATTGGAAGTAAATTCAATTCCAACCTACAATTCGTGCAATTGATTCCCCATTGGCAATGCGCCAACCAACTGTGCCACCTGCCTCCGAACATCAACGAACCGGTCGGTGTTACGTCGATTCCCACAGTCATGTCATGACTATCGAGTTTAACAGAACAACCAACACGAACAACAGCACAGAATACAATTTGAGAAACAAGAAAAAACTGGAATACTGACGCGGACGTTGGCGATTCAAATTCAAACGCCCTGAACAAACAAATTAAAAGATATTTCAATATTTATTCAAGACGAGCCAATCGGCCGACAATCGCCATGACAGCGCACCCCCTTCGCCCCTGCTCAAAGTTAATTTAAAATCGAATCACATTAATCTTTGCAGGCGATTTTGACAGCTCCACCACCGCGCCATCATGCGGAAGAGGTGCCACAAACGGAATTGGAATTCTTAAAGTCCAGCAATGAGTCCAGCAGCGTGATGACTCTTTAATACAAATCGTCCCGACGGGGGGCGCTGAATCGGTGTCTTTGATTCGTTGTGCGCGCGTACACACACCCGCCTGCCAAGTGCTCCTCTAGACTAGACGATGCATAGAGACTGTAGGAACTCGTGCGAAGATTTATGAGCCCGCACCGCGCCGCCATAGAGAATCAGAAAAGGATATTTTTAATAGTGCGCCTACAATGAAAATTCAAATAAACTTATAATTTGGATGCTCTGATCTGCTGGGTCATTATGGGGGGCGCGCAGATGGATGGGCTCGCCGATTGGATTCGATTCTATTACCGCATATTATTTTCGTTGTCCCTCTTTGTGCGGCTGTTGTTCTTGATGATTTGTATTGGTACTAGGACGAGTACGAGTATATGCATCGAGAGGACTTTCGAGTTCAAAAGTTGGAACAGTATGAAAATGAGTTGTTTTTTTTTCGTTTGGGCGGTCTTAGCAAACAGAAAAAATTATTTCAGAAAAACTGATTGTTACTGTGTTGACAAATCAACCACCACATCAACATCACAACATCAGAAAAAAAATTCCTGACAGATGGAATGGAACAGTAAAGAAAGACACATTTGAATGGAATGATTTGGTTTTTTTTTTGTGTAGTGTTGTTTAAAAAAATAAGTGAATTATGTTTAAATTTACTAGAAAAATAATCAACTCATTTTGCTGTACGAAAAACTTTTTCGGATCAACTTCCACACAGAAAAACCAAATCGTTCCACTGAAATGTTTCATTCCATCTGTCAGGAATTTTTTTACTGATGTTGTGATGTTGATGCGTTGGTTTTGACAACACAAGTGGCGATCAGTTTTTCATAATGTTCCAACTTTTTCGGTTGCATTTTACGAATCGCTATAACACTTACAAACTTTCAATATACCTCTTTAACATATGAAAAGTTTGTAATTACCATTTTATAAATGCAAACTGATTTATAAATAAAGCGCACGACTGGATCGCACGAAACTTTCTCGTTCATATCATCAGTTTTGTTGGTTTATTTTTCTTTTGTTATTGTTTTTAGGCTATAAAACAAGATTTTTCAAATTGGTGATGCTGGTAGATGGCTATGACTCGAAGTAGGGTTTGTGATGTAAGAATTCAGAGCTGAGTTTTTTGTAAATATTTGCACGTGTTTGGGGGTAAATGAAGTGTGGGTTTCTGATAGTGTAGACTCCAATTGGTTGGAATTATTTTAAAGTTTATGATTCATATGGTTGAAAAAAAGAAGTGGGAAATATTTGCTAAAAATGAATTTCTAGTAGTTGTGATTACATTTTAACTGGTAGTGTGGTAATGTGTAAAAGACGGCATTATTTGCATTTCTCTAAGAAAAACTAAGTACGGGGTTTTACTTAGAATACTTATGTTATCGTACAAAATAATTTTTTCGAAATCTTTAGAGCTGATTTTGGAAAATAATGCGTACAAAACTGTAACAAATATTGCAATGTTGAGTTTGAAAAATAGTCTTGCTCAACTATTTAGCTAAAAACTGAGTATAGGGTATTGTTCAAGATGTTAGTATTACTTGGTTTTTAAAGTTTTATCCAAATCTAAAATGGCGTTTTTGAGATTTGAGCAGTGTCCAAAATCAGCGTTTCCGGTGATTCGAATCGAAAATGAAAGAGTATTGTTGTAAACGTCAATTTTACTCCAAGTATGCATTTTGTTCAAAATCGCTTCAGCAGTTTTCATGTAGGTAAAACAAAAGAAAACCAAATTCTCAAAATATGCATTTTTTCAAAAATCCATTATAGACAATTTACCGAAAAACTGAGTAAACTATCGTGTTGGGAATGTCTATACTACCTTAAAAATGAGTTTTTCTTACAGTCGTTTTGGCCGTTTTTGAGATAAGGCCAATTTTTAAAAGTACCGTTATTCGACCTGTGGGTATACAGCCATGTTAACAACATATAGCGTAGCAGAAGTATGCATTTTGGTTAAAATCGTTAAAGCGGTTTTCAAGTAAACCAATATTAACTAAATTCTTAAAAAATGTCATTTTTACGAAATAGTCCTTTTGAACGATACTTCAGGGAAAAACTGAGTTTTCCATCATATTAGAAATGACCATATTACATTATATATGAATTTTTGTCGAAATAATTTTGACCGTTTTTAAGATATGTCCAACTTTCAAAAGTACCGTTATTTGATTTTTTACCAAAACTGGATATACAGCCATGTTAAGCACACCTACTTAAACCCAAAATCAATTTTGGTTGAAATCGGTATAGCCGTTTTCGAAAAAATCAAACTTGTTAAAAACCGTTATATGGGAAGTACCGTTAATAATAGGGTTAACGTGCAAAAAAAGTAGCCCCGAACTGTAAGCCCCCAAACTCCAAACCCGAAGTTTGAAAGAAATCCGTCCAGCCGCTTGCGCTGTAGAGCTCAGGAAAGACGGACAGAATTGCGAGACCCAATTTGTTGAGTTCCTCTATTATCGTAATGTCAGATTTGATTAAAAACTCGAGTTCGATTTTTTGTACGAATACAATACCTTTCTTCTACTAAATACCTACGTACATACATATATGAGAAAGTTAAAAAACTCCTGACAGATGGAATGGAACAGTAAAGAAATGACACATTTCAGTGGAATGATTTTGTCTTTTTTTGGGAATTAAAAGTTTTTCGTACGGAAAAATGAGTTAATTCTTTGTCTAGAAAATGTAATCATAATTCACTAATAAAACTAATAAATTAAAAAAAATAATAAAAACTGAAAAAAAACATTTTGAAATATTTTTGCATTTGATCAAATAAGTCTTAAAAAGCTATTAAGTCTAGCAAGCGCCTTTGTTTAGGGATTTTTGCGAAAAACTCAACAAAGACGTGTGCGGTAATGCTTACAAAATCGCATCGATGAGGCTAAAAGGGCCCCGTGTTCAATCATCGACGCGACGTCCCCAGTTTTGTTACGACAAATAATTGAG
This sequence comes from Cheilosia pagana, assembly GCA_936431705.1. NCBI lineage: Eukaryota > Metazoa > Arthropoda > Insecta > Diptera > Syrphidae > Cheilosia > Cheilosia pagana. Next base: position 86,719,879 of record OW386166.1, on the reverse strand, counting down.
ACTCTATTTCCTCGACAGGAGGTCATGAGATGACCTGAGGTGACGGATTTTGGGCGTTATGAGATTGTTTAACCTTGGGATTAGACGCAACGCAATATTTTTAGCAAAAATAATGTCCTTACGACCAAAATGCCACATCACACAAATTTATGCAAATCTTGCAACAACCAATTACCTAGCAATGTCTTGATATTTTTCGATTTGGGCGTTATGGTGTTGGGCAATAGGACCTAGCGCTTGATATTTTGTCCAAATATCTCTTTAAGTTCTGACTACCTCAGCGTCCTGGATAAAATGCAGTCTTCAGTCATTTGAACTATGATGTGCGGTCAAAACCAAAGCCAAAGTTGAGCTTAAAAAGGGGACGATCTGGACTTCACAACGACTGACTCCATGGCTTTTATGACTTTGCCGATTTTTTTGTGGCAAATCTCAACGGAACAGCTTTTAACACATCTCCTCTAATAGCACCCTCTGTAAAAGTTCCTCATTAAATTCTGAGCACTTTTCAGCTCCTTTGCAAACCAAGGATTATACAGAGCTACAAATGCCATATGGCTACCTCTCTGTTGATTAATCACCAACAACGCAAATAATTGCATTTAACTATGCGAAATCCAATTCGATGACTAAGCCAATCAAAAGCACACCGCAGCACTTATAACAAACCCGACTCGGAATAGCGTGTAAAACAAAAGAAGACAAAGGAAAGGGTGCACCTCCTCTTTAAATTTCGATTTCGGAGCATCACAGCCACCACAAGAGCAGCTCATATTATGTATCACCCCCTCACGCCTGTGTCGTCGTTATGGCAGGCAACCACAGACCAAAACTCATTTTGGTCATACAAGCTTCCAGCGATCTGATTCTCATGGAGCCACAATGTCTGGAGCGACTCTCCGTCTCCATGCGGCATGATTTGAGATGGTCTCATCGTCGTCGAAAATACCTTTTGGGCTTCGCCTGGGCTGACCGCATTCGGCAAAGGTTTCATATCTCGACCGACAGTAATATACACAAAGCATAAATCATCGCATGTTATCGAAGTGTAAGTGAGTGCATGAGTGTATGTGTGTGTGTAAAAAAAAACTTTACGAAGACGATGTTGATGATGGACATCAGCATAAGGACTCAACCAGCAAACAGGCAAGAGGGCATAAAACTTCTTCGCACGGGTAATTGCTTGACGCGCATACCTATAACGACGACGAGCCGAGTGACTTTACTTAGACCGCGATGATCCGGTGCAATGCCATGCCAGTAGTGTTCACTGTTCGACGAATTGGCTCAGGCTTTTTATGACCAAGTTTAGGCTTCTGATTTTGGATTTATGTCTGAGGTAGGAATATAAAATCGACGGTGGATTCTGTGGTCGACCGTAATGTGCGCGGAGACCAGATGGAGCTGGTTATACTTTATGTGTTATTTGACACGGCTACTACTTTCGAGTGCTGATCCGCTTAGTGAGAGCTGGCGGGAAAAAAGAGGGATTAACGCCGTTTGATTTGACATTTCTTAGCTGTACCTATAGGAACTTTTTACCAATTGACTTGAAGGATAAGGATGATGGGAGGTATATGCTAAGGCTTACATATGAAGAGATGAACATTTGCTTTTTAAAATGAAAATTACACTCGATTCTGTACCTACATTGAACTTCTTAATCCGGCTCGAATGGTTTTCGTAAAATAAATAATTCGATGGATTTAGAGATGAGCGGTTTAAGAGCAAATTTGTAGGATGAAAAAGGGTATTGAGGCGAGTATTACACACTTTATGGCAGCGAATAGTTTACCAGCACTTGGCCTTGACGAAAGGCAGAGCGTGGTCTCTTACGAAACTTCGGAGAGTATCGAGGAAATTGATTTCAATCGAGGTAATCGTTACTTGAGCCTACGCTCACTTGTCAAATGTTATGAGCTTGCAACTAGCGATCATGCACGAGATTCATATTGCAAAATGAAGTGCGTAGCACGTAGGCGCATTCAATAAATGCAATATTGGTAAACAAAAATAATCTATTCCATATAAATTCGGCTCGAAGGACCAGAAAAATGCATGTGACACCACTTTAAGGGGTATCCACTAGGCTAATTCTCGTGAAAGTCTAACAAAATCCGAGATTATAACAGTATAACAGTCGATAGTGCTGAGAAAACCTCCCAATTTATCTGTTTGAATTTGGAATAAAATTTTAGGTAGATGTTTTTCATTCGCGCAATAAAATTTAAATATAGTTCCCAGACAATTCGACAATAATTATTGCTCATGGGGAAATTGACAGGGGAAGAACAAAATAAGTAAGATTCGTCGCTACTCCTTGCTTTCCAACTCAGTAAAGGGATCTATTTATATTAAGGTTTTGCGCACTTATTCCAAAATTCATCCGAAAGAAAGATGCATCCAGATGAAATAGCAATTATTTAATATGAATTATATTAGAATTTCGTAAAAAAAATCACTAAAATATGTTATTCAAACAGAACTGTTCTCCGGGCGATCCGGTTGGGTTGGGAAATATTTGTAAAACCTCTTGGGCAAAAGTTTCCTGTGAGGCAAAGTTCTTAGCTCAGCAGATGGCTTTTGAAGTCATTACTTTGCACTTCTTTAAAGTTCTGCTGCAGCCAGAGCTCTTATTAATACCGCAGATGGGAGCATCGAAGGGTGCAATACTTATTGACTGTTTAGGGGCTGAGTGCATCTTCTAAATTAGAACAAAGTAATCTCCTGTTATTTACAAAAATCTATGAATATAACATTTTCAAGAACAACCTATCCTGTTTAACTTTCGTTCTTCTGTTCGCTTTTTTTGCCACTCTTCGTATTCAATTGCGCCCTCATTTTTGTGAAGTCCCTGATGGAATTTAATATATTTTCATGCTACAAGCTTTAGCAACTATAACTGTAGCTCGCTTAAAATTGTTTGGTTTCCTAAGTGATGCCTTGCAAATGTCCAATGCCGCCAATCTTCTTTGAAAATGGCAGTATAAGTACGTGGGCCAAATTTGAAGGCTTAAGCTGCCATAAATGACTAAGATTAGATATATTTTCTCTGATGAACAAAGTTATAAAATCTATAAATGAAGGCTTTGGGTGGTGGAGACTTTCGTGGTATTATTTTAAACACTTGCGACTACAGTATGATGAGGACAAATATTCTAGGCCCTAAATATTCTTCTTAAGACCCACTTTGACTTTTCAGGTCTTGCGCTGGAAGAGTTCTCCCACCACTATATCCTGATTCCTGACCCTTAGTAGCAAATGAAGGCATCCTTCGTAAAGATGGTCGCTTATTGGGAGAAAATTGGAGACTTAAAAGAACTGGCTTTTAATCGATGTAACTAAATGGATTGATACTAGGGTTACCATACGTTCCCCTTTGGAGTGAATAGTACGACTTTTTCGTATTACAAATGACATTGTTCCCCAAAGTTAAAAATACTAATGGGGAACACAAAAGTCAACCTCTTTTTAAACATCTTTTCACTAAGAAAAAATAACAGCTTCCACCTTTCCCATTTCGTTTTCTTTCAATATTTCTATTTGAGGATCCAATGTGGACACATTAAATATTTGAAAACATTTCATTGTTTTTAATTTTTTTTTGAAATCGAGAACTGAAAACTAAGAGTTTTAGTCCCTTTTTATCGCTATCGGGCACATTCAAAAGTCGACTATATTTGTCGGGACTAAATACACCCCGAACGTCGCAACTAGATTCGTTGGTAATGCCACTTTTTCTACATCAGTAACTTACACGAACTGTCAAATTTGAATACAAATTTCTTAATAAGATTCGTCGACTAAGCCTCCAATAACGTCAACTGATGGGACCAAAACTGAGACGCATCAAGTAAGCCAGCTTTCTAACTCTGAGGACTAGAACGTCCTCTAGCTAGTTTTAAGTTAGTAAGGTTAGATTAGGGGGTCTTTGGGATGACCGGGCTCGTCAATATGATGAGTGCCTCCACGACTTGACCGACGCCTATGGCCTCGCTCGAGTCCCGGTGGCGCAGATGAACCCAATTTTGCGTACCAGGCTCTTTATTCCGCTAAGCCAGGCTTCTGCAATGTGGACAGTGGACACCTCCCAATCGGGACATTCATTTTGCTAACCCTGGGAGTTTTCATACTTTACACCCTCTGTAATCGGGACACCTCTCAATTAGGACACTAAATGTGTGTAGAACCTCCATAGCGGGTCAAACCTGTTAATTTCTCCATTTTACAAACAATCGTGAGATTTGACTTCTCTAATCGGGACAATTTAATTCGAGCCTTTCAATTGGGACACTAGACACAAAAAGCAAAACAATTATGACTTCTCTAATCGGGACAGTAAAATTTCACTTAAAATGCTCAAAGCCGGAATTTAATAATCATAACACCCCAGCGTTTTATTGTCAGTTTGCTATGTTTCTGTAAACGACATTTATGGAATTCCATACTCTTTTTTAATTAAAAATAACATTTATTCCTGCGTAGTTGGGTTTTTGTTCCTTTTTTATGAAGACCTAAGTAAATGGGACACCTCCGAATAGGTACAGCAAAGATTCGGTCCCAATTAGAGAGGTTTTACTGTATTCGTTTTTGTGCGAAATGGACGAATAGAAGGGACCTACAATTTTATGCCTATAGTGCGAAGGACTGAATTGAGAAGCTTTTCCGCAGACATTCGTGAGAAATGGCGCAGTGGAAATAACCTTAAGATGTTGTTTGTGTGAGTATTCCGGGGATAGAATTCCTTCAATTACAGCAAACTAACTATTGAGTCTGAAACCTTCCGACTACATTTTTAAGAACATGTGAGATGTGAGGTTGTAGATTGGAGTAGATATCTGTGTCTGAGAGGACAGCTTGCGCTCATTCGAAATAGTTTTGAATGCAAAAAATCTTTAAGTTCAATACCAAGGCTCAATTTTTTGACTCTTTTCTGGCTTTAAGGTCAAACTGAGATTACAAGAAATTAGATCTCCATTTAGATTGATAGATAAGCAAGGCTCGGAGGATACTTTTTAGGGACATGAATTTCAGTTAGAACTTCCTGCAGAGTCTCCATCCACGATTCGATTTCTTAAGATTACAAATGTTTGTGGCATTCCTCAGGAATAGGGCACACTAAGCATCTCCCGAACGTCTTTAAAAGAATGCAGCGTATTTCCTCTCAGCAGAAAATTAATTAATTTATTTATTTATTTATTTATTTATTTCATTTTATAATAGATACATATACATTTACAAACGATTACCCGCAAAGCAAAGTGCTTATCTGCAGGTGGTTGTTATTCTTATTAAACTAGTTTTAAAGTTATTCAATATTTTTTTGTTTAAAATATTATTAGTCTTTGGAATAACATAGCGCAGTTCTTTTTTTTTACATATGAGTTAAAAGTTTCTGGAATCTCTATCATCCCCTGGGCTCGTCTTCTGGTATTTTGGTTATGGCGTATAGGCTGCAGAAATCTCTGGTCATCCATATATTGGGTTAGTAACGACATCTTAAAAATTGCTTGCACATTTAAAAATGTAGGAGATAAGTTAGAAGGAATAGTTTGAATTAAGCGACGCTGAAGGTTTGCTATCTTATCCAGATGTGTTTTCGCCGCATTTCCCCAGGCTAGAATCCCATATCTGATTCGCGATTCTGCTAGGAAGTAATACACTTGCTTCTGTATCTCGTAATTGGAGTATCTTTTAAGATAAACTATAGCAAAAAGAGTTTAAGACAAAGAACATTTATGTGATCTCGCCAAAGAAATTGTTCGTCGATGGTTACTCCTATACTTATATTTCTGGACTGCTTCTATAAGTTTATTATTGGCCGACATTGGACAATACTCGTTTCGGTGACATATGCTGAAGGCTTCCGCTCGCTTGGATGGCGTTCGTATGTGCATCACCTTTGTTTTAGCCGCATTATTCACCAGTCCTTGATCGTGGTCGTGGCACCATTTGGAAACAGTGTCAAATTCCTCTTGCATTATTTTCACAGCCGAACTAAAAGTTTTGCGTCTTTCTACGATTGCTATATTATCCGTATATGCAGGTTGTACTGTTTTTAAATAAACGTAAGAGTTCGTTTGTACATAAGACGAACAACATTGGTCCTAGTTTCGCACCCTGTGGAACACCAAATATGCTGGGCTTTTCTTTACTAAGAGCATTTGATACATTTACCCTAATATTTCTATCAGTAAGATAGCTTCGTAGCCAGTTTGACAATAGACCTCTCCTGCCGACTCTTTTTAAGCTCTCAATAATCTTGTCAGGAGTAAGAGTGTCGAAGGGTTTTCTAAAGTCAATAAACAGAACAAGAACATGATGGTTTTTATTAAGCCCTGAATTGATCGTATTCGTAAACTCTCCTAATAACTTGCCGGTACTTTTATTTTTTTGAAAGCCATACTGATTCGGATGCAGTACTTTATTTCTCTTAATGAAATTGTTAATGCGGTTGACAATAATTTCCTTTAAACACTTTTCAACAACTGATAGTATTGTTATTGGTCTGTAGTTTTCGGCCTTGTGAATTGGCCGAAGAATTGAAGTTTTCATTAGTCGTGGAACATAGGCTTGACTTATACTGCGGTTGATTATTGTTTGTATAACAGGTGCAAGAATACGGGCAATTATTTTAAGATCAATCGGTCTTATAATATCTGCTCCTGGTCCTTTTTTGATGTTCAACTGACACAACATATAAAAAATTTCTTGTTCGCTGGCTTCTTCCAGGTAAATACTGTGCTGTAGTTAAAAGTTCTCGTGGTTAGATGTTTTGGTTTTGCATAAATATGCATGACTTTTGAAACTTGGTTTGAGAACTGCTCAGCAAACATTTCTGCAGTGCCTTTTTAATCTTTATCACCAGTTCAGAAATTGTTTTTTATAACTTTATCGATTAAAAGATTCCTTCTTTCAAATAATTCATTTATTATTTATTATTTATTCATGTTTTTCTAGGGTCGTTGTAAGAACTTGGAAATTTTTCTTTGTAGAAGTTGCATTTGATAACTTTAGTTACAGCATTCCGGTAATTTTTATATTCAAGTTCGTAGGTTTTGCTTCTTGGACTGTTTTTCCATCTCCTGTAGAGCTCGTCTCGCGTTTTACACATTTTTATTATTTGACTGATTGTATTATTTTACAGAATGTAGGCAACTTCGAAGCAGCCTTATAAGGCACTTTCACCTTAGTGCGCTACGCAAAAGTCGCACCATTGTTTTGCGGAAGAAAGGGACTCTTTTGAACAGTCTCCCTCTTTGAAGTCTTGGGTTTGTTCAGATTAGGTACAGCAGATCTTCGATGTTTATTTGGGGAGTGCTGATACCGGAGGTTCCTAATCGGTGAAGTGCGTTATCGGCTTTCTCTGAAAGTTAAAATCGGAAATGCTGAATTTTATTTCCTGGTAGTAACAGAGACTCAGTTGCATCTGGCCAACGTGAGCAGGGAATGTACCCCGACTTTATTTGGAAACATAGGCAATATGTGCATATTGTAAACACGGTGGGTCCATATCACTGACAAACTGCACGTATGAGGAAAACGCTGTAACCCACTACATCTACTCATTTCAATAAAAAGTTGACAACAACTTGTTTCCCGCAAGCTGAATTATGTCCTCATACACTAAAAAGTGAAGCACTAAAATCTGTCACCGTTTTTACAACCCTAACGCTCCCCTTTTAAGCATCTTCCCAATTTAGACCACTTGTTCTGTGAGGCAATAAAATCCAACGAATCCACCTCATTCCGAGGTATTTGTCTTTACAACCAATTCAGCTTTGTCCCGCTCATCAGCGGGTGGCCCAATAAAAACCAAACAATTACCATAATGGCAGAGATCCACCTGATCCCTTCCCCCAGCAATTTGTAAGCCTGCCTCCTCTCTCATCGCCCGAATAAACACCGACCGATTTCCGTTCGACAACAAAGTCAGTTCTCACACTCAAAGGGGTATGCCCTTTGGCCAGCCGGATGAAATATACAGACTTGATCAAATCGCAGTCTCAACGATTTGTCTAACTACCATAAATTGTGATGAATGACTCCATCTCATCATCCCGTTCGGTTTATCGCGTCGGTCGCCTCCTGCTCCTAGTCAAAGCTTTAGCCCAACTGTGTGCCAAGTCATTTCTCATTCCGGCATAAACTCGAACTCGCTCGATGGATAGATAATTATTATGAATCTACGCGATTCTCCGATGGGCTAACAATAACGAATCGGCGCGGCCCCTTTGAAACGAGCCGCTCGCTAGTAAATTAGCCCAGCTAACTACTTTTAAACAAATACAATTAATTAATGATCCGCATGTGTAAGGATGCCCCGACCCCCGACTCGGGCGAAACAATACACAAATCCAAATAAGATAAATGATGTGAGATTTGAGGCTCTCCCACTCCCGCTCTGGTCTTCTTTGTTGTTCGGATTCGATTTCGAATAACAAACGAATGGATGTGGACAGAAAAAAAAAACAACAGACAGACAGGAGAAGAAACATGTTGAACAAAACGCCGAAATAGCCACTTGTGCGCAGGCGAGAGAGGTGACCTCCTGCGCGTCATGGGTGCGCAGCCCATTCAGGGGTGCAAAAGGTGTGATCACCGAGCTGTTGGGTACAAATTATCACCGCAGGACGTCTTAGAAAGCGGCTCCTTTGCACATGTCAATTCCGGGCATAGGGAATCCATTAAGTCGGGGTCATGCGTATTCGCCATTCGGCGAGGCGCATCTATTCCAGAGTTGGACTGCATTTTCAATGCTATCGGTTTCGGCAAGGGATTAAGCCTTGGAAATTGCACTGAGGTGTTGAATCAATCAAATACAGATAGGGGAATACTAATTTTAATTTGTTTTTCACCTGTTGTGCGGCGGGGTCGCTCTCATGGTGTGTGGGTTTTTCGACCTTAATTAGGCTTAGCGTTATGAAAGTTAATGTTGATGCTCATATAAGAGGGCATTTAGCAATTGAACAACCCGGCCGGCATATGGAGGTCATTATATGCGGCATTAGTACGGTGTGTCTGGAACTGAAGAGATCTTAAACTCTTTCGTCCGGGCCTACCGTTTTCGATACAAAAGAAGAGGTGAATTTTAGAAAAATCGATTTTATGCAGACAAGTTTACTTTGAATTTTGTTTACATTTTTTTTGACAGGACATCACGAGGCGCATGTTGAAGCGTAGCATCTAGTTTCGACCTTACGCAGGGAAGTATGAACAAAATCGTAGAAAAATCTTTCAGTACCTCCTGAGCGCCACGCGACGGTGGCATTTCTATTGCTGGACTTTGTGGAAAAAAGCGTTTGAAGTGGAGATTACACATCAAAAGTTCAGCATCTTCTCTCCGTTTGCATTCCCATCGATCCTCTACTATGTATTTACATCCGAACCTTCGTACATTGAAATCCCCTATCAGAATTAATGTCTGCAACAGTTTTTGGGGCTGTATCAGCTTCGTCCAATGGCAATTCCGCAGCAGGCTATAGTTTCTCTTGTGCCTTGTGCCTTGTCCAACTCCTGAGCCCTACTCCACGCATCATTATTCATGAAGATCTTTCACCCATCAACAGGGTTCATAGTCTTGAGACCCCAATTGTATTGGTGACTGTTATACTCTCGGATGTTTGTCAGACTTTCGCAAGAGGTGGCGCAGTAAAAACAGCTTTAAGATGTAGAAGCAAGGTATATGTGTTTTTCCGGGGATCAAACCTGGGACCCCTCGTTTAGTAGGCTAACATACTAACCACTCCATATTACGAAGTACATACGAGCATCAGGGTAGTTTTTTGCAACCTTGGCAACTCAGCAACTTTGATAACCTTTAACTCGGAATGAATAATAACTTAAAGTACTCAAGCTATAAACGACTTTGCTGCCGGCTGACCCCTAATCACTGCTAAGAATCTTTTTTTACACCTTGACGGTCTCCAGCTCGTAGAACTTTTAACCAATTTGATCGTGTTGTGATCGGCGCGAGTGTCGTGGATGTCCGAACGCTCCGATATTCGTCATGCAACAATAAGGCTCGCAGTTTCAAGATCTTGAAAGGTATTCAGCAAATAATTTTATTGCTATAACCTCAAACTTAGAAGAATGCTTTATCATTTTCAAACTCGCAAAAAATCATGTCCATTGGATAATGTTTCCTTCACGCTGTTTCGACAAAATTAGGGCATCCAAAAATTATAAGAACCCGCATTCTTAAACAATGTTTAAGGAATTGGAGACCAAAAACCAGATACATTTCATTGCGATACGAGGTGTTAAATAATAGAATTCAGCTAAAAATGGACCAATTCCATGGAACGTCAATGCACTTTGACAGTTGCTTTAGTCCGCAGTTATAGCAATAAGTGAAACAAAATCGAAAAAATGTTCTTTTGGTTTTTTTAACCACTTAAACTGGTTGCAATAAATCTTGGTTTTCAATAAAGTTAGTTTATCAAAAAAAAAGTAAACATTACTGAAAATTTTTTTGACTTCGATTTATTTATAACTATAACTGGGGTCTTAAAGAGCTATTACTGATTTTGAATTTAGTGAGAAAGTTCTTCGAATTTAATCCTACCTTGGATATTTTGGCCAAAATTAAAAACATTGATATTTAACAAGACTCAAAATAAAATTAACGAACGCCAGACCATTTAAATAATATACACCGATGCGTTTTTTAGGTTTATTATTTCCATTTTACCCAACGTCGACGAGAAGAAACAACAAACAAGCAAATGAAACGCGACACACGATTGCCGCCAGTCTATGTAGAAACATTTCTCAATATGCGATACACGAAATAGCCGCCCGATATTCTTTGGCTGTCAATTTTTTACGAATGAAAAACTTTGGATTATGTTTATGCGATGTCTTAAATTTGTTTCCATTTAGTCGACAAAATAATATTTGCTAACTAGCCGCCGGCCGCCGGCAGAATTGATGACCATTCGGGACCGTTTTATGACACTTTTCATCAACTTCCGCCGATGGATCCTCGCATTCTTGACGTATAATCTCTTTCAGAGCTTCAAGGGGTTGAGACTAGTTGACACAGACTCGTAACTTCAAAAAATCCCATAAAAAGAAGTCTGGGATGGTTCAATCAACCGATTTTGCAGAATTTTGGTTGTTGATCGAACAGCATTCGCTGTTACTCCATCTACATGTTTTCCAGTTACCGTTCATCAAATTGAGGAAGGAGATAGTCATGGTTTTGTAGAGCTCGCTGTCCACAGTAGTTGTCTGGTGGATACTCCGGGTGCCTCTGGGACACGTCTTCAGCCACAGCTGCGATATTCTCAACAGAAGGGCTTCTCCGAGGCCGGATATAGCATACTTGGAAGCATCTCGTGTTGCTCTAGACGAGCGGCTAAGCGTCGCAGTATTTTCTTAGTGTCGGACGACCGGAAAATCTGCGCACACTTCCGAAAAATTACTCCGCGTTCTTAAGGACAAGTGGTTTTTTTTTGCTGTTAAAAGAGCTTAACTATTTTTAAAAGTAAAGTAATTGATTCTTATTCGTTGAATAGAAATTGTAACAATGAACTTTGCAGCCATGTTGAACAAAATTGGCAAATGTCCTTTCGATGTGTAAGGGCTTGTCACTTGTCTATTGAGTAGGCATCAATGCTTCGGCAGAGCCTTATAAAACTTAAAGTGTCGCTCTCAAGTAGAAGGGGTTATCAAATGGCTGGAGTTCTCAAATTCTTTCTGTAAAAGATTGTCAATTTTGGCCCTGGGGCCGAATACCAGCGTCCGGGAACAAGCTACAGCTCTACGTTTAATCTAGTCATAGAGAAAACAAAAAGTTTCGTCATTGACTGCTTGTTTAAACGAAAATAACAAGTTTTATACAAAAGACTAGTTTATTATAAATCAAATTTGCTTTCAAACACATCTATTTTACAAAATAATAGCGAAGTTCCAAGTTCAGGACCGGTGCTTTCAAACCTTGTCTAAGTACCTTTAAAATCACATAAAAATCGTAAATCTGGTCCACCTCTTTCAGACCTAAAATTGGTAAACGAAAAGTCAGTAAAATATCAGTTTTTGTAAGAGCATAGATATGTTTGAATTTTCCTAACAATTTAAAGAAATGTTTTCTTAAAAAAAGAGCCAACCAGATTGGAAACAATTTCCCATCAAGGACAGCTAAACAAATTTCAATCATTTAAGCAATGGCTCCACAAATTGGGAAACGGATCAGTATTATGCGACATTCTGCGCCCAGTTAAGTGCTTTCGATCCATATAAGGATCAAACAATCTTAAAACGGCTGTCTAGCAAAAAGAGTCATACTCGAAGAAGGTGACTTTCGAAACCTTTTAATGACAATCTTCCTAAGATAGAAAAACTGCCAGTAACAATTACAAGCGTCCGATAATTTCACACCCAAGTACTCCAAAGGGCAAGCAAATACACTTGAAGTTGAAACAAAGTATGTGATCCTCAGTAAACTTGCAAGTCCTCACGTAGCCTTTGTTGCGCTTCACTGTTTCCACCAACCTTTGTTAGAGTTGCAAATTTTTCCATTTCCTTAACAATCAGCGCGGATAATCAATCCAAGACTATGTACACAATTTGTAAGACCGCAGTGTACCGCCGCACCATACATATAAACCAACACCGCCCGACAATGTGCCCATTGCAGTAGTATCAATGATAAATTCAAATTAGGTATGCAGCATCTCTGCAGCTTTCATTCGAATGCAATTTCAATTCACGACCCGGCCAACAGTAGTTAATGAAGGGCCACATTGTTTCATATGATTAAAAACTTCCCATATATATATATATAGGAGCAGGAGAGGTGCCGTGGAGGTATGCCCCACATGACTATCATCGCCAACAGAGAGTGTGTATACATTTCATCGAGCGAGTCCGTCTGACGTCCATACACATACACGCAGCGCTAAGACGATAAAGCCAGGTAAGCGTTGAAGATCCAACCAAACAATCTGTGAACACTTTGAAAGGTGCCATTTATTTTATCCTCTATAGGTTAGCGCACAATCTGACGCGGCGATTAGCCCAAGGGATGCGCGCACACAGCTCACAGTCGGGAGCAGGGAGGAGACGCAAATGTGGAAGTCAATTTTCGTACACCCCATTGAAGATTTGCCGAGCTAATAACAAGATCGTTATATCGGTCCTGCGTTGTGTTAGAGGTTTTGCCTGAACACACACACACACACGCGCGCGCGCTCTCTGGCCATCATCTTCGATGATTTTTCCAGGTTTTGGAACATGCCGACACTTACCTCGTCGTTTAACTTTGTAATCTCATCTGTTGCGCGCCGAGAAATTCAATGCGCGATGCAATGTCGGCGGTTTTCCCCCCCGCAAGCCAAACAGAAACACGTCGGTCGGTTGGCTGGCGAGGCGATGGAGTCTTTTGTTTTGCGCAGCCGCGGCGGAATAACACGCTTTAATAAAGTAATGGGGCCCTAGTTGGGCGATCACTCATCATAACACCATGGACTCGCGGATCTCTTGATGGCTAATATGCGCAATAATAAATGATTATGGAATGCCATGTGCGCATATGTTGAGATTGAGGCAGCGAAGAGACCTTTTCGACTGCATCACAAAGGAGGACCGATATGCTGGCCTGTGAACGCTCTCGCCGAATGGATGGATATATTTCGAGGAGTTCAGTATGATTGTTGCAAACAACAGAAAGTTGCACTCGACGCGATGTGGATTTGTTTAAACGTTTGTCATCGCTTGGACGGCGCAGTTTTAAATGGAAGAAGGGAGGCCTTACTGTGGGACGTCATATCGGTTTGCTTACCTATCTAATGAAATGTCAAATCAATTGACACACATGCACTTAGATTGGGACTTGGTTGAGGCAAATGCAATCTTAACCAGACGGTTTTATCTGCGCTTTAAACTTGATCCGTATGTAGGACGGTAGATTAGGCTACTTTTGGGGTTGTCAATAAGCCCATCGTTCGAGGCGACTTACGTCTTAAACACGATCCATGTAATGAGTGGTGGAATGAATATTTGTTAGGTCGGATTCCAGAAGCAGCATATTTGGGATGATTAGGGTCTTGATAAGGGTTACCTTGGTGTTTAGGGGGAGGGCCTCACTACTGAATTGCCTTTTTAACCCAAAGAATCCTTTGAACCTTTGAACCTTTGATCCTTTGAAGCTTTGAACTTTTGAGCCTTTGAACCTTTGAACTGTTGAGCCATTGTACTTTCGATTTGCATAAAATATTTTGAAATATATCAGAATCTATATAAAAATCAAAATGGCGCAGTGGCTTAGTGGTAGTGTGTTGGGCTACTAAGCGAGGGGTCCCAGGTTCGAATCCCGAAAGGGCCAAATTACATCTTAAGGTTTTTTTCCACTGCGCCACCTCTCGCGAACGTCTGACAAACATCCGAGAGTAAAACTGTCATGAATGAGCTTCTCAATTAGCCGTTTGGACTCGGCGTTAAATTGTAGATCCCTTCCATTCGTCCCAAAAATTGAAAACCCACACAAATCGACAACAGATAAAAAAACATGTAAAATCCAAAAAATATAAACACAATTCAACATTTTTTACCAATGATTCTTAGTTGTTTCCTGTTATTTTAAAAGGGTTTTTCTGTATCTCTGGCGTAAAGAATTATCATGTCAAAAATAACAAGAAATGTATTTGAATTAAACATTATCCTCATTTAAAAAAAAAAACACGGCGATTCCCGTTAAATCATAATGATGCACATGTTGATATAACATGAAAATCTATTTTAATAAAACTTTAGTTTTGTTTTACAAAATGGTTATTTAAAAGAATAAACTATAGCCAGTTAATAATTTCATTACTATAAAAAAAAATACTATTACAAAGATTAATATTGTGCTTAAATAAATGATTTACAGAAATTTATTCCTTAAATAGATTTATTTCTTAATTTATTTATTTATGTGTATGTGTAAAGAAAACTAAAACTCATGTGGGGTAGGTATAAACATGAAATTTTATTATTTAAAATAAATTAGCGAATGACGAAATTGCTTAAATCAGTGTCGAAAACATATCTAGATGCAGCTGGAGATGTTCCTGTTAGAAACACTGCACCAGGAAGAAAATATTTTATGGGTATACCCGTTGAAGTTCATGATTTTTTCAAAATAATTGACTGAAGTTCAAATATAACCGACAAATTCTCGGTGGATTTATGGAAATATTTTTCAAAAAAAAATTGGAGGGGCGTTTTTAGTTTAAAATCCTGGTACCGAATTTAGTCCCACCACGCGCCTGGTGGTCGGCATTGACTAGAAAAAATTCTCTGTCCTTGAACCTCCTTCTTCGAACAATTCTTTGAGTCATCCTATGAAAACTCCTTTCAAAAGTTAGAGCCGCCAGATGAATCATTTAAATTCACACTTATTTCAGAGTCCGATTAATCCTGCTGCCCCTACAGAAAAAGACAGTCTAAAAATCTTTTTAAATAAATATCCTTACCAAATTCTTTTTTGGAAAAGCTTTTGAATTTTGTTTCTTTTTCGGTTGTTTTGCATTAAATTTTTCTAAAAGTATATTTTTTTCCGGTGTATCTGTGATTTAGCCAGCTTTCTTTTGTAAGTATTTTTTCGAACAAACTTTGGAAATGGACGAATACTTTCTATGGAAGCATTGAGCTTTTGAGAGTCATGATCTGATTGTGGTAATAAGGGATCATTTTAAGCATTAGGCTCTGGTTGATAATTTTTTCCTGGAACTGGAATAGAAAGTTCTTCCAAAGCTCCCCTTTCCGACAAGTAAATTTATTATAAATTTTGCAACCGTTTCTCTGTAAGATTTCTTCTGAAACGTGTATCAACGTCGCAGCGCTTCGTTTTTAGCTATACGCCGCACGTAGTTGCAGTCGATACATCATTGATAGCCAATTGCTCATTATTAGCGTTGTAATTTAGTTCCTCGATTTATTGCTGAAACAAAAGAAAAGCGTGAGAACAATAGGAATTAAAACAAACATAATACACAGGCAATACTTTTTTTAATGTTATATTAAAAAAATTTAAAATAAAGTGAAATAACATTAGTTCTAAAGCGATTTTTGTTTTTTAGATGAAAAGTAGTTTCAAACATCATTAAATTCGAAATAAAATTAAATTAAAAGAATAATTTTGCCGCCCCTAAAATTTGCTGCTCCGGGCAATTGCCCGGCTTGCCCCCACCCCCTTCCCCATCGATCGGGCCCTGACGGCACGTTCCTAATTTTAACATCGATAGATTGGTTATGATGGTAGGTGCCTATGGTGGGGTTTGTGATATTAGGATATCTTGACATAAATTTACCATGTGAGAATATGGCGATGGACGTACAGGATCTTATTAATCACGTTATGCTTAATATTTATTTTGGTCAAAATCGTTTGAGAGATTAATTTGGAATGACTTTTTGTTTGTCTTAATATCAATTTTGGTTGGTATCGTGGGAGCCGTTTCAAGCTAAAAACACATGACATTTTAACTTACTCAGGACGATACTGAAACTTAGAAACCTGCCAACTTCCGCTTCAATAGCCCCCTCCAAAGCACAAAGGGGTAGAATTCATTCGCCATCATCAGCAGCTGCACCTATGGATGGCATCATACAAATTTCAAATCGTTAACCTTCTTTCGAATAACTTACACAAATAACGGCCAACTGACAAAAGCCACCGTCAATCGTCAAATTAAACCTCCTACCAAACGACTTCTCATCGAACAAAGTTCAGCAACCGGCTGAACAAAAAAAAAAAAAACAACCCATTTCCACAGAAGCAATCAAATCCGCAATCTCTTAAACAACATATCCCAGTCATTCTTCATCTTCTTCAACTGCGAGACCGCTCTTCTTGCGGTCCTCCCCCCATCACGGCACAGTCGTCATCACTCTTCGCGCCAATTGCAGCATCAGCAACTACCAACAGTAGCCAGTTTGCATCGTTTTAATTAACTTGAATTCAAGGTTCGCGCAATAGGAATCGACAAGGAGACGTGTACGTGAACGTATGGACCATGGACCGTCAAATCTTCTTGTTCCGATGCTAGGTAGCCCCATAAAAATCACTGCTTTGGCTAATTCATCTCGCAGTGAGTTTCAATTGCATATATACCGGGTAAGTGGTATGGGTATGTTTATGGTCAACACCAGGGGTCACACGCCGGTAAGTCCCTTATACGTTCATGTTGTTATGGTGCACCTGAAGTAGCAGCCATTCCATCCGCGGAATGGCTGAGAATCATCGTAAATTTTATAAGAACTACGATTACGACTGTTGGAGGTGTGAAATGACACGTTGACGACTGTCTATCTGCGGTACATCTTGCGATCGAAAACTAATTCGAACTCTGTTTTGAAGTTTGGCGATTGTTTACCGATGGAGCAGTCGAATTGGCCGTTGGCATGTGGAGAAGGAAGTTGTTAAATTGGTGCGATTATGCAAATTAAATGGTTTCACATCGAGTTCACTGCGTATATGGACACGAAATGTATATTTATGGGCTTACTTGCGTTCGACTGGTGTACAATTATTTTTATTTGATTTATAGACTATGAAAGGAAATCCGCGGCTATTATTGGAATGCAAATGGGTGGAACGTTGAGGCAGCAAAGTATTTTTTGTTAGCTGTTTGGAAAGCATACATCAATATGTGCCATCAGCTCGGATAATTCATGTCTTTATCATTTGGCTCTGAGAGGTTGATCGTGAATCAGGCCAATGGAACTTTTCTAGTGATAGCTGCGGACTCGTCTTCTTAATGGATAGGTGCAGGAATAACACACAATCGCCTAGATACAAAACTAATATATAAGGTGGTTGATGAAACGCGCTTCCAAAAGTAAACTTAAGAGTTTTTTTTTCTGTGTAAAATTGTTTTCATTTTACAGACTCACATTTAAGATTTAACGAAATTGGACAATTGGGATGAAGAAACCAAAATTTGGTTTGGGAAGTGCACCGCTATCATTCCTTGGAGGATATAATTTGAGTTGAGTCCAAAGAGTGTTAAGGCGGACTTTTGGCGGCACTGCCCCAAGCAGATGGATTAGCATGAGGCTGGTTAACTCTTTTACCGAACGTGGGGAGTCACACTCACAACAAGAAAGCCTTATAATCGAGATTTTTCAGTTAGGACACAGAAAACGATTGTTGTTGTAGCTGCTGTCTCGACCCGGTAGAACTTATCTGCCCAAATGAGAATAGGCAGACAAACAAGGAGATAGTTATGCACAAGCTTATTTCCCAATAAAGTTCTGCAAATTGCGAGCTAATCATTCGAACGGTGGGAGGGGGTAACACCATGTTGGACTTCCTTTTTAAGTCGGACGAGGCCCCTTTTAATCTCAATGTAAAGGCAGATTTGTAGAATATGGAGTAACACCAGTCCCGTGATATTCCATGAGAGGGAGCTACAGAGTCCCAGTGTGGTGTGCAGTTTCATCTAGATGCATTGTTGGGTCATACTTTTTTAAAGAAAATGGACGCATTGTAACGGTCGCGATGTTGAAGGAGTTTTTTTCCAGGACTACGCCGAAAGAGAATCCCTTTCAATTCTGTGTGGTGCAACCCCACACATAACTAGGCCTTTTATGATAGATGGGAAGTTAAATTGTTCAAATAAACTGATTTCAAGGAATTGCACATTCCGTTGGCCACCATTATCTCCTGCAGCACCTGATTTTTTAAGGGGTTACTGTAAACAGGAGGTATAAAAACAAAATCCACAAATTTGAACTATTTAAAGCAAGCGGCTCAAACAATAATTGAAGCAATACTCACTGCAAACCTACAGGAAATAGCAAACAACTTTTTGATAATATATGGGGTTGACAACTTTAAATATAACTTCGGAAAAATATATACAAAAACTGGAATGGAGGAACAAAAATTAAAATTTCCAACTGAGATAACAAATTTTACACGCATTTTTCGGTTTAAAAACTATTTATTTATTCGAATAACAAAATATTTATTTATTAAGTATGAACTACATCGAAACAAAAGATGCAAAAATACAAAAAAGTGTAAAAATTCGGATGTACCTACTCTTCAGGCTTGTACACCTCAAAAAGTACTATCTAAAAACTACTTAAAAATATTAAAAGAAAATAGAACTCCCTACTCATTTTTTGCAGCTTAAATTAAAGATTATCGCTTTGGGTTATTAAGAAAAGCTTAGATTTCCTTACAGCTCGTATTTAAATTAAAGTTTTTGTTTAATTATACCAAAATTAATTTAGCGACTGATAAATTGTCGGGAAGGACAAAGGACAAAGGCCAAAGAAACATTGAAGAGGACACCGTGTACCTCCACCGTGTTGGCAACTGTTATAATCTGTCGCTCATGTGTCACCGAGCGCGGAGGCCATTTAAAATGAGTTATTTTTAAGAAAATAATAAAAAAAACCAGCGTCGCCCGGGTCACAAGTAACGAAACGACTCTAACCACTAAATCATTGCCACTCCTATTTACTACGTATACTTTAACTCCTTCTTTTTTTGTAGTTTTGGCCGAAGTTGAATTTGGGTAGACAGTATTTGTCTGTCATGGTGATTCCAAGTACTTGCGGAGTTTTCGGTATTTTCAGATATGAGAATGAAGACGTTTGTCATGGGCGGTCTGCCTCTGCATCTGAAGATGGAGGGGTGGAATGTTAACGACAACTTTCCAGCGCTACACTGCAGTGGAAGTTGTTCTCATGTCGGCGGACATATTTTTTTATACAGTCTGGCAGTGTTGCTTAATTTTTTGCTGTGGCAAAGTTAACTCCTACTTCAGTTGCCATTGAAGTGGGAGTTAA
Organism: Cheilosia pagana; assembly: GCA_936431705.1. Taxonomy (NCBI): domain Eukaryota; kingdom Metazoa; phylum Arthropoda; class Insecta; order Diptera; family Syrphidae; genus Cheilosia; species Cheilosia pagana. The sequence goes on along the minus strand of OW386166.1, from coordinate 86,700,088 downwards.
GTTCGCCTCAGAAAAAAAATCAATATTGATAGCAACAATTTCGAGGTTTTTAAGGAGTTCAACTACCTCGGAGTAAACAACTGGGTTCAAAACTCCTAACTCGAAGGACCAAATGTGTGCTTCTCAAGACCTTTATGCTGCCAGTGCTGGACGATAGGCAAGAAGGGAGAGCTCATACTGGGCTCCTTCGAAAGAAATATTCTTCGGCGGATTTTTAGGCCTGTGTGCGAGGAGGGCGAATGGAGGAGAAGATACAACCGGAATACAATGGAAGGCTGCAGTGTCTCAGGCAGAGACTCTTCACGGGTCGGGAGCCCGATAAGTAAGTAAGTCAGTTGCTATTATTCGCCAACATTAACGCTTCAAATTTTTAAAGTTTCCATCCCTTAAATGCCAAAATTCGTTCAAAAATAAAAATTGTAAAAGAGTTGGTTCATATTTGGTTGGAAGCGCCTCCGCAAAACCTTGAGGAAACGCATACGACCAGTTCCAGTGGCCTTCCTTCTCTTGGCCTTAACCGACCCAGCTGTTTAAACGCAATTTGGCGGTCGGGTATCAAAAATTGAAAACAAATAGACTTTTGAATGTAAGAAGGCCTGCATCTGCAACGACGGCAGAATGTTTTGCACTTACTGTTGTGCTTCCTTGATGTACCGCATTCGTCGTCTTGCACAGAAAAAGGAATTCCCGTCCTGAAAAAGTGTACTACATCAATAAAAGTCATGTCATCTCTGAAATGAAATAAAATTCAATTGAAAGTGCATCGCAACCACACCCTCAAGTAATTCCCGCACTCATTGCTTCGCATTTGCGTGCGTTTTTCTAAGTTTCTCTGCAGCAATTTGCTTTATTGCCACCTTGCAGCAAATGCCCCCAAAGCCAGCAAAACTCGTATGCAATGCAAATGCGTACGATTTGTCCGCACACGTCATTCGCAGCATTGCGTGCAACCCAGCCATCTTGTTCACCGAAAGAGTTTATGTAGAACAACAAATATTTACATAGCAAATTATTAGGACAACCTGATCCGGACAGGAAGAAAAAAAAACCCGACTCAACTGCGGAGCGGACCTACGGCCAAAGTCGGGAGAAAACAAAACTCGCTGGCACGCAATTTTGAAAATTGGCTGCCAAGTGCCGCATATACAGAGCAGGAGCGTAATTTTTTTACTTACACGGTAGTAAAAGTCGTCCCAAGCGGCCGAGAATGCGTTTCCAGGCCGTATCGAGGTTTAGCTAAGAAAACAACATGCCGGGGAAAATTGCGCCTTTTTGCATTTTTCTTAGATCGTTCCAACTGATTGCGACACTGTATGCAAATATTGTGTTTCTCCGTGTGTGTGAGTGTGTTGAGGCTGCTCCTGGAGTAGCGGCCGTTGGGTATTGTATAGCGTATTCCTCCTCGTCCTCCTGGGAGAGTCTGGTGTGAGAATGAGAAATTACGATTTTATTTATTAGCCGCTGATATATGAACTAGTTTTGTGGGACCCCTTTGGGCGGACCGGCCCGCAGTCGTATTTTAAAGTGTTTTGACAGAAAATGACTCAAATTAATGGCTTTAATCGGTGCTGGGCGGTCATACTCTTGAGAAAGTGTTCCCGTTTTGTCTGGCGGGGTGCTGCGCTCTAAATATTGGTTACGGCCGTGGAATATTTGCATGGGATGGTCCTTGAAAATTAATGTGGTCCTTTTGCGTTTCATTTTGAAATACATCTTAAAGGTTGACGGACAAGGGCGATGAGTTGTAAGTTGGTATTGAGGGCCAAGGCGTATGAGTTTGGTTTTACCTAAAACTGGCTAGAAAGCTAAGATTAGAACGATTTTGACTGACCATCTGCTGTTCCATCAGCTCTTTAATAAATTCATCCTCTGACGACTGAGACAAAATAGTTCGTCAATATCACAAATGAAATCTTTTTTTTTAGCGTCTTGATAGGAACTTTTTTTTATTTTATTTCACTTTTATATTTCCTGATGCCTCCTGCGAGCAAAGAAATGTCAAAAATTTGACCTACACAAAAACACTGAATACATATTATGAAATTGAGTTGAGTACATAAACTGGTCTAAGGAGTTCAGTTTAAATTAAATCGGATTAAAAGCGGTCAAGTTTCAAAAACTGGGTTTATGTTTGGGTTTAACGACTCAATATTATGGGTTTGTGGTTAATTTTTGGGTTAAGCTCATTTAAATCCGAGTGTTACCTTAAACCCGGATTAAAGGGAGTGAAAAATCGTAATTTGTTAATATTATTATGACGTGTACCGCCCTTGGTCAAAATTCAACCAATTTTGTCTGTAGATAAAGTAACGAAAGCCAACTTGTTTTTTACATAATTTATTTATTATTTATTTAAATTTATTTATATGCTAAATCTTAATTCATATCCCTCTCCGCTATGGAAAAAGAATGGAAAGGGCAAAACCCCTGAAATAAGATTTTATGATTGCTTACTTTTAGGGGTAATGAAATTGCCTTACTTAATGGGTTAATGAGACTCTCCAACAGGTTCTAATCTAAGATGATTAGATTCGTTACTATGGAAACATGACGGCGACAAATTGAACGGCAACAAAATGCTTTCGATTAACTGCTAAGCATTTTGTATGGGAAATTTTTAACTTCATTTTACCAATCTTAATGGCAGCAACATATACCTACGATTTTTTGTTTCTGCACATCTATGGCACAGTACCTTTCGAATGATATAAGTTTCATTCTCCTCATTTCATGATAAATACTTAAAAAGTGCACGGAAACTTTTGATATTTACGTATTAATATAATGATTTTAATTTTTATTGTACCTATCGGAATATGTTTGAGCGAGAAATCATTTCCTATTGCGATTCACCACAGAATGAAAATGGTTCGAACAATTTAGCATGAATCAGATAACCACACTGGTTTACGTGCCAGACTGGTGGGGCGTTTTGTGTAGTTTTACCCCATTGACTTCGAACGACTGACAGAGTGGTGTCAAGCGAGCAACGCAAGTCGTAAGAAGTCTTATTTTATTTGACACCCAAAAGTCTTCCGATGGAATTTGGCAGGCTTTCTTGGGTTTAACGTTGGTTGCTTGGTTGGTTAAGGCCTGGTGGCTGTTTTCCCTGTTACAAGATGAGGTAAAAACACATATCGCACCTCCACTCTATTACAACAACGACGTAAATGCAAAAATGTTGATTCGAAAAAACGCATTTGAAGCTCTTTAAGTCGTTTTTATTTTAAAAAAGGACGGAACACAAAAATAATTAAAGTTAGTAGTAACATAAAAAAAATATTCAGTAAAAAAAGAAATAACCAAAATAAAAAAATTTGTCAAATTTTTGACTTTAAAACTTTTAAGACTTTTGCTTTTGAAAAGTGGTTCATAAAAGTTCGGGATGATATTATTTTTTAGCATTTATGTCGTTGTTCCACTGAAAACGAAATAAAAATAACTAAAAATATTGACATAATGAACACTTACGTCTTTTTTACACTAAAAATCGAAAATACAAAAAATTAAAAAACTAGCGAATTTGCACTTAAGACTTTGTTTGAACTGATTGACTTGTTTCACCTAAGAAATTTGAAACAATGACTGATATGTCATTGATGTTCAAATTTTTTTCAATGGCGAAGTATTAGAACGGAACGGAACAAAGGCTCATCTTCCCCCTAGAGGCAAAATTATTTTTTATCAAGTAGGTCTTTGTTTTATTGGTTTTTGACACACTTAACTCAGAAAATTAATTTTTTGCACTTACGTCGTTGTTTTACGGGGGTTGCGATATATAGATTTCGAGAGATATTCGAATCCGACAACCATTGTCGGATCTCTTTCCGTCTAGGTACAAACACAAAGCTTTGAGCTCTGTTTTAAGACCACAACTAACGGAAACTTTAGATAAAGACGAAGGGGTATGATATGAAAGCTCAAAACCATCCTCATGATAAATACCTTTGATTGCCAAACACTCGCAAAGAAGATGAAACACTGTTTCACTCCTGATAGTAAGTGTCAGGCCCGTACTAATTTTGGAGTTAGTCTATCGACATATAGATGCGGTCTGGCCAGGAGGTTATTTTTTGTTTTGGGATCATCGTAGGTTGGGCAAATCTTGAATTGACGCAGTTCGTCAGGTTCACCCACCTACTCACCGTCCTTAAAGTAAAGTGCAGGAGGATTTCTTTCTTTACAAATCCCAGCGGAGGGAAAACTTTCTTCGCGTAGGAAGGACCAGTTTCTTCCTGCAGTCCACAACAAGTTTATGCATAACCCTGGTGGAATCAGGTAGGTAGGTTCATTACTATAGTCAACACGCCTCCCCAATTGCCAGTATTTCTGCTTGAAAGACGCTGCGCTGGATGGTTATCGAAAATGCTATAGGCCTCAACATTTCATACGCAGCCACTTAAAAATCACACAGTCTCATAATGACTTAAAAAACCTTGCAAGTCTTCAAAACTTCAGATTCACGGTGGCCAACACTACTTAGAAAATTTATGAGTGCACTTTCAGGTAACCTCCTCGCGACAGTAATCCGAATCCATTTAAGAAGTTGATGAACCAATTTTCACTGCCCGTGCGTCCCCCTTCATTGCTCTGCGACTTTCTCATAATTCAATTCAAGCAGTCCTTCCCCTCCATTAGGCCGATATTACAAATGCGTGTCTGCCTCATGATGTCGCTACAGCTACAGCATTTTTCGCTTCCCTTTCGCTGTATTTACTGCCGCAAACCAGGCAGCTGATGTCACCACAATTCGCTTCGGTTTAAAATATTATTCGCTCATTTGTAACGCGTCTGCATTTGCATTCGCATGCAATCCGGCAATCGTCCCTTCGCCAGAGGTGCTGCAAATATGTATTCCTTCTGTCAAAAGTCGATTCACTTTTCGATTTGTTTTAATTACTCCTTCGTGTGTTGCGATCGCCTGCCTTGAATCTGAACGTCAAAAATCTGTTTTCACAGCTTTTTGTTTCGATAGCGAGTGCTTTGCGTTTTTGATTGGTCCTTTGTTCTCTGACCGACTGACTGGCAGCTGTTGGTTTTCTCTATACACACACTTCGTTGAGTCATCGCCGTAACAAGAAAAACAAAACCGTCAGCAGTTGAAATGAGCTTGCACCAACTCCACATCCCCATCCACACGTCATCTGTCGTAAACTCATACGAGGTATGAGACTTTTGACAGATCAATTATGCTGGGCGCACAAAAATGCTTTTCGGCGGCGGCGTGCTCTGGGTGTGTGTGTGCATAATATAGCATAACCGATGCCGTGCCGTGTCACGTCAATGGCAGGCCATTTGCTCGCCCCGCTCCACCATTAATGGCCAAAATTGAAGGTAATTGTTTCAAAGTGTTGCGATGGCACTTGCCGCCATTAAATTGAGTCGTTCGATCATGCGCCCCATCCAGATAATAAGGATATCATACGGCCAACACGGCCTGTCATAACGAGTGTCTAATTAAATCATTATTATTATGTTGGCGATGGTTTGAGCGTGTTTCAGTTCATACTGCGAGACGACGTGCCCGTTTATCCCCATTGCGAGCGACGGACGAAAGGGCCGAGCGCCATCTGGGGCTGGAGCTGGTTTCCCCAGCAAGCGGGGCAAAATAAAATTCTATTCAATTTGTGGTTATGCATTCACCTCTCGCCGGTGCATTATAATGGAATAATTGCTCCTGGGACGGGATTATAAAATCCACATAATAAAATCGCGCATCGCCTATGGAATTAATCTGCTGCCGTACCACTGTCAGTAACCAGTCCAGTACCGCAGTTGCCTGTTGGCCAAGTGCGAGCGTAATCATTTCCATATGCAAACATCGCATTTTTATCAATTTATTGTAACTGGTTAGGAGCTGCTGGGCATATGGCATTACCCATTACCCACTGAAAGTGACCACCACCGGCAGGGGCGAAGTGCGGTGCTGGTGATGCCAACGCAATTCAACAGCAACTAGTTTTGCCCCTGGGGCTGGCACTGGCAGTCTGGAATTATTTATATATTATACCAACTGCATATATTTGGATAGAACAGAAAGGAGGCAGGGAGCGCGTATGGCGTCGGTAAATCGCTCGCTCCAGACTGGTGACAGAATTATGTTCGGGTAAATCGGTTGTAGGAAGATTGTCAAACTGGAAGCGGCGGCAAGTGGTTAAGAGTGCTGACTGCTGAGTTGTGGCTACAAATTTGCACAATTCACGCGTCCTCTTGGGATACATGCTCTCAATTAGGTGTTCATGTGAGATATATGCGATCACAGTTGTTGAGACAGCTAATTGATTTAAGGTCTGTAGGGTCTTGACAGGCGGATAAAACCTACGTTGAGATTTCTGTAATTATGCCTCACGTTAGATGACGATACCGAAAACATGTCTAAACCTTATTCAGATGGAATGGGGTAGGTCGCTCTGTTGCAGTCGACGTCAAAAATGCCTTGCATTGCATTATGGCTAGTTAGAGCAACACTTAGGGCAGTGCAGGTGTCAAACTATATACTTACTTACTTACTTAAGGTGGCGCTACAGTCCGGGGTGGACCTGGGCCTCAACCAATACGCCTCTCCAGTTAGCGCGATCTTTTGCTAACTGCCTCCAGTTGCGCACTCCAAGTTGGTTGAGGTCCCCTTCCACTTGTGCGCGCCACCTAAGGCGAGGTCTTCCTCTACTGCGTTGTCCCTCCGGGTTGGAATCGAAGACTCTTCGGGCCGGAGCGTTGGTGTCCATTCGCTCTACATGTCCTAGCCATCTTAGACGACAGATGCGTATTTTTCTGACCAGGTCGGTGTCGTTGTACAGCTCGTAGAGTTCGCTGTTAAATCTTCTCCTCCAAAGCCCGTCAACGCAAACGGGACCAAAAATCACTCGAAGAATCTTGCGTTCGAAACGGCCAAGAAGATCTTCATCCGCCTTTGTTAGGGTCCATGCTTCTGCGCCAAACTATATACCCACTGCAAATAGTTTCAAACAGTACAGTAGACGCTCAGTACACTGAACCGCTGTATAGTGAACCATAAAATGTTTTTAAAGATTGATGCAACTTATTTTTCTTGTTACCTATTTTAGTATTTAAACTCAAAACTCCCGGTCGCAATTGAAAATAATTGAAATGTAGTGAACGCGCGTGATTTTTATGAGTTCACTATATCGAGCGTCTACTGTATGTTAAAGTTTTTATATATGAGAGGGCGAAACAATGTTAAATTACATTACATTAAATTACAACTTATCACTTCAGAGGAAGTTTGCAACTGTCATTGTTAATTATGAAGATGGCCGCCAGATATGTCATCAAATGAATGGGAAAATCAACTTCGTCTTGAACACTGGGAAAAGGTCCCGGGTCTAAGACAATCCAAACGATAAATTAGGCCTTACTCCTACAAGAAAATCCTTAAGCTCAGTAACGAAAATCTAAGAAAGCTAGTAGGCTTCCTCACTTGCGACTGTGGACTAAGATACCACCCCAACAAAATGAGCCTATGCTCGGACACAGAATGTAAATTCTGTATGGGGGATATCGAATCCTCTGAATCCGAATCTTCTGTGACTGTCCCGCTTTTCATTGGTTGAGAATACGAGTCTTCCACAGATAGACTCGTACACCGGCAGACATACTAAGATCTGCTACTAAGGAGTTATTGACCTTCACCAGGGATGTAACAAAAGTCTCTTAGATCGCAGTGTCAGCCAATTGGGCATGGGAATTTAACATAAAAAAAAACTGTCATAGTCTCTCGAAATATACATAAATGTACCTCCTTAGCAGTTACAGGAGCTATAAGTGCGAGTGAACACGGTCAAAATGTGAACACAATGTCAAAAAGTAGAATCATTATCTCCGTTGAACTTTCTTAAAATGTGCATTAAAAAATTGTTGGAACCGTTTTTGAAATAAAGTGCACGACTGGTTTGCACGAAACTTTTTCATTGACATATCAACAGTGGTTGCAATTATTTTAGGACGCATTTTTAGTATGCATGCTTAATATGGTTGAAAAAAGTGGGTAATATTTGCTAAAAACAAGTTTTTTTTGTAGTTGTTATTGAAAGTGCGGTATTGAGTTCTAGAAAAAGTATACCGTATAAGAAAGCTGATTGGGATTTGGGTACTAATATTTGAAAAATATTTTCAAACCGGCTTTGTTGGAATTTTTTAAGAAAAACTAAGTACAGGGTCTTATTTAGAGTACTTACATGTGTTTTGGTCAAATTCATTGTATCCGTTTTCGAAAAATCAAGCACAAAAATGTAACAAATATTGCAACGCTTTGTTTGAAAAATATTATTTCTTTACTATTTAGCTAAAACCTGAGTATGTTTTTTTGATAACTTGTTTTTTTAAGTTTTATCCAAATCGAAAATGGCGTTTTCGAGATATGAACATATGAACAGTACTAAAAAGCAGCGTTTTCGGCAATTCGAATGGAAAATCAAGGACTACATTTTTTTTTAATCCATTGTATGATAAAAACAGAGTTTGCTTTCAAGCTAGAAATGACCATTATTATTAGCATAGGATTGACATTTTTTGCAATCGTATTGACCCTTTCCGAGATAAGTCCATTTTCAAAAGTACCAGTATTCGATTTTTTAGCAGAAGTATTAACCTCAAATATCAATTAATCTCTTATTAATCTCAAATATCAATTTTGGTTGAAATCGTCGAATCCGTTTTCGAACAAATTAAACTGGCTTGAAACCGCTGGATGGGAAGTATCTATACCATTAATTATGAGTTTAAAGTGTAAAAGTAGGAAATCTGTAGGTCCGAAATCCGAAGTTTGAACCAAGTCCGTCCAGCCGTTTGGAATGTAGGCTTCAGAGACATGCGAACAGAAGGACAGAGGAACAGAATTGCGAGACCCATTTTGTTAAGTTTCTCTGTCATATTTTTCTTTCTATTCTACTCCTTTTCATTCACTGTTTTCCACGGTCGCTCCTTAGTGGGGTTTGTTTCGCCTAAGAGACGTGCCGGATGATGTTGGCTCGGCACTAGCCTGGCCTACCCACCCTTTGTCTCAATGGACACATCCATGGCCATCTATCTCGCCGAATATTAGAAAAATAGGCCGCAGTCAGCCACTAGTTAGCGTGTCCTTGTAGAGCATAATTCGTGTGTCGTCACGTCTGGCAACATCTTATACGTTTCCGAATCTCTTGATGTTTCAAATTTGCTTGTATTTTTTCTTTTTGGAACACTTTAAAAAATAAATGGCTGTTTTTAGAAAAAATGTTAGTCAGCGAGGCAGTTTTTTTGTGAACCCTTTACTGCTTTAGTGATCGATCCGTCCTTCTGGAACCACTTATCGACTACCTCCATATCGTTCAATATGGACCAAAAGAAATCGGTAAGCGCTCTCTGTTGATGATGCTGCAGATCCTCACCAAAGAAGTACTGTGACGCCGCCCGCCGGCCAAAAATTCACAATAAACAGCAACTTTCTATGGATGCATTGGCACCTGGTAAACCTCTTGTGGGTTGGTAAAATCCTAATTAGATATACCAATTTTGCTTGTTAACTTATAGCTCTACATCCAAAGATGCAGCTCGTCTCTAAAGACGAATTTCCGGCCAAACTTGGTTTCATCTTCCAAAGCCCAGACACCTCACAAACGGCGTTGCCGAAGGCCATTAACTCTGAGCTCCTGGATCACCTAGATATCAATCTGTTCCTTCGCTCTCATATAAAAAGGCCTCACCTGATAGGTCCCGTCCAACTATTTGTAACGAACCCCCCCCCCAAGCTGAAACAGCCTCCCAAATCACCCAGAGCGCACCCAATTCATGCTCTGACTAATTTCGTAAATCTGAACCGCTTTTAACTTCACCGTTCACCGAATCAACATCAACAGCCAACAACAATAAAAGAACAGAAAATCACTTAGTACCAATAAACTCGCCTGCTGCTACATACAGCAGAGAGGTGCCTGGTGCTCCTCCAAACCTGACGCCCATTGTTAAGTGTTATAACTAAAACGTCAATCAAAATTCGAAATGGATCTTGCAGCTCGGTCACACCATTAGCTGTCGTGTTTTGGTTTCGTTCTCCGCATAACAAATCCGTTCTACGATCTTCGATGTGTATAGTATCTCTGTTAAATGTTTAATCATCGCGCAGTGTGCGGAGAGTGGGGTGGGGGGACAGAAATATTATTCAGAAATTGATTGTAAAACTAATATCGAGAGAGGGTCTCTTTTGTTGTATCATGTTGTTGGGAGGGTAAGATCGAGGCCGCCTCGCCAGGGCATCAGGGGGCGCCCCCAATCGACAATGATGAAGACGGCCCATCATATATATGCGGACCCGGTGAGAAGTGAATTTGTTTCGGCAAGTGGCCACGATGAAAGGCCATCGGACCGCTTTGATCTCGGATAAGTATATGTATTTTATTTTCTATTATTTCCATCATTAACAGCGATCCGGTGATCTATTCAGTTGGCAGTTCGACGGAAGAGAGCGGCATCAGCAGCATCAGCAGCAGCAGCAACAGCGGAGGCTGTGCTTTGTTGTTTTTCTCTTTTGAGTTTTGACCTGGGAAAGGGACGCATTTTGGAGTTTGGGAGGCGGTGCATAATTGTAGTGTGATTAATAATTTAACAACGTTTACACACAACAACAAAGCTCGATGTGCATGATGCGAGCCTACAATTAGCTGAACTGAGGCTGAGGGATAGCTGAATAGGTGAATAGGTTTTCCTTCTTTTCTTTTTCTATACAGAAAGGACACAAAGGGATGAGAGTAATAATGCAATTTGGGGCGCATTTAGGGAAACGCATTGTAGTGCGGTAAGTGGCTGTTTGTATTTTTTCCGATTCGAGGGTGTGGAGCAAACAAATTTGACGATTTGATTGATTTGGGACAAAAGAAACAGCAACAGCTAGGACAAATGGGAACACTTTATAAATGAATTTTTGATCCACTCATACAGTGTCTCATTGTGGACCACGAACATAGCACCACGGTATATCCTTCTAAGGGCCCTTAACTTGTTCTAATTTCTTGCGCGGCGTCTGCAATGCTCTCCCCACATTTCCGTCGACGGCTTTGAACTAATGGCAGGGATGGCGCTTAAATTGCCCATTTTCCCAACCAATTTTAAGTGTTATCCCTAACTGAAATGCTTTGACCTTTTTGATTCCTGACCCAGAGTCTATGGGGAGTCCCGATAGCAGCGTATTATGGATAACATTTGATGTCCGTCGCATCCGTCGCATCAAGTAGGTTTTCAGATGACAGTTGTCACAGCGCGAGAGGAAGCACTTTCATTCGTGGAAATATTGAGCGAATTTGAGAAACTGTCCTCAGCTGTCAGGCCAGTCTTCTTTAACGTGGAATTTATACCTTTTTGTGGGAATGGGCACAAGCAAGAACTTAGTTATCTTAAGTCGACTAGATTAGTCTGGAATAGATGTAACCTGAATGCAAAAACCAGATTGTTTGGGAACGCCACTTTTCACGTCAGCCACATATGCGAACTGTCAACTTAGTACTTAGTCACGAATTTCTTGGCTTTCGTCGGCTACCCCTCCATAAATGTCAACTGAAACAGCTGCCCATGTGACCGATCTAGGCGAATCATCTCAGCGGTTGCGGTAACGAACAAAATTTCAATATCTGGGGCTCGGAAAACCGGCACGTTTGCCAATGCATCCACATAGAGTGACTGTTTGGTGCAGATTGTGGAGTGGTGGCATCATTGGACAATTGGACAGAGGCATGTTAACCGAGTTTTTTCACTGATATAATGATAATTGAAGACATGGACTTGGACGAACTTTGGTTCATACAGGATGGCGCGCCATGCCACAATCGATGTTATCAGCCGTCTTGTCGTTGTCAATTGGCCGCCTCGGAGCTGCGATTTGACGCCTTTGGACTTTTTTTGGTGTTGAACCGTGAAGGACTAATCTTCTGCCAACAATCCAGAAACAATTCAAGCACTTAAGGCCAATATCATCCACATCCAAGCAATCCGTGAGCTACAACACGAAATGATCATTGATCAACAAGGTCTGTTAAAATTTGAGTGACAGAATATGCTACTGCGAAGCCAGCAATGGCAGCCACTTGAACCACGTTGTCATAATTAATGGGAGTGTTTGCTTTTACAAATAAAGCCATAATAAATGGAAAAATTTAGTTTTGTTAATTTGTTTGCATTTTTAAAAAGTAAACTTGTATTAAGCCCACCTTGTGCATGTCCGCATCAGGTGTAGAATTAAAGTTGCGGATGTGAGTGATTGGGAAAGGAAGCACCTTCTTTAATCCGGCTTTCTGGTAAAAAGGGGAAACCATTTTCGCAGTAGGATCCCTCGTATTTTTGACGACTCATTAAATCAACTTAACATCTTAATATGTCTGTGTTTGACCGCAAATAGGGCAAACTTTGGCCCGCAATTCGTCATCTTATTCGTCATAACTACAAGTACTCACTCTTCCCCGCCCATAATCAATTCAATTTCACTCTAATTTCGCGGTAAGATTTCTCGCTTTACCCCGCGCAACCTGGCTACCGAAATAATTTCATTTGTCCAAATGACCGCCATTACCCAACCCCTCTCGGCCGCCACAGTCAAGCCTCAAACATTAGCAAATAAGTGAACAATAATTTTAATTTCCCAAAGCAAATTAAACCGATTACCAAACTAAACAAGCGAAATGCAATCAACAGCCAATGCCACGAATTGCCGCAATGGTCTGGTCAGCCTCACCAGCCAATTATAGCTTTGATTTTAGGTTTATCTCTCGGTTTATGGTTTCTCTCCTTTAGATATCCCCAGTCCCCACCGCCGCACCGCCATCTTTATACCATGATAACCATTAGCGGCCCAACTCAGCAGCAGCAGCACCAGCAGCAGCTAACGCAATCAAAGAGGTGAGAAAATCACTTGAACCGAGAAACGATCTCGCTCTGGCCAAACCGCAACAGATACCGAACATTTTCGGATTTGATATTTTTTTTTAGTTGCCTCGGTTTCCACTTCAGCAAACATCGATCACCTCTGAATTTAATGATATAGGAGGGCAGGCCACTGAGTTGCGGACGGGACTAGTTGTGGTCTCGGGTTTCACATCTAACACTGCGACTGTGCAGTGCATCATCATCCAGATGTACGAGTATTTAGCCATACAACGACAATGCAATCTGTATCTCTGTTTCGGGGCACAGATATAAATACACTTTATCAAGAAAAAGAAAGCCCAGCTTAGACAGACAGAGCGGTGCTGTGCCTCCGTCTGATCTGATGTGTATGCGGAGTAGTTTTGTGTCGATGAACATAATTGGATGCGGCAATACGATTTCGAGTTTCGAGAATGGCGCGCGGTTCCCTTTGAGAGGTGGCCCCAAAATAGCAGGGTGCCTAAAATAGCCAATTATGTGCAGATCAATTTGGGAAATAATAACTAAGTGATACGAAATCGTTCACACATTAAATTCGAGACCAAATTACCGGTGCGGAGACGGAGAGAATTTGTATGCGTGGCAATTGACTGAGGGTATGGAGATAGAGATTTATTTTCTGCATGATTTGCCAGCACTCGGCAGTCGGCACTTCGGCAGTCCAATTGTTCAATGTAATTGCATAGACTGCATTCAACGTTCAAGATCAGCCCCATCAGAGATCAGTAGCTGGCGGCGCAGATGGAATAGGTGTTGTGCATTATAAATGCGCGAAGGACATTGTTTGCCTATGGGGCTTCTGGAATATCTGGCTATTGGTCGGGTTTATTTGACTGCCGCTGTAGTTGGAACTCTGGATTTATGATTGCCTCTTGCCGGATGATGACCTATAAAACGCTCGCCACCATTAATGAGTCCTTTGCGGTGCCGATTTCTTTTTGCTAACAAGACCTGGATGGAGTGCGGCAAGACTATAAACAAATCGTTAAGGGAGCAGCTGACCTAACCACCACTTAACGATGCCAGTGCCAGGGGAGAAGGGTATGAAGGATACTCTGAGTATGGCGATAAATCGAGGTTAGGTGGCAGCACATTAACACCGAGTGGGTAGTTTTTTTTCTATCTATGTAGATATGCTCCGGATTACTTCGAGTGCGAGGCTGGAATGTGATCTAGATGCAGATAAAAGTTGCATCCTTCACAACAAGGATGATGATGAGTGCGGGGCCCTCACTAAGTAGATGATGATGGTATTTCGCCCTCTAGTTTAAGTGCACATCCTACCAAATTTTAACAACATTATTTTTATATTTGAATTATGATTATATTTAATACTTTTTTTTAACATTAAATCCATTTTTCAGTCACAATAACGTGCATTGGCAAGTGCCGTCAGCCGGATAGAGAGAGAGAGAGAATTTTTACAATATTATTATTAACCAAAGTTAAAATGTTTTGAACTTTAATTTTAATTATTTTAATTATATTTCTATTAGAGCTTAAACAAATAATATTATATTTAAAATGCTTCGTATACAATTTGTTGTCTATACTTTAAAGCAGATCGTAACATGGCTTGAAAGTACATTCCAATCCTGATCATTTAAGCACAGAACTCCTATTCCGTAAGTGTAAATTTACCCAAATGTGCTCTTGTGATATTTCTTAGTGCAGGAAAAAACTCCGATGAAATACTGAACGTCTTCCTTCACACCTAGATTCAATAGATTGCGTTCTGAATTAATTTAACATCAATTTACAAAAGTCAACATGCGTCTACGCATCATGGTTAAAAATTATGGCATTTAAGTTAATATTTTTTTAGGTTGTATATATGATACGCCGAAAATTTTTAAAATTCTTTATTTTGAATAAGTTAAACTTAAAAAAAGAAATAAAAAATAACAAAATAAATCTTTAAAATATTAAATTTTAACAGGTAGAACGTTGGCTTTTATACCAAAAGTATTTGAATCAAACTAATAGTCGGAAAATATTAATTTGACAACAAAAGAAAATACAAATTTTTTTCAGTAAATTTGATTGGTCAAAAAAAAGGACTGATAAGACAAATTTTTGAAAATGAATACGCAACTAAAAATAAATGAATCCAAATCAGTCATTCGCGATGAGTCGGGGAATTTGTGAAGAAAAAAGATAAGCCTCCTATCTATTTTGTTTGGTGCATTCTTTGATTTATTAACAAAAACATATAAAAGTGATAAATGGCGTCAAATATTTACATTGTCACAAAGGATGTGTTTTGGCAAAATTGTAGGAAATATGCTGTGGTAAGTATTGTCAAAAGTAGCAAATGCATGATGAAAAGGAAAATAATTGCTAGGATAAGTTAGATAACGCAGAAAAAACGGTTCTGGAAATAAGCGAATCAGTAGAATTATCAAATTTGCCACTTGTTAAATTGCTCTAACACAATTGTTGAAGTGCTCGCAGACTGGTTAGTAGGTACGTGTTAGACAATTTTTCAACATTTGTTGAATTTCACTTGTTTAACAAGCACTTGTTGTATTGTGCAACAACATTTTTGATCTATGGTACTGAAAAGAGCTTTCATCAGTCCACAATACTTGCCTCCAAAGTCCAAAGTGATGAAGGATTGGAAAATTCCAGACGCATTAGTTTATCTTTAAATTTTGCAACTATAAAACGGTCCTCTCTTTCGGTTGTCTTCCGTAGTCTGCCTGAACGTGGCAAGTTACTTGCGGATTTGTTTTTCTTCTGTTTATTGATTTGATAATACATGTACACTTTGTATATCTACTTTGCCTTAGTATTCTACTGAAATACCCGCATAATAATTGATCACCATTTCATTTCGTATAACCTTGTTTATTTCCGACGTTTTTCCCATTTTTACTAGCTAAATGTTAGTGAAAGTTATTAAAAGTAATAGATTTACTAAAAAAAAGTTTGCAATTACCAGAGCTTAGTCTTGATTGCAAGCGAAACGTATAAGATAAAAAAAATACTTATTTTTTACATTGCACCTGATAGTAAAATGAATGCATAGGTACTGTAATAGAAAATATTTTGCGGTCTTGTAGTTATTATCACCTATTTTGATTTCCGAATCAATAGAAACAGGTTCTCTCTCAGTTTAACAGAAAAAAATACAAGTAACATCGTATTCGGAATAAATAGACTCAATATTGAAAAGTCGTACTTTTATCTTAATTTCAATATATCTTTTGCTTTTTTTTAAATTAATGAAATATTAAAATGTAAAAATGTATGATTTTAATATTTCAAAGTCGAAAATATTATATATTAATACTAAATTTTATTAATTAAAAGAAAAATTAAAAAAATAGAAAATTACATTTACTTCAATTCGACCGAATGATGAAACAAAACTTGAACTTGAGCTTGAACTGTCTATAATGCGCCTAGTTCCCTAAGGTATAGCTTATGGGTGGGCTATATTATTAGACGCTGACGGCTTTTTGCGCTAAATTAATTGACAGAAGACGCTACGTGCCAAAAAAGCTGTGCAGCAATTGACATTTTGGTGATTGCCACAACAGGAATTTTACGGCTTTAGATTATTTTTGATGCTAACACTTTCAAAAACCCTTTTTATGTCGATAATTATTAAGCTTAGTTACGATATTAGTCTAGCTGTTCGTGAAATTTATCTCCTTGACATCAAAATATACTTTAAAATAAGATTACCTGCCAAAATAGTCACTTGAAAAGAGAAATCATATTCCATAACCTGATCACGTAAATTGGATCAGTGGTTATGCAGTTATAAGCGAACAAAGAGAATATGAGTTTTCTAATACACCCAGGAAGTACAAGTCACTCCCAAAATTTCTGGAATATACCATCTGTGTCCGCTGCATCCCCAACTGACTTGGTGAAAACAATTTCAATCTTACTCTCAACCTCTACAAATAACCCGTACTGAAACTTTACTTTATGGCCTCAACAACAAGCCCAATCCCGGGCAGACAGGCAAAATACTCAAAAATTGCAAAGAGCTGTGAACTACACCTACCTATCCATCAACTCCTTTCAGTCGCGTCTTCGGGTCAAATTCAGTATAACACAATGTACACCATTCTCTGAACTCCTGTTGGTAAATCAACTCAACCTCACTCCACAATAAATAAAAACAGCGATTATCACCACGAAACTTGGATGTTTACTGTTTTCCACCTTTCGACTGTCTACAAGGATCATATTTCGGTGTGGCAACATTTCCGGCTGTAGAACATTTTTAACAAGGTTTTTTTTTTTTTGAAAAACCCACTGCAACCACACCGAACGTCCTACCGAGTATATCATTCGACTGAACATCGCGTGCCGCGTTCAAATAATTTTCAAATATTTAATAAATTAAAAAGAAAACGAAACGCGTTCCTGGTAATCCACACCAGGCTGCGCCACCACAATAAACAGGATAACGCTTAAAATTACAATATCGCATTTTATTTGAATATTCCCACTTAATGTAGAGACCACTCAGAGGCGGCGGCGGCGGTGCGGGGGCGCGTTAATAATAATCATTCAAAAGTGGCGCTCTGACAAGTTGTTTAAATTGATGCTTAGTACCCGAGCCATGTGGCATAATGTATCTCTCTCATAAGGATACACGTTGCATAGCATAAGAATAATTTATTACAGCAACAGCGCACCTACCCACGAAGGAATGGGCTAGCGAAATGCCAAGAGGACATGCAACAAAGCACTTAATCCGGTATCGCTCGTCTTGTGCGGCGCTGCCCGACTGCCACGATATGCAAATGTGTTCTCGAACACTCCGCCTGCTTTATCCTTTGAAAACTGTTTGAAATTTGATATGTTGTATTACAGGACAGGCATATATGCAAAATGGTGTGCGGTGGCAAGGGTTCAGTGTTCCCTGGCACGGGAAAACGTTCGTCCTTCCGCCTTTTGATTGTTCTTTTGTTGGGGCAAATTAATTATGTAAACAGTTTTTCATTTTGTTTGAGTTGAAATTGTGCGCCGCCAGAAGAAAGGCGCAACCACCACCCACGGCACCATTCCACTCAAAACTATCGGCCACCTGAGAAAATTGCCGTATTTTCCTTTTGCTTTGAAGAGATTTTCCCATTGATTTTAGCGCCGAGTCCTTGGAGGTGAATTTTTAGTTGCGGGTGAATTTGAAATGCATTAAGCGCACTTGAGCAATTTGCCATTTATACTAATTGGTGGGTGGGGATATGTTTTTTTTTCAATATTGAGCAAAGGATAACAAACACGTTATTGAAGGAAAACAATGAAGGAAATTGCAATTCAATTATGGGTAA
This sequence comes from Cheilosia pagana, assembly GCA_936431705.1. Classification (NCBI taxonomy): domain Eukaryota; kingdom Metazoa; phylum Arthropoda; class Insecta; order Diptera; family Syrphidae; genus Cheilosia; species Cheilosia pagana. Next base: position 86,681,885 of record OW386166.1, on the reverse strand, counting down.
TCAAAGTGATTATTTGCCATTAGGAAATATTTTTATTTACTTGCTGTTTACTCTGATTTTGGGTTGGGGTGTAGGTACGGCCGGTCAGTGACTTGGGCGGGCAGTTCATTTTCAAAGCTGAGACTGTTCATAATCTAGGACTTACTACGAGACCACTGGATCATTTGAATAATAAAAATCTAAATTGGAATCACATGAATATAAAAATAAAAACAAAGTCTCTGATATAGAAAACGTTTGCAGTGTGAAAACTTTTTAAACTTCCACTGCGCTGTATTAAGACTATATTATGCTATAAAGATTTTGCTTTTAAATTAAATTTCTTAATACAATCCGATTGCGGCACAACCGAATTTAACAAAACTACCCTATATTATTTATCCACATTCAGAGATAGAAGTTTCACTTCTGGTGTGTTTTTTCCACCTAACTTTTTGCGCGTCCAAAATTGCGCCGATAAATGCACCAAAAACGAGTCAAAAAACGCGTGAATAACTTGTATAAAGTAGAGTAAAAAACGCTTAGAAAAACGAGTGAAAAAACGCATTAAAAAACTCGTTGAAAAACGCATCAAAAACTGGGTTGAAGGACGAGTTGAAAACGCATCAAAAAAGGGTCAAAAACGCGTGAATAACTTATTAAAAAAAGCTTAGAAAACACCGTCAGAAAATGATTAGAAAATGAGTGAAAAAATTCGGCGAAAAACGCATAAAAAACACTCGTTGAAAAACGCTCAAAAAACAAGTTAAAAAACACATTGAAAAACACGTAAAAAATCGCATAAAAAACAAGTAAAAAAAGTGGGAGGAAAAAGGCGACGAATAATGCATTAAGAAACTCGTTGAAAAATGTATCACAAAAAGCACCAAAAACGCTTGAAAAAACGCATCAACAACTTTTTTGAAGAACGAATTGAAAACCCATCAAAAAGAGTCAAAAATGCAGCGAAAAACAAGTCAAAAAACGCGTTGACGAACGCATTGAAAAACCCTTTTAAAACACCCATCAAAAGATGCATCAAACGCCTCGAAAAAAAGGTAGAAATGCCTCAAAATTGCAGCTCAAAGATATTTGAAATCAGTCCTATACATTCCTGCAAACGCACGCCTATTCCTAAACGAAAACATATAATCTGTCTCTCAGTGTCTGCACGGTTCTTTTTATGAAGTAAATAATTGTTTCTGCTCAATGAAGTATATTGTAAGTCAATTACAATAAGCTTAAAAAGCATTATGAAATTATTTTCTCACTGGAGGGCGCCACTGAATGACAGGTAGTTACTTAAACATACATTGGTATGGTCCCTATGTGCAGATTTTTTGGTAGCTCACGCTATACTTACAAAGTTCCAATTTTGGTCGATTTATTATGCAAAGGAACAAAAATAAAAATCCAACAATTTAGAAATTTTAAATTTTATTTTATAATTTTTCGTTAAATTAAAGTATAATATTACACACATTGCTTATAAATTAATAGGATTTTTTTTAAATTATAAAATATCAACTCTATAATTTGTATACAATTTATTTTAATTTTTAAATCAGCGATTCACCTTTAATAAAGTAGCTTGAGAAATTTTCAATATAATAAATAAAAGTCAATTAAGCATTTCATGTTGACATGATCACAAATTGTTACACAAATTTACATCTTGTATATAATTAGAGAATTGCTTAGCTATTGCTATTTTTTACGTAGATTTAAATTTTTTTTGTTTGTTTTTTTATTTTTTTATTAAAATTTTATTTATATTTTGGCACATCTATACATTTGTGGTAAAATTTATTATCTTATAATTACAATATTGAAACAGAACCTATTAGAAATATTTTACAAAGAATGTAGCAACGTTTTTTTTTTATTTTTAATTTTTTTACAAAAGATACCTATTAAGAGATTTTTTAAGAGCGTGTGTAGGTTTCAGTGTAGTGATTAAAATTGTTTAATTGGTTAACGTGACTTGGCAATAGCTACATTTCGAACCAAACAAATTTAGCTGAATCGGCTTCAGATTAATCGTTAATGGTCTAAGAATATTTGCGCTCGTTGCCTTTCTTTGATTACAAGACTTATTTTTTTTAACAATATTTAACTGACGGTTGGATTGAATAGATTATCAAAAGGTGACCTAGACTGTGAACCTATATGACGGATGCGAAAAATACGGTAGATTTACTTTTAAGTTTTCTGTTACTGCAATCAGTTGACAGCTTCCAAAAGTTTAGAGTAATTTGCATTGATGGAAGTAGGTATATTGAGAGAATGAGAGAAACTGTCATAGTTGTTGAATGAATTTGGAAAAAGCACATTCATGACTTTTGTTGAAATTAAAACTGCCGATGACAGTTCAATGAGCGTGTCCAGTAAAACAAGTAGATTTTGAGTAAGAAAGGTGGATTGCAAAGTAAATACATCTATTACAGTGAAAGTCACTTATAACGACCGTGCTTATAACGACCAGTTGCTTATAAGGTCCGCTTTCAATTCTTTTGGTTGGTTCATTATATTTTAAGCCAATTAACCGTCGGATATAACGTCGGCGACTCGTCATGTATATAACGAAATGTTGGATATAACGACCAATTTTTCGGAAAAAATTGGTCCTTGTCGTCGGTTATAACAACGGAATGAGGGAAAATTAAAAAAAACATTGTCTGTTAAATATTATGGCAGTTTATTTGAAATCTCGCCGTTAAAGCTACTTTTAAATTAGTTGTGGTTTACGCGTCTTTAACAAAAAAGTTAGTATTTTATGTGATTTTGTTTATTCCTGAATATTTGTGGAAGCCAGATATGGCAGGCGGATATAGCGTCCGCCGGTTATAACGACCTCATTTCATCGGTCCCTCCAGATTAATCGTCGTTATAAGCGACATCTACTGTATTTCATTCAAGAATAAACGTCCCTAATTCTAATTCTACTAATCTTCAAGTCCGAACTGGGGCAAATAACAAATATCAGGTAGGATAGCCGAGGTTAAACAAGGATGTTGTTTGCGCAGTATAAAAGCTAAATTGAATTGAATAGAAGAAATAATAAAGCCAATTATTTGGCGCAGTTACTAGTACTCCAACTTGACGTAGCATAAAGTGTCAACAATTTGATAGTGTCTGTCACACTCGTAATGACGAAATACATATTCTTTCTAAATGATTGCAAATAAGGATCAGTGAAAACAAACACAAATCGCTTTTTAAATGATTACAAGAAAGGAAAGTAGTCGATGTGTTTTCTTTGGCTGATTGTCTGTCAGTTTGTATTAAGAATTCAGCAAATAGATGGACCAATTCGATTTCTTAGATGTTTCGCGAATGTATGTTTTAATTTTGTTTAACTACAGAAAGAGACATTGAGTGATCTTTCTGTTTTCTTTGAATTTTCGGAATGAGTGAAACACCATTGCATTCACCATCTTCCTCTAACAGAAATTTATTGCTGTGACCGAGCAGCAACTACATGTAAGGTACAATTGAAGCAAGAATCATTGGTAAGTGGTAATCCTTCCCCATTTGCATTAACTTTATCTAGAAGTTCGCATGTGTTCCTGTGATTCTTCCATCGACATTCGCCACGACACGATGCCGTCGGACGTCACAATAATGCATCGGCTGTGATTCTTAGAGGGACCTGCTGGCAAGCGAAATTTTGTCAAATTCTTGTCCCACCTAAAGTCTTAATTTCTTTACTTTCGGTGCAAATGTGACTTATTGATATAAAATGAGCATTATTTATGGAAATACGTTGTCAAGTCTTATGTTTGAACCTTTCTTGCGATGTGGGTGGAAATTCAAAGTAAACTGCAAACTAAACGTCGAGAGAGACGCACAATATTTCATATCAGTTTGTTTTTAGCATTAGTCTACTTAACTTTGCTTTGCTGAGGTAGAAGCTCAAAAAACACACCTTTTGTTCGCTCAGATCGATTGTTTCTCTGATTTTCACGCAACACTCTCAATAAAAATAAGAAGCAACTGGGAATATTGTCGGAAAGACGCAGAAAATTCCTTGGAAAAATATGTCTTCAACCAATTGGAAAAAAATTGCCATAGCTTCAAAGGAATCTCCGGTTAAAGTTCTTCAATTTGACTGTTTTAATTTCAATTGACCGATAGTCCTCATACTCTGTTTAACCTAACCTAACCATTATGAATTGATAGTCGGACGCCATTTTTGTAGTGCCAGCGCAGATCAAAAAATATCCCCGTAAAAGTAACTATCATCAGACGAGGCGGATTTGCGACGCTTTGTCGTATTTCGATGTCACACCTGACATTGAAAGAGATTAAAATGGCCATCTGATGGTAGCCTAAGACTGGCTGTCCTTAGTTTCTGAGTGCAACAACTGACTGTTAAGCAATTCTCTGAGTCAAGATTGGTATGGAGAGAGAGAGAGATCAATAGAGAGAGATCAATAGAGAGAGATCAATAGAGAGAGATACAAATTTCGATGTGAACTGCTGAACTAAATAACTGACACTTGCACTCATTGAACTATTTGTATATCAGAACTATAACTGCAATGGAAACTCGCAGGACATACACTAATCAGTCGAGCAACGCTCAACCCATCACCTTGTAATCTAGGAAAGAACAGGATCCGAATATAAGTAAATCCCAAGTGAAGGACAGCCTGTGAAATATTATGGTCGGCTTTACAAATTAAGCTCTCTAAGTGGAATTTTAGCATAATCTGGAGCACCCTCATTCTCACTATATGGATGAAACTTTAAAAGGAAGATAAGTCCTCTTGAAAAAATCTAAAAAGCCTGGCTTCTGGCCGAGTAAGTTCATAGAAAGTAAGTTCACAGAAACACTCATTTCCGAAGGTCGCCTGTAACATTCAACTACTAAGAGTTTGAAGAGCAATTACAGCAAAAGCAGTATTTAAAAACTAAGGAGGTACTATTGCTGCAACCCATCCATGGGGTAGTAATCATCGCAAACGATTTTTGTAGCGCAGCTGCCCAGAGAAGCAAAATGAGGAAAATTGCTTCATAACTACTCCTCGCTGTCATCGATCTGAAAGCAAATTCTGTAAATTCCCTTGAACTTATTTCGTCTGAGTAAAAAATAAATAAATAGTTGGCACAACAAGTCTGTGGGATCCTAAGCCTATCTTTTTAGAAACATTCGTTTTGTGTGAGTTTTTAATTTTTGTGACGAATGGAAGGGATCAATTTTATACCGAGTCCAAACGGCAAATTGAGAAGCTCTTTCATGACAGTTTTACTCTCGGATGTTTGTCAGACGTATGGCCTCTTTCGGGAAACGAACCGGGGACTCCTGGCTTAGTAGTCCCACATACTAACCACTAAGCCTACAATTTCGTCTAAGTGAATTACTCCAAATGTGCTAAAATAACCTTACCTAATACACAAAATGAGTAATAACCAAAGTCGACTTTAATATATTCTCAAAACGTCATAAACTTGATAGCCGTTCAGAAAAGACAACTCAATATAGTTGTCGAAATTATCAGTACTGTCCAGCACACATCCAGCGATAAGGAGCAAAGCGCACCGTCTTTAGGTCTTAGACAAATGATGTTGCTCGCGTTTACGTGGGAGCTTCTCAGGACACGATTTCCATTCCTTACCACCATTTTTCAAGAGAACATAAATACAACATATTTCACAAGTTTCTCAATCAGGTTGTCCACTTATTAACACCAAATGTTCTCAACAGCCAGTATGACCAATTTTATCAAGCCAAACGTCGTAAACTTTATGGCCGTGGCCGATGTCATTATTTCCCTGATTATATTTTTAGTTTCTTCGTATACCTCATTATTGGAAAGATTGGATTTTGTTCGTAATTTCCCGTCCCGCAGTGTTAGATATTTCTCACATAATTTTAGTTGGCCGCATTATTTTTGTTGTCACTTTTACGAGCTTGTAAAATTGAATGGTCTTCTTGGAGATGACTGCGGTATGCATCAGTTTTATAGTCCAATCACTGTGGTGGAATCTATGGCATTGTTGGTGACGATTGACAAACTGAGTGGTCATTTGTGGCATGGGTATTGGGTACATCTGTGTGTGTATGAGGTAGCTGTGGTTTGTCGGCGGTTGTGTTGATTATGACCTCGGATAGTTTGGTGAGGAAAGTGTAATTTTTTGAACTAATTGGGGGATTGAGTTTTTGATGGTTGCTAAAATGTTTTACTATCAACGTTCAACATAGAAACTTTCAAATTTGATACTTGGTCCCATGAAATCATTCGAAATCGTTTTTTCTGCGGTCCAAAATTGAGTGTAACTATTTTTATATTGACTTTACTTCATTCATTGTGTCTTTATAAATCCATGAACGTTACTCAACGTTACGGCTCATTTTTCTGCCAGCCAAGAAGCTGAGCTACAATAAATCCAAAGCAGATTTTATTTTATTTGACAAAAGTTGTCATTTTAATGAAGGATGGACAGGGAAATCATTTTAAAATATGACCGCCTACAGTATGGTGTCCAATCTCAAGAAAACGGACCATTGGCCATTGCGTTTTTAGAGAGAATCGTTCGTCCTGCAACCGTGAACTAAGCACGGTATTTGCTTTCTTAGCTGTGGTACTATAAAATATGTGATTTTTTGCAATAGGGGACTACATCCAACAGAAGAAACGAAATCTGTGAATCAACCAGCAACACAAAAGTTTGGAACCCTTACGGAGCACAGAATGGTGGGGGGTTTACTTTGATAAGCATTGCAAATGACAGTGAGGTTAGGTAGACCTTGATGCGCCTTTTCTTAGTCGGACGAAAGTGAATTTGTTTATTTGTCCTGCTTGTAAATCTTAACGCCTCAACCGATTGTCGTGTGGTTCAGTACAAGGTTAGCTTGTGACATGGAGATGGACATAGACTGACTTCATCGCGACGGATTTAGTTTCCTTGGGAAAACACTTCAAGTGACAAGTTTTCTCTTCTACGAACTACATGCGAGCGAATATAACATTTAGAACAAGCATACGAAATATACCTAGGGGGCGCTAGACTTGCTAAGGCCTGCGCTGATTCGGATTCACATTTCGTTACAGCAAAACTCGTTTTACACAAGGTCCGTTCCTTTGCATTTGTAGTTAGAATGAAAAAGACTGTCAAAGCGACAGTGGTGGGAATAAATTCTCTCAGCGAGAGAAAAAGTTAGGAAACGCTTTTTTAATTATTTATAAAATATGACAAATAAATAATTTAAAAATTCAAAAAGTTGTACGGAAAGTTTCGAAGATGTCTGATAAATGCGAAGAATTCGCTTATTTTGATTAATTCATTTAGCGACTGACATGACAGAACTCCAAGCATAAACAATTGTCCATGAACAACTAAACGAATCTTGAGGAGAAAATTCAATAGTCAGGAAAACGAAACATACCCACTGGAATGCCAAGTAGGAGCAAAAATTTTAAATCCCCTGTTAATTGACAAGCCACTGACAGCTTTTCCAATTCATACATCAAGAAATTAGAGGAGTAAAAGTTCCTAAGATTTTCAGTGGTGGCTGGGGGTGTGGGGCAGCGCTGCAGCTGGAAAAAAAATCTCAGTGCCACAAATAATTTTTTTGAGTGCCAAAAAGTGCCGCAGAGTGCCAAATTAAGAAAATCGCATATTTAAACAAAAACTATCAGTAGATTTTTGTGGGAGTTTACAAAAAAGAGTAACAAGTGTAGCAATGTTTTTAGTTTTTATTAGAAAGATTAATTTGTAATGTTTTTTAATTGAAATTTTGTTTGATATTGCGCTTAAAAATGAGTGCCAAATTTTGAATTTTTGAGTGCCAATGGGTGCCAAAGTGCCAAATTTATTTGAAAGTGCCAGTTTGGCACTAAAGTGCCTGTTCCTGCAGCGCTGGTGTGGGGTAGTATCTTGCTCTCTCGATGACGCTCTCAGTTACGAATTTTTCAAATTAAGGAACGGCATTGAGTAAAAATTCGTTGAAATTCGTAAAATTTAAAAGTCAAGGAATAGACCTACTATGTCTTGTAGTGCATAGTTGGAAAACTTTGTTTGACTTTCTAGTACTTGCCGGTAGATAGATATATATTTCCACACCGATTCTATCAAAAGCCACAAAATCCTCACAGGATGAAGTAAAGTTCATTTTGTGAGGTTTTCGTATTCAATTCAAAAAGGACGCTCAAAACCTTGTGGAGCTCACAAAAATAATCAAAATTACACAAATGACGCAAAGGGCAATATTCAAAAAAGCGTTAAAAGCTCTTAAAAATTAAGATATTTGTATTTGATGGCCCTGAATCCGCAATTCCAAACATTTAATGACCCGAACATAATTTTTCATGCTATATATTTATTACTGTTTTTGGAATAATTGATATTTCGTCGCCCTAATATTGGGTTACCATAAACCTAAGTAAGTTTGGTGTCCAGTCCTATGTTTTTGCCGTAGTTTTTACCAAATCTTTTATCCGTTTTTCTCTATCTCTTTCAATTGCAAAGATATACATAATTGTTTTGACGTACGTATAATGCGTCCAATTGTCCTACAAACGTAGGTACGCCATCAAACTTCAAAGGTTTGTTCAGTATTGTTTTGACTTATGTGCCTACAAATTCAAGGTATCATACATACGTCGCTATTGTATGGGCACAATTTTGGGCGTATGTCTATGAGTAAAAGAATATATATCGATTTTAGAAACTTCAAGCGTTTTGGAATAACTTCTTACATGTTTTGAAAGAGGACTTTCGTGTGAATATCGAGTTAAAAAATAAAAAAAAATTCCAGCGGCTGGTTTTCATGCTATAAGCTGTCAAAACTTTAAATGCGATTTCCCAAAAACATTAAAATGGCGTTTACGGCAACCAAATGCTGAGGCGACAATTTGTATTAAAAAAAAAACTAAGGTAGGCGGGAATTTTAATTTTTGACAAATGTTGTTAATATTTTATTTTCTTCCCTTCAAAAATATTTCAGTAAAAATATTTCACGGACTTTGTCCAAACAAACATTGTTTTAAATCTGTCAACCAACTTTGTGTAAAATTCGGACATCTAAGGAAAATTTTGTCACAATTTGTAACCAATCAGGCTGAGGTGAATTTTTCGTGAGTTCGGAAAAGTCATCGAATAACAACATAGCTCACGAGAAATAAGACTTAAGCAAGATCTTGTGACTTGTGATGCCTCCCAATGGTAGAATGGGGTGGTATATCGCGAATTGATCCTTCATTGGCAATTTTAAGGTAATTTGCGAGACTAAATTCGGTGAAATATTGAAATTTCTCAGTTCTCTTTTCTAGCAACATCTAAGGCCTCCCCTGGAATATCAATAGACCTTAACCACTGTGACTTAGTACCGTGAATAGTCGCTACGCAGAACTTCTTCCATGTAACGTTGTAACGTTGCCTTTTGTTTCCCAAGGTGAAGGTTAAAAATGATTTAAGATAAGGCCTTAAATTTTATTTGACACTTAAGGGCCGCGCAAAAACAAAAAAACAAATATAATGGATGAGTAAAAAGTGGTGCCAAATCAATTTAAATTAGATCAGAGTAGCTCCACCTATTGCCGAACGTAACAATTAGATAATCTGTTGAATTAAAATTGAAGAAAGTGTTTTCGTTTCATACAGAGAATGGAAGTGCGGACAACATGTTTATGGTAATTACACCTTTAGTCTTCTAGGTACATCTGTGGGTTTTGTGTTACAAGTGACAGCGCTGTCAACCTCCGACATCCATTTAAGCAAAAACAAGCTACAACTTCAAATACAATCAAAAGCCAGAAAGATCGACCAAAATTATGAAAAGTGCCATTTGGCCTTTCCGTTTAGACAACTTGTTCGCCCAAGTCCACGCGCCTACTCAAACTAAAGGTAAGCTCCTCACATGGTAACGGTCATTTAGCGCAGTAAAACACCTATTTACCCAGGCAAATCTAATTAAACAAACAATTAATCAAAAAACCTACACCGCATCGCCCAACTATCTACACACCGCCCACACTCTTGTTGTTAAAAAAATTATTCATATTTCTAGTTAATAATAAAAGAAAAATAAAATATTTATATACCTAGATATTTACAAAGAATTTAACCACCGCCTACACGGTGCGCAGTCCGGCGTTCAGCCGATGATTCACCTCGGCCGCGTGGTGTGGCATTCCCATGGTAGCGGGATAGTACGTCGCCGGATTGAAGCCGCCCAATGGCGTCGCCATCATCAGCAACGGATGCACTGGCAGGTCGTAGCCCAGAGTCGCCTGTGTCGGGGTGGGATAGTGCAGGAAGGGTATATTGGCAGCCGTTATCGTGTGCAACGGTGGCAATGGCACGTGCCGCTGTGAGAATCGCTCCTCATCTTCGGGCCGATCGTCCACCGTGATGCTGTCGTTCGATGTCACCGACTCCTTGTCGGGCGTTATGAGGCTCTCGATGGTGAACGCTCGCTTCGGACGATCATGTGTCAGGCTGGTGACTGATGTTTGCATCGCTGCCGGCGACATTGGCCGCACTGGCGAGCCAGCGCTCACCATCGGTGGCAGGCGCGGCATGTACATCGACGTTTCGGCGGCCGTCATCGGCGGTGGACACATTGTCGCGCCGGGAACATTATTCGTTGTGAAGAAGAAGCGATTCAGATTGGCCAGTGCTGCCAACTCCTCGTTGAGCAGATCTTTGTCGTTTTTGTGCAACTTGAAGCGCTTCCTGCGCCGCAACAGACTTCCGTTCTCGAACATATCGAACGCTTGCGGATGCAGCGCCCAGTAGGCGCCCTTGCCCGGCCTATCGGGCCTCCGAGGAACTTTTATAAAACAATCATTAAAGCTGAGATTGTGTCGCAGTGAGTTCTGCCACCGTTGGGTGTTCTTTCGATAGTAGGGGAACCGATCCGTTATAAACTTGTAAATATCACTCAGCGGTAGCATTTTTTCCGGCGAACTCCAGATCGCCATCGCCGTCAGCGAGATGTACGAGTACGGTGGCTTTTGGTCTCCGTACGATTCGCGCGAAGGACGCGGCATAGTTTCTTACAAATTGTTCGCCCGATTTCGCACGCACTGGCACAGAGTCACAATCAATTTAGAATTCGGAACGCATCTCGTGCCACACACAGTAAAATGGCGAAAAAAAAACTACGGAATTAATTGCGCGCCGCCGTCTGCCGTCAAAGACAGGTTTTCCAAGAGCGACCGTGTAAACAACACTAACCACCGAACGGGCACAGGACACCGAAAGGTGCTGCTCCACTCATCACCACCATTGTCATCGTGGTCGTGGTCGTCTATCGAGAGTCAACATTCAGGCGAAACAACCAACACAAATCACACAAAAACAAATTAAGCCCCGAAAGCTATGTGCACCGCACTCTCGCGTAGGTTGGCGGCGTTCCTTCGACACGACGACCGTCCACAAGCTCTCTCGCAAGAGGTGTTGAAATATAAAATTACGGATCGTTGCCGATTTACAGATGATTTTCGTATCTCGTTATGGAGTGTACTTAAGTGCCACCTCTAATGATGGTATGGGTGCTGCTGGTGCTGGTGCAGCTTTCTCTGTCCCACTCCTAAGAGCGATCCCCCACACAGGGCTCCAAACGAGGTCCTCAAAGGCAGGAACAAAAAAAAAATCCAAAATCAACACTACCGTCGGCGAAGCGTCTGTGTGCAAACTGTGCGCTCGCTAATCAAACTGTGTATACACATTACACTTGCGAGTTGAACAACACAAACAACCACCTCCCCCTGGAGAGCGGCGCGAAAATTCAACACAAAAAAAAAGCAGAAGAACAAATCACGGTTCGTGCCACTGTGTTGGTAAAAGTCACTTTGCGTGTACACACAACTGATTGGCCTTTTGTGAGTCGAAATAGAAAACCACTCCGAAGGGGTGTGCCAAGAGAAGGTGCACTGCACTACACCGACCGGCTTGTTAGGTCCTTGTTAGTAATCAATTTCGGGCAATACAGTCACGCCCCGCACCAACACCACCGTCTTGTGTGCGCTGCAAACAAAATGTCTCTCGCACTCCATCTTTTCAGTTGCTCGCCGCGATGGGTGTTCCCAATTCGCCCGGCTTTCGTATACGTCGCGTCCTATTGGCTGGCGTCCGCAGTCGCACTAAAAATGGAAGACCACGCATGTGTGTATTGGTTTCTGCTTGTTTGCAATGTTGTCTCTAAATATTTGTTGTCGAAAAGTTAATAACAAACTTGCTCCGTTTAAAAATTGCTCTTCGCCTGTATCAATATAGAAATTGACTTTGAACAAAGGGAGGGCTGTCATTGAGGCCATATTGGACGTGTGTGTGTGTGTGTGTGTTGCGCGTTGCACAAGGGGGGACTTAGTGAAATTGAAATGGTATCTACAGCAAATAATGTTCGTTTCTATAAACAACAAAAATTGTTTTACGTTTCGTTATTGGCGTGATTGGCGATTGTGTTTCTTTGGACGTATCTATACCTAGTTCTTTTTTTTTTGCGTGCGACTGCGATTCGATGAGAATGCAGTTTTTGTTTGAAGATTGATTGTTTGAACGCAACAAGCCAAGTGCATTCAATTAATATTAAATGGCGCTGGCGCGGGAAGAGGCCTGAGTAATTTGAGAATAATTGTGCAATTTGACAGATATTTCAGCGGATACTGTTGGTTGCATTAATAATGTAGATATTTTTCTGTTATTTGGATAAATGAAACGGCAATTGCACTTGAAATTGAATAGGTTCTCGATTCCTACTTGTTTTGTCCACACGACTTTCAAAGAACAATATGCTTGGACAGAACTTGCTTTAGAATAAAATCGAAGCAAAGCTAGTCAGGTCTTGAAAAGGAGCATTAACTCGACGCCTTAGTACGACTTTGTACTAAAATAATATCCCATTTAACAGATGGCGCTCTTCCACACAAGAAATTAAAGCTAAAGTTGACGGCTGACGTTTATAGTTTATAGTTGACAGAAGCATAGATTTGCAATTGAAAACGAAAGCTACAGACTAAAGATTAAGCCATATAAAAGGCGTTCTTCTTCTTAATTTCAGAGCAGAGGTTGAATTCTCAAACAAATTTTGTAAGTCCATTAATTTTAGTTCAGAAACTAAACAGCTAGTTATCTGACTTTTACGTATTTAGCTTAGTTGTAAGTGGGCGCAGTGGCTCAGTGGTTAGTGGGCTGCACTGTTGAGCGAAGGATGTAAGGTTCGGTCTTCGGAAAAACAAAAATTATTTTTTAAGGTTATTAACACGATTTTTTATTACACTGCACGAATTCGACAAGCGTCCTTAATAGTCACATAAGAACTGCGCTCTTAACTCAACACGTTTGACTCACTTGCTGCATAGTGATAAGTCCCACACTAATACTAGCTTTGAGTAGAAGGAATTTCCCTGCTTAATAAAGCTTTATGTCTGACAAACATTCAAAATTGTTACTATCATGAAAGAGATGCTCGACTCGGCATAACATTTGAGATCCTTTCCATTTGTCCTAAAAAATTCACACAAAACTTAGGGTTGTATTTATAAGAAGCAAGGAACTTTTATTTATTTATTTAATAAGTTTAAGACAAACTGACTGAGCAGTCTGATTTAAAATCTGATATCTGAGCATATTTTGTCAGCTATGCTAAGACGCCGCTGCTGCGGATGAAAAATCGCATAATTGCAAGCTTTTCAAGAAGCTAGATGATATTTAAAACAAACTAAGTCTATCTATTGCGTTAAAATTTATATAAAGTTGCGAAATAAACGTTTGATTCGCATTCATGCCCTCCGACTTATAAACGTCAATATGCCGTCAAAAACTTGTATTGGAACTCACATCGAACTCAAATAAGGTTTGCTTAACATGAACACCTGGCGTTAAAGTTAAATTTCACGGTGGGCATACCCACATAGAGTCAATGAGAAAAGCGTCTGATACCACGCCCTTTTAGTTAGCACTTTGACCAACCCCAGTTCACTCCCCTATAATCGGGGCCAGGTCTATCTAATACCTCTGTGCTCTAATGAACACATCTAGTTCTCGCGATTTTGAGTAACCACAGCCCCCACATTGGTCCTGTTCCCATGATGGGCTGCTCAAGAGAACATGGGGCCCGATCCCCGTGGGTACAAGTTTACAGCTACTGGTCGAGCTTTCGCAACCCGAGAGTCACTTACAGATAGATTTCTTACAAAACCCAAGGCCTGTCGACCTTTATGTTTGGCCAGTCTGGAACACAAGGTCACAGTTGAACCAGAATAACTTAAAGGTCACTATCACTACGCTTTCAAACGTAATGTATAAGAATACTATTCAATTTGGTGAAGCCCACAATAAAGGCTACACTCAAATTGGGGTAGTGCCCCGTTTGGAACTCACAGTTAGTAGGTACTGATTTGTTTTGAGGATTTTAAGATAACAATTTTTTTCCACGGTCCCCAAGTAATCTCATCGGAAAACTCGATAAAATATGGTAACTTCTCTCTTTCGATGCAGTCGGAAGCTTTTCTGTTTTTTTTTTGGAAAAAATAGGTACGTCAAACATAAATATGTGGTCTCAAATATTAACAAAAATACTGTCTTCATTATATTCAGGTGACATTCTGACTTTTTAAAATGATTCCGTAAAAAAGTGCATACATCCCTTTGCAACAGGACTTTGGATGTTCCTTAGAGAGTCACCGCTATCATTTCATTTTAACTTTTCCACCTATTTCTTAAAGCTGCATTTTCTTTGCCTTTTTAGAAAACCTTTTGCTGTGAATTTGGAGACCACAGCGAGAATGTTCGTTTCCAGCAAATGCGTAGGCTCTAGGCTTTACCATACTGATTGCTAATAAGGAATTTAAGTGCTGGTACATAGAAGGGAGATTTAGGTTAGAAAGAAAGTGTAGCAAACTATAAGTAGGTAATCATTGTGAACTTGAATGGTTTTACTTCATGTTATTTATAACAAAATAACCATAAGACAAAAGTAAACTTATATAACATGCAGACAGAGATTGGAAAAGGATAATCACTTTTTTGCGAATTAAATTATTTTTAATAAACTGCATTTTCTGAACTGAATTTCCCTCTTAATCGAATTTTTCGACCCAATTCAATTTTGCATAGAAAAGTCATCCTCTTAGTCGTAAATCTCTCTGACTTGAACATAATCTTTTAATTCTTGACCTATATTACAATATTCCTCTAAGTCGAATTTTTCATCTAAAGAAAACAAAATCAAAAAACGAAGAAGATCGATACGTTGTGTTTCTACATTGTGTATACATATTCTGCTTACAAAAGTAAATGCGCAACATTTGCAATTGCGCAACACTTGTGTTGTTGTTCTAGTTAGAGTGATGGGATTTGTTCAATACGTACCTACTTTCCTTTTTTTTACTTTAAATAAATTCTATTAAAAAAATAAAGTAAATCCCTCTAACTCGAATTTTTCCAAAAATCCCTCAACTCGAACTTATTTTTATCTCCCGTGAAAATTCGACTTAGAAGGATTCGACTGTACTTCGATTATGCACGCTTAATACATCAATTAAACAAGTTGTAACATCTCAAGCCTTACTTATCATATCAATGTGTCCTTGCCTGCTTTCACAGTGTTCTTTAATACACAACTTGGTACTTTTAGAAAAAGCCTGGTTACTTACAACTTATACAAGGTGTCAACGTGAAAAACGGAAAAATGTCTACCATGAAGAACTGATACACAAATTTAACAAAAATATTTTCTACTTGTGATGGGATCCCGAAAATGCATTCTCAGCACTTAAATAAAAGAAAGTTGGGTGTTGTATGAATAAAGTAGAGTTCTTTGGCATCTAAGTCGTTTAAACTGTCCTGTACCTTGGCATGTAAGCCTCCAGTCGAATTTAACCAGCTTAATGCTTTTTATAAGTCCATCATTAGCCCCTCAGAGGGAGAACGTATTGCGGGCGAATCCACGGTGACATGACGGTGACTCTGACGTACTGTGAGCTTAGATCAGTTGCATGGCACCAAAAAACCAGCCTCAAACCAACTCCGGTTCAATTAAGAATATAAAGGTAAGCCTTTTCAGCGAGGGCTACTAGTGAACTTATTGCATGTCCCAATTTAAGATATCAATTACTCTTTCCTTCACTTTTAATGAAAGTAACATTTTACAATAAATTTAAAAATAGCATGACCCACATACCAAATATCCCAAGCTCAGCATTCTCAAAGTGAAGTTAAGCTTAACCCCAAGCAATTACTTAACTTTCTTCACTGCTACATCAGAATCAAGTAGTTCGATTGGTAGGCGATCCTTCGCTGAGATTAAATCTGCCCCTAATTGGCGTATACAAAATGTAAATCGACGCTGTATTCTATACCTGTGTTTTATAGGTAAATGTACCAAGGAACCAAGGACGAGTATGAGTCACATACAAGACATAAAACTAATCCCCATTACCTAGCAACACACTTGCTTACCGGGGGGACATAACTTTACAAAGTCCCGAGATGGACCCATTTTAGAACGCACTTCCTTTACATAACTTGTTGAAAAGTGAACTCCTTCTTTGAACAATACATGATTAACAACGCACGTACAATCCATCAAAAGTAGAAAATGAAAGGAAATTGTTTTTCATTTATTCGTCCTCCATTTACACTCGCTTGCGAGTAGAGCACCAGCAGTAAGTGCATGTCAATTTGAGGGAGTATCTAAGTGGTACTAGATAAAACTTTTGCGTTGTACAAAGTTACTTACGTTTACTGCTGAACTTCATTCTGGAAACAACTTCGCAGAGTCAATTTATGTTTTTCGTCTCGTTCATTCTGCTTTTTTTCCGTGTCGCACTCTTCGGAATTTCGCTAGTGCACAGCCACACTCAGACGTCAGATCCTGGAAATATGATTAGTCCTAGTCGTAGCTAGCTCGTTGGGTCTCACGATGACGGAATCTCTTTTGTCGTTCGGAAGCTCTCTTTGTACCAGAAACTAAGATTAGTCATTGCGTTACTGCGTTAGGAAATCTTCTGCCCAGCGTTACCAATGTCGAAAATAATAAAGTCGCAATAAATGGTTCCAAAAGTTGAAAAAGAGGCCCAACGCAAATAAAAAAAATACAAAAGCACAATAAATGATGGAATGGCACGACGGAACAGTACGGTTTTTGCATTAGAAAGAGCAAAAGTGTAATTAAAGGATACAGAGAATATTTTCTTCAACTAGAGTCATTGGTAGAAATTCTACCACACACAGCATTGCGTCTCTTCACAATCTACCAGCAAAAAAAACCGAATCTGATATTCTTAAGTTAGTAAAAGTTGTTCTTAACTATTTGCCTTCACCCATTTACATATATATAAGTTGTTTTAATTTTGAGTATTTTGTGTGGAAAGAGTGGACAAAAGGCGCCAGGGGTCCTGGGAGGAAAATAACGACTAATTGGTAACGCTGCTTCTGCCACACAGGGTTACAGGGACATATGGAATACGACTTTCTCTCAACAAATCGTGGTGGGGACTTTCAGTCAATTGTCTTCGCAAACGAAACTTCAAGGGCGAATTTGCGAGCCGTTGTTCTTTTACTCGTCTCTTATAGAAAAACAAAAGAGTTCAACAGCGAACTGGCAATTTTTCTTTCCTCAAACCCACCAGGGAAAGACCTCAATTTTTGCCATTTCCAATCGCACTTCCTTACAATACACATAACATATAGTGCGATTAGAAGAACCAACTGTGACCCAGGAAATTCCACAATCTAATGTGTATCCACATAAAAACGCGCGCGCATGTTTCCCCATTGCGCGAATTACGTGTCTTAATCCTTTTAAATAAAAATCAAATTCTTATACAGTAGGTGTTTATTGTTCAACTACTTTGTACCGACTACTCGCTTAAAACTAACAACTAACATAGTTTGGCAAATGAATAAATAGAAAAAGAAGCGCCAAAACGAAATATTTACATAGTAACATAATGCATTCTATTTACTACGATATGGTGAGTCAAAAGTTGGAGACATTCCCATAGCAACAGCTCTCTCTATTATGCTTTATGTTTATCATCAGCATCAGCATCAGCATGTCTTGAATGCATAGAGTAATGGTCCATATGTATCGAAGCATAATCATTTATATGATGGAATGCGTTGCAACAGTATTAGACATTTTCATATTTACGACAGCTGTATTATGTTGTGTCTTGTGTGTCGTTATCAGCGTGTCTTCAATACAGAGAGTGTTGAGCGTTGCCGATGTTGGATGTTGCGTTTGGTTTGGGACCGAATGTGGATATTCGGGTCCATATCGTAACTCCTCCCGTCGAAGTAGGAACTGAGGGAACCGAAGGTCAAATGGATGCAGGTAATGAAGACGTTGAATTAGATCCCATGTTATCTGGATCCTTCTTCCGATCAGAATGAGGGCTGAATTGTTCTTTAACCGTCTTTTGGGGATTCGTCCATATTTAAATGTATCTGACTCATTGGTTGTGGGGAGGGGAAATGGTAGGGTTAAATAATAATAAGAGTTGGCTGCTCTTTGTTTATTTTTTTTTTTATTAAATTAAAATTAAACTAAACTGTGATTCAGTTTCATATCAAAACTTCTACAATGATAGATCAATAACTTTTCTAAATTCAAAAATTCAAAGTACTGCTTTTTTTGTTTTCTCTTGTGTGGGCATCTGCAAACTCTTAATTTCGACTAGCAAACATTTTTCTTTTTCTAACTTTTTGCTTATGAACTTTGCGTTTATTTGTGCCTACTGTGGTTTTGTTATTGGTGACAACTACATGTTCATTAAATCGTGGAGCTAGCTTATTTCTTCTGTCGTCTTGTTCGTATATTTTCTCATTTGGTCTAAAGTCAGGTGGGTCGATTCGATTTTCGTTTCGTTTATTTATAATCTTGTTTTTGTATTCTAAGCTTCGCTCATGTATTAACTTACTTAGAAGCTCATAGTTTTTTGTATGTTCTGCTAAGTAGTCTTGTTCTGTTCTATTTTTGTTTTCTTTGGAAGGAAATATGTTATGTTTTTTAATGTGGCCAGTTAGAATTTCGAAGGGAGATAATTTTGTTACGGAATGGATAGAGTTGTTGTAAGTAATGACAGCCTCATCAACAATTTCGGATATGGACTTATTTGGACATAGGGATTTGATGATCCTTATTAACTCAGTGAGTGTGGAATGGAATCTCTCTACTGGTGAGTTTCCAGTTGACGTTTTTGCACATATGGGATGTAATTCTATGTCATATATGTTTAAAAAGTCCCTAAACACTGTAGACAGGAATTCACTTCCATTGTCTGTGACGATTTTTTGGGGGATTCCATGGTGGGCGAAGAAGTGTTTTAACGATTTCACAAGGTTAATACTATTCCTACTTGGGAGCAAATATACGCTGGAGAATTTACTAAACTTGTCTACTATTGTTAGGAAATGTTCTTTGTGTATTGAGTAAATATCTAAATGTAATATATCGAGGGGTTTGGATGGGGTTTCAGTCAGCTCGAATTTTATAGGTTTTCTCAATCGATCATACTTGTACTTATTACATATCTCGCAGTTGTTGATGATCCGAGTGACGACATTTTTTATGTTGGGAAAGTAATGCTCTCTCTTTAAGTGTTCTAGAGTTTCAACTATTCCCCTGTGGTTCGACTTATGGTGATAGTTTCGAACTAAGTTTTCTTGTTCGTCTATGTCTATCACATCGTGTACAAGCACGGTGCATCTTATTAATTTGAGACGGCTGTGGTTGAAAAACTTAGAATAAGCGGATTGGATTTCTTTGAAGGTGTCATCATCGGTTAGAATGGCTGTTTGTCTTTTTGTATTTGCATATTCCTTAAGTATTTGAACTATAATGGATTCGTTCCTAATATCATTGCTTTCTATCAGATACCTTTTCTTCCTTTTGAATAAAATTTTTAGGTTTGCATGTAATTTTGGTCTTTTTTCATTATATCTTATTATAAGCTGATTAGAGAATTCGTTAAGCGCACGTTCCGAAATCGGGATTCCATCGTTAAGGTTTTCTTCAGCTGAATGAATTGTGGTCAAGTTTTCGGGATCATCTATATTGTTTTCAAGAGAAAAGTTATCAAAGTTGTTCTCAGATTGCACTTCAAGCATCTCATTTGCGTGAAGCTCAATTCGAGATAAGGCATCTGCATTTGAATTCAACTTCCCTTTCTTGTACACTACAGTGTAGTCGAATTCCTCGAGCCTAAGGCGCCAACGTACCAACTTGGAATTCGGTTCTTTCAATGAAAAAAGCCATGTTAGTGGCTTGTGGTCAGTTATTATTTTAAAAGGTCTTCCAAATAGGTACGGCCTAAAGTATTTAGTGGCCCAAACTATAGCCAATAGTTCCTTCTCGATCGTACTGTAGTTTTGTTCTGATATAGATAAGGTTCGACTTGCGTAGCAAATCGGCTTATCAAATCCTATTGGACCTTGAGATAACACAGCACCTAAGGCAACGTTACTCGCATCTGTAGTAACGTTGAAAGGCCTGGAGAAATCTGGGTATTGCAGAATGGGATCATTGCAGAGTAAGCTTTTGCAGGCTTCGAAACAGTTGACATATCTTGAATCCAATACGATGCTCTTACCCTTGCGCAGACATTCAGTTAAAGGTTTTGTTAAGTTAGCGAAATCCTTTATGAATTTTCGGTAGTAACCGATTAACCCTAGAAATGACTTGATTTGCCTAGTCGTTTTAGGAATAGGGAATTTTTTAATAGCAGATATTTTATCTGGATTAGGTTTGACCCCATTCGCCGTAATTATGTGTCCCAGAAACGATACTTCACTACGAAGAAATTCCGATTTGGTCAATTGGATTTTCAGGTTTGCATCTTGAAGTTTTTGAAATACATGTTCCAGGTTTTGAATATGTTCCTGTAGGGATGATGAAAACACAATAATATCATCCATATAGACGAGACATATTTTGCCCTGAAGGTCACGCAGAACATTGTCCATGACGCGTTGAAACGTAGATGGAGCATTTTTAAGGCCAAAAGGCATGCGCGTAAATTCGTAGTGACCATTTTCAATCGAAAAAGCTGTTTTAGGAACATCTTCGGGATTCACTTGTATTTGATGAAAACCTGAAGCAAGATCCAAAGTAGTGTAGTAGATAGATTTTCCCAGTTTATCTAGGATATCAGATATATTTGGTATCGGATATCGGTCGTCAACAGTCTTTTCATTTAGTTTACGGTAGTCTATGACTAACCGCCACTTATTCTGGCCGCTTGAATCCGACTTTTTCGGAACAATCCATATAGGGGAAGACCAGGGGGAAAAACTTGGGCGTATTATACCCTCGCTAAGCAACTTAGATATTTGCTTCTGGACTTCCTCTTTATGAATGTGCGGGTATCGGTATGATTTTGAGTAAATAGGGACGTTATCTTTGGTCTTTATTTCATGTTTAATATTATTTGAGAACGTTAAATTCTGCCCATCTTTAAAGAAAATGTGTTCGTATTTTCGACATAAGGTCAGAATCTCCCTTTTCTCTTCCGAATTCAAGTGATCAGTGCAGATGAGTTCAGATACATTTGAGTGATTCAAATTTCCCTCATTATGAATTGATAAATTATGAATTTCCAAAAACTCGTTCTCTTTTACAAGTTGGGCTTTTACAGGTTGTTCAACAATAAACGTTTGCGATGAATTAGAACAATTGACCACTTCTACTAGAGAATACCATTTGCATGAGCTGTAAATGCCCTCTGATATAGTTAGATGTTGCGCTATCTGTACTGGTTTTATGTAGATCGTCCCTTCCTCGATATCAACCGGCAGACTAACAATAACTTTGGTTAAACCCGGAACAGTGAACGATTTTGACATCAGGTTGGGTTTATAGCATAAGCAAATACTTGTATTGCTGTTTTCTAACACTGAATTTTTCAAGTCAATGCTCATACCCAAATCCTTTAGCATTTCTGTGCCAATAAGGCCATCGAAATAATTATGAAACTTGAAAATCAGGAAAGAAAGTTGAATGTCAGTATTTAATTCCGGTAATCCATTCAAAATTACCTCTTGGTTAAGAACCTTAGTCCCAAAAACTGTTTTGATTTCAATTGGATGTATTAAATTAATGTTTTCATTTAGAACTATGTCTGGTCTTATAAAAGATTTGTTGCTACCAGTATCAATTAAAAATTTCAGTGGTAGGTTATTTAAACTGTGTATTGTTATATATGGTAAAAGACTTGAATTATAATTGTTGATATCTAGGTATCCTATTGATTCTCCGAGGCTGGTAATGGAAAATTTGAGTCATCCACCTGGTTGATACCTTGTTGAAATGAGTCATGTGTATCTAGATTTTGGTAGTAATCATCAGTATTCTCATGAGGGTTATAATATTCTGATTCCGTTGGTCCAGGAGCGTAGCCACTGCTGCTGCCCTCAATATTATACAAATTATTGTGCCTTGAATTTTGTGGGATATTGTTAGGGGTGCCACTAACATTTCTGTTAGAATTGCCGCTGTAAGTATCCATTGGCTCGGGTGGGGGAATTTGTCTGTGGGCTGAATACCTATTACTATTGTAGGATGAGTGTTGTCGACTTTGTGGATATGAGTTATTGTAGTTAGTGTTATGGTAAGTTTGTTGAAAATTGTTAGGATAATTTAAGGGTGTGGGTTGTACAATACTATTTATTGGGGTATGTTTCGGGAGTGTCTGAAGATTGGTTGGAATGAAGGAATTACGGATATTGTTTTGAGTAGGTATATTTTGGTAGTTATTGTAAGGTGGTCTATTTGTGATTCTGTTATATGATGGTATTTGTGGGGCACGTTGAGGGTCTTGGAAATAGTGGCAATTTTGTTCCTGTAGACAAAAATGGTACGCTTCAGAAAGTTTTTTTGGCCTCATCGATCTTACAGTGGAGCCTAATGGTTCTCTAAGCCCTGACAAAAACGTGTTTAAGGACATTTCTTCGTACAAATTTAGTTTAGCTGCAATAACATTTCTATCGGTTTCGTGGACTTTCACATGGTTTGTCATTGCTGACAAAACGTCAATTATTTTTGAATAAAAATACTCAAGACTGCTTTGATTCTGTCTTATTTGGTGAAGGTCACGAATTAAGCTTGTCTCATTTCTTTTGTCCGAGTAGTGTATTATTAAATTATTTTTAATCTCATCCCAATTTATTGCTGTGCCATATAAATTGAGTACCTCGTTTGCCTGTCCAATAATTTTGTTTCTAATGGCTCTTAAAATAATTTTTTGATAAGTAGAACCTCTTAACTGAGGCATGAGACTAAGAATTTCATCAACATTCGTTAAAAAGTCGTATAATAGTCTGGGGTTTCCATCAAATGATGGTAAATCCTTAACGGCATCGGGAATCCGCAATGAATTAAAAATGTCTACCGCTATCGAAGCTTGGTTTAACGGATCTTGACCGTAAGCCATATTATCTATACCTGAATTTGCAGATACGACAACGTCGGAAATCAAAAAACGCGTGTTTGAGTTTTTCTCTTCACTTCTATTAATTAAATTACAATTTAAACTATAATCTGAATCACTTGCTTGTCTATTTACACTTCTAGATAAATTAATATTTACTCTTCTCCAACTAGTACTATTCAAGAAGCCAACTTTCACTTTATTTTTTGTTTTTTTAGAGATAGGAGACATAGGAAAACCAATGAGCAGATCCACAAAACAGGACTTACCTTGCCAAGACAATAAGTGAACAACTAACAGTTTCTCATAGGTTCAGGATCGATGGCTATAGCTGCATCAGGAACAGAATCATCCACCTCGATATTCCCTCGACGTTTCTTCAATGTATGATCAATCTCTGCTTACTACTAGGTCCGTGTTGGGGTTCAGGATTATGATCCTTCACTTCGATATTCCCTCGAAGCGTGGTTTTCCGCTTTTTTTCCACCAGTTTAATTTAGCTACTAATTTAATTTCACTATATGGACTGGGGAAAAGCGACCGACTGCGCCAATTACGTGTCTTAATCCTTTTAAATAAAAATCAAATTCTTATACAGTAGGTGTTTATTGTTCAACTACTTTGTACCGACTACTCGCTTAAAACTAACAACTAACATAGTTTGGCAAATGAATAAATAGAAAAAGAAGCGCCAAAACGAAATATTTACATAGTAACATAATGCATTCTATTTACTACGATATGGTGAGTCAAAAGTTGGAGACATTCCCATAGCAACAGCTCTCTCTATTATGCTTTATGTTTATCATCAGCATCAGCATCAGCATGTCTTGAATGCATAGAGTAATGGTCCATATGTATCGAAGCATAATCATTTATATGATGGAATGCGTTGCAACAGTATTAGACATTTTCATATTTACGACAGCTGTATTATGTTGTGTCTTGTGTGTCGTTATCAGCGTGTCTTCAATACAGAGAGTGTTGAGCGTTGCCGATGTTGGATGTTGCGTTTGGTTTGGGACCGAATGTGGATATTCGGGTCCATATCGTAACTCGCGCACATCCAATGTAACTCAGGCGTGTCAAATTCCCCCTGAGAAAACATTTGTGTTAGCGCATTCAGTACATATCTCCCCTCTGTCAAAACAGAGAGAGCCAATTCTCATCCGGATCTCGAAAAGAGCGCAACTAATTGCCTGAATGTCATCGCACCGCAATTCGCATCGAATTCCCATACTCACATCGGAATGCTATCTAATTTCGCTGCACCAGCAGCAGCAGCAGCAGCAGCAGCAGTTGTTGATTGACTGATTCCATTAAAGCTAAAATGCCGCCTGAACTATGCCGAACTGTGCACATGATATAGGCAGGCAGCGCATCCCGATCGCGAGAGAGGTGTTTGGCGCATATACATAAGAGCACTGGACACGGAGGGGTATATCGAATTTCGCAGCACGTAAGGATGCGCACAGGGAAGAGCATAAATCGCTTGATGAAGCGTGTCATTGCCTTCTGAAATGTCAATAAATCAACCCCAATAAAAGATTGCACGTCCGAATGGCGGTGCACCATTCGCGGCCATCCCTGCACTGCTCCTCGCTAATCATGCCATTTGCAGCGCGGAAAAGCCCATGGTAGTAATTGCAATTACCTACTGCAAGCAGGCTGCCAATTCGTCATGCAGTCGCGTTTGCATGCTCTGCTGAAGACAGCACACATCAGCCGATATCCCGTGTATACGTGTGAGCTTGAGGTTTCGTTTCGTTTTTATTTTTTTTTGGTGCCGTTGTCAAATCAAAATATTTATCCTGTGTAGAGCGTCCACAGAGCCAGTGGCCAGTGGTAGTTGAACGACTTGGAGCAGTATATACTCTCTCCTGGGGTGCCATGTCTAATTGAGATAGAGGTGTGCAGTTGCTGGCGCACTGAGAGCACATAAAACAGTCAAACTGTGACGCACAAGATGAAATATGACATTTGGTAGTAGCTTTTCACCTTGTGAGCACGGACGACGGGCGACGGCAATTGTGTGCGAGGCGTTGTCTAGCCCTAGCGTCTCGCTTTAGTTAGGGATGGTTAAATGGAGCGTTGCTGTTTCGCAAAGCCCTCAGTCCTGACACAATAAATCTCGCAGTTGTTTTGATTGCGAGTGCCCGCGTGTACATTTTTTGTGTGTCGGGCTTTGTGGGGTGGTGTGCTTTGTCTCGATGCTCGTATGAGCGACAGAAATTGCTTGCAATTTTGACTTACGTAGATGCGGATACGAAATTGAACTTAAACGCACGTTATTTGCTAATGGAAGTGAAATTAAGTTATTTGCGGGGGTGGGCGATTTATTTCGAATTATATACGCCATTTGGTTGTTCGAATGTTGACATTCGAATTTTGCGTTGAAGAATCGAAATGCTCGGTTTTTGAGCCCGAAGAGACTTCGATTCCAACCCGGAGAGGCAACGCAGTAGAGGAATACTTCGCCTTCGGTGAATGCGCAACTGGAGGCTTAGCCAAAAATCGCGCTAACTGGATAGGCTTAACCCCGGCCTGTAGTGCCGCCTTAGTAAGTAGGATTAAGAATAAAGCTCTTGTTTTGATTGATGCAACTCATGGCAATGCCAAACAGTCTAAGAATCATGATGCAACACCTGCAACAAAACTGACAATGTGGGAGATGCAGCCGACCAATTAAAAGTTGTGAGTTTTTGGACCGTGTGGGCTGGAAAATGGACCTAGCAAAATGCAGAAATGGAGTAAATCCGAGAATACAAATAGATCCAAGTAGATACTGATCATCCCATGCAGTTATCATTCAGAGAGCACCATCAAGATATGTCAGCAACATCAAAGTGGGTACTCGCAATAGCAACTGAAAAGGGATCTTGGGAAAAAAAAAAATGCGGCTGAAAGTAAAGTGTAATACCATGTTCTCACCAACGTGATTAAGCTAAAACCACTTGATTTAGCTAAATCAACTCATTAATGATGTGATTCATTACATTTTCATGATAACTAATAACGTGATTTAGACTTGTTTAATTTTTAATTACGTGCAAATCCAGAGAAAATTAAATCGAACATATACAAAATAGAATCGAACAGCACAAATAAAATCAAACACACCTGTTTTCAACTTCAGCAACTTCAGACAAAAACAAACTGTCAAAAAATTAAAATTGAAAATGCAGATAGTAATTGTTTTAACCATTTTTGGATTTATTCGGGTGGAAATAAATTATATCCAAAGCATTTGAACTCATTTTATATTGTTGCAGGTAATTTTTCTTTTGCACTTTTATATGTACGATATTGAAAGTTTGCCAACTAATTTCAAATGTCACACTAAAACACTTAAAAGTTCGGTGGAAACGCCTATCGTGATTTGTAAATTACTTCAGCTAAATCAACTTGGTGGAATCATGGTATAAAGCTTTGAAACAGTCATAAAGATAAATTCAGTTATGCGCGGGATAAGTCGTTAAGAAGTTTTAATACTCTTGAGATACCTACAGCAAAAAAAGTGTCTATCCTTGAAGAAAATATGTCAAACTATGTACATGTGTGGCGACAACCAAAGACCTGAATCGCACTACGGTCTGTAAGTGAACGCGACCAATGGCAAAGAAAAAGCAAATATGAATCTGTCTAGATCTAGATCCTTCTATCGATGGCATACTTGGTGGTGTCCTGCGGCTATTTAAATAAAAGAGCCTTTAATGTAAAATCTATCGTATCGTATATCGTAAGCTGTCTTTAAAATAATTTGACTGAAACTCTTTTCGCAATAATAATGTTACATATTGCTGCCTCTTTGGAAGGGGAATCTATACACCTCGAATTAACTTTATATTACAGCACTTTCTATGGTCACCTGGCATAGCATTTTCATTTTTTATGTGGCGAAAACTTCTCTGTTTCCCTTAAGAGTATGCTTTGCTCTTCAATATATTTCAGTTTTCAGTTCATTGTAAAAAATTAGAAATATCCTAGTCCTCCTAATTTATGCTCTCTCTACAAAGGTTAGAAAGGCGCTAAGCCCTCTTCAAGCAAATCCCGAAATGCGGCTTTGAGATCGTTTTTGGAGGTTGAAAGAAATGTTTGGGGAAAGCCATATTCGACTCAGGTCAAGCATATTAGTACGAAGCGCACAAAATTGTCCGGAGCTACCATCGACTTCAAGAACACTAGTTGTGTTGGGTGTCCCCAATCGGAATACCAGAAGTACCTATAGCAAATTGTCATTAATATTCCGCCCAAATCACTTTAATCATTAAGGTATCGCCGTCTACCTTTCAATAATCGGTATATCCTTTTGGCATGGGAAGTCTGAAGTCCGTTGCTCGCTGAAGCCTCGCTAATCTGAAAAAGAACTTGAAACTTATGGGTGTTGAAGTAAGCCAGGAGCCACAAAGCTGGACATTGAAAGTTGACGTATGAAACGTCACACTGGACTGATTATAGCTTTGAGATAGTAAACGTCTAGTTGCTCAAGTTTTCAAATGCGGTGGTTATAAATAAAAAAATCGTTCGCGCCACACGTTTATGAAACAAAAGGCTGCCCTCCTCGCAAGCATTTGTTTCTGTGAGTTCTTTTTTAGACGAGTACAAAGAACTACGATTCTATGGCGAATCCGAACGGCTGCAACAGCGCATTGCAACAGTGCATTGGAAAAGCTTTAAAATGCAATTTGATGTTTTTTTGGGGTTGAATCGGAGATCTATCATATTGTAAATTCCCCCCTAGCTGGCTTGTGCTCGTGGAGAGCCAACTGCTTGTACCAGTATTTTCTTCAGTACTGAGGTAATCTGCGTTTTTTAATCCTCCTTGAAGGCCAATAGACTTTTTTGTACCAGTCAGCATCTTTGAGGGTCCATCGCGTCGCGGTCGTGTTGCCAAGAATATTTAGAGTTAAATGTTAGGAAATGGTGCGCCAGCTCTCTCTGAATTTCCACTGCAGGAATGTTAACTTTGTAATGGAGTTCCTTGTTAAGGAAAGTCTCTGTGCGCCACTGTTTTTTTAGCAATAAGAAGGAGTTCCTCTGCAAGAGTAGGATTCCAGTTGTGAGCCTCTAAGTTCGGCTCTGTTTAAGATATCCCTGGTGAGCATTATAAACAGCAGCCTTGGTGACGTATAGACTTTAGAGCCTTTAGCCTGGCTGTCGATTCTGTAGATTCCAATATATTTTATTAAAATTGATGCCATCTATAGTAGTTATTCCACAGCTTTGACAAAAAATGCTCCTTGGAATATACTCAGAGTATGTGTCGTGTGTACCATCACTAGTTGTGCACCCATCGTTATATGCTCTAATTACTTACATACATAAGGTGGCGCTACAGTCCGGGTGGACCTGGGCCCCAACCAACAAAGGTCTAGAGACAGCAAGTTGGTTATAAGGTTCCTTCCATTGAGTCGCGGTTTTTCCCTAATGCGCCATTCCTCGGATGCAGACTCGAAGTTCGATATATCAGACTAGACTAAACTAGAAACCTGAACGTCACCCCTTAATCAAATGTCAAGCAACCACTTGTTATCGTTGCATGAAAAATATCTGCCAAAAAAGGAAAAAATAACTTCTCTCTAAAACGAGTCTCGATTTGATTTTAAACCAGAAAAGGTTGGCTCAGTAAATATGTCCTTGCTTGGTTCGCAAACTTGCACATGACGGCGTGTCACATCCCAGCTACACGGAGAGAGAGAGAGAGAGACATCCCCAGAATGACTTACCTCTTAACCATCTTCCTCTTGATTTTAATCTAGCAATTCTCTCTGTCTGCAAATGTGTTAAACAATCGAAGGATTCGTATATTACTGTCGGCGTTTTTTGTCACAATTGTAGCAATAAAGCGAATTATGATCGTTTTAAAAACGACGCTTTGCTATAAGCCACTTACCCATGCAAATTGTGTCCAAATAAAATCGATAAACCTCTCCTCGCCGCCGCATTTTATTAGATGACCCTTCTCAACCAAGAAAGGCGATCGTTTTATTGGATCGACTGCCCATGAATGCCAAAAGCCATTCCAATCGACCTTTAAAATCAATTGTGGTCACTATTGCCTCTGTTGGTTAATAGTCCACTATACCTATCTACGGCGCACAGACAGTAATCCTAACTTATCGCCGCTTAACTCGCATAAGAAAACACACAATCCAAAGAGAAATCGATATAAAAACTCAATCTTGTCCGGCTTTATGCGAGCGCCGCGACTATTCGTGCCACAGAAATATGCACCCATGTTTGTTTAGCGTGTGTTTTTTAGTCAGGATTAAAATGCCGCCAGTTCGCTATCACCGGTTAGATGGGAATTTTATTCGATTTTGATCCTCTTAAGTGTTTCTCTGGAACTGAACTGAATCCCATTCAAACTACAGTCACCCGAAATACCCCAGTTAATTCCCTATAAACAAAGGTGTCGTCGCCTCCCACACCGCAGGATACCAGGACACATACAAATTATAGACTAAACGCCGATGACATTACCACAAATAACATGGTATGTCCTGGCTGGACATATAAAACTAGAACTGATTGTACCGCGTGATAAGCGACCACTTCAGTCACTTCCCTTTCATCTCTGCTGCTAAGCCGGTAATATGGCGCGCCGCGGCAGCTAATGTTAACGCGTCAGCATGTCGTCCTCTCATTCGTCGTCCTGCGTCCTGCGATGCATGATATAACGAGCAATAATTGGACGATGGTGTCAATCCCACACTCGAAGGCGACGTTATCAGGTGCATCTTTTGACTGCGGTACGATTAAATTACAGGTTATACGGACCGGGTGGATTTTTATAGTGCGTGGCACGGTATCTCTGGAATGACATAGCGCAGGTCAATTTCACGTATCCGTGGGTAGTTGTTATGTTAGGTATATATGCTGTTGGGATGGCTTGTGGAATTGCTCTCAATTTGGTAGTTAATTTGTGTAATTCAATTATGACTGCGGCCGTATATGGGTATTTCCTGGCATCCACCAGGATGTTTTGCGATTGCGATCGCGTGATCGGAGGGTAGCAGCATTGGGACGTGTTTTTTTCTTCTTTGTTGATGCAGTTTAGGCGTCGTTTACACCAAACGGAAACACAACTTTCTTGTGGATAATGACGGATGAAAGAGAGAATTTGGCGATACAGTCGGTTGGGCAATGCTTGTGTGGGAAGATGAGTTATGGGGCACGTTTAAATGGCAGCACTGGGCGATGTCTTCGCTAATAATCACATGTATTTAGTACGTGATAAATGTGTTGAAAAGTTGTAATTTGTCAGCTGGTTGGCGATACTTATTCATGAGATAGTTGTCCTTCCTAAAATTGACCCTAATAACAGAGAGGTTAACAACTGAAATAAATTACTTGTCATCTAGTACAACACAGCATACAATAGAGAATAGACCGATTCGACTTGCAAAATTTTCGAGAAAAATGCATTATAAGAAAATAAATTCGTTTAGTCTAATGCGGTACGGCTTAAGAGCTGGGCTAAGACAACCTTTTATATTTCTCTTACTCACAAAGAAAGGTTGGGATGAAACAAGGTCGTGTGCCCGGCTTTTCACAAAATTTCTTAAAAAAGCTGTGTGGGTTTTCGTGACTAAATACACATCTGGTTTACGTCCTTTCTGAGAGAGTGAATTCAAATTGTGAAGATCGGAACTACAAATGAAGTAACTCTTTGGTTATCAACTTGGTATTCCTCAAGGTACAGTTATTGGACCTATCTTATTTCTGAATTATTTATATTAACTCTCTTTTTACCCAACTACAGGCTCTGCCAATAGGGAATTCCGAATTTTGACAGTTGAAAGCGGCCATATTGTTGAAACTACATCTGTCAAATCGGCTGTCACTTATTCAGTCTGTTTTGCCAAATCACCATGGACGGACATGTCGTTCAACAGCATGTGTAAATTATAAAATTGTTTTATCAAAATGGGTACGCTCGCCATAAATGTCCTACCGAGAGGAAAATTCCCAATGTGGTAGATCAATTTGAGTCCACTGGTTCAGTAAACGAAAACCCAACACCTGTACGTCGACGAAACGCAAGATCTGACGTAAACACCGCGGCTTTCCGTGAGAGTTTGTCGATTTCGCGTCGCTCACAAAAACTTGAACTTACGCAGATCACAAATTGGTGAGCCTTGGCGTCGTGTCTTGGGCCTGACCTTGTTAAAAATTCAACTGGCCCAGGAGTTGAAGGTAAACAACCATAGACAATGACATTTATTCGGTGAATGGGCTGCGGAGCAGTTGGAAACTGTCCCTAATTTTCACCGGAAAATCATCTTCAGCGATTCTTCAGTGGATACCATAGCCAGTAGTCATGCAGCAGTGAATATCGTTGCTGTAGTTAGTGTGTGATTTTTATTATCATATGTTTTGCACTACAATGGGCAGTCGTCTCTATTTAGCGCACACATTCAGGCGATCACATTTTCAGGTGTTTTTCATTGGGAAAGGTTTGGAAATGGGCTGGTGGGATTCGTGTGTCAAGTTGTTTTATTCGTGTTGCTTCCTTTTCGTCGACATTTGAGGTGGGTAAGAGGGAAATAACAGAAATTTACGTAAATCTTTTTTGGTTAGACTTTTTAGTAGGAATTAAAATTAGTGTCAGTGTTTGAACATATGTGTCCTTTTTGAAAGTGTAAATTTCCGCGGACCTCAGTGACAGCTGCTTTTCGCATGGTCAGCTCTATGTGGCTTTATCCCGCGTGTTAGCAACTGCATCCATCTTTAGGTATATTTCCCTGGTCGATCTACTGCTAATATTATGGTATAGAGAAGGTTTGGGTTAATCTTAAAGAAATAAGGCTCGAATCCGTACAAATGCTCAGTGCCCACGTTACACAATCAACATACAAACACATACAAACTTATTGTGAAGTATTATAAAAAAAAAAGAAAAGATCGTAGTGATCAGGTTTTTTCAGTCTTTTGTCCTGATAAAAAGAGACAGATACTGAAAAAAATCTAATACTCGTTGTCTTTTCAGCTGGCGCATCCAACCTTTCGCTGCAAAAATTCATCACCCATCCCACTGCAAGAAGGACCCTAGCTATTTCCCTACCTTCATATTAAACACATTTCTAGACTTTTAACATAATAATCGTCGGCCAATTCGTGGTTGCAGATGCCTACCAAACGAATCCATAGGTATAATTTAAGAAAATACTTTAACCTTTGACACCTTTTAAGAAAACCAACCCAACCCCATTCGTGCTCGACCTCCAAGAACTATACTTAAACCGCTCTGCCAAGCTTTGTAATCAAATCACAACCATCACAGGCAATTATTGCAGCAACCAACCTCATTAATTTGACACAGGGTGATTCCCAGAACACCACTCTCCCATATGGGCTATTGCAAAAAAAACACAGCTTGCAAAATCAGATCGAACGCGCCGCTATTTAGTTGCTTAAACAGATGGCGGACAATTAGCCATATATGCGCTTCGGCGGCTATAGCAGCACGGCCCGACTATGGTCCACAGCTAGAGGGCGCTCCATGGCAGTGCAGAAAAAATTAAGCCATGCGCACACTATAGTCAATTGCGCGCAGTGCATGCTGTGGATGTGCCGCCGATAAAGGCGGTATTGAATTTAAATCCACCATGAAATGGGGAAATAATGCTCGTTGATTAGATACACCGGTCACCGGGCAAACGTGATCGGCTCGCGCGGTGCATCATTGTCTCGTTACAGACAGACCGACCCGACGGAGCAGCGAGATGAAATCTTTCTCTCTCTCTCGGCCGAGTGGGCAAAAAGGAATTACGTATATTAGCTGAGAATGAGAATGATGGATTTAGCTGGCCGCTAGCTGTCGACCAACAACAACATCAGACATCACCATCCCCAACAAGGGCGACGATGATGATATGGCTGAGTGACTGACTGCGCCTCTATATGTTGTCCCATATTTACACTTGGGCTTGAGGAGGATCATTATGTGATCGAAGTGGGCTGTGAGATATATTTTCATAATTTTACACGCTTCATTAAGTTTACACGATTATTTGGCGGCTTGCACCATATCCCGTCCCGATGCCCGCACTAATGGGCTTGAATTTCCCTTTCATCTAAAGTGCTATTTCAGAAAGCAGTCTACATAAATGAACTATGCAACTTTTGTTAATAAAAACAGGATCACAAGTGCTTGATTCCATTTTCAAGTGGAAAGGAACTTGTAACTCATTTACCTTTAGACCAAAAAGTTACAAGAACTAATTTAAATATTATTTTAGACAAATTCAAACAGGCATGCTTCTGATGAGCGACGATTCCCAGATTCAAAAAGAGAAAGCTATAAAAACAAACAGAAAAACGCATCAAAAATTGACGAAAGCCATGCTACCAAAATCGTGCTGAAAATCTCGTTGGAAAACAGTCAAAAACGAATCGAAAATCGCAATAAAAACCCTTCAAAAAATCTAAAGAACACGGGTCCAAAAACACGCAAAAAAAACATTGCCTAATAAAGTTTCAAAAAAAGAAAAAAACCTGTTGAAAACTTAATTGGAAAACGCTTCAAAGATCCTTTGTTTCTAAAAAAATTATGGATAAGGGATTTCCTTTTTTATTTGCGTTTTTGGAAAATGAGGTTAATATTCAATTTCTTAACACTATAAATTAAGTGGTAACTGTTACCATGCGAATATTCTGAGAAAGCGTTTCTAAATAATTTAGAAAAGAAAATTCTGCACGAGAATTGTTTTCTAAAATCGTCAAAAAATCTTTCAACCCGGTAACGCTAAGTAAAATCACCCTCGAAATATGCAAAATGGGGTCAAAAGAGCGAGCCTATTCATGGAGTTCGACCAAGAAATTTGTGGCTCTGAAACCTCTGGAACTGTGATAAAAGAGCAGTGAACGCTAATATAATATCTACTTATTTCTCAAATCTGATTGTATGACCGATTTTATTTATTTTAAATTCTGTCAAAAAACCCGGTCAAAAGTTAAAATAAGAATTTTTAGTCAGAAATCCGGTCAAAAAAAGAATATGGCAATATATTTTGACTTATACTAGTGGTTATATTTAGTTTCTTTATTTCACAAAACAAAAAGTAAACAAAAAACATGCATTTCATTAAAAAGTCTTGCAAAAAAGGAACATTCAATCAAATTCAGTCAAATTCTGTAGTTTTCTAGGATTAGTCACAATAAATCGGATTCTGTTTTATATTGTGAGCATGTTTGTTAAGTATGGCAAAGTTTCATTAAGATTTTGCAAATCTTTCTTTATTTTCAGTCTGTATAGAATAATATTAATTTTCCGGTCGAAAAACCAGTTAGACTGGATTTTAAAATTTTCTCTGGTCCGAGTAAAGAGAATTCTGTCTTATATAACGGAATCCGATCAGAAGGGCAACACACAACACTGCCTGTGATATCAACAGAAAAAAAATTCCGCTAATAGTGTTACCCCAAAGCTTGTTACGGCAAGGTACCCCCTCTGAAATCTATTTGCGCCTCAAACTTCGACATACAAATGCGCGCCGATCGACTGTTAATCAAACCGCATTCCCATTAATTATCGCCAGTCCTCAAAATTCCTCAACTAAAACTACTTGTTATACAGCGATACCGTGTAAAAATTTAAATAATGGCAATAAAAATAAACAAAAGTGCCTGCGATTACCTGTAGGTATGGGTAACCGCCTAACTAATGCGCTTAATGACTGAATGATTTTCCACCGCAGACCCTTATCTCAAAAACGTTCCCTTTAGCTAATTGCCTTCTGTTTAGCCCAGCCACCGTCAACTCAACGACTTAAGTAGGAAATTAAACATAAAACAGTTAATCAAGCGGAAACAAAGAAAGACAGACAGAAAAAAAAAGAAACCAACAAATCACAGTCACAATAAAATAAAACAGAAGTTAACAAATGTCTTCGTGGTTGGCTCTTGCAATTGGTCTTCATAAATTTGTATCAACAACAACAGCGGCGCAGATTGTCAGCTCTTGCCTCTGTGTATACCTTTAACAGGCAGGG
Organism: Cheilosia pagana; assembly: GCA_936431705.1. Classification (NCBI taxonomy): domain Eukaryota; kingdom Metazoa; phylum Arthropoda; class Insecta; order Diptera; family Syrphidae; genus Cheilosia; species Cheilosia pagana. The sequence continues at coordinate 86,646,526 of OW386166.1, read as the reverse complement.
CAGAGGCATAGCCTAATAGCCTTAAGAATTGTTCAAGACACCGTGAAATGACTACGCTTCGAATAGTATTGTGCGCGCGGACGAGTGTGCTGTGCACAAGATGACGACGACGGGTGATGGCAGTCACCGATTCGCGGCGGTTCTCGTACCTATACAGTCCAGGTTAGGCCCCTCATCCGACAATTTAAGCAGACTTTATCTCATTACTTAATGGCAGCTTAGTGGCCGACTATTTACGTTGCGAGATTTTAATCCTATTAACCATTTAGTCATCCGCAGCTCTGGTGCTCGAATACGAGTAGTTGCTGTTGAGGTGTTTAGTTTAGAGACCAGTGCAGCTGGGATAATTGCCCTCGAGTAATGGGCCCAGCATACAGGTAGGTATAGCTTACACAATGGTAAGTGGTGACTTTAAGCCGATCTGGTTGGAGACATTGTTGTCGATGGACGTGTGTCAAACCGCTGATTAATATTGATTAATGAGGCGAATGCGACTCGACGACTCATTTAGCCAATTTGTTGTAAATGTTGTGGAGGTTTTAATTTAGAATTGATTATGCGATGTGTATCTGTATATATGACACGAGAATGGTGTCGAAGCGATAACAATCAATCAAAGAAGATATGGGATCGTTTGATTAATTGAGTTATGCGAATCAATACGACGGCTGTCATGGATAGCACAGTGAAAAAATTCCAACCAATTAGCCAATTAGCCACTTGGCCGATGAGACAATAGTTCCGATAATAATTCAGTACACTCAGAAAAAAAACAGTTCTTGTTGGGTTGTGAGGGAAAAATTGTTGTCTCAAAAATAAGAGTTCTTCCATCAACAACTCATTATTGATTTGTTAAGAATCAAATTATAAGTTTAAAAATAAAATTCTTGTTAAACCAATTTTAAAATTCTTAGAAAACTGTAAAAACGAACAATTACCAGCCCAACAAGAAAATTGTTGTGTTAAATATTTCTTGAAACAAAAATTTCATTTCAAAAATCAAATTGTTGACTCAACAATCCTTTGGTAATCTTGTCCAAATGTAAGTTTGGTTGAATTTAATTACATATACCATTTTAACACATTATGGCAACATTTTTTTAAACAAACAAGTACCTAAAGGATTTTTATTTACGAAAAAAAGTGAAAGCGTAAAAGTTCTTTTAATAAGATATTTCTGGGACCCTATAAAGACCCCTTTGAGATACCAATTTGGGTTAATTAATTATCACAATTACGTGTTTGATATCATACAAAATTTCATCCTTATGGTGTTGCCATTTCCAAAATATTCCACTTCTCGTCATGGTGCTAACAAACAAATTATAACCGTCAATCTCATTAATTCTTCCTGGATACCACGATGTAATTTTATCACTTTAAAAGAACAAGTTTTCGCCGCCTGTAAGATGGCTCTTCTTTCCTTCCTTATTTTTTCCAATTCGTCAAATCAAGAGGAGCGATTTGAAAACCATAAGTGGATGTTGCAATAATGTGCTTAATAAATCCCGACTCTTCTTGGTCTTTGACAACGGTTTGACGTCCCGGAGCATTTTAATGGGCATCTTTTAATTTATTCATTAGATAGAGTATTCCTATGAATACCGTATTTCTCGCTCGTGTTTCGAATTGAAATTCGTCCTTCCTGCACGGTGTTTTTCAATGCATCCGGTGCGAAATTTCGGTAGGGCCGTCCTCCTATCTTTTTATATAGATTCGAGGCATTACGGCTCCAGTGCCGAACCTTTAAATTTTAAATTAAAAAGTAAGAGGTTTTGCGATAGTGTGGCAGACGAGCCATTAACCTCGAATCGTCGTCGTGCGAGATGGTAATGGACTTCTTGTGGCCAGAATTTGAGGATATGGACCTGGACGATATGTGCTTCCGACAGGATGGTGCCACTTGCCACACAGCCAACGAACCAATGGCTGTTTCGCGCGAGAAATGCAATAGCCGTGTTATCTCACGTCGCGTCGTGGCGATGTTACTTGGCCGCCACGATTATGTGATTTGACACCGTTGAACTCCTTTCTTTGCAGGTATTTAAAAGAAAATGTGTCCAATAGCCAAGAACAATTCAACAGCTAAAGGATGAACCTCAATTATGTCTCAGAGTCATTGAAAATATGGACCATCGGATAGAGGTATGCCACCGAAGTCGTGGCCGATATTTTGTTTCACACATAATTGTTATAGATCCTCCTATCATAATAAAAAAACGAAAGATAATTCAATGAAAACTTTTTGTTTTGATTACAAATAACATCTAGTGTTTTCTTTGGACCACCCTTTATATGCTTACTAGCTGTACCCGCCCGGCTTTGCCCGTGCAAAATGTTGTTTCAGAACAGTTTAAAACAATAAAATAATAACATTTTGAGCCAATTTTCTCCAGTTATTTAGGAAAAATGTACACATTCAATCGGTGTTAATGATATCGAAAATTGGTAAGTAAGTAACCATGCTTCGAATTTGTAAAACCTCTCTTGTAGCCAGTTTTATTAATCAGACAAATCAAATTAAGCGCATTTTAACAGTATTTAAATACCTACTAACTAATAGCATTCATTATTATATAAAGGTAGTATTCCCGAACTCTATCACATCCACATTTCACATAACGCTTGAGTTGGCCTTGGCTGGCGAATAAGAGAAAAAGCGGGATAAAAAGTAATGTAAAGTCAACTATCCATCCAGTGAGAGCGAGAGCTTTAATAACCCGATACCCGACCTTCGCTTTGCGATGGACGATGAATGATCAAAATGGATACACAGACACACAATATTTAGTTCATCGCTTACGTATGTGCACCATTTTTCCTTTTTTCTTAACAAACCAAACAGCATACTGCCTATGTCTATCTCCCTTTATTTCACAGGAGAAAAATAAGCTTAAAAGAGATATATTGCGCGGTTGGTTTTTTTGATTTGAGAATGAAAAGCATATCCAGTATCCACTTACCCAGGTGAAAATCGTAGAAATGTTTTTTTGCCTATTTATTTAAAAGACTTAAAAGATATCGAGTTAAAAATTATCCTAAGTGGTACCGACAGATGTCCTCTTTAAGCTGGTATTTACTCTTTTTAAATGCTACCGGTATTTTCGGACGCAAAGCGTGACAAAGAAAAAATCAAACGAAATGAAAAAATAAATTACTCTTGTCCAATTTTTCCGGAATTCATAGGGAAATAAAGTTGGGATTGTATGCCTAGGTATTCTCTATAGTCTATAGGCCTGTGGTTTTTGCATTTAAAGATGTGCAGTCAAATTCAATTTTAGTCGAACAGAATTACACCAATTTTATTTATATGATTTAGCATTTTGATTTTTAAAAGTCTGGCAACGTTGCTCGAAATCCCATACACTTCACAATGTCACATTATCTTATCTGTTATCACACTCAATCTCGATTCTCGATACCATCCTCCGTCCCTCTCAAATGGACAGCAGACAGCATACTCGCCAAATTCATATACATACTCTATATCTACCCAACTAAAAAAGAACTCACTCAGCGCAACCTTAAACGCATGAGCTGAGCAGAAAGCAGATGCAAAGCACTTGAGCATGAGCAGACCAAATCCATTCGACTACAGTTCCGATTCTGAGTATTTATATGCAAAAAAAAACCCTCCCGCTCTCTCAAAAAATACGAATATACCTTGAAAGAAAACTAAAAAAGAAACCACCACTGAGATCGATTTGAAGATCTTGGTCAATTAACAAATCGATAAAAAATGAATTTCGCAAAGGATTTGTTAAAATTGCTCAGGTGATATAACAAATAGAAACTTAGTTTTGGACTTAAAAGATGCGCGTTTTAGGTATCTAAAAAATGAAATTAATTTCATTCAAATAGACGAAGGAGAAGTTCACTTTTTTATGTTTAAAGTCTAATTATTGAATTTCTTCGACTTCCAAAATCAAAATCAAATATTTTTAAATGCACGAACTTGCTCCTCATAGAAACCTAATAAATAAAAAAAAAATTGTCAAAATCCGTTCACCCGTTTGTTCTGTAGCTTCCTACAAAAAAATATCCACTTTGTTTTATATTATTAGGGATAAGTTCGATACACTCTTCGCGCGTCAAGAATAGTGAAGCGGATTTTCATAATGAATGTTCATCGATTTTTATGTTTAAAATTTTCTAAAAATATATAAGGCCAAACCCCCGGAGCACAACCCGCGGTAATTCTCTGTCATCTTTCTCTTTCTTTCTGCGGCCAATATCTATATAAATCAACCATAAGCAATTGATTCGCGTTCTATAGTTCTATTCGATTGCCGTTTCTCCTCGACCTTTTTTAAATCTCCTCACTTATGTGTGTCAAGGATTTCTAAACAGGGAAACAATTACACGAATATTCAAAAGCTCCGCCAAGTTCCGGTTTCTCATAAGACATATTTCGAAAACTGTCGCAGATTTTGTAAAACTTGCTCTACAAAAGATTTTTATTAAAAACAATTCAATAAATTTAAATACAAAAAGTCCTGTCGAACAAAAAACTTTTGATTGAGTCCTTTTCAAACAATAAATGTAGCTAAGCACTTCCCCCCCCCCCCAATGTTAGGCATTTTTAAGTTCCTCCTCGCACGTACACAATCCAAACCAAACCAGACATTGAACAAGAGCAACTCTCACTGGCGGAACAAAACCGTATTTTAGCAACAACATTTTCCACTTCCGTTCCGCTCTTATACGGAAAGGGAAACCTGAATGAATTCATAAAATATGACACAAAGTCTGGGGAAACGAAAACATAAACGTTGCTCTTTTTTTGTCATTCTTTTAATTCAATTGCAACGCGAACCCGGAAAATTAAACATACCGTAACAAACAAAAACATAAATTTACCCTTAATGGCTGTTGTATTGTGTGTGTGTATACTGTATACATGAGACTGGGGGCTTCCTTCCATTGGCCCGCGGTACGGTGAGGCAATTTGTCCTCAGCATGACATGGAAGCGGTGCCGCTGGAAAAACCACACCCTGAAAATTTGACATTTATCTGAATAATAGCGTAATAATCGGGACGTGTAACAACACACAGATTCGCTTAAATCGTATTTGACACGCTTCACCCCTATCAACCCCATGCGTCCATTAATCTGCACAATAATAATTATTTGAATATGTTTCTGTCGTGTTATCCTTGTTGTCAGTGAGCGCACACAATCAAGTCCAAATTGTGAATAGAGTTCATGTGTTTGGGATGGAGGGGTCGTGTCGTGTCGCCTCAGCCTCGGTAGTTCTCTGCTCGCATATGGGGATGGTAAATATTGTTATTAATTATTGTGTAATAGGCACAATGGCAGATATCCTTTCCGTAGGTATAGGTATAGATGGAATGGAAATTTAATTCAATATTAATTTAAAATGTGTTCATAGGCGCAGAACCAATTCATTTAGAGTCTTCTGCTGCTGCTCATATCTTTTGACAGTTGGACGAAGTTGGGTTGGAATCGGCAATTTGATTGTAATAATTAATCGTCCCAATTTGGGCGGCGTTAAAGCGTGAAATTGAATTTTCATTCAATCGAAGAGAACCAGTCAAGGAATGTGAAATGCTTTCCCTTTGCGGCAATTTAAATTGGGTTTCTTTTTTATTGAATTGGCATCTAGAAGGAATTGGGTTTGAGTTTTATTACCTAGGCGTTGGTAGGCCAAACGAAATTGATTAAGGCTTTAGTAAAATTGTGAGTTTACTTTGCTATATCTAGCGTTCGGGGTTAAGCAGCAAGCTCAACCCGCCTTCAGTTGCTAGATATATCCTTTGCTTATATATGCTAAAGTGCTTTTTCGATATTGTCGCTCTTGTGCATAGTTCTATCTCGACTTTATTAAAAAATGTCAAATTTTCTACTTTACTTATAAACTTCCTCCAACAGCATGGTTAAGGCAGTAATTACCTTACCATAGCTCTAAGTAAAATTCCCAATGATATACCAGTATGTAGTGTTCAAGGGCATTTATTTCTTAACAATTAAAATTGCATTTGTTATCAAAAAAATGACGTATAATACAACTTGACAAGTCGACAAGTCTAAATTCACTTGTCCAACTATACTCAAGATGGCAAAAATAAGAGAGGAAAATAGAAGGAAATACACAGCCTAGGAAAAGGCCTAAATGCTGTTCCTTTGTCTTACCAGCAAGATTGTGTGCACTATAGGTTTACCAAACGTCAGGATTTGGCTTATTTTGGGTTTGGTTATTTTGGGGTAAGGCCAGGCTTCACGCTTTGTAATTCTTTTACGTTATTATTATTTTTGTTTTATTTACATAAATTTTTTTTAAATAGAACGCAGATAAATGAAAAAAATATACTCAATTTTGACTCATTTTAACAAAAATATTTTAAAAATAATCAGCCCTGGCGAGGTATCCGTCGGAACGGAAAATTCTTCGATTTTGTAAGATTCGGAGGATTTTTACTTCGAGGTATTCTTCGGAACATCTATTCGGAATATTTCTCCGACATTTTGTAACGCATATCGGCGAATTACGTTGAAGTGCGATGAAGTGCATTGTTTTATTCAATTTTTGACAGCTAGGTTCCGATATCCTTCGACAGAAATTAGTTGCGGAATTTGTTTACAATTAAGATTTGAGCTTGCGGAGAATTTTCCGTTCTGACGGATACGTCGCTAGGGCCTCGAAGAAACCAGAAGTGTTTAGTTATGAAATGCAATGTAATTTTATGTCAGGCTTTTTGCTCCATAATCAGATTTTTCTCTCCTAACTGTCAGGCTGTTTGACTTTTGTTTGATGATAACCCTATGTGAAGTTGATTTAAATTGGCGAAATTTTTCAAAGTACGGGTGATCACTGACATCAAAATTAGCTCCTGTGCTGAGGATCAATATTCTTTGGTACATTACTATCACAGTCTGTCAAAGTCGGAATCAAAAAAGTTATAACTAGTTATTTATTATTTTATTTCTGTATTCGTGTTACATTTAAAATACACTTGTCAGCTTCTGACAAATTTCAAATCACTTGTTCACAGTTCTTCAAGGATATTTCGAGACTTGTCATGCTCTGTTACAGAAAGAGCGACTTGTCGCCTTTTTTTGGCCTTTTTTTTTGATTATTTTTTCACGTGACCTTTCTCAAGCTTGAAAATCACAGCGGTGAAAAGAGGTCAAAAGCACAGTAGGTATAAACAGGCGGATCCATTACAAATATGAGTGAAGGGTCACTTGTCTTCTCCGAATCAAAGTCAGTACCTACGCCTTTCGGACCTTAGCAATGTCTTTCAAGCAGAGAGTTTTGACGACAGTCTTCCTAGAGTCTGCGGTTACAGAAACATCGCCGGCTTAAAGCTTGTGAAACACTGTCATTAAGACCTCAAGATGTTTAAAAAACAGGGTCGATAGGTATTTTCGGAAAATAGAATATCACTTTCGATCTTTTAAAGTCTTTTAAGAGGACACTGATGTACCACATCCAGGGAGATTTATCTAGCGTCAGAAGCAGAGGCTGCCGTGAAGAAGTTTTAAAGAGCTTTCCAGTACAACAACCTATACAGTGTAATGTCCTTTTTATTCAATGTCCAAAAAAATAATGAATTTTACAATCGCCACCAAAATGGCTGACGCACTACCTCCGGCGTCACCTCCTGTTCGCCACCAGATGAAGAATACCGCGGGTGAGTGCCGTTTTAAACGGCAGTGCTCTTCGGTAGATGGCGCTATGTAGGAGTGGTTTTATCTTTACAGTAGCAAACTTATTTTATGCAAGTAATTGATTTAATTTTCTATAAATAGTGTTAGGATTTCGTTGAGTAAGCTGCTCAGTGGTTAGTTTGTGGTAAAATTGAGTGAAGGATCTCAGGTAGTGGCGAACGCACGGTGCTAAGGGCCCTTGTGCTTCCCCAAGTTCTCCTTTATCTGTCTCAACTTTTAAATTTATCTTTACGAAACAATAAACAAACCTAAAATAAAACAAAACACAAAAAAAAAATTATATCTTCCATTTGTGTTTCAAAACTGTCCCACGAATTTATTTGGATAGAAAATACAGGTTTTATTTTTTAATTAGATATTTGTAAATTTTATTATCGACTTATAAAGTTTGAGTGTGGAATATCAGATAAATGGCCACGGACTCATGTTTGCGTGCCTAAATTTCATTGAGACGTAGAGATCAATTTGTCCTCGTTATTACAAAAATTGCCACCTGTTTCATTAAATTTTAAATGCTGTTCACAAAAAAATACGAGTTTTTTCTTTTGTGTGGCGCACCATTTTTAGTAAATGTCTTTTCCGCACAAAAAGCGCAAAATTAAATTCATGCATAAGTCTTGGGACAAACTTTAAATACGAAAATTATAAAAATGACTTAGCAAAAAATAATTAAGCCGTTTTTGATTGGAAAAAATATCAAATCTGCTCCGCGTCAGTTTTCAAAAATTAAAAAATCTGTGTGTTCGACCTTCTTTTGACGTTTACAAATTTGGCATTACTTATCGTCGTTTCAAGGTTTATTATTGAATTTGGACACTTAAAAATGTCAACTGAGTATAAATTCTACAGGCAGGATTTTCCTGACTAGATCTGCCGGCGTCATTTATTTTTATTAAATTTTATTTTATTCCATGATCAAGGGAGAATCGCTGGCTCTATTTATATTGACCTGGAGTACTTTCCCTCTGCCAGCCATGTAATCTAACGGGCAATAGTCGAACGCCATCAACAACTGACCACACACAGCGAAAAGGGCATCGTGCGCTTTATAACTTGTTTATCCATTTGGAACTTTCAAATTGGAGCCACTTTGAACCTATCGCACTAGAAAATTGTCTAGGACAATGAAAGACCTACAGCGAAACCTTCTCTTACGTAAACCATTAACAAAAAAAAAAATTAACAATAAAAAAAATGCAACATTTACACGCAATCAAAGTCAATACAATTCAGCTAATTGACTTTTTATTAATGATCATGGGCCCTCATCAAAGACATGCCGCATCGAAGTCAGAGAAATCGCAACTCGAAGTCAGATCTGCATACAAACAAAACAAAAACAAAAAAAAAGGAAAGAAAGAAACAAAATCATGCTGTAAGCACATAACGAGCACACGGTGGTTATTACTTTTTAATTGGTTTTTAAATTTTTATTTAATTAACTCAAGGTTCCGTGTCAGCACGCTAATCCGAATTAATTCAATGATGACGCCCAAATTGTGTATAATTGCCGCCGCGGACATGTAATTTCATGGTTTTCTGCCAGGAATTGGCAAGCATTCGGTTCTGTTTTGTTTCTCAGCCAGCTCCCTATATATGCAAAGAACACAAGAGTCACTGAGCGCCGCTATTGAGTGCCCCTTTATTTTTTTTGTAAATCTAATTAGGCGCACGATAGACCATCGAATGCATCTCGATATCTTTGGAAAATGCCAGTTTTCTCTCTGGCCGACCATGTCGAATTAATCCGCTTTCCTATAGATACTATATCCAAACGATTGATCTAAGGGAAATGCCAGTGCGGGAAGTGGGCGACCGGATTCGCTTGTCAAAATAAATTTACGAAATCACATTTAATCCTGGTTGGGCGCCTTTGTCGGGGCGAAACTAGAAACGCGCGTAGGTCCATATAATTGGCCCAAAACAATGATGCCAATGGTGCGTACCTGCCCTTGTAGTTGTGGGTGCGAAAGAGCACATTAATCCCATGCAGAGTTTCTCACCTGTTGGATCGATCGCGCCGATCAAAGGAACGCATACACACCGCACAAAGGGGCGCTGCTAAACCAACTGAAAACAAGTCTGAGAGTCCTGTTCCTGTCAGAAAACCACAGGGGTGCGTTGGACAGCGAGGGTGTTTACTCAGGATGACCGGCGGACCATTGTTTCGGTCAATGGAGATCGATCGGTTATTAATGGTGTTTGGTGATCCTGATCATCCAGACACAGCAACAGCACATGGCCAACATGTGTGAATTGTTTTGGGTCAAGTGGCGTTGGCAGGGCTACTAATGATGTGCACTTGATTAGCTGCGTCGCGTTGATTGGCGATCGGTATATATGGTGCGCGCTTTCAAATTGGACCACTGCTGGATAGATTCCGGCAATTGGCATCATTAACAAGGTGGCATTTCCGACAGCTGAGCGAGAGCCTTTGATTGAGAGAGCGTTAGAAGGCGTTGCCATTACATATATATATATTTTTTTTGCTTATTGTGTCAGGTGTGTGCAATAGGGTTTATAGCATTCTACCCAGCGGGATGGCGATTGGACGTGTTATGCCTAACTAGGTGTCGATTTTGGTTGTCGGTTGGTTTGAAAGTCCTGCGATAGTCAGTAGATGTCGACAGAATTGGTGCTGATTGAAGAGCAGGTGGTTGATGATGGATAGGATGGGGAAGTGTGAATTTTGTGTAGTTACTCGAGCACTCCCTCAAACGCCAGGACTGGGGGCAACTTTTTGATGCTCATGAAAAATGTATTGAGTTATTGCTGATTAGTTGGACGACATTGACGACAGACGAGAGTCAGTATGAGGGAGGTTGGTTTTTCTAGGTTGGAGACCTTCACTATTGCTGCGTTTCGATGATTTGTTCTTAAAGCGATCCTCCACAAAAAGCAAAAGAAATATGAGAGCGAGCGGATCAATGCGAATTTTTTGGCGCCCGCTTTAGATACCTACCGAACTTAGGGGAATCGATTTGTGTTGTCACCTTGAATCGTTTTGAGAAAAGACTTCAACGGACAACGGGAGAAGAAGATTCAGTGACCAACTTCTCAAAAGCTTAAAATGCAACCTGTGAGCAGTTGGAGCATATGGGAAACCATGCACCAGTCCGATTAATCACTGAATCCATTCCCAAAAACGGATAACTGAGGACTGAACTTCAAAAATCTTCAAAAATCTACAAAAATCTACATCTTGAAAATTGACTATAGAGTAGATGAGGGAGGGTGTATTTTCTGAGTCTATAAACACCTCAAAGTTGTTTAGAATTCTTGATGCCGCCTTGGCGCTTGATCACTTCTAAGTTACCATGACTTGGATCCTAGAACATATCAACCGTATATGAAAAAGTTCATACTGACGAGATGGCCATGCAAGTATCGGCCTTCCAGTGTTCACAGTCAAGCTAAAAATCCCCTTAAAAGTCTTCAAAAACGCGGAGAAATATCGTCAGAATAAGAAGGGTCACAAAAGGCCACTAGCTATGCAGTCCCGCAGCTATAACAACACAACAGAGACTTTCAAAAACTTCCTATGAACCAGTCCGGTACCATCTGTGTCCGAAAAAGCGATCTTTTGAGATAACACTCAGTTACCCCACCGAGAAAGACTCGAAGCCAAGTGTTAACGACCTAATTCTCTGATTAAATTTAACCAGCTGAACCTATGTAGACATTCCTCTTAAACAAGCTTCGACAAGCTTAACAAAACGACACATACCGTTGCTTGGGGTTTTCAAATCGCCATACTTCTACCTTTAAAAACCTAACCTAACCTAACCTAAGCTCCTGCCGATTTGCCAAGCAGGGGCGTATATAGATAAAATTAAGTAAATGTCGTTGCAAGCAGTCAATGTTGGTTTAAGGTAAACTGTCGAAGTTGTTGCGCCATGTGAACTTCAGTGATACCAGTGCTAAGATCAGGCCATTTATTTGGGTCTTTTAATCGCAGGAAGCTTAAAACTTAAAAGACATTAAGCTGCAAGGCTCTCCCAACTATCAACTAAGACATTGTATAAGACCTCATCAATCCCCTTTCGTCTATATGCCGCGGAGGAGTGTACCAAGTCAACTGGAGACGAAGTTGCGTATAGGGTATAGGGTATTAGTCTACGATTGGAAGACTGCACGGAATGGAGGAATGCACTTAAGTTGCCGCACATTTCGAAGAATCAGAGCTGCATAAATTTAGTCTCTCGAATCAGGAGTTTGGAAACCATCTGTTTGACCAAACCTGTCGTTATCCGTCGTCTGATCTTGACTTTTCATTCCACTAGCATGATGTGTCACTTGTGGAGATTAAGTTTACTCCCTAACTAAATCCTGGCTGTCACGTCTTTTCCCAGCCCATTTCCATTGACTGAAGTGGGCTCCATTCTATCACTCCTCTAGTTGAGGCCCATTTAATCCTTACATCTACTATTCCGCGTGTACCTCGGTTACTAAGCTAGAATTTTCAAGTAGCTTGAGTTCCGGGTCTAAACACTGCAGCCCTGTAATTTGACTGCCTTCTTATTGAACATCATTTCGATGAATTGACCGCGTATAGTTGGAAAATAACATTCCATTCCGGCATCGAACCCTTTCGTGTTTTGGGGGACCAATAGCAGATAGATTCGGAAACCACAGCTGATGGTCGACACACGCCCAACTGACTCTCTGACCGAACATGCTCATTCGTATGATGGCTACCTAATTGATGTGAGGTTTGCCCTAAAGTTTCTGTTGACAATCGTGACTGTCAATCGATTGCCACAGCAATAACCCCAAAAACTGACAAAATGAGGCACCCCAACGAAAGATGTACATCAAGTTGAAACAAATTTGCATACAATGTTCTTTTTGTAGGGCCCACCTGCAGGCAGAGGTACAACGAACTACCCACATCATGACATGCAACCACAGCAGATATGACAGATATCAGCAAGTGACCACAATTTCCAACAATGAATTACAAACCGCCTGTCAAAAAATGTTGTCTTCGCATCATGGCCAAGAAGCCTTCCGACTGGTGACTACCTTAGGTTGACAGACACATGGGCCCACTAGCGTAATTACGGACATTTTGTTGCAATGCAAACATGGGCGGTCTTCCAACCTTCCCTTGTTAGTCTATATGTTCAAGTTGCATGTTCAGCCAACTGTAGTTGAAGTTATTCCCTTCTCCAGAGCGACATTTGATATTTGATTCGTTTAGCGATGAACATCCGAATGTCAAGACGTCGCACGCGATATAATTATGGGAATTGTTGTTAAATTTTCGAGTTAAGAGGTCCCGCTCCCTCCTTTTGAACAATGGCCATCTCACTGCAACGATAATGGAAATATTTTCAAGAATTAGACTGACCTTAAGACGCATTGTTGCGTCAGTTTTACAGAGCCAGAAGTGGATTAATTCCATCCGTCAATTTTACTAAATGTCAGGTCGCGTTCATCATTGCGAATCAGTTTTTCTTATAGTTGTCGCTGTGCTTCGTCAACTGTCAAATTTTTGGTTGATCGTCGCTCGCGTTTTCCTTTTCTTTTCCCGAGGGATGTGAAATAAAAGTCAAAGAAAGTTAGACTTGTGCTGGGTCATCGTGCATAGTTATATTCTATTAAACAAAATAAAATGTTTTGAAACTACAGTGTAAAAGCGTTTTGATTCACAAAACTACACGCCCATCGGCAGTAAAATCCAATTTACAACTATTGAGCCGAATTTATACGACACTCTCCTCGCATTGTTGTTTGAATAAAGGAATTAAGAAATTAATTAAAATTTGGAAAGGGATCGCGTGGAAACACACGTTCCGGACAATCTCTTCGCCATCACCATCATCAGCAACTGGTTCCAGTTTCGATTCAAATGTTAATAAATCGAAATTTCATCGACACTAATCCGACAGAGTGTATTTTAACAAAGGCGGCCCCCGTTGGACTCATTTGTTGTTGACTTAAGTTAATATTGAGCGTTTTCGCTGGCTTTTTTTTAATGTTTTTTTAACAAACACCGAGGGGGCTCTTGTGTGGTCGTCGCGTCACATACCTATACCTATGAGTCTAATCAATTCCATTGAAACGCATTTCACATTTCGGAGAAATAAAATATTCTGACGCGGGGGGATTAGTGTGATGCGCGATGATTATTAAATTAGCTGAATTTGATTTTGTTTTTTTCTCTCGACAAATTGAATGGGAGTTTAAATTGTGAGGATGGGCTAGGTTTTTGGAGCACAATTCGATGGGGTTAATATTTACGATTACGAAGTTTATGAGGTGTAATGTGAGGCGGTCGGCGGAGGTTTTGCATTGTGGAAAGTTGATGACAATCAGATGAATAGTTTCAACGATGCGCCAGTGAAGATGCGATAGGCAAAGGTGTGAAACCAGCTGACGAAGAGTACTCCTTGCCACACGCGGTTCAATACTGACCCATTGTGGTGTCCGTGGACGAAAAGGTTGTCGTTTACCCATTTTTACCCTGTCTATAAAGAGCTGTATAAATTAATTATTCATTGTACTGGAAAGCTCGTCTAGGTCGGGAAATAAGTGTTTCGCTAAGAATTTGTACCTGTTGTATTGGAGATCTGGACATAGAAAGTGAGTTGTGTCCTCAAGGGCTTCCTCTTCACCGCAACCTCCAAAAAGATCTACTTCTTCATGTGAAACCACAGGGTGTTGTACCTTGTTATGATGCCTAGGAGGATGGAAATTGACTTTCTATACCTGCGTTTTCTATACTGGCTTCATTGAAGGGCAGCCATAGCGTATGACAAGTTTTTAGCGCAGTCCGTCTAACACATTCGCCTCTCTTGTGGCTATTCTCCTTGCTTCAAGCTTGAGTGTGCAAGGCGGGATATTCACAGGGTGGGCAGCTTGTTCTGATATACAGCTGTTGAAACTTGTCTTGCTAATTCGCTTTCTCATTGCCTTGAATGTTCCGATAAATGGCAGAGAGCTATACCTTGTGCTGAGTACCAAGAACCTTGAGTTCTTCGCGAAAGCATTTCACAAGCTTCGATTTTATTTCCAGCCTGAACAGCAACCTGGCTGTCGATAAAGAAGGTAATACCTTTAGGCACCCCAGACGAGCTGCTGTTATTACTGCCGGTACCCCTGATTGGAAGACACTGCTATGGTCAGGAAGGCGTACTGATTTTGATATACCCAACGATTCGGAGAAAAAGCCTGACCCCACTCCGGTGTCCATTTTATAAAAGTCTGTAAATACGATTCCGTCTCTCCATTCTTCTCTGCAGGGTTAGGTGCTCAAGAAAGGTCTTGTAATTGTAAACTCTAAGTAATTCGTGATGTTCCTAGTCCGTGATTGGTCCCATTTAATTCAATTTCCAGTTTATTGATTGGCTTGCTCTCATGGCACAAATGGCGGTGGATGACTGTACAAATATATCTTGGAAGCAAAATTGAGTGTAGGCTTAAGAACTGCGGTTGGAGTTGGCCTCATCGCGACGGTGGACGCTAGTCTTTGAACTTTTGTAATGGCTTTTAGGTAGGTGGCTTTATTGGTTGCCTGCCACCATACCAGACTGCCATTGGTCAGTATAGGTTCTTACTATAGCCGTTTTCATCCACAGCTTAATTTTGGAAGATGGTGTGACAAGTTTCACACTTTTCGTTGCCACTTCTATCAACGAAAGTCATCTTCAGATTGAAGAAACCAGAGCACAAGTTGTACCCACAACTTCCGATTTAGCTCTGCAGGTCGCAAGTCGCGACA
Source organism: Cheilosia pagana (assembly GCA_936431705.1). NCBI lineage: Eukaryota > Metazoa > Arthropoda > Insecta > Diptera > Syrphidae > Cheilosia > Cheilosia pagana. Next base: position 86,631,106 of record OW386166.1, on the reverse strand, counting down.
CAATCGAAGGTCTAAAATATTTCTAGAGCGGAGCACAAACTTGGTCAGATAAAATCACGATAAAGGTCGATATCGAGCTCATATCAAGTCTAAGTAAAACGAGCTTAACGGATAGACGAAGGTCCCGACTACTAGCGTGCACCGATTTAGCCACAAACAAAATTCACGTGTTGATGAATGCTTAGAACCTATACAACCATCATGGCCCGACTAGGTCTTAGTTCCGCAATAATCACGCATTTATCAGATTTGTGGCTGGCCCTACACAACTCATTGAAGGCTCCTGCTAAAATCGTCAAGCAGGACGTAAGCTGCGACTATACAATCCACTTGTTATTTTATCGCAAAGTCTTGCTTAGACATGCGTGTTTTTCTTGGCTTAAAGGTTGTAAGTTACCGCACATTGGGTAAGATCAATATGAAACAGATCGTACAAAGAAAGAGCACTGTTTTATGCGTTTTAAATGCTGGGTGCAAAGCGGATCTTGGAACTTCTTTACAGATTGCTGTCTGCAGTTTTCAACAGTTTAAGCCTTTCGCCAAGCCTTCTAAGGCATCGGAAGATGGTTGTCACTTAAGAACGATTTTTCTAGTTCTTTAAAAACTGAATTAGGGATAAACCGTGGTGGGAAACTTGGTTGGAATCTGTGATATAATTTCTTTCAAAATACTTTCAAAAACTATAAAGCTTCGCAAGTTACTAGGATACATTTTTCTCTTCGACTGGGATGCTGACTATAACTCTATATACTTGACCTGTTTTCGAAGACAGCCATTAACTCGCCATTCGCCATTCCCAAGAGCACGCATGTTTATCACGCTTTCTCCCCGAGGATTTCAATATGCGTTGGCTTACAACCGACACCATTCTAATCGTTCAAAACTCCGGATGCTGCGCTCTTATAGCCTCTATGCTATGGCAATCTCTCCTCAGCGGTAGATACGCATATATAAATCGTCTCAGTTAGAAAGAAGTCAATTTATTTTGATTAATTGCCGCTCTGCGATACTTCTCAATTAATTGATTTGACGAAATGGTTTTTTGTAATTTAATTAATGGCTAAATATTGCAAAATGTATCTATATATGCCTAACGAAAGTCGCAAGATTATTATATTATTTCGGTGATCACATATTAGTCAAGCGGCTGGCCACATATCTCATAATTATAGACAGGGTATAGAAAAACAATCCCTGTAGTGGGAAAAGTTCAATTAATTGGGAAGCCATTGATTTTAAGGGCTTGCGAAATAGCATTCAACTTAAGTGAAACAGAGCTGGTTGTATTTGGTATCTTTCGATACGATTGGCATACTGAAATTAATTTTAAAATGCTTGTTCACTGCAGGAAACACGCCTTTTTATATTAAAAATTAAAATGCACCACATGTATTTCGAACTTGGAGATGATTTCTTAATATATCCTCAATTTAGGATGACTTAAACTGGTAAGTTGTTTGTCTGAACGTGTCTACCACCAACTGTCTTGTAAAAAATACATGAAATTCAAAGTAGGGCCGCCACAAAATCCTCGCAGACTTGAAAGTGTTCAATTTTCCTTATTGCCATCAGTGCAAACTGTTTTTTTTAACAGTTATTACATTTGAAAATGTTGTACAACTATTATAACTAATTTAACAATTGAAAAGAAGGCAGTAACCGCTTTGACAACAATTTTTCAAATTTAAATTAACCGGATATCCGGTACACAATTAAATACAACTACAGCCACCCAGCGTGTGATAGAAGAAACTTAAGATTTGCCTCAAACCAGTAAGACAGCTACCGTAGACAACAACCCGGTAATAAATTCTGGGCAGATGGCAGTAGTGTCGCACTTAGACACAATCCATTTTTGTGTTGTATCGTATAACACTTTGCATTTTGCTATACTTTGAATTTGAATTCATTCAGTGGTATCGTGAATAAATTCCGATGGAGATTTTTTCTTTGTCAGCAATGTAAATAAGAAACGAGGGAGTCTAGTGGGTCTTTGTTTCCTTCATCCTCTTTTTGTGTGGCAGATATATCCATTGAGTGCTTTGACATCTACGATCCATCGGCCAATGAAACAGAGATTGGGTTCCACTGATACAGCTGCTGGTGAGCATTATTTGAACTAAAGTTAGGGAGCATCCAAAACATTCTAAATTATCGATTCTAACAGAAGCCGGTCATTGTATGAATAAACTTTAATTGGCCTAGGTCCTGGGTTGAAGACTTGAACAGTGTTTTCAGTTGACGTTTATTAAGGCTGCTTTTTTTTAGAGGTAGTTATACAACTTTGAAATGGAATAAAACAAATATGTTTTTTTTAATTGACATGAAATTTAATTTATTCGAAAAATTAAAAACATAAAACTTAAAAACAAACTGCGTAAAAAGTGCTTTATGCCATGTTCCCACCAAACTGAAATCGTGAGGTTTCGATGAACTTTTACTGAAACCTCGTAAGTCGTTCCCACCGAGTTGAAGTGATTTCAAAAGTCATAAGCTGTCAATTTTGAAAATATAACTTACTTTGTTTTTTTTTATTCAAATGATTTTGCCTGCAGAAACACTTGTTTATTATGATTTGTTTTTTTTTTCGATTGTTTTGGCGTTTACTATTTTGACGTCCACAAATAATGAATACAAAATAAACCAAAGTTCACGCTGTAGGCTTGTTCGGTTTGATAACCTCTCACGGGCGGATGAACTCAGAGGGATTTCGACTAGATTTCGCTTAAATCCCGAGATTTCGAACGTCAAAAATGTATGGCGAAACCTCGGAGATTTGGAAACATTTTACGAAACCTCGCGGTTTCGGTTGGTGGGAACATGGCATTAAACATCCGTCTAATAATGTGCTGAAAAGCCGATTCAAAAAAATGTGCAAGAAGGTAAACCGGGAAATTCGAATGTGCCGTGATATACTATTATTCCTTAGTACGTAGTTCCCAAGGAAACCCTAAAAAGGAATGGAAAGCTATTAATAGTATAATAAATACCAATGCCTCCAATATTCCTAATCCAATTGTACTGAATAGTAAAGATGGTATTTCAATTGACGGACCAGCAGAAATTGCCAATAGATTTAACGACTTTTTTGCTTCAGTAGGTCAAGTGTCAGATTCAAGTGAATTCTGTAAACGATGCGATGCGTTTAGGCTAGTGGAGGACTCATCCTATAGCAGTAGCTTCTTTTTTACTCCATTTACTGGGTCTGAGATTTTCGGGTTGATTAATTCACTTAACAACTCGAACGCTTGTGGTGACGATGGTATTTCTAACTCCACTCTGAAAAACATCGCTTTAAACATAACGGATGTCTTAGCTCATCTTTTTAATTTAAGCATTTCCGCTGGATCTTTTCCTGCCAAATTAAAATGTGCGATTGTATTACCAATTTTTAAAAAAGGTAACAGAAAAGAAATCAATAACTACAGGCCGATTTCCTTGCTGTCTTCAGTGTCAAAAATTTTTGAAAAAGCTATAAAAAACAGAATGCTGGGCTACCTCAATTATATTAATTTTTTTAGTTCTATGCAATATGTTTTTAGAAAGGGTCTTTCTACCGAAGATGCCCTTTTACAGTTCTGCTCCATAATAAATAAAGGTCTGGATGAAAAAAAATGTTGTGCTGGTTTTTTTTGCTGGAAAAGTTACAGCTTTTGCAGATGATTTCGGTATAGCATATGCCTCAGCTAGCCCTATGAGCTTAGTGGCTGGGTTAAACACTGATGTCCACTTGCTGAGAATCTGGTTTGCTAAACATAAGTTAAATGTAAGCAACAAAACTAAACTCATGTATTTTACCCTAAGAATGCATGAGGATCCAGATATTGAAATCTACTTCCATGCTCAAAATTGCATGCGATACAAATTGCTTAGCTGCACATGCACCGAAGACCCTTATTTAATGATGTTCGACGAAGGTCGTTCATGTAATATCAATTGTTTCAAAGTTGAAGCCGTAAACAATTTTAAATATTTGGGTGTTATAATTGATAAAAATATGAATTGGTCCAACCATATCACAACTATGAAACAATATCTACGTTCTTCCATTCGTAGCTTTTATCATCTTAGTAAATTTTGCGATAAAAGAACATTAACAGCTGCCTACTTTGGTATATTCCATTCAAAACTCCAATACGGTATAAGCTGCTGGGGAGGCGCTTACCTTGCAAAAATGCATCCTCTGATCGTTTTGCAAAAGTGTATTATTAGAAAGATTTGTAATGTTAACCGCTTTACCCACTCTATAGTACTATTTAGATCTTTGAAAATCCTGCCAGTCAGACATCTGTACCATTTTAAAGTTTCTAAAATATTCTTTTTAAGAGGTGGCTATATGCAAAGTCCTATATACGATGTCCGTACTCTGCGAAGCAATGTAGGCAATTATGTGACGGTTCCCATTTTTCGTACCACCCATTATAGAAACTTTTACTCCATTGTGTCGTGCAAACTTTTCAATGTGTTTCCTGCAGCTTTTCGCAATATAAGAATACTTTGTTCATTTTTAAAAAAAGTAAAAAAATTGGCTTTTAAATTTTGACCATAATCAAATTAAAGTTTTGCTGCCCTATGTTGAATAGTATATTAAAGTATAGTAGTAGAATAGTATATTATTGTATTCCAAAATTTTGTTTGTATCTTCCATCTTTTCTATTTCTCTTTTATGTACTTACTTGTAATAATTAAACTTGAAGAATCCCCCTAAATATTGTTTACCCCACTTAAAACTTAAAACTTGAAGTGACATTAAACACTATTTGAATTCTAAATAAAAATGTCACTAACTATTCTTTTTATAATATTATAATTTTGTAGAAATAATTTAAGCAACAATTATATATTATTATAATAAGAATAATGATAATAAAAAAATAAAAAAATAAAAAAAATAAAAAATAAAATAATCTTCTGCAATTAATTTCAGTATGATTTGGGCTACTAAGCGAGGGGTCTCAGGTTCGAATCCCGAAAGGGCCAAATAACATCTTAAGGTTTTTTTCCACTGCGCCACCTCTCGCGAACGTCAGACAAACATCCGAGAGTAAAATTGTCATGAATAAGCTTCTCAATTAGCCGTTTGGACTCGGCGTAAAATTGTAGATCCCTTCCATTCGTCCCAAAAATCGAAAACCCACACAAAACGAATGGTTGTGAGAAGCTAGGCCTTGGGTCCCATGAACCTGTCGCGCCAAAATATTTATTTTATTTTTCAGGCAAATGACCGCCACGGCTGGCACGGACGTAGTCTAATCTGGAGGTCCAATTTTCGATGACTTTTTCCAACATTTGTTGTCGTATATCGGCAATAACGTGGCGAATGTTGTCCTCCAAGTAGTCAATCGTTTCGGGCTTATCAGCGTAGACCAGCGACTTCACATATCCGCACAGAAAATAGTCTGATTCGGGTCTTCCTCTACGCTACGCTCTAAAGCAACAATAACTTCTTTTGTACCTATGCACTAAACGACGCAACGTCTCTGTGGATGCGTATTATCTTTTAGAGTAAACGTGGTGCGAATACGCTCCATAGTTAGTCGAATTAAATGCTCTGATGGACGATTATGTTGACCGTAAAATGGACGTAGTTCGCCATACGTATTTATTTCGAACAGAACCATGATTTTCAAAATAAGTTTGCACAATTTGGAAGCGTTGTTCAGTCGTCAGTCTATTCATGTTAAAATGCCAAACCAAACTATAACTCAATCACTTGACAGCTGACAAAATGGCCGCCAGTTAAAATGGTGTTGCCAACTTTAAGTTCTATACCTCTAAAAAAAACACCCCTTAAAAATGATAGCCGACAAACTAGTCTCCAAGTGCTTCAACTCTTAATACTGAGTTGATTTTTCGATTCTACGGCTGAGGTAGTGAAAGTGACATTACCATTGCACTAACCAATCTACCTACTCGACTTCAGAAGACTAAATTCTAGAGATTTAAATGTTTAAATGTTGCCTTGAAACTGGCAGCAGAGGCGTGTGAAGAATTGTTACCTATTTAAATTAAATTTGTGCTTTAGGATAGTTCGTTGTATTCTTTTTATTGCATTTGCAATTTAGTGATAGAAAGATTAAGAGCGGATAAGTAAAGTTTTCATTCTAAAACTTTCGGTGAAAATCGGGGCAGGGTTAGGAAACTGGTCAATTGGACTGGTAGCTTTAGGGAACGGGAATATAAATATTTTCCTTGTGTGGCAGTGGCTTCCTAGTAATCTTCACTTAAAGGTCGAACTCCTTAACGTCAACGACGTTGCTATCAATAGTGGCATGTTTTGTCCTTAGCAATGTTTGTTAGACCAATTTCACCTGTAATTAGGTTGCATTAAGAGCATCTTAAGGCCAACTGGGAGCAGCTGAGTAGGAGTTAAATAAATCGGTTGAAAATAATGATGACACCTGCCCTGTGCACTTTTTGGTCTATTGTAATACAAGGCTCCTGTTGATTACTGAAGTTAAATTCGGCTTTGAAGTCGATAAGAAGGTGGTTAATATGAGCCGTTCACTCAGTACAGTGAATAGGACCTTTCATGTGACATTAGGATGGGATATGACTCTAAACTTCTTGCAAAAGATCGACTTTTTGCATATGGGACCAGTCTCAAAGCATGTCTTTTGTTTTACTCAAACTCTCTTGGCTCTTTTTTTGTCCACACGCTTTAATAAACCATTTGCGCTGAGAAGTTTTTTCACCTTTGCCGTTCGGAGCTTCATCTGAAACGGATGCAACCGCGTAGCTTACATCAAACAAAGGCACTCCAGTCATCCATCATGCGAAACTCAATTAGTCCCAAAAAATAAGTAGGTACCAATAAAAACTAGTTCTCGCTGACACTCGCTTTTTTCGCACATGTCAGCTGTCATCAATCAAACGATCGTCTCAGACCACTTGTCAATCAACACCACGCGCTTATTTCCGGATTATTTATTTTCGATTATCATCCAACGAATGAACTTGTCTCATTTGGCTCAAAAGAAAAAAGTTTAACAAATCAAACTGCATTTTCATTATAAGTGTCTTACCAAAAAAAATGACGGGACGAATCCTCACTAATTGAAAACAATAATTAGCCAGCGCTAAGTGCTGATTTTGCGCAGCCAAAAGATAAAGCCCTGGATTTATAAGGAATAAGACAGTATAAAAACAAAGAGACAAAAAATTCGCTGTTCACGTGTACTTATCATTAGTAGGCAGAACGTGTCAAATTATAATGCTATTGGACGCCATGTCGTGTCTATCATGTGATTTTGAGATGACAGCGCCAAATTTAGGCGCTTTATCGACCACCAACACTGTCAGGAAGCAAATAATGCTTTACGCGCAATGAATGGAAATAGATTATTGAAATTCACTTGTGAAAGGAATGCACATACAATAAGAACTCGAGCGGAAGTTGAATTGATTGTTAGATCGGGTGGGCATGCGCTCAAATTGACCTCTAATAGGCACGCTTCCAAAGAGGCCTGGTGCGTTGACGGCAAATCGAGAAAAAAACTCGAAACTTGATCATGTTTGGTATATTTAATACCGGCTATATAACCAATGGGTAAACGGTTTTCCCCGTTTCAAATAATTTGAACGAAAGACGAATATTTTACCAAGCATCTGAGTCTTTAAAAATAATGTTGAATAAAAATGAATAATAAAAAATGCGACGAGGTAAATAAGAAATCCACTGAAACAAAACAACTCCTTGCCGGAAAAAAAATTTACAAACGCATATTTTGCATAAACTTTTCTTGTGAAGTCGCAAAACTATTGCCCATGAATTAGCACAACATTTCCTACGAAAAACATGTTTGCATTCGCATTACCTTCCTCTAGGTGTTCGTATTTTGTTCTTCGCCGTAGTCTTAGAGAAATCCAGCATTAAACGCGACTTTAACCACATTTTTTGAATTTTATCTAACTGATTTCATGTTTTTTTCACCTGGGATTCTTAGATCAACTCGCCGGCGAACAACATTTTCTTCAAGGGATCCGGAACGAACGAAATGCGAATCGTCTGGTTTGTTGATTATGAATTTAGAGGACTTTGAGTTAAGTTAAAAAAAACATTTCACCAGCCAACTCCCACAGGTGTCAAACTGAATTAGGTAGGAATATGTTTTGAATTCCTATGAAGAAAAGAAGCGACTGACCTCAACTAGAGCTGCATTTATGTCAACAAATGTAATAATGGACTCTTCATCGACTGCAGTGGTATTTTAGTCAATTATCACAAAAGAGACTTCCTCTACCGTGTGACTTTATTTAAGGCCCAGGCTGAAAACGATGGATTATGATCCTCAGTACCCTGAATTAAATTACTCGGTGAAGTAGATACTTCATTTACGTATTTGGGTACCTAATAGTCAAATTTTTTTTTGTTCTTTGCGCATCCTTGGACAAATTTTAAGAAGCCGAACATACCAAGTCAATCCACGTCTTCTCTCTGATAGCTGCTTGAACTCAAAGCATTTTAAAACACTTCAAGTCAATTTTGGCACAACAGAAAGTGGTGACAGACCAAGATAATCCGATAAAAATAATCTCTCAGTGACTTCGGTTGAAGATTGCGACAGATCGTCAAGTCAGAAAAGTCATCGGAAAATGTTTGAAAAACAGCATTAAAAAGATTTTAGAAACCCTAAGTGCACAATTCGACTGACATTTGGGATAGTAGAGTGGTGTGTTTTGTTGTGTGTCTCGACTTTTACTTCGATTCATCGTTCTCCTAGTTCCCTCTCGCTGAAAATGAAATGAAAATGGCGCTGTAAGCAGGTGACTAGCATGAACACAACACCAGAAAGGGCACATTCAAAAACTTAGTTATCTTAAGTCGACTAGATTGGTCTGGAATAGATGTAAACTGAACGAAAAAACTAGATTGGTCGGGAACGTCAATTTTCCTACGTCAGTCACATATGCAAACTGTCAACTTAGTACTCAGTCACGAATTTCTTGACTAGATTCGTCGGCTACCTCTCCATAAACGTCAACTGACACAGCTGCCCATGTGACCGATCTAGGCCAATCAAAACTGAGATACCGCTGTCAGACTTACTAAACTAGATACTTGAACTCCCCATTAAAACAACAATTGAAAGGTTCCCACATAAACTGCTGCTGTGAAGTTACTTCTACTTGGAATTGGAGTGTAGTTCTTGGAGCTACGTGCGAGCGATGCTTCTTCTTTTTTTGTTTATACAGTCGACTGAGAGCAGGAACGGGACCTTTGCCTATAAGCCGCCTTTCCGGGGCAGGATTCCCTAAGTATTTGTGCCTTTACAAATCAAAGGAGCGCCATTACTGCCGCATGCAGACTTAGAAAATCCTGTGATGGGATTTGATGTCAATCGGAAAGCCATTGGAGCTGTGTTCGGCATATTTCGTGTCCATTATTTGCCAGGGGGCTCATCTCGCAGTTCAATTTAAGACTTTTTAAAGCTTAGAATATCGAATCATATTTTGATTTTTTACAAGCCTGAAAGGAAATTTTGGTAAATTCAGTTTTTTGAATATTTTCTTAAATTTAAGGTTGTTTACTCATTTTTGGAACAACCCTCAGAGTTTAAATCAAGCAGCTGCCTGAAAGTTTATGTCAAAAACATAGTTCATATTAACAAAATCATATTGAGCTCCTGTTGGTTCAACGGGTAGTTTGAGATCATGTGGTGTCACAATGGGCCAGCTCTTGCCTTAGTGTGGCTGCACTTGTGTGTAACCTGCCACTCTAACCTAACCTAACAAACTTAAAAGGATGAGCAATCTGAATGGAGGAACATGGTTTAACGCCGAAGATGAATAGAGAAAATGTAAGGCCATCTAAAAAACCATACTAATCATTTTTTTCAATATTTATTGCTATAAATTCATTTACAAGTTGTTTGTTATTAAAATACATCCCGCCATAAAAATTCACAGGCAGGAAAATCAAGAGGTAAGTATTCTTGCAAAATTTTGGGGGGGAAATCGGGTAGGTGCGAAGCCGACCGCCTGAATTCATTGTCGTAAATGAATTAAAACGCCTTATCCTCGCCCTCGGAGAGATTCGTGAATTTTTCCTTAAATCGCATGCGCCATAGATGGAGGATAATTTAGGCATTTCGAATGGAGACTGTAGCTAGTATGTCCCACACAAAAAAAAAATCTGTTAACGCACCCCGCTTCAGAGAAAGACATTTAAGATGTTCAAAATTTAACATAACAATTGAAAGTTTAAGTTTTGCTTTTTCTATTATCTTCATTTAAATGACTGCAAATGACATTTCTAATGCATTTATCTTTAAAGATTTTATTAACCACCTAAATCTAAACTAACAACCAAATTTGTTATCTTTTATTATTCCTGTGTCCCTTTCGACCGGAACTTTTCGATTCGCGTCATCAGCATACGTAGCCACTCTGTCAAATTCGCGAAAAAGAACTTTCAAATAGTGCTCCATCAGTCAAACTATCTCAATGTGTCAGAGATGTCAAAACGCTGACAGCTTCCACCTTCCAGTTATATCGCCGCACAATGCATAAACGGATGATTAAAATGGGAAAAGGCCTTCAGCAACCAAAAACAGACAGCACAATATTTGCTCATCTATATAAAATTTCCAATTATAACTTAAATACTTTAACGCGCTATTTACCTAACTTTGCCACTTGGCGTTGGCACTGGTACAAAGTCCACGCGAGGTAGCCGTCGTAGGGTGTCGTCTACGGTAGTAGTTCTGCCGGCTTTCCAAAAATACATGCTGGGTGGCTCCGACAATTTTTGTGCAAACAAAGCCAAACAATCGTATTCGATTTCAAGCGCACACACGCGCCCTGAAATGGAGCCACCTATGCTATACCCGATATGGGTTAAAATTGGTTGCCCTTCGGCGCTGAGCGTGAGCATACAACACACGCCGCTGTCGCACCGAGTTCAAGTTAACTCATATGACACCGTGCAGTTCACACGACTTTTTAGCAATCACTTCGTTAAGTATAAACAAATTGAACGAGCTCGTGTGGATTCAAATAATTCTCACCGTAGCGAGTACGAGTATCTATACACATTTTGGATGTAATTTTCCAATTCCCATCGATTAATCGGCAGAGTTTATATTTTTATTTTTTGTTTACCCAATTGCGCCTTGAATGAGGTGGATTGGTGGATTTGTTTTTTAACACAAAATCAAAGGAGTAGATACAGCATCCAGTTGGTTCTTAGATAAGAGATACTTAGATCTGGATGTATGATTTATGGATGTACTCTTAAAAATGAGAGTGCTTTTCGGGATTGGGTTTATGGCGATCGATTTATGGCAGTGTAATGAAATTGATTTCTGTTTACTCGTATATGCGAGTGTTTTCTGTGTTGCCGCCGAAAAGGTGTTGCAGAGCGGTTCTAAAAATATTGGCCAGTTTGGCGAGGTGTTTACAAAAGAGTTTTGAAGAGTGTCGACACAGTGGTGTACGACGTTACGAGTACGAAAAACATGTGTGAGTTTAATGGAGGTGCGCTTATATTTATGTAGGTGCAGGTGGTTTTCATTTTTTTTTTTTTAAGATTGGAGCTCTATGTGAAAGTAAGTGTGGGGATGAGTTGGAAGATGCGATTCTTCAACTCACTTTCTTCAACCTTCAATTCAAGCAGAATGACAGTAATTTTCCTTCAGAAAGTCGCAGAAAATTAACGGGTGCGTTTTCGTATTCTAGATAACAACATTTTCTAGAGTTGTTGGATTTGGAGAGCGAGCCGCAGTCGTCCTATAAATGTCTCGATTTCTGAAGAAACATTTATAAAAGACCACACGCGACCATTGCAAAATTAAAAGATATTAGTCCATCGTCCCTATTCAAAGTTGCTGGACTCCAATTTTTATTTTCAAATAAATAGGGCGAAACTGTAGCTCCCGCGGTCTTAAATTATTCGTCTTGCCCACAAAAATATTTTGGTTACTGACGAAGCTGTTGTGGATTGAGCTTCTATTCGTCAGAAATTAGCGAACTTGATTGATTTTTTGCAACATTGTGCGGCTCAATGACAACCGACTTGTAGAGTCTCTGGGTAGCAGTTTTTGACTCAATTTAATGCCATAAGGCAAATTTGTTTTTTTTTTTAATTTTCCAAAAGTTCGTACGTGGGATGTTAAACTGAAATAAGCGAAGCCAATAGATGTATTTACGTGTTGCCGTGAAAAAACGCCGAATTTCCAAGTTCGGTCTAATTTCACTTTGAGTTTACAGATAATTTATTTATTTATTTTATATTATTTTTGCTATTATTCTTGAGCTGTTATTTTCCCAAATTTCTCGCTCTATTTACTTTAACATTTCAAATTTTGAGAAACAATAGTTCTCGCAAATTTTTTTTATTATTTTTTCGAAGTTTCTCGTTCTAGTAACTTAAGCATTTGGATTTTGAGAAAAAAATAGTTCTTTTTAAATTTCTCGTTTTATTTAAAATTTAAAATTTGAGAAAATAATAGTTTTCGCAAATTTTGAACTATTATTTTCGTAGAATTAGAATTTAAAATTTAAGAAATTAAAAGTTCGAAGTTCGAACAGTCATCTAGTAGTTAAAATTTCTGCAAATTGAAAATATAGTCAAAATTCTCAGTTATTCTGGAAATAATTGCATCGGCTTTCGCTTTTATTTCGCTCGGTGTTATTTCACGGCACCGTCCGAAACTAAGGTCTTCCAGTTTTTCTATGATAAACCGCATTTTCTTCTAGCGTAAATTCGGAAATGCCAAATGCGCGATCGATGACATCTCTACTACTATGAAGTTCTCCCTGTGTTCAAATAATTATAGAGTTGTCCCAAATATTTTTTTCGACGACCGAAATCTTTTCTAAGATCGTCCCGTGGACTGTTTGAATTAGAATATCTAACTAAGAAGAGGAGCAGTTTAACTACTAAGAAAGGGGTCCTTGGCTCGTGAGATTCTGACATTCTGACATACATCCGAGAGTGTAAGCGTCATGAATGAGCTCTTTATTAGGTGTCCCAAAGCAAAAAAGTCGCTCAAAAGGAATGGTTGTAAGAACCTAGGACTAGGGTCCCAGGAACCTCTATAGCGCCAACTACCTACATATTTTTTATTTATTTAACCTAGAGGAGGAAGTATTTATGTTGAAAAATGTTGGCCCCTGCAGAGTTACCTAAGTAGGTAATCGTATTCGAAATAAATTTTTAAGCTACTAAAAGGATTTCGATGAAACATTTCATAGAACATTCTCTGAGTTCTTCGTTTTTCGGTACACTTTATGGCATCAGACTCGGTTTCCTGAATAATTCAAGAAATGTCACTTCTGAAGGCAGCTATTCCCTGCTTTAAACACCAGTTCCTTTTTTTATTCAACTTACTATTATATTTAAAAATTTAAATAAATACAACAAACATTTTAAACCGCTTCTAGGCAATACGCCTCTTATAGATGCATCAATGTCGTGTCGCTGACTGTAAATAAAAATAGCAAAATTCATAAGACATAATAGTACTGGTAATTTTTAAGTGCCCACTAAGCAAACCTCCCGACATTTCGATTGAGTGGCTCTTTTTACTGTAACAATTGCAGTAACACAATCCATAAGTGAAACCAAAAACCCTATTAATGTGCAAGCTCTATGACGCGTGGCGAAAAGCGATTTGCATGTAATTAAAAGTGATATCTACTCAATAGAATGACGCGCGGTGCCATGGCGGCGACACAACAAAAAAAAATGCAACTAATCGATTATGCAACAGCAAGACTGTGAGTGCTTTCCTCATCGTCACCGCTTTTACAAAACCTCAAAAGGCAGCGCGCTCCATTGAATGTTATCGATTGTTTGTTGCCTTTCGATGAAGAGGAAGCACAGCGAAGCGATCGTATTACACGAATTCATCAATATCATCAAGTGGCCAGGCAACAATCAAGCGCACTATTTCAAAATCGATTTGACAAGACAAATCGATTCGATAAATTGAAAATGGCGGAAGACATGAAAGGCTTCCTTAACCAAGGAGAAGCACTTTTTGTGCTGGTTGCATGAAAATTCTGACAGAAACTTTAAATATGCATTTTTTCCGTCTATAAACATTCAAATGCAGCAGGTCAAAGTGACGACAATGGTGGAAAATAATAGTTTGTTTCTGTCACGAACAGAGTGCTAAATTCTGACTGGGTGCGTTAAAAATTGTTGGGAAAACAAATTTCGTCAAGGTGTTAATATTTTGTTCAAAATTTTTGTCAAAATAAGGACGTTGCGCACACTTGGCGGCAATAGATTCATTAGCACGAACTGTGACGCGCAGAGTGACGTTGTTATTCCGTATAAGCTGACGGTCGCCTGCGTCACTGTTGATAAAATAAAGAACCATTCATTTTGACGTTAATTGTTACAGACGTTTGGCAAGAGCTATTTAGCACGATCCACGACCATGACGCGCAAAGCGACATGCTGGCTGTGAGTCGAAATGAGTTATTTACACGGTCATAGGAAAGTGGAACAGCACTGGGTGAATAATTGAATATCGAGATGTTTTGCGTTTTTCAAATGAAAACCGTTGAAAACATTGGATGGAAAATATTTCGATAAATCAGCACGATCACAGTATTTTTTCTATCAAGTGTTTGTTGAACTGAAATTTTGTTATATGGGAGATATTTTCAACTGGCTTTATTCGCTGGGTTAAACATTGTATTTGTATTGTGCATTTGAGGTTTTAAGTTTAAGAAGCTGGGGTCTATATAATACTTTTAGTGAACAGGTTGTAAAAGGTATAACTTTGTGCAGTGTGGGATCTTCCGATGACACAGTTTTGTCATTTTAATAATGGAACATCATGAATTTATGGAAAATGCAATTCAATACTATCCATAGATCCTTTTTCGTGAACTTTTCCGTTGTATAATACCATTTACCATAACCGAAGGAAGACTGCCGTCTAAACACCGGCACATTACCATATTCCTCGATGAGAGTAGCTCTTTTGAAGTCGTCTTTTGTATATCATGTGAACACTTCCTAAGCTTTTAAACGGATTGCTGTTATGGCAAAAATGTTCACTTCGAATAAAGCGTCTTTTAGCATTTTTGTTGAACTTTAAAAGCGGCTCCTGAGAGATTTTTTAATTGACCATTAGTTGCTGTGCCATTTCGTATAATGTTTGGTCTCGGAATGGCGATATTTGAGGCTTTTCTTGGTTCAAAAGTATTTGGTGTCGAGAGATTTCATTTCAGCGCTGGTGAAGCGTATATTAATCGTGACAGAATATTTCAGAAGTCGTTCGACAATCGAAATCGTTGTGATTATATTTTTTTTGCAAATTTTTCTGGTTCCACGTCGAAAGGTTTTAGAAGAACTGGAGCTGAAGGTGGCCCTAGGGGCTTTGGCAGTATATCCGACTGGAAATATTCAACAATTATGAAGTGGTGGTATTGTGCCCGATTTCCTTGCACTCGCGGTCCACTGGGTCTAACCTTTGAAAGATGCCGCTTTAGAGATTAGCATAAACTCGGAACCTGGGTGGATTTATAAAAGAATAATAAGACTGAAGGACTCTTGGACGTAACGGGAACCATTTCCGTTGAAAAGCTTATTTTTGGGCAAGAGTATTGTCTCATTTTTGCTGGAAAAATACATTTTTGAATTAACGGCCATAAATACAAAAAGCGCAAATACAGCCATACCTACTTGGTCCAAGCTTCGGCGGCTCCTTTTGTATAAATATTTTAAAACTCGAGAAAAATTAGTGATTTTCCTATAGTTGGCGAAGAAATTAAAATTTCATAGAAACAGGGATGCCAACTGGTTTTTCCCATTTACGAGTACTTAGTTGGGTCGAACATAACGCTTCGAAAAATAAAAACACTTAAGAGGTTATGAGGTTCTAAAGCGTCCGTAGATGCGAAAAGTATTTTTTGAAGCAGAAATGTTTAGAATTCATTGTCATTTTTTGACAAGAATTTATTTTCGCTCCCAGCCAAGAGGAATATTAATCGACTGAAAAAAGTCGCCTTCAACTCTGGAACAATCTTCATGTGACCGAGCTGGAAGCAAATTTTAATTAGATTTAATAATATTAAATTTTGTTTTTTTTAATAAATGAAAAAATTAATTTACATTTTTTTTCATGTACCTACAGTTAATTTAAAATAAAGAATTTAAATAAAAATAGTTTGCAGATTGGTGTACTTAGGTCGTTTTAAAATATCTTTTGAAAAACAAAAAAAAAACTATCTACGCTATTTTCTAAAAAAAACTTAAAAATTTTTAGTTTGAAGTAATTGAAAAAAATGAAAAGCCATACTGAGCTTTAAAACAAATATTTTTTTGGAAATTCTTACGTTTTATTATTCGGTCACTCTTTTTTGTGGGTTATTCTTACTATCAATATGATGAGCTTACGATAAGTGACTTGATGAATTCGAAATTAATAGGAAAGTTATTTAAACAGCATATATTGCACGTTGGAAACAATTTTTAACAATTAACTCAAAAAAGACGACACACGTAAAGTAAAATTAGAAATCCAAAAATGTTGAACACTCAGAGTTTAAGAGACTTCCTGTCCCCATAGAATTTTTCTATTTTTGTTCTATTTTTTCATTGAGATCTGGGTCAGAGTAGCTGTAACAAAAAGTCATTTAATAAAGTACATGAGTTAACCGGAAATTTCTGCCGGCCCATAGGTGGTAACCATTGACTTGAGGACTTGCGAGACAGTTGGACTACCTACAGCAGAGAACTTCGACGAGTCTCTATACTTCTGGCCATATAACGAGTCGTATGCATTTTCAGCTTCCGCCTAGAGTTCAAACAAGTTAGGAAGATAGAAAAAGTCTGTGTAGAGCTTGTGCGATATAAAGTTTTCTTTTCTATCCAAGTTGAAGACCTTTATTTTTTTTTCAAAATTTTTGCATGACCATTTTAACAAAGGCTGCTGAATTTAACGCAAGTAGATTTTCTTAGGGGAAACACCAAAGTGGAAATAACTATTAAATTTCAATATTACATATATAATTGATTGAGTAACATCTTTTCGATGAAAGCATTTTTTACTCACACTAAATCCACTTGCACTCAATTCTTATTATTTCCACGCCACCACATTTCCATTTGTCTCGTCAGACGTCTGCGCATTTTTCAGGAAAACACTGTCGCCATTGATTGCATGCACATCGATTGCATTCACAACGATAACTTCTCTTTCGTTCCGCTCCAACAGAGGAAGCTTTTGATGCCCTCTCACTACCACTGTCAAGAACGATCGTTGCTAATATTTTTCGATTCGAAGAATAATAAAGAATTGAATGAATGTAAAAAGCAGAAAGCTGGTTGAAAACTTTAAATAGTATAAAATTGTCTTCTTTAAATAGAGTTAGTTTTATTGATTGATTAAAAATTATTTGCGAAACAATCATCAGAGAAATACTATTTAGTCAAGAACGCTGCCAATTAACGACATTTTCTAGGGTCTTCTAGGGGCCTAATTGCTTCTAGGAGCTTAAGGTCTTTAAGGATCCTTAAAAAACATGTTATTAAGATCGAAATCTATTCAGCACTTTTATCATATCTACTTGCAACTTGGAACAGACTTTAAGTTCACTATAGTCTTTTTTTTGTTTAGGAGCCTTTGAATTCAGATTATTTGAATTGACGGTCAACCAAAATATGTAAAAAGCAGACTAAAATTAAAATCCCTTACATGAGCAACTAAAATGTTGTTTCTTTCCCAAAATGCAATTTCATTGCAAACCAGATTAGCTATCAATTCATGTCTTTCTCCTAATGACTTCTTGACAAATGACAGTATCTGATAATGCTCCATCCAAATTAGGCAATAGGTCTGTTCTTTTAATTTTGTAGCAAAAATGGAAAAGACTGTCAAAATGACGTGGAGGGGATGAATTCTCTCTTTTAGAGAGGGAAACTTACGCAAAAGTTGAGGAACGATTTTGTAGTAACCTGTGAAAAATGACAGATGCGAGTATTCCACCCAAATGCTAAATAGAACAAGAAATTCAAATCAGCTGTCAATTTTCAGGCGACTGACAGTTGTTTCAATTCTTACGCAAAGAAATTTGCTGAGTAAAAACTAGTAAGAGGGGAAATATCTTGCTCTCCCGCTCCCTTTAACGAATGTTTCAAGTTGAGGAACGACAATTGAGTAAAATGTTTTAGAATTCGTAAAAAATTGTAAGATTTAAAAGTAAAGGAACAGACCTACTGTTTCTGCTGTCAATGTGAACGTCAATTGTAAATGTCACAGATTTTCAAACTCATTTTGTCCATGTCAAACCACTGCACATCTCCGATGACAGCGACATCTACATACTTTGTATAGCTGTTGAACAGCACCATGAACACTTGACGTTTTATGTCATTTCCGAAAGTGATTGCGTTTATCTTCAGCTTGTTTACAACTTACTGTTCCGTTTCCCTTTTCACTTTCAAAAAAGTACCTACACAACGGAATTGTTGAACCCGGTTAAAACCAAACAAGTGCGGCGGCTTCAAAACCAAACGTCAACACACCATAAATATTTGCACTGGATATAAATAAAATAAAGTCTCATGGTACAGGTTTTCATATCAACTACAAAGCCTTTCGGAGGCTGATTAAGAACAGATGCCTTTTACAACCGCGCACGCATATAGCCACGCTGCCGTACTGTTTACACATCATTATTCATTCAAGGCATAAACCGCTGTCGATACCAGTACACCCCGACTCGCTTTGAAGGATATTTACACTACCCACCTACGTAATTGCTTTTCGACAAACCTCTGTCGCTTTATGTTGGGCTGCGGGCGGAACTGTTTATCGAAATCGCTGACACTTGTCTCACTGTTTTTTACGTTTAAGACTAAAAATAAATTTAAACGGAAAACAAAAGACTGTGTTTATCCAATATGGCGCGCGTATTTTCGGCGAAACAGTATTAGATGCGGTTAACTGTCTATTTTCGATATCCCATAAACAAGTATGTGGGTTAGCTTGTGTTTCATCAGCGAGTAATAATGACCAATTTAAATGGAACAGCAATTTTGTTCTTCCTTAATGAGGAAACCGTACGATAGTGTATTTCTGATGAAATATTTAGCGAAATGATTTCAGTCAACAGTTGCCTCGTATTAGTAATTTCGACTTCAGTTAAGTGGTCATCGTTTCGCTGAATGACCTGTGGTGATCTCGTTGGATATAGCACAATGGTATCACTAGGAGGAACTGAAGCGTGTATCTTTTGCATTAATCATTTCAATTAGTGGTTTGCAAAAAAAAAAAAAAACAGAAAATTAAGCCGGAAGCGATGAATGCGTGTGTGACTTTTAGTTCCCTGTGGAAAAATCACTCGCCGGGTATACTAATCTTTTTTTCTAGGGTCCACCTTCGACTCACATTGCTGATATTTTCCACGCTAAGTTGACTAAGTTACAAGTGTTTGTTGATCGCAGGACTCTTGGAATTTCTGAGCGAAGAAGAATACTTTTTGTGCTGTCTTTTTTTACCACAGGGTAAAAAAAACTCACTACTCATTTGGTTTCTTTGGCATACCTCCTTCGAGCTCAGAAAGGGTTCAAAAATGCCCATCTTCTCCTCCTTTCCAGATATGGTAGGATTCGTCTTCGAATTGTCGAACATAAAGGGTTCAAAAATGTCCACCTACTCATCCTTTCCAGAGTTGGCAAGAGTCGTCTTCGGATTGTCGAATTTTTAAGAGCTAATATGATATAGCTAGTGCCCTTTAATAAAATAATTTAGACAACACTGCGAGTAATTTCTTTCTTTAAGATCTTTAAGGAGGCGAAAGGTTGAGCATTGCTCTTGCGTTTGGACATGCTTCATTGGCTTGGAGTGTTGCCTTCTCTTCGTGGCGATTTAAACGGAATTATAGAGGAAATGACCCATCTTCCCCATCGTGCCTTGTCCATGATACTGACTTGATCGTGAGAGCTTTGCATTTAAGACGGTATCAAGAAAATAAGAAGTAACTCGTCGTCTTTTAAAGGCAAGTTGCTGTTGGAAGATTTGCAATGCTCTCGGAGTCGTTTTTTTCAAATATGCCGTTTGGATCTTATTGACTGGTGGTTACAGTGAGTGATTTCCTACATTTGCATCAGTTGCCATCGAGTAAGTCTCGAGTGGACTTTGCATAACTTTTATTCCACCACGACACGTCTGAATTGATAATCTATGGTTATATTTTAAGGAGCTGGAAGGATTCAGTTTGTAGCGCTGCAATCGCCTCTACCAGAACTTTTCAGAGCGTTTTCAATAGGAGGACTAAGAGACGGGTTGTCCCACTTCAGGCTCCTATGGCGGCAATAGTCGACCAAGACCGCAAAACTTCTAATATTGGTACATAAGGTATCTCGTCATGGAGGTAGGAAGATGCGATTATGATCCTCCAAGCCACTGTTCCTTGACTTGCGTTTGGTATGATAATATCACCAGATCCACTTGTTAAAAATTAATTTACTTGCGTGAACTTTTTACTCAACTACAGGCTTGAGTTTGCCAGCTTTCAATGGTATCAAAGTAGGTACAGCTACAGTGCTCTTCAACAAATTGTGAGTGTCCTACCTCTGGAGGTAACCCCAAGCCAGATGGGTTTGAATATGCGGTCGCGGTACTAAGGTTTCTCTTCAATCCTCTTACTTTGTAATGAAAAGAAAGAGGAACCTAACAAACTTCAGTTTAAAGATGGGTAAAGAATATCCCAAGAAAAGTTTCTTAAGCCATTTACGCAGAGCTCGGAAAAGCTCGATCTTGCCAGTATCGCTTAATTCGACAGTCTCAGGTGGTTCGTCAGTAGCTATTTATGATTTTACGGATGCTTGAATCTAAGTTACCCTATATAACCCTACCTAACCGTCACTGCATTGGTTTGTTGCTTGTTTTTGTCACTGTTTGAATTGGGTAAAAGTGTTGACTATGGGTTAAGAAAATAAAAAAAAGCGTCAGTCTTCAAAATTTTGTACTGATTTTTCAATGTGTAACTTTCCATAGTCTGACCATTCGAAGTCGAGATATAAAATATTTTGAATACTGCAACAACAACATTTGAAAACGATGAACCTTACTTATTATCATTTTTAACATTCACTTTTCATACTTTTTATAGGTCACAATATGTAATTTTTGTGTAGAGTTCGAAGAACTCAGTTTGGACACTTAAACTTTCTCTAACCAAGGCATTTTATTTTCAACTCAGACATCTCTCTATCAGTGGCGTGGCGTCCATATAACCCGATTCCAACCGACTTCCCTTTTTAAATTTCCACCATCAACACTATCTACCAAAATCCACGTAAGCCATAAAATAAATATTGTGTGTGTATCTATTTTCGTTCATCGTCGTGATCGTCACGACAAAGCGATTCAACACCCACACGCCACACCCACTTGGTTTTGTATAAAATAATAAATAACGCGCTTTTCTTCGAGTTATTCGATTTTCTTCTACTTCTTGTTTTCTCATTTTGTGGATAATATCGAAGCCACTTTTACTATGCTTTAAGCTCATTGTAGATTTTAAATATTAATGACTTTGAGTATAAAAATTGATTTTGATTAGTTGATGTGGAAAGCAAATGTACAATATATAATTTTCTTTCAAGGTACAATAATTTTGCTTCGACTTCCCATTTTAAATTGTTCACGCCACGCCACTGCTCTCTATTGATTCCAGATTAACGTGTACGCCTCAATTGAAATTTTGTCATCCTCGATGACGCACATGACCTGCAACTTGGTGACAATATAACCGAGATGAACGAGTTTCGACAGACGATGGTCCGTATGTTATCTTCCATTGCTTTCATGTCGGTTTCATCATTCCATGGCTTGACATTTTTTACACTAACATTTAGAAGTACCGCGCGATGACCTTTTTTCTTAAATATTTTATATTCATCTGCTAAACACGATGAAGATCGCACAGTTCGCATCGCCTTACCACCATACCGTCGCCCAACTGCGATTCAATGTAAAAAACAAAACATTAAAAGGTACTAATTGCCACTTTTATTAACTTTTTAACAATTCATTAACAGCTACTGCTACTGGTTCATTTTGCGAGGGTGTAAGGTCAACAGAATATATAAAGTGCATGCATATGCCCTCATGATAAAAGCTTTATACTATCAGATCCGGAAATTCAAAATTAGAGTTTAAGTTTGGAAAAAACGTTTTATGATTAAATTTTAATGAATTTTTGTTTGAAATTCACATTAATGCGAGTTTCACGAGATGACATCGATATGTGTAGGAGGAAGTATTTAAATAGGAAGTCTTATCTGCGGCTAATCGAAAAAGATCAATGACCACAATGCCAGTTGGTGGCCGGCCAACATCGCAGTAAGTTATTTTTTTAGCTTTTTCGTTTATTTGCACAGTTTATGCTTCTATCGGCCGAGGCAAGAGGCGAGAAGTTGACTGACACCATCTTTAGTCAGGTCATGGGAAACCACCACGGACCAAATTGAGTCTACTCTGATGGTGGCCTGGGAAATCTCAAGGCTGTACATCTATATGCTGCCCTAATACATCTAATTAACGGACCAATAGAACTATAGATGCCAGAAGCCACCTTTTAGAATAATCATACTTTTTTGGTAGCTTGCAAATTGGAAAATACCGCCATGGCTCACAATAACCCTTCTTAAATTTGACATTGGTTTTATACGTTTTATACAAAATATACGTTTTTTTGTAGGTTGCTACTATCCGATGCAGCACTTAGACACAACTTCTGGTCCATTGTACTGCCAAACAGACACCTTACTTTGCTGTACTTAGTTTTCCCGTCCTCAAAGAAAGATGAAAAGAAGCTTCAGTGATGAAGAGCTTAGATGTTCGGCACTCACCACGTCAGCCCCAAAATTCTGCCACCTGATGCGAGAAAAGGCAGGGCAGGTGGTGGTGCCGCTCAAGCCCAATACTTGTAAGTGTTTGGTAAAAACTTGGCGGCCCGAATGGCCACCCACAAGCAGTCTACAGTCGATTCTCCTGAGATTCAGAAGGAAAGACTCGGATCTTTTGCAGTAGTGGGGTAGGGGTAGTAGTATAGTCTAATGTTCTCACTTTATGCGAAGACTCCAAAACCAAACCCCTGTCCGGTTTTTTACCAAAGGCGGGTACTGGTTAATCGCAAAAATCTCCAACCTGCAAAATTTTCGTCGTTCTTCATTCAAAACTCTCTATTTTCTGTGTTAATTAATATTTAATAGCCCACTCACAATAAGTTTCCAGCTATCATCTGACTCCCTGCCACTGTTGGTTTTCCTATACCAATTCGTGCTGTCAAAAGTCGTTTTCCATCATTATTATCCAAACAGTGACGCTGGCGGTTATTCTCTTAGCCACGACTTTCGACCGCGCGATGAGGCAATTACACTGACGTACGGCCCGTAATCTGTGTCAACCATCATGGCGCGGTATACAAACTCAAAATCTACCAAACTCAAGGTCCCAAGAACAATTCATGTCGACAATTGAGTTCTATTGAATGTGCTGACTGACCTTTGTAGTGGCACGTTTTAGTTTATTGCTGAATGCTATAAGCTCTTTTCGATTCACGCAGTAAATATGTATGCAGTTGCTGTGTTTCTATTTTATTGAATCGAATAAGCTGATTTTTATCAGCTGGACTGGACAAATCGAGGGGAATAGAGGCATCGCAAACACCACTGTGGAATGGGAGCAATCGAAATTGGTGAGCACAGTGTTCGCTGGGAAACTGACATAGGTATTTACGTTGCTTAAAGAGCGGACATCTCGGAAGACTTTTTTAATCTTACACATTTTGTACAAGTTTACTAAGTAATCGATATTGACACCAATTACCAAGCTATTTCCGAAGGTCCCTTGAAGAAGTGTTGCACTTTCCGACAACTCTCTCTTACGCATTCAGTCTATCACTGCTGAGCTGATCCCTTGGAGAAGTACTAGTTTTCCTAGTCAGTACTAAAAGGTACTTCTGATTGCTTAAATGTCTTTCAACTTTTTTCGACGCGTTGCAAATTATTTGCGACATAACTCAATTACATACCTGGCTTAAAGTAAAGTTTTAAGTAGGTACAAACTATTTCAAGTATGCCACTGCATGAGCTGACCCACCAACTCCCTTCTAATACTAAGTAGAACGTAGATCTAGAGTAACTCAGTAGTAATATTTGCAACCTCTTCATATACTGCAGAGTCTCTAAAGTTTTCCAGCTGCTGTTGTACTAGTTGTGGTCCGACAGATGTTGCTCATCTTCACTGCTGAAGAAGTAATTAATAATATACATCATCCCCAAAGTTTTGTGTTTATTTGGAGGAAACTTTGAACCTGACAAGCATATTTCAGGGATAGGAAGTTATTACGGGACGAATATGCGGTGACAAGAGCACTTTTATAAAACCTCTAAATTCAGGTTCAATTCTTGCGTTAGCACTGTATATTTCCGGCCCCCCATTTCGCCGCTACATTAGTCCTAGATTTGCAAACTGTCGTCCTCCCTTCGTTTCTTTTATATTTACAATTAACCTTTCAAGATTCTGTTGCAGTTAAAATTGTTTCGATTGTGTTATTTCTTTACCCATTGCGACGACTTTGTAATGAACTGTTTTGTTTCAAATGCTTCAAGTTTTATTGCCGAGACTAGACGCCATTTTCAACAACCTACCAAAGAGGTAAGGTTTGCTTCAATACTTAAAATGAAGGCTACCTGCAGTGTCTACCGAGCCACGAAAGTTCGACAAACTTTAAATAACACAAAACTAGCTGGTCTTGTGCTTGTGCCTACCCCTGTGCTCACCCATTTTGATTAACCTAACCCACTCTAAACGTAATGAAATAACGTCTCACAAACATTACGACTATCTTAGATTGTAATCTTCATCTTTGCTGTACAGAATCAACAGTTGACTAAGCTTGTCGTTTTGTTCTCTTAAATAGCCACTCTCACGCTAAGAAAGTGGGTGGCTTTTTCTGGTACGTATTTTTTATTTGTATCCTGCTACTATACCCTGACACTGCTCTGTTTCTTGTTTTTGTATGATTAATTTAACCTTTATTTCTTACTGACATACTACTGAGGTTTTCTTCGTCATGTAATTTATTTTTGTGGATCAGGTGCTACACCCACTATAACTAAGTCAGTTATGTTTCAAACTAACACCCCTTCCAGCAGATCCTTACCAATTTCCATAAGTTACCATCCCACACCCTCTGACAACATCCTTCCCTCGGCAGCTGAAATTGTTCAAATTTGTTCAAAGAAACAACTGTTTTTAGATTTTTTTTTTCAAATTCAAGTCATTTTTTCATATTTTATTGACTAAATAAAAAATAATAATAAAAATACTGTATTCTTTTCAAATAATTGGAATTTTTCGTCTTCTCCTCCTCAACGTTTTACAATTACATCAAATATAACAAAATTAAAACAAATAATAAAATACTCTCGATATTAAGAAAAAGAAAACAATAAATGTGATTTTGAGATAAAAAAATTAAACATTTTGTGTAAAGCTATTGCAAATTAGTAAATAACAAATTTTCCAAGTTTTAATGTAATTGCGTGTTCTTTATCTGCTTTTAGTTTAAAAGTTTTAGTATTTTTACAATTTGTTCTTATTTAATTTTTGTTTTGTTTTAAATTAGTTCTCCGCTCAATGTGAGCGAATATCTTCTCTTACATTGTTTTACTTTTATTCTTCATCAATTCCATAAAGCTACTCTTAGTTGATAATAAACTAATTGATATCTTTATATTTAAATGTTTTAATAATATTAATAGTGCATTTTTACATGTATCTTTTTTTTTTGTCTGTAGTTTTCTGCATTCATATTGAACTTCAAAAATAAATTAAATTGATGTTGAATGTTATAGATTGAATATAACATAAATTATTTCATTTATTTTACATTGTGTGGTGGTGCTAGGAAAATCCCATGGAAATTCCGTCTTTGTTGTGTTTTCAGCTTGAGGGCCATAATCACAAGTAGCTGGATGTTGAATAAGCATTTTGTATTTGAAAATGCATATGTCAGTGTCGGATTGGTTTCGATTGCTGTTTGTTGTGAGGAGTGAAGTCCTCATCGTGTGACTTTTGCTTTAGGTGGGGTGAGGAGAGATGCACTGCTGCTACCCTTTTTTTTGAATGCCAATGCCAATTGAGAATTTGTCTGATTTGTTTCAATTTATTTTTGTTTGTTCATTTGTTTGGAGGGTTGGTTCTGCCGGAAAACCGCTCCTCTGCGCCATCAATGAATATATGCTTTTATTTTGCGAAGAAATAATTAATTAAATAAAACTACATATACAATCTGGTAAATCTCAGTCTTGTCGAAAGCAATTTTGCAGCAAAAAAAAATCCAGATGTGTTTTTTTCTCTCTAAATTGCTTTTGTGTATACAAAATTTCTTCTTCTGTGTCGAGTTGGTACATAATATATATAATTGGAAAGCGCTGCAGGATCTTGCTGTGTCTTCGATGGATGAAAATGTCTTTTAGTTATTCCAGGGTTAGATGCAATCCTATGTGCGATATTGTATTTAAATTATGTTCTCATTCTTTGGAACTTATATCATTAATTTGTTTGTTTTCTACAACATTTCATTTGTTTTTTTGTTTGCTTAAAAATTATGGACTGGTTTTGCTTCTATCATCTGCTTAAGCTGAGAACATTAATTTAATACAGAACTTGTTTTGTGGTTTTGTTTAATCCAAAAGATTCACGTAGGAATTGAGCCCATTTATTTTAAGTTCTAATACATATCCTGCGGGCATCGATTATAATATTATTTTGCCTCATTTCGTCTGTCGTTAATAGACATAGATTGTTTTCAATTGAGGCTTCAACTCTGGTGGTATTGCTGGTGCGGGTTCTGCCGGTTTTTTCGCCACAAGGCGCTTGAACCGGCCACTGAACTGTTTGCGGAATCCCTTGAAACCATTCTTATCGTTGGCTGTTACTAATGCATCCTGGAAATAGAAGAAATTGAAGAGAAAATTAGTAAATTGTTACAGTTTGACTGGGGGGATGATTGGGAATGAGTGATGAGGTGTTTGTCACGCCCTACTTAGTCAAAGATGGTTTGGGTAGTAGGTACAACTAGTGGACTGGACTGAAATCATTCATTTCCGGTAATGATGGCATAACACGTTTTGAATTCCGGTACTGTGTAACTGCCACTGAGTCGATAAGTGCCTTTGGAATTCAATTTGTATCTTTATAGCGAAACCAGTATCCATAACAGTTGTATAAATATTTAGGGGGATAAAAAAGTACGATAAAAAACAACAATTCATTACAAAAGAGAAATGCTGAATTTTTTTTGTCCAGTAATAATTGCAGCGGTTTCACTTCTCTTCTCCCTTTTCGCCCCATCCAATGTCAATTAAATGCTCATTTGTAGTTTAGAGACTACACAATCTCTAAACGCCAATATCATGCGCCAACTTCGTGTTACCAACCAAACAGAGGAGAAAAATACAAAATATTATAAAACAACACACACGCAACATGCCACGCTTGGTAATACCACTTCTGGTGAAGAAAACTGTTGGAAATACACACAGCATACAACAAAAATCGCCTCCAACAACAATATCCAAGAAAATTGCAATAAAAGAGCAACAAAAAAGCCTCAGCTGAAGCTCAAAAAAATAAAAAATCTCAAGCCAAACAAAACGAACATAAACTCGACCACATAGCGACCCATTTCGTATCGCAGTTGTTGTATTATGCCGAGTCACAGATCGCATCAGCTGTCTATCGATGTATCTGTGCTTATAGAGGGGAAAAAAAAATCACCGCGCCGCAGTCAGTGTACCCATAATGATCGCGCGCCGTCAAACCAGAGGAAACAGAGATGTTACCAAGCGGGACTCTCCGCAAAAAAACAACAACCGATGAGCAATTCGAATTTCAACTGAAAAATCTCGAAATTCCCCCAATTTTAACGCGCTTCTCAGACTCGCGTCAATGACGTCGGACTACACCAATCACTTTCGAGGCGGAAAGTTTGCGTTATTAGCTTTGCTTCAGATAAGGCATGAGCGTGTGTGCCTGTGTCTGTGTAATCGTGGCCTAATAATCCCAAACCTTGCTTTTTCCAACTGCCAACGAGAGAGAGAGCCACACAAAAGCGAATGTATCTGTGTATTCGAACAAAGTCCGATGGAAGTGTGTAGCTCTTCGCTATAACTCTCAATGAAGTTCACCTCTCGACTTTACTGCAAAACGCCAAAAACAAACTCAACGATATCAAAACAAAAACAAAAGCATTCGACGTGTAACCGAATAGAGTGTGTTGGATGGATTTCAATTAGCCTCGTGTTACTTTTAACTCGAACATGGATACAATTTGTTTGGTACAATTTGTTTGGGCCTTTACCGGTGTCGCTCAAACTTCTAAAACATTTCGACTGTCATTTTGCTCGCAATTTCCGGTGGGTATTCATTTTCGAATGCATTTTATATAATTTGAATTGGAAATAGAAATCGGGTTAAAAATAAGCGACAGTGAATGTTGCAATTTCGAACAGAGAGAAGACAGACAACAATAGAACAGCGTTCGCTGTTTATTTATACATTCAAAAGGTGATCTTGACTTGGGCGGGGTAGCTATCTATGTACGAGTATTTTTGTCTTTGAAGTTTGCTTATTTGTTTTTTTTTTGTCATGATGAGGCAGAAATTAAGTCAAACAACCAAAGACAAAACACAGCGGCGAAGTAGGAAGAGAAATGTGCAAACAAACAAACTTTCGCGGCGAGACAGAGATACTTTGTATTTTTTTTTCCTTTGCGCTGACAGTCAGTATCTATGTATAAAAAGTGTCATCCGTAGTTACAGAATAGGCGCCCCTTGGTTACCAGTGTTTTATGCTTTTAATAAGACACGTTCCTATTTTTATTTCCACAATTTATACTACCAACAGCTGTTCAAAAATACAACTGAGTGTGTGTGCGCGATTTTTTATTCGCTTCTGTTTGTGTTTCTTTGTTACTCATACTCGTTTGACGTTAGAAGGTTATAGACTACACCGATCCAGCACTTTTTACGTCAAACAAAATGTCAGAACAATTGTATAAATATCAGGTTTTCTTGTTTATCGCAAGGCAGCACTCATCTGAGTCAGAAAATTAAACATTTTGCAATTTCAATTTCCCTCCATACACCCCAAGTTGTATAACCATTGATACAACTAAACAATTAAAGAAAAGGAGAGAAGCAACAAAAAAAAAATACAGAAAAACGACCCAAAAAGTTTTTGTAATCAAAATGAAGAGGGAGAAAAATCCACCAACATAATATCCAATGACAGACAGAGCATTTTTCCCCCTTTTTCACCGTTCGACTGTCATCGAAAAAAGCGAATTTCATTTCAGACTGTACCCATATTGCTAGCTGGTTTGGCTTTCTGTCTCTCAATCCAGTGTATGCTGCACATATCCAGTTGGAACTAAAATTTTCTCTTTGGCACAGAATGTTTATGCCCAAGACTATGTGGCAAAGGATAGTGTTGGGCAAAAAAACAGAGACAGACACGCCAATGAACTTAGTCTGGCTTTGTGTTGCAGAAGGACACTTAACATTTGCACAGTGGGCAACAAAATGTGTACAGATGTGCATGAAGAATAAGGGAGAAAATAATAGGTGCGCAAAAAACTCAGTACATGGCAGCCCTTTCGCGTGCTGTTTTTTTTTTTGTTCTTCTCTTCACAAATCGATCAATGAACTTAAATCACTTTTTTGTGTGCGGTTGTTCTCCTGCTGACGAGCTGAGCTGAGTTGAGTTCCTTTGCCTCTCTGTTGCCGACCAGACTTGGGCTATTCTATACTTTCAGTTTATCGATGGGGTTTTGTTGTTGTTGCCTTCAGTTGAACGACAACGACACGAAGGAAACAAAAAAAAAGGTGGATTACAGATAGGTAAGGTATTCGCTTCTTATTTTTGCGTTCAAAAACCTTTTGTATTTGCTGTGAGTGCTAACAAACAATACGAGCTGGATATGAATTCCGATTCCAAGGAAAACCAGAGGGAGAGCGTGCACAAGAAACACAAACAACCGAATAAAGGAATCAAGAAAAGAGCAGAGCATGCTGCTGCTGTTAGGTGCAGTAACCTATCTGTCTTTGATCTCATCCTGCAGCAGCTGCTGCTGCGTGTTGCAGTTATGCAGTTGCTGCAGTTGTTGGACGACCTAGGGCAACATGGTTTAATTGATTATTTTCCTTTTTGCATGGACTTGGAGTTGGTTGGCCGCGCTTGAGTGTGTGTCTGCGGATGGGTGTGTGAACGCCATCATTCGCATTCTTGGAAGTGCAGTTGTTTTTTTTTCTGCCTACTAAAAATAGGGAAATTTGCATTCCAAGCTATGCACATGTGGATGCGTTTGGGTTTCCCACCAGAGATGCTTTTGCATCTGAAAACGATGAATTTACCACCGGATTTACATGAATTTTCAATGCTGCAGATACTTGTCAAGTTGTTCGCTAAAAAAGTGCTTATAAAACTGACAGCGGCTGAATTTTCCACCACTGGTCGGAAAATGGAGAATTTTTTGTTTAAAAGCGACAACTGTACTTGACCGCAATACCCGTATACAGCATCATCCAATTATTGCTGCGCTGCACCCCCCAAATAGAACGGCTGTGTGTGTGTGTTTTATGTACTATTGTGATTTTGAATGAATTGATTTAGAAAAACAAGTAAATGTCAAGGAAATACTACTTACAAAATTACTACTGCAATTATAGATGTTTGGTGTTGGCGCCTTCGGTGGAAACACCCAGCCATTC
This sequence comes from Cheilosia pagana, assembly GCA_936431705.1. NCBI lineage: Eukaryota > Metazoa > Arthropoda > Insecta > Diptera > Syrphidae > Cheilosia > Cheilosia pagana. The sequence goes on along the minus strand of OW386166.1, from coordinate 86,600,349 downwards.
GATGGTGGACTCTGCCGGACTATTGTCACAGTTGTACCATTGCAATTACCATTTGGTGTCACTGACGACTGCAGATTGCTGTTGGTTAGATTGGCATTGTTTTGATTGTGATTCGCCTCAAAACTAGTTGTCGATGATGATGCTGTAAATATCTGCTGATGTTGACTGCTATTGTTGCTGCATTGACTGCTCGTACTGTTGCGATGCTGTTGCGTGGGCGATGTTGCAAAGGTTGTTGTTTGAGCCTCAATATTTGTTGCCGGACTGGCGGAGGATGTCTCTTCACGTTTGCGCAATTTGCTGCGAACAAGACGCATTGTCATTAGAGTTCCCGTACTTCCGACCATTTTGATATGTTTTTGTTTAAATAATTTATTTAATTTATAACTTATAGATTTATATAGAATGTTCAGAATTTTCTTTTTGTTTTTTTTTTTAGATTTTTCTATAGCGAAAAAAAACTATATCACAGTTCAGTTCAGTACGCGTGTGGTTTGTGAATATCTTTTTTTATAATAACAGTTGAAAATTACTCAATCAACTTGGATATTCAACTTTGAGAAATGTTCGTTGTTGTAACGAATTTTGTTGGTTTGTTTTTTGTTTGCAGTTTTAATCACACTAGGTAGGTAGGCCACAAACTATTTCTGACTAGAATATCGATTTTGCTGCCGTTTGTTGTTGGCGGTGGTGGTGGTGGTTGTTGGTTTGTTAGTGGTTGGTTTGGAAGCTATTCAGAATAGCATTCGCGGTTAGAAAACGAATGGTTAACTATAAGCCACTAGGTAGTACATTTGATTAATAAGTTTTGTTCGCCCTATTTTGAAAGATTTTAAATTTGTATCTTCTCTCTCAAATGGTAACGATTGTGCTCAAGTTAGGCAAAGTCTAGGAGTTCTAGCACGAGAAGGCACTTTCACCTGTTTCACCAGATATTCTTCAATTTAAAACCAAAAACACTGCGAATTCGTATCAAAGATACTTCGTTTATTTATTTGTTTTGCAACGGATTTCACTTGCACGATATGAATATGTGAATCACTGAAATACTTGAAATTTTATAATGAAAAAAATAAAATAAAATCTGAATTTCTCTTCTTCCTTGCGAACCGCGTTGTTCGGTTTAACTAGAGAATCTGAGAGCTGGCCGATGTTGTATCAAGCATTTATATAGCAGCTCGCTCACTGCTTTCTGAATTTAGGTTTCTGCCTTGCTTGCTGTTTGTTTCGCTTCGCTTGCTGCTGCTTGGTTTCACATACAGACAGAAGACAGTATCTATATTGTGACGTCACAACGAGCGAGCGAGCGAATATCAAACATATGTTCCGTTACTGTGTTCGTTTTTGGACTCTGTGCGCTGTGCGCTGTGTGGTGGACTGGTGGTGGTAGCGTTTGTACATGCGAGCGCGCAGGCTAGCAGGGTGAATTTTTATGAGAAAACTCACCAACACCGTTGAGCGTTTTTATGAAATCATTCGGTATCGCATACACTAAAGGAAGTTAGACAGCAATTGTCGGTTATCTCGCTGATACTTAGACTTACATTGAATTTTGAATTCAAGTGTGAGTGGCCGACACTGCAACGTGTTCTATAAACTATTATCCTACAACCTACAACTATAGCTATACCTATACTACACCCAACCCAAGTGTAAGATTCGTAGATAAATCGCTCGCGCCACTTGGTTGTGGTGGTTGTCATAACTGATAGCTCATAGGAATATAGGAAACTACTATATTGCGGAGACGTTTTCTTTGGATTGGCGCGACGTCATCAGAAAAATAGGGGCGACCGCGACAGTATAAGGAAAAAAAACAACACCAACTTGTGTTTGCACTTCGCTTTTAGTACCTAGTATCTACACGCGCTTTGTTTTGGTTTGCTGCTGAAGCGCACTCCAATATGTAAATATCAAATGACTATACTCATCATTCAAATAAAATGTCGTGTGGCAATGGGCAAACGAGTAGCGTGTTTCCCTTGCCTCTTTACGATTACACTGGACTGCCACTGGTGGCAATGTGGGGCTGGGGATTTTCTACATTAGCGATGCGCAGCTACAGATACGTTCGTATCTATAGAACACAGATAATTACTATTGAGTTTGAGTTTCATTTTAATGCAGTATCTGTATCTGGTATAATTGAATTATTAGAACGGCGCATTCTTTTTCCTTTGTCTGTCTGACCGTATTCTCTTGCAAGCTTTCAGTGTTAACCGTTTTTCATTTTATTTGTTGTCTTTTGAAGTCAGCTGGCCTACCTATTTATGTGGGTATCCCTCTTTTGTGTCTAATTTATCTTCTAAAGGTATCTACAGCGAGGGGTGTGTGTGGGGGGCGCCTCAATTGCAAATGTTTTGTCTGGGCTTAGTCAGTCTAATCCCCATGGTAAACTTGCGCTAAGCCCACGCGGCTGTTTTAGACAAAATTTGCTGCAATCATAATTTATCGCCGAAGCTGTTGCATAATTAAATATAAAATAATGAGCTTTGGATACTAGTATTGTTATATTCCTATGAATAGTTGAGAAGAAAACGAATGGAAACTGGTTTATCTAGAACTGGTCATATATACCTAATATTCGACAATCGTAAGTTGGAAGAAAATCCGGGTTTTTTTTTGTTGAAAGAATTTTTGTGTTTTATTTTTCGCAGAGTTTCTTGGAATTTCGAAACAAGAAAATAATAATTTTAGTCTCGCGACACGAAACGGACTTGAGGGGAATTTTCGATTTCGGCTTTAATTATCACGTCAATGTGATGTGCATTACAATTCGTAGATTGTTGGAAATTTAGGCTGAGGCATTTGTTGTTTTGAGTTAGGTACCTATTTTCTAACAGAGAGTGCTTGGAAGTTGGAACTTCTGTTTGGGCTTTGATCATATCATTGAAGATGCCGTCATTGGTAAGTAAATTAATAGGAAATACAAATAGCTGAATGCCGCCAGCCGGTGTTTGATAGAGGAGGGGTTGTCCTGGTAAACTGTCTCGGTACATGGGGGCTGTGCAATGTGCATTCACATTGAACTGAGTTGGGTACGTAAAACTCAGTTAATATTCGATTCAATGCGAGGACACTTCCTGTATCAAACTTAGTTATCCGCTAAAAGGAAATAAAACAGTGTAAACGAAAAGTATTTGTCGATACATTGCAGTGCCATCTGCAGAGAGAAACTGCAATATGAGGATGTACCTATGCAGACAATGATTTGGAGTGCCTGGGAGACGAATCCGCACATCTGCTGGCATTATTATTATTATTTTTAAAACTTCTGACTCGCCAAAGCGATAAAGAGGCACGTCGTCCTAAAAGATCTATTGTACCGAAGAATGCCAAAAAATAAGTTTAGGCTAGCAGAGTTTCCACTACCCTAATGTAGCTGATAATGTTTTCAGCAGAGGAATTCATCACTTCTTCAGGACTTGGTATTTCATGGAAGAAGAATTTCCTTTTAGTACTGTATAGAGCTGGGCATTCGCAAATGATGTGCTCAGCTGTGTCGTCTTCTTCGAGACATAGCCAACCGGCACTCCGGAGAGTTGACTAAATGCATTTTGTTTAGGTGGTATCGCAAACCGTGGTGAGCATCAGTTAGGTATCCTACAAGGTTTTTGATATCATGCCTTCTGGGCTTAGGATTTTTTTTCGAACGGCAGGCTTGTCTGAGGCCTGGGATGTCTTCCCACTGTTTGATACACATTTTGTGTTCCCAGATTTTTATGATGGAGTTAATTGCTGATTTGTTGACTGCGCAGAAAGGTTTTGGTCCAATAAAATGAGTCTCTGACCCTTTCCTAGCAAGTTCGTCAGCTTTTTCGTTTCCTTCAATACCGAGCCGATAGTTTGGAGGGTATTGAAGCAGTGCATGGCTGATTTTGAGTCAATGATTGTTGAGCTAAGGGCATTTATAGCTGCTTGACTGTCTTTGAATGTATGGATGCTTGCACCTTTTATACCTGAAGAAATGACATGGAGTTCTACTGGCATTGACGTGCTTTGTGTACACCTATTTGAAAATGCTTTTTTGGAGATGGGAGATAGTCTATTTCGTGCCTAAAATATGCATCTAGTGGTACCTTAAAATTGAACCAAATCAGTGAGGGAGTGTTTGACCGACCACATAACAAAAATTGGCTCTTAACTTCCAACAAAAGTGTTTGTTAACAAATCTGTTGATCTCTGAAACAATACATCAAAGGACAGAGGTCTAATTTTCCTTTTTTCTACTTAAAAAAAATACATCTCCAGGCAGTTCGATTCATATAGCTAGCTGCCTTCAGTTTCGGTTGAGATTGCCTTCCAGCTGGTCTCTCTTTCCCAGCTGTCCGTCAGCTGTCCCAGCTGTCCATCTTTCCTAGCTGTCCAGTACGGGCGAAGAAAATCGCCCAAGTGGTACAGTAGGGAAGAGGGAATATATAGGACACCAGGTGTCTCACAACCATTTTTTTCTTTTGAATTTAAATTTTTGTAAATAATGGAAGAACGTGCAATTTGTTTGTCGAATACAAACGGCTGGATTGATGTACTGCCTGAGGTCAGTTATATTCTGTAAAACTGATCAGATGGTCGCAAGAGGTGTCGCAGTGTAAACGACCTTAATGGACAATTTGTGTTTTCCGGGAAGTAAACCAGAGACCCGTCGCTTCTTAGTCCACTGTACTAACCACTTAGTACGAATAAACTTGCCTATGTCTTTGCAGAGGTTTGTGGTTTGATACCCAAAAAAGTTTTATGTAACTTTACACCTCATTCGAAGAGTTGGGTTACACTAGATATCATTCCGACACAAATTTTGGGACACCGATTTTTGAAATTTAACAAGAAAGTTCAGCGGTAAGGAGTTTACTCCCTCAGACTATTGAGTCGGAGGTCAGTTTCGTATCGTACCACATTGTTAAAGTTAAGTGGTACAGTGGTCGACGGCCTTAAACTAGTGCCGTCTGACAATTTTTCTGTTTAAAGTGAACTGAGCAATAAAGGGTCAACCTAAAAAGTAGACTAAAACCAGCGGTCCAATTTTAATATACTTTTGGTAGCCTTTTTGCTTTTGATTTTCAAGATAGAATCGCTAAAAACAAAAACTATGCAGTGTAGGTATACCTACAGTTGGAAAACTAAAATTTAAGTTTAAGTTTAGGAGCTAACAAGTCCAACAGAAGCCTACAAGTTGTGAACTTGTGTTACAGAAATGTGTTCCACTTTCAGTTGAAAAATGTGGACATACAGGCAATATCCTTTCCCAGAGGCACAGAGTTCAATTCATAAATGGATATTTTAACTACCACTCCTACTGGTCATAAGTGCATTACAGTGCACCGGAAACAACAACTCCACTATACCAGTTTGATGGGGAATTTTGTCTGATTCAGCGAAATAAGTATGATTCAAAAATCGCCCAATGTAAGAAAAACCAAAAACAACAACAGCAATTTAACCGCTTTCAGGAACAGTAACTTGACTGCTCAATAAACTGCATAACAAACCAAAAAAAAAAAAAACGTTTCAACCGTTTGATTTCAAATGAAATCCCGCATGCAACGCACGAAGATCCATAGAACGTCAACAAGACAGAAGGAGCCAACCGCGCGAGAGAAGAAAATTGGAAAAAAAAAATAAAGAAAAACCCAACCAAGATGGTATTTTTAGAACAATTCATTATAAATAACTTTTTCACCGACGAAGATCGGCGCCTCGCACTAAATGCGCACCATATACCTAAACGAAATACGTCAGTAGGTGAGCCAAGCGCGCGTATAAAATATCTCCTCCGCACCAGCAGAGCGCGCACAACAACTCATATGCGAAATCATATACCAAACTGGTTTATAGCTTGACCAGTATCTTTATGTGGTTGTCAATTTGGTAAGAAATGATGAACTTGTTGGAATTTTAACGTACGTAAGTTAAAGGTTTAAAAATGGAATAATACATTTGAAATGCTCACAAAACCGGGACTGGAAGTGGAAATCCAAAAAAAAGTTGTCCGACACCAGTCTTGGATGAGGTAAATCATTTCCATATATCTTCTCTCGGATGAAGAGGAGTAAGCTTATTTAGCTGAGAGTTTATTTTTAAGGATAGGATGTATCATCGTTGCCGATTTAAGAAAGTACCCATTTTTTTGGCTATATTTACCCGTGGACCTGTTTTTTTACAGAGCCTTAATGCAGTTTCTTTGAGAGGCATGTCAATTCGCGATAGATCGTAGACAGTAGGTGTGTTTTATTGAGCTTCTACCTCAGCAAGGTAAAGTGGGATTTTCAGCTCGCAGTTAAAACAACTACCCCCTATTTGACATTCCCAAAATACACACGAGGTATCTCATGCCAAGTGGAAGTGACCTGACAGCAGCAGCAGCTTATGTTGCAACCTTTCTGTCGATGTGGGTGGAAATTGCAAGTAAACTGTCGACTTTAAGGGTAGACAACGAACTTTTTATAGCAATTTATACCTACTTTTCTTTGCAGAGATAGAAGCTTAAAAAGTCACACCGAATGTATCGCTAGTACAAAAAATTAGCGAAGCCAACAACCCATTAGCAAAATTTAAGCATGGCACGGATTTGCAAGTCCGGAATTGACATTACAATTATTTATTTATGTGACGAAAAGATTCTTATTTTGTGTTTAAGGTCCCACGTATAGCATTTTCAAAGCCATTACAATTACAATTGGTTAGCAAAGTTCAGAACCAATTAGCTTAAACTACAACTGCATTTTTCATTAGAATAAAACTGCCTTTAAAATAAACTTGCACAAAGAACTGAAAGGGTGTCTTCTGTAAGCTGTAAGTATAGTCAAAGAGCTTAGTTATATAGGACAATGAGCTGTGGAAGCTTCAATATAATACCAACAGATGTCGGCAGTAAGTGCACTCATCGATACAAAAAAAATCTACAACATCAAGTTGAGTAAAACCGATAGCACCGAGATCTGTCGACGTCGGCAGTGATGCCAATATAAAATTACAATTAAAGTAGATTATTATTTATAAATAAATTAACAAATTATGAGTTCCTCCTTCTAACTGAATTTTTGAACACCTCCATCTAAATCAATTCGCGCACTTTTATTTAATTGCTAAGCATTTTGGTTCAAGCTTCTACTAAACCGGTACAATGGTTGATGTTTTAACTAAATGACATTTGCTCTTTAAAGACTGTTAAAAAATTAACAAGAATTATCAGAATGTACGCTTTCCTCTATTCATACCTACATGAACACTTAAGTAAGACTGACCAATCAATTTCGGACCATGTGATCCTCCAGCACAATGAAAAAGTCTGCCTTCCAACAAGATATGCCAAGTTGAACTACCTCGAATACTTTGACCTTTCAGTAGGCGTGTGTTTGGAAAAAAAATATTCCCATTAAAGTAACTAGCTCAGTTAAAGGATCAATTTACAGTCTGGAGGTCTTCAAACGCCACCCGGTAGCGTGTGGCCTTACACAAAAAAAAAAACAACACAATCATCGACTCGAGTTTCAGTTAAAAAAAATTAAAAAAAAATCCCGATGACTACAATAAAACTGCAAGACGGCAGACATGCACGATTTCATTTTTGCAACAATGTGCCGTGCCTTGTGCCTTTCGTCGAATATGCATAAGTAAACATAAATGTTGTAATGATTTCCTTATAAATAACAGAAATCTAAAAATAGCCACAATCATTACCGATCAGTGTCAACACGAGTAGGGAATATCTAAAAAAAAAACTTCAAACGACTGTTAGAATTTCCCCTCGAGATTATAGCAAACCTGGAATTTTCGCACCGCGTCAATTCATTAATAAAACTGTGAATTCCAATTAATAAAAGCACTCATTAGTCGCATTGTATAATGGCTATCTATAAAAATAAATAGACACCCGCCTAGCAGCGAGTTTAAAGAATACACTAATACTAATTAGATGACTTGTTCAACTGTAACAAGCACTTGTTGCCTTATCAGTGAGACATTTTATAATGCTGTTTGGAAATTCCTGTTCCTAAGTACTCGAAGTTTTTATTACGTGAATTATTAGTAATGGTCATTGTATAAGAAGGCTTGTAAGTGTGGACAGTTTGCTAAATCAACAGGGCAATCAATGAAAAGGACGATAAAATGGACAATCTTCGTCAGCCTTAAATTTGACACTACACGTTGCTTGAATAGGGACAGCCATTGGTGGTATTTTTCATGGACAGCATGATTTGGTTACATTTGCAACCTAAATTTTTTTTTTGTAATTAAAGTGTGAGACGCTTAGAGTGGTTTAAAACTGATGCCAAACAATGCCGAGCAACATTTTTAATTCGAAGATATACTGCACTATTTGGGAGAAGAATGAAAATTTTAATTTGACTCTGTTTGAGGAAAACAACATTAAAAATGCGTTTGGGTGGTAGAAGTAGCTACTGCGCGTGTGGTTGTTTAATTTCATTCTACCTGTGAAGTATAAAGGAGAGATATTCCGCCAAAAATCCAAACAAAGACATCATCATCTACCATCCAAGCGAATGATAGCCAAAAGGAACGAGAAAACAATTATTGTAAATCAGCATGGGTTTCCTTCGCATCAGACACTCAAAGGACCATGAATAGACGCATTGTTGTTGAGAGATGAGAGGCTTAGGTAGGTACTCTTCTTTAATAGCTGTAGGGATGTCAGCATTGAAGGAAAATGCAGTTGTAAAGTAGAAACAAACGAAATTGAAGGGCTCTATATTACATTAAGCGGCGACATAAATTTCTTTTTAATTATTTCTACCAAGAATTTGTGGAACAGCCTTTAACTTAGTTTGAGATACACATATCTAAGAATTATCTCAGAAACATTGTACGAATCGTTTTTTAATGATGGTTGCTACTGCACAATGGATGGGACTCGCCAAGGACTTCTTCAAAGCAGTCATGGTTGATGTTGGACTGTTCTATTTGAGCAACTGATTTACAAAAAAAACTGGCTGTCGGTTGCTCTTCCTTAAAATAATGAATGAGGTTGCTATCAATGGTTTCCGAACAGCTTCACCTCTTTTGGGGTGTTTTATACTGATGCCTTATTTCATCCATAGACAACTCATCCACGGTAAGTTCAAGATCATACAACTTACGTCTGAAAAACTTAAAACCATGAGCCCAGTGCCTGTTTTTATAGTCCCTAAACTGGTGATGAGCTCTGCAACGAACGTGCAACTATACGTTGCACAGAAATGTGTCAACTACTGCCCCACTCAGCCGGCATTTGTGATCAGCTAGATCTGAGATACGTATACAACTCATCCACAAAAAAAAAACTCTCAAGTAAGAATTGGTTTCAAACTTGTGTGCCACTAAAAACGTTTGGTGATCATAAGTCTTCTAAAAATCCCACACCCTTTTTAGAAGTGTACGGTGGATGAAATGTCCATATTCTCAATGTTCGTGGATGAGTTGTACATCATGTGAGTTCGACGTTGTTTAGTATGCTTTTCCTCTATGGGAGTCTAAACCACGAATGTTAGTTAGAGGGAACGTTTTAACCGCCGGAATTGACAAAGGGTTTGACGATCTTCCGAACTTTCGCATTTGACTGTGAGAATGAGCTGATCAAATTGATATTTATCAACGTTGCATTGGGTTAAAAAATGCTCCCTCTGTCCACTATCAAAGTGCGCAATTTTCGCACAGTACCAACAACTGCTGCGTGCGCAAAAAGAGCGTATCTGTGCGGTCGCAAAACAACAACCCGCGTGATATTTTCACTTTAATCTAAGGTACTTTTTTTCGAATCGGTCCACACGCCGTTCACTAGAATTATCGGCCAATTCCTTGCTATCATTTTCGAGATTTCATTCTCGAGATTAGGATATAGGTCTCAGTCCCACGTCCCTGATACACTAGCCCGTATATTTGTATCAAGATTAGCTTGATCACCCGAAACGATCGTGCCAATGTGCCGTTGTATTAGAGCGGGCAACCTGCTTTCGCTTATACGAGCTACGAGATATAAGAATGTGTGTGGTTTATGGAAAACCCAAGTGGGTTATTGATTTCACAGTTTTGTGAATTAAAGGGTCCAAGAAGGCGGCGTATCTTTATGAACTTTGGGGCAGGAAATCGACTTACTTTAGGTTGTCAGATAGCTCCGTTTGATAAGTGACAAGAAAAAGCATTACCGTGCGAATCATACGGGGCCGGATGTTTCAAACACGCAGTGTACATTTGTCAACATTTTCCTGATAAGTGCCGCATATCACTGTTTACATGCGTGCTCATGTCTCACTTTTCGCCCGAGATATGTCAGTGGACTTTCACAAGAAAATGCTCGTATCTGAGACGCTAATTGGTTTTCAAAATGCCGCATGAGTAATGTGAGTTGAAGAAGTCGTATGCGCGTTTACTCACCACCGCCCTCATTGGGTGAGCAGTTTCATGTGAATTATCTAATCTCGATATTGATAATGAAAAAAAAGGAATAAAAAAAACACTAAAAATCTATTAATAAGGAAGTTTTAATTAAATTAGTTTGTTGTCTTGTATCGGGGAATGCTTTTTATTCGATGTACATCACTAAATTATATTGGCGGTTTGAATTGTTGGATATTATTGAACAATCGTTACAAAAGTGGCAGCCTGAAGAGGAAGCAATTGTGTCTTTTGATGAATGATTCAGAGGTAGGTAGTGTTTGATGGATTGGTGGCACAGTAACACGATAAAAATAGGAAATCAAATTAATTAATTTATTTTTAGACAAATGGAATTTTAAAATACACCCATCAAGCTGCGTGTGCATTCGATTTATAAATAGAAGTACCTACAGTTGTTGTGAATTTAATTGGGAATGATAATTATGAGGTTTTGATAAAAACCGCAATTGGAGTGATTTTTCATGGGGTATAGTTATAGGAGCTTTATGTTTGAATTTCTTAGATAGCTACTGCTTTTTGCTGTGACGAAATGGATGTCACTTAAAAAAAGACATCAATACGAACCGTCTTACTTGAGTAATCAACTCGTTTAAGGAATTTTCATAGCCAAGAAAAATCTGAACAACTCATCCATGGGCATCTCACTCAGCTTGAATTGTTGCACAGGCAGAAAGTTGGGCCTTAATTAGGCTAGTTGATATAAAGGGTTTTCCAATAAAAGGTGTTATTTTGATATTCAAAGAAAAATGTCATTTTTTAAGATAAATGATCGGATATTTATTTCATAATCAAGAGGAAGATATGCCGTTAATAATGAAAAACAACATGAGCCAAATGGCCACTACAACCACGCTTACACGACCATATCCTTTTCATGAAATTTTCCATAACAAAATCGCAAAGTGGCTGCCCTATGTCCTCGATAGACTCACAAATTTCATCTTTGAGGTCTTTAATCTACGCTGGGCTGTTGGCGTAGAGCTTATCTTTCACGTGGCCCCAAAGGAAGAAGTCGCAAGGTGTTAAATCACAAGATCTCGGTGGCCAATTGATCACCTCTTCGAGAGATAACACGATCCGGAAACTTTTCCCGTAAAAGATCAATGGCTTCTTTGCTTGTGTGGCACGTTGCACCGTCTTGTTGAAAGTAAACGTTGTCCAGATTAATACCATCCAACTCCGGCCATAAAAAATCATTAATCATCTCTCGATAGCGCCCAATTCCAAAGAACGACGAGGAATGGACAAACCTGGGTTTTCTTCAACACTTTGGGCTACAGCAGCAATATTCCCAGTTGTTCTTGAGCGACGTGCACGGGTTTTATTCTTCACATCACTAACTTGTCCCAACAGCTCGAATTTTTCCACTAATTTCTGTATTGCGGTCCGACAAGGTGCTTCACGACAACCCAAAAATGCTTTAGTTTTGCGAACTGTGACTGCAAAATTTTCACCATTTTTGTAGTGAATTTTTATAATTTCAATGCGTTGTTGAAGCGTGTATCGTTCCATTTTTAGTAATGTCAAAAGTGGCAGCTACCGAAATAGCGGGCTATTCTAAATAACATCTCTTATTGGAAAACCTTTACTAATAGCTAAATTGCTTGTCGCGAGCGAAGCGAGCCACCCAGCTCGATATTACAGTGGACGAGATGTCCAAAAGACGAGTTGTCTGAGTACTTTCGTAGGTGATGCATATGAGTATGAATATGAAATTGAGCGATACCCAGTCAACTCATCTATTGGACATTTCATCCACGAAAACTTAACTTTTGGTAGATCCTTTAGTGGATAAATCGCTGGGAGCAAATTCTGCTTCTCCACTTTTTTGGGGATTTCCGAACTAACAACGCTTCAACAGCTTAAACGAGAGGTTTGCAGGTAGGAGCTACTTCTGGTCTTAAACTGTTTTCAGTTGTATTTCTCTAGAAATTTGTCGCCAGGAAGCGAGGTATGTACAAAGTTTGCTTCTCTTGCAGCTAAGGGAGTTTTGAAAACGTTCACAGCCGAGTTTCAGTGATTTCGCAGATGAGTTTTATGATGAATGGTAGCGAATTCAGTATCGTATAAGTTGTAATGACAGCTCTAATTCTGTTATACACCTTTCAGCGCGGATTATCTTCAAATTTAAGACGACCCTCTACATTAAAGTACGAAGTGGATGTTCGTGGGTAGGTATCAGTTGATGAGTAGTACTGTAGTTGATCTGGCCTGTAGTTGAGTTGTCTCCTGACCGAAATCAGTGCTGGGCCTCACAAGACGAGGTAGCAATATATGCGGTATATATGATTAGAATCATGTCAAAACGACAGTCCCCATGTGGCAAATAAATCGTTCTCCATTTCAAGGGAAAATGGAGATAAGTTCCATCGCCCTCGAGATAATAATCATGAAGAGAATAAGTTCAAGGACTGCTGACTTTCTAGGGTACATTGTCCACTTAAATAATTAGCAAGCCAAGTATACATTTACTGCCAGTTTGTTAAATGCACGTTACATAAAAGTCCTTAAAGACATCCATGATGCAACTGACACCTCATTTGCATAATATTTACTTCGATTGATTGTATTTCCCTGAATGAAATTTCCAAACAAAACACGTTTCAGATAGAAAACAAAAAACTATCGATAGTATCAATTCGCCAGTCCTTGGCTGTGGTTCTCAATGAAAACGATTTTTTTTTTAACCATACCGGCGTGTGTCAAAAAACCCAATGACAGATTACAAAACTCGAACAAAAAATAGTTAAACCTGTTCCCATATCAATACTCTAGAACTAGATGAGCTTGACTATTAAGAGTCGTACCCCACAATTCAATCATTTAACAAGCATGATAGCAATCTTGTAAAAAAGGTACCCATTCCGTTGAAATGATAAGGAGACTCATACACGTGCCATTTTTTTTTTACAGTCAATCTGTCTTATGCTGCGATCAATACTCGTGTAAAATCGAAGTATTAGAAGCGAGTGTTACATGCCGTAACACACAAATAGGCTCAAGTACTCCTACAATTCACTTGAAGTGGTGTTTAGTGGAATTTTATGTTACTGCCGGCAGAACTTGAGACTATTAATAAATTTTATCAAACAGACGTGTGTAAAACCGCCTACTACCGGATTAGTTCATAATGCTCAGCGTCAACGTATCTTGGATCAATCAACCCCAATTAGATGGCGTCTTTGGGGGATTATCTCGTTAAAACTGGTTTCGTTTTATTGTAAAAAATATATAAGCTGATCATGATAATGGTCCCGTGTAATATGTAAGATTACACAATATACCGTATTGAATTGTTATACACTTGTTTGACGTCATATGGGGACTGGAATGATGTGATGTATCGAATTGCGGATACGGATGTGGAAGCAGGAAATGAATGTGGATCATTTTTAGATGTAAAAATATCTGCGAAAAATGTGAATGATAAATCGAGAATGACCCAAGTAGATCACCGGTGACTGTCATAGTTCACTGAACAAGTCGCTGATATTAAAATAATTGTTGGTTAAAAGTTAGAAATAAAATTCTTGCCAATAAAACTATGAGTAAAACATAATAAACAATATAAGGAACTTTGCATCACTTACAAGACAATTTAAATTAATGCTGTAAGAATTTTAACACTTAAGCGAAAGTCACTGGAATTGGGTCAATTTCGACAAAAAAAATGAGAAGAAACCACCAACAAACCAACAATTTATGCAGACAAATCAACAAAGAGTCAAAAAAATTAGTCAGTCAATAAAACCGACTGCGTCAACTCAAATGAATGTTTCACAAGGACAAACTTTGTTCATGGCAAAAATACAACTGACGTCAATTTTAAGAATATGCCCTCGAAACCATAAGCTGCATCATTCCTATCAGGAGATAGGTCCCGAATTTCGGATCATTATTAGTTGCTGAAGGAAAACAAAGCTTTTGGTGCTTTTGTGGGATGAAAGAATGTAACTCAAGTCGGTGCCTGAATATGAAAGATAAATATAGTCTTATGGCGCAACAGTTCGCGGTGGGCCAAGTAACTTGAGGTCCCCTTTTGCTTACATGGTTTGAAGCTAAGAAATGAGGGAATAAAACCTATACTGAGAACACCAGTGATTTAAATAGTTCATTCAAAGTGCGTATAACTTTAATTCTCTCATTGAGGAGGGGAAAGTCAAAGTACTAAGACTGTAAGAGAGGAAAATCCTGTTTAACACAAGAATTACAAAAAGTGGTGGAGTTTTTGTAGAAATACTTCCACATTTTGGTAGAAGTGGCAACACTAATTTGAAAACATTCTAAATCGAAAGTCAGTCAGATTTATGTCAACACACTCGAGCTTCAGCTAGTACCTACCTATCTAAGAAAAAAATGCTCTCGGATGATTGTCAGACTTTCGCGAGAGGTGGCGCAGTGGAAAAAAACCTTAAGATGTAATTTGGCCCTTTCGGGATTCGAACCTGAGACCCCTCGCTTAGTAGCCCAACACACTACCACTAAGCCACTGCGCCGACACTCAGCCCAGTTACAACATTTAATTTTAGTGCTATTGAGAATTGACTTAAGCTGGATTACACCCGTGCGACCATTTAACAGCTCGCCCCACACGGCCTGTAATCTCAAAACTTATAACTCTACTAACTTCCTTCGAACACATTCTATGTGAATGCCCACGGTAGGACCTACATTGATGGTTGAGAAGAAACAACATAGCCCTCCTCAGTGCAGGAAAGTAATTCAGCTAGTAGTAGCCTTCGTAAAAGAGGTGATACATCGCTTGGACAATCTTTCCAATGATACAGTAGACCTAATAGACCTATATATTTAAGCGGGCGGTAGACTGCCACACGAGAACACCAGAAAAGCAATTAAACCGACAGATTTTTGGTCGCAAGTGCTCGTTTCCACAGATCGATGGGTCGAGGTATTTTATAATGGAAGAATCACCAAGCAGTCAACATCAAGCATATCGCATGCGATCTTATACCTACCCGACCTTCATTCCTTCGTTACAGTACATATAACTGACAGACATAAGGAAGCAAGTTCCTTGCACTCGTTTCCGGACATACTCCCATCCCAAGCCTCATACTCGCAGAACCTATCGATCCGAACATTAAGTTTGTTCGGTTGTATGATGGAATTGTACGAGTAATTAAAAATAAATAAAAAAACCATCACCTACTGCGTGATTATTTTGCAAAAACCTTTCAATGATACTTGCTTGAGAGAACTATCATGCGATAACCAAGCTACCAGCACAATTCCGCATCAATGCGTTGACCACAGCGTTTTATGTGAATTTATCAGATTCCTACGTCGCACTTTCTGCCCCGTCAACGAACAGTTCAGAACGTTCCATAAATGCATGGCAACCTTGAATATCCCACAGAACTGGTATGCATTCAAAGAAGTAGCTACACATGTACTGTAGATTCGTCAATCCACCCAATCAGCCCCAGTCAATTACACAAGCAGTCTACAACTCGAATTCAATGCCATGTTGTCGTTGTAACGTCTAAAGTAGATCCAATCGCATGACTCACCCATGGGGGAACACCACAAACTCACTCAAGCTCTATTTTATGAATGATTCGGTTTATCAACGATAACATGACTTCCTATACCAACTGCCCAGAGATAAGTTCGCAGAAATGCGGAATTAAAGATAGGTATGCACTTTAGATACAAAAAAACTTTATTGCAACGAAAACAAAAGGGCGGCGTTCTCATTGAGACACATGCCAACAAAAGTTTCAAGAAACACAAAGAAATAGGTGAGAAGTAATTAGTGTCAAATAAAACGAGTACATTCATTCAGTTTCGTTTCTCCCCCATTTCATTCATTCTTTCTTTCTGTCTGTCTTTCTTTCTTTGTGTATAAGTCAACCCGTTCTTGGTATAATATTGACCCAATTCATTTGTAACGACATTTTACACAATCCGAGACCGATATACAAAGTGGAATAGAATGCACAATACGAACGGAAAAGTCCTCGCCTCTGAGTCTCATTTTCCATTGCAAATTGAGGTCTACACTGAGTTGCACAAAGAGAGCACTTTTTCAACGAAACTTCAAAGTAAATGCAAATTTTATGGGAATTTTCTGAATCGGGAAGCAATCACAATCCCTCTCGAAGCAACACACCAAGGATACTCTTTTTTTTCTTTCTTGCTTTTAACTGACACTCAACTTTCCGAAGAACAGCACCGAGACATGTTAGCCTTGTTTTGGGTCGTTTTCTCTCAACTAAATCGAATCCTTGTTATTTTATTTTTCTGCACTGAAGAAGACATGAAAGAAGCGAGAAAAAAAAACGCACACAACAACTTCGCATCGCACTTCACCAGACACCAGGAAGTACTCGAGTTCGAGACAAGTTATACGTGAAATTTCAGAGAATGGAGAGAAATTCCGTCACACATACCACAGACAGATACATTTTACACCACAAAAACTGCGAGCAAATGTCTTCCTCTCCTTCTGAACATTCTTTTTGTTTGGCACTTAACTTAACTGATTTTATATTTACCTCTCGATAAATAGAAACACTAAAATCTCCTCCATGATGTGTGCGAGTGTGTACTCCAGATAATCCACCAGAATCTTCGTCCTAAATCGATTCAAATTTGTTCTCGTCAAATTTGTGTAAGACGACGGAAATTCCAAAGAAAAACTATACACGACCGACCGATCGACCGACGACGTAAGTCAAACAAACAAGAGCCGCAATCTGTAGAAGCTTTGAAAGGTGTTATGGTCGGCAAATGTTCGTTTGCAATAAACCGAAACTCATAAAAGTTCAAAAATTTATACTACAGATAGTAGATTTTCAGCAGCGGTACGCGCGGTATCTTTTGTTGGTTGTGTAAAGTGAGTGCGAGGTGCAGAATTAGTGGCGCGGCACCCACAGCAGTCAACTTAATAAGCCCGTTGGCGTTTTTCGTATCTGTATCTCTGCATTTGGGGGATTTTCGCTTGTCACAGCGTTTTCGTTTTATCACAATCGAAAAGAAATTTATTTATTTTTGTTCGCTCGTTCACTGTTCGGTAGTTGGTTTTTGATTTAACTCGAATAAGCCGACGAAAAGAAAAACAAAAACTATTTCAACTTAACTTGGAGAAGAGCGACTTATAACTGAACTGTTGATCTAATCGCTTGGAAATTGTTTAAATACTTCGAAAGATAAATAAAAAAAATAGTTAACACAGCAATAAAGTGTCTCTCTTTTGGAATATCTGTGACTATTCTACATAAACTGGGAAACATATCGACGCTCAGTGCATGCATCTAAAACAGAAAGCATTTAAGCGAAATTAAGAGGAAATTCATCGAGTGATGTATCTAAAACAGGAAAAAACTACACTCCCCGCAAAATAAAAATAAAAACCCAACACGACCGCCAGAAGTCACGGTGTTGTATTACGTTAGGCACTATCAAAGCGCCCCGCGCGCTTGCCACTCGCTCAAGCTCGCCCAGACTAAGGGCACGAGACTTGATCATTTTGTTTTCGTAACCGGATATATATAGTATTTTCCCCGTTCATCGGAGATACTCTGACGTCGATTAAATCACGAAATAACCGGCGTTGTTAAAACACCTACCTACAAATACGAACCACGTAACACTCGAATTTCCTTATACCGCCGAAGGATTGCCCATACGACAATATGCCTATACGCACATGGTAACCAAGGAGGCAAGTACGAGTTGCATTCCCATTTACAGCCGACATTGTTGAGGTTCAAGTTGAGGAGAGCTGTCATTTCCTCAAATGGAAATTCAAATTGTCATGTACGGAGGAACGAATCGCCATTAGTTGAACTTGTTATTTAATAGATCGGTCGGCATTTAAATGGAATGCGCCTCACCAGCTGAAACCAATATTTCATTCAACTTTTGAACGTTCCGTACAACATAAGTCGGTTCTAACTGGTAAATGAGTATTCATATAGATTTGCATGCAATTATGGTTGGGCATAACCACGATTTGATAAATAGTCGCATTAAATGTGAACGTGGCTTAGATGCGTTTTTCTGCGCTTCGTTGGAGGCACAAACATGGCGAACAAGTTTATGTGACATTTTTTCCTAATACGCATTTGTAGAAAAACCGCAAAAATAAGTCCGTAAATAGAATGCGGCGCCACAACAAATAACCAGTGATGTCTCTGCTGATATAATTTAGTAGAATAACGCCTAAGGTCCTTTTGAGTTCGCGAGATGATGGCCAAAGGCATCAGACATAAGACTTTTAAATGAGAGTAAAAACCACCTTCTTCCGAGCACTTTGAACATTCCTTTGATTGTAATTGCAGATGTAATAGGAGACCAGTGGTGGCTTTCAATTTTTAAGACACATTAAACCAACAGTTACAAAATAAATAAAGAAGTAATTACTTCCAACGTTGCGAACCCAAATTGGCCGTATTTTCCTTACAAAATCGATCACAAATAAGGCGCAGTAACAAAAGTTATAGCGCACAACCGATGTGCGTTTGTAAAACCTGATATTTCATACAACAAAAACCAACTGAACGTTAAATAAATCCTTAAAAATCAAGTCGACGAGAAGGAACGCTAACGCACAATGAAAAGTTGAGTGTGCGCTATGAACCTCGTGCTTACAATTGGCACTAAGTTCGGTGCAGCGGAGGACACTTATATGAGCTTGAAGTTTGTCTAAAGAAAGTCTACAAAAATTTCGTTGACATACACAAAAATGTAGAATGTGCGCTTTGGTAAAGGAGGAGGGTTTTGAGCAAATTCTTCTTGAGCGTCTGAAAATTTTGTTGACAGGCATGAGGATGTTAAATGTGTGCTATAAACAGGACATGTGCTCCATACTCCATTACGTATTCCTCCTGAATGCCAACACAAAAAATGATTGATTTTGCAGGGAAAGAGGTGTGCGCTAGGAATGCATATAGAATTGACTGGCTAAAACAGAAAACCCGCATGAAATGTAAAAATCCACATAAAGTATTGTGGACTTGCATGAAAATGTAAAATGTGCGCTATGACTACAACATGTCATTTCTCCTCCTGAATGTGCGCTACGCATTATAAAGGTTTTAAGAAGAGTAATCTATTTAATGGACTGAGTGACAATGTGCGCTTAAAGTTGCATGACAGTCCTCTAGAAATATAGTTAAAAAGAAAATGTTCACATACAAATTTGATGTGCGCTACGCATTATAAAATTTTTAGGAATAGTAATCTATTCAATTGACTCAATGAAAATGTGCGCTTAGAATTGCGTGACAAACTCATCTTAAAATGTAGTTAAAAAGAGAATCTGCACATATAAATTTGAATGTGCGCTACGCATTATAAAGTTTTTAAGAAGAGTAATCTCTTAGATGGACTTAATGACAATGTGCGCTTAGAGTTTTATGACAATCCTATAATTCCCAAGGCCTAAAATGTCATCTTATATATCTAGAAGTTTATATTTTTAGTCAACATTGCGAATGGCTTGTCATAGATCTGTAAAAAAGGGAAACCTTGAAAAGGGAATCACTTGAAAAATCTGACTAAGAACTCCACTCTCTGAATTGTCAAAACTGGCAATACCTAGTTCGTATAGCTAGCGTTGCACTTGGAATATTCATCCATTTTGACAAATATCCGACAACACAACTGTTATGAAAGAAAGGATCAATCACAGAGAAGTTTCTTCCAACACGGGTTTTCTGCTTGAAGGGGTAGGTATTCGAGGCTGTGTGCTCATTCAATGCAAACATCCAACTCGGACGTATGGCAGGATATTTTAATTTAAAAAGGTCCCTATATATTGCTACCTGATGTTTTCTGAGCGTCGTCGTAGCTCGTGAAATACCAGTAGATCTGCTATGACCATATTGTCATCTATTTGCTTTATTTTTAGGTTTATATCTGTCAACATTTTGCAAACAGAGAAAGGTGGTGATACCCAACGCCTCCGCAAGTAATATCCTAAAACAGATATTGAGAAAGGCATTCGTTCGCAAAATCAAACAGACGCAGGTGCGCTTTGAGGACTATTCCCAGTTGTTCATAGTGTTAACGTCCGCAGGTCATAATCCTAATAGAGACCAATCCATAACGAACCCACTGCCTGTGATGTAAAAGACCAACCGAATTATCACGAGGAACTAAAACAACATTCACCACCAAGGTGGTCTGAGTCCAGCCGATTCAATGCAGGTGTGACGACAGGCATTATGCGCTACTCGAACCTTATCTATCAGGCTTTTAAGGTGCCCCATTTGTCGGATATTTACTCTTCGCGTGCATGTGCAAATTACTTCCTTGTTCGATGGTGTGGGTCTTATGAACACAATCTCTCTCTCTGGGGGGGCTCGGCAGTTAATCCTCAATCTCAATTCTACTGCACGTGTTTCCTCTGGAAGTTTTCGACAAACTCTTCAACACTGCCTGCCAGCTTGATAAGACACTAGATCAACATCCTGCCAGCTAAAGAGACAATTTTCTAAGTTCATGATCACATGGATCCACATTCAAAAAAAAAAAAAAAAACTGATTATCATGCTAAAAACAAGAAGGGGAAATATTTTACCAGCTTATTCCGCGAACAGGCCGCTTTATCTTATCGCCTCTGTGATTATACATGTCTCATCTGGTGACACCAACACCCGACACTGACTTTGATGTGCGCTACCGCATTATGATTTTGCGTTTCGAACTTGTCAGCGAAACAATGAACTAAAGTAGCTATGTCATAAACAATACTATACTTTTCGATGTTAATTAATCTTTTGTTAGTCTATCACGTGAGCGAGGATATACACGCGGAAAAAATAACAACGAAGAAACATTCGCAAATGAGAATTTCACCCAACAATTGGCGTGACGCTAGCATAGCAATCAACGAATGTGATTGCTTAATTAAGCCGCTCTCAGTATGTCTGTCTGTTTTTATAGTCTGCTAATTAGTCTCGAAGTGCAAAAATTCAATGCGATACAGTTTTAAGCAGTTTTGTTTATTTATCGTACGATAATATTTCAATTGATGATAATATGGTCGTCAGGTTTTTTTTTTCGCATGCGGCGATATATCAATCGGTGGGTTTTATGACCCTCGGTATTTGTGTCTGGAAGGATTTTATGTGACCCGATATCGGGGCTCAAGCGCATGATGGTCTATACTTGCATTGTTTTTAAATTAGGCAGCATCATAGGTTTAAGACGTCTTTTCAATCGCAAGACTACTAGGACTACCGGTCGCTTTAACGACCCTGGGCCCGACTCCATTTGCTTTTTTGGAACCGTCCGTGAATATTAAAAGTGCTCCTTCGCGTATGACATTCAGCGAGTCCCATTGGGATCTGTCCAGTATCTCAATTGAGAAGCCTTTTTCGAAGTCAATTTTCGTAGGCAGGTAATCAGTAGTGAGAGGTAAGGGACTTCTCGTCCGGAGGATGCTGGCACTACCAGTTGATTGTTCTCTCCCGTACCTCCCTTAGTCTGATTCTTACTGCATTGAATGCTACTGCAAATTTGGGGGATAAAAATCCAAATAAATACTTACACCATCGCGCAACCTAGCATTTATTGTCAATCTTGAAGTGACAACAAAATTCGTTGACAACCCAAGACAACAGGCAACATTCAAGCGATCGAATTTCAGTCATCCACCTGCCATAGATTTTTTTACTCTTCCCAGGCCGACAAACATCCTTGAACAAAACCAGACAACTCTTTACAGTAATAAATTCGCAGAAATGCCGAATTCAAAAGTCGCCCATTGTCCGTTTAATCACTTCGACGCTCCCCCCAACGCGTATAAATTCGCCGCCACAGTGGCATAACAATTAAACTGACAAAACAAACAAATTGGAGCCACAAAATTTATTGCATTTCCCAAATGGAGTTAAATGGAGTGTCCACACTCTTAATTGAGAACAGCACATCCATGTGAATGTGACATCGTCTCAAGTTCGACGCTCCACATATGCATACAGCTGCTTGGCAAAAATGACTGACCAACCCACCATGAAATACGATTAATGTGAGAAAGGGATCCATGCGCGTTGCTAGCCACGCCGGCCTCCGACAGTCAGAGACCCAGACAAAAGCGTATACCCGGTCATAGGATCCATTGCACGCTTATGTCTGGCGGTCATCGGAACCTTGTCAAAAAAAAAAATCAGAAAAAAAAAACAACAAACACTGCTTGGTTGTTGATTTTATTGTGTGCGCTGGTCAATCAACAGACGTCAGTGGTCAGTGTACAAAAGTGTCAAATGCACTGTCACAGTGGACAAGTGGGCGACGACGAATTTTGTTAAATACAGCCGCGGCAGCTATTAAAACGCGGAAAAATTACGCCCAGACGCGTGGTGATTTATATCGAGTGCATATGGTTATCCTTTCGTTTCCAGAATAATTTTATTCAGCCAACAACTCACACTCGACAAAGAGACACAAAGAACTGGGCGCGAACGTCACGATACGATTTCTTAGAATTGAAAGATGTATTTGAAAAACTTTTCGAAAACTGTTTCAATCGAAAAGAGTTCTAAAAATATACGCTCCGATTGTATATAAATTGAAATCGCCTTTATTCGTGTCCCCAACTGGAAGACATGATGTCTGAAAGATCAAGGAGACGTGGCTTTTTTTAAATTTAGATGTTACACGCCCTCTTGATGGAAAGTGCGTATTTTTTTTTAGTTTGGATTTCTTTCGAAATGATGGACGGCGCTCTCTTCAGAGGAGCACATGAGTTATGGGAATCATGCGATTTAAGTTTTAGTTGCTAAGCGCATTGTGTGTGTTTGGCGTTTTGATTTACGAGTATTTTGCTTTCAAAAAATATGAATCTTTTCAGATGGACTGACTCACTGAGTAGTGTTCTTTAGATAACTAATGAGTGGTGTGCTGATGCATTAGCTTTTAGACCAAAAGGGTGATGCGATGGCAGCACTAGCAACTGTTGTTAAATGTGTTGTTGGAAATTAAGAAAAACAAGAATTTTTGAACTTTGTTCGATTATTTCGATGTAACCAACGATTAACTTCGGGAAAAGTCTTACACTCGAAGTTCCGAGAATTGAAAGCTGGGTTCGAACCGATTAGAGGCAGAGTTTGTCCAAAAATGTCTCTAAAACGCTTTGGGCCGCTTGACCGGTATTCGCCATTGATATGTTTAGAAACTAGCTCCTTAGTTTCGTTTTAAGCTTTATTATTTTTTCAAGCTGCCCCCAGTAAAGAAGAACCGAAAACGCTTCAATGGATGGTTGTAGATTGGTCTTGGTTCTGCACTTAAACTGTTGTAAGTTTTTGTCTTGTAAGAGTATTGTAAAAGAGTTCCAAAATGTGCGTGTTTTATAAACCTAGGCTGTCAAGTCAACTGGAGCTGATGTGCGTGCGCCCATACGTCCAGTTTTTTGGAACAATTTCTGTTAGTTCCTTAAATACCTCTGCCTTAAAAGTAGCTACAGAAGGGGTCAGCATTTTGTCTTCCAAACGACATCGGTTGCAGATAAAATGTTGGTACAGAGTCATCTATTAGTCAAATTGCGAAAAGCCATCAGAAAATTAAAAAAAATGTATTGAGGTTCGAACTGTGTTGTTTTGATTGTTTTAAGATTTTCCTCAGATTTTCATTTAGAGATAGGATCTCACTTCATCTCTTTCTCCCCCTGAATGTATGTTTTAATAGCACAAGAGTGACATCGCTGTGTAAATTTTGACAACTTGTTGACCTAAGCAGATAATTGATGTGCATAAGAGTTATTATGAACCTCTTTCTTATGAGAACTCTATATCGGACCCAATAAAAAGTTTTATAGATGTCTAAGGCAGCTTACTTAATTTATGAACAGCCTCTTGTTCACCTAAGGCGTTTTTCTTTTTTAGTTCAGAGCTGAGCTCTGCACTGAGCGCGAGCATTATGAGCGCGCTCTGAATCGAGCGTGCTCAGTTCGTTCAGATGTTTTTAAGAAACAGACTTGAGCACAATAGGTCTAATGTGATTGTGTGCATGCATATCTGTATTTCTTATTCGGCCGGGAAGTTTTCATCAATCAAAAAATGAAAAACAATAATTAAAATGGATAAGTTAATTTGTTTACCTTCTGTGCCAGAACAACCAGGTTCGTACGCCATTATCCTGTTTCCTTTTTTCTGTCAAATGTGACTGAAATTTGTATGTACATATATGTGTAATCAGCTTTTTACTCAGGATGCTCAGACTTATTCTGAGCTCATAGAGCGCGCTCTGATCGTGCTCTGAACGAAAAAAGAAACACAAATTTGAGCTCTGAAGTCTCTGAGCTAAAAAAGAAACACGAACTCTTTGTATAACAGTTCAGCTTCTGCTCTGAACTAAAAAAGAAAAACGCCTCTAGTTGATTAACTGAAACAAATGGTAAACAGATTCGTCTAGCTAGTTGATCAACACGATCAATTGTTGAACAGTCTCGTACATTTTGGAAAAAAGACTGCCCTGAAAGTTGTTTCACTTGTTTATACAACATAATTCAACCGAATATCGGACGTTAGGCAAAATATTAAACAAAGTCGAACCGTCACATATTTCAAAATTTGTCGTCGCTTTCAACACAACTGCCGACATAGAAAGATCACAAAAATTAAAGAGATGATGTGCAGCACACACGTTTCAAATTGTAGTTCAAAGCGATGCACAACTATGTCCATGGAAAAAACGGAGCTCGTAAACTACCTGAAGACTTAATGACAATAAATATCCAAACATAATTGCGAGACGCGAACCTACTTAGAGTTGAATTCCAAATTGACGAGTTTGCACGCAGTGTACGACCGGCATTAGTGTTCAACAGGAAAGTAAGACATTTTTTGTTCCGCAGAATGTGACAGTCAATTGTTGAAAAACTTGCTTTCCGCTGTAGTTGGACTGTGGCATTCTATGTTAAACTTCAATTTTTTTGAAAACAGTTTTGTTGGGCAATGCAAAATATAGCTCAAAAATGAGTAAAACTATTTGAGTTCCACTTGGTTTATTTTTCTTGCGGGTTTGCACCAAAAGAACCTCTAACGCATTCATCACTGAGACACTGCGGCCGTCCTCTTGTGCAAGAATGTCAATACCATAACTTGTACTGCAGTTTGATGCCGATGGCGTCTTTATTGCGTTTTTATTGAATGAACGGCCAAGGTGGATTTTGAAAACCGACAAGGCAAACTTATTATGCCCGGAAAGCTGCTTTAAAAAGTCATTTCTTGTAAGTAAAACTCTCCAATGTTTCTCAGCCGTTCGGAGAGATTTTCGCTTTTTGGGGGTTGAACCAAGAGCCTCTTGTTCAGAATTTGAATTCAATCTTCCGGTGAGCATTTTCTATATATTTTTTAAAATGGATCCACAAGTTTGAATACAGAAATATTGGTAAAATCATTCGAAAACGCATCATCCATGAATGGAGCATTGCGCGACGGAATTTGATTTTGTTGCGCATGTATGTAAAACAACTTAATTCCGTGAACGTATAGCTTGTAACTTTACAATAAAAAGTGGGCCAAATTGACAACAAAAAATTTGTAGACTCTCGATTTTAGTCAAAACTAAGACCGAAATTGCCCATTTCACGATGGCCGGCGCTCAAAAACGTCTCTTCTGTACATGTAAGCTTGAATTTGATGAAAACCAGCCAAGTTCCTTTGGCTACTAATTCAACCTTCTAATTCCCGTGCAACTACCCCATTTGCAAAAAAGAAAAAAAAATGTGAAAAAAAAACTCCTTCAAAGAACACTAACCTTTTCTTCCTTCCATGCCCCCTCCCTCGTTCTCTGCAAGGATATATGCGAAAGCGCACGTGTACCAACATCATTCACATGAGCGAATGCAAGTCGAAATAAAAAGAGAAAAATTCGCAAAACCCAATTTTAGGTCAATATCCTCGTAAGGAGAACCCTTCTCAGTCATTTGATCCAGGTATAAAATCAAAACCTTGAACCCTTTTTTTGTCGTCTTATGCGGTGCGACGGCGCGGTAGTCGTCTCGTAGACAGACATTAGTTTTACTTGGAATTAAGCAGGGACTTTCGGTCGTTATTTTCCTTTTTTTTTATTTGAATACCAGTTGCAGATCCCAGTTAAGTTGGTTCTTTTTCGTTCTACATACAAAAATAAAATAAAATAAAATAAACCGTCGACAGTATTTTTCCACTCCTCTTGAAAGGAACAAAGCCCAAAGAGGATAATCAAAAAAGAGGGAGACATACTTGGGTTAGAAGTGCCAATGACCCTCCTCCAATTAACGTTGGTTGCGCGTTTTTCGATCCTATTTCTTGAAATAAAATAAATTACACGCTCACTTTTTGCAGGAAGTTTACATAAGAGAACGTGCTCCGTCCGTGATATACTCCTCTGACGTAGAGGCGTCCAATCTAAATGAACCGCACACATGCAATAATAATAACAAATAATAATCATGCGGAACGAAAAGAGTTAATTAAAACAAATCGCCACAAATTGCGAAGACAGACCGAGTTCCGTTGCAGCAATGGTTCTCTTGACATTGAACCGTAAAAAGTCGGTCCATTACGCGATTGATTGTTACAGCGGGCAATTTATTACAATAACAAAAGATGGTTTAATAATTAAATTTCCTTTACATTTGAGACTGAGATGACGACCTGACGCAATATTCAATCACGTTGGACCGTGTCACTCACCATGGTATCACCAAGTGGAAGTACATGATACATACATGAGCACTACTCGTAGTTCCAATGAAATTTTTTCGTCATCATCGTGATTGTCTGTCAGTACAGCGGAATGGCGTACACATCATGAATTAGTGGAGCGGCATCATCAGGAAGGCAATCAATTGAGGTCGCACTTTCAATTGAAAGTACTCTCGACGCTAATCAATGAAAGATGAACGCGATTCGATTTAGCCTGGCACGCTCTGAGCACATGCACAAGTAATTGAATGACGCGAGGATTCATGGAATAGATTTAATTGTTATCCACCATCAGTGGGTGAGTTCTGATGCTTTCGGCGGAGAAGGAAGCTTTATTAAGGCGAATTGCAAAGGAGAAGGGGTTTGGGTCCTGCGTGCTTGAAATTATTTTATACAAGCAGTATGTTTGTATGTGCTGAATGTTAAACTTGTTTTTGATCCGAAAATGAGTCCTGCAAGGCGAATTTATAAAAGAATTAAATTATTAACAATTTTCAAAACATATTGTCAAAAAAGAAGGGAATCAGCGTGAAAGAAGAGCTTCGTGTTTTGCTTACTTTTTGACGTATCAAGTAAGAGTAGTCCAACGTACCCAAGTAGTTAAATTTGAATTTTATATGAGAAAGTGAGTGTGAGTATATCAACCCTGTTATGGCATCTCAAAAAGCCCTTATTTCTTATTTACACATCCTCATCCAAAGCGTCTCTCTTGACAGGACTATTGAAAAGAAGTCGAGGCAATTAAAGAAAATGTTAGAAGGGCGTTTGCAGATTGCCAGAAAACCCAAATATTCAACACATCCGCATCCGCACTGAATCGCAGTCTTCTTTTTCATTTCGAAACCAACGATGATCTGGCTTATGCACAACGTATTGGAAAACGAATTACACATAGCATTGCATCTCTGCACAATCTTCTCAACAAAAAGTGGAAGTGAAAGTGGTTTTCAACTTTTTGCCTTCCCCTATTTATATATAAGATTTGAGTGATGACAATTTAAAAAAGAAGGTAACAGTGGTACAAGGCAATTAACGATATAACCTAAAGCGGATCATGACGTAATCTCGAATGACAAAAATCTCAAAGGCTAAAAATCTAGAAAAGTTTTTTTTTTAATCTCGAAAGACTATATCTCGAAAATAAACAGTAAATTCGAGATTTTTTTTATCGATTTTGAGAGCTAAAATAAAAATAAAAGATACAATAAAAAAAATTTAATCCTCTTGGCAAAACAACAACAAAATATTAAAATTTACCAAAACAAAAATAACAGATAATTCATTATAACAAATAAAAAATTTCAAAATCGACTATATATAAATACAACAAACTAAACAAAGTAAAAAATGACAAAATAAAACAAAAAACTATTTTTTTTTAAACTCACGTTGTGCTTACAGACCATCCCAAACAATACTAAATTCAGCTGACATCTAGCGCCCATCATGGACAATATAGGTAGGAGAAGTACGTCCAAAATGACACATGTGGGTAAAATGACATACTAGCCTTAACTTCAAATCTAATGGTACTTACAACACTAGTTGCTGTCTTCCAAGATGACTTCGATGATATTAAAAATTCTGTCAAAATGACAGCTCCGTTAATAGCCTTCAGTCAGCGGCAAAATTAAAAAGGCATTTTCAGCAGCAAATAGACTTTTTTGGTTTAATTTTTTTTCCTATTTTGTTGAGTTTTCTGCAGTTCTTCCTTAATATTATTTATTATAGCGATATTTTATCACAAAAATTATAGAAATAAACTAATTGTCTGCAATAAAATCAGGTTTTGTTACAGTTTATTTAGGAAATTTAATTTATGAAATTCGTAGCAATGTGGACCTATCAAATATGCTGTATGTCATTATATCCAAATAAAATATGTCATTTTGTCTATATCATATGGACAAAATGGATTTTCTTATAGGTTTGGAAAACCATTTATTTTTCTGTTAATTAGCATTTTTGTTTTAATTAAAAAAGTATTGTAAAATGATCGCAATAAATTTATAAAGAAATAAATAAACATAACAATTGCAATATTTCTTTTAAATAATATTTTATGAATCAAAAGGCTAACAGATGAGGTATTTGTATATAGATCAATGATTTTCATGCATTACAATAACTATGGGTTCATGTACAGTAGTTATATCGAATTAATATTGATTTTTGAAACAATGGTAACAATTAGCGTGGGCAAATTTTTGATATTCGAGATTATGCAATGCTTTCTAGATTTTTATGTTTGGATTTTTTTTCGAGATATCGTGGTAAAACCAGCCTAAAGCCTTCTTGCAGTCTTTAGAAATATTTCCAAAAAGGTTTTACTAAACTCCGCCCTGTGATTTTCAAACCAATCGGTAACAAACAAAAATTTCCCTACAATTTCGTTTTAGAAAGCTGATTTGTTGAGAGATTGACAGCAGTTTATGCTTTCAAATATTCGCCACAGCGAGGCATTTACCAAGATTAACAACCGATTATCAATCTGTCTTCAATGGAAACTTTAGACTTCAATTGTGTACGTTTGTCTAACAATTACGCTTAAGGGTGGCCGCTAAATTCGGGGACACAAGGGTTTCTTGTCCGTTTTCCGCACAGCTGACCATTGATATCAACTAGATAACACCTTCCGCCAGAGAGTATTACAACCGAAAAACAACCTAGTTCATAAAAGCTGTAAACAAAAACAAGTCAACAACTCCGTCCACAAATATGGCCAGAGCATGACTACGCATCCGATTGACATTGATTTATCTACAGAATACCCCATAGTCGATCACTATCAGGTTATACGAGCATCCTTACAGGCATCTCCTTTCATCGTCGGTTACGCGCAGCATAACCACCATCCAAGGCCGTGCGCTGCTTAAACGCAGAGACACTCTCTGTGTCCACAATGCAGCAGAAAAATAAAAACAAAACCTAATTAAAGTCACACAAAACAATTCGACTATGAGTTGAGTATGTTTTTGTTGTTTTGGCATCGCTCTGCTCTGTATGGCGCGTGACATTTTCTTGTTTTTTTTTTTATTTATTTACTTGCTCTATGTGTTTTATTTGTTTCCCATTTACTTACAAACAACGCCAGCTCTGCGTCTTAGCCGGACACACAACAAATTGATTAAAACGCATGTTTGTTTGAATGGGAATTACGACACAATTCTGAGAACACGATGATAGCCTATCCATATCATTAGTGGTCACATAACACACACACACACACACACACACACACAGTCTCTCTGCGGTAGTCGATGTCTTTCATTATGTAAAATGAACATTTTCGTTCGAGTACATCTCACCTGGGATCACCCTCGAAATAGCGTTGCAGATATTCGAATGCATCTTGCACTTTGTGCATTGTCAACTGACTGAATTTGAAATAGCAACACTGCAGCTTGGGGACGTGTCGGTCTGGTCCGTTCGGTGGGCAGACAGCACTCGTGGTCCACTATTAGAATCGCAAAACTTGTTGGGGTATTTTTGGTACAGAGACAGGGTCATTTTTGTAAAGAGTTCCGCCATAGCGAAAATAGATAGGCAGACCGTTTTCAGGGTAATATATCATCAAATTAGAAGTGATATAAAAGTATATCTGTGCGCGGGGTCGTTTGATGGCCTTAACACCTGTTCAACTGTCTGCTGGGTGTGTCTATTTTGGGGACTTTTGACAAAACAGATCAACGAACACCGCAACGCAGTTCAATAGACGATAAATTGATGCACTTAATGCCGACGTCGCGCCGCCAACGCTCTGTTTCTGTTTTTTTTTTGGAAAGTTGTACGAAAACAAATGAAAGTAAACCTGCCAGTCATGCAGTCTCGCCGGGTAGGAAATTCACTTGATAGTGGATTTATTACAGGGCTGTCATGGTGTTGGTGATTTGATTTAAGCGAATGCGCAGTATTAAAGTTTATTATCAATGCAAAGTGCAATTGTCCTCATCAGAGCTTGAACTATGGAAACTTGAGGAAATGACTTCCGAATTCATTTAGAAATGACTTTGATTTGTAAGGGTAATTTTTGGAGGTGGCCTCATCGGACGTGTGACTCAAAGAGACCTCTGAATGCGTTGTTGGGTTGTCAGATGAATGCGTTTGCATGACAGTTAAAATGCTTTGAATTCGCCTTGAGATGAATGGCATTCTTGGCATTTTCAACAGCTTCGCAATCTTCGAATATTTAACTGGCACCGTGAATGTCTTTGAATTTAACATCAATGGGGAGACTTCAAAAGGATTTAGTTCAGCATTCTGCGGTGGCTTAAAATGTGACTGATTTTTCCATATGGTGTTCCTTGATGTCGGGAGGCTTTTTTTTGTAATTTTTGGAGTACAAATGGCGTTGCTAAAATGCTGTAAAGTCCACAGTCGACACGGAAGTCAACCTACAGGTCTTTTCGGCGTTGGTTACCAAAAAGTTTGACGTCCAGTTTCAGTTTTTTGCGCCATCTCTATCGCGGTATTTTCTCCACCTAGTTGACATCCGGGGCTGGAAATTAAAGACTCCTTGGGTTGTTCGTTGTAGCAATATTAATTTAAAACTGCAATGTAGTACAGAGCTAGAAAGACAAAAGCAGTCTTTCGATTTGAAATGATTCTTATTTCTAAAAATTAAATTCAGTTCTCCTTATTTGTTTCCCTTTTGGAAACTTTCCTTTCTTTGTCTTACTCTCAAGCATCCATCATTTCTTATCATCAGATGTCGCTGCTGCATTTTCTATCGTAGTAGTTACTTAATGTTCCCCAATGACTTCTCTAGTTAATAGGGTGCCACTCTCCTGGGAAAAACAGCCACCGCATCAACCTGTTCGCTCCCAAAATAAAAATCATAGGTAACAGCACAAAAATTGAGTCTACTTTGAGGCGCAAGTTAACAAAAACACTGCTCGGGTTGTGTACCATATTACGGAGCCAATCATAACCGTTGGACAAACAAAAGAGGCAGAATGTTATGGAATTTAATATTTTTTGATACATTTAGAAGTTCCTCCTCCAATAGTTGCTGATCGTTTCCGTGCGGTAGTGTAATCGTTTCCCAATTAAAGGGTCTTATCAAAATCTAGATATTTAAAGGCCCGTGGGAAGGACTATGTGCGACGTGTCTAGCTCAGTTTAAGTTAATCCTTTGTTGACGGGAAATCCCGTCTTTCGCTTTGACTTGCTACGTTTTATTAGTAACCAAAGTTGTTGTTACCATTGATAACAAAGTATTTTCTTGGTTATGCCGCATCAAACGGTAAATGCCGTAAATGTAACAACTCACTTAAACGAATGTTGTAAAAAGTTAGCACCTTGATTTTTCTTTTGTTACAGCAGGCTTTTTTGTACCTTATTTATTATTTAATTGCTTTTAATGCCCTTTATTTGACAGTTTTTAGCAGCCTCTCAAGTCAATTGGACATGTTGGGAGATAAGATAACCGAAAAGAACTTTAGGTATGTATTTTCATTTATTAAACTTACTTAGGTAACTAACAAACGGCTTTTCATCTAAACATTTTTCGGAAAAAAGAAGAAATATTAAAAAAAAAAAAAAAGGAAACTTCCCCCACTGTAGGAAAATTCAACTCGAGTTTCACCCAACTGGGAATATTTTTGTGATCTCCTTAGTTTCGCAACTGATTTAGATGCAAGGGAAAGATAGACAGGTAGATAGATTTGTACTTAACTTATAGATTGATAAAAATTCTTAAGGGATTTACCGAGTTTCAACTTGTCTAAGTTTTTCTCCGAAATATTCCATTACTCATTCTTTACCGAGTACATAACGAAAAAAATTGATGCGGTGTGAAATTAAGAAAGTAAGCTCTACACTTGTGTAACCATTATTTACCAATTTTTTTTTTAAATTTGTGAATTTTAATAAAATCAATTTCAAACTCGAATACAAGCAAAGTGAAAACGCCTATGCTAGTGTTTGCATTGATATACATCATCACTACTTTCACATTTTGACGACACTTTTTCACAAAGTTGAAGGCACCAACACAAGGTAAAAAAAAAAACAGTCGATTACCGAGTGTTGCACAACAGACTGCCGTAACGAATGACCTTGACAGCTTTAATAATTGACTTAAATCAATAAGCACAAGCTAAAACACTATCGCACACGTTTTAACATTGACTACCAAATCGTTTTGTTGTTGCATAATATCTCAAAACTAAATGAATGCAGCTTTCGAGGAAACTCAACTGCCTGTCCAGTTGCCCTTCACGTCAGACTAATCAATTAATTTAAAACGCAATTACAAACAGTTTCATGCACCAGCAAACTGACGACGAAAATAAATATCCCACGACATAAACAAAACAATAATTTTCGAAAGTAAGTGTTTTCCAATTACCTTTCTACCTCACGTTCGACATTTTGTTTTTGTACTTACGTAGAGTCACATATTTGACATTTTTGCAACGAATTCCCCAGATACACTGTCGTTTTTTTATTTCAAATACTCAATACTCTGCTCAATTAGCTAATGCGATCAGTGAAACGTGCCAAAGCTTCCTGTTTTCTTTAGCGCCTAAAGAACAGCACTAAACTGACATTGGACTCTTTATTATGCCATTGATTGGAAAACGGACGACTATGACGTTTGCACAAATGATTTCGATCAATTGTGAGTATACACGCCAAGAGAAAATGATGCAAATCTATAAAACGTGTGTATTCGATTCTTCAATTTACCTAAGTTTGTCCAATAAATTGAATCGAATGTTTACCATTTGGTCTAGCTGAAGAGGAAAATATTGGAAGTTATTGTGCGATATGCTTTTCATTGTTGCCAAACGCACGCGGTATTGTAAGTTAGCATTTTTTGGTTAGCAACATGTTGTGTAAACAGAATCAAGATGTTGGAATGATTTCCTTTGATTTTTCGTGAGGGTACATCTGTACAATCTGTGTAAAACGGTGCGAAAAACACTGAAAAATTAGGGTGCAAAAAGAGAGCGCTTTTGACGAAGTTCAGTCCAAAATATTGAAGCGATCTTGAACTCTAAATGAACTTGCCGAATGAATGTTTGCCAATTTGGTTGCATGTTGCATGGTTGCTGGAAAAATGATTTTTTTTATGTATTGCGGATCCGCAGACGTATTATGGGAACATTATGTAAAGTTTTGTCTCAAAAATGCAACTAAATATATTGCAAATGCAAAACAGCCTTAGTGACACCCACCTTTCTATGAACAGATTAAACTCAAACGAAACGACTCAATTTCTATGGGAACTCCAACCTTGAAGACCATCCAAAGTTCAATATCCATTCCTAAAATATATTTCGCCTGCCACAACAAATCATGGCATTGCACAGAATTCTAACCAATTTCGCCAGCTGTCACAAAAATTGTAGCATAAACGTTTCCCTATATTCCATATAATCGCCCGACGGACTGCTAGTATCTATTTCCACTCCAAATCTGTGCACTCAGACATTAAAAAAAAAGAAATACCTACCACCTCTCGTGCGAAAAATGTGGAAAACTCGTGATACATATATAAACAAATCTGTTTGCTCTTCTATTTTTAAAAATGATGTTTCCTAAGAAATTTACAAAAATAATAAAAAAGAAATCAATAAAGTGTCACCAAGTGTCTGCATGGGATTTGTATTCTTATTTTTTTTCTCATGAAATACCTCATTGACAGCATAAAAATAAAAACCACTTGTCAAAAGTTATGCAAATGCAATTAGTTACTTATTTTAAGAGAATAGTAAAAAAAAGAGAAAAAATGTTACGTATACGCCATGTGGGCCCACTCACAAACTCTCCTTCACGTGATTGGCTTTGGCGGTAGGAAATGAGACCGAAAGCATGCAGCCCTATTGTGCGCGTATTACTTACATACCCATCAATGACATGCGGAAAAATAAATACTATTTGCGGAATCATCGGAAAAAGAAAAGCAAACTTCCGACTTTAACCAGAACGATTGTCTGGTGGTTGCTTGCGAATGCCATACCGAACTGCTATTCCTTTTCGCTGTGCGGAGAGAAAAGGTTTCTGCAATTAATTATTAAACACAATCAATACAGGAAACATTTTGCCCGTATAGTCCCTTGTACAATGTAACAACGTAAGTCTGGAAGTGTTTTACAACACAGCACACCATACTTACACAAGGGAAGTTAATATTCCGATGTGCAATGCGTGAGAGTTCATTGATATTCGTCAACAGGCGGGTTGTTTTTAAAAAAAGAAATTGTATTCTTAATACGACAGAAATAGCATTTAATCAAGGTAAGTGATTTTTAACAATACCCGACATGTCGCTCGATGACTTATCATCATTTAACAATTGGAATTCTGATCAATATTTTATTAAATGCGTAGTAAACATTAAAATTGCGGAAGTAAACAATTTAGACTGCGCTTATGAATTTTAAAATTTATTCAAACAAATCACAATATTGTTTCGGAAGTGAGTTCAGTTTGCCATATAAAGACAGGCGGGAAAAAATTATTTAAAAAAGAAAAACATCTTAAAAAATAAAAAAAAACCAAGGCTGTTGTAAATTTGGTCAATTTTTCGATCAATTGCTTAAAAAGCTGCCAGACAACAACAACAGACCATTTCTGAGAAACGAAATACAAATAGCAGAGAAAACAAATTGTGTTTTGAAAACAGATATGTGTCGCAAATTCAGAGAGACAACTGTCCTTCGACATTGGCAGTGAAAAGTCGACAAATTCACAAGCAAATATTATCGAGCTTCGTCCCACACACGTTGGAGTATTTTCAA
The DNA here is from genome assembly GCA_936431705.1 of Cheilosia pagana. Classification (NCBI taxonomy): domain Eukaryota; kingdom Metazoa; phylum Arthropoda; class Insecta; order Diptera; family Syrphidae; genus Cheilosia; species Cheilosia pagana. Next base: position 86,564,546 of record OW386166.1, on the reverse strand, counting down.
AGAGCAAAAACAAAAAAAATATAAAAAATACGCAAAACGTTTAAGCAAATTAAAGACCAGACATGCACGCTTTTGATATAGCTGTTTAGAGGGTATATCGTATATATAAGTTGGCCCGACGACTCCGGTAGACACTGAAGAGGCATTTAGATGGGCGTTTAATAGCCTCTTAACTGGCTCTAGTTTTTGTTTGTAGTCCAATGGACACAATTCCATTAGTAATGCCAAAACGTGTCGGCTTTGAAAGAATTGTAACCAAATTGCAGTGGGCGGCGAAATACTGAACCCAGTCCAAAGATATCCAGATGTGAAATGGTATCTACCGAATATATTTGTCATCTATAACAGAGATAGTAAAATTTTTCCTTGCCGACTTCGCAAAATGAATCAGAGAGAATAAACGCCGAACTTTATCAGAGATGGCAAACTGGACTGTGAATGAAAAGTGAAGTGATATGACAAGACCATGTGTCAAATTACCCGGCCGCTTTGGTTCACTTTATTTTGAGATTAAAAGACCCCAATTGGCCACCAAGATCTGGATTTATTTTTGAGAGGCTATGTTAAAGATGGTGTCGCTTTAGGCAATGCTCAAACTTTGATGCACTTAAAATCCATAACAATCAATAAATACTGACCAACAAGACTGTCAAAAATTTGCCCAAAAAGTGTCAGAAACCTCATCGTACGCTTAGTTTGCAAGACCTTTACTGGTTTTATTGCATCTACTATTAGACAAAAGACAAGAAACCTTAAGAGGTAATTTGTGTTATTTCTCTGAGGCTAAAACTTTAGACCCCTGGGTCAATAGTCTTGCAAACTACCTACCGAGCAATGTGAGTGTTTTTCTCCTCTTCTCATATTTTCATTGTCAATAAAATATTATATCCCAAATGGAGATGTTGATCTGTGACCTAAACAGTGATTAGGTCACGTTTGATTGATTCACTAATTAGCATGTTAAAAGTTGATTTTCAAAACGATAAATATTTGTATACATAAAATAAATAATCGACTTCTGCAGGAAAAACACGTTTTATAAAATGATGAAGGACATTTGCAATTTACAGTTAAAACTTGGTGCGTAATTCGTCGTCAGAACTACGTCTTTAACAAATTGTAATGTTCAGATAAAGCTGTAATATAGACTGATAAACAGTTGTGTTTATTAGCACCTTGTCGTTCTGGTATTGTCGAAATCGTGTTAATTTTATCAGAACATAATTTAATAAAATTTGCTGTGTAAACAAAAAAACAAAAGGAAAAACGTAGTTTACTTTATGATTTCCAATACAGAGTGTCGCAATTTTAGAGCAGTGATGCAGTTGTATTATGCAAGGCCAATACGCAAAGAAATTGATTTCCTTACATTTAACTTATCAGTTATCAAATCGCACTTACGATGGTTTTGATCAGCGTTAAGACAGCTAGAAAGCATAAAACCGCACACCATAGAAAGAATGCACTAAAAGTTTAAATATACAATTTTGAATCATTATAGAGAGTACGGAAAAGTTACATATAAATCGCAGTATCTGAAAGCGCACACTTTTTGATCACTACAAAGAATGCGTTAAGTTTCGAAAGTTTAAGATTATGCTCGATTCGTTTATCATTAGACGAAGAAAGTAAGATATTTGTTTTGCGCACACACGTAGATATTTTACATCCACTAATTTGTGATTACGCACAAAATGTGTCATACGTCTCTCCAAAAAAAAGGTACTAACTAAGATTAAATATGCAAAGCGTTAACAAGGGAAATGATGTGTACCTATCAGGAAGCGCACACTAATGGATCACTACAAAGCTAATTTTTCTATTCATCAATGGAATTAGCATTGCGCACATAGGCATAGCAAACAATTTTCGATTTCGCACAAAATATTAAAACGTCACACCATAATTGGAAAAATGTAACTCTTACTCTTATAAAAAAAAATATTTACTAGTTACCTTTAATAGCGCACATACAATAAACACATATACATGTGCGCAAAAATCATTTGAACCGAGCAGCAAAGTATTGTACACTTTCATGCACATCGAGTAGGCTGCAACTCTATAGCTCACATCGATGTGCGTTCATCTACATCGGGTGAGCCCTCAATTTTATAGCGCACACATTGATGTGCGTTTTCTCTACCTTCCAACTAGGTGGAAATATTAACTCCGGAACAGTTTGACTGGGATACCTGACATCATTGAAGTCTATTTTGAAAATCCGATTTTCAAGCCTCATAGTATAGAGCTCACAACACCTTTTCTAAGAAATGTGACTCATCTCGAATATCCACTATGATTCAACGGCTTTAAATTTTACATTTTTCAGAATATAGAAAATAGAGAAATAAAATCATCCCAACCTGAAAGTGATGCAGATTGAGAACTTTCTTAGCACAACACTCAATTCGGATGATTAATTTCATCAATATTGGGTAAATCAAAAGCTCATTATTTCAATTAACACAGAAGTGAGAAGTTGATTGAAGAGTTCACACTCCACAGGTATTTTGGGTTCATAAAAGTAAACGACTGAGTAAAATTATTTACTCAGCCACCTTAATTGCTATTGCCCGACCGTGTCATGACGCCCGTAGTTTTAATGACAAAGAAGACACTGTCCGAGCAAAAATACTGACCTGACTTTAGTTAAATTGAAATGAGGTGTCAGCCTTCGGATAAAATTTGATTAAGTAGAAAATCCACCGAATCGGAGCGATATCATTGAACTTATCTAAGTCGAGAAGATTAAACGGGTTCTCAATGGAAGGCTATAATTGTAAAGATCACATTAATAACTGATGAATCAGAAAGATGGATGAAGTTGATTGAAAAAGTTGTTGAAAATGTTCAAAAATGGTAGGTTCACGGAAAGATGTTAAGCGGCTCTAAAACGGGGATGTGATTAATGCTGAATTTTATTCATCAGATTTCATGCAGTTTTATGTAAGTTTGCCTTGTGTACCTTTGTAGGTAGTTGTCTTTGCTAAATGAAGTCTTAAATTAATCAGTTTTAAGTTGTAGGGAATATTTTACAGCAATTTTATCGTTTGGCAAAAGGGTTGGGAGGTAGACAGTTCAATAAAAACGAGGTTTTCGTAAGTTGGTTTGAAGCTCGGGTGCAGCTACCTACTTCTGGGTTTGTGTCGTAGTTACTTCATCAATAACAAATTTCTCTGCAATCGAATGTTATGAAACGTTAGGAAATCGTCCTCCCGATTGACCACAATTTTTTTAAGGGAGAAGAAAATCATGAATCTTCTAGACAAGAGACACCAACTCCGATTTGAAGATGGGACCAACTTTCTGATTGAGAAATTTGACAGTCCCTTCGCAAATGACTCATTCGCCATTTTGTCCCGGTAAATGAATTAAATTGAAAATACCAAAACCATTAGGTGTTAAACATTGCAACGAAAGGTTGTTTGCCCAGCTACTTAACTCGGGTTATTTGATCTGTCTTTTAGCATCAGTTATACGGTTGTGTACGTTTCGTTTTGTGATGCAAAAATCGATATAAACAGTTTGATTTGTGAAATTATCACATTTACTCAGCGCCAAGGAGGAGTGGCAACATTTTTCCACTGAGTCAGTACATATCCCTTATATCACCTGGTTGATGTTGAGTTATGTTATTCTTGTGCAATTTCTAGTGACTATCCCTCTTCGGAAATTCTTTTCAATTAAAGTAAAAATTCTGCGCTTTCCTAGACGAAAAGTTGCCATATCCAAAGCATCTGCGAACACTTAAAATGCGAATTTTCAAAAACAAGACGTAGAGAGAATTTCTGCGAAATAATTTTGCAAACAAATTCAATTTTAGCTACGATGCTGCAAACAAATAAAATTAATTTCATTTAAACATCACGTAGTTGTTGACGACTCTCCGGAACGTTATGGGTGAAAAAAACAAAACAAAAATGTCATGACGGCACAAGCCAATGCAAATATCAATTTTTCAAATGACGTGCACTAGATAATATAAATTCTGACTAATAAATATCTTGCGTGTGTTGCGGTGTGGCGTGTTTTCATTTATCCCACACCTGCAAGAATTGACAAACGAAATTTTGACCTTTTCTATGAAATTGATAGACATCTAAGAAAGATGAACTACATCAGTTTCGAATGGAAGAGCCCTTGAGTGCTGTTTGGATGGGATAGGCACTGACTGACGTGAACCTGGCGATACTCCTGAAACTGTATGTCATAATAATTTGATAATTTGATAATTTGTGTCCATTTGCTAAGGACTCAGTAAAATAAAAAATCTGTCACAAGTGTCAGAACGATCTATTCAATTTACATGATGAAAACCGAGCAAAATATAGTTAATGAAGGAAATTCAAAATGTAGGTCCAATCCTAGCGATTTAAGGCAACATCAGGAGGTGACTAGATCTAGAGCATAATATTAACAGAGACTCCATGTAAGACTGTCATGAGGACCGGGATCCTGCTCTTCGAAAATATCAAATGTCGTTGTAAGCGCTGAATTCTTTGAGTGATTTCCTGCTCCGTTTCCGTTGACAGGCTTTGCAGGAGCAGTCAAAGCGACATTGATCTAAATAGAAAAATGCGAGTCAGCCAGCCTAGATGCGATAGGACACGTAAAGCAATGTCCAAAGCAGTAGAGAAAAACTTCAGCTACGATGGAGTTTCCAAGCGAAAAAGGATCCCGACCTACGTGCAAATCGGGTCAAGTAAAGTAGTTTTCAGTCTAGACCAGTGATTTCCACCCCCAGGGGTTTCGATAGCAATGAACATTTTTTTTCAGTTATGCTGGCATATGGAGAAGATAGCTTGTTTCCATCGTTAGATCTAATCTTTACATTTTTTGACGAATTTTGGGAATATAGTGAAAATGTATCAGCAGGGGGTCCACCGAAACCAGGTACATTTTGAAAGTGGTCTACGGTAAAAAAAAAAATTGTTTGGGAACCTCTGGTCTAGACTCAGGTCCACCGTCGCAAATCTAATGATGGACAACTTTGTGAGCAGTTGTTACTGCACACGCTTTCAAATGCCCGTGTGAAATTTAGTCAGTTCTCCCATCGGGAGCGAGGGGGGCACTATGCATGTGTATGCCAGACAGTGTGCACACTCGCAGGGTTGGTGGAAATAGCCAATACCACCAGCGGACCAAAAAATTGACAGGAGGTGGATACTCTTTAAAAATCTAATATCGAAGTGCAGAAGACGAATAACGAAGTTACGGTGCAGAGATTCGGATTCGGATCCCCAGTACCGGCGACGGAGAGTGCGAAAGCAGGCTCAAAGTCGCCGAGGTACAACGACTGCAAAATAATGGAAAATAATAGTACTAATGCACCTGCTACAGTATTGGCAAACTAGGATGCTGTAGCTAGGAATGTTACAAGGAACGAGACCAATGAAGTGGATACGGCTGTTGACCCGTTGAGAAGAAGCACACGGTTTGCTCGTTTGCCAACTTCCTTGCGAGACAATATGCGTTCGCATTCTAAATCGACGTCATCGGGAAAAAATGATGCGACAAAAGCGACTGTCATTGCTCACGGCGCACAAAATAGCAGTGACAAACATGAGAGAACTAAAATGTTACAATTTGGAATGAAAATTGACGGTCTGATTGATTTCTACAGGGACAAGCATAACGTCCATGGATCGACGCCTAATCTAGACACTAAGTCGACGCAAGAATGGGTGAGGGTTGTCAAAAAAGAAGCATATCGAAGGTCCTAAAAAACCACAGCGTCCTGATGCTTAGTCATTAAAAACACCGGCGAACTATCATACGCGGACCTACTCAGGAAATTGAAGGCTGAAACATGGTGAAACGAACTTCTATCTGACTCAGTTCTTGACGGGTCATGGCTATTACAGAGAATGTCTTCTTAAACGCGGACATGGAACCAGCCGAAATAGCTCGCATTGCAAAAATGTTTCTGAAAACGCGGATCACGTGTTTTTTCATTGTCAACGGTACGAAACGCTTAGAATTCTAATGGAAAGAAAGAAAATAGTTCCAACAATTGAGCAACAAGCTAAGACTTTATACCGCCCCCGGAAAGTAATGTCTTACGGCGGTTCCGCGGTTGAAACAAATCGGCCTGTTTAGGAAGAGAGGTGGTTTTAGCCGGTAGGAATCCGGCACTATCAATGGACGTCGGACCACCTTCCATTGCAAAAAAGAAACGCTTTCAAATGGGTTTTAGTAGAATACCAGCTTCTAAGTCCACACCTTTAGCTTGTGCAATCACCGACAATCACAACAACCGACTAATTGTACCTTAAACGTTAAACTTTAGTCCCGTTTCTAACCGCCTCAGCGATAAACATAATTTACAATTTTGGCACACGCTCCGCTTCCGATAAGAGTGGTCGACTACTCCCGATTGTTTGTTGGCTATTTTTACCAACGATATCAAGCTGCAAAAATGAACACTCTCCTCAAGCCACAAAACATTACAATAAACTTTTGGTTTTCTCAAAGTGTCTACTTCCTTTCTCGAATTTCTTTATTGTTATCGATTAGGCTTAGTATTCAAAGTACTTAACAATAATAATCATAAACTGTCCACTCGATGTGTCTTAATCTTTATAGATATATCGCGTGTTGCTTTGGGAATTTCATCACCAAGAATGTGGGGTTCGATGTTTCCACTGGTGTTTTTTACACAAACTTTTTGTTTTTCTTTTCTTTTATGGTGCAGATTGGATGTCGAGTGAAATAAGTTCCAAAAATACAAAAAGAAAATACTTGACTAGTCTAGTACAATCCGGATCGGATTCATTCATATAAATTGTAGCATGTGATGGATCACAAGTCAGTGTGAGTCATACGGCAAAAAAGTGTCCAAAATGTGACAGTCATATATGATTTACTAAAACAATTAACGATCACAAATCACACAGTGCATTGATAAGTAATTACCAGCGAGCGCATCAATTATCCACCAAATGCAAATGGACTTCAAGCACAATTTCAACACAAGGACGACAGTAATTGCTTCTACCCCTGACATTGGCCTCCAACGTGGCCAATATCAGGAGGACACCCTGGAAGGCCACACTACACACGCCAGCGAGTGTCGTCGCTTATCGATTCTATAGTTCCATGCGACATGTCATGACAGTTCGTGTCCACCTCAAGTATGCTTTGCTGCAGAGGGATGGGTTGTTGGAGAGAGAGAGCCTTTTGAATGTTTGATAATGAAATCGCTCAGATATCGATTGGTAGCCGATTTCATATCTTATTTATGGCTCTGTTGGACTGAGGGCTTAACTCAAAGCCCCTATCATGTGGCCGCCGCACTGCCTCTAGATAAGATACGTTACTCGTATATTTAAATCAAAGTATATCGCACTGACGTAGGTTGGTCTAATTTTTTCCATGACATTGCTTTATACCCAGAGCAGCTTTCTGTCGGTTTTATCTGACAAATTAGTGAGAAGAATGAGCTTAATAAATAAAAATATGTCTAATGGTGTATTATTAAGAAATAATTGATCGAAACACAGTCCGCACAAACAATTGCTCATCGTGTTTTCAGCAAAGCAAATTGTTTAAAAACACATTTCGGAGGGTTTAAGGGAAAGATTAATTTGTTTTTCACACAATCAATTAAATTTAATTAGTTTTTGTTTCATTTTCCTCTGTTTGATTGTGATGTTAATTGGAAAGATGATTGTTTTTTTTTTTTTTTGCGACAGTCGGTTTGTACGAGTTTGATGTCTGCCCCCAGGGGAATGTTATTAATTTTTGTTGGTTAAACTGCTTGTTGAGCTGACCGATGCGCAATAAGTTAACAGTGAACGGCCATATAAATAAATGACTAAATTACTAAGGACAGTACAAGTTGGCAGAAGCTTGCGTGACAAAGTGTCGGCTCAATTAATGTCTCGTTAGATGAAACAAAAGGCGACGCACACTTCAAATGCGTAGTACGGGTGTTATTCGGTGGCGTTAAGGACGCAATTTTATTGAAATGTATATCTGAATAAATAAAAAGTTGAAATTTGTTGCTGCTAGTTAGTTGGGGTCCATGATTGGGTTGAACTGTGGTAGGTACCCATTAACTCTTTGAGTGATGACGACGAAGGTGGGGTGCGTGCCGATGATCTACCGCGCGTTAGACCAAAAGCAGTTATTTTTTATACAGAACAACCTTCAGTTGTATTAGTTGTTAATAAGACTTTTTTTATTTTAACAATTTTTACAAATTTTACACCCCCGTATTTTCCAGCTTGGAAGTCGCTTGGGGTGTTATATTTAGGCTTAAAGCGGGGTAAGGGGATTCGAAGGATCTGTTTACATATTTACTACCCTATTGAGAATTCTAGGAATGCTTTAAGGCCGCCTCGGTTCTTGTCAAATACGTCGGCGACACTGAAGGTGGAACATAGACAGATTGACGTAAGGCTTAAGTGCGGTGGTGGTCTGAGGATGTAGCAAGGATAACCGATTTCATATTGATTGCTCTTAATAAGCCAAGTACGCTTCGTTATTTTACCTTTGAGGGAACATTGATAGGATGTGAGGACTGTGCCAGTGGATATATGGGACTAAATTGCTCGTTGACTTAAAAATAGACGACAAAACAGACATTCAACGAGAGGTAGAATTACGAAGGGCTGATCTAATACGACAGCTTATCGATGAATAAAAGGACGAGGTTTGACAGGCTAGCGCAAAATAAAACGGGAGATATCAGAGAGCTGTACAGAAAATCCAAAATACTCTACATATACCGATTGAGAATCAGCTAGGCAGGTGGAAAAATAAAAAACATTTTTGACCTCTGTCGAAAGATGACTCCTGCGAGAGGAATGCTTACGCAACTGCAGACCACTAGTACGGATACAGCTGGCCATAGATCTGGCATGTTGGTTTAAGGCAAAAGATCACTCTCACAATTGCGCCATCAAAAGTGATGACATCAAAATCCGACTTCTGGCTAGTCTCAATAGCAGGCCTATGTTTCTATGTACTGCAGTGTGTTTTAGATCTGTCTGCGATATACCCTAAAGAGCCATTCGACGCAAACTACATCCAATCAAGGCCAGGGGTGTAAAACTAACCAATAGTTCGTTTATGTCGCCGGATTGACAAAATGTCCCATCAGTCTTTTGAATGGAATCCCCTGTCGGAAGGGTGCACGTCGGGTTAAAAGACCAACGTGGAGATAATAGCCTTAGCAAAAAAAGCTGCCGAAAAAATGCATGACCGTACAGTTAAAAAAATCGATATATTTACCCTTATAATAAAAATGTTAATCTTGTCTGTTTGTATGTGGATTTGTATGCGTATCACTTTAAAATTGCACAACCAATTTATATAGACTTCTCAGAAGAACATAGAAGCATAACATGGAGGAACATTTTACTTTTCTTTGGACGCAATCGATCAACTCATTCTGGTTCAAGCTTACTTTACAGTTCTTCATATAACAGGTGTCTTCTTGGGAAATCCTTGCGCATGGGACCAGTCAAAGCTTATTTGATGTAGAATAATAATTCAAGACGTGCATAATTTTCAGTTTTTCGGTGGTTGAGCCCGAGTCCTCACGCCCAGTAATTCAGCACACTAATAACTGAAATCTTACTCTGAACACTTATAAAGATGAGACTTGTTTTTGCTGATTTAAGCTCGTCCCAAGGTTAAAAAAAGTTTGACAATTTTAGCCACTTCGTTTTCGAAAATGTGCCTTTCGCTATAAAGCAAAATGTTTGCATCACGGATGTTATTCAAAAAAGTTTAGGCAGTTTACTTGCAGCTTACTAATTTAAGTCAGTAGCTAAGTGGGCTATTGAAACCACTGACAGTTTAAAGATATTTGTCTAGGTAAAACATCAAACTCAAATAAGAATAAAATCTTGTTTAACATTTTGCAAGGTTGCTTTCTTCTAACACACAGTTGTAGTATCTTTTAAAGGTCTATCTATGTACAATAAAGATTTGGATCGCATAGACCAGTATAAGACGACAGAAAACTTCTCCACCCAGCCTAAGGTTTGGCAGATATTCTAAAGCAAGAATATTTTTCAATTTCAGAATGTAGCTTATTGCTGATTATATTTTTATAGACTATCGTTGGCAGTGGCTTAGTGGTAGTGTGTTGGGCTACTAAGCGAGGGGCTCAGGTTCGAATCCCGAGAGGGCCAAATTACATCTTAAGGTTTTTTTTCCACTGCGCCACCTCTCGCGAACGTCTGACAAACACCCGAGAGTAAAACTGTCATGAATGAGCTTCTCAATTAGCCGTTTGGACTCGGCGTAAAATTGTAGATCCCTTCCATTCGTCCCAAAAATTGAAAACCCACACAAAGCGAATGGTTGCGAGAAGCTAGGCCTTGGGTCCCATAGACCTGTCGCGCCAAAATATTTATTTATTTATATCGTTGGATGAACTTGCAGAAATTAAAGATGACTCTATAGCCCATCTAAAATCGCTAATCTTCCACAGCCTTAAAATAGGTAAATCTAAATTTACCGGCTTCGTATACGACAAGCACCTTCATGAACGTCACTTGAAGAAATGTCAATAATAATTTATCACATGTTGAGTAACGTGATTTCGTTTCTAATATTGACATTTTTTTTATTACTATATACGAGTACGAGTATATCTTTTTTTTTTGTTTCTTTTGTGATAAATATTTTTCCACTCAGAGTTTTATTGTTACCGTCATGACATGTCATGTGACTGCGCTCAGCAGTTTCTTCTTTGCTTTATTAGCAAATGTTCTCACAGTGCCAACCTATAACAATGATCTTGTTATGATGATTTGTCCCATGTGGGATAATAAAACAGAAATTGAACATGCAAATATCATTATAACAGTTGAGTGTAGCTATAATTTTTTGTTATGCGAATTTGATACACCAAAAGATAGAAATCAAAATAATAATGCCCCACGGAATTTTTGCAACGCTAAATAATTTCCTTTAGCTGCTGTTTTTGTGAAGCGAAACACCAGAACGTCGGACAAGGTGAAGGACACACGAAATGACATTCTACACAAAGGCGATTTTTTTTCCCCGCTTACCAGCAAGAATGTTATTTTTTTATTTTTATCGGAACTTTCTATTTTTTTTTGTGGTTTCATTTGACATTACATCAAAATGAATTTATTGCGGTCTACATTAAAGATATTGAGATTGATTGTTCGGTTTAATTAAATTAACTTTGCGTAAAGTTTTTCGCTATTTCTAAAAACAAAAAAGCTGAAATCAATTTCGGAATCGACGGAGAGAACAACAAATCGATTGAAGTTAATTGTGTCAATTACCCCGAACGTGGTTATAGCATATTGCAATGAGAGCAATCTGAAGACCTTGATAGCAATCGATTGGTTGACTTTTGCCTGTCAGCAATTTGTCAGGGGATTGACAACACAATGAACTGAATCGTAGTTAAATGGGGAGATGGGAATACTTTGCTCGAAGTTGCAACAATTGTGGGCGTGAATCAGGGAGTCATTTGCTTGCCTTAAAATCGAATGAATGAATTTCTTCAAGTTTGTTTCTTTGCATTTTCGAAAATCTATTTCACAACACAGTCATACAATACAATGACTTACTTATTCGCAATGATTAGGCAAAGACTCGCTGAGTATGAGAAATTTCGTTAGATAATTTTTCATGAAAGTTATTTATTTTATAATCTCAATTGAGTACTTTGACCGAAGCCCCCATGAGTGGGGATACGCATATATGGTACAAGAAGTGCGTCAATTTAGCATGATAACATTTATCAACAGCGTTTTAGAACTATGTTCAGCGTAAACGCGTGTTTTGGTAGATAGCAAATTAATCTTGTAAATTTGTAGCCACTATTTGGGTTGGTAAATATTTAAAAGTCATTTGGGAAGACATAAATATTTACGGAGGGTCCGACTTTAGTTGCTCTTCCACTTCAACGTAAGTGAAAGCAGAAATGTCGCCACCAACAACAATGGTATTCATAGAATTGACAGCTCAATTCTATGCGGTAGAGAAAATGTACCATAGACAGAAAGTTGTCCAGCAAACTATTCTTTTCTATCGAATCATATAAAATATTCATATTTAGCGAGCGGGTGCTGGGAGAACGCAGAAGACAAACAAATTATTTTTTAGCACTTTGTCACCAATGCTTCCATATCTTATCAACAGCAGTAATGTTCAATAAAACAAACATATTATTGCTTAATTATTTGCAAAGAATCCTACTCTAGGCCCAACGCAGCTGAAGCCGCCAACTATCCCGAGGCTTTGCTCATTGATAATATATCACTGATTTCGACCACAAGCAACTTTTTGCATTCTTACCGAACTAGATTTTTGTTTGTATTTCTCCTGGATGAAGGAGAAACACCCCAAGATGCCTTCCATTTATAGGAATTGGTTGATAGTCGTCGGAAACCGTTACGTCCTCTCCTTTTTTTCGGCATATTTTCAAAAATTAAACCATGCAGAACTGAAAGCATCGACGCAAAAAAACGCCCCACAAGCCACAGTTAACGCATCGTATGCAGTAAATCTTAATACACTAGTGATTGTTCCATCGTTATGAGACTCAGTATGTCTTTCCATTGACGCCCCTCTCACTCGAATATCCCGACAGATGATGAAGAAATAAGTATCTAATTAAAAAGTAAATGTTCGATAAATAATCTGCACCGAATACGTACCGAGCAAATCAAGAAAAGATGCAGAATATCAGACACTGAATATAGGATTCTGAAAGTAAGAATCTGAATTTAAGATGCTCATATAAAGAAGCTTCCTTTTGTTTTTAAATCGTGTTGACATTAAAAAAATCAACGAAATCAAATAAATTAAAAAAAGAACAACTTTTTCTTTTGTTTAACACTTCCGCCAACAGTCATCCATTAGAAACAATTTCCTTCCACAAAATAACACCTTTCATCTGATAAATCTGACAACCAATATTCGATTTCTCAATGTCAATATCTTGACAAAAGCATGATTTCTATATTTATAATTTAAAAATAAATTAATCTAGAATTGTGTCAAAAATTTTGATACATCACTTCGGTAGCATAAGAAGTTTTATTTTTAAGCAGAATGGAATATTTTTAGCAAGTTTCAAGGATTTTAATTGATAAATATTTCACCTAAACAGAAATGACACAATTTCCAGTTATTAAGGAAACAGTGTGTCAAGATACGACCATTAGCACTAAAATGTCAAGTGCAAGCTACTTTTTCATTATGTTACCTAAATTCGAGTAGCACAGTGTCATGTCTAGACTTAATGGTTGTTGTAGAACAACGTGACTGTGGGAGATAAGAAAGGACGATTTAATCTTTAAGTGGCTTAAATTATGCAGTAATCTGCTGTTATTTTTAATACATGTGGATTTATTTTCGTCATAGTGGTTGGAGTGGAATATTTTATTAGAAGAAAATGACAATTTGGCGAGAGAAAGTTGTCGGTTAGGTGAATGTAGCTAGGCACGATTTTAATAATGCGAAGAAATGAGATATTCTCTTCTGATTTTGTCATAAATGGAGGTGCTTGGGAATTAAAAGTTAGGGGCTGTAAAAAAGACATGACACTGATCTGGAAAAAAACAAATCAGGAAATGGAATTGGCAGAGAAGCAAAGATTTGGTACGATATTTTCAATAAGGTTATGAACTTTTGAGAGACCACAGAGCGGGCTTAAGAAAAACGGTGTAAAACTTAAATATAGACTAAAGGATTTCCATGTGTTCCTCTATACTATTTGTTTTATACATCACATCATTATACCATTCATGTTTTTTTATTTAATAACAATGTAAAATGCTGAATATCAGACACTGAATATAAGATTATGAAAATAAGAATCTGAATTTAGGACAACAACACAAAAATACAAAAAAAAAAAAAAAAAACTTGTCAAAACGTACATTTCCATCTAAAGCAGTTCTGTGCCGCTCTGGACACATAACACGTACCAATTTCGACTGCAAAAAAAAAGCACTTCACGCCAACATGTCATGCAGGTAAACCAGCACTCTTGTAAAATTGTTCAACCGATAAATTCAAACACACCTCATATCCACAGCACAGCTAGTGACAGAGGCATGGTCTCGCCAGCTCGCTATCCATATCACCTTTCCTCCATTCCCACAAAGAGCATTAACAACATAACACCAATCCAGAAGTAGGTACTATTCAAAGCTCATAGCAAGTCATTGTCCAACTCCAACAGCCTAGCGCACCATCAACTTGAGCAGAAAACAAATTTACATAGCCACTTTAAGCTGTAAATTTAACAATAATTAATTTGCTCTCAATTCTGTCCTAATCGGTACTTTACATGGGTTCACACTCAACAGAATCACTTGAAACAGAAAAATTATTACGAAACACGTTTTGTTGCATCAGTCTGCGCGACACCCACTTAAGATCGGTATGCTGTTGCCGATGTGGTTATGGGCAAATTCAAGGCGATTTCCTCAATGATTCACAGTTTCGGGTAGGGCAAACGACAACAAATTTTAAAGTTGCCTAACTTATTTGTTTTTTTGTTCTGTACTTTGACGTCAGAACTGTGGAGTGTGGGTGTACTAAATGGAGGTCATACATAGTAGAACAGTTTGAAAGGGTGGTATATGCTCGTTTATGAGTGAGGGAATTATTGGTGTCAATTGTAAAGTTCTTGCAGCTAGTTGAAGATGCCGTCTATTAAAATTATTTTTAAAAAACAAGATCTGAATATTGTAGCAGTGAATTGGTAAAGTTTTCTACAGTCGTTCGTCAGATTCTTGGAACAATGTGTTGTCTAAACTTAAAACGCAGCAAGGAAGACTACGCATCGTTGCGTCGTTTGCGTTTACTGTGAATCATCAATCGATGTCAATGCCCTTGCATTTGCATGTAGAATCGGAGTTTACAAATTAGTTTACAAAACTTGATATTAACAACTAGAAACGTGCTACAGGCATCACAACTTCATACGACCTTTTTGACAACCCTTTAAAATTGTTTTGTCAGGAATTAGTTTTCAAAGAAAAACGAAAAATCGTTTTTCTATTGAGTGAAAAGAAAAAAATTCCAAACCTCTTTCAATAAACATCCTTCTCCTTAAATAGCTTGAACAAACAATATATTTTCAAGCATGACGAAAGACAATCAGACCTAGCGATGTATCCGTCGGAACGGAAAATTCTCCGCAACGCATACTCTTTCGGAGGCTCAAATCCAAATCGTAAATAAATTCCGCAACCTATTTCTGTCGGAGGATATCGGAACCTAGCTGTCAAAAATTGAAGAAAAAAATGCACTTCATCGCACTTCAACGAAATTCGCCGATATGCATTACAAAATGTCGGAGAAATATTCCGAATAGATGTTCCGAAGAATACCTCGAAGCAAAAATCCTCCGAATCTTATAAAATCGGAGAATTTTCCGTTCCGACGGATACCTCGCTAGAGCCGAATATAAAGAGTCATTTAAATGTTGAATTGGTCTTCGACGGAGTACGAAAACTCACCGATACTTTCAAAATAAGAAGTGATCTTCCGAATAATCATCTAATAAATGAATTTAATGCGATATATCATGTGTTAAACTAATTCAACGTTATTTATCTGTTTCTATGTATATTTATTAATTAACTTATTTATTTATTTATTAATTTATTAATTTACTAGTTTATTAATTTATTAATTTAATAATTTATTTATTTATTTGTTAATTTGTTTATTCGTTAATTTTTTATTTCTAAATTTAGTAACTTTCTAAATATATTTATTTGTTAATTTATTTATTTGTTAATGTATTTTTATTTTCATATATTTATTTAATTTTTTTTTGTGAATTTGAGGTAGTTTTTCGAAGTTTCCTCCAAATAGAATTGTTTACTGCCAAAAAATTAATATTTTAATATGCACTTAACTTAATTATTCAGTAGTAAAATTTTTAATATCATAAATATAATATCGAATGCAATAACAATATAATGGGGGTCAGAGTCATCATGCAACTATCGACGCTTCCCGCTCGTTTACCGATTTATTAATAAATATTACCAAGGCTCGACTTTAAATCGTGTGCCTATTTTTGAATGATATTTTGTTTCAAACGTAACAGCATTATCCATGTTTTAAAATACTTTACGCAAGTGTTTTTCTTATACCAGCCTTGTGTTTAAAATATTTTTTGAAGCCTTGATAAAAGAGTTGTGGTTATAATATACAACTATAACAGTGATCTGTTTTACTCTTTCAGATTCATGCGCACCGTGGGAAGTCCTTCAATATGTAGCAATTATGTGGACACATTTCAAAGGACCTATTTATGCAACAGTGTCGAGCTGTCAGTGGCGCATTTGCAATCATCGAAACAGAGGCGGCGAAGATGGGTCTGGCTGTTAATGAGGACAAAACAAGGTATATTCTGTCAACGAAAAAGGACTCTCAACATCGGCGACTCGGAAAAAACGTCATGATGGTCAGATGCAACTTCGAAGTACATAGTTAAAGACTTTGTATACCACTATCACTTCGCAAAATGACATCGGAGCAGAGATCAAGCGAAGAATCAGTCCAGTCCAGTTTGTGACGATGGAGTGTGGAGAAGAAGATTCAACGAGGAACTATACAGCGAGGCTGGTAAAAAAGGTAAAAGTATAACTGCTGAGGTGGCTGGGACACGTGGAGCGTATGGACAACAACGCACCAGCCCGACGAGTCTTCGAATTCACCCCTGAGGGACAACGCAGCAGAGACCCCACCTTAGGTGGCGCGCACAACTGGAGGACGAACTCAACCAACTTGGTGTGCGTAACTGGAGGCAGGTTGCGAGCGACCAAGCATCCTTTAAGCTCTTCTATTTTTTTGGCAGTGGATATAGCCCATTGGCATAAAGATGAAAATTCTCCAAGACTATAGATCGAGGAGTCCCTTGTTCAACCCCCAAAAAATATTAAAAAATACCAAAAAAATTGATATAGATTCGAGAGTATAATTTCGGCGAAAATTGTTTGGCGCTCCGCGTAAAAACTAAAGATTGTGTGAAGTTTTGCCTAGGGTCCCTTTTGCTCTATGTAAATCAATGAGACTTGGAAAACCTGACTTTGACACTTAAACATCTATTTGCTTGCAGTATAACCAGCCTCGCTTGTATACCCTCATCAACATATTTGGAGCTTCACCATTAAATGTGCTCGCTTTCGGTCAAATCTGATTCGGTGCTATACAAAATTGTTGTTTTTCTTTTAGGAATTATACAAAAAAAAATAAAACAATTTTCCGCGTCATGCTTTCCACTTACTCATCAAAAAGTAGCCTAGGTTGGGTACGAATTTGTTTTTGTTTGTTTGTAGTGTCTCGTGATTCATTCATTTCCATTTGATCCAGACAAATGTTCTAAATTTAGCAATGTTTTTGGGTATCGTTTTTGCGATGGTTTTATCAATACCACAATAAAACAATAAAAACACGATTTTTTTACTGCCAAGTCTGCGTTTTTATTTAAGCAATAGGCCATTAATATCACCCTTTATTGTCGCAGCTGTTGTGTGATCAATTTGCCCGTATAAAGAACAACAACATTCTGCTGTAATGTTTTTCGATCAACCTGTGTTTGTCGCTTTTACACTGGCAGATTTGTGTTTCACAAATCCTTTGTGAATCTTACTAATGCGATTTTAATAATTAAAATGTCTTTGGCCAATTACTTGGGATGTCGGGTGGCCTATTCCAACTGCGAGGGTGTGTCCTCCAACATGTGGCATAATTATACAACTTTTCATTGCACGCGCGAGAGGACATTCTACTTAGCTTAAAACATTTCCACTCCACAGGGATACAGACCTAATGGATGGGTCATAAGGTAGCGTGCTGTCTAGTCTTGGTATTACATTTCTATTTTTAAATACTAATTGTGGTGTGTTTCTATTTTTGCACTTTAATTGTTTCTCATTTCTTTTCATATACAGATACACGAAAGCTAACACACCAATTGTTTAATTAAAAAGTACGCGCAGTGGCTAAAACCAATTTAGATAAATAAAAGTGAACTCCACTGCGATAAATAAAATCTCAATTGTTGGAGAAAACTACGTCATTACACATTTTCCGCATCAACATAAACATGATCACACATTATGATAATAAATCACAGTGTGTCGATTGAAAGGCGGCAATTTTCCGCATTATAAAAACTAAGTGCAAGGTGATTGATTTGAAATTATTATAATGCGGAGAAACATTTGCATATAATGCGCACGAAAGAAAGGCGGTTTTGTGAAAGTAAAGTTCATGCATTATTTTTGTATAAAAATATCACGTATACGCCACAGTGTATATTCCAGTACAAAGGCGAAAATTAGATAAGCAATTTTTGTATAATAGTGATTTATGGATGGATTAAGTTGTAAATTGACGATTTGAGTAGAAGTACTCACACATCTGAGTTATTGAAAGCCATACGAGATAATGCCAATGTGCCAGTCGCACGTATGAGAGCTTAATCATTTCGATATGCGCAGCGTATAATGACAGACTGTGCTCATTCGATGACCTTAGGTACTTGTGGTGCTTCGAATTCATAGAATATTTGCTAGCAATTAAGGCTGTGCAGTGTCGACTTTCTGTGTCGGTGAAAATCAATCAAATGACTGAAAGAAACTCCTGACATGTTGTCTGTCGCCATTAGTGATTATAGATTGGAAGTATTCAGAACAAATTTGACGAACAATTGGCAGCAGTCCAAGGCAATAAAATAAAAAGGAAAATTTAAATAAATATACTTCACAACAAGTACTTTACGAACAATACCATAGGGCGTCATTTGTAGACATATGACGACGTTTGTCCACTTTGCGAGGTGAAGAAGGTTACGGAGGATGTTGACTTGTTTTATGAGTTGCGTCCGATGAGTAAGTAGGTATATAAAGATTGTTCTACAGACAATTGCAATTAAAGTGCGCAGCAGGATATTAATCGTCTAGACAGATAGATGCCGAAACTACTGCATGTATGACAACCGCACAAACTACAACCATGCTCAGCTAGAACAGAGATTTGTGGTCGGAAAGTTTTCATCTGTTCAAATATTGCTACTGCTGGCAGCCAGTAATGGAGCACGTTGCGTTTAATAATACAAGGAATACTGCCACGTTTAACCGCTTTTCATATGATAGAACTCCATTGAGTTCTCTCTAACTGGGCATGAAAATAAGAAATTTAACTCTGGCCAATTGTGAGCATTTTCAACGCAGTATAACAAGTCGATCAGGCTCAGACCTATGGGTCATTCAAGTCTAGTATGGGGGATGGAGGGGAGTTGCTGCAGTAAAACGTATTGGCACAGAACAGCTCATTCCGGTAAGAGTTTCGAGACGATTCTAAAGCGACACTCTTATTGCATTTTTTTAAGTAATAAGTGGATCCAATTGCACTTCATCTCAGCAAAGCCCACTCCATCATATTTGCAACGCAATAGAATACTCGAAACAGTATTTGTTTGCTAACCAAAGCACACACACTTCCTGATGGGTTTCACAAGTTCGCATAAATTACTCAACAAGTCCAACACACAATTTGCTATGTAAACATAATTAGTACTCTCTACGGTTAACAAGTTGCCAATAGTTGACAAGGCTAACAGGCTACAGGCCATAGGCTATGCCCACACTTTTGTCAGAGCTCCTTTATTTTCTTATCTAATAATTCTGCATGATATATCCATCATCAGAATGATACCATAAGCCATAAACACACACCTCCTTCCTTATCTGGCTGCGGAATCACTATTCATACACGACTATTGATTTTCCGTGCTCAACCCCCAATAGTGACTTAAGGCTTATGGTTGCAAAGAACCGCCTAATTAAATATTATTCTGTTGGCAAACTTATTACCGTTTGCAGCACAGCATATAAGGCGCGTGCTTTGTTAAGCAACCAAGCGGGCGCGCTTCTAAACCCAAATTGACTGTCTCCGTAGCCCCGAGTAACTGACCTTTAAATTTGTTTTTATTGTCACATGAATTGGTGATATTTGCCTACTCTAAACAGACTACATTCCAGCCGGCCCGAGGCGGAGGAGAATGATCTTTTAATTAAACAGAGCATTTCGAATAAGCCTCGTCGTATGAGAACTTGTGCACCGAAATGACGCATCGAAATAAAACGAGACACTTGTAATAAATCGAACCCTTCAACATTATTATCTATATAAATTGCGTAGCACTATACTAGGTATTACTAATTAAGAACAGACACATTTATTTTGCGTTTTAGACGCCACTTACGTCACAAATTGCGACTGACTGAACTGTGAACCTTGTGGTCTAGTTCCCACGATTACATTTCAAACGTGGGAATATGGTATTTTATCTACGATTATAGTAGATACATAATATCGGGTGATAATAAATTGGAATGGGTACTTACTTTATTGTTACAGCAACTAATACTATAATAAGTCCAACCAATAGCATAGCAATGACAACTCCACAAACCATGTAAATGACATCATTGGGAGCGTCTGAAAGTTAAATAAAAGAAATTTATTTAAATTAGGTAGATATAATAAAAGTCTAGGGAGGAAAAAGAATATTGTATGAAAAAATGTTCCACATACGCCACCGAATATTTTTTTATTTATTTTTTGTTAGTATTGAAAATATTAATAAAAAATAAATAATAATAGTAAATCATGGCAAAAAATAAATAATTTGTTAAAGTACTTTTGACACAGATCAATTAGAAGATTTATAGCCTGTTTTACAAACCAAAATAATAACTGCAACAATTATAAACAAATATGTAGTGATAAGGAATATTTTTGTGATTAAACCAGTAACACACTTTCGCAATGAAAACAAGGAGCAATATGTGACTTTGGTTATTTTTAGATATTCGTGTATTTACTGATTGATCTACACAAATTGTTTATTTCCTAAAATCACATGTGGGAATTTTTATTTTTTTGTTTTGAAAATAACAATGATTTAACTTAGGAGTTAGTAGCTATTATTATCAAGATTATACCGATTGAGATGATAGCATTAATCAGGAACAATCAAAAATATTTTTTTACAACAATACGTACTACTAATAAAATAGTTTAAAACAAATATATCCGTATTGTACATATTGCACATTTAATAGTTGTAAGTTGTAACAATGAATCAACATGCGTTGTCAACGTACTTAGAATGGGGAGTTGTGTTTTTAAAAAATATATATAATCCATCAAAGACACCAACCAAGTTGAAAAATCGATGGGTGTTGCATTGGATATTTTTTCCCTTTTTTTCCTTAAAAAGAAACGGATTCCAACAAATTTTTTGAAAAATTGTTTCGATTTTTAGCAAACTCCGAAAAAAATACTACAATAGTCAACCATGTTCAGGGGTTGAATTACCACATCCGTGATCGAGTGCTACGTGACTGAATTTGTTATTGTTTTGCATGTAAAATTAACAAAATTCAGTGACGTATTGTCGCTCATGGGTGCGGTAATTCGACCCCAGGTTCAAGCGACCACATGAATCCTTTTGGATTCAATTCTTCGAGTCTAGCTTCAACTAGTTGAAGGGTAATAGATTCTGCAAAGTTGTTTGATTATACATATGCCGAGACGTCTTTAAATTTATTGCCGAGACTGTTCTTAGAAAATGTTGAATAAAATTTTCGAACTAACCGCCAAACTAATTTATATTCAATAGAATAAGCTCTGAGCGCGAGCACTTGATACTCCTTCAAATGCACAGCTTATTTTCTTGAATAACTTAAAAACTTGCATCTGGTGGGTGGGTGCGTCGTCCCCTTTGCTCTTTCATCGCCTATAGTTCAGTTGATCTAAAAATACCATCGACATGGTTTTAATTTGCCAAAAATAAACGCACTCTCGGTTGCAAGTGCATTTTTCAAAATAGTTTCGTGGAGATGTCTCTATTTTCGAACGTCATTACTTGAGGTTTTCCGAATCTAAATTAAGAACTGTTTATTGTTGTTAAAAAATATGAGTGGATTTTTGAAACAGAATTTTCGTCTTTTGATTTCTGGTCCGGTTTGTCAGTGTTTTTAGAACCTACTTGTAGGATTCCTTGGAAATTATTCAGAGCGGAAGATACACTTGCCGGAATTTTAATTTTGTATACAATCATTCGTAGCGGTAAAAGGTATATGTTAACATGTCCTGTTCATTCGTACCATGTTCATATAAAAAAGGATTTATATTAGTAATCTGGTTTTTTAATATCGATAATTTAGACAATAAAATTGTAAAAGTCTCTTAAATTCGATCTGTCTATATTTGTGAAAGTCATTCAGACACAGCTCTGAATGTCTGTCTCTTCATTTGTTGGTCTGTCTCTGCTACGTACTCAGCAAATTTACCTCAAACCTAATGTCATTGTTCAAATTCATCTTAGAAACGATAATTTCACTTAAGCTCATAAATAAAATGATACCATAGGCAGTCGACAAAATGAACGGCAGTGAGGAAAATGGTTTAAACCAAATCAGAAGTTATTGGAGATAAGACAGCGCAAAAGGGGATGAATTGGTCTACTTATGACACCAAAAATTGGTTTTATATACCCAAGCACTCCTTGGAGTGTAATCCTTAAGGTGTACAGCTGGTCGGAAGACTAAGAATAACTGGGAGACAAACAGTTTTATTAGAAGCAGCTTCCTAAAGAAAAAGGACTATAGTTGAAAATTCTATCTAGAGAATGAGAAGTATAACGATCTTACTTTCAGCATCTTATATTCAGAATCTTATATTCAGCATCTTATATCTTATGTTCAGTATCTTATATTCAGCATCTTATATTAAGCATCTTATATTCAGTATCTTATATTTCAAAATTTTCAACAGATTATGAGTTACTTTCGACCCATCTTACCCCTTTTTAAAGGATAAAATATTTAAAAAACTTTTTTTTAATAAGGCCCCTTAATCGAATTTTTTCTTAAATCACAAATTAAAGCAAATCCCTGGAGATCCCCAAAATAAAGGCAGCTAGCAATGGATCGAGCTGATTCGAGGAGCATGCCGGTCCAAATTATAGCGCCATAAGTAAAATAAGAGCGCCCCTTTTAAAAGATACGATTTCTTTAGAATGTTATTCAAAAACGATTTTTACACATTGTCTCATCCAATTCACTTCCAAGTTTTCGATATCTTGTTCCTAACAGCTACTGAATTAATTGGGCAGTAAATCAATTTCCCGAAATAGCAACCTTCTCATTGGAGAACTGTCATCCATCGAATACATTTAAGGCCTCATTTATCTACAAACTCTCCCAAACAAACAACCATATTGTCTTGTACGACTAAGTCGCACATTTTAGAACTTTGTCCGCTCGAACAGTCTTTGGTTCAATGTTTCGCAAAAACACCCAAACAACATGTTTAACAAATTAAATAAATTATATAAAATAACATCCCAAAAATACTTCAATGTCTTCTGCCTTCAAAATTGGCCAGCCGCCAAAATTCACACGACAATGCACACATTCGTACTAAAATATTAATATTTTTGCACTCTGTAGAGAAAACATCTTCCCTGTATTATTTTCCTGTTCGTTTTTCCGATAAAAAAGAAACACTCTTGTCGGGACAAAAATAATGAACAAATTCGTTTGCTAATGGCGACTCAAAAGTGTTTGCGCAATCACAATTTAGCAGCGTGATCGAAAAACCACAGCGTCATCATTGTAATAGCGTCACTAAACCCCATACGCGCACACCCAAATTTGTGTCCTTCCTCACGCAAGGCTCTAACACCTGCAAACCACAAAAAAAAGACACACACAACGAAGAAAACACTCTTCAGCAACAGCATGAAATCAGAAATCATAAAAATAATCATCAGGTCATTTTGTTTATTTTGGCACTAGCCCAAATCACTAATGTGTCGGTGCGACGCACGGTGGCGTCTAGAACATACGACGAAAAATAAAAGTGCACAAGCAGAGGGCGTGTGACAAACGCCAAATTTAAACCGCAAATTTGCCATCTATTTTCGTTTAGCCTGTGCCCCCGCCCAGGGTCTAGACGGTCACACGTTATATTATACCGAAAGGGGGAAACAGCTTTTCACTGAAATTAATGACGTCCCGCTCTGGGGGCAGAATTGCTCTCCCAAGTGCACTTGCTGCAATCGGGCATGACTACTTTTGGCAAATTACAATTTATTGGGTTATTTTTAGGCCAGAGGGGCGGCAACACATTAGATTTGAAAACTTTACTAGACGTTACATGGCGCGGAAGTCATCATCCTCCTCTCTCTCTCTGGAGGGTATTTTTAGATTCATTACTTTGGCGATTGACGAAACTAATGCGCAAACACTTGAACAAGTCGATTTTGCAATTTACACCTGTGAATCCAGTGAATCGTATCTGGGTTGTTTGCAGAATATCGATATTCCGCGGAAATCCATCTCGTAAATGGATTTTTCTTCGAAAATCGAATCTTCTGTTTTCGACTAAACGAAAACACTGGATAAAAACAAACGATAGAGACCATTTACGACTGCGATTAGTCAGACCCCGATACTTGCAAAAAGAACACGCCAACGTCGAACACAGGAAGAGGAAATCGAAACTCGATAAACATATCGATAATTGGCCTATCCTTCCGTATTTTATTGTGTTTACCTTCGAGTCCATGTACTGGGGTGTGAATGGGTGGGTTTTTTCCCCCGGTGAAATTTTGATTTTCCTAGTAGTATACTTTTCAAAAAGTGTTTTGGGATGTTAATAAACAAATGGTCTGTTTGACATGGCAAACCACACCTGCGGCCAGAAGCCATCAATTTCATGTTGATCCATGGGCTGGCGAAAAATGCGTTTCGTTTGTTGGAACAATGTAAACTGGAAAGGTCAAATGTGGGCGGGCATAATCAGAAAGGCGCGATGATTGAGAACGACAAAGTGATTGCGTTTCAAGGAAATTGGCGGAGAAGCATTATGAACATTGTTAATGGTGTTTACGTTGTCAAGATTGCCGAATAAATATTTAACATATTGCGATTGTCAGAAAACAACAAAGAGTAATGTTTGATCGCGTGCGCCGCAATCTACGAATTCTTTTGACGAAATGTCGCGAAGTACGGAAGTACGACTATTAGGGTCTCTTTGGAGGTATGGAATTGGGTTACGGGTTCATTGAAACATGTTGCTCTGACACGATTCGAATATAACTCAGTGGGTTAATGCAAATGGGCAATCAGTCATGCGATGAAATGAAAACGCAGGCATTTGCTTGGCAACTATCGGGTGCAGGTATTTTCCATTCTTCACCGATTGGTAAGCAACCTTTTTAGAAATTCGTCGATAGGTAAAGCAACTGCCATAATTTTGACTGCTGAAATAGGGAGAAGCCAAATACATTGACCCAAAACTAAAAAGAGTCTCCACGTAGCACACCTCTTTTTAATCAGCACTTAGAAACATCAGCCACAATAATACCGACCACTAATCGTCCTTAAGTGTCTTCAATAAAATAAAAAAAATATTTTCGCGCGACAGGTCTGTGGGACCCAAGGCCTAGATTCTCACAACCACTCGTTTTGTGTGGGTTTTAAATTTTTGGGACGATTGGAGGGGATCCACAATTCTATGCCGACTCCAAAAGGCTTATTGAAAAGCTCTTTCAAGACAGTTATACTCTCGGATATTTGTCAGACGTTTGCGACCAACTTTGAAGGACATCTATAGGCTACTAGTAAAGTTACGCTTGCTGCAGGATCTATAATGATTTTTTAACCATCACAAAAATAGATTTCCTTTTGCTTACCACAGGGCGTTGTTCTTTTGTGTCTTTTGCCTGCATGTTAAAGGTGTTCTTTTTAGTGATTTGTTTTTCAAATCGGCAATTTGACAGCCGACAGATGATTTTTGTAGATTTTAGTATGCAATTTCATCGTGTGTAGACCAACATTCGTAGTTTTGCAGCCCCCCAATGAGCGACGAGTTATTCAAAAACTTTATGATGAGCTATTTCTATAAGCTCGAAAGGTCATCCTTCATTACCGGTAGTACAAGGAATTGCTATATCTTCTGATTTTCGATGCGTATTTTTAAGGACACCAACCCAAAATGTGAACATACATATTTTGGTTTCCAAGAAATG
Organism: Cheilosia pagana; assembly: GCA_936431705.1. Taxonomy (NCBI): domain Eukaryota; kingdom Metazoa; phylum Arthropoda; class Insecta; order Diptera; family Syrphidae; genus Cheilosia; species Cheilosia pagana. Next base: position 86,538,463 of record OW386166.1, on the reverse strand, counting down.
CCAACGTCAAACTTTCTACGGCACTTATAATACAATGAAGGTTGGTTGCGTGATTCCTACTCACTTCAATAGATAAATGTCTATTTCCAAGCGCCGTCAAATCTGATTTCCTGATTCACATTACCACATCCTTTTAACGTATACCTTACGAGGTATTTCTTAATCAAAAAAAAAAAAAATGCCGTGGGTTGACGCAATCCAGGGTGTGGGACTAATTAAATGTGTGTAAAATCTATTTCGGTAAAGAGTATGTCCCTGAACTTGATGATAAAAGAAAATATGTAGTCGAAAAAGGCTACCGAAAGTGACGCCATAGTTCAGTAGTCACGCAGAGTTTGTCTGTTCGCGTGATTAATTCTTTATCACGTCATGAACTGTCCCTTAACCTTGCTAATGTAGGGAAAACTTACGAAAACTTTACCCAAAATGTATATCCACACCCTTCTGAACATATCTATATGGAAGTCATTACGATTTTTTTGTAAAATTCCATTGACTCGTTCAGTTTGCCATCAATATTTTATAGCTTTTCATAATGGAAGTATTGCTAATTTCAAGGTCTTTTGAAAAATGCTTAGCTCCATAGTTGTGTACGATACACATGGATACACTGCTTTCAAAGATTGATAGGTTTTCACTGGGCACAATTTATAAAAATATTCAAAGCTTCAAACATAATCACTTTCTCACTGAACAACCTGAGACTCCTTCCGAACTACACAAAAAAATACGTCCGATTACAGCCACCGCTCATAAATTGTTAGGACTACTTTTCATATCATTCTTTTCCAAATTTGTTTTCAAAAATCATGAGATGAGCCAACGGCGTTGATCCCAATCTCCTTGTTCCCAACGAAGTTCCAACTGACTGTCCAAAGACCTTCAAAGCTTCCGTTTGACCTTCGTTCCATTAGTAGGTAGCTTGAAACGACCTGTCGCTTTTTCGTTTCACCGTTTCTGTTCTAGTTTTAAACGACCTGTCGCTTTTTCGTTTCATCGTTTCTGTTCTAGTTTGAAATGACCTGTCGCTTTTTCGTTTCATCGTTTGTTTTCTAGTTTGAAATGACCTGTCGCTTTTTCGTTTCATCTTTTCTGTTCTAGTTAGAAATGACCTGTCGCTTTTTCGTTTCATCGTTTCTGTTCTAGTTTGAAATGACCTGTCATTTTTTCGTTTCATCGTTTCTGTTATGGTTTTAAACGATCTGTCGCTTTTTCATTTCATCGTTTCTGTTCTAGTTTGAAATGACCTGTCGCTTTTTCGTTTCATCGTTTGTTTTCTAGTTTGAAATGACCTGTCGCTTTTTCGTTTCATCTTTTCTGTTCTAGTTTGAAATGACCTGTCGCTTTTTCGTTTCATCGTTTCTGTTCTAGTTTGAAATGACCTGTCGCTTTTTCGTTTCATCGTTTCTGTTCTGTCGCTTTTTCGTTTCACCGTTTCTGTTCTAGTTTTAAACGACCTGTCGCTTTTTCGTTTCATCGTTTCTGTTCTAGTTTGAAACGACCTGTCGCTATTTCGTTTCATCGTTTTTGTTTTAGTTTGAAATGATCTGTCGCTTTTTCGTTTCATCGTTTCTATTCTAGTTTGAAATGATCTGTCGCTTTTTCGTATCACCGTTTCTGTTCTAGTTTTAAACGACCTGTCGCTTTTTCGTTTCATCGTTTCTGTTCTAGTTTTAAACGATCTGTCGCTTTTTCATTTCATCGTTTCTGTTCTAGTTTGAAATGACCTGTCGCTTTTTCGTTTCATCGTTTGTTTTCTAGTTTGAAATGACCTGTCGCTTTTTCGTTTCATCGTTTCTGTTCTAGTTTGAAATGACTTGTCGCCTTTTCGTTTCATCGTTTCTATTCCAGTGTTATTCACTTTAAAAGTCTTGAAGACAAACTAGCTCTGTTTTAAACTACAAGCAAATGCATCAAAGAAAGCCCCCGGCAAGCACAAGTCCCCTTTGAAGATCGAAAATATAGAATTTTGCTTAAGAAAAATCTCGTTAAAAACTTACTTTCTTTTAAGAAGCTTCAACAAATGAATGTGAGAACAAAGTTCCCCTGCACATCTACCCAATTGCTATTCAAATAAAAATTCAGAAATCCCATCTCTATCACAGACAAACGCCGACTTTTCAATTTTATTTGGTGCTTCCATTTGTGAACACAATGCCAGATTAAGGGGATCTACATTAGGCCGCACATAATACAGACAACCCGTAAAGTTTATTACAGCAGCAGACAGATAACGCCTGTCTCAAAAATGTTGCACGAAAATCCTCCCGAAAAGTGAAACCATAAAATTCAATGTTATATGACCGCATCCACCGACAATAATCTGAAAATAAAACCTCAGACCACCGCTAATCCCACTTTCAAATAAAAATCTGTTTTATTTTTTAATTTTTGCTGTCAGTTCCACTTCGCAACAATGGCGAGTTTTTCAAATTTCGCGCGCGGCAATACCTCTCCATTTAGCAAAGCAATTTATATTTTGTTTTAATAAAAACGCTTGCCAAAAACTAATTTACACAGTCTGGCATCATAAAAGCGTTACGCTGTCGAATTTGAGTGAAAATCATAAAAACCACTGGTCAGAGGCTGATAGGAACAGCCTCAAGTCTTCGCTACCAACTCGATTCCATTTAAAATAAAATCGTTCTCACCGAACTTTGTTGGAGAGCGTCCAGACTGTCGGGCGACCCCCGATGATTGTACTCTTCAATCGATCAGGCTGAAGATGGTGATGCTTCCTTGAACTAGCGTCGTAATCAGTTCAGTACACGCCGCGGGAAGGCCTTTTCAACATGCAACCGATAATGTTTCAAAAAAGCACATAAATTCAACTCAAGTTTAAATGCGAAAAGGGACTTGAGTTCAAATTTGTTTATAAACGCCTTAAGGCTGAACGCTCAATTAATCGCAAAAGGTCTTTTCTGTTTTGAAGTTAATTTTAATTCATTGTTGCGGCAATCATTGAGGGAGAACGTGTGCGTCACACATGTTCTCAATATAAATTAAGTGAATTTAAATTTAAAAATACGCGTGTGTGCACGCAATCCAAAAAGAAAACCGCACCGAACTGTGCGTGTAAAATTGGATCTAAAAACTTGATGGGAAATCTATTTCAGTTGCGACTGCGAGTCCCTTGTATAGCAGGTGCTATACACAATTACACATGTGGCCGATGGATAGTGCATTGGGGAGATGGTTTTTCCTATGTCTGTTGCGGCGAATGACGTCAAAGATGACCGATTAGCTATTTTATATTTTATTGTTCTTTCGATTTATGTATTTGGATGCCTACCCCGAGCAAGGTGTTGTGTTGTTTGATGTCCAACAGGAGTTTGTTTAGATGCAGAAAGGATTTTATTGGTGTATCACAGTAGTAAAAAGCTAAATGGAGCGTGAGTCTTTAAATAGAAATAGAAATAGTAAATACAATTCATTTGAACGATGCAGTTGAAATAATATCGAAGAATGGTTTTATGGTTTGTTTCATTTTAACAGCTCTGTGGGGGTTGATCAAAGACAGCTCTGATCGTAAAGGTCTCTATTTAGAGCAGAATGGAATTTTGTTCGGTTCAAAATACATTTGGCAAGTGTCAAACCAGTGCTTCTCAAATTTGCCAATTATTTACTGCCGGCAAAATATCACGCATGTATGAAAGTACTGAATATAAAGACAGGGGTCGAATTACCGCACCCGTGAGCGAGCAATAGGGTCACTGAATTTTGGTGATTTTACATGCAAAACAATAACAAATTCAGTCACGTAGTACTCGATCACGGATACGGTAATTCAATTCCAGCTTACTTGGTTTTGCCCGATCTGAAAAACGTTTCAATAAATGTCGGGGTGAATGGATCCAAGGACATAGTTAAAACTAATGACCAAGAAAAAAATAGAAGTAATAATAATGCACAAATGCGGTTCAACACAGGGTGAAGCAAAAGTTACTTCCTAGCAGTGGCGTGGCGTCCATATAACCCGTTTCTTGCCGACTTCCCTTTTTAAATTTCCATATACCAAAAACCAAATATGTACATTTATACATGAAAGATGAAACCCTACCGAATGAATTCGATATTCACTTGGTTATGTGCTTTCCTTCGAGTTATTCGATTTTCTTCTACTTCATGTTTTCTCATTTTGTGGAAAATATCGAAGTCACTTTTACTATGCTTTAAGCTGATTGTAAATTTTAAATAATAATAACTTGAAGTATAAAAAAGGTGGCTTGGATTGATTTTGCTTAGTTGATGTGTAAAGCAAATGTACAATATATAATTTTGTTTCAAGGTACCTATACAGATGTAAGGTTTTTTTTACATTTGCTTCGACTTCCCATTCTAAAATGCGTACGCCACGCCACTGCTTTCTAATTTGACAAATATAGCTATGATTTTTAGGTACTCATAAAACGAGCTTGTAAGATTTTGCATCATTACTTAAAGTCCTCTAAAGAGGTCTAAACTAATCTAGTGGGATTTTTTACCGCATTTTTAATGTGCAACCTCTATGAACATGATTGCGGCACTAGATTTCGTCAACAAGCTGCTGCTGTTAATCTACCTCGATGTAGAACTGAAAGTCTTCGCACTGTATTCAGAAATATCGACATGAAGGTGCTGTGAGGTCGCTGCATACAAATTCTACACAATTTATTTATTTTGTTGGGTTTTCAAATCGTATTTGTAACTTGAAAACAAGATTTTGAACAAAAACATCCTCCAAAAAGTGGGCGTGGCTCAAGTTTTATTTGGCTTATTGATAAAACGGACACTGTCTCGATATTTTGCGACCAACAAAACCAGTATTACCATTGGAGGAATTTAATTATTTTTTTTCTTAACAACAAATCGCTGGAGCTCAAGGGTCTAGACATTTTCCCGAAGGGTTGTTAGTGCTTTTGATATACGTTTAATCAGAATGTATTAATATTAAAGTCTAAACCGAATACCTGCGCTTGAAACTCTTCTCGGTCGCTCGTATTTACATCTGTCGATCTTTTATAACTATGGACGCTACAGTCTGGCCCAGAATTAAACATTTTTTCACAACAAAGACTATGTAAGACTTTATTTTTAAAAATGTTTAAAACACGATTTGAAATAGTTTCCAGTTCTGCTTCTTTGTCACAGGTCCTTCTGTTATTGCATGATTCAGTTGACTTTATTTTTGTGGTCTTTTTTAACGTTTTGTTCTCAATGTACAACTATAAAACAATCTTTTGATGTAGTTGGACTAATGAAATCAAGCAGTGTCCTTACAGTATGAACTACATCGAACGAAAAGTTGAAAAAGTACAAAAAAAAAGTCGAAAAATCGGTTGTACTCTTTCATTATATTTAGTACACTTTGTATATTTTCTCTCAATTTTAAATTTTCACTTTCCTTCAAGCTTGAATTTTTTACTGATTTTGGAAATTTTAAATGTAAACAAAACAGCTCGTAGCTTTCTAATTCAGATTTTTTCTATAGATGGCATATTTTCGATGAGTTTTGAGTTTTTTTAACTTTCTTGCATTTTTTTCAACTTTTATTTCGATCTATTTCAGGCTGTCCGACAATGATATGGCTCTGTCCTCTAGGTCTATCAAATGTCTGTTTCTCAGATAGAGGAGTCTGAAGAACTGGTTCTTTTGGTGTCCGCCTACAGGTCCCACAATAATTCTGTGAGTTGATACCCAGTCTTCTTATACGAATAATACCCAAGTAACAATTTGACTACGGTAAGGTTCAGGTAGGCAAAAACTTCGGTAGAGCTTCTATAGTATTTCTTAACCGAAGTAGAGCAATTTCGAAGTAATTGTTTCGGAAAACAACTTTTATAAGACCTTTGCGAAGTATATTCACAGGCCTTATAGAGGAATATGGAAATAAGTATCGGTAAGATCCCTTTTAGACCTCTGAAAATGTGTGGAGCTTCTTTACAGCTTCCGACCGGAGGCATTATAGAAGCAATGAACTGTTTGCATTCGTCTCTTAGGAGTCACACTTGCTTAGTGACCGCAAAACCATGAATACCCGAATGAGAGTGTCATTCGGTGAGACTTGTCTACGTATGTTTTGTACCAATCTTGTGTACCAGATAAGTCTCCCGCATAGAAAGGGACTTCCCGGTCCCTGTTCTAAATTTTTGGCGGCTGCATTCCCGTATGGGAAATCGGCACTAAATAATAATATAGAATAAGTTTATTAAGAACGAAAAATTGGACTTTTTTTATAATTTTTCAGTTTCTATGTAAAGTTTTGATTACAGTTTCGGTAAGGCCTTATAGAAACAGCCTTTCAGGAATGGAAATTGCAGTTTCGGATTGTTTCTTGGGTAGTTTTATCTTTTTCGCTGACAACATTCTTTTCCTTCTTTTTTTTTCAAATAAATATAACTGGTGCAGAGAGAAATGCTATTGTCAATGAGGCTATCAGATTTTAAGCTGCTGACATCGGTCACAAAAAAGATCAATATAAAGAACACAAATCTACCTGACTGCTAGGATAAGGCCTCAACGATAAGGCCATAACATACTCGCGATCGTGACCCATCACTAGTGTGTTTACAATTTGATTGGAGATCCAATGACAATACTGAATTTGTAGTCTCGCAGTTTCATCCTCTTAGATTAGACACAGTTAAATAAATCGCACTATCTTTATCTGCTTGGCGATTCAGACCAAGCGCAGACTACTGCGCATCGCTGTTCAATCCGCATAACAAGCTTCGTTGCATTTTGTAACATGAAAGCAACTGCGCTGATACCTAAAAAAAATAATCTCAGCTATTGGCAAACATTGAACATTCGCCTCAACAAAGGTTAATTGCTTTGTCTCTGGCCATTGTGTGTGTGTACCGCCCGCCCGCCGGTATAACGACCAAAGATCAAATTTCAAACAAATATCATTCCGCTCTTGTTTTTTTTTCTGTCTTTTTGACGAAGATAAGGATAGTGCTGCATGTTCTTTTTTTGTGTGTCTTAAAATATCATCTCTGCCTAGCGTGAGAGGGAAATTGTTAATCTTTATGGGTCGATTCCAAGGTTTTGAACCCACTGCTGCAGTGTGCTGACTCACAACGATTAAGCCGATGATGTTTTGTTTCCCAAACCGAAAGTCACATGCGAGTTATTGTGCCAGATACTCGAGTCCCCATAGAGATCTATAACTTCAGTCAACTGCAGTGGAGCACAGTTTATTTTCCTACGGAAATTTCAACATAAAATCGACTACGGGAGAAGGTTACTACAAGTCAGTTACCGATACGAAATAGCACACACATATCGCAATATTGTGAGTTGCTATGGCGCTGTTTGTTTGATGAACTTAAAGACTATTCCCAATGTCAAGATCAGTATATAATTATAGTTTTTTTTCACTGTCAGTGTGATAAGTCATTGAAATTGGTTTTAATTTCCCTTTCGTCATCGATCGAGCAATAATCGGTCATTGACTGGACAATTGTTAATTAGACACGAAAAGGGGGCGCCCAGTGCCCACACGTGAACCATCTTATGGAGGCTGGCTCTGACTGTAACCATGTATCGAGAGCGCACCTCACTCGTTTCTTTTTTTTTTTGTTTTTAACCAAATAAATTGAGGTGTCTAATCTGGGATTGTTTAGTGTTTTGACTTTATCTGGCATGAGTGTGTCGCAACATTGTTATGTTGACTTTTCGATAGTGTATATCGAATCATAATACAGTAAAGCAATTAAATGCATTAATTACGGTAATCTGGGTTTTATTCACAGATAAACTTGATCGGCAGTATTGGATATTGTTTTCGAAATTGTATAAGTGAACACTGCCCAAGGGCGATAATTATTATTGACTGCGACTCAGTCAGAGTTTTGTTGAGAAAAACATATTTTGCTTTGTTTTGTTGCGGAAACGAAATCAACACCATTCGGATGTCGAAAGATATCTTTATTGGTGGCTAACAAATAATATTTAGTGCTTGGGTTTTGAGCAAATAAAATTGTTTTTCACAGAGAAGAAGACAAAACTCTTGTTGCCGTGTTCAGTCAGTGGAATCGGTGTGAATTGCGATTTCAAATTGGTTTAAGGTTGTTGCCGCTTTTAATTAGCATATCTAAGATGGAAGAAAACAACAATCTTGGTGTTGCTAAGCAGAAGTAGGTGATGATGAGAACTGGGGGTGTGTCTCTGAGCTGTGAACAGCGTTTCCAAGTGGCTATGACACATAATGTAACTATACGAGTGCTTCTGCAAAGAAATATTGTATTGGCGTGACTACTTTGTTGCTAAGGACGTCGTGATCAGTCGAATATTTGTCGAGCAAATACGTAACAAGTTGGTTAGTTCAACTTAAAAAGCTGTTTTAAAAATTTAAGAGGTTCGTTCCAAAAACTGAAAAATAAAACTTTGATTAATTGTGAAGGGTTTTCCAATAAGAGGTGTTATTTTGAATAGCCCGCTATTTTGGTAGCTGTCACTTTTGAAGCTGTTATTTTTGGACATTTTACAAGTAGAAACTACGCCATTACTAAAAATGGAACGATACACGCTTCAACAACGCACAGAAATTAAAAAATTCACTACAAAAATGGTGAACATTTTGCAGTCACAGTTCGCAAAACTTAAGCATTTTTGGGTCGTCGTGAAGCACCTTGTCGGACCGCATTACAGAAATTGGTAGACAAATTCGAGCTGTTGGGACAAGTCAGTGATGTGAAGAATAAAACCCGTACACGTCGCTAGGCCAACGTGTTGAAGAAAACCCAGGTTTGTCCATTCTTCCGTCATTCTTTGGAATTGGGCATGATTAATGATTTTTTATGGCCGGAGTTGGATGGTATTGATCTGGACAACGTTTACTTTAAACAAGACGGCGCTACTACCACACAAGCAACGAAACCATTGATCTTTTACGGGAAAAGCTTCCGGACCGTGTTATCACCGAGATCTTGTGATTTAACACCTTGCGACTTCTTCCTTTGGGGCCACTCGAAAGATAAGGTCTACACCAACAGCCCAGCGTCGATTCAAGACCTCAAAGATGGAATTCGTGAGTCTATCGAGGACATAGGGCAGCCACTTTGCGATTTTGTTATGGAAAATTTCATGAAAAGGATATGGTCCTGTAAGCGTGGTCGTGGTGGCCATTTGGCTGATGTTGTTTTTCATTATTAACGCCATACCTTCCTCTTTATTATGAAATAAATATCCGATCATTTATCTAAAAAAAAATGGCATTTTTCTTTGAATATCAAAATAATATCTCTTAGTGGAAAACCCTTTAGATATCTCTCTCCAGAGAATGCAAATTTTAGGAACAGTACTTTCTTGGACCTTGTTTTGTATAAAATGGCACCCCTAGGCTACTCTGTGGGGTAGATATTTAAACCATGAAAGTTAAAATAAAGATTTACATAAATGTAGTCTTTCGTGAGGATTAGCTAAATAAAACACTTTCGTGTTGTTATAATTTCAAATATGTAACTAAATTTCAGATTTTTATTGGCAAAAATGGGTTAGGGAATGATTTGAGGAAAACTTAGCGGGGTTACTTAGCTCTATGCTTAGCTGCTTATCGACTGACTACTTCTCCTTTTCTTACACTACCTTAAGTATTTTTTATATTGCTTTTCTTTATTGGTGTTTAAATTCAAAACATTGAGATATGTCACTATACTGGTATAAGTTCTCTTTTTTACTTTTCGGCTCTACTTTATTTGACCACTGCATCCACTATTCCACAAAAATAAATAAATAAAATAAATAAAATGAAAAAATTATCTTATTCTGGGCACAGAAAAAACGCCTTAAAATTTGAAACTTAAATCTCAAACTACATCTTGGAAAACGCACGAAGGTGCATTTCTTTTCATTTCGATTTTTTGCAATATTTTTTAGGGACCTTTTTAAGAACTCTCTTTATTATTTTGTGGTATAGTTCATTAAATATGGAGCTACCATGAATATTCAAGGGCTGGCCAGTCAGTAGATGACGGATAAATTTTGGTCAGAGTCAGCATTATTCTAAATTGGGTTAGCGTACATAAGCGTACTTTTAGAAAAACTGATATGCCCCAACATCCAGAACAGAGTCATCGCGTTGGTTGCTGTTATTTCGCACAAGTGTTATTTGTATTCCTTTACATTCTTTGCATTTAAAACAGCTGATCACTTAAATCTTGATCCAATCATCGAAAACATTGTAGATACCAGTGGAATAAAGCGAACGTAGTTAACTCTAAAAAATGCACATCTTGAGCACAAGCCAAAAAACATACATGCACTATGGACCAGATTAAGAACTGTCAAGAAAAGACCTTGCCGAAATTTCAGTCATTTGAGGAATAGTTTCATAAGGCAGTTACCTCGAAAAGTAAATTGGAGAAAAAAGTATTTTTTCATGAATAATTTAGAAAATATCCCTTTCTGACATACCTCCTTTTTTAGGGGATTTTTCTATTAGTTATGCGGTCTTCATAATTTCGAGACGCTCTTTCGTTTGGTGCAAACCATTTCGTTCTATATTTTTAAGTTTTAAAGTTACCGAGAACTGTTTTGTTTAATAGGAAATTTTTGTCATGTCATATTTATTCTATATAGCATAATCAATGTTTTGTTGCCTCTCTTTTTGTGTTTTTTCTATGCTGTTCAATATCGAGTTTTTTTGTTTAATTACCAATTTTTTGTCCAATCAATCCATATACCAACTTTGTTCAATATTCAAAATGACTTCCTCGTTGATTCTAATTTATAACTAATTGAAGAAAATTGCAAAGGCTTTCAGAAAAAAAGCAATACCAATGAAATTTTTTCTGATATAAACAAAAATATTCAATCTGAACTTTAAAAATCGATTTCCCAACATTTTGAAAAATGGGCATTAAACAAGATAGCACCCCGCCGGCGACACGTGTTGTATTGTCATTGGTTATAGTGCTCGACTACTGGCTTCAGTAGTTCAGTAATAAAATCGCACGTCCAGCCCTCGGGAAATACAAAAATTATATTTTTTTTAGTCTCAACTCTCAAATGTCTGCCAAACATATGTCCTCTTTTAGTTCGGCCTTTTTTTTTCGCTAGAAATTTAAAAGTTGCGAGTAGCTAGTCCTATGGTCACATACAGACCTTTTGCGTCAGCTATTATTTGTTTCTGAATGAAAAATATATCGAGCCATTATAATAGGTTTAATGCAGCTGCATATTTCTCTCAATAAATTGTGCCCCTAATTCCGCTGTACTTAGATACTTCACACTCATGCCGCATACAACCCCACTCATTGTTCGTTCACCTCTAAGGCCCATATTTTCGTAATGAAATAAATCAATTCCCACTCGCTTCCTCATATCTCCGTAGAAAATTTGCAACCAAATGGCCGTACCTTTCACAGAAAATACTGCTCCTTCAGAAAAACAAAAAACGGTCTCTTTTCCTTGAAAAAATAAAACGCCGTCGTATTTCAGAAAATACGACAATTTACTGCTCAGTCGTAAATGTATCTCGCTTGCAGTTATACACACAAAGTAAATAAAGTCATAAATTAAATTTCAAACAACCCGGAGTCGGCCTACGCGCCCGCTATCCCAAACAGTCCAGATTGCCCAGAGTCACTATACTGCAGTTCACAGCTCACTATGTAAACACACGTCCTAACAACAATGATTTCTCGCTTCTCGCATTTGAGATAATTACAATTTTAATTGGTGTATCTGTCGAATTTTATTGTCAGTTGGAATCTTGGAAATTATGAAGTGCAACAGATTCCATAAAGTGTAAACAGCATGTACGAGTATCTGCATGCAGTTCGCATTCTATATAAACCTAGGTCACGGTCTATTTCAGCAGTTTCTTTTCAAGAACACCAAACAACGCACAGCGTAGCCTTGTTTATACGTCTGTTAGCCATCTTAATGGCCTATTTTATAGAACTCAATTTAGTTCTTTTGGCACTTTGCGTTCGCCTGCATTTCGCATCTCATAAATAAAATAACGAATCGAAAACAACACCCTGCCTCACATTTAATTAAGTTGCTGATACTCATCCTTTTGAAGTTCAGTGTTCTTAACCCACTTCTGATTTTTCTCCGTATTAAAAAAGAATTTGGGAGCGCGTTCGTGTACACGATATCGCTTTTAACAGCCTCATAAACTGACCCCAATCAAATGGACCAAAGCGAGAGCAAATTAAACTTACAGTGTTTTTCTGGGGCGGGTTTTTTAGTCAGCCACAAAAGTCATCAGAATTTTCGGAAATTCGACTGAATTAATATTTTTTTTTATGCGTGGACACATAAATCAGTGTTAAGTGGACACTCGGATACTTCTTGTTGCGACTAGGCGACTGCGTGTTAATCATAATCGCCGCTGCCTGTGCCAGCGACAAAGTGTCTACTAGGCTGTTGCGGTTCGTCACGCTTATTTTTAAAGAAAAGTCAGTTGGCTGGGAAATACATAAAGAAAATCGCTCCTCTGTCGACCGAATGTCTGGTTGAGCGCAAACGATGCGAATGTGGTTTTTCTTTGATTTCTCGAGAACATTCATCCACCCATCAGTCGCAAGTTTTGATTATTTAAAAGGCAACTCGCTCATCCAAGAGGATCGTATTTCATAAAGATAATCAACCTTTTCCAGCCACTGCGGATTTTAATGTTTACATTGTGATTTCCTCATCGGCACTCGCCAAGATCGTGAGCGATAAGTTTGCGTTACATCAGAGAGCAACAGAATTCAAATTCGCGGCGCAGCAACAAGTGAAAATTTTAGTTTCGAAATTAATTTGATGAGAATGCACCGAGCATCGAGATACATTTGCTGAAAGTTGGCAATGAAAATGCATAAACTTGTCTAATAATGCTTTTGATGAAAATGTCGTGAACATTATTTGGCGATGGGAATGGGATATGTAGGCATGTGTGACACTATGGGTGACCTTCAGATTTTCGAATCCTGCAGTGTTCACATGGCAAACTCGTGGCGAACCAGATATGCGGAACGCTGATCTTGTCAAAACATTATGGACACACATGTGGCATTAAGAAATAACTATAAAAACAACTATTTGGCACTTTGACAATGGCTATAGTGGACAGCGACAAGTTGGGACCGAAAAGATTTGCCTATATGTAAAGCGATTCAACATGTGGGTATGCACTTGATTTGCCCTTATTCTAATGGCCGAATGTATTTTTTTTTTGCCGGATCTGCCTCAGTCTGGTCACATTGGAACTAAATCTACTCTAGTGTTATACATAAATGTATGAAATTAGATTACGTCTGATGATCATTACTTTGTCTATTTTGTAAATAGTTTTATTTAATTTTAAATAAATAGAACTTAAAATTTAATTTCAAATTTAAATTAAATAAAACTATTTAATTTTAAATTTAAATTGAATAAAACTAAAACAAGTAATTTGTTGGTGATACTTGTCCAAATAGGACTAGCATTCGTTTCTACTTTTGGACTTTAATTCAATTTTATGCCGAACGAATTAACGGCCGTATTATTCACCCGGTTTAAAAACGATGTTAAAACGCTTTTAAACCAAGAAAATAAACCAGACTAAACCATACGCTTTAAAACCCGAAAAATTTAAACCTGTCTACTTAATATTCACTCGGTTTTCCTGGTTTATATTGGTTTATTTTAAGTACTAAAAACAATTTACAGTTTGACAGTTCGGGCAAAGTATGCCTGTTATTATGAAGGTCTGAGAATATTCTGAAGTGCTTCAATTTCTTTTTAGTTGTGGTTTTCATTTATTTTACCGAAAAAAATTGTAAAATTTATAAAATGCCTACATGAAAGGCAATAAAATAAAACGCTTCTTTCTGGAGCCGGAAGTATTCACGGAAATCGACGTCGTCGAAGTCGTCGATTTAAACCTTCAGAAAAACTACATAAGCCGGTCGTCGGAGTGCGGTTAAAAATCGAAGTGGTTTATCTGGCAAAAGGTTTAAAAATTGCGTTTATAAGGTTTACATCGAGTGAATAATACGGAATTAGAAATTTATATGGTCTAAATACGGCCGTTAGAGACTTTTTGAGGACAGTTGTACACTGAGGTGTATTGCCAGACGTTCGCAAGAGGCGGTTGAGTGAAAACAACATCTTGAGGTGTAGTTTTTTCTCGGTTTGAACCTGAGACACCTGGCTCGGTAACTATTGACCTACTAGACCTACTGTCAAGTCACACACCCGATAGTCATTGTCATTTAAATATGGATTTGGTATGATAAGCAGCTACAGAATTTTGAATCCGCGAACCAGCAACAGCATCAGCAGAATTACATGTTCTTGTATTCAATTTTTGAAAGCTGTTTTTGTATCAGAGTTGAAGACAACCCTGACATAAATCGCTCCAGCAGAACAGAGTTTCGTTGCACATAATGAAGGCAACAAAGTTGAACATTTTTAAATGACAAAACTACATAAAATAGAAATAAAACTTAAACAGATCACCTTGTTTGTTGGAGTCTAATTTAGTTTCCATGAGACTCTTGGAGATGCCTTAGAAAGATCCAAAGTCTATCGAAAGCGAAGGTAATTTAAGACAAATAATTTGCAATACGTGTGTAGTTATATCACACCAAATTGTATACAAACTTATACAACACCCTTGCTAACAAAAATTTAGCAACAGTAATTAAGGTTTATGCTACCTTTAAGCATCTCTTTCAAAAATGAAAAATGTGTAAGACTGCATAGCAGTTTGTTTGAAAACCTTCTCTTCTATGGTGATTCGTTTTTTATTTAGAAATATTTAAGTTTGAGACCTCTAAGCAAACTTTTGAAACGGCCAGACCTCAAGGTACCAACACACAATGGGCTTAGCTAATAATCATTTTTAACCTTCGCCATGCGATTTTGTATTAAATTAAAGTTAGACAAATTCAGCCCGGACACTAAAAATAATTATTATAAGTATAGCGGAATATTTAATTTGGAAATCGCTCTGCAAAATAATTGGACTAACTTATTCGAGTAGGTAACTTTATTAAGCCTGTTCCTGCAATATAAATTTATTATAGGTCACAATAGCTAATGAGTTCGTAAAAAGCTAACAAGATGCCAGCAAAAATTGTCAGTATTGTATAATATTTCAAAATATTGAAGATGCAAACTCTCGGCTGAAAAGATCATAGAACTTTGAAAGTTCCGAATGAAAAATTCAGTATTGGCAAATAAATACGAGTATAGATCAAAACTCAAAATTTGTATTTAGATTCATGGCGCTACTGCCAACGCTACCCGAGCTACGATGACGTTTTAATGTTCTTTGAAAAAGACTAAGTCAAATAGTCTCAAAAAAAGGAGATTGGCAGGTTTATACTCAGAGCAGCTCCAGACTTCTTTCTATGGAGCTACATTCCATGCATATGAAAGGGAAGGTTTACAAAAATAGTTCCTTCTCCCCAGTCTCTACAGACCTTTAAAGGAACATTAAGTAAACTTGATGGAAAATGTAATGTTTTCGTTACTAACATAATTAAAATAATGAAAACAAAGACTAGCTCCGAAGTTGGAAATAAATTTCTACGATTCAAAAGCGTTGTTGTTGACTCAGGCTTTACATACTGATTATCCAGTAAGTCCTGAATACAAAACTGCATTTGACAGTTTTCGTAATAGAACACAATCATCATAAGACGAAAACTTACTAACTAATTTAGTTTTTAACCAACTATTAAGAACCGTCATTATAATATTGTTAGAGATGTGTCTCAATGCAAATAGGTTTGAATTCAAAAAGTCCCCCAAAGGTCTATGAGGGACACGTGTCCCTGCCATGTACTGCAAGGTTTAAAATTAGAAACATTTATCAATTTAAAAATCAACAATTCGTGTCTAAAACGCTTAATGAACAAATTCCTTCAAACCTAGGCCTTATCGAACGACTCAAAGTTTTGAATGGAGAATTTAAACTGTTGAAAACAAACACCCAGACCGTACTTACACATCCAGACAAACTCCATTCTATGGCCAGAATAATAAAACCCCACATTTGAATGACATAAACTTCCAATTGCAATTTAAACTAAATACTGTGCTGTGCTAAAAACCACCGCCCATAGCAATAAAATAAATAGCTTACAAAATGAGTCGTGCTGCCACCAAATTGGGGTTTCCTATAAAAAAAAAACGAAGCTTTTCGCTCATCCATACTAATTACTCTGGCAGAGCCCAATTTGGTGTAGGCAAATATAAACTTTCCATGGATACTATACCGAAAGTACTCGCTCGAATGGCACCAAACGAAACCTCCAATTCACTGAGCACTGACTCATCGAGACGGTCTTACGAAAATTCGGTCGGGGAAATTAATGTAAACCATAAAAAGGTCAGTTACAAGTGAGTATAATGTATGAGGTTAGTAAGGTTACAAAATGAAGGTGGTTCGTATTAAAAATCATTAAAACCTCGATAGCTTTCCACAAGGAAACCATGTATGACATCATAGTTTAATGTATTTTTACAAGTACCACTTATGGAAGTCAATCGGATAGTTGTATAGCATCGGTAATCGGTTCAATAACATTTTAACAACAATTGAATAGATGCAACAACTAAAGGGTAGAGTCATCGCGTAAACAGAGCAAGCGATTCGGTTGAAAACCACACGCCTGTAAATTTGTATAAGCTATTTTTAAATTTGCCATTATTCCTGCTTCCACAAAACAAAAAAAAACCGAAACAAAAAGGGATAGATAAATTATATGTACACAAATGTATCATCAACCTCAATCAGTCAATCGGTGGAATTGATTTGGCCTGGAACTCCCACTAAGTACCTACTTTAATGCAAATAAAAATAAATTATAATTGACTGTGCAATTACGTTACGTGTCTGCTTTTAAGTGCAAAAAAACAAACTCTATTAACATAGGGAGCGCAGTACTAAAAATAGCAGCTCATCGTGAACAGATTTAGTACATATGGAAGCGAACAAACATTTTATTTTTGTTTGTAACGATGGTAAAATTTGGATACAAAAATCTCTAACTCATAGTTTTGTAAGAAATGATTTATTTGAAAAATGAGCGGCGGTTTCCTGAGGCTTTAAATAAAGAAATAGCATATTTAAATGTTTTTTTAAGATCGTGGAAAAAAATCAAAATGTATCGCTTTAGCTATTGGTCAGTCAAAATTTCCTTCGGCACAAAATGTTATCTGTAGATTACCACAATAATTGATCAAGACGCGCAATGTTAAGCGAGATTTAAAATTTTCAAAGAAGCGAATTTCTGTTCGAAGGCGAGTCCTTCTTTTGCACAAAGGACAGTTCAAATTGACGGCACTTAATTTAATCACCACGTCTTGCGGCTCACTATACCTCAAATTCCATTAACTTGCTGGACCGATTCCATCTCTAGCTTAATATTAGATATATGACTGATTTTTGGTTGATTTTTCTAATATTAATCTTTAATTTGTCTACCTGGCGCACGAACACCTCTTCCTTTTCCTTTGCAATTAACTCCTTTAATTATTTACATTCTAGAATAATGCCTCTTCATGTACCTACTGCATAGACCGGCACTAATTACTTAAATTAACACCCACCGAAAAAAAAAATGTGTTAATCAATAGCTCAGACGATGGTTTGGTTTTTAATTAGGAATTGAAGTTTCAAACGTCAAACACATGAGACGACATGAATAACTTGAAGAACTTGTTATCGGAAGAAGTTTTTGAAGGAGTTAGCAAATATTGAATTTCAAAAATTTTGTCGTATTTGTTGTTTGAGAAAATGATAAATATTCGGGTAAATAATAAATTGACAAAATCAATTACAGCCATTTACCATATAGATAAAAGAAAGTAGAATGAATATAATTTTGCGTGCGATACCATTTATCAACAGAGTTGGACAAAAACTACCAATGGCTTGAATTTGTAAGAATTTATTCAATACGCGTTCAAATCACGGATTTAAAATATAAGCGCCCTCAAGGCTTTAAGCCGAAATATTTTATTTGATAAACACTCCATATCGGGTATGTTGCAAAGGCGCACAGACGACCTTGCAGACCATGGGAGCGTGTCTGTTAGATCCATGGCTGTTTAAAGTTTCTTAGAATCAAACACAATAACGATTATGTATTTAATTAGAATTAATTCTTTTGTCGTTGATGCAAGTATTTAGTCAAGTGTAGACCGAAATTAGTTCGGAAGTAATTTGTTGGTAATTGTTTGCCTCTCATAAGACACCCCTTAAATAATAACCAGTTTTGTCCTCTATGCAATCGTCTTGAAGATGGAATTTTAAATACCTATATGAAAAATTAATAACTATTTTATTTATAGATATTTTTGAGTTTTTTTTTTTTTGTTTTAGACATAAGGCATAGCAAACAAAAATTGTTAAATTAGTTTTTAAAAATAGCCAGTCAATAATTTGTAATTAACGTGCCTACCGGCAATTTTATGTCAACAGCATCCATAAAACAGCAGCTAATATTCTTGATGTGATGGCCAAATTTAAGCAATATGGGAAGCGTTCGGACAGGCCTCGTTTTGGACGATCGCTCGAAAACATTAATTTCATTAGGGAAAATGTTGCAACCGATCCTGAAACAACGACACGACGACGTTCAGCACAGTTAGGCATACCGCGTAGCACGGTTCATCGGAAAAGGTTTACATTAACAAACCGCAGACTATACAGCAGCTGAAACTCAACATTTGTACAGAAATCGATCAAACTACGCCGGCAACAAAAATTCATGGAAAGTGCCATAAAAAGAACCCATGAGTACATACATTCTAATGGTGGCCATTTAACCGATTTGATTTTTGATATATAATGTAAAAAGATTCATGAAATAAACCTTTATTTGCAATTTATTTCATTAGTTTTTATTTTTTCGTTCAAAAGTTTTTCCAAATAATTGCAACCACAATTTGCATAATTCCTTGTTTTTTATTGTAAAATTTTTCACCGAAATATATGGAGTTGTTATATTCTGGCACAGTTATTATTTGACAGTGGCCGTGATCTAAAATCAACACCTCTTTTTTTAATGAATTTTAAAAAAATACACCACAATATCTCACCATCACGTTTACTTTTTTTTTTAAACAAAAAAGCAACATCTAAATGTAAAAAAAAAATGCACTCTGTCGAAAACAGGTTTTGCTTAAGGTTTACATTTTACCTCCCTTAACGGCCATATATGCACAAGACTTTGTAGATGGGATAGTACCTTACGAATGACATAGCTACTTAGAAAAAAGTAAACTAAATCTTTCGATATTCAGGTTTAAAAAAACTCTGATATTGTGACGCAGGGCAAGAAAAAATACAAAGCACTTGTGGCGAAATTTTTAACATAAAACAACGTCACGCACGTCACGTTCTTTCCTTTGGACTATGTCTCTTGGTAAGTGCAAGCAAAGAAATTGCAATCGAATGGGTAAAACGTATAGAAAAAAGGCGCAGAAATATATTTAAGAATTTAAATTCTATAAAAAAATGGTTATAGAAGTTGGGAAGGCATATATTCCGATTGATTTTTCAAAGGCATTCGACGCGTCGCGTCGGTGTGAGTTTGTTTGGCTTACATAGGAGACACATGTTAATAGAAATACCCAATATTTGTCTTTGAATGCCACGACAACTTTCGAGTGGTTTTTGTAATTGCCTCCTTAAAAACTAAAGGATCATTTACAGCTAATTCTGAAAAAGGCTATCTTACTATGTTGCTTTCTAGAAAAAACATACACAATTTGTTGAAACTTGAGACTTATTTCCACTTAAGCAGTACATTTTTTCACGCCACCTAAAAGTAGCGCAAAACACCTGACAATCTTCACGATGAAGAAATACTATATCTTAAATACCTAAGTAAGGTATCTCCATATTTACTTGTTAATAACACTTAATACCACCCAATAAAACGCGCACACTAAAAAGTTAGGGTTATCAATGAATTTGCAAAATTTCACCCGAAACTTTTTACAACTCACGATAACGCAGAACTTCTTGGAAGAGATTGTTTCAATTCCCCTAATCCGTGTTCTCTTGAAAGTGAGGCACTTCCCGAAAGCGGTCGTTCGATAGTGCGTCGTCGTCGTCCTTTCATCTCTCAATGTAAACACAGCGATTAAATGTATATACAAACAAGGACATTTATTGCAAGTGGATTGTAGTAATTATTCTCAAAATAGAGTTGATTAGAATTTAACGTAAACTAGCGAGAAGTACGCATGTAAATAATATTTATTCATGATTCCAAAAAAACAACACTGTCAAGGCACAAAGATGCACATCTTTTTTCCATGATGATAACACAGACGTACAAAAAATATTGACATCAATAGCTGCGCGATTGACGTCAAAGCTTTTGTTGGGCGAGCCTCTTTTGGCGTAAATATTGTTCCTGTTGGTCTGTGACGAGATGGGGAATTATTCTTTTTGGTCCATTGAAAAACAATAACTGGTGATTTGTTTTCGAAAATTATTATGAATTGAAATATTTCCATTGCGAAATTGAATGGGAGATAAGCACAACGTGCTCTGCGTAGAAGTAGTGATGATAAGGATGGGATGGGGTAGATTCTGATGTTTGCTGGGAATTTTTTTTTAGCGACTGTATCTAACTGCGGCGCGCTGGGATTCCAAAATTGCATCATCGTGCCTGGATTAGAAAATCTATTTTCGTAAACAAATTAATACTGCGGTTGCAGTTGTAGCGCAGTTGCGGTACATCGTGCATGTGTTAGATAACAGGTTGTTAGAAAAGTACTGAATAAATTACTGGGAGACGTGTAATATGACGCAGGGTTGGTTGATCTTTCGGCGAATAGGTGTGACTGTAGGTACTGGAAGACCACAGGTGGTAGCATTTACGTCTCGGGGTGAGTGTTGTTACTTTGTAATTTGAATAAATTACGCGTTGGGATCTGCTAAGTTGTAAGATAGTTTACAGGTAGTCTGTCGATACTTGGAAAGATGTTAATGAAATAGGTGACGGACAATCCACTCCAATGCAAGTACCTATCTTTGAGGTATTCCATGACTAAGTGTGATTCGGTGAGTGTCTTGCAATTAGCGCAGATGTACTGCCCAGGTGAGTAATGAGTGGTATCTAGTTTAGATGGGGATGCCCAGAGTGTTTTAGTTCGAAATGGAAAGCATATTTTTATTTTATTTATAGATGCATAACACTTTGTTGTATTGGCTGGGATTTTAACACATCATTTGTCAATTTGTCAGTTTTATTGTTTCAAACGTTGATCTTTTGCTTAAAAGTTCAACTAAGTGGGCATTGTATTTTTTGAGTATAGACAACAAAAAAGAGGGCAAATAAGTAGAGATGAAGCGGTCATTCATAGTACATTAACGCACATTTATGTGCGCAATCAGAAAGACGCATGTAGAAATTTAAGCTCATGCGATATGCGATAAGTCGCACATTAAACGTTCCTTATTTGTAGTTCTTATTATAAGCGCACAATTGACCATTTAAATGAGTGTCAGCTATCAGTTTCTGTAACAATAATATGAGAAATGAGGAACTTTCATTTTCTTAACCAAATTAAAGTGATTCCAAGCAGATGTCTGAATACTTTGGATCGACAACAAATGAATATTTCTTCAATTTAAAAACATTTATTCGTAAAATATATAAGTGCAAATGTTAGCGCACATTTTGTGTGCTATAAAAAAAAATATTAATCATAATTTTTCAATTGTATATCGTTTAATAGTGTGCCATTTATATAGTGCACATCTTGTTAGATAGCGCACATCTTGTTAGATAGTGTGCGCAAATGTTCTTCGCACATTGGTCCATTTTTGAAGACTTTGTTAAGGCAAGAAATGTTTATCTAGACATTTTAGAAGCAGGTTTCCAAGAAATTGTTCAAAAAATGTCAAACGCACACTTTAATAAGGCTAATGGGAGTTTTAAATGAAAAAATATGCCAGATGACAAAATATGTTTCAGTATTTGGATCATATAGCGCACATCTTATGGGAAAAGTGTGCGTTAAATTTATTTTTAGTGGAAAAAAAACACAACAATTTTTTTGTCTCGTCAACTTTTAAGCACATTTCATTGAAAATCTCAACGCACAGTGTTAGGGAGTGGAGTGTGAGCTAAAAATACAAATATTTCAAACTCACTACATAAATACATATCGTGTGCGCTTCATACCTCTTTATGTTTAACGGTGTGCGTTTCAGTTCCAATCCCAAGTACATAAGTCACCGTTTTATTTAATTGTGTGACTACACGTTGACCTCTCAAACTTCAAACTACTCAGTACCTACAAATTTTGTTGTTCAGATCGCATGACCTCTTCGGTTATCTGTTAATTTTACTGGCTCACATTTGTTCAAAACTAATAGAAAGTGCAAGACAATATTGATTAAAAAATATAACCTTTACACTCCTGATTCTTTACCCTGTAAGGTTATGGCACAGAGGGTATCTCAATTGGTCAGCTTTAATTTGGTATAGCATCACATTTGAGAAAAATTCAAAAAGGCGAAACGCATGCCAATAGCTCAAATAAACGAGAAAGTTAAAAAATAAATGTTCCTAAGACATCGTTTCACTTTCTCAGCCCATATAGGGAGTGTTACTTTCTGCTACCCCCTCGCATTTTTAACCCTCATTTCCACCCTACTTCGTCAAAGCAATGCACGCTCGTTGGCCTTTGCAAAAAAACAAAAGAAAAATTGCCCGCAACGCTTCCCATATCCCACCGAACTCCCATATTTCACCTTCAAGCGCCCACCCACCCCGAATATTCCCCTACAGTATAATTAGCCAATTAGAACTCAAAATTTCCGACTAATTTTGTCAATGGGTAGGGTAGGCTGCCATAACTATTACGTACAATTTTGAAACGACTTCTTGACATGAACTGATTATTTTATTTATAATCTCGTCCAGTAATAACAATCAAGGGCGCTTTCCTCGCTCGCCATAAAATCGAAACGCCAGTTCTATTAAGTATTTCCAGAGCCTTCTCATTTCTTCTATCTATCCGCAGTGTAAACATAATTAAGGAAGAAAATTCGAACGAAGGTCAAAGGTAATTGTACGAGTAATTAAAATATTTATTTTTATTATTTTTACACTCCCCACTGGTATAATATTAAATTTCATAACAAATTGAAATTGTGTGAAAATTCCAAGATTGCAATAAAAAATATTTATTTCTAGCACCCTAATCAAAATATTCGTTCCTCATCGGCCCACTCTATATTGGTTGAAGGCGCGATCTCTATGTCCAATCTAAACATGCGAAATTAGTCAGGGATGTGTGTGTAAAGCTGGATAATTTATTTAATAATTCCAGCACAAGAACAAAAAAAAAACTTATAGACCAATGTGCTCTAATACATTCTGCAGACAGTAGTCGCCAGTGGCCAGCCGGAAAGGCCTGTGTGCCAGCCACCATGGAGCAAGAGGCCAGTTTGTTTAAATAATTGACTGCGCGATTATGTGCGATATTCGAATTAATCATCGAAATGTTCTTCAAATTGTTTATTGTTGGCATGCTGGTGGAAGGTTCTATTTGAATCCAATAATATTGGTCTTGACAACAACTGAGCGCTGAGGGCGGGTACACTGATTTTATTGAACATGTTGATGGATAAGTGTACGGGGCGTGTGCGTCTGACTGAACTCATGATTATCTCTCAATAAGTTGAGAGTGCTAGTTCGCATCGAATCCGAGTTGATATGCAAACAATAACGGTTGACCGTTTCGTGTTGTTGTTTGCGTTCCAGTTTTAATAATTAAATGGAAATGGAAATGTTAATGCGAATGATCTTTCACTTGTTTACACGGAAAGTGGCATTCACCCATTCGGTTGTGTGATTTGTTCCACTTTATTATTTCTAGTTTCAGTTTAAATGAATAAAAATAAAGTTATTTGGGAAATTGAATTGATTGACAGGGCTGCGGCTGAGTTGTTGGAAGAGTGATTGCGCTGATAAACAAATCAAAACAAAATGTAAACATCTAAAAGTATGCAATGATTTTAAAAGCTGGAAATAAGTGGTAGTTGCCCCTGATAGTAGACAGCATTTCGTATTCAAGAAAAAATAATGGTTCAACAAAGAAGCTTTTTTAGTACTCCGCAACCAATAAAGCTTTGGTTCGAACTTAACAGAACAGTTGTGTATCAAAGTATGTCGACGGGCAATTATATGTTTTACATTATTTTAGAGTAT
The DNA here is from genome assembly GCA_936431705.1 of Cheilosia pagana. Taxonomy (NCBI): domain Eukaryota; kingdom Metazoa; phylum Arthropoda; class Insecta; order Diptera; family Syrphidae; genus Cheilosia; species Cheilosia pagana. The sequence goes on along the minus strand of OW386166.1, from coordinate 86,514,305 downwards.
GACTTTTGTTTGCGAATGACAAAGCCCAGTATCCTGCTGGTGATAAATTTAAGCTCCCTTACAAGAATGTCTTTAGATAAAAAATTTGCTGAAGCAGTTCAACGAAGAACACTTTACATATAATATTACGTGCATACGCAACTTTCAAAATTTTTTTCCCACTATTTCATCTCGCCAAATTTTTGTTCGGCGCATTTGAAAAGCGCTTAATTTTGACATTTTCATTACAGAGAAAAATTTCAGTATTTTGTGGAATATTTAAAAAATAAAAACGATTTAAATGAGTAAGAAGGAAATGCATAACTTGCAAGACAAATCCCAAAGAAGTTTTTAAAGGCACCGTATATACGATGTGCGTACGTGTAATGCAGTTTTGATTGATATGCGCGTACCAAAAACACAATGGAATTTCAATAGGCAACCCTTCAATCAACAATCTTACATTAATACAATGTCTTCCAATAGGGACTTCCGAACTTTGACAGTTGATAGCGGCCATATTGTTGAAGCTTCATCTGTAAAATTTGATCTCATTTATTCAGATTGCCAAATCACCATGGACGGGCATAGTGTTCAAGAACACATACAAATGATCAAATTGTTTCCGCGCGCTTCGACCATTTTACGGAAGAAGCATTCCTGGATTAATGAGTACGTCAAGAAACAAAATTGTTTGATTTGGGACGATACTAATCCTCATGAGATCAAAGAGCGTCCAATTCATCCCGAAAAAGTCACTGTTTGGTGTGGATTTTCAGCTGACGGCGTCATTGGTCCATATTTCTATAGTTCGATGATTAGCAACTTATTCTGGCATGAATTGAATGATATGGGCATCAACGATATGTGGATTGAACATGATGATATGTGGATTGAACACGTGCGACACAGCTCACGCCACATTGGAAATATGCACGAGCTCGACGAGGACATTGTCATCTCATGTGAGCTGACCACAGAGATCGTGTGATTTGTCCCCGTGAGACTCTTTTCTGAAGTCAAAGGTCCATGCAAATAAGCCACAGACCACAGTAGTGGCCCTCAAAGTCAACAACATAACCCGTGTCATCGGTCAAATTCAGCCCGATTTATAAAAATGTCGATGACATATTGACATTTCACTTACACTTTGTTTTATTTAAATTTAAAGAAGCACTACGCTACGACCGCAAATGTTAATGTTAAAATAAAGCCTGAACGCTTCTGCGGGTGAAGTCAGCAAAATCCATTTCAGGGGATACATCAAAAAGTTATCACGTATTGAATCCAATGAAGTCTGGCTTAAAACTCCTGGGCAGAACTGCACCAGACAATTTTTCCCCAAATTCTCTTCTTGAGGGCTCTCCCGCTTTACAATCTAATCTAATCTAAGCCTGAAAGCGTGTTGTCTACTTCGATATTTCGTTACCATATTTATTTAGAATTAAGATACAATAATTATAAGAATAAATAAAGTTGCGAAAATATGATACTGGATCATTAAAAGATTGTGTTTATAGACATATGTAGTGATCGTTTATTATTATAATGGTTGATGCTGCCTCCCATGCATTCAATTTGTGTCAATGGAACATTTAAATTATATTTGTAGAAATGTTAGAAAACAAATAAAATTAATATACAAATTTTGTAAAGTTGTCATGTGCTAAAAATAAATAAAACTATAGTAAAATATTTTTTTAACAAAATTTCAAAGCCAAATCAAAGAAAAAAATATTTTAAATATTTAACTTAAGTTTTAAATTTGTATGAAGGCTCCTAAACAATAAGAAGTATATACAACCAAGGCAAATATTACATAAATACAAACCACAAACCCTGAACTGTAATAGAAGAACAGAAAAGAAAATGGAAAGCGCCAAATTAAGAGGTATATAGAAAAAGAGTAAGAAAAAAATACAAAGGACATCTCCTTAAAGATAGAAAGTCCATTGCTTGTTTTTAACTACCACTCAATTAAACACGAGATTGGAAAAAAAAAGTAGAAAGATTTTTAAATATCACAAATAAGATAAGAGAAAGTAATAAAAGGAAAGGCTCAATATATACCACCACCTTAAGGATGTTGCAAAGTTAGTATGAACAGTCAATATGTATACATGTTTGTTAGTGAAACTAATCAAGAGTTAAAGCTTGTCTACCCCTAAACGCACAAGAATCTTGAAAACTTGTCAGTCAACTTACCGACATGTGAAAGCGAGGAAAGTTCTGAATCTGTAAAAATTTAAGGGAATCATCAGTTCCAATTTTATTCTTTAAAAAAAATCACAATATAAAATAAGTAATTCAAATAAAACAAATTAGGAATTAAAAAAATACGTACTACAAGATTCAATTTAATTTTTTACTGAACTAAAATGCCAGTTGATGAAATATTACACTATGTTTTAAAAAAATTAAAAAACAAAACTCCATTTAAACAAAAACTTATAACATACTATCAGGCTACTAGTATAACAGATGTTGCTGCTTAACAAAGCTAATAACTAAACCGTTTGGTTGTCAGCACGACTGGAAAGCGTTTGGTAGCAAAGAGCTTTGGAAAGTTTTTATCTCGATTGGTTTCAAACTGTGCTAATTTAGCTTTTAGAACTTTGTCAGTAAGTATAGCGAAGAACACCACGTGTGAAAAAAGTTTAACAGCAGAGCTTTAAGCAATGAATGGTCGCAAAATGTGCAAATGGTATAAAAATGACCGTTGGTGCAAAGTGCTTAATTTGAATTTCAACTAATTACCTGTTAACAGTCATCTGCTGGTAAATAAATGCAGGCGACGTTTTATAGCAAAGATTTTAAAATCTTTTCGTTTGTTTCCATCGAATTGTGACATTTCGAACCACATTAATATCACCTGTCTCACTTTTTAATATTTTATATTCGTCAAATTTTTCCTATAAATCTATTGTTTCTTTTGTTGTTTAAGTTGTTATTGAAGATATATTATTATAATAACATATAGAAAAAAAAAAACGACGAAACATTTGGTAAAAAGAAAATCCACAGTGGTGAGCGGTTTTCTGATTGTGCTGAATGAAGTGCTGAATGTTATTAAAAGTGTGTTCGTTTTCACACAAGTCTTGCCAGTGGAAAGATGGTGTTAGACAATAAAGAGGTTTTAAAAAGGGCGCGAAATTAGTTCTTAGCAACAGTTCACAAATACAAAGACATGACAATGAGTAAATGGAAATTGGACATTTAAACATATTTCCGGCGGCAATTTTTTCACTTATTGTAAATGTTTTTTACAAGGCAATAGCTGCAACTGCAAAGAAGTTCCTCCGGAAATCTAAGGGCAATATCGCAATGCTGCGTTAGGTAGATGTCGCTCTCGATTTGACATGAATTATAAAATCAACACGGACATATTCGTTTTAGACAAATAGGACCTCAGCTTTAGTTAGCACACACATACACATTAAGCCAGTTGGTCTAGTCTCTTGTGCTGATAGCTGTCTTTTATTTTAAAGTGTCACTTAAACATTACCTGCACCTGTCTGTCAGATACAGTTTTTTGATTTAATTCGTGGATTTTGTAAATAAACAGCAATGGAAATTTTCCATTATTATCAAATAAGTGGGCTCCCCCTAAAACGAGGGATTGTGTACACTTCTTCAAGATTTACAATTCTGACAAGACATCTTCTGCCAAAATTTACAAACATAAAAAAAATATAGTAAACTATGACATCATCTGAATATGCCAACATGCATTTCTACTCTAGCGCCATCTACCTGCAACACGACAAAAGCGACCTTCGAGGTCGAGGTACAGGATAAGAGATTAGGAGATGCAATGTAGCCGTGGAAGCAGACGGAAATAAAAGGGGGATAGACGAATAAAAGTATTGAAAATAAACGTGTTGTGTCTTATTCAATTTAACAATAATAACAATCTTTTAATATTAATACGACCCGAGGGGGATATGCGACTACTTTTATATAAAAAAGTGCGGAAAAAACCTCTATACTGTTCTCTATTTTTTTTAGCTCCGAAAAATATCTCCAGGCAATATTTACCGCGCTAAATGTTAGCCGATTACAGTCTGCAACAAAAATATGATTTTTTAAGCTGCAGCCAAAGCTTTGTTTAGAGACAAATTTAGCATGCGGGGTTCAAAATTAAGCTGCGCACTTAACTTGCAGAAACAAATATCTATCACATGGGTTTTCAAAAGTTTGCGTACTGAGAAGAATCAGCATAAAAAAAATGAAACGTGATCAAACATCGTACTCTTTTTAAAGCTAGCCAACAGAGGAGTTATCAGTATTAGATTTCACTTAAGGACTATTCATATGAGAGCGACCAACTAACTGCGAACGAACGAATATTCGCAAGTTTTGACAGTCCATTTTATTTGATCGCTCATTCAACGAATATGTACAGTAATGCAATGGCAATCCAAATTTAATAATTTGCTGCATAATTATGGGCGCATCTTCCTTGGCGTAAATAATATCAATGCAATTGAAGATAAATGTGAATATGACTTCAAATATGGGCTTTGTAAACTGGTTACCTATTAAAAAAGGCATATCTTATATCCTATAAAATGTTTCTGTGGCAACAAGGAATGACATCATAAATCAAGTAAGAAATTGAGATTTTTACGCAATCTGCAGCGATTCTATCTGTCATTATTTTTTCGTATTTTTATCACTTTCGGTTTATAAACTACACACTAAAGACTAAAGAGTTTTTGTTTTGTACTTGATTTTTAATCGCAAGCCAAACATTGAAATCGCTCTCCTAAAAAGTTGCAAAAACAGACTTATGTCGTTTTTATTTGTTGCCACAGATTTATTCAACGAAGTCAGGATATTTTCTGCATTTAAATTTTACTTCGAAAGTTGCTTCAATTTTATTTGAGTATTTATAAAATATGAAAAGTCTCAACGAATTCGCTCAAAGACTAGATCGGAGACACATATCATATGGAAGTTGTTTAGTTCGAGGCAATCAATTTTGACAAATAAATTTTACACCTGTATGGTAGATAATTGTTGCTTTTCGCCCCACTGATTGACCGCCCACAGAATTCTATGTCACTTGACGGGACAGAGCTATCAAGTCCCGCAAAAAAGCTACAAACCAGGAAAAGAAAGCCCATGATGTTATTCCACTTTCAAACTTATTTGTCGAGTTCGTAAAAAATTCCATTCATAAACTAAATTAAACGCACAAGTTAATTTTCTGAATAATTACCCTGCTCAATAAATAAATTGAAAATATGAAAAAAAAAAAAAAACATAAAGCTCTCTCTCTCTCCCGAATTTGGCCTTAATTGATGAAAAGGGGGCAATGCCCTTGACTTTTGCAAGATAAACAGTGCGTTAAGAAATAAAAATAAAACTTAATCCTCATTGGCTCGATTTAGGCGCTCTTGAAAATGATCAGCCCGAAAAAATAATAATAATAAAATTATAAGATCACGTTCATATCTGATGGCATATCCTACTGCTGCCCGTGTTGTTAATTCATCTCAATTGAAGGAAACAAATATTAAATTGAGGACAGTTGAATTGTTACGCATTTTTTATTTAATTTTTTGCGATGTCACTGTGCAAAAGAAAATAAACGCGCGAAAGTAATTTGCCATGTCTAGAACTAGATACAAAGTTCATTTTTTCACGTTCCACGTATACCTACGTTACGTAAATGTATATCGTTTATCTAATTGTTGCAAAATGAAGAGAGAAAAAAATGATTACATTCACGAGAATCATTAACAAGCGACACGAGATTCGAGTCGTCGTAAGTTTGTTGCGGATATTTTTCTTTTTTTTTATTTAAATTATACTTTCGTTTCCTGCTATGGGATTTCAAGAATAAACGAGTAATTTTGCAATAAAAATATATCATTGAATATAGTGTGAATGAAAATACGTGTTTAAACAATTCAAACACACATAGACACACACATGTAGACTTACCAGTGTCGTTCACTGTTCCCTGAGTATTGTCACTGTTGTCTACGTCACTCCCATCTCCAAGTGCTGCAAGAAAAGAGACCAGACAATTGTTAGTTAATTAAAAATCAATTACAAAAAAAATGCATTGCATTACAGACAAGTTTATGTAAACAAGTTATTATTTGTTTTTTATTTAGTATAATTTATTAGTGTCGAGAAGAAAATGTATTTACCATCTTATTTCAAGTAACAAATTGAAATAGTTAAAATACTGGGGTAAACTCGTTTTAAATAGCATCGATGAATATTTACCCTACAAATATTTTTCACAAAATCGAAAAATATATATACCTAGGTATATCAGGAGTTTGCTTTTATCCAGCTAAAGTAGTAAAACGGATAGCCTAACTTTTTTTGGCTAATGTGACTCTGTTGACTTTATGAAGGTTAAACGTCCCTAAAAGTATTTGAATTTTGCACTTGAATGCTTTCGATATAAGGAATTCTAAAATCAAGAAAAGGATGTTTTTGAAAAAAAATTAAGGTCAATTTTGCAAAAGGAAATTTGATTGTAATTCAAACTTAATTTGAAAAATGCATAAGTTTAATAGTGATTGGTGTTAAAAACTATTGTAAATTATTTTTTTGGACTTATAATGAAAACAAGTTTGCCTGTTCGACAAGCCACGAACGATCACATACATTTCGAAAGATGTCATTTTATACCAAAATCGGGCAAAGATACGAAAGCTAGCTTTGGTTACAATTTCTTTAGGAGGTCCCTTTAAAATGCTGTCGAAACTGTACAATGTGCATAAGGATAACAAGAAAGTATATCTCCAAGTAAGGCATTCGAAGAAACAGAAGGTAAATGAAAAACGGTCTTAAAAAAAGCTATTTAAACTGCCAAAGTTATTCTTCTGGATTGAACGGAGTATCTGAACTTTCTTCTAAAGTAAACTACTTAAAATCAGCAAAAGATGTTTGTGGACCTCTTTATAAGGTATGGAAAAAAAGAGAGCTCAAATACATAAATTCAAAAATATCAATGACATTCATTAGGAATATATGATGATATGGCGCTGTGTGTCAAGAGACTGACTAAGAAATCATTAGGATCGAACATTAGGAAAATCGAGCGATTTGGCGCCACTTCATTACTTCCTGTGGTATTTTGTAAAGTATTAAGCGTATGGTAATAAACTGCAAAAAAATATTTGAAGACCAAAAGCTATCGCGTTTTTGGTAAGATATATCCCCAATGCTCAAGAGAGTTGCCCCAAAATTTAAGAAACGCAGGGGTCACAAAAAAACAAATACGTCGTCATACGTATGAAATTGTTGCTCAACACAAAATGCCAAAAAAGATTCTTCATAATAAATAACGTTGCTTATTTCAAGATAAGTTCCTATAACTACAGCCGCACATTCGTTTTATTGAACGTCCTTCTCACCAAAGCGCATAACAAAGTAGACCAAACATCAATAAAATATTTTCATGGTGACTGGTTCGGAATCAGCCGGAAACTATGCACTTATTTATGATGAAGTGGTATAAATTGGTGTATTTTGGTGAACGTCTTGAAACTTGACTCTATACTCTGTCCAACAAAAATTGTCAGTACAGGAAAGATAGGATGTTTGTCTCTCAGTCTGGTTGCAATGACTTACATAAATCTGTCCCTCTTTAAAGCTCTCACAGGGTTGCCATAGTTTGTATGAAAATTCACCATAACTCAGAGAGAAAAAGTGTTAGGGTTACCAACTTTATTACAAAAATAAAAATATTGTTGAACGAAATAAATTCAGTTTATCTTTTTCCTTTTCCCGTGAGGGTTTTTCTAGGGTATTCCCAGTAGGCCTAATCACTTTAGTTTGTTTTGGTAAAACCCAACGATCGACAACACGTAGTATAGGTTTACCTGCTTGGTCATTTTGATATTTCAGTGTGAAAAACTATTTGATGACAAATATGCAAAAATATAACAAAAATGCTAAAATATGCCAAAAATGTGTGCTCTACCCATGTGCTCATTTATACCCAACTATGCAGAAATTTGCCCTCACGACTAGGTCAGCCCTATGTAGGAACTTAGAGTTGTATATTAAAATATTTAATACGATATCGCAAAAAAACCAATATCACTACAACGCACTTATGATCACTTGTTGCGTGAATGAAATGAATGGATTAAAACACTTCACGAATAAACCTTTTTCTAAAAGACAACATTGAAAAAAATATTTTAACTGAATATTATTTGATCCTTCAGAAATACAAACAAATTAAAACCGAATGGTAACACCTCACATAAAAATTCGTTCTCAAAAGCACGAAAACCAAAAGTTCTTTGACAAAATCCATAGAAAAACCCTTGATGATATCCTTTCATTGTACACATGGTAACACTCTTCTGATGTGCTTCAGTCACACACACTGCAAGCGAACACAAGCGATCATTCATTCATTCTGCCTGCAGTTGTGCGGCAGAGTGGTTGCGGTGAGCTCCTTGCCAAATTTTAGGAAAATGACAACAACAATTCCTTGGTATGACAGTGGTTTGGTTTTTATTTCAGTGGCAATTCTTGTGTTTGAGTGCCGTGAGAGCATCTACAGGCACCATTGGTAGAAAAAAAGCTCCTCCATAAGGCCTGTACTGACAATTTTTGTTGGACAGAGTATAGTACCTGCTTGCTGAAAGTGTACGGCGTTGAGAGCAGTACTTTCACGCAAAAGCTGAAGTTCTACACAACCTGATCAATTTTGTAGTCATATTGTGAACATCATATCCATAGAACGCCACGCACAGCACGTGCTGAAATGTAAGTTATACGATGCAGAAATGTCCTAAAACAAGCAAACACAAGCAGTGCAGTTAGTAGTACAATATATTTCATGCTTTAAGGCAAATCATGGTACAACACTAATACTATTATTGCCAGCATCGTGCAAGATCTACGGTAGTAAAATTACACAAGGAGATCACAAGATGAATGTAACTCTGGACTTGGATATTAACAAAACAGAGATTATGAATGACAAAACCTGCACCGAAGAGTTGTCTAGAATCTAGATACGGATTTTCCACATTTTTGGCATACGAGTTAAATCATGGCTTGTCTATTTTTTTTTTTTATTTCTATTTTTTGTTCTACAATCTTATTCAAAATTTTGTGATTCAATTTACTATATTTTTTTTAAAATCAGCATAAAATTGGTGGTCAAACTTATGGCTCCCAAAAAAAAACCGCTTTTAGCCTTCACTTCACCTATTTTTTAGGTCACAATAGAACATTTTTAATGGACTTTTTAGCCATTGTGAATTCTTAATTCTGTGAGCATTTCAAGGAAATAGGCTGGTGTAACTACAGGGAACTTTAATTTAAGGTTCAGCTGGAAAATTGAGTGCTTTTGGAGGAAAAGTGTTTCACTTTAACTTTTGAATTTCAATTGGTTTCCCAGGGTCGCTACCCCGTTTAACCATATTTTACTTATATTTAGCGCCGTTTGAAAAGCCTCGAAATTTGTCAACTACAGTCAAACACGGATAAGTGTCTCACATTAACGCCCCGTTTTAATAGGCACTAATGCGGGTTAGGCAGTTATAAAAAAATCCGCTAAAGTGCATATAGGCACTTATCTCTAAATAAAAAAATATATAAAAATATTTTGTTATACCAAAAACACATTTAATTTTATTTAAAAAATAGGAAAATACATTACATTAACTGACTAGTATCGGTAACCTTTAAAAAGAAAACTTTGTACTATTTGTGAAACACAAGGAAGCGCTAAATGAAAAAAAGTTTTGTATTTTTATTTTTATTTTATTTAGGTAGGTAGGTACTTAAAAGAATTTATTTTCAGGTAAATTGCAATAAAAGTATACAAAATAAAAGGCAATTAAGCAGAAAAGGTAGTTAAGCGAAAGTTATACGCTTATAAGATGAGTTTTATATTTAAAAAGTCCTGCGGGTTAGGCACTTAAGCGAGAGGCACTTATCCGGGTTTTAATGTAATTCGTTAAATAAACCGTGTTTCAGTTTTTTAAAGAATATTCATCAATATTCATTTTTCTAAATAAATGTAGAAATGTACCACGCACATCTCATCAAGCTTACTTTACAAAATTGTTCCCCTAACAACCCTTACTTGAAACACCGAATAATGTACCTAAGATTTTAGCACATAACAAAAACTTTAAAGACTGATTTGTAACATGAGTCAGGCGACAAACTTGAGACAAATATTTTCTGCACACTCTTGTCTTCAGTTTTGTTAAGCGTGACCCTGGTGACTGATTAAATTCATTCATTTTGTTATTTTGCGCCATCCAAATCTGTCAAAATCTTCTCAAGCCGGATTTATCGACCTCTCTTGATAGCTGCTTCAATGCACATCTCCTTGTAACAAATCACAAACCCATTCCATAAGACCCGCAGTCACGTGAGCTGCCTTTGATTAATATATATATTTTTGTAATTTATAATGCAAACGTTGTACGCAATGACTGTCATTATTATTATCTGCTTCGAACTAGACTCAGTCAAGTCAGTTGTAAATTAGATTTGCTAATTTCAATTGACAACACGATATGGCGAGGTATAAATATTTGTCTAACATGAAAGTCGGAGACAGTTTTTTTTCCATAACCAAACCATGATGAACACTTATCTTTTGAGGAAACCTGTCTGCTCTTATCGGCATGGCTTTAGGAGATTTTAGCGTATTGCCAATTTGGTATAAATTTTGGGATTGACTTGTCATTAACAGTGCAAAAGAAATGAAGATAATAAAGCAGTCGATTTGATTTGTATTTATTTACTTTGGCTCCTGATAAAGGAAAACAAAAATATCTGACAAGATTCTTGCCACTCGATAGCCGATTAAGGTCAGTTGATTACTGGATGTACTACACAAGTGTTTGTGATTTGTAGAGGGGCAAGGTCATTTATCTTTTTATTTTCTTTATGACTGTGATTATTTTTATATTATTACTTTTCAGTTGTTTGTCGTATGGTTTTCCTGATCTGTCAGATATCTCACTAAACAATTTATAGCGTCTGAGTAGGCAATTGTACGTGAGTTTAGATTGTTGCAGATTTTTTTTATTATTGTTAAGAAAAATAAATATTTACTTGTCCTGGCCTTTTAGTTATTTGTCTTTAAATGTATAAATCAAAATTTAGATTATGAATTGGATAAGCTTTATCTGGTTGTGATTTAATTTTGTAGTTAAACTGACACAACAACTGCAGGACTACCTATACCTACTATCTAAAGTGATAAGTTGTTGTTGTGAATAAAAAATAATTTTATTGCCAGGGAATAGGCGGGAATGTAACTGTAATTTATAGTTCTTTAATTGAGGATGTGGGAATATTTTATAAGAAAAGCGCGGCAATAAAGTGTTGACACTCCAAGGAACTTACTTTAATTAATTAATCGCAGAGAAATATAGGAACGTCTTTGATGTATATGTGTCTTAGAATTTTATAAAATCAGAGTGGCTAACAGTTATATTGGATATATTTTATTTGGTTTAAATGTGGCAACAAGAACAATGTAAATTTGAAGCGTAGCTGGGCATCAAAAACCAAAGTTAGGTATGTAAATAATTAAAATAATTGTATGTAAAAGAAGAAATTTAATTTTTGGCAAGTTTCTACCCTGGTCCCCTTTTTTCATTTTCTTTCAAAGAAGAAATTTAATTTTTGGCAAATTTTAACCTCCCTTTTAAAGCAAAAAAAAAAACAAATTCCCAAAATATGCCTTTTTCAGAAATCCATTTCACTATAATTCAGAGAAAAACTGCTTTCAAGTTGAAAATGACCTTAAGAATTCATTTTTTTTAAATTGGATGGACCGTTTTTAAGATAAGGCCGATTTTAGAAATGACCGTTACTCTATTTTTAAGCGAAAAAGTGGGTATGCAGCAACGCTACCTCCACCAACCAATTATCAATTTTTAATCCATCCAGCCGTTTATGGTGTAGAACTTAGGAGAAGACGGACACTTTTTTAAGTCACAATTGATTTTAAAATCACGAGTTCGAAATTTTGTATGAAGTTAAAAATAACAAAATTAACTTTCTTCTTAGCTATTTCTTGTAATGTGTCATGTCTCCCGCTTTTAGCCTTCCTATGGGTTCATCACCGCCTTTCTTTCTTTATACTTACAAGGTGGCGCTACAGTCCGGGGTGGACCTGGGAGTAAACCCGCAAGCATCTCCAGTCAGCGGGATCTTTAGCTATCTGTCTCCAGTTTCGGACCTTAAGTTGGTTAAGGTTCCCTTCCACTTGCGTGCGCCTTATGAGCCGCGGTCTTCCTCTATTGCACCTTCCCTCGTGTGTGGATTCAAAGAACTTCCGGGCCGGAGCATTCGTGTCCATTCGTTCTACATGACCCAACCACCTCAGGCGTTGGACCTTCACTCTTCTGACTAGCTCGATGTCGCTGTACAGCCCATACAGTTCGTCGTTGAATCTCCTTCTCCATTCACTGCCAATCACTCGAAACAACCTAAAGTTATCTCATCCGCTTTTGATAGAGTCCATGCCTCTGCGCCATAAAGCAGGACTGGGACGATTAGGATCTTTAAAAAGATCACTTTAGTTGTTCGAGAGAGGGCTTTGCTACTCAATTGCCTTCTTAGCCCAAAGAAACAGCGATTGGCAAGAGTTATTCTACGTTTAACCTCAGCGCTGGTGACATTGTCCGAGTTCATAGCGGAGCCTAGGTAGACAAAGTCCTTAACCACCTCAAAGTTATATCCGTCGGTGTTGGGTGTCCCTTTTAGTTGCCCTCATTAACCGCCAAACCCATCATCGACGCCTCAGTCTCAATACTCACAAACGCGCCATTTACATCACGCTGCATTCTGCCAATTATGTCAATGTGTTCGGCGTACGCGAGTAGTTGAACGGACCTTTGAAAGATCGTGCCTCTGGTGTTGGCGTTTGAGTTTTGCACTATTCTTTCAAGAACGATGCTGAAGAAGTCACATGACAGCGCATCGTCTAATTCCTTTTTTGACATCGAAGGTCTCGGTGAGTTTTTTACTGACCTTGATGGAGCAGCGTGCAATATCCATCAATGGCAAAAAGTGTTGAATTATTGGTGCGTTAGTGCGAATGACAATCCGCATCAAGTCCGAACGACTGTTTTTACGAGCTCCTCTACCCTTAGGTGGCGCTACAGTCCGGGGTGGACCTGGGCCTTAACTAATACCCCCTTCAGTCAGCGCTATCTTTGGCTTACTGCCTCCACTTACTCACTTTCTATTAGATTTGATATTTCATTTATTTTTTCTTAAAAACTATTCCCAACTAAACTTGTTTTGCATCGTTTTAGTTGGAAAGAAAATTGTTTAAGCACGAAACAAATGCAAGTGTCACCAGCTTTGCTAAAGAACAAATTGTTTCAGTAATTTTTTATTTGCACCTCTGCTGTTTAACTTTTTTTTTCTGCTACAATCTTGATGAGAAAAACCTAAATAGCCAAAGTCCCAAGACCTACAGACTTCCACTTCAATCTCAGTAAAAACAAAACACACCATTACAGTATCCAACCCGATGCATTAAATTATCTCATTTTAAGCTAAATCAGCAAAAGGATGAACGACCGCTCTTCTTTTTGCGCATAGATACTAAATGCCCAATAAACAGGATACGGTGTCTCTGTATCTATATTGCTCTCTGTAACTTTCCTAACAATTAGGCAAGCACATAGCGACATGACAATTAATGTAAATTGACACGAAGACGTGTTTTGTTTTGCTTATGAATTTTTTTCCAATTGCCATCAGATTGAATAAATTTCCTGCCAAATAAACTTGAATCGAATTTGTACACACAACGCCAAAAACAGTGGAAATTTCACAGTTAAATGTTAGTTTTGTTTGTGTTAAGTAATTAATTAAAATTAAAACAAACCAAAATGACATTGATAGATCATGGTTGTGAAATCGGTTTAATTTTGTGTTAATTTTTCTGTTTATTTTGCTAAATTTAATTAAAATCTAGCCAATTATTTTACAGAAAAAAAACAGCAACCGAAATTGCGTGCACGGAATATTACAGAGATAAGTGGTAGTATAGTACATGAAATATTTGTACAGCACGTGGTATTAATCAAGCTGAATGCTGCGTGGATAGACCGTTTTGTATTTTTTATTTTTTTTTTGTGCCGGACAAATAAAATTCGTTTCTTTGGTTTGGCAATGAACTTTTGAAAATTGTTTACATCTGTTTTTATTTTTTTCGGTATTTTGCGAGATTATTTGTCAAGTAATTTATTTATGTGTTTTTGTCAAAAGGAACGTGAGATGCTTTTTCTTGTTGACTACCGCGCTCGCGGTCGTCTTATTTTTAGAAGCAATTGATCTTTACCTGCGCGTTTATTTTCTTTTTGGAATTTATAGAACATGTTGGCTTGAACTAAGGGCACCAGGGATTTGCTACAAAATTTACAATGTTGACAAGCTTATAGGGTTATATCTCTTTAGGAGTGGAACAAAGTTGCATTGTGGGAGAATAATAAATTTAACTCCGAAGTGTACTGAGCAAGCAAACCGCTCAGAAAATGTGGTAAACATGAGAAGTTCGCAGCCTTATTTGGACTACAAATCGAAATGCGACAAAAGCGGTCATACTGAACAGATTAAAACCGGTTCCCAGCAAAAAGACCTTTGACCGGCGACAAGGAGGTAAATACTCGTAATATACAATCCTGTAAGTTGGGAGCTGCTACAAGAATGCATAGTGGACGGGATTACTCATTGCACTGGTTTGATAGAACAACAGCTTGTTTACAAACACTTGGGTTGCAAAGTCCCCCGCTAGCTAATTGATTATCAGATTCCTTTAAGTGATTACTTGAGTAGTGGAATTCTGCCGGTTAATTGCCTGCATCTACCTACATATTTCAATGTTTTTTGTGAAAAGGAATTTTTGTTTTCCCCTGTCAGGAAGTGAACCTTGCACTTGGCCGTCAATTGATCAGTGGTCTATAACTTGCTTTTACTGATGGGCACTAGACCACACTGCACAGATTTTCGAATACAAAAGACAAACCCTCGTAGATCCCTCCCTTCGTCTCTTGATTAAGGCAAGAGCGGCAAGGCGCAATATTTCAACAGTCTTATAGAGAAGAAGATACTTTTTGCCATCGTTTTTAATAATCACTCACATACTGAGCGTTCATTGACAAGACGATTTAATCTAATCATTTAAATATAAAGGGATATGTAGCACATGCAAAAAGACGTGCGTGAAAGTAAACAAATTATTGCTGTCATGTTAAACGTATTTCCGAACATTCCACAGTGTCAGCCCTCGTGGTCGTGGCTCGTCACGTCATCAGCCTCAGAAAAGCATTCAATTCAATTGATAAAATAAAAAACCTTATAATCTAACCAACTATCTTTACAGTCTAATAACAAAATTATGTTCTGTGATAACAGTTTAGGATTGTGGGACACTGGCTCATGCCAATCCATTAATATCCTACGTCATCATTTCGAAAAGATAACCAATTACGATATAAGCAGTAGATAATTATTTGCACTTACAGTTACTGATATAGAAATAGAAATGTCTGAGAGAAAGTGATGTTACTAACTTCACTAACCGCTGAGTTGTCGTATGAAAACACACAAGGATATAAAATATAATCGGGAGATGACGACGTTTGTCTGACTTTTATCAGTAGGGGCACCCATTCGTTTTTCATTGCACCACTACACTATTAAGTCGAGCGAATAACTCTCAATGTAACAAGAGTGCTGGGATTGAAAGATACTTTAATTGAAGTCACAGAGCCTTTGGAGGCCTTTGTATTTTTTTCCGAAGTGAATTATTATGAAATTGCGAAAAAAATCCAATAGAAAGGTGGTTGCGTGTTCACATTAATTTTTAAGGCATTCCAGGTATGCGTCACTTATACCAAAAAAAGGAGGTCTCATATCAAATTTTACTGCGACCTACATTTAAGAATATGCTCTACAAAATCGACGAACTCCAGTATGCCACTTAACAGTGGAAACAACATTTCGAACGGACATGATTGGTGTATGTATTCAGGTGGCAATTTCATAGAAGAGTACAGTCACCTGTTTTCAACAGTCTACCTTAAGATGGGACTGGCATTACCTGGACATGTAAATGACATAGAGATGGCAATAATGGCAAACGGTAGTTTTATAGGCGTCATTGCAGATACCATGAGGAATGAACTTGAAAGTGGTTAAGCGGTGAGGTCAAGTTTCTATTGCAAAACAGGGATAAACATAAAAGTTCTGAACCATTTTTCCAATCGTGGGATAATGTATAGAGGATGTCAACTTAATTACCAATTTTTCGACTAGCTGCCAGAAAAACTGAGATCTTGACTTGAAATTGTTCTCACTTAAAAAGATGGTGCTAGTGTTGACATTAGAAAAGTAAGACATGAAAGAAATGTGGAAAAATTCAGAGGGACCCGGTAGGGTATTAGTTTCAAACGTTTCTCAAAACAAAAGAATTTTGTATACAGTTTGAAGGTGGTTCTGGCTAAGGACCGTAGATTACTGCGATCTATAATAATCATTGTTCCAAAACGTAGTTGTGAGAAACTTCTTGAACAAGTTCGACTATCTTAGGCCGATACAGGGTTAATAGAATGTTGGCAATTTCCTAAAAGAGATCTCAGATAAGGGTGTAGTTATAGCGACACGAAAAACGAAACCGTAAATATTTTCCTTTGCTTTTTTTAACCACTTAATCTTGATCTTAGAATGTTGGTTATGAATTATAAAGTTAGTTTATCAAAAAAAATAAGCTACTGATTTTATTGATGCTACTGAAGAGAGCAGAAAAGGAGTAGATGGATGTTGTAATCTTATTAAGGCTCTGTTGGTTGAAGGATTCAATGGTTTTGAATGGCAGTAAATAAAAAAGAGGTAAAATGAGAAAGAACAGAGTTTGGTAAATCATCTTACATTCGTATTGAAGGGCTTAAAGGAGTAGCACGGCCGGAAATAGACTAATGAGTGAACTGATGGAATGAACTGTTATAGTAGAGAATGAAGCTGTCTGTTAAAGAACAGACAAAGTGTGCGACATTTCTGCGATGTTCAAGCAAATTTATGGAGTTCGCATGATTTTAAAATCAAAGAACATGACATAGCCAATGACTCTATAGCTATCCCTACATGACTGCGTCCGACCATCCAAATTTGTTGCAACAAAACGCAGCATTTGTATGTGTTGTATGAGGGAACAATTACTCGTTTACAAACTCTGAGCGGTTGAAGTTATACCTTGTTTAAGTTTATCATAGACCTTTTAACAAATTCTGGAAGTAGCATGGAAATTGAGCCACAAGAGGAGGAAGGACTCAACTGGGTTGGGTGTTCTCATTGGGGTGTCTTTTATTTAAATAAAAAAAGGACACCAAGCCTAGCTTCTCACAACCATGGCGCAGTGGAAGAAAACCCTTGGATGTTATCTTTTAAATAACAGCGTTAACATAAACAGCGTTGCCAAATCAGAGCTTTCAGCGTTAAATTTATTTTCGATTTAGTGCCAAAAAAGATTTAGCGGTCGGGCGCTTTTTTAGTATGTACTTAAAAAAAATATTTTAGTGTATTTTTAACACTGCCGCTGCACACCGGCTTTTTCCCTTTCTATGAATGCAGCCATCCCTTTATAAAAGTTCGTACCTATCACAGAGGACAATTTAAAAACCAAATTAAATGTATGTAACTTTTATTTTTTAAGATTTGTTGAAGTATTTATTTTGTACATCGCTTCGCCGTCCATTGACGGACAATTGGTAACCTGTCACTAAGTACACATTTGCACGTTTGTTGCTTTAACATGTTTAACGTTAGATTTACTTGCTACCGTTAAGAAGTTGCTATAATTTCGTGCCATAAGGTATACCCAATAATACAAGTGAGTGTAAGCAGACCTAATTTTAGTACGCTTGAAAATTGTTTAGGAATGCGTTCATAAAGACTCTTTTTTATAGAGATATCGTACAAATGCTTATCTGATATAGCTATAAATAGATCTATAAATATAAAAAAAGAGAAAATCCTCAAAATATAGATATCAGTTGCAGTTGTGTATAAAGTTTTCATGAATGTAAATGAAAACCACTTTCCAATGAGTTGTTTAAATTATTTCACAGGGTTTAGGTATTTGATTTAATTCAAGATGTAGTATTTTTTGTTGTATAATAATTGAATTTAGTTAAAACTAAAAAAAATAATGGTAAAGTTAATCGAGAGAAAAAAATCATTAAGCTCAAACTGTTGCCTCCTGATTTTACAGCTTGAGTATCTTTCTTAATTCAACGATTTTACAAAATTACAGTAGCAGCTTCTAAACAAAGCCTAATTTCAAAAATACTAAAATCAACAACTGTCCCAAAATCAATTGTCATACAAGTCTTAATGTTTTTCACACTTTCACAAACAAAAACAAACAAAAAAACTTTAACCTGCATAAAGTTCTAGACTTACCTCTTATGTAAACAAAATCGTTGATTATTGGTGCTGTTGCATTATTGTAATTGGTGATTTCTCCAACTTGTAGTTTCTCTAAAACTACGCCGAGAATAGCCTTCAGCTTCATTATGGCAAAATAGGAACAATTGTGTTGTTTTTGCCCCACGAGAAACAAATTAAATGCAAAACACTATTACAGGTACAAAATAACACTAAAGTTCACTGATTGCCGTTTAATCGATGGTTAGATATAAATTATATATTTTTTTTTCTATACAAGTATATATTCTAAAAATATTGGTTGATGTTATAATGTGGAGCTGGCGTTTATCGTTTTTTTAACTTTTTTTCTGTGTTGACATGTGCCTTTTGGCAATGATTTTAAAATCAATCTATCAATCATTTATCGTTGGAAATTCTTCTACACACTTGTTGAACGCATTGCCTGCTGGATAAGATAACACGATTTGGTTAGGGTTTTTTTTTCAACACACAAATTGATATAGTAAAGTTGGAAATATAAATGCAAAAACGTAGTCCATGTGACTAAAATGTTGATAATTCAAAAGCGTACGGGCGCTTGACAACCTTTAACATCAAACAGACGCGCAGACCGTGAGCGTTTCGACATGAAAGCGAATAATGAGTTAAATTGAAGTTACATTTACTGCGACAGATTGCCGGTGCGTATAGATAAACGCGAACTTTCTGTATATCTGCTGATTGATTACGTAGATGGCGGATGAATGTGCGATTAAGACTTCGATTGTGATTTCGATTTTATTGCCTTTTTCCCTAAAAAATTAAAGTAGGAAATGTGCGGAGTGGGTCAGTGGGGTTGTATATTTTTTTCGGTTTTGATTTTTGTTGGTAGAAGACTCGATTGTAGGAGGTTAGAGGTAAAATTAATGATCATGGTGCGAGCAAGTACTCTAGATGTCCAAACATGACGATTGGCCAAAATTGACTCAGGCTAACTCCTCACCTCCAAGTTGCGTCTAAGGATATTTCAATACTTTGAACAGAGGTAATCTGTAAAGAGATTTAACTTTGAAAGGCTACTTTGAATGGCTGCAGCAAGCTGCCAGTACTTAAGTCGATCGCTTGAGAAGTACTATGTAGCCAGCAACTTGGTATTGATCACAGAAACGTTGCGACCGATGTTCTCGGTTTCACCGGACCGTTTCATGCAAACATGCCAAAAGGCCGAGAAGGTCGACTTCGGCCTCTTCGCTGAAAAACGAAACAGCCCAAGAGCAAGCAGACAGGAAGTGCTTCGGGAGCCAATATTGGAAAGTGAAAAGCATTTTTCAAGGCAACAAGCCCCGAACAGTGACCCTTAGAGATGAGCGAGGAAAGCTTTTGCAGGAACCAGTGGCTTTTAGAGACTATTATATGGGGAAGACGTCTTTAATACGTAGGCTATAAGCAAAATGAAGCCATGACTTCTGTCCATCCAAACAAAAAGAAGGGAGGCCAGCAATATATCAGCTTAAGTCCAACAAGGCTTGCGACTTACCTCTGACCCATTTAAGACACGAAACAAAAGGGGTTACTTAGAACTTTGTCGGGTGCGCTACACAATCTCTTAAGAACAATATGATGTAACAGATCAAGCAAAGTGTAACAAAAACCGACCACAATATTTTTAACTTTCTCGTATACGTAGTAAGAGAAAGGTATTGTAATCGTACAAAAAATCGAACTCGAGATTTTAATCAAATCTAACATTACGATGATAGAGGAACTCGAAAAAGTGGGTCTCGCAATTCTGTCCGTCTGTCCGTCTGTCCGTCTGTCCGTCCTTCCGGAGCTCTACAGCGCAAACGGCTGGACGGATTTCTTTCAAACTTCGGATTTGGAGTTGGTGGGCTTACAGTTCGGGGCCACTTTTTTTTTTGCACGTTAAGTGTTGCCGTTCTAACGGTATTCAGCAATTTTGAGTTTCTCGAAAACGGCTCTAACGATTTCAACCAAAATTGATATTTGGGCCTAAGTAGGTGTAACTAAGATGGCTGCATACCCAGTTTTTCGCAGAAAAATCGAATAACGGTAATTTTGAAAATTGGTCATATCTCAAAAACGGTCAAAACTATTTCAACAAAAATTCAAATTTAAGGTAATACGGGCATTCCCAACATGATGGCAAACTCAGTTTTTCCCTAAATTATCGTTCAACCGACTTTTTTGGAAAAATGTCGTTTTTTAAGACTTTATTTAATTATGGCTTACTTGAAAACGGCTTTAAGGATTTTGACCAAAATGTATACCTGCGCTATGCTACACGGGGTTAACATGGCTGCATATCCAGTTTTTGGCTATAAAGTCGAATAACGGTACTTTTGAAAAGTGGCCTTATCTCAAACACGGTCAATACGATTGCAACAAAAATTAATTTTGTATGTAATATAGTCATTCCTAACATGATAGCAAACTCAGTTTTTCTCTTAACTGTCTATAATGGATTTTTGAAAAAAAGGCATATTTTGAGAATATGATTTTCTTTTTTTTACCTACATGAAAACGGCTAAAGCGATTTTGACCAAAATGCATACTTGGAGTAAAATTGACGTTTTCAACATTATTGCGTCCTTCATTTTCGATTCTAACAACCGGAAACGCTGATTTTGAAAACTGCTGAAATCTCGAAAACGCGATTTTCGATTTGGATAGAACTTTAAAAACCACGTAATACCAACATCCTGAACAATACCCTATACTCAGTTTTTAGCTAAATAGTTGAGCAAGATTATTTTTCGAACTTAACATTGCAATATTTATTACTATTTTGTACGCATTATTTTCCAAAATCAGCTCTAAAGATTTTAACTAAAATGCTTATTTACGATAACATAAGTATTGGTAATAAAACCCCGTACTTAGTTTTTCTTAGAGAAATGCAAATAATGCATAAACATTACCGCAATACCAGCTAAAATGTAATCAGGTAGGTAGGTACTTTAGCAAATATTTCCCACTTCTTCTTTTTCCTCTTTTTCTTTATTAATCGTGAACCTTAAAATAATTCCAACCAATTGGAATCTACACTATCAGAAACCCGCACTTCATTTACCCCCAAACACGTGCAAATTCAAAAACAAATCTCTGAATTCTTACATCACAAACCCTACTTCGAGTCATGGCCACCAACCAGCATCACCAATTTGAAAAATCTGGTTTTATAGCCTATAAATAATAATAAAATAAAAATAAACCAACCAAACTGATGATATGAACGAGAAAGTTTCGTGCGATCCAGTCGTGCACTTTATTTTTTTGTGGTGTAAGACATTTCTGCCGAAGGACCCCACCAAAGGAGACGTTTTCATAGGTACCTACGGCAGACCGTAGCGCCACCCAAGTAAGTGAGATATACATATTTTCCTCCATATATCTATCATGCACTTTCCGCGATCAACAACAATTTACTCAACAGAAAGTTACCCAGTGGGCGCCGGCTCTTGATACCAGTTCTTCCCTTATTTAACTTAGCGCTACTATAATTTAGTTCAATTAAATTACCAACCATGACGTATGCACTCGAATCATACTTCAGTCACATATCTTGCAAATGACCAATCGACAAGTGTGTTATAAATAATAATAAACAAAACAAAACAAAAAACAACACACATTGACGTAAATGTACATAAATGAACAATTCTTCGAGTACTTGGGTTAAATGTATGAATTGAAGCGCCAATGGCGCACGCACACACTCACGCCATATTTGGCACAATAAAACAATAGCCGTAAACAGCTTAATGTGAAATTATTTAATTAGATTTTCAGATATCAATCAATGGAACATTAGAATGACTGATCACTTATTGATTGTTACTTTAAATGTGATTACCTGCGGGTAGGTACAAGAAGTTGTTTTTGTTTGCAAGGAGACGACGCTGATTTCGTGTTTGCCTGATAAATAACCAGTTCAAACAAGAAAAAAATTTCTATTTTCCATAAATCGCCTATTGATATTGCGGGTAATGGATTTTCTTATTTAGTAACTTTTCTGCTCGGAATTGACTTAACCTTGACGGATTTTGCTAGAAAAGTACTCACTTGTTGACTAAAAAATTCGATGGTAATTTTGATTTTTTTTAATGGACATCTCTCTGTGGTAGCTTATTGACATTGCTATTGAAAATAAGTTAAAATTTCAGTCTGGATGTATTGAGTCATGGATCACTCACTTAAAGCCTTCGGTGAGGGTTTTTAAAAGTTACAAATAAAGTGTGCCCATCTGCAGGTTTTTTTTTAAGTTGACTGTTATTTTTAGCTCTTTCCTGCTCAATAAATTTATTGAAATATACCGTATCACATCGGCGTATGCGTGTTGCCGAAACAGAGCGAATTTTGAAAAGATATGCCCATAATCAAATAATCGGCCATTTAAGTGACGTCTTTTAATGTCTTTCGTTATGTGGGTTGCTCTTAAACACGGAATGACAAATCAGAAATAAATAAGATCCCAAACATATCCGGATCGATTTATCCTTGAAATAAGGCTTTGATTCGAGAAAGATACTTTGGAAATGGTTTCGAAAGGATGGGTTACTGTCGAGCCAGCTCTGTAAATTAAATTTGTTTCGATGAATAATCGCAAAAAGTACTTTCAGTAGAGAAAATACAGCTGATAAAATAACTAACCACAGCAGGGATTTTTTATAAGTAGATAGTTGACAGCTCAAAAAATGTCATAACATCAATAATAATCAAGTGAAGAATCACGCTCGCCACTGTTTATTTGGCCTAAGAAGGCAATCGAGGAAGTAGTAACGCTTTGTCAAATAACAATGAGGCATACTCTATGTAGGACCCTTATCATCCAGTCCGCGTATATGGTGCAGAAGAATGGACAAAGGTAGAGCTGGAATAAGATGTTCTCAGTCATTGTTCTTCCATTTCATTTGCATTTACCGAATTTGTACAAGCTGAAGCGGGACATCGACTTGTCGACAGACGAAGTTTACAAGTCTACCGGGACTGAAGAACCACCTACCTAAGTAATACTACTTTTAAGGGGGAGAGTGGGTTTAATCCAGCTTTAACCGACGTTGAAATTGCTTGTCACTACACTAATACGAATGACCCCCTTGCAACGCTTGATTGAACTTGCAGATTTTATATCATTTCTGACGCCAGCTTAAGCCCACACAATACTGGCATTGAAAGACATAATTATGGCGGGCTGTGTCAAAAAGAGTTGCAAAATGAAATAGGTTCAGTCAAACGCTTGAAATGGATGTTCAAGGTACGACATACAACTTAAATGTAATTTCACGTTGGCTTACGCTGAATTAAGCTGATACAATCCTATTAAGATTCTGCTTTAATTGTGCAGAGTTAGCTAACGAGATAGCATTAATTAGTGCTTTCTTGGGGGTTGAACCGGAGAACCCGAGCTTTTTACTTTAGCACGCCAAACACTGATTCTTGGTGTACATCGTACTAAAGTACAAAGCTCGGGTTCTCCGGTCCAACCCCCAATAAAACACTATTGCTAACTCGTTTTTGGTTAGGAAAAAATGTTTTGCCTTGTATATATCTGGCCTTGCCAAAATAAAGGAAAACTTCTTCAAAATGGGAGGGATTTAAACTGCATAAATACTTTCGCACGTTATGAATCTGAGAGCTGACGGTGTTCTTAAAACTAGTGGTTTCGTGGCGTGGAGCCGTTCAAAACTTCGAAGTTGTAAAGCAATGTAAAGATAATTTAAGTATACTTATTGGCTTATGTTAGAACTTTGACAGCCGTTTTCAGCCATATTTAAAAGCATTTTGCTGTCATTCTGCCGTCAATTTGTTCTGCCACAGATTGACCGATCGATTGCTATCGCTAAACAATTCAAAAATACATCCGCAATCGTAAAAATGTATTGTCAAAATTCTAGAACGATTTACGTTCGTAATGAGCGTCCTTTCGAGCTCACCATTCTGCATGTAATGAAGGAACTAGGGGAAAGTGGTTCACTGGCTGATCAAGCAGTCATAGTACATCAGGAAAATCCACACCCGACCGAATTATTGCTGCTGTGGCACAGTGTGTGTCCGAGAATCAAAACGTCTCAGTTTCGCTTAAGATTGGCGAATTTTGCAAAAAGACTTGGACCTGTATCCATAGAAAATTCGAATTTGCTAAGAACCAAAGCCGCTTCCACACTACGCATATTTGATGATCGGGCTCTGGGTGCAGTAGGAAGGTAATCCTTGGTCAAAAAATATTCTTTACCGACGAGGTCCCAACCATAATTTTCATGGAGCATGACTGTGCCCTGACTGTCAACCAGGAGTCAATTTTCACGGGAAATACATCGCTTGGGTATTCGAAAGAAAGTCTGGAAATATTGAAGGCGTCTTCTCACAAAGAGCTGCCGTCGGTTGCCTGCTTGGCAGTATAATTCAAAGCCCTAAGACTTTTTTAATCTGCGTTACGTTAAAGCTCTGGGCACAAACAATTGCCAACCTAAGGATGTCGTCATTGGCGGGATTGAATAAAAAATGCATAAAAGTTTAAGTAACTTCGGAACACTCTAATATTGTTGACTTTTTACAATTTGACACACTTCGTCAGAGCATTGCAGTCATTTCTGGCTTGATTTAATGTTGCTCGGTTTTTCTCAGACGGTTGAGTTTTATAAAACCCGAATACTCTTGCGACTCGAGTAGTTCCACCCATTTTCAACAAGTTAACTTCACCATTTACTTATGAGTCACCGTTCACGTCCATAAAACTGACAGATTTAGGGCTTTAAAAAGTCAATAGCTAGGCGTCATTGTGATTAAACCTGATGATTGTGGTCGTATCCCTTATATCTAGGTATTTGTTGCAATTTTTTTTTAAGTGCCCTCAAATTGAAGGTTGGAATCTACGTTTGAAGAAAGCACATTTTCTTAAAATGAATTTGTCTAGCACCTAATGGCAATCATTTATTGCGAAGGCAGTTGTCAAAATCCCTTCATAATCCTGCGCACTTAACTTTCGCTCAAGTGCTCAAGTTTCACCGGCACAATACAAACGTGATCGCCCGATAAGGCAGTTATTAAACTGCATTCCCGTGTTTGCTGACGTGTCAAGCTCCCCCCATAAATACAGCAAGGACAAGTGCCCTCGACGAAATCACTTCAATTGAAATCACTTCGAGGTCAATCGCAACAACATCACAAAGACTACTCGTAAACGTCCATCGATTAACTTCTTGCTCCCGTAAAATAGGTACACATCAGACAATTTTTATTCCAGCGCCGAGGATTTATTTATCTTTATCTGGTAAATACTCGAGATAAACACTGCTTGTACTTGTAAGGCGGATAGGTCGTAACTTAGCCACATAATGTTAAACACTGTATGACTCAAGCAAACACCAACCCAACACAGATCAGATATAATTTCTAAATTTAAAATAAAACCGAAACCGAAATCCACCACACATTATCTCACACTCACAACAAGGTAATCTTTTCATTGTCAGCCCTTGACTTAGTCAAGAGTCTTGATCTAATCTTGATATGGCCTTTTCAAAAAAAAAAAAAACACAAAAACATTAAGCAACACGGCTGCGCTATATCCGACAGGTTGTTTCAACAAAATTTGACAGATCACACCGTACACTTTTTGCACTCGTTTGCGTTGACATCTAATAAATCACATGCCGCCGCCGCCGCTGTTCTTAAGCAGCACCTCTCAAGGGGATACCAACTATATTTACACTGAACAAAACATCACATGCCAAGATGACAACACTGGTGTGTGGTGTGTAGCCTCCGTTCAACCTGATCTTTTCGTTGACATTTAAACTTGCTGTGTAAACACGTAAGACGCAGCCCATGGAAAGTCAGCGACCACGGAAAGGCACGCGGCGATACTCTTACTCTTATCAGAGAGACACTGCTGAGAGATAGTGAGGAATTTTCCACACCACACCGATTTTCACGGCCGACACCCGACGCGTATCAGCTACAAGAAGATACAAACAAATGCGCGCGCGATCATTCACTTTATCCCTTCAGTACGTGCCGAGCCGGTGGGTATGTTATCACTGTGCCAGCGAAAATGATGCGCACGAAAATGCCGCCGGCAATAGGGGTAGGCCAAAACCGAGACAGAAACCAATACGCAGACTGATCGCGAAAGCTCTCAAGATCGGATATAAAAAAAGAGACGAAGACGAGAGATACAAGATGCCATAAAAACAAAAAAACCTGTCTTTACTTTTTGTTGCTTTGTTTTGCTTTGTCGGGGCGACAACAAGATCGAAACTGAATTTATTCTTGATCGGTGGTGGTAGAATGGCAGCTGTCAACTGAAAGCTAAAGCGATTGTTTTGTCGGTTCGGTGTTTCCGTGTTTTCGCGACAGCCGTCGCATTAGTGGTGCTTTTTACCCTGTCCACACTGTCGCATATATCTGAAAGCTTTGCTGAGAATTTATTCTCGCTTTACAACACTCACAGAGTTAAGAAAGAGAGTAGGTAAGGTATACGCGCACTTGTTGCTATCCTTGCGAAAGTAGTTTGAGCGTTTTCCTCTGACATTTCGTTACTATGTTTGAAGTTTGACATTTATCACAGCGATTTGCGGACTGTGGGAAATTGGTAATAACTAATGAGTGTTGATAGTTGGATTAGCGTGTGGTGAGTGCGGATTTCTACGTGATTTCGCCAAGTGATAGTCAACTAATACCGCAGCTATTGTGTCACGTGAACTAGGGTTGTATAAATTGCAATGGTATGGCAGTGGGATTTTAATTCGAAAATTTAATCTAATTGATTGATATCATGTACCGAACATGACACGAAATGGTGGCTTGGCGCTTGCTGTGTGTGCGTGTGTGTGTGTTTGAGTGATTAATAGAGGAAATGGTTGAAAATTGCGCTAAAAGTGTTTACAAAGGGGGTAATTAAGTTGACGATGTGGATATAATTAGCAAGGAAGTATTTTTTAAATGGCAACCCTCAGGAGTGTCATGTGCAGACTTTTGACTTTGATAGAGTCGCACAAAAGTCAAAGGAGCAAAGAGCCTAGTTTCGTTATCGTTATCTTTTTTTTAGGAATGAATTTGGCGATGCAGACTGAATGAATAGATATTTTCGTAGCAGGCTTAAAATTGTGTCAAATTTGTTCAACGTATTGAATTTGTAAGAAAAGTGGTTAAACGATAAGACTGCTGGTTATTGTGCTGAGCAAGGTGTCCAAGTTATGATCCTCAAAAAAAAACAAATAAAGAACCTCTGAGTTCAAATTCAGTCGTTTTGAACTCGGCATAAAATTGTGGGTTACTTGCATTCGTTCCAAATACAAACCGTAATTAAAAGGCTGTTATAAGCAACGCCTATAAAGTTTCGGACCTGCAGCGACTTCTAATTATTTTCATCGAAATTCGACCAATTTTGTATGTAGATAAAGTAACAAAAGCCAACTTGTTATTTACATAATTTACTTGTTATTTATTTTAATTTATTTATATGCTAAATCTTAATTCATATACCTTTCCGCTATGAAAAAAGAATGGAAAAGCGCAAAACATGAATGTTCGTTTCCATAGTAACACCTTGCAGATAACTCTGCAATGCCCCTAAAATTATATGATTGCTTACTTTTAGGGGTTATTAAAATGCATACCTTTATGGGTTAACGAGACTCTCCAACAGGTTCTAATCTAAGATGATTAAATTCTTTACTATGGAAACATGACGGCGACAAATTGAATGGCAACAAAATGCTCTCGATTAACTGCTAAACATGTTGTATGGGAAATACTTAACTTCATTTTACCAGTCTTAATGGCAACATATACCTACGATTTTTTGTTTCTGCACATCTATGGCACAGTACCTTTCGAATGATATAAGTTTTATTCTCCTCGTTTCATGATAAATACTTAAAAAGTGTACGGAAACTTTTGATGTTTACGTATTAATAAAATGATTTAATTTAGTAGCAGAGAAAGGTTGGTGCTTATTTTCTACGTTTACGCTTCTGAGAAAATTCAAACAAGCGCAGTTTGAGAAGCCTTCTTAGATAAAAAGAACGACTTTTAGGCGTCTATTCACTTGGGTCGATTACTTAAAACGAATCCACGCAGTGTCGCGCCTAACTTCCTGTTAAGGTAGCCAAAGAAAAGTCTTTAAAAGAATGAATCGAAAAGTTAGATGTTGATCACAGATCGCAAGCAAATGTTCCGGCAGATTATTCGTTGTTTAATTGGGTCCTACGTTCTTCAGGCGAAGTGTTAGAGAGGGGAGACTGTTTTGGTCACCTTTCGTCTACCCGAAGACAAATCCTCATCAAGCTTGGACACAGGAACAAGGCTAACATTAGTATGTCCAGTCCAGTAAAATGTTCAAGCCATCTTTCCTTTTCCCTCGATCATCACAAAGGACTTATCAATCTGGTCTAAGTATGTCTCCAACTCAACTTAACCTAACCTTGTGAAAGTGGAATATCAAGTGTCCGAAACCTATTAGAAATGTCTAGGGCCCTCCGTAAGGATGGACTGCATGTCCCTTGCGTTAAAACGTCTGGCGATAGGAAAACTTAGATGAAAAAAAAATACTAAAGTTACTGCTTCATAGTAATATGGGCACATTCAGGGGGAAAGTCTTTGCTTAGAAAATACCAACACTGCAGATCTGTAGTCGAGTAAAAGTTGGGGCATTCAGTGGAGTTTTCATTCTGGCAGAAGCATAACCAACCAACTTTCAGAATGGTACTTCAAAAGGCTTGGAATAGTTCCACACTAGTCCGCGAATGTTTTGTGGACTTGGAGAAGGTATTTAAAACTAGGTGGCTCCACGTTTCCTAACAGAAAACGCAATTAACGCTTAAAAACCATTTTAAGACCACAAGTCACGAGACTTTAAATGAAAAAATAAGAAAATGGAAGTTCAGTTTAAAACCAAACTAATAAGTTAAGGAAGTTAATAAAATAAATAAATAAATAAATAAATATTTTGGCGCGACAGGTCTATGGGACCCAAGGCCTAGCTTCTCGCAACCATTCGCTTTGTGTGGGTTTTCAATTTTTGGGACGAATGGAAGGGATCTACAATTTTACGCCGAGTCCAAACGGCTAATTGAGAAGCTCATTCATGACAGTTTTACTCTCGGATGTTTGTCAGACGTTCGCGAGAGGTGGCGCAGTGGAAAAAAACCTTAAGATGTAATTTGGCCCTCTCGGGATTCGAACCTGAGCCCCTCGCTTAGTAGCCCAACACACTACCACTAAGCCACTGCGCCGACGAAGTTAATAGTGCTGTTAAATGTTGAGCTTAAAACATCAGAGAGGTCATCAAAGTCTGGCTTGCCCAGTGCAGAAGAAAGAAGCACGCCGAAACTATAGGTTTTTCCACCAAATCCGTATCCCAGCGGAAAGAGTTCCTCCACAAGTTATATACGAAGGGCGGATACACGTCTGCAGGCTCTTTCCTTCCCCATCATGTTCCTGGCCGAAAGCCTTCAATAAAGTGATTTTAAGACTAAATTCCTCCTTAATTCGTCGATGAGCTTTGACTAGTTTTGGTTACATCAATAAGAGGGTTCAGCGGGACCTGACTTGCAAATAAAACCGTTGTCCGATATAGCTAAACGTTTGCTCCGTTCAGTGCTGGTCAGCATATTACCTTCGGTATTCATAATCTTTCTCTTATAGGAAAAAATTTGACAGCCATAGAGTTTTCGATTTGCATTTGTAGGGCCTCCATTCCAACGGCCGCACTTTCAAAATCTGTCTTACAGCTAATTCCAAAATTCAACAACTCTTCGACGTGCGGTTGCGGTCTATGCATGTCTAGTGGAGCTAATGCAACCGCATGTGTTGTGTAGATTGTAACAATTTTCATAAACACTTCAAACTGTTGTTACAGTCCTCTATATTATTTGCTGCAATTAATTTTGTCTCGGCACGTGTTTTTTTTCGACGTGAATCACATCAATTAAATGCTCAGGCGTTTTAGATATAATTTCCTCAAAGTGAGGAGATGTATCCGTGGAAAGATTAAAGCGAAACATAAACAACAAGTAACGATCGCGTTAAAAATCCCCCCCATCCCCTAACTATCATTCAACAGTAATTACAAATACTTAACCGTCTCGGGAATTATCACATAAATCGCTTAGTGCTTACACAGTTCTGCTTATTGCACACTCTCCAAACGTTTCTCCACAACTATTCAACCCCATTTCCAAAGGTTACACCTAAACTACGCATCAAGAAGCGTCAAAGTGGGTTTTTCGTTAATCACTGTTGAGAACTGTGTGCTTAAGTGTTTCCGATGTAATCTCAGGCCATAACCATCAGAACCTTTGCTACTACGAAACAGGTAAACAAAAATTTCGATTAGGGTTTCTGTTTAGATCGAGATCCCTCAACGACTGACAGCAATTAAGATACATGAGCTCATATATCGTTGCTTACGCAAAGGCACAGTTTGACATTGACGCGCTTCCGATAAGCAATACCGAAACGTGTACAACGATATTATGTGCTCAAGGAATACTGAATTAGGAAGAAATCCCCCTGATTGGGTTTGCTGACTCATACCAGCCGATTAAGATTATCAACAATTTCGTACGTAGGTATAACAGATGATCGCACTAAGAATGGAATTTAATTAAGCAGCTTGTTTTTGCGACAGCTCAGACATCGGAGAGTCATATGAAATGAAAATAAATCCACCGATAATAACAATAAAAAAACAAAACAAGTCTGCGCCTCGACTCGTGGTTTTGTGCGAGGTAGATTAAAAAAATGTTTATTTCGGTTTTTTTTTCGTACATAAATTCATCGGTTTGTGACTTTGCAGGTGTTTCTTTAAATAATTTGACAGCAATGTCGAAAAACACCTTTCCTATGCAAAGTCAAAAAAACAGGCGAATTGCTTTTCTTCGGAATCGCAGATGAATCAGTAAAGTTTTATTTATTTCGATTGGATGTATCAATAACATATCTTCGGATGTTACCATAACACTAAACATATCCACCGAATCTCTTGGGCCCGTCCGTCAAGCTTTAAGTGCTTAATTAATGGCATCTAACACTAGTGGGAAGAAATTCAAAAACTTCCTTCGATTGATTCTTATTTTATGGCATTTTGAAGCGAAGATGCTTACCACATGCAGTCGGTAGAATTTGAGGGACTGTGGTAATATTTCAAGATCACTGAAGCTGAAGATTGGCCATAGATGCTGGGTATTTGGATATTCGTATATAACGAGATCGCCGTATAGCTTGCAATAAAAAAAGGATCAAAAATGAATGCATCTTCGACACTAGGTAACATCTGTAAAGCCCGAAGAACTTCGGAGCTATATACGCTTTCACAGAAAGTTCATAGTGAGCTCATGAGTAAAAAAAAAATAGAAGTATGACCAACCACTTAACTTACAAGCCAGACGAAAGACTGTGAGAAAAAGGTGTCAAAATGTGTAATCTTTTTAAATCGCTATGGCATTTGCAGCCCAGAACTTTTGGACACTGTATACGATATTTGCGGAGCGGCTGAGCATGAGCATACTACACAAAGGTTGCTATAAAGGAGCTGTCTCTGGTTGGGTCAAATTGAATAAATGTTGCGTTTTTTGCGTTCAGAGCTAAAGGTACTTTCCAGAATGGTATATAGTGCACAGGCGTCCAACTTTTTCAAATAGTGACTAGCAGAGGTAAAAACGTCTTAGCGCCTAAAAAACTAAATACTTACTTTACATCTTGCCCCTTAAAATGGGGGTAGAGAAATAGTTTCCAGTCACATCTAATAAATATCCATTCTTTTCCGATGTATAAAACTCTTAAATTTATATGACTTAAGGTTTTAGCAAACTTTGAATGGGGCGTTTAAAAATTGTAATTGTAATTTTGCACCCCTTGGAAAAAGAATGTCGCAAAGCTTTGAGATACGTTAAGATTTAAGAAAATCGAAATTAGTGATAAAATCCGCATTGCTACATTAAAAGAAAGTGCATTGAAAAAACTGCACGCATTTAATATATGACCCCTCACGGGGGACGGGGGCAGGGAGCAATATATGCGGAAGACCTGCACAGCGTTTTTACTTCTCTATACTGACATGCAAAGTTTCAAAATAGTGCGACAAATTGTGCGCTACTAATCGCATTTAAACAAAATGAAGAACCGACAGTTAAAAGCGATGGATCCAATAAAAGCAGTCCCCCTTCTTAGTGCGCAGCCCGATAGCTAAGTGAAGCAAGGTTTCATTGCTCTACGATTAGTTCTTTTGTGCCGTTTGTTGTGTTCATTGAAGCGTTTCTTAGTGCGTGTTTGTAACTTGTTCTAAGTGACGTTTATTAGCTCAATTTGGTTTATTTTTCAAAGCGTTTTTTGAGGCGTTTTACTAAGCATTTTTGGGAGCTTTTGAACATTTCTTGTGGCGTTTTGTACAAAAATTACATCTTTAAGTTTTTTCTACTGGAAATTTCTAACAAGAGATTTCATGAAAGAGTTTCTTAACACGTTTACGCTTTTTACAAGTCAAGAACTACTTACGTTTCTTAACACGTTTACGCTTTTTACAAGTCAAGAACTACTTACGCCTGCATTTCGTCCTTATAACTAGAAGTTAATGTGTGTTATATGTGTTTGTTTCCGATAAACGCACAAACCGCCGGATCGATTGAGATAAAACTTTGAAAATTTGATATTTTAGTGACGGAAAAGGTTTATAAGATATTTCAAAAAATACACGATAGGTGGCGCTCGAGTTACATCAACATTAGACGCAAACAAAACAATTGAAAAGAGATTTTTCTTTTGGTTCCGTTCGTTCATTAAGAAGCATCCGACACCCAACCGGAGACAAACAATAGGGCTTGGTAAAAAAACAACAACAATATTGTACAGAGATTTCGTTCGTGTAATGAAGTCACACTCGCTTTTAGATGTGGATGTCATCCGCAGGAGAAAGGCCTTATTTTAGTGAATAGTAGCAATCTCGTGCACCACTAAGCCTTCTAATATATGTAGGAAGAATGTAAGAATAGAACAATTGTTAAATTATAAGTGATTTTCGGAGAAAAGCACATTCCAACGTGCTTTCAAGCGTCAAACTGCCGTGCTGTTAAGGAGCAAAGTTCGCTGAATTTCGACATTCTCGAAGTCAGCTAGAATTTATTACCTGAAGGACGTAAATAGTAATTTTGTACTTTCAACCAATCGAATCACTTGAAATGCCATATAAACACAATCATTTCAGTATATTTCCTTGTTTTTTAGACTTCAATCTGTCAAGTGCGGTTAATCCCACCACTCGATCAATCAATCACGCGAACAAATAGCTTTTCGCCAAAGGGTACTGCGAGTCGTGCTTTTTATTGAAACAACACAACTTCTTCAAGATGTACACTCTGATCGACCAACTATAACCTAAGGGCTTGCGTTTATATTTCGATTGAAAAATCTTGTTCGCAACACAGAATACCCATTCTGGGTAACTCCTCTTTACGCCCTTAGCTAGGAGATTCAACTGTGTGTACTTCGAGGCAATTTAACAGGTTCAATTACACAAACATATGCGCTCAAAATACATAACACGTACTTGTACATACATAGGAAAATAATCGTTTAATCATCTCGGAAATAAATTTAAATATTTATCAATTAAAAGAACGTACAGCTGTCTACCTATACCATGTGAATGAAATTAGAATGAATTGTTCGTGGAGGGAACTTTGTTCGTTCGCCCGTCCATTGGTTATTATATGTCCCACAACAATAACAATTTACGGATAAGGTTTTATTGCTGAAATGTAATCAACAGGCGTCATAATGGTTATAAATAAATTAGATGCAATAAAAACGGATTAGATTATGTGACTGGAACTTGATGACTAAATTCACCCGTCTCGGAAGTTATTTCAGAACCCCGTACCTTTAACACATCATGACTGTAAGCGATTTCGCTTGAAAGTCTTATTTTGTATCAATTTGTTGTATTGTTTAGTTTTCTTTGTTTAATCATTAATCAGCTCGCTGATCATAAATCAAAGTGCTTTAGCAAGGTTTTGGGGTTTGGTTTGAAAGTCAAGGATGAGACGTGCACGAAATCTAGAGTCAAAGCTTACAATCGATATTTGAGTAGCAGTGTCCTTGACAACATTTGTGATATCAACACCCCATGTAAGTGAGTTACACCTAATCAGTGTAAACAGGTGCATATGGTCGGAGGTAAATAGGTGTGACGCAATCGTCTATTTTGGATGCGTTGAAAAGAGTACGCCTATAATCATTGTAGGTCATGCAAATTTGCGGATGATTTACTTGAAAGTGTATTCTGTTAATCGCCAGCTCAGAGCTGTGACAAGTTTTCCAAAGTGACATTGAACTCGTGTGTTTAAGCGTAATTTTGACAAGTCATACAGCAAATGATGTAATAGTGTAAACAACAATTTTGTTGTGATAAGTCGTTCATTCTTTAAAGTCAGTTACAGTCAACAAAATGATGGTCAAAGGTTATTTTCTTTGCGGCAAACTGGAAGACTTGTTGTTTCACCCGAAGGCCAACACATGCCATCCTGCAGCTACAATAATTTTTTAAGAATAACCATTCCTTTAATTTTTTATAACACACTAGTTGCAAACTTAAGCCATATGAAATAAAATAGTTCACCCTTCAAGAAGTCGAGGACAGTGGGCAATGTTGTGTTGAATTTTAGTGCTAAGAGAAAATTGGAAAACAATCTTGGTCAAAGGATCGAATGCTGTCGAAAAGCTTAGGATTAACGGATAGAAGTTGAGATAAAAAAAGGTAGTTTGAACACGAAGTTCTAGGCTCTCAGATTCGAAATATATCTTGAAAATGGGAGCCCTGTTTTTCAAAGCTTCTTTTCTTATTAATTTCAGTCGTCCTGATATTTATGGCTTATTAATCAAGCACGGGGTTCTATAAAATCTCGCAACAGTTCTGTATTTTTATGTTAGCATAAGCCCAAAAAAAGGAAATCGTAAACGGTGCTTTAGTGCCAGAAAAAAAATATTCAGTTGCCCCCTTCGGGTAGGGGTCAGAATATACCCGAGGTAGGCATGCCTGTCGTAAGAGGCGACTAAAATTCCATAAAAGCGGAGACGAAAACTTCGCAAAAACAATGCGGCAAAAAATTAAAACAAATGACCCGGTCCTCCTGGTAGGGGGTTTGTGTGTAGAACCTACTGAGCTACCTAGTAAAACTGATTCAGTTAAAACAAAAAAAAAAAATTGATGGCAATGAACAAAACAAAAGATATGAATACCCCAGGTGGCAGACCAGGTAAACTGGAAAATCCACCCTCCTCGGAGGTCGGTCCCATGGATTCTGGGGGGGACCATTTATTGCTTCCTCAACAAAGCTCCAAAAGGAGTTCACTCACGCCGAGAACTCCACCAAAAATGGTCGCGCCAAAACAACATACGGCCAAAGATAGCGCTATAATTGTAAGCATTCCGAATATTCAAAAAGTAAAATGTGGAAATGAAACCATTATAGCTGAAAGTGAACGTAAAACAGATTCACAAGAGAAATTA
The DNA here is from genome assembly GCA_936431705.1 of Cheilosia pagana. NCBI lineage: Eukaryota > Metazoa > Arthropoda > Insecta > Diptera > Syrphidae > Cheilosia > Cheilosia pagana. The sequence goes on along the minus strand of OW386166.1, from coordinate 86,478,388 downwards.
AATGCAAGCAGCTACTACGCTGAATGGCAAGCTGAACTTAAAGCAAGGAAAAATCTTGAAGAAATTGTCTTAAGCTTGCAAAAGCAGATAAAAGAACTTGAAAAAAAGGTTAGCCTTTTGGACAATACTTCCCAACCATTCCAATCAGTTCAGCAAGATAAACAAAAGGAATACCTCACTGATGAAGAGGAGCTTGCACTAGAGACAGAAAGACATCTGACTAAAAGTAAGAGGCCAACAAAGAAACGAAAGGCAGAAGAAAGTCCTGAAACATCTGCCAGAATCTTTGACAATGTGGCTACACCAAAACATGCAAATTTGCAAGCTATGATGAAAGATAAAAGGACTGAAAAGACAACCATTGGCTTGAAAAGACAGCCTTTACCACCACCAATAATGATCTCTGGTGTAGATAGATTTGGTGAGCTAAAGAGTATTATTGAGCAAAAATCTAAGAAAACGTGCAAACTTACGTCATATAGCAACAACAATTGGAAAATAAATGTTGATGACAGTGACACTTATAGATATATCACTGATGAGCTAACAAAAATGAAGTTGCAATGGCACTCATATGAAAATAAGGCTACTAGACCAATTAGAGTAGTCGTCAGAGGTCTTCACTTCTCGTGTGATGAACATGATATTGTCGAAGACTTGACTAATAAAAAATTTAAAATTATAGAAGCCAAAAACTTAATTAAAAAAGAAAAAACATCAGGTAATGAAGGGGAAAAAACTACAAGAAATAGAAAATTACCCCTTTTTATGCTCTCCTTTCATAATCAGGAAGATATTGAAAAGGTTTACGCTATCAAATCAATAATGAATATTGTTGTCAAGATTGAGCCTCTTCGAAGAAAATCCAACTCTTTAACTCAATGCAAACGATGCCAAGCTTTCGGGCATACGCAAAGCTATTGCAAAAGAGATTTTGCGTGCGTTAAATGTGAAGGAAAACATCCAACAAATAGTTGTCCACAAAAAAAAGATGAGAAAGTAAAATGCATAAACTGTCATGGAAACCACCCAGCTAATTATAGGGGCTGTCCGGCAGCAAAAGAATATAAAGAAAAGAAAAAGAGAGGTACTGCCAAACACCAACAGAACCCTCTTAAAAATACAAACAAGAAACCGGTAAATGTCGAAAACAGCAAAGTCGACAAAATACCAATTGTGACAAAAACAAACACACCAGTTGTGAATAACAAGTCATATTCCCAAATTGTGAAAAATACACGAAAAGAAGAAGAAATTTCAGTAAAGGAAATGCTTTCTACTATTATCCAAAGATTGGATAATCAAGATAAAGTTATTAAGCTACTGAGCAAAGAAATTTCCAAAGGAAAAAATCAACAAAATAACAATGATTGAAAACCTAAAAGTAGCAACCTGGAATGCAAATGGTTTACACCAACATATCTCTGAATTTCAGGTATTTCTACGCAATGAAGACATTGACGTCTGCCTGATTTCTGAAACCCACTTTAAACAGGGAACAACAATTAGAATTCCTGGGTACATCTGTTACCACTCTCCCCATCCTTCTGACAGTGCCAGGGGAGGTAGTGCTGTAATTGTAAAAAGTATTTTAAAACCCTATGAATTACCCAAAATAGGAAAACAAACCATGCAAGTAGCGATAATAAACATTACGACTAAAAGCAAGCAATTTAACATAGCTGCTATATACTGTCCACCTAGACACTCGCCTACAGAGGAAGATCTTAACGACCTTTTTCGAGCTCTAGGTACTAACTTTATCATTGGAGGTGACTTCAATGCAAAACACACCTATTGGGGGTCCAGATTAGTAACGACGAAAGGTAGGAAGCTTTACAAAGCAGGGCGAAATTTTAATTGTAACTTTATTTCGACTGGATCGCCTACTTATTGGCCATCCGACCCAGCAAAAATACCAGACCTTATTGACTTCTTTATAACGAAAGGAATCAATAGAAAAGAAGTAAGGGTTGAAAACAGTGATGATCTGTCGTCGGATCATACACCTGTAATCCTAACGGTCAATGGCATGGCAGTAGAGCAGGTTAGCAATGAAAGACTTACCAGCAAAAGAACAAACTGGTGTAATTTTAAAAAAATTCTCGAAGGTTTTATAAACCTTAGAGCTCCACTGGCCACAACAAGGCATATTGACATCGAAGTGGAACAATTCATAGCCGATATACAACAGGCGGCAGAAGATAGTACACCAACTATTCAACAACGTAAGCAAGCTTCGGTAAAATACCCCACAGAAATTAGGGAACTAATATTAGAAAAGAGAAGAGCCCGGAGAAAATGGCAAATGACAAGATATCCCGGCGATAAAACTATATTCAATAGACTTAACAATAAACTTAAAAAAAGTATCAGTGAGTTTAAAAATAGAACTCTTACTAAATATCTTTGCAATTTAACTGCTGACAAAGTCACAGACTACTCCCTTTGGAAGGCTGCCAAATATTTAAAAAGACCTCAAACGCAAGATCCCCCGTTAAAAACATCTGACGGGAAATGGATCGGCGACCCAAAAGAAAAGGTCAAACTATTTTCGGAACATTTTTCAAATGTTTTTAAACCTTTTCCACCTAGTGTGGCAAACGAACCCCTTGAATTCTTTGATAGGATAGATGAAGACGTAATCACTTACGTTTCACTTAAAGAGATCAGCACATGTATTCATAAGCTCTCTAATAAAAAATCGCCAGGTTATGATCTTATAACTGCCCAAATTCTGAAGGAACTACCCTTCATAGCATTGGTTAAACTTAAGCTTTTAATTAATGCTTGTTTTAAGCTAAGATATGTTCCATATCATTGGAAGATAGCAGAAATTATAGTTATACCTAAACAAGGTAAACCTCCATCTGAAGTCACCTCATACAGGCCAATCTCACTTTTACCTGTATTATCAAAACTTTTTGAGAAACTGCTTCTTAAAAGACTAGACAGAATAATAGAACAAAGAAGGCTTATTCCCACCCACCAGTTTGGGTTTAGAAATAAACACTCGACAATAGATCAAGTACATCGTATAACAAATATTATAGAAAAATCATTAGAAGAAAAGCAAGTTTGCTCTACACTATTTTTAGACGTCGCTCAGGCTTTTGATAAGGTTTGGCATAAGGGCTTAGAGTATAAACTTCATAGGGTTCTACCAAGACAGTACTATGAGATACTTAAATCTTACATTTCAAATAGATTCTTTAGAGTTCGCTATGGTTCAGCGTATTCTGAACTCAAAGAATTACAAGCAGGAGTTCCACAGGGAAGTGTTCTGGGACCGACCCTGTACTTATTGTATACTAGTGATATACCACATACAAACGATGTGATGATAGCTACATTCGCAGATGACACTGCTCTTCTATCAACTGATAGATGCGTGATTAAATCCACAGAAAAACTACAAAATTCTGTTAACGAGATATGTGATTGGGCCCAACGATGGCGAATTAGACTTAATGAGTCAAAGTCCACTCATATCAATTTTACAAATAAAAAAATAACGAACGCTCCTGTCGTTATTAATAACCAAGTAGTTCCTTATTCTAACACAGCTAAGTATCTGGGTATGAATCTAGATGCTAAACTGAAATGGAAGGAACATGTGAAAAAGAAAGTAGAAGAGTTAAATATTAGGTATAGAAAACTGTATTGGTTGCTAGGACATAACTCTGAAATGTCCACTGAAAATAAAATTTTAATATATAATCAGATACTAAAACCTGTTTGGACGTATGGTATCCAATTATGGGGTTGCACAAAGAAAACAAATGTACAAATAATACAAACATTCCAAAATAAAGTCCTTCGGGGAATAGTAAATGCCCCGTGGTATATTAGAAATAATGACTTGCATCGTGATTTGCAGATTGATCCTGTAACGGAAGTAATTAAAAAGTACGCAATTCGTCACAATGACCGTCTGCAGATGCATATTAATCCTGAAATAATAGACGTCTTAAATGTACGATATAATATTCGTAGATTAAGAAGAACTAAGCCTCACGAACTTATTATCTAAAAAATATGAGAACCCGTATTCAAATTGTAATACCTTCTCAAACGCAACTTAACGTTGAAAGTAAAATCATTTGTCGATCTTTCTTTGATTGGTCATGATTAAGGAGGTGTTTTTAGTGCGGTTAGAGTCCCACACTACTCTGGGTTTCTAGCCCCATTGTGTCTTTCGAGATTTTCACCTTCAATAACAAAAAAAAAAAAAAAAAAAAAAAAGTTATCACACATCAACAAAATGATACGTATACGCCACCGAAAATGTTATATTTTCAGGTCTCAGTTTCACACCCAGAAAAGTTTCGACGGTTTTTTTGGAGCAGCCTCGACACTATTTTGTGTCAAGTGTGACTTTTCCGAAGACTTTCGGTTTCCTGGGCTTTTTATACAATTTTTTTTGTGCATTTTCCATAGCGTTCCCATATGAGTATTGAGGGTAAATTCAGCAAATTTTGTAGCGCCTTTGACAGTTTTTTTCGTGGTTTTTGAAACGTTTTTCAATGCTTTTTTGCAAGTTTTTTTTTAGATTATTGTTAGAAGCATTTTCAAACATCATTCGACGTGTTTTTTTAGGGATTCCTTTTCGGTCGTTTTCTTGGGCATTAAACAAATTTTTTTGGGGCGCTTTTCAATGCGTTTTTGACGGGTATTTAAGGTGTTTTTTCGGCATGTTTTTGAAGCGTCTGTCGAGCAGGATTTTGGGTCGTTTTTGTATTTTATTTTAGATTTTTTGGGATGTTGCCTTTTTCTTTTTCATTTTTTAAAGCTATTTTTCTCAATCTTCTTGGCGCGATTTTCAACATATTAGACGCAATAAATAAAGTTTCGTATTTTTTCTAAAATTTTACGTTTAAAACAAAACTTTTCGCCAAGAGAATATTCTCTCCTATCGGGAATAATATTTCATTTTAAACATTAAAACATTTACTGACGTATATGGCAAAGCTGTATAACTTGCAAAGAAGTTATCATCTGTTTTCACATCTTTACCGATCGACAGAGTTTCTGGTTGCAGAAAGGATGTTAAAATTGTTTTCAATTTGTTTAAATCTGATATTAAATAATATTAAGGTTGGCGTTTTTTTTTTAAATAAATCTTTGATATTTACATTTTTGTATGTTCCGTCTTTTGACACTTTACTGTATGACAACGACAATTATTTTAAATATGCAGTCCCACAATGATTCATACACTTTATATTTAATTCCTACCTTGCATATTATAACCATCAATAATTGAGCAAAAGATAACAGCAAATTAAGCAGTTGAATATTTTAAATAATTTAAATACGAACCCTGCTCTTGTTGATTTGTCATGCTCACCCACTTTTGATTGAGTGGTGCCAGGTTACTCATCAACTAAACTAGTGAAATGTTATTCAACCTAACCAAACCAGAAATAGTATGCACAGTTTCGTCGCTCACTATCAATCTAATCAGCATAACTATACATTGGATACGTAATATATGTATGTGGTTCGCATTTGAATCAAAATGGAATCATTCCGCCCAGTCCGATAAACACAATTGATGTCATCGAGCGTGAGAAAGAGAGAGAGTGAGGGGGAAAAAATGGTGATCAACTGAAATTTTCATTGCCACGGTTGATAGCATCACCCCCGTCAGGGACATATCCATATCCACAGTCCACACATCCAAAAGGGCAACAATTTCACGCAAGCTCAAATTTAATTCTCGTCAATCAAGTCGTCCCATCAGTTCGGTTCAGTGGCATGGTAGACAATTTTGATTAACCAAACGGTTTAACTACCCCAAAGCTGCCGCCTGACAAATGTTTACATTCGCCCGCCAACACGGACGGCCTGTAACGAACAAAATTCAGGAAAAACATTGAACTTGAACATTTGATTGAATACACTGCACCGTCGGTCATTAGTGCCCACTTTTGCCCTCGTGTCGTGATTGAAGTAAAGATAAATGGAATTGAGTTTCCCAACATAACGAAGTTCACCAACACCGATGAGTGCGTATAACGTTTGCTTTTCCTTAAAACAAGATACAACTGCAAACTATATTTGCAACAGTCTAATATTTGATTAGGCATACAAAAAACACGCCATTGCATCCATCGCAAATTTCTGTGTGTGTGTGTGCCAGCTTTATCTGCGAATTATCTAAAAGTAGGTATTATATTCGACTATCACGAACAAAATATCGCATAGAAGCTCACGTGATTTATTTTGATTTATATCTCGCCGAGTGTACGTAAGTCTACAGTTTTTGTGTGCGATTAAACTCGAACAATTGTTATTTATTTGCAAATTGTTCACATTGGCTTCGTTTAGTTTAATTAAACAGCTGCAAGGGGAGTGTATAGAGACTGTGCCATGAAGTGTGGGTAACCAGATTAAATTGGTTATCATATATTGAGATTGGTCTGCCATTTGGTGAATATAGCTGGAGCGAATTTTTGTATTTTTGTCTTTCGTTTGAATACCACTTGAAGTTCTATTTATGCAATGATAAGATGCGATGTGGACAAACTGAGATAATTATCGATTGATGGTGTTTTATCAGCAAACTGGACTGAAATATTCTATTAATGGATCGACTTTTCTTTCCAAGGCTACTCTGAAATATCTTGTGGTCGAGTATGAGCGAAATTGTCAAATATGTAGACCACTCCGGATCGGTTATTTTTGATCTGAGCTTTCACATTGTCAGATGTATAAACAGTCAACAAATTCCTTCCAATCGACAGTATTCAACATTGCAGCACCATTGTGGTTTACTAAATATAGAGACACAGGTTAAAGCTGATGAAAGTGAACCATAAGTAACATTGTTGAAGTAAAGGAACAAAAATAATACGAAGGACTTCATTTACTACCTTAAAAAATTACTTCATTGATTTGGCCACGATTCGTCGTTAATTTTTTAGCCGAATTTCACTGCTATCGCGGCCATTGCCATCATCTACAGCGAGTTTTACACGAACTGTAAAGATTTGGGGAATTCCAAATTTTGGCATTATTTCAGTTTGTGAAAGCGAAAAAACGCCGAATTAACATTTTCAGTGAAAAGTTTATAAAAAAAAAATTAAAATTATGTAATATTATATTTTAACTACATATTATATTACTTAAGCATTTAGAATTTGAAAATATTGTAGTTCAAAATGCGCCTAACCTTTGAAAGGTAGATATAAACAATAATATAGCAACAATACTAACGCAAACGAACGAACGCAAAATTGTTTGATATATTTTTTATAAGTTACATAAAAATCACATATAATAATTTATATTTATATTTTATTTTATGCATTTAAAAACCAAATTCGTTTGACGCAAATTTACACGCGCCGTTATAAGCAATGTTGTTCTTTGCCACGCCTATTTTTTGAAACGTACTGGACAAGTATGTATTTCGTTTTTCTGACTTTAACTTTACTCTAGTATTTAAGTAAAATACAAAAAAAGAGTAGGTACCAAGGGGAACCTTCACTTTCTTAAAAGTTTTAAGCCTTCTTTTGTATTCAGGACTTAGCAGCGGAGCTACAGAGCTAGAGAAACAAAATTTACCTCAAAATAAGGTTGGTGGAACGGCACGAAAATGTTTTTCTAAGCAAAAACGCTGACGGATGTGTGGTGATGGAAGAGGACTGTAAGTCTTTGAAAGCAAGACTCAATTTAGGGACTATATTCATATGAGAGGGAATAGCTAACTGCCAACAAACGAATTTTCGTAAATTCTGACATTTCTATCAAATAAAAATTTCGTTTAATTGCAGGTTAGGTACCCCTGAATCATTGGCAATTTTAAAGGTTAAATTCGAACGTGGATCCATCGAATCGTGGATTTGTGGATCTTCTGACCTTGCTAATCGTTGTTTTTTTAGCCTATATACGAATTGATTGAAGAACCAAGGAGAAGTTATACAAAACACTCATAACCTGCTATATGGCGCAGAAGAAGCATGGACCCTTACACAGTCGGATGAAAGATCCCCTTGCTGCATTCAAAAGAAAAGTCCCACGAACGATTTATGGTCCTGTTTGAATTGACCAAGAAAACAGTGTCTGACTAAGAAGAGGTATAAGTGCTGTACAGCGACATAAGCCTAGTAAAAAAAATCCGTATCCAGCGGTTAAGATGGCTAGGCAATATAGAGTGAATGAGCATCGATGCTCCAGCGCGAAAGGTCGTCTGGCAGCTATACCAGAGGGAAGTAGACACCAAGGAAGACCATATCTTCGATTGAACGACCATGAGACTTCCGACTGCTTGGAGTGCGAAATCGGACACGGAGCGGCACCACGCTATGTACCGCCATTTTAAAGTGAAGTAAGTGAGTAAGAAAATCGATTTGTTGTCAAGTCGCTTTCAAGTGAGCAGTCCTTTCCTTTAGTGTGAGTAAAAGTTGCCTTCGTTAAGTTACGAAAGACACTTGGGTATATCCCCTTAAAAAGTAACTGTCCTCAAGAGTCCACCCCGTTTATTAAAGTCCTAAAATTCGTAAACTTCTGACCTTCAGGTTGTTCCCAGATTTTTTTTACATTTTACAAACGACAGCATTTTCCAGCGATATAAAAATTTTAAATGACCTTACAGCCGTCATAAAAACTTGAACTAAAGTGTATTTGCTAAATATTGTTATACGTTTCACTATTTGTTGTTCTAAATATAGTTTCCTTTCAGACTAAAAATAGTTAATCATCATGGGGCAGTGGTGCCTATCTAAGGTAATAGTTTACGAGTGTCACTTGATTGTTATATAACTTTATTAGAGACGTTGTTTATATTCACCTTATATGGTTAAGAAAATTATTGCCGCGTGATAACAAAAGTTACAAACTGCATGGAATATTTTACTATCTAAAGTAACGATGCAAAGTAATTATTACGAGAGTGATGTGCGCTTCATCTAAGGAGATTCCGTATCGTCTTGAGGGTCGTAATCGGTTAAAAGAAGAACCATCAACACAACAGCAATAACACTCAAAACAGGTGATGCTTGCCAACAAATATCTATAGTACTTATTCCACAAAAGTTGTACAATGGCTTAGGTATACAACAACAGTGTCTGCCTATGTTGAGCAAATAAACTCGAGGTATTATGCAAACAAACAAAATTTGCCAATTGTGGCAGGTGTAGAAAATGGGTTTTGATTCTTCAATTTGCATTAAAAATTTCGTTTACAAATAAACATTCAAGTATGTACGTGCGCATTTGCTGAATCAACAAGGAATACAAGTTAGCCATAATAGTAAACAAGTTTATAGTGGCTGCCAGTATGAGACTTGCTTAAGAGAAGATTTTCCGCCTTTGGTTTCTAATTCTTTCGAAGGATATTAAACACGGTTTAAATCTACCATTAAAGAGTTGCCGCCAATTTATAAATTGACGCGGAATAAATCGCAGGCGATACACAACTTGATGATATTGATAGCATACATATTTACGACTTCCGGCTGAAAGCAGAATCAGACAAACACCTCCGATTTGGATTTTAGATAGAGTGATTGTTTTATGCAGGCAATTGCCTAATCCTCCAATTAAGATAGCATGCCTGTGTTGATTGGAATCATCTGAGAAATAATATTAATTAAGGTGGAGTTGAAAACGGTGCGTCATAGCTGGCACACGCTCAGTGCATAAACGAGTTAAATTGTGGGCGTAAGGCATGACATACAAATTTGTTCTTGTCATAGGGACTTTGGAAGGGGAGGTTTTTTTTTTATATTTAGACATGTTGTGCCAATCTAGGCGAGTGTCTTGCGCTGAGCTAAAAGATTCAAAAATTAGGCTTTGGCTGTGCTTTGCTGTAAATGCACTCAGCCGTATAGGCACCAGTTTAGTGTAGGCACATAAGAACTTAGGGACAAGAACAGACAAAAAATTAGTACTCTTTAAAGTGTATCAGACTTTCGCGCTAGGTTGGGAAGTGGAAGTATTTTTATTTAGGGTTCAGTACTAAAATAACCTGACATTCGGAGATGGCTGGTTTAAGGTGTTCTGTGAGGTGACCCTTGCCGTTGATTAGTATAAGGGAAGACCCACTTAACTTAGTTGCCGGTTAAACACCGCAGGTTGAACATCTATTCCCCGCTACTCACGGGTACACCACGGAGTGGGAAAAGCTACTACTTGTACTATGCGCTGTGGAGGAAGTCTGTGAATTTCAGAATGCGTCTCTGAGTAAGGCAGTATTATCTGGCGAAAGTTGTATCCGGCCGATATCTAGAATGCCACTCAAAATCTTGAGTCAAACAAAAATATATATAACTCGATGGTAGTAGCGGATTGCCCAACATTTCTCCCAGAGGTGACAATCAATTTAACATAGAAAGATATACCCATAGTTTTATTTTGTATATAAATTTACAATAGGTTTTGTTACCACACATTTTACAATTCGAAAATTTGATAATTTGTATCTCTCTTCTGAAACATTATTTAATTTTAGGAATTTATTGGCCAAAAAATAAAAATTCTGAAGGAAAATACGAAAAAAACTTTAATTTAAGCAAAAGAGAAAAAAAATCAGGAACAAATAGATAAATAAATAAATAAAATAATAAATAAATAAATAAATTAATAAATAAATAAATAAATTAATAAATAAATAAAAAAATAAATGAGTAACAATTAATGAATTTTTAAATAAACAAACAAAATAAATAAGTAAATAAATATATTAATTAATTAATCAATAAATAACAATAATAATACAAATAACAAAAATCTATATTAATTATCGAGAGAGATATTATTTTGTATTTAGACCATTTGCAAGAGAATTATCAGCAAAATCACAGCGTTCTAAGAAGCGTTGCTTTAATTTTTGAATTTTTTTAAAGATCAATTCAACATTCGCTTTATCGTAAGTATCCAGAGTCGAGTGATGCCACGCTTAATTAAGCATAATTTTTAATAGTTTATTTTGGGAAACCTGTAGTTTCTTAATATGACACATTGCACAATGTCCCCAAACTTGGCACCCCATAAAGCAGAATTGCTTGATAAATTAATTTATGGATGATTATTTTATTTTCATTTGAAAGCTGCAACTTTCGGTACAGCATCCTAATGGCCAATTGCAATTTTTTAAGGGTATTTGCTATATGCGCTCGAAAAGTCAACTGGTGTCCAAATAAATGCCTAAATATTTTACGGAAGGTCTCCAGCTAATACTTGTACCATTTACATTTAATGGTCTTTTTCTTTTCCCTGTAAAAAAGAGGCCTATGAACTCGTTGGCCTTAGGCACGCCACTTCAGCTAAAAGTATTTTAAAATTATTAAACAATAAGCAGAAGCTAGGCCTTGGGTCCCTGTTGGACCTGTTGCGCCAAAATATTTATATTTTTTAGTACATTGCGTGTCTCCTGGCCTTTCTTGATCCTCTACTCCTCAACTTTCTTATTGACAGAAATGGCAGCGTTCAATTCCAAAACGCTAAAATGATCAGCAGCATTTGATAAATTGAACATAGCTACTTTCTATGTTGCTCATAGGCCTATTTGAGTTCTAAACACAATCTAGAGGATACTCTGTAATAAACAACAATCCAGTGTAAATATAACACCGCTTTTATAATTAATTTGTCAAGGTTCAGTCGTGTGCGGGTGGGTTTTTCTTCTCATATGACAGTTGTGCACATATAATTAAAAATAACTAACGACGTCTGTTTAAAATAACCAAACTTTGGTAATTCCATAATTGAATCAAGGTAGCTATGATATGAAATCGACTGTTTATTTATTTTTTCTTACACATTCTATTGCAAATGTTTACGCAGCAGACAAAAAATGTAAACAACGTACCTACTCGTAGTACTGAGCTGATAAAACAGAATTTAAATTTGCTTTTTCTCTGTTCATCACGTGAACCAATTCATGCGACGAAATCAAAATCAATTGAAACACCATGTCACATGTATCAGAGTTGAACTCTCATTAATGAAATCGATTTCCGATGTCAATTGGAATCTTCAGTTGCGATAAACACGTCCTAAGAGAAAAGTCGACCCCAATAAATCATTTCATACGAAATTAACAAAACACAAATGACATGCAGGTTACCATAGATATAACTTGAGACATTTTGTGTCACACAATGTTTACTACGAGTATGAACAACTATAAACTAAATAACTGCCTGCTATTATAATTTGAAGCGTGACTTTGCGATAACTTTCTGGCGTTTACAATATTCAAAACAAGTTAGCTACTAATTTGAGGCGATACCTTTGGAATGTTTTTTTTTTACGTTTTTTTATTTTTTTTTTTTATGTGGAATGATTTAAGCATTTTGCGAAGCAATTAATGTGGTTATTGTGGTTGCTCGCCGCAATTGAGTTGAGATGATCCAATTTTATGATTACTCTTAATGGAATTGATTGATGTTATTGTTAATTCGATTAGTTTGAAGACGAATTAACACTTTGTTAATGCCGTAGAGAGGGTTGAGAAGCTGAAGGCTTTTAAATATTAAATAATTAATGTATAGGTGACGTGACACATACTCGTTTTTGTCTTTTGTACAAACTTGGCTGTCATTTCTTACTGTTTTATTAAATACTTTCGATAGCATCTCTTTTACAAATACACAATCTACCAAAGTTGACAACAAATTGAGTTTTCAATAAAAAACGTGTAAAAATTGTTAAACCAATCAATCTACTGTAGTTGTGGGCTAAGCTACATACTTTATACCCGACGTTCTCATAATAACTGCGGTTAAATACGTTATTTTAATAATCCACATTTGGAAGGCCGAATGGCTTAAATTTATGTACAGTTAAATCCGGAAAAGTGCCTCACCTTAAAAACCCCGCTTGGATAGGCACTTATGCGGGTTAGGCAGTTATAAAACAAATCCGCTTAAGTGCACATAGGCAAACTCTAAATTTATAAATAAAAAAAATTCTACAACAAAAAAACATTTTATTTTATTTAAAAAAAAAAGGAAATACAATACATTAACTGACTAGTATCGGTAACCTTTAAAAAGAAAACTTTGTACTATTTATAAAACACAAGGAAGCGCTAAAGGAAAAATGCTTTTGTATTTTTCAGCTGATTTCATTTTTATATTCGCTTAATAAATACAAAGCTATCACCAAGACTGGTGAGTATTTTACATTTACTTTCGACACCAGATAGCAACTACTGGCTACCGACTATTGACATCCGAATATTGACTACCGACTATTGACCGAATAACGCGTACCGACTATTTACTACCGAATACGCCTATTGACTACTGACTTGCGACTATTGGCTTTGACTACCGAATACCGACTATCGAACAACGACTACTGACTGCCGAAAAAGGCCTACCGAGTAACACCTACCGACTACACACTACTGACTACCGATTATCGATGGTTAGATGGAACAAGAAGGAGCGTAAATTAATAATTTAAGGGAGTTTATCTGTCTTTTTAATAACTCGCCCATTTTCAGCTTTTAACTTAATACGGTCATAAGAAAACTTGCCAAGTTTGAATTCTCAAAAACTTTAGTCCTAAAAACGTTCTGCCTTTCGACCTTATCTAAAAGCAGGGATGCATTTGATGCATTGAGGTACTTTATACTTTACTTTACTTTAAGTATATAAGTCAAAAAAAAAAAAGAATTGTTAGGTCTAAAACTATGCTACCAACCTCTTTAATGATTGTTGGCGTAAAACGCTCCTGCAGAATCTGCTCAAGAATTCGGACCGTAATCAAATAACGTCTCAGGCGATTTTCTGATCAATATATAAATCCAACACATTTCAGTAGAACGATGATGGTAATTTTTGTGGAATTGACTGATTTGATATGAAAGAGGTTAAAGCAAGTTAGTTTTTTTGATAAATTGGTTTCTCCTATTGACTCCTCCGTTTTTAGCGGGGCACCATGTAATAATTTTGACTCGGATGATGGCATCTCCATTTCCAATGCTATTTTGCATAATTTTTCCATCGTCAGCGACTCCTCTGACAACATTTTTTTTTTTAAGTGCTTTCATTTAAAATGCCACAGATGGAACGGGCACGTAATGCCTCGTCCAAGAAGCCATCGAAGTTACAGCCCTTACAGGTTCTTGCATGATGCCGTAGTTGCACTATATATTCAGCAATTGTCTCGTTCGGTTTTTGATCACTTTTATTAAATTTCTAGTTTTAGTACTACCAAAGGATTCACCGTGTTGTGTGTACTAAATTTAAATACTCGTCGCCAAAATGTCCTATGGGAAAATAAAAAGAAAACGTACGAACCAACTGACTTTACAGTTCAGTTTCATAATTCAAAAGCCACATACAGAGGCACGATTTGGGCAAACAATTCAGTTTATGTGGTCCAAAACAAAAATTTTCGGTTAACGTACGGCTATATTTTGAGTCTTTAACCAATAATTTCACGCAACGAGAAACAGATCTTCGAAACCTTTTTTGAATTTCACAAATTTCACTCCTAGATGGACGTATTTAGTTCGCAAAATCTGTTTTTTTTTCTTGTAGATTTGCGCCCATCTAGACCTTTATTCGAACATATTTCATTAAAAAAAAAATATGTAGATAACTTCGAATTTTACTATTTTACTTCGAATTTCATTTCATTCAAAACTTATAAATGTGCTCCTAAATTTGAGTGGTATCTACTTAAACATTTCGAAGTAAAAAAAGCTTTCGAAAATTGATTAAGCAATGGGTAAAATTGTTCGAGAATTTAAACGTCCAGGTCTACCCAACATACACACATTTTTGTAATTCGCTACAAACTTTTGCTCATCGCTAAATCCTGTTGCGAAACAATGAAACTAAAAGATTTGCGGCACCGATAAATGGAACTTCGAAACCGCTCTTTTATTTTTAAAAGTTGCTAAGAATCATTTCAGTTCTTGGATACGAAAGTTGCGTCTCTCAAGAAAAATGTTTGCAACATAGATCTGCAAACTTCCTAAATAAAATGGTTTTTCAACTTGCGAGACCGTGTTCTTCCAGTTACAGAAATAAGCTAAGGTATCTATAGGAATACATTTTTTGCAGACTAAAACAGTGAACCTCAAAGCTTTTATTAAAAAAGAAACAGAAAAAACTGCGCAAAATCGACCCACAATAAAGTGCGGCGTAGTACCACGTTTTATGGCAAACTTCAAGTGAATTGTCACAATCAACAAATCATCGCTCGCAGGTGGGATTTTAACGATTTATGTCTCCAGTTGGCAAATTGCAAAATGCAGTGAGCCTTCGCTTCATCCCAAATACACTCATAAGATCCCCCACAGCAACCTTGCACTCTAAGCAGGGCAACTTTCAGCGTATGGCAGCAACGCACCAACTTAACTCAAATTGTCAAAGCAAACAAATCTGAATTGTTTAACAATGGGGCGGCGCGAACAAAACCGCACACCACCGATCATTTGTAGTAGGTACGCCTTTTCCCCGTGCGTCGTCGCTTCGTTGCTCACATGATCCGATCCGATCCGATCCAATCCAAGCCAATTGTGCTCCTTGAACCGCATTTCACATGATTTAATGTTATGACATACACTTCGCACACAATAACCTCTCTGCGGTCAGATAGTCTACGACAGTTTGTTCGCCTTCAGTAATGACTGCACGCGCACGCACTTGATGTGAATACGCAAAATCGGATTGCGTCCCGATCGCCGGACTCCTGGTGGGCCCCCACATGCTGCACAGCCAGCAACTTTCCACTTAATAGTAGGTGCGATCGAGCGCTACTGCTGGTGGTGACTTCAGTCAGTCAGGTCGTGTAGACTTTGATTTTATTTATGACCGTCGTCGTCATGTCAATTCGGTGAGAGGTGCAGCATGTGATGCGTGACGTTGTGCCGCAGTGTCAATTGGTCGTTTGACTCAATAATTGAATTGAACGGTCTTGATGACAGTGCTGGTGCTCGTAAGCTGCGCTCCTACTCGCATGGTGCGTTGTCCCACTTGACAAAGCCACATCGCGTTAATTTTAGATATATCTCGCAGTGCGGTCACCACTATGAGGCGGATCATCATCAACACACATGTGAGTGATGGGTTGCCACTGATGATGCATGATCACGATCATCATCTCATCGTCGTCGTCGTCGTCGTCTTCGTCGGTCCGGATGAGTAATTGCATATGATTAGCCGCGCAAAGTGGCCAGCACAATGTTCGAGTAAGTGGGCTTCAAGCTTCTGGGAGAAATTTTTCCAATTTTCTCGAAAGTATCTTCCGCATGAATATGCAATTGAAGTTCTGTTTCTCTTCGCAAATTCACAGTATCTCGGTCATCGCGTGAATAAATTAAAGAACAAGTGTTGCACGCCGCCATTATGACTATTATTAGTTTCAGTGGACACAGGCATTGTCGAAGGTCAAGCCATATTTTACACCAGCAGCGTTTGGTATCACATGCGAGCGGTAATTAAATTAGTCATTCATCACTGCTGCTACTTGAATGTCTGACACCGAGCAGGCGAGTGGCGATTGCGACTTTGTGCACCTTATACGCGGCTGTGAGAACAGCGACTTCTAAATTAGTCGGCTTTCGATTAATGATGGGGATTATAGAAATAAGTGCATCGGATCGGAGTGCTGTGTCATTTGCTTCTAAGCTGGACCATGCCGTCTTGAATGCCCTTGTGAATGAGATTGGTTTTGTGTTTAATCGAGCGCGGAAATTTAACTCAGATGAGAATGTTCAGTCCATGAGAATGTTTTGTGGTCTAAATTGGACAAATAGCTGTATCGAGCTAAGTGGCGAAGGTAAGTCTTGGATATAAATGCACTTAATGGAGTGTCAGACAGATTTTTTTTAATAAGGCTACTTGCTTTACTTCGAGTAACAAGGTTAGGTAATCGCTTTGAAGGCGGCTGCAAAATTTTGGACGTGAGCGCGGCAACGAAAGAGCTTTGACAATGAGCCAGTCGTTTATAGGCGCAGGTCTAGAGTGGTCCCGGAGATAACCGGAAATAAAAAAAAGAAGTGAAGTAAAGCTGGACCAATTTTTGTGTCCTGCTTCGAAAGTGGCGCATTTTCGTTTCACACCCGTGTCTTTATGCCCCTCACAACCCTTTGCTGTTTCCTGTCGCGTTTTCGTTACATCGCCGAAAGAGTCGTCGAATTACTGCCCTACGCGACCTGTCGCTTTTTCGTTTCATTGAAGTTTGAAACAACTGCCGAAAGAGTTGTTCAGAATTAATGCCCTAGGCGGACTGACGCTTTTTCGTTACATCGCAGTCCGGAGCAACTGCCGAAGGAGTCGTTCAGAATTACTGCCCTAGGCGGACTGACGCTTTTTCGTTTCATTGAAGTTTGGAACAACTGCCGAAAGAGACGTTCAGAAATACTGCCCTAGGCGGCCGTCGCTTTTTCGTTTCATTGAAGTTTGGAACATCTGCCGATCGAGCCATACAAATTTGTCGTTCTAGATCTTGAACCAGGAGCTCAAGTCTCATCCGTACAGACCTTCAAGATCTCAGAGAGAATATCCTATCTTACTTCAAAATTATCCCGAAGACGCTTATTGTCTTTTATATTTTCAAGTGGTCAGACCTTGGAAGACTTGTGAAAGAATCACAATTAGAAGCTCCTCTGGTGGTTTCGGGTTTGTTAAACAATCGCCTGCAACTTTTTCTAAGAACGCATAATAATTTCCCTCATAATGCTCTCATCCACAGACCACCTACGTGGAATTGTTGACAAGACTGGTAAGGGTAGGTACCAAGTCGAATTCGTATATATACATATATCGAGGGACATTTAAGTTGCATGTCCGCTTCTTTCACAGATGGAAAAATCTATGTAAACTTTTCATTATTTTTCAATAGTACCTTTAAAGGTTGTAGAAACGAGTAATTTCATCAAACAATCAAAGAAGGTTCAAACAGTTCAGATACAGTGCATAATAAACTACAACCGAAGCATGATATACCTTCCTTTTACATTACTAATTTCATGTTTTATGAATTGATTAGTGAACCATATAAGTATCTAATTTATGCATCTAGAACTGAGGATATAAAAAGGGCGTTGGAAGATCGTGAATTCGTGACACATGCCTTACATGAGATATGAGTTTTTTCCTTTCAATGCCAAATGGTAGTGACCTTTTAAATCCGCTTATAAAACTCTGATTCAAGTGGGGAAATGGTTGTCGAAGTTCATTCAGAATATGCAAAGCAGCAGATGTAAGTCTTATCCTCTTTCGCATCTGTGCTTAACAAACAGTCCGTGACTTGATAGAAAGAGCTTTATGAAGAGAATGTGCATGCCACTTGACAACTATTAAGTAAAAGCAAACAGATGTTAGACACGTCATTAAAAAATGTCTGCAACTGTGGTTGGCTTTCTGAATTCAATGAAAAGTTCAACACCAACGAGTTTTAGCAATGATGACTTTAAGAAACAAAAATGTATCCATGTGCAGAGTGCGCCATCTTTGATGCCGGTAGCCAAACATTGAATAACCGATTTCAACCGATTGACTTTGGAAGAAATGTTTTTGAAACGTTTATTAATAACAATTTTACCTCACACAGAAACAACGCGCAAAAATAGTGACGCGCTACATGAAAGTCAGTTGTGTCAAAAAATCGGGCCCAACAAGCGCCGTCTGACAACACTGTTCATTTTTTTGGTATTAAATTTTGTTGAGAACGAGACAGTGGAGATAGTCGAAATGACTTTCTTCAACGTTCCATAGAACTGATTCAAGCAGTAAGAGAGAGTGCTGTGCCGACTGCCGAGAAGCCAAATATTTGAGTCGTGATCGCGCTCAACATTTTGGGGTCAATGGAACCACCTTGCATTTGTTTCATTATAAAGCGCAAATGACTCGAAGAATATTTCTGACCACGTCGCTTGAAATATATACAGCCAAACAGTCGGTCGAAACTGATTTTTAAAAGCAAATTTCTTATTGTGGGGTAATTTGAAAAGTAAAGTGTTCTCCAGCAAGCTTCAGACCGTTAACGACCTCAAAGCATACATTCGTTCCAAAATCATCTCCCGAGATCCTTGGAAAAGTGATGGAAAACGCAGCAAATAGATTGTGAAGGACCAAAGTCGGAAAGATTGAGTTACTTATATCACCAAAAACGTATAAACGACATTTTATGGCTTATGCCGGTCGCACACTACGTGCGGGGTTAACACAACCAGCTGCGTCTACCAGCGTTTACTCAGCTCTTAAATTGAATTCGACTTAAAATTGAACATGTTTGTGTAGAGCACCATTCAATCAACTGTTGAATGGAATTGTATAGGTATCCAACCGATCAACTCAGTCAATTTTTGAAAGGGTTGGTACAACCAACCTGATCAACGCAAAAGTTTGAAAATTCGTATGTGTTTGTCTACTGCGTGTTTGCGGGCTGATTCGGTAAAACGCTCAAAGCATCAGCAATGGAACTAGCAAGGGATCTACTATGAATTGATCAAGGCGGGCTTAGCTCGCTCTGTGACGCATATCTCGTTGCACTCAACACTTCTCAAGCCAATGAAAAAAGTTCAAAAACATGACCAACGCGTTAAAGAGCAAATGCCGCCCATCATGTTATTCTAGGGTATTAGCTTGAGCCTAGAAGCGATTTATAACTCTGCCCGTATACTCGGTGATAAATCATCTTTAACGCGATTTTTTTACAGATTTAAGGTGAGACGCTCGTTCATTGCCCATAAAGTTGAACGCGTTGCGTAAGTAGTGAACGACTGGCATTAGCTGTTGCGTTGTATTTCCTCGCATTCCACCATTGAGATAATATTTTTATTTCAACTCTGAAAGACGACAGCTAAAACGACAACGCATTAACGTACTAATTATCAGACAGGTATGTCTGTCGATTCTTTGTCGTTCATATATAATCTGATTAGGGTAGGCCCGTAATAAATAATAAGACCAGTGACTCGTTGTAAACATTCAGCTGGATTTAAGTGAATTTTCATCCACACTTGACACTAGCTTAAGTTCGTGAAATTTACTACTTCTGACCTTTTCGTCTAAGTCTGATTTTTCTAAGCATTACTCATCATCTTTCAGCCCAATTTGTTACCGTTGTCATGTATAGGAAAATATTTAAACAATTTGCAAGATCGTGTCAAAATATCTGTCAAAATGTTCCATTTTTATGTACCGAGAATGTTAAAGATCACAATTTTCCACATCAAACTAATATTTCGTGCTCTCACTGCAAGTGTCAAAACAAGTTTCTGTCACCACTTATCGTGACGCGCATTCTACCACAGAACTCCGAGTTCATTGGCATTGAAACGTCACTCGACACCAGCAGTGTTGACAAGGAACAACAAACAAAAGCGATTGTTTGTTTCCCTATAATTAATTATCTACCAGAACACTGCTCAGCCAATAGAACTATTAACACCTCACAGCTACTTCAGAGGAAGTTCAAATGACAAATGACAAGCGCAGCATAACACTCAACAGTTGAACAAAGTCGTCAATTGTCATCGGTCATTGTTATTGGCGCTGTCGGCGGGCGCTACATATCAAGTGTCAAACGTTCGTGATTCCCAACACTTTTACTCTCTACTATACTCGGCGGCGCCATTCCTTCATCGAAGCGTATGCTCGACATTGAGTAACTTCCTAGAACAGCACCGCATCCAGACGTATAGTTGAAGTGTAATATACGCTCGCGCGTAACAAAACTCACAATGGAAGCAGTGACAGACTTTCTCCTAACGTCATTAGAATGCCACACTAACCGGTGAGATGAGATGGCCCCTTTCACTGCGCACTCGCAGTCCGATTACCTCATTGCAAAAGGAAAAGTGCACCAGCCGGTGCGACGACGGCGGTACCAAATTATGCCAACAATATAAAATTGGTAACGTCCACCAGGCTTCCGGTCTTGCACCAGTCTATCTGCATTTGCATTTTTCATTTTCCACTTACCATTTGGCGGGACGGATGAATAAAATTTTATGATTTGTCCAAACGACATGTTTACGAGATGCAAACATCTGTGGGGAAAACCGTTTTCATGATCATGGTCGCATGACAGTTGACAGTCGTCGGTGGCGGCGTGAAACGCTCTTCAAACGAGCCGAATGAGATGCGGACACAAGTGGCAGCACTGTGCTGTGTCTTGCGCCTAGCCCCCGAATAGAAAGACACAGACAGACTGTTGTGAGTCTTACAACAGTTAGCATGCAATTCCGAGTATCTTGTCTCAAGTTCAAGGCAAGGTAACGCACACGACACGACAGCAGCTGCACCTTGTGGATTTTCCCTTGCGTGCTGTCGGTGACTTTTGTTGCAATATTGTTCGGAGATATTGCTCTATGGCCACCTCGAAGGTGCATGCAAGGCTACTAGTTGCGTTGACAGCTATGAGGTACTTACATATGACTGACTGTCGGTCTGCCTTTCTAAATTGTTCATTTTTTGTCAATGAGTGTTTTTCCGTAAGAAATATATTTTTTTTTTTGCTTTTCTCCAACATCAATTGTATGCGAGTGTATTGTATTTTCGTCGGCGACTTTCAGAGGTCAAACTGGAAGTTTATTGACGGAAAAAAATATTGGCGGCGCGAGATAATTCAAAAGTGATTACAGGGCGGTGCGGTCAAGAGCGAATGGTGGGGGCGGTCGTGGATTGATTTGGGTTGAATTTCATTTAAGAAGCAGCTGAGAGATAAGTCTATCTGAGAAAAAAAACTGGTTCCAATGGCGAACAAAGAACAGTGTAAGCTATTCCGCATCGTTCTTCACTTCAACTATCCTCT
The DNA here is from genome assembly GCA_936431705.1 of Cheilosia pagana. Lineage (NCBI taxonomy): Eukaryota > Metazoa > Arthropoda > Insecta > Diptera > Syrphidae > Cheilosia > Cheilosia pagana. The sequence continues at coordinate 86,456,653 of OW386166.1, read as the reverse complement.
GATGGACTGATTTCTTTCGCAGCGAAATTCAGACAGAAGCGATAAGTGAGGCTGTGAATAAAAACGGACGTTGATGTGATTAAGAACCCATCATTTTTAAAAATAAGGTAAAAGACTTGGGGAAATATACGAGTAGGTAGAGATGTACATGATCGTAACTGAATTTTCGGTGCCGAAATTGGCGATGGATCGGATACTTATTTCTAAAAAGGTTATATTTTCAGCACACACGTCAAGGCAACCTGTTGAACCAAGATGTAAGATGAGCTGGTTAACTGAGAATTACTTGGTCATGTAGGAAGGCAGTCATGAAGGAAGCATCCCGTTTAAGAGAAAAGAAGCGCAAAAATGGTCACTTAAGACCATAAGGTTCGCTATGGAAGCAATCGTCAAAAAGATTTGCGAAACAGAAGAGAACATCATGCACCAGTCCGAAAAAAATAACTAACTACCTGCGGAACATTTCCAGGCGATATTTATAGTATGGTACAAGATTTGTTGAAACTACTTTGATAGTGTGAAATGCAGCTAAGTCTCGGGGGTGTAAAGACAAATTTTCCCATAAATTGGAATGCTTGACACTTGCGCACAAAAGGTTAAGCATAAAGAAGATGCAGAAACTTTTTTGGGGATTTTGAAAACCACGATAGCCCGCATTAGTCTTCTTAAGCATTGATAGAAAAATTAAATGTTCAAAAGTCATTTCGTTGATTTTTAAAATATCAACTTTAAAAATATTTTTGAGATATTTACCCATGCTAAGGGCTACAGCATTCTTACTAGTGACATATAATTTAACATAATAACATTAACTAAAGAAATATATAAAAATAATGCACCCCGCTAGCTTTGCTAGGCGTTATTTACTTATAAACATTTTTCGATAGGCCAAAAACAAAAAAAAAAATTCATACAAAAATTTTGATTTTTCCCATTTCCTGACGTTTCCAGAGGGTTTTCCCAAATTTTTCTTTCTCCTGGCAACTACAAACAACTGAAAAAATATTTGATTTATATCTTAAATGGTTTAAGGGAAAATTTACTAAATTCACGTATTTTTTATGTTTCAATCCGATAAGCCATTACCGAGCAAGGTCTGTATAATTTATTTTGTAAGAACTACCTTATATTCCGGGATAAAAAGTATCCAAAGTCCCGACCCAGAACATAAGCAATCACTATGCCAAGTTTCATCAAAATCCGTCCAGTAGTTTCCGCGTAATGCGTGGTCCAGTATTTTGTATTCTACAGTTTTATTATATGTAGAGATGTAGAGAAGAGAAGAGAAGAGAAGAGAAGAGAAGAGATGCAGAAGAGATATACATAAGTCGTATTGATTGGAAATTTTACGAAATGGTGGAAGGAAACCAAATGCATTTTTCATTCGCTTCGGACTTAAAAATACCTAGGTATAACCTTTTATGGAAATAACTTAAGAGTTATCTCCAGAACGGCATCTGTCGGGCAACAAAAAATAAAGAACGCAACGTCACGGGGGACTACTAGTCTGTAATTAATTATTGTATTAATTATTTATAAATTTTTCGAATCTTTTTTGGTGCCGCTACTATCCGAGTAGGGACTGGGCCTAAAAATCGTAGACAAAAAGAACAGCGTCGGCGCGTGCTCAATTGAATTTTACTCACAGAAATTAGAGTCATTTGGTGTAAAAGTGCGCAGCGTCTATGAAAAAGCTGATAAAAATCGCCAAATGAGAAAATCCAGCCTGTACTAACCACCAACAGAGAACAACTTTCCCGACTACTTTCCAGCTACCAGTCCGAAGAAAAAAACATAAGAAAAAATCGCTTCTCGTTGAAAAAAACGTTAATTTTTAAAAAGACGTGTGGGAAACCTTGCAACTCGATGCACCGCAATCCGCAAGTTATATATAGGCATGAACACTGAACAGTGTAATTTTGTGTTTGATTAAGGATAAAAGTGTAGTAGCTTTAATCAGCACTTATCATAGTTTTAATCCTATGAAAAAAAGAAGCCCTTCGGGAAAGAGTACGAAGTCGTTAGTTCGATACTGCAACTAAGTTATGACTAAGACATTATCTAAGAATTCTTTTTTACTTTTTATTAACGACGGCATAATAAAAGTCTAACAGGTCAGTTTTCGTCGACAGTTTTATCGCGGTTGATAAACATCAGGCTTCGTCATAAGGCCTTGCAAATAAAATAAATAAAATAAATATTTCGGCGCAACAGGTCTGTGGGACTCAAGGCCTAGCTTCTCACCACCATTCGTTTGTGAGTTTTAAATTTTTGGGACGAATGGAAGGGATCTTCAATTTTACGCCGAGTCCAAACGGCTAATTAAGACGGCTAATTTCATGACAGTTTTACTCTCGGGTGTTTGTCAGACGTTCGCGAGAGGTGGCGCAGTGGAAAAAAAACTTAAGATGTAATTTGGTTCTTTCGGGATTCGAACCGGGTACGCCTTGCATAGTAGCCCAACACACTAACCACTAAGACACTGCGCTACTAAAAAAGGCCTTGCAATACAGCCTTTTAATCAAGTTTTTTAAGGACCGCTGAAGTGTGTCCTGTTCATCTTTACACGTTTCATCTGCAAACGAGGGAGCTCCGAGATCTCTGTAGAGGTTGCCAACGTGCTCTCATAACTTTATCTTCAAAACATTGTAAAGTGTAAAGATTCGATTCACCATAGAACCCTATAGACGTATGCTACATGTCCACATCCACCCAATAAACGCCTGCTCTCGAGGCTTAGTGTAGACTATTTTCCGAGTAAACAAAAAAGTTTAATCAACAAATTTACTTTTTAGTTTGCATTTCAATTTTGCTTCGATTTATTACGAGATATTTTGCCTCATTTACAAACGGAACTTGGAGAGTGTTTATAACTACAGATACGTTATTTGCTTGCGAATACACATGTGTAAAATGGGCATGAACGGGTTTAAGTTTGTTAACAAGACAGAATTTGCAGCGCCAAGTAGTTTTTTTTAGGTAGTTTTACAACTTTTAGCAGAGCAGTGTCATTAACATTTACGCTAAATGCATTTGTAACACATCTCTTAACAGACTTTGCTAGCCATGGAACAGAAAGTTAAAATAAAATGCAGGCCGGGCGATATGTGCAGACCAGACTGAAAAATGAACCGATACTCTTTATTCTATTATTTCCCTCTTACCCAATATTGACCTCGACAAATTGAGCATTAAACGAACGAATATAACACAACGCGCAACACTAGTCCATGAGCAAAACTTTTCCATGAGATCTGTACTGTACACTGCATCAAAAAATTGTCCCGTAGACGACCGACTATGGTAAGTCCCTCTTTAAGAAAACATAAAACTCGTATAACTTTTGAATGAGTTGGCCGTTTGCAGTAAAACCAAACTTAGCCTTAACTTTCTGAGAGTCCCATACGGATTTCGGTAGTAGCTTCAAAGTGATGTGTGTAAAAAAATATTTTTACATAAAATTTGACACAAGACCACTTGGCAAACAAAATGGAAAACAAAGAGCTGTTCCAAATGGCTTGTACGTCAAAATAGGTCGAGCAAAATGTAAGATAAGAATTTTATTTTCCAAAGACTTACTTGTCTAGTTTTATCTTATTTAAGTCATCGACTTTTTAATGCACTGAGTCGTGATTATCATAAAGTGAACTTACCTGAAAAATAAGAAAAAATATTAAATTAAATGCGAATAACTATAAAAAGACACAAACACGATAATAATCTTAAGCATTAAATTTATAAAAACGAATATATTAATAATTTTATGGGAAATAAAGCTTCCTTCGTCAGACATATCAGATTAAAAATATTTAAAACTTCCTCTGAGTCATGACCAGTTGCCGATAAACTCTGCTAAATAACAAAAGCTAAAAAACTAACTTACTATCACTATTAATCGAATTCGAACTACGTTTTTGTTGCGAGCTTCCACAAATTGTTTAGTATTTAAAAATTAATTAAATAGATCAAAGAAATCGATTTGTAAGATAAGCCGATTGTTAAAGAAAGACAACATTTCATTTTGTTTACTCAGGAGGCGGAAATCATTTCCGCTTGGAATATTTGGGAAAATTTCAACATGTGTCGCAGACAACAAATTGAGATCCGAAGAATCCGATAAACAATCTATGGTATAGAGATATCAAATCAAATCAAACCAAGGCCAATGGCCACTGATAAATAATACTGTGTCTGAAACCACTCAGTGACGGTTTCTTCTGGAAAATTACGATAAACAAATATTGAAAAGATAACTAGACGAATCGGTAGCAAAGATAGTCACAGTGATTTAAGTTGAGTGTGGGAAAGCGTAATGAGTAATGATGTTTTTCTCGCTTATAATTGGGGGTGAGGTTCACTTCCTATATTTCTTTGCGATAAATTGACTGTCATCAAATAGCACTTGAAGAAGTCCGTATAATTGGCGTTGTTTGCGATTGCTGAAATTCCCATCAATTTTTCTTATTGTTCGCCAAACAATAATTCACAAAAGAGGCTGACTTTCCCCAAAACTAAAGCCATCTATCGGATTAGGTACCTATTTGATACAAAAAAAAAAAACACAAATGCAAATAAGCGTCTAATCTAATCAATCTTCTGTGGCCACAATCCAAATTCAAATATAGTAACCACTTACTTAACACCACGTGCACTGTACACACAGTAAAATTTAAATCAAGATCTTATTCGCCAAAAATGCCGAGTGTGATTTTCTGCACCTCATATTCGTGTTTGCTTTGCGTTCACAATTCAGATGCGATTTCAGTTTTTCAGTAAAATACAACAGCGACGAAATAAAATATTTAAAGCAAATTTGGCGTACGCCAGGAGCAGCAACAAATCACTTATTCGACACGCCTGATTGGTGTGCTGTGTCACAAATGTGTAATTTTCTTATTAGCGAGCATGTGACATTTTTGCCATGTCTACCGATGTGTTTGATCACGCAGAACACAATTCTCAGCCGACAACAGCTTCTGTTTTACAATATTAAATTAACACAGGACCCCAAGCTTGTCCGTCAACCATAGAACCGTGTCGCTGTCAATTGGACGATCGGGAATAAATAAATTTACTACTGTTTGCATACGAAAATGATTATGTAGCGGAATTTCGCTTGAGTCATATCAGTCATCATATGTGACTCATATTGGATCTTCAAACAATCCGAAGGAGTTCATTTCGTCGCAAAAAATATTAAGGTGTACTCATACGTAGGCATCAATATAGCACCAGCCAAACATAAGTGGAAATAAAGTCCACGACTGAAACATAGAAAATAGAACTTACTTTTTTTTAAATGCATAGAACCACAAACGCAAATATTAAATATAGATATTTTGTTAAGCAAAATCTTAATTCAAAAAAGGTCATTATATTCGATTTAAAAAGGTATTAAAAAGAACCCATTTCAGAAATTAAAAATAGTGAAAATAGTACTCAAAATTGAGAAGTGGCACTCGGGAAAGTCAAATAGTTCAGAAATCAGTGCAATAAAAAATTTCATCAATGAACTATGACTCAAAGTCAAAAAGCACGACTGGATCGCACGAAACTTTCTCGTTCATATTATCAGTTTGGTTAGTTTATTTTTATTTTATTATTTTATAAGGGAAAAAATCAGAAGCTATATAAACCGTACAGAAAACATAAATAAATTGCACTTTTAGTTTAAAGATATTCATTTTATATGGGAGTACATGTCAAAAAACAAAGTGAGGCACTCTGGCTAAAATGTTCTTAGCTCCAAATGCACTGTTTTTATACTATTGAAAGATTTTTAAATACAAGGACAACCGAAACAGGAGTTTCTAATATGTTAGGGCATGTTCTTTGACTGGGATAGATTGATGATGCTAGTTCTATTTTTATTGGCAGTAAAAATATACCCCGTGTGAACATAGGTTAGGATTTGGGTAATTTTTTTTCCCGGCTGTATTTTCATTTACTTAAGAAAAACTAAATACGGGATCAATTTAGAATACTTATGTTGTCCTAAATAATCCTTTTGGTCAAAATCTTTACCTAGATCTTTTTCTGGAGCGTAGAAAATAGTAACAAATATTGCAAATTTAAATGTTTAGCGTTCGAAAAAGGGACCTTGCTCAACAATTAAGCTAAAAACTGAGTATAGGGTATTGTTACAACCGTATTGACCGTTTTCGAGATAAGACCAATTTTCAAAAGTAAGATTATTTGACTTTTTAGCAAAAAGCTGGGTATGCAGCCATGTTAGCCTCACCTACTTAAGCCCAAATATCAATTTTGGTTGAAATGGTTAGAGCCGTTTTCGAGAACATCAAACTTGTTTAAAACCGTTACATGGGAAGGACCGTTAAAAAGAGGGTTATCCTGCAAAAAAAAGGCTCCCAACTGTAAGTCCAAAAACTCCAAATCCGAAGTTTGAACGAAATCCGTCTAGCCGTTTGCGCTGTTGACCTCAGGAAAGGACGGACATACGGACAGAATTGAAAGACCCACTTTTTTGAGTTCCTATAGTATAAGTACTATGCAACTGATTCTAGTTTCTCCCAGATAGCTAAAAAGTCGCCTGTCATTTATTTCTGAGCAGGATCTTTGATCCTCAGCTGAATTGTGTTTGTGTAAGAAACTTTCTGTTCGTCGGAGAATATTTAAATAGGGCGCGATTCTTCTTAAAAAAAACGAAACGAAAACTACTTTCTTCGCATTTCAAAAAACGACAGCGCTAACTAGGTTTATGTTTTTTTTCTTAGCGAAAGGAGAAGATACAGTGTAGTTTGAAGAAAATGCAAAAGACATCGTTGTTTTTCTTGGACACGAAACGAAAATATCTTTCGTTTTTAGAGTTATATGAAAACAAGGGAAAATGTTTTTTTTTTTTTTGTGTTGCCAAAAACAAAAATTGCTTTAGTTTTGAGTTACATGAAGCAAAAGCCTAAAGGAATCTCAGCTCATTTTCGATCATTTTCGGAAGTGGGTTTTAGAGTATTTCACTCAGAGAACTCATGTACTGCAAGACTGCAAAATTTAATCTTAGTTGTTCAACGACAAAATCAGTAAGTTGAAAAAAAAGTAGAACTTAAGTGATACAATTATTAGGTCGAATAGCGTTTCAGTAATTCAAATAAAGATTTTAGGTTCAAAAACTGTGGCATTTCTTAATTCATTTTCAAAGTCCTGCATATTCATTACAAGGTTAGCGGCTATATGATGCTAAGTGAACCCTCCAAAACTATCGACGTCTTTAAATGCATAAAGCGCTTGCCACATAAATGTAACAACATATAACTCACCGTTGAAGGAACCGAGTGTGAATTATAAGAAAGGCACCACCCGCTTTCACGTGCGGCACACGGCAGTGATTGGTTGAATCATTGAAATTAAGGCATATGCATGCATGCTTCCGCAATCGGCTGTAGTTAGCCTGTAAGAAACTCTACTGAAGTATTTGTTAGGACTTTACTGCTGCACGCTGTCAATTGCAACAAACGACTTTGCAGACGCGAGCATATTATCAGTAAGCAACCTCGATAGACCATTAACCTGTAACTACTTGTGGGCAGAAGATAAGATAGCCATCATCGCATAGGTCGATATATTACACCAATCGACCGATTACCACGAGAACATAATGGCTTGGAATTCAGAGAAAGAAATGAAACGATCGTTACACATAAGTAAGGTTTGCCTTTACCCGACTGGTTCCCATGAGCAATGCTAAACAAATTTTAAAATTGAGCTGAAAGCCTCTGCAGCTAGCGCTCGTTAAATAATTATTAACAGTGTATTTAAATTGTCATTGTTAATAAAAAATAATATTACATTTTTAGAACTAGTGCAACATACTGCATAATATGTGTGACGGACACAAAGCTAAATGTTAACAAATAGTTACTTTTCGCGCATATTTTTTAAATCCCAAAAATGTCGCAGTTCTTTACGATATGGCGCCACGTGATTTACAAGCTCCCTTGATTTTTCTAACCATTTTCATTTTCTATTTATATACGAATCGTGATTAAAAGTTTAGCAACATGTAGCTAAATTTGTGAAATTCGGATGACTTTATTATGGAATAACAAAATATTTATAAATTGGCACGTTGAGCCAGAAACTGTATACCATCGATTAACACCATTAAACGGCATACGCCATCGATCGGCCATGTTCTAAAAATGGAACTCACTTCTAATTGTGTTTAAGAAAACATAAAACTTGACAATTAACAATAGGCCTATAAACAAAACAACCAAAAAAATAAAGAACGCATGCTTTCTATATAAAGTTATGTCCATACCGCACGCAGATTCTATTATGACAATCCATAAACAATGACAGTCAAAACTTGTAAAGCTATATAAAAACAAAAACAAATTTTGTGTTGTTTGTTTTGTTATCAATTTAAAATTTAACAACTTGATGAAAAAAGATATAACAAAACGTTTAAATGCAAGTCGCATGTTTGTAATTAACCACAGTGACAGGGCCCATCAATTTGACGTTAGGTAAACATATTTTCACAATTAATTACTGAAATAATACAGCCAGCGAACCAACTGACTCGACGCGACACTGTGTCAAAGTCCAGCAACGAAGGAGTAAACAATGATTTCGGTCATCAGACAAAACCAGAATTAATGTAAAATTTAATCTTCGAATTGATGTCACCTATTTACTTGTGTTGTTTGGCTGTGACTGTCAGTGTTACACTGTCGCGTCGATTTATCTATATATGCACAGTGTGACAGTTGCAGTGTATGGATGGACGAATAATACTTGATTGTCGCACTTCAGTGTTGTTGCATTGTTCAAGTGACAGTTGGCGGATGGTTTTTGGACAAATAAACGGCACGGAAGTTCATGTTATTTGAGTTTGAGCAGCCCGTGTGGAGTGCTTGTTAAATAAATTAGCACGTGACGAACGATAACACAAGGGGTTGGGTTTTTTTTTTTTGTTATTGAACATTGTATAGGACGTGTTTGATGTACGACTATTTTTAAACTTTGTCTATAAAATGGAAAAATGTTTGTGTATGTAAATGTGGGGGGTACTGTGAACCCTGCAAGGTGAATATACTCTGGCCAAAGTGAAGGAGTCGCATGAATCAGCACAATAATTTACACATTAGGGAGTGCTGATGGATGGTATTAAACACGCCAAGGACAACAAATGGCCTTGCGTGAAAAAATGCACTTTGATCGAATTAAGGTGTAGCCAAGCCAACTAGGGGTAGACCATTGACATTTATCCGCAATCGTAGGATGTCACGATTGGCTGAAGAAATAATTTGGGACAGTGTTGTAAACAATGTGGAACAGATGATTGTCAAGAAGGATTTTTTTTTAAAGATAACCGAATACTGCCATGGAGACCAATTATCTGCGAAGAAGGAATTCAAAAAAATATTTAAAAACGTTCAGCGTTGATTTCTAGTAGGTAATTGAAGGCCAACGCATGTTGTTCGCATGTCCCGAGAGAAGTATTTAAAAAAATTGGAATCGCTCGGCAGTTAGCCATGAAAAGGAATATAATATCAGTTTTTTTAGAGATAAGCCCCTAGTTGAAGGTTCAAACAGGATATTAGCTTCTGCTGTCGAAGTTGAAAGCATAAACCGTATACAACATGGGTATAAGACGCAACAGGGATCCGTAACGATGTGTCCATTCTTTTTAACTTTCTCGTTATTTTTGATACGAACGGATTGAAATGGAAAACACATATTTAGGCTTAAGGTACGTTTAGTGCTGCAATTTCTTTATGGAAAAATCTTCAATATTCAAACTTCAAATGAGTTTTTTGATTGCCTTGGGTTCAGACAAATTTATGTGTTCCAACTCTCGTAAGGAAGGAAGGAAAGAAGAAGGAAGGCAATCATTGCTTTCTATGTTTGCAGAAGGATATTCGGAAAACCTAAATTTCTTGTCCCAAAATTACCATGTGACTCTGCACAGCGATAGCAATAGTAAAATTTAGAAAAAAATGTTGCTCTTCTCCATAGCAGACGACCGTCGCCTACTTAAGTTTTGTATTGATCGTCAGTCGAATTTTTACTGTCCGGAAAATTGGATGGTTTGTAACTTACTATTTTTTTTTTGTATTTTTGGTATTGTCCTTCATACGCAAGAAAAAAAGCGTCGGTTGTTTTTCAAAGATAATTTTTGAAGGCATTTATATTGTGGTGAATTTTGTGTATGGATATGAGCTTGTTGCGGATTTAGGCATATATTTTAAAGTGTCCTTTGTGTTAAATATTATGGCGCAAAAATATCAAAAATGCATCATTTGTCTATTTTAACCGGAGAAAAGGACGGTTTCTTGAGGACCAAAATAAGTACAAAGCCAGAAAAGTCGCCAAAAGCATATCCAAAAGCAGAAGATATTAGTTTTTTGAGGTTTTTTCAGTAAGTGAATTGTGATTTCCGTTTTTTATGAGCTGTTTTTAATAAATTTTCAAATAAAACAGATGACACATGTTTTTTTATTTATTGTTACAAGTTATTCCTTAAAAAAAAAAGGAATCAGCGTAGGGTAAAGATTGGGGAAGTCTAAAGATCCGCTTTGAGCAGACTTTATCGGACTTTTTTTGTGAATTTTATTGCTCAAATATTGCTGTCTGTTTTAAAATACGTTTGTGGCCATCCGCAAGCAATGTACACATAAAGCTACCAAAGACTACGACTAAGATTCAAAAATAAACCTATTCTTTGATCTCCAACAAGTGCGAACTCAACGCAATAACTCTGAGAAGACAACGGTTAAACTTAGACAAAAAAGAAAAGAAAAAAAGAACGACGATTACGCATGTAGTGAACGAGTTGGGTGACTATGACCAACGAGAGCGATCACTTTTCATTGGTAGTCGCAATTGATAAATAATTGAATAAAATATTGTTGTTAAATGCAAAAGCTTAAATAAAAATTGTATACGTTAAGGTGATCAAAAAGTGATTTAATTCCTTCACTTCCTATTCTCAAAAAAATGTCAAAGAATAATACATGCGCTGACTAATCAACAGCTCGTTCGCTACTTCTTTTCTCAGCAGAAAGTGTCACACCACACCCTGAAAAAAAAAAATCCTTTCTACTCATAATATAACTTTTCATTTAAAGCAGAAAATCTTTAAGATATTTTGTAGACTTTGTTTTTTTTTAGAGAAATAGAACTTTAAGTTGGCAACACTTTTTTAACTGGCGGCCATTTTGTCAGCTGTCGAGTGATTTATTTTTAGTTTGGTTTGGCATTTCAACATGAATAGACTGACACCTGAACAAAGCTTCCAAATTGCGCAAATTGGGTCCAAAACAAGTTTGCCGTTGATCCCAATTTTCATAAGCAAACAAATTTTGTTTAGCGATGAAGCTCACTTTTGGTTGAATGGATACATAATAAACAAAACTGTCGTATTTGAAATGATGATAATCCTCAATTGTATGTTGAGACACCGTTACATCCACAAAAACTGACTGTTTGGTGTGCTTAATGGGTTGATGTAATAATTTTGGTCCGTACTTCTTTAACAACGATGCTGGCAAGAACGTTACAGTCAATAGTGACCTCTATAGAGCCATACTGACTTTTTTTGTTCATCAATTGAGCAACCATGATGTGCAGGAGCTGTGGTTTTAACAGCTCGTGCTACAATTGATTTATTGAAGGAAAGGTTTGGTAAGCGCATAGTTACGTTGTGGACCCGTGAATTGGCCTCCAAGATCGTGCGATTTAACGCCGCTTGACTTTTTCCTGTGGGGATATGTGAAGTCGCTAGTTTACGCTGATAAGCCCAAAACGAAAGACTTGGAGGACAAGATTCGCCGCGTCATTGAAGATACAGCCACAAATGTTGGAAAAAGTCATCGAAAATTGGACAGGACAACCACGGCTCATATGCCAGAAATCATATTAAAATTATAATGCCAGTAGATAATCGTTCGAATAAAGTAAATTTCATGTCAATTTAACAAAAATCATCTTTGTTTTATTCCATTTAAAAGTATATGCTTTATGTCTTATCAACTGTCACTTTCATCACTGTAAATGCTTGCCAAAAGCAGAACCTTACCTAAAGTCACACCGAAGTACAGATCAGTCCTCAATAACAGCCTATAATTACGAAAAGTATTGCCAGTAAGATGCCTTTATATTGGCATCTCATATGAAGCATCCGTCATTTCGATTGTTGGACTGCTGTAAGACTTTGAAGGAACTTTGAATTACCGCTCTTGTCACTTGATCAGTCATATTAAGGTAAACCTCTCAGATACTGCGTTATTCTTATAGAAAAATGTTCATCATCATACGAGTTTAACAACGAATCACTATGTGAGTATAACTAATCCTACGCATTCGAAGATTGTAAGCTTTGCGTCTTATACAAGTGGACTACTGTTTAAAACTTTTCCCTACAATAAAACAATAAAAAACAAAAACACAAATGTACTACACAATGAAAGAAACCAACAACAAAAACACTTGTGTTCTATTTATAATTGTCGTGATAATAAATTTGTATCTATGTCAAATTCAAGTTAGTAGCTCATTGTCTTTTATCTTTGCTTAGATACAAACAATAAAGTGCTTCCACTCAGGTTCAGTGGCTTATACCTGTTGTTCGGTTCTTCTTTTTTTTAATTATCTTCATTATTCGACTGGTGGGAGATACACCCAACAGTGTGTACTCGCAGTGTAACCAAATAAAAAATTGTTGGCAGGCTGTCATTGTTTTCTTCAAGTTTTTTTTTCGGATTGGACTTTGAAGTGGACTCTTAAGACTATGACAAAGCAAAAAATGCTTAATTGAAGCAGTAACTACGGTGTGTTTTCCCTACTTATTAACAGGTTACCTATTACTTAAAAAAACATTTAGATTTCGGATAGACAAAGATTTTTGTTAACAGTCTACGTCAATGGTGGCGATTCCAAGGAAGCTAGGGAGGTGGCTACTTTTTTTACTGTTGCCACGAACTTTTGCTAATTAGACTTATTTAATTCACAATGTTTATACCGCAGAGTACGGCATCGACACATCTTAGTTTGATTGAGAGAAAAATATATAAAACTTTCCACGCCTAACTTTAATGGCGGGGGTATAATTATATCGTGGCCTGTGTGTTAATTGAATATTAATTTGCTTTGATTGCATTTTGATAATAGGTATTTTCCATTGATTTCAGCTTGAGTAGACCTCTGTGATTGACTGGTTATCGGAGTTGTTGTTGAATTAGGTTGACTGCGAGCCGAGGGTGGCGCCCAGTTGTCATTAAATTGTGTAAACAGAACTGAGATGCAAAATCTGACCGATAGCCAGTAGTAGGTCAAACGAACGAAGCGATTACAAATTTTTGACTTTATTTTGAGGTTCTTAAAGAGAGGAATTGTTTGACTTTATAGCAGACGCCCAGCTATATTTATCACGAATCCATCGTTTTTTTTCAAGTCATTAACAATTTAGTACAAGGATTTGTAGATCGTTTCTGTTGTCTGAAACATTTTTCTCCAAGCTGAATATTTTTTTTCGCTTTACAAAGGAATGAGGTCCAGTTTCCAAGGTTCAAGGTGGATTAAAAATCCAACGATGAGTGATAGTTTACCAACAAAATTGAGTTCAAACTCCAATTGAAAACCCCTAGTAACGCATTTATTCGTTCGGGACAATTACATTTCCATTAGCCTAGCAGATTTATGTTCAATGTTAACCCGTCTAAGTACAATTAATACGTCTAATTGACTACACGTTTCCATACAACTCATTGAAAGCTTTGATATGCCAGCAACGCCAGTATGCTAAATCATAGAACTAATTTATGCAATAACACAACCCCTAATTGGTTAATTAATTTTATTTTATAACAAACTGTATAACGTATCATAGCTAGATAAGGTTTTACAGCACTATTTATAGCTGTGCGAAAATGTTTATATATAGTTACATACAACAAATGGAATAATCATGAAAAATCGGCGTGTGAAAAAACAAAACATTTTCGCTTGAGTAAGTTTGAATCGTTTGGAGGGCGCAAGCATAATGCAAGCCACTGTATAGGGATATTTTAGCTTAATAAACCGATTTAACCAAAATCAACTAAATAAACAAATAAAAATGATTTATCTATCAAACAGATAAGGTGGAGATATACATAGATAAAAGAAGGAATTCATTTTTAAAGAATGTGGTTATTACAGGAGGAAGACAAAATGTTTTTCCTTGCTCTCTGTGTACCTGTTCGGACTTAATTTACGAAATATAAAATGTATTAAGTGTTTAAAAGTATTTAAATTCACTCAAGTCGGCGCAGTGGCTTAGTGGTAGTGTGTTGGGCTACTAAGCGAGGGGCTCAGGTTCGAATCCCGAGAGGGCCAAATTACATCTTAAGGTTTTTTTCCACTGCGCCACCTCTCGCGAACGTCTGACAAACATCCGAGAGTAAAACTGTCATGAATGAGCTTCTCAATTAGCCGTTTGGACTCGGCGTAAAATTGTAGATCCCTTCCATTCGTCCCAAAAATTGAAAACCCACACAAAACGAATGGTTGTGAGAAGCTAGGCCTTGGGTCCCATAGACCTGTCGCGCCAAAATATTTATTTTTTATTTAATTCACTCAATGTTTCAATGCCAGATGTAAACACCGTCAATTTTTGTTATTCCCATCTATAAGTCAAATGTCAATGTTATCGAAATGTTGCATTAAATGTCAAACTGTTTTTGTATATATATTTTGTAAAGTAAGTAAGATCTTATCGCCATCACACTTTAAATCGAACTAGATAGCTCGCTAAAATAAAACATATTTTTTATAACGTTGTAGCAAATCGGAGTTTTATTTCGTAAAATTGGTAAATCGGTTCATTTTTAAATACAACACATAGCAGTACCATTTAAAAAAAATACTATTGTACTGAATTCAGTACTATTTAACACTTTTCAATTTTGAGTACTATTTTGAGCACGCATTTCATATCTTTCAAATCCAAAATATGTGCTTATTTTACTTAAATTTAATGAAATGTAGACACCTACTACTTTGTATGTTTTAGTACTATTTTTTTTCTTCAGTTTTTCAATCTCCCGTAAGAACGCCAATCAGTCTTTTATGCTGAGGGACAGCTTGAAAATGCTCGGGAGCATACGTTTGGTCTGTCCGGACCCTGTGTTCGTAAAGAGACCCAATCGTCAATGGTGGCCCTGACCGAGGACGCAGGAAGAGCCAACGCTGGTTCGGGTTCTGAGAAAATATCCTCCGAGCCTTGCCTAGCAATCTCATCGGAGATTTCATTTCCCGCAATCTCAGTGTGACCTGGAACTGGAACCCGTACAAGGGTCAAGAAATTCATCTTTGCAACAGGACTGAGCAAGGCCTTACGCGGCACCATTAGAATAGCATAAATCTTCGCTTGAAAAACAGAGAGACCTACTTGACAAATGAATAATGGAGTCGAGTGTTGTCCATTTCAACGGAAACACCAGCAGCAGACACTTGACTGACAATCTCATCTTAATCCAGGCTCAGACTCTGGCTAAGTATGCACATCGCACGAAGATCCGGTGTCATTGCATTAGACAGCTTATCCGCATGGAACCTGGGTCGTAAGATAAGTTTCCCAAGGTCATCGAGACTTCAGTGTGAATGAGACCAAACATGATAAAAGTATCAAGGGGATATCAAGCCGAGACAGGCCTTTCTTTGAACTTTTATGCAGAAGGCAGTCCCATACTTACGCGAAAACCCCCTCCACCTAACAATCAACGCATAAGCTAGAAAAGGCCTTATAGATCCACCTTTTTCGGAGATAAGCCGCATGTCTTGCCAAAATCTCTTTTACACTGCCTAGATAATTGAGAGTACTTTGGATGTCTTAACAAGCTTTGTCCAAAGAAGTTTCTTATCCTGGATCACTCCCACGTATTTCGCTTCATCAGATATCTGGATGGTGAAGCCTTTTACCACTGGTAGAGTCAGACTGGTTACAGTCCTTCGTCAACTGAAGAGAACAACTTCAGTTATTAGACGAAAACCCATTCCAAATGAACCATTCATCGATCATGTGTCATGTCCAAGGTCATCTGAGCGTTAGTACAGAAAGTATGGCATCATCATCTGCGTCCGTAAGATTTTTGTTGACATACAATTTTGCCATTCAAATTTATAGTTACAGATTTTTGTTTTACATCGCGGTGCACAGTGCGAACATTATTTTAAGCTTGATATGCTTAAAAGTGAGACTCATAAAGACTCAACTGCTAACTAAACATGTGGCATCCCAGGAACTAGGGAATAAATTGTAATTTTACTCGCTGCTAATTCTCAGACTTGCTGCCCAAAAACACAACAAATCAGCAACAGCTTGATCAAAAATTGTTCCAAGACTCCGACCACCGGTCTAAAGTGAAAAAAACGGAGACAAGTCGTTATTTAATACGAGAGCTGCCCATCTGGCCAGAAAACCACAACTAAAACCGATCCCGTGGTATTACCCGCACCTATCTGGAAACCGATCAGGAAGCAATACAAAACGCAATCAAATGCGACGACTTGAATAACTACTTAGAGAGACAAGTGACAAGAGCACCCATTCAGCCCTAATGGCCGATGTTAGATACTTCATTTATGCATAGATATCGCTGTGCGCCAATGTTGATAATATGCGAAATCCGCAATATATTACATCGCTAATAGCCCACCAGATAGCACCATTCAATCTACGCACACATATAACTCGTTATAAACAGCAGCTATCTATCAGGCAAATATTGACAGTGAGGCATAAACTTAAACAAGCACTTTTCATTGCATACAAGTTCGTTTTAGCCCATTAAGCGGTTATTGATTTGCGTCGAAAGTGAACCTTGAAAGGCGATCGCATATCAATTGCTAATTTATTTGTCACTATTCGGATTCGTTTTCCCCTATGCGGTTTTTTGTCATTCTCCTTTTGATGAATGAAAAAGTTTAAGGCACTGAAAAAATAAAACACTTGGATTTATGTTTGTTCTAAATTTGGTTCGAGAGTGGATACGTATTTTGTTTTTAACTCTTCGCTATTATTGTGCACTGGAACGGGCTTACGTGACCAGGTGCACGCAATCATACAGTAAGTGAGGTTGGTTATTGTATCCTGCCGGCTGCCGCACCCGCTTCAACGGTTGTGTAGCTTTGATTCCTTTTACAGATGTTGTGAATGTGCGTTCGGGTTTTTTATTCTCTCTCTTTCTCTCTCTGTGTGTGATTCTCTGCCTCCTTAATAACGACCTCGGTCATTAGTTACCATTTAGGAAATGAATGGGAATTTAGAGTGTTGGCGGTGAAAAATACGTTTGGGAGTGGTTCAGGGTAGTGATAATGTGATAATGAGTTTTTCTCTGTAAAATAAAATATACAGGCACTCCTAGTATAAATATTTAACATGAAAGCTATTTTCAAAGTTGGAGTACTGTGTTACTGTAGTCATGTATGAATTGACATTTCCAAGTAAACACAAAAAATTACCAAAAGGTTGACTTTAATTTCCAATTGTTATGCGACTAGGTAACTATAGATAGCTTTTCCATATGCGATGGTCTTACAGTTCGCTTGTAGAAATTTTATTGTGTTTAAGAGCGGTATGCAGTGAAATCTGAAATTAAGGGCACCTCCCTTGAGCGGACATATCCCTACGAGGGGACAAGTTTTTGTAAACAAGCTCTATTAAGTACATTGGGTGGACACTCACTTGACGAATGCGGCAGGTATCGAAAGCTCGACACTTGAACTTCTTGTTGACTTGCAAACACATTAATGACCAATGAAATTTCAACTGTTGCCCAAAACACCCAAAACCCACTGATTATTTTTTTAATTTAAATAATGCAAATTTAAAAACAAATATTTACAGATGAAAACGTTCTTAACCTTATTTTGGTTTTAAGAATTTATTTTGTTTTCTGTTTCGTTGGCAACCCGCCTAAGGAAGCCTTCACTGTATTTTGATAGTCAAAACTCGACCACAACCTTGTTGCTGCTGGCTTCAGAATTGCACCCTTAAGGAAGAGAATTCGACTTTAGGCGCTTAGTACACATAGAGTATCTAACCAAAATCTATATTACCTATTTCTGATTAAGAAACCCTTCGATTGAGAAACCTTTCATAAACATGTACTCACTTACTATAGACGTCAACAACCAGTGGTACCACGTAGCAGTGTTGCAACATAAACAAAGAGGTAGGCGAAACAACACATACAAAGAGCGCGTAGTATGACGATGCATGTGCTTACCGAAAAGAGGTGTCAACAGATGGACATTTTAAGACGAATAAAGCAAAAATAAGTTAAAGAAATGAGAACTTAATTCAGAAACAAAGCTTATAACTTCTACAAACAAACATGCAATGACTGTGCCACAAATTAAAATGCAAAAAACAAAAAAAAAAAGACAGCCAACCAATCGGTACCCTCAACAACCGCGGTGACAAAACTTTTTGTTCCTATAACAAATAGGGCCCAGCTGAAGAGTCTCGCGATCAAAGCAACATCTGAATGTTTTATTAGAAAAAACAAACACAGCACTTCGAAGCAGCAGAGGACAAGGTGCGACCAGTAAGGAGGCAGTTCCACCAGAGGTTTTCTAAGCCCAAACAAAAAGTCAAAAGCAACAAGACCAACAGCTTCGAAGGCTCACCAGTGGAGGTGATCTAAGAGTAATGTGATGGAGGACACATGCACCAAAACAGACCTGATCCCTAGTTTTCTATAAAAAAAAGTCCACCCTATGCACTTAAAGAAGAAATAAAATAAATCTCTTCTTTAGGTCGAAAATAAGACTCCATCCAACGTACTGTGATAATTTTTCTAACTGTGAAGCATTTCACTAAAATCGGTACCAGTCTGGCTTCCACCCGGCAAATAGACTATGATTCGATTTTTCACACTCGGGGAAACTCTAAAAAATATGAACAAATCTCAAGCTTTTATCGTCAGGACCTCTTTATCTATTCTTGTTTGTATGCCGACAAAATTTATCGAGCTGTGCCGCTGCAGATGGAAAGAAGATCATCCGAACATGCACAGCCATTCGGCAAGGATACATCTATGTTATGTTATGTTATGTTAAAGTGACTCTCGGTGAGAAAAAGCTTGGGGCGTTAGGCCGATTGTGCAATGTGCATACCACTGGGTATTCAGGGGTTCCTTTCCTGGCTACTCACGTAAACTTCCTTTACTAAAGCTAAGATATCAGCAGCGCTGGTATAGCCTAGATCAGGCAGATCATTGAAGAAGTATTTTTCTAATTGAGCCTTCTTTAAGCTGGATAAGGCAGGGCAGCCGCAGGGAATATGGGTGACGAACTCATCCACCTCCTCGTCTCTACAGCTTCTGTAATATCATAAAATGGTAGTCCAAGTCTTCACACGCGTCTGCCCTGAATACAATAACTAGCTATAAATGCTAGATCCTTGAATCTTTTGGTATCCAGGGTGGCCAAGTTAGCCTGGCTGGATCTGGTCAGCTACTGGGATATAGGGACGATTTTGACTTCATCAGCCGCTGACGGAAGTAAACGAGGGCAAGACTAAAGATTATGCAACACTCGAGTTGGTCTAATCCGGAAGAAACAAACAATCACGAATGACACCGAGGTAATGCAAGTTCAGCTTTCCAAGACTGGTGCTAAATGATAGCCAGGAAGGAAAAAGATAGGATCTCCGTCTCAATGAGCAGGTCAGAAAACTTACTTCATAGTAATTGGAGGACGACGACCGTTAAGTAAGGAGGATGGTGCATCAATATTGATGGATTCCGTAATGTGTTTTTAGATAGAGTTCCTGGTAGACCAAGGTTTGACCAAATTACAAAATCATCTAAATACAAAATCGCGAAAATACAAAACCCCGAAAAAATTAAAATTTGGAAAAAAAATCTCGAAAAGAGAAATCCCGAATTCTTTTTTGCGCGATCCAAAAATTCCGAAAAATGATTTTAGAAAAAAATACCAAAAACTTCGGGACTTTCTTAGTCAGCTGCTTTTGGATTAAATTAAAATTGTTTTAATTGAAATATCCAATAAAATTTCTCAAAATAAATAATTTGGCGTTCTAGCAAAAACGGTTACCTACTCACATTTTGTTTCAAAACAATCGTTCTTTTAAGGACTACCAATTTTCTTTGCATGTGTTGAGACATTTAACATGAAAGCTTTTGCCAGGCTAAACCAAAAATCACGAAAATTAGTAAATATTATTGGATTGCGTGATTTTTACTGATTTTTTTAGATTTTGTGGATAGATTTCTCGAGCCTTTGTTGTCGGAATTTTGTTAACAAGATTTTTGTGCTTTAGGATTTTATTGGCAATAATTGTGCTTCGTGTACAATTTCTTATTCAACCGCCAGAAGTATCCCATCGCAGTGAATTCCATAAACGGGCTGTAAAACTCGTTAAAAGGTACACTGTTACTAAACTGATACCTATTAGAAACAGTAATCGCTGCCACCTCAAGCATCCAGCACCCACATTTCATCAACTCTTACTTAACCCCCAAGTGACGTAAGTCAACCTTTCGATAAAAAAAACCTGCACCGCTCATTATATACAAATCTCAGAAACGCTCCCAACAATAGTTCTGGAAATTTCAGTATACAACCATCAATCGCAATCGCAACTGCAAAATAACAATCAACACCTTCCGCAATTAAATGACGAAACATTCCTCGCAACATCGTGTCCATTACGAGTGTATATTTATTATTTATTTGATGGGCGTGTGTAATTTTATATTCGCATAAATTTCTCCAAACTAGCTTTTCAGCGGAATCGTGATGGACATGCCGGATCATCCATCAAAATCATCCCGCGAATCCCGAATGACAACTTTCTCGATTTAGAAGAAAGAATCTCGTTCTGTCAGATGCTTTTGTTCGATTGTTATTCATATTCATATTCACACTCCCACTCGATAATACCTCACTGACATAATTAGCGTATGGATTAGGTGGGGTATTGAAGTGTCCGCATAATGGGATAATAAGCACTTTTCCAATGTGCAAATTTGTGAATTTTGTGAATCAAATGATTTCAAGTGTCATTAGCCTATGGAGCGAAGATTGATCGGTTGAGTTCCTCGACTGAGCAGCGATGGGTTCATTAGATTGAAATAAATCAGGCTTTGTAATTGCATCTTCAAAAGCTACTTAACATTCACCGGTACAATGAAACCTGTTAGATAATAATTCTAATCACATTTTAATCGAGATTGCACGTTTTCTGCGAGTCATTGTTTTCGCTGTTGTTTGATGTTCCATTTACATATTATACTGTTTAATAGGGGCAAACACGTTAACACTATTTACATTAGTTGTACGTTTATATAATATCGTTGGGGGAAGTCTTAGTTGTTTTTTACTAGCAAAATGGGTTTTCCAGGCATTCGGCGAACCGAAGTAAAACGCAAAATGCATGTGAAATAGCTGAGAAGGGGCTGCGAAGTGCTCGCATTTAGATACTGTATTCAACGTGAACGTGCTGAGATACGGATCGCTTTACTCAATCATTTACACTTCAATATTGAACGCTTGTGAATTTATCACCATGTTAAACATTTCTAGGCTGATACCTTACAGTGCAAAGTAAGAGAAATAGCTCTAAGCTCTAACCAATAAAATGAGTAACGCTTGTAGATTTTTTTTAGCAAACAATTAAATGAATATTTTAGAACTGTAATCTTGAAAAAAGAACGCAGTAATGCGCTTGGCAATTTTCGTTAGATGTGGACACAGAACAGACTTTGCCGTACACAAAAAAAAAAGGTGTTGGAACTTGAAATCAAAGACAATTTGATAAGTCGATTTTTTTCATCCTTATACAAACTCAAAGCAAACGCCGAGGCTGAATCGAACCTTCATGCGCATAAACAAATAATTTTTTTAAAGTAAAGACTGCCATTAGAAGGCCTTCATATTTTGACAGCTGTTTGTTTTCTTTCTTTTTTTGTAAGTGCTGTGAGAAGTCTTCAAATGCGGAGTTAGCTAAGTATTTTCTTCGATTTGACAAACTTACAACGGAGAGACGAAATTTTACCATTTCGGTGAAATTCAACATTTTAGAAATATATGGCGAAGTGCTGAACATTTGTCCTGAAATGTTGCATAAAGCCGAAGTGATGAATTTAGGTGCAGTGTTAAAGTAGCAGGTTTTAAAAAAATCCAAATCAAAAGAGCTCTCGCTATTTGGAAGCTTCTTAGTACGCTATTCGTTCGTAAAAGATCGAACAGGTGACAAAATCTTAAGCTTCGGGTGATGGTGCTTATCTTAAAGGCTTATCAAGCTCGACAGATTCAGGGTTGGCACCAGAGAAACACCAGAATTGGGGCGGCATACATAATAAAAACATATTTTATTAACCTTTTAGTTCTAAAATTGATAATAATCGGGTAAGCTACGTAAGGTCTAAACTGGCGAAGTATTGGAAAAGACGTCAGACACTCTGCTTAGATAAGTTCTACTTCTACTTATGAATGGAGGAGGTTAATTCACGGAAAGGAGCAACACAATAGTACCCGGTCTGGATAGGATACGCACGTTTACCTTTGATGTAACCTCCCATCGGCATCGTTTGTCTAAAACATAATAAAAGGCTGCTTGCCAGTTGGGCAGAAACATCCATCGGTGGTCCAAAGTATGACATAAATATTCAGATGCCAAGAAATCATAGTAAAAAGTCTGACTCTTCGGCACATGGTGCAATTAACGATTTGTTTAGGCTCGGTTTCATGTAGATGTCTATCTACAATGGCCCCCAAGATCATGCTGTTCGAAACTGTACCTACAGCTTGATTTTCCAGTGTGCCTAGTCACTAAGAATTTTACACTTTGTTTGGGTCTATCGAATGCCAGAAATCGCTTTTGAATGACAAATGTGTCACCTTTGAAAAAATTACAAATATAAGGTTTACAACGTAAAAGGTTTTCAAATTACTCTCAGCTCTTGAGGCTTTCGAATGCATCACTTAATAACCCACTTTGTATTGTTGTACTTTCTTCGCTCTTGGTCGGAGAAAAAGCTTTATTTTATTTAATTTTTTTATTTTCCAGGCAACAAACTGAGAGAATTCACTGAAGGAAAAAATAAATCAAAAATTAGGGGTATGCATGATTTAGAAGTATGTACTAAGCTGCAGATTTATCCTAGCCCAATTTCTAATACCCTCTAGAGCTTTTATGTTGATCACTTCCATTTAATTTTTATTTAAAAAAAAGTCAACATAGGAGTTATATATTTGAAATTACAATATAACTCTCAAACAAACAGCGATAGCTTTAATATATCATTATATTAATACGTAAACATCAAAAGCTTCCGAACACTTTTTAAGTATTTATCATGAAATGAGGACAATAAAACTTATATCATTCGAAAGGTACTGTGCCATAGATGTGCAGAAATAAAAAATCATAGGTATATGTCGCCATTAACACTGGTAAAATGAAGTAAAGAATTTCCCATACAAAATGCTTAGCAATTAATAGAAAGCATTTTGTTGCCATTCAATTTGTCGCCGTCATGTTTCCATAGTAACGAATTTAATCATCTTAGATTAGAACCTGTTTAAGATTGAGCATATAAATAAATTAAAATAAATAATAAATAAATTATTAAAAAACAAGTGGGCTTTCGTTATTTTATCTACAGACAAAATTGGTCAAATTTCAACCACGGGCGGTACTAGTTTATGTAAATATATCTTAATGTGAGTGACGAATATAATATCTCTCAGTGAGAAACCGAATAAAAACAAAGGTTGAGAGTTATTTTTGAGCCTCCCTACCGTTCTTCAACACAAGCTGTGCGTTAATCACCATACTTGTTAAGATTAACCCTTGAACTTGTTATCACGTTAAGGATTCTATTTAACTTTTATCTATTTAACCATTTATCCCCGCAACTAAATAGTTTCTCAGCACAAAATTTAAATTGGTTATAACAGTTCCTCAACTATTGTATTCATAGTTGAAATTCATCTTACACCTTATTCAATGAATTAAATTGTTCCCAAGGAATTGCCCAGTCATTCTAACTTCCCATTGTCTTCACAATCTTAAGGTTTTACGATGACACAGTCAATAGTTTTATGGACGATTACGAAAACGTTTGAGATCATTGTTTGGTTAACCGTTCGGAAAGCATTCTACTTTAACAATTAAATAATTTGACGAGATACATACTTTCAGCGTCGGTCGATGGAATACTATTTACAAATCATCCAGCCATATAATGGACGCCACTAAATTAAAGTTATGACTAATGGTCATACCACGTGTCAAACAACTAAAGGCCTTTGTACAGTGTACACACATTGACCTAATTTGTCAAATGAAAAATATATCCTTCATAATTAAAATGAGTTAAGGCAAGGCCAACTGAATTGGCAGCTGCTGTTTTTTTTTCTTATTTATGCAAAGAGCCACAGTCAAAAGTTCCAAGTATTTGTCTTTATGACTTCAATAAATAAAGACCCTTCGAAGATTTGAATCACGACATAGTTTAGATATTTTCAATCGATTTTGGGGAGTAGGTAAGGAATGGTAGTTGAAGTTTTGTATCTCATTGGGCGCTATGCCATCATATACATTTGTGAGTCAAAAAATTTTCAAACAAACGGCTGTTTTCGGCAATATGTAAACAAATGTGCTTAAACTAATAAAAAGAGCGTGCTTCTGACTTGCAAAATACGAGACAAAAGAGAAAGAGAACCTATTGCTCCTCCTAGAGTTCTTTTAAATCTACACTATAAAATATAGACTTTAAATTCAAGGGGGGAGTTGGGTGCACACGTATCGCACAAAAGGGAATTGGAGAATGGCCCGCACTGTCTGTACATTATATATGCAGATGTTACTCTCTTTCTGTCTTAACTAACGTATATCTCCCTCTCAACTTCCGTTCGCCTCGCCCGATCACACTTTTCGTAACACATTCACCAGTTCTGCCCAGCTCCAACGTTCCTAAAGAAGTTTCACTTCAAAAATAATTTTTACGATTGATGAAAAGAAAATTCTACAGTAAAGTCAAATCAATAAGGAAAAAGACCCAGATACACACCGCACTGCAAGTAATCAAAGTATAAAAAAAAGACTTCCCTGCAAGAAGCACAGAAGTCGGACATGAACCTTTGCCTTCTCACAAGGTTTTTTTTTGTAGAGGTGCGGAAAATTCTTAGATGCGAAACCGAATTAAGCTGTTAACTTGTTTCTCACTGGAAAAGACTTGCCGATTTGAGAAAAAAAATTGCTTAAAAAAATCCTTGATAAGTGTTAATTTTCGACAAGTTTTTGAGCAACCTGGGTCCGTGCATTAGATGGATATACTCATGAAAAAATGACAAACTGGTTAATGTTGCATATTTAAAAAACAGACATTAAAAAACACTCAAATCTGGGATCTAGGATCTGGGAATAAAATACTTTAGACTCTCAACTTTCTCGCTTTAACTATTGAGGGTGACAGTGCGGCCCGATACTGAATTCTCTCTAGAAACCTTATCATTTTGAAAACTTTCGAAAAAAAACTTTTTAAAAAGTCGTCTAGTCTAGAGGAAACTAAATGAAAAGAAGTAATGACAGTTTTTGTACCTTTGTGAACACATGTCTTGTGAGGTTTTTGAACCTGCCTGACTGCGCACATGCAAGTTTTGAAACACTTTGTAAAAATAAAGTAGTATCAAGAACACAGAACTGAGGGACATTGTGTGCGCTTTAATTCACAAAATAAAAATCCGGGGAAACTCATAAGTATCTTATAAATTGATAGAGACACAATATTCAATTCGGCACACTCAATTGTCGCACAAATGGCATTTAAAGTGCGTAAGAGTGCGCTGCACCAACACTCACTTCATGGATTGCAAAATGAGCCAACCAGAAATTCACAAAAAAAACATTTCAAACTCTGTCCAAAATTAGCATTTCACGAAACCGGCTGGCCCTCATGCAATGCCGGTTAAAACAAAAAGCTCGAAACTGACTTCTTTGTCGTTTCTCGTTTTGAATTTACCTGTACATGACACACAGCGAACAATTTGAATTTCCTCGGACTCATTGTTGGCTGCATTGTAGTTATTCCATGTGTTTTTAAATTTTCGCCAATTTTCCTTCGTGCTGTCATTCATAATCAACGACCTTGGCTTCCTTAAACGCTCACCGATTTCCCCCATTGTCTTGGTGTTTTAGTTACTCGTTTTATTTGGTTAAGTGAAACTTTATTAAACGCCCGAACAATCAAATCGATTTATCATAACTTTTGGTTTGTTTACAACTCCAACTTTTGCACTTTAGAATAAATAAATTAAAACCCAGCAACCACAAATGATGTCGAATGCTGCTTATCCGTTGGTAGCCCAACAGTGACTGGCTTATTGTATACCAAAAGGCAGATCCCATTCACGATGCACTTGAGCATTATGCAGCTCATACATACCACCGTTGGATGAACACAAAAAATCTGTATATTTCTACCATGGCACACCGAAAGGAGTCAGCACAGTGTAAGGGAATGCGTAATGGTTGTGCCGCGCCACTGTGTCACGAACGTAAAAAAGTAGTATCTACGCGAGGCCATGAAAACGGAGCGATAGAACAGCGAAAGACAACAACGAGCATTGAGTCTGTATTCGGAGGAGTCAAGGATAGAAATGCCGTCTGAAAGTCTGGGCTTTTTATTGGATACTGTCCAAAGTCAAACAATGCTAGAGTTTGCTCAATACGCGAGAGCAAGGCTCTTGACCGAATGTGAACTTTTTGCAAATGGGAGATGTCGTAGTCGTGGAGTTAAATATCGGCGACGAAGAAATCGTTTGTAGTGTAAAAAAGCTCGCTTTGTGATACGAAATTCCTGCCAAGGATATCGAGTCATGAATCATCGAGTATAATATTTTTTTCCTCTCGACAGAGGAGGTCGGTGTGGCAATGGAAAAGCTCAAGGACTATGATGCAGGTCATTGAGTTCGTAGCGATTAGCAGTGACCTAGGCGAGAATAGTTTCCATGATGTCATCATTTACTTATGCTGTCATGTTTTCAGCGTCGGGTTCAGCATGGAAACAAAGGGATATGTAATCGAAGGATACAGCTGAAAGATAAAATCAGGTGGGCATTAGATAAGGCACTCTGTAAGGATACAGACATACAGACATTGAATTTCTGATGACAGGCAAAGGCAGTAAAGTTCAATGGAAGTTGGGAAGCTTCTGCATGTGCATCCCCTTAAGAAATTTGAGTTGTTGTGTGGGTCCAGTCAAGAGCTTTCGCATCCATACGTGAAATGAGCTGGTTGCGTTAAAGGAAGATGCAGCAATCGCATAAAATCTGTTATAACAGAGGTAACAAAGAAAAACCCTATTTGCATGGGACAGTTATTTTTAATTCTGGTCGATTGCTTATAGGCAACTGATTTAACCAAAACACGTTCAATTGAGTTGAATTGAATTGAATAAACAAATTTAAAGCCTAGGAGGCAACTCCGCAAAATAAAGGCAACGAAATTCAGCCTAAAAATAAATATGAAGGCGTTGAAACGGTTGCGAGCCCTGTTGATCAACTAATTTAATTTCGATCGTATACCCAGTGGAAAAACTCATTCAATTTTTAAATGTAAACGTACAATCAATCGATCAACTCATTCAATTGTTGAAATCCATCAACTTGTGTGACTATGGCAATCAAATACGTTGCTCGAGTTGATCAACAGCGTTTTCAGTATGGTTGCGCAACGAGTTGATGGATGCACTACCTTAAACACTTAACCAAGCATCAGACGTTGCGATATTAGTTGACGACGCTCGGTAGATGATGATTGTAGAACATGATCAGCGGTGTAGGATGAGTTGCTCAATTTCGCGTTGCAATTCGCGGCGGTATTTCGTCACGCTCAGCAGAGTTAAGCAACGCGTTGAAAAATAGTTTGTAATACATTAGAAATATGTTCAACAAACAATCATCTTCAACCATTTTCAACTTAATCAATTAAAATGCGTTGAACTAAAAATGAACAAGTTGCGAACATAGTGTGCTACTAGCATTAGATTTAAGTTTATGATATAGAATTGAAAATAGACAGATGGACCGATGCGACTTTGCAGATTAAAAAATGTACCACCTTTGACTGACTGTTATTAGAGAGAGGGAGAGGTAGAGATAGATAGAGATAGAGATAGAGATAGAGATAGAGATAGAGATAGAGATAGAGATAGAGATAGAGATAGAGATAGAGATAGAGATAGAGATAGAGATAGAGATAGAGATAGAGATAGAGATAGAGATAGAGATAGAGATAGAGATAGAGATAGAGATAGAGATAGAGATAGAGATAGAGATAGAGATAGAGATAGAGATAGAGATAGAGATAGAGATAGAGATAGAGATAGAGATAGAGAGATATGGTGTGATGTGCTTTTTCTCAGGCCGAGGTTTTGCTCGCCGGATCCAGGGTTTACCCAAAAGAAACACATAAAACTCTGGTTAAGAGGTACTATTTATTCCCAGTACCTTACTTATGCTAATTACAATATTTTCATATATTCTGGTTTACTATTTATTCGCAGTATTTACTTAGGCGAGTTACAACATTTTCATATAATCTACACAAACTACAATATGCCTTAACAGTAGTTCAATACGGTCTAAGCTACGTCTTAACTATGTGGCCCTACGACGCCGACGGCGTGTTTCCTTAGCGGCCAAACGACAGCGTGGTTCCTAGGATGGGGAGGGAAGCAAGCCAGCTGGGATTGCTGACACTGCTTAATACAAGGCCGATTTCCCAGAGAGAATTCAGCCGCCAAAAATTCAGGAAACAAAGACCGAAGTCCCTTTTCCAAACGGGAGCCTTATCTGGTACACCAGATTGGTACGAATCACACTTCGACAAGTCTCCCCGAATGGTACTTTCTCCAATAAGACAGTGTGAATTCCACTGACCAATGTAAAATCTAAATGTTGCAATAACCGCCAGTGGAATGTTTGTGGCTGGCTGTGCACGGTGACATTGGCGGACCTAAAAAGTGTGACGAACGGGGACGTTTCGTTACAATGGAGAGAGATAGAATCCTTTTTGTGGACCAAGATTTGAAGGTCATGTAAAATATACCTTGAGGAGATTTTTAAGCGTGCAGTTTGAACGTCTTTTTTACCTTTAAAATTTGGAGGGCTCAATTCTAAATATTAATGCGGGGCAATTAAAAAGTGGTCATCAAAAACAATTGTTACGACTATTTACAACGTTTTTCGCGCACCAAAAAGGTTTTGAGCAAGAAGTGCTCCAATTTTTGGACAAATTTTCGATTTTGTATGCGAATGCAATGCAATGCAATGGAACAACAGCGAACTCTTTTTTAGACATACGAAATTTTATAGACTTGGCAAGAGGACAAGTAAATAAGACAGTCAAAAGACGAGCTTCCGTTTAAAAAAGCAAGCCATTTCTTTTACCAGAGCTGTAAAAATGAAAGGATCGCAGAGGATGGACGGTCTTAAGTTTCTCAGTCAGATGCTCAGTGTCCAAGCACTCGCTAAGAAAAGTTATCAAGAAGAAAAGTCACGTTCGGTGACATATTTCTGCAGACTGTTACGGCGAAGACGACACAAATTTCGTTATCAGGCAAAACGATTCACTCAACACAGAGAATAAAAGCGACCAGAAGTAAGAACAGCAAGCCCTAAAGCGTAGTTAAATTTGGCTGAATAAATCTGACGACCCACCTGAATAAAAGTTTGTCGATTGAGTGAAAAAATAGAGTCGTTGGTCCGATCCATAAGGACTGTAGACCCGCTGATCAAAGCTGCATTGGGTAAAGGTTAGCTAACTCTCTAACACCGTCTACAAAATCCTATCGGTCTTTTTTTATTTGTGCAAGCCTTAGCATATTACTATTTCAACGCCCTGATTAGTTCCTTACAGGGAAGTTTAACACCCAGTAAGTCCACAACTTACTCTAAGAAACTAGGCCTACGGTGTACGTGTACGCGTGTACGGGCCTTTTGCACCAAATATTCACTCCATGGTAGATTTTGGGGAAAACAAAAGCGATCGATAGTCACCAAATACATTGTTACAATTTGAAGGTAGCATGCTGACAAAGACTCTTTAAATTAAATAATACGCCGATTGAAAATCCGTGATTGATGGTGAAAACGGATAAGCTGTCATTTGAACTCGTCACGTTATACAGAATAACGACTAAGAACGCTCTCTGTTCCATAGAGGTCAGACACAATAATACCGAGAAATTTTATGATCAAAGGGATTAAGACAAGGTGAATCGCAGTCATGTGACTTAAAAACGTTGCGCGAAACTCACAAGAAAATATGCGAGCGCCAGAGGAATAAATTTCGAAAAGTCTGTACAAACACGATGATGACATTGACATCATTGGCAGAATACAGCTACTGGTACGTCTGCAAATATTGTGACAGAAGCTACAAAAAGGGATTAAAATGTGAATGAAGGTGGTACATGTAAACCCAAGATAATGCAGCCCCAAACAAGCCGAATGTCATAATGGATTGCTGTTACTTTGACGGTTGTCTAAATCGGCCTTGTACATAAATTCTAAATCCGACATTACATTAAAAATGCATAAGAGAATAATACTAGGCCAAGCCCAACAGTTGCAACATAGGCTTTCTTAAACAAAATCAAAAATAGGAGATTCTGTAGAGCACTTCCTTCGGTTGGTTTTCCTATGCGCGGATACAAAAGCGACCTTAACCAACTTTCAGTGGACAAATTGATGATCTCTTGAGCACCTAGTGACTTGTTTCGGAGGTCTATCGCTTCGATGACAATCGGCTAAAAAGTTGCGTGATTAGCGTGTAGGTCGAAGCCGGAATGTCGCTGGACCTAAGTAAGATGCGCAATTGGAGTTTTAAAATCCATTGCTCAGTTAAATACGACGAGTTTCGTTTTAAATTCCAATTGGAATCCCTGTCCTGAAAAAATTTAACTGGCTGGCCAAAACTTTAAAATACATAAACAAAACTATGTTTGTATATAGGCAGGTATAGATACCCTTGTCTAAATAAATGACAACTGTTTGGCTACCCTTCGACTAAGTCAGTCGCTCATTATTGGCAATAATAAAACAGTCATAAGCAAAATAAAAATACCTACCAAAAACGCAATTTAATGGTTAATTAATTATGCGAAGGCGAGTGTGGAGGAATACCAAATAAACACCAACGGCGCACGTGCTCATCACCAAAACACGAACACTTTTATGCCTTCTAATGTTTATTTTATACACCTACATATGCGGTTCAATAACTCGTCATGCAAACAATTTTTTTTGAAACATCAAATGTTACATGACTTACAATTATATTTTAAGGCGAATCTCAGAGGAAAACAAAATATTTTTATTGGTTAACCCGTAAAAAAAGAAACTAATTTTTTGTGTTTTTCGTGGACTCCACCATTTTTGCATTATCCCACGGAAACAGGTTAAACGAATGAAAGCAGGTTTAAAAATAAGCATATGCTCAAGAAAAAAATTCCCCCATTTATTACGACCAAAATTTATGGTAAGAAAGGATTCCAACAAAAATACGATAAAATTAAAAATAAATAAAATATAAATTTATTAAAGACATGAACCCACCTAATGGAGGCACCAAAGTACTCGTTTTATTTCCCAGGACATGATATTGATAGTAATCCAGTTTTGATGCGAATACAGCCCCGCGAATGGGGAAGAGCCTTCCCAAGGGTTTCTGATCAGAGGCTAAATCCCAAAATTAATTTACACACAGAAAAACTTGAATTTTTTTTTACAACTTTTCGTTGAAACAAATTTTATAACTCTTGTTACACAATTTGAATTTCAAAGTGATTTTAGGTAACTTTTTTATTAACTTGGCAAACAACTGTTGGTTCACCCTTCACAAAAAATTTCACCCTCGAACCGTATTCAACGATATCACGTGCGATAGCGACGAGCAACAGAAAAAAACATAAAAAAAACAACAACCGACGACGGGACGTATCTTCTTCTAGCGACCGACAACGAGAAGAAACCGTTTGTTTTCAATTTTCAACACTTGTATCGAATATGCATTTAGCTGAGACAAAACGAAAAAATTCACACCAGATACTTGTATAAGATAGTTAAGGCGGCTGCAAAGATACAAAAAGAACGTATATTGTTTCGCGAATTTTTTTCGTTACTTTTTTTCGATTCTAGTAATGTCGTGACAACACGGGAATCTCTGAACAACAACTGAACAACAATTCAATAAGAACTCGAACTAATATTATACTCCAGTGCGCAGAGCATCAGAAAATCAGGTAGACTTTGGTTGTGTCTGGTCGAGCGACGGCGAGCGACACTGATGAATTAATTTGTGTGTCGTCATCGGTGTTGGTGGTTGTCATCGTTGTGTACTTTTTTTTGTTTTATAAATCAGGTAGATAGGAGTACTTGGTTGGTGGGTTGTTGTACCGGCTGGTTGATTATGAAGGAGATACAGATTAAGGCGGGAAATGAAATTTAACAGCAGCACGGTCCGTACAAAATTGTAAGCCGTTTTTTCAAATGAGAAACAACTATTGAGAGATTTTAAGTGAGAAGTTGAGGCTTTTTCGCATACATGACAGGTGTTTGCCGTGAATTGTTAGTTTAAGGTCTATTTTCTGTTTATACGGGTAGATAGAGACTCGGTCGTGTATATTTGTTGGGCAAACTTACGTATCGTGTGTAAATGGTACAGTGTTTTTTGCTCGCAACTTATCAAGTGAAGGTAAATATTTAATATTAAAATTTAGTACATTTCCACAATCATGTTCACGACTTAAATTGATTCGGTAGTGGGTTAGCTATACTGGATATGAAGAGGGAATCACTTTGATTCTTGTGACGTGATTGCGAGCTTGTTCTGAGAATAACTACCTGTCTTTATTTTTAAATTTTTATTTAAATGAGTAGACAAATATTCAGATCTTGTGATAATGACAATTCTCATGTTGATTTTGATAAACGATAAGTCACGGCTTGTCTTTCATTTTACGTAAGAGCTGGATTTGTCTTGCGGTAGCCAACAGTTGAGTGCTTTCAAAGTGCGGGTAATGCTTATTTGAATGCAGGTGCTCACTATGTGGTTTGGATAAAAGTTTATTTATACCAACCAACGTCACTGACGCGGTTGATGAAAGATTAGTGGATATTATTCGCAGAAGTTTCATTTTCTGAATTAAGAAATTCGTTATAATGAATATGTTAATTGACAGATTTGGGGTGGATGTATGTGCAAACATTTAGTTTGAATTTTGTTTAGCACGTTGACAGTTTAAAGAGAATAGGACCAAGTGTGAATGAGTGATTTTTGGTATAAACCATAAACCATCATCATCACTATATTAAGAGGGTACACTTTTTTGTCGTACCGATTATGGCGATATTTCAAAACCGAATTTAATGAAATAAGGACCAAATGAAAGGTGCATTTCCGTAGGTGAGTTTGTAACAAATAATAAAAACTAAAGAGCTAGTCATTATTTTAAAAACAAATAAAAGATTATTCAAATGTAATCGCAAGTACAACAGGCGACAACTCGAATATTAAGAGAAGATTTTGAAATTATAAAATTCGTTGAGTTAAGTTCTGCGAGATATAACTATCTATAAACATCTAAACATAAATGACAACCCTGTCCATTTAAGTAAGGGACATTTTTGTATTTTTTTAAGATCTAAAAAATCTTTAATGACAATCTTCTTTCGGTGTCCAGCTTAAATTTCACATAAAATATTTCGTACTGATCTACAAACTATCTTCTTTAGGTACCTAAAAGTTCGAATAAATTTACTAGATCCATTAACTTGAAATTTTGCAAATTACTACAAAAGCAGACATTTTTCAATGGATATGTTTCGACTGTTAATTTAGTTAAAGCCTATCATTTTTCAATTTTTTACCGAAATTGTTTCCTTGAATGAAGTTTTAAAATCAGCTTTGCCGATTTTGGGAGACGGTATAATTTTTTTTTAATATAGAGGGTAGGTTCCAATAGGGACATGGACGAATATAGCTTTTAACAACACGTGCTTATAATAAAATTGTTTTATCAAAATGCGTGTTCTGTTCGGGCGACGTTCTGCGCGCTTTGCTCATTTTACGGTCGACATTGTCATCGAGTGGGGGATACATTTGAGTCCATTTGAGACGGTAGCAATCCACGTGAGATCCAATAGTGTCCAATGCATCCCGAAAAAGTCACTATTTGGTGTGGATCTTGAGCTGGCGACGTCATCGGTGTTGGTCAGGCCATCGAGCGCTATAGGTCGATGACTACCAACTTATTTTGACCTGAATTGGATGATACGGAAACCAACGACAAGCGGTTTCGACAGGACGGCGCTACGTGCCACACAGCTCACGCCAAATTGGGCATTCTGCACGAGCGGCGAGACTCCCTCAAGTGGAGGTGATTTAAACTGGCCACCGATTTGACAACGCTAGACTTTTTCTTGTGAGTTTTTCAGAAGTCGCAGGTCTATACGAATAAGCCACAAACTACAGCAGCCTTCAAAGTACACATTTCCCATATCCAGCCAGAGCCTTGGAAAGTTAAAAGGTCCTGGATGCGCACCACCCAGGGAAGACGTGACGGACAATTTTAATGTTGTTATAATCAGTACAAAATTGCATCGATAGGCCTTTCAAACAAAAGAATCACACACACATTTTGATTAAATTTAAAGACAGAAAGCGCTTAATGAAAGACCCTTTATATTATATATTTAGAAGGTTATCCATGCAAAGGAAGAATAAACACAAATAAAAAACATTTGAAGATCTAAAAACTCTGATTTTGTTAGTCAACGGTGAGTCCTGCTATCGTAAAGTTTCATATATGAAGGCGCCAAAGGACAGATGGCATAAAGGGCGGTCTTTGTCTCTCTATTTTTTTCAGCGCCTTATCCAGAATTAAATTAGATTAATAAAAAAAACAGAAAGAAGTGTAACTTAAATTATATCTCTGCGACAGAATACAGGACAGGTTTCTCAGTGCAAACGCTGCTACAATCATACGCAAAAATACTGTGAAAGTCTCGTTTATGCCAGAGTTCTATGCCGGTAACTATCCTACGGAAAAACTAAATTTCGGCAGAGTCCTTATTTACTAACGGGCAAGCCTAATGCAAACTTTTGGGGGCTAGGAAAGGACCTGTAAAGACGGGACACTTTTTGATTTCGATAAAAAATATTTGCGACAGCTGAAATTTATCGAAATGCCAGCCCAAAGAACTGGAGCCTTCCTGGTTAAGTTTGAATTAAATATAATTCCAACCAAAGAGTTGCTAAACAAGTTTTTGTTTTTTCAAAGAAAAGTTCAAAACACGAAAATTTTCCAAAAGGTTCTTCTGGAGCGCTCCCCAATTCAAACGAGAAATAATGCTACGAGAAGTCATATAGGTCAATAGAGTCAAGAGAAGCAGCTATTTCTTTGGTTTGTATAAAAATGTTAAATGGGTTTGTGATTATTTTTATAATATACCGCGCGGTTTTGTACAAATGCTTACCAATTTATATGCAGCATTATTTTAAGAGCTAAGTATTTAAATTCAATGAGAAATTAGAAAGCATTAACCATTTTACACTCACGATGGGTACTTCATGGAGAAACAAGTCATCGGATTCTTAAGGTTATTTCGTCTATTTTACTTATGTAAAATTTGTTAATCCATGTTTCGACAAGCAAATGTGTACAAAACAAGCATCAGTTTCACAATACAATTGGCAGAACTTATTTTGTGAAAAGAAGAACTGGAGGATTCAATGTGAATAACTACTCTTGTTCACGACCTCTTATAAAAAAACAGACACAACTAACTAAATGTTAACAAAGTGGACCATGAGATAAAAAAAATATAGATCGACACATATTTAATAATAAGATAAAATCTCGACCGCATTCCGATTTTTGTTAAACGAATAACGCAAGATGCACCGTCAAGGATCGTTTAAATGAACATACGTAAGGAATAGAAAAATCGTTCTAGGCAATTGCGCAGAATAGAAAAGAAAACAAATGTCGCATTCATAATTATTTTTGTTTACAATAATTTATAAATAAATACAACGTCGATTAAAGTATAAACAATGAATAAAACAGCAAAAATCCATTAATCTTTCAATGTCTGTTATTCATCTCATCCCTCAAAAAAGATCACCAAAGCACCTACGGTTCACCAAGCCCGAGGAGGTAAATATTTTGTTCTAAAAAATGTTTGTATGATTGAACTTCTATAAAGTCGTAATTTCAAACTACCAACCCGCACTCGTGCAGAAGAACAGAAAAATCAGTCAGACGTAATGTACCTTACCATCCACCGCCGCGTCGTCGGCTTCTTTAATGTCATTTCTAAAAAAAAAGTTACCATAATAATTATCACAGACACGGAAAAAAAAACCCATAACCCCACAATTATGATCTGCGAATCTATCAAACTGATGACGGCATAATGTCAACGATTTATAGTAATTTTTCGGTAAATTTATCATATAACCCGTCGTGTACGTAGTTATTTTTGTTTTTGGCCATATAATTGTTACACAAGTGGTTTTTCCGTTTTGCCATAGATAAATAGCCAACCAGAAACGATTAAATATAATTTGCACATTTCATGCTCCGGCAATTATTTGTTTCAACAAAGTTTTTCCTATTTTTTTTTGTGTTATTCTTGTGTTATTATTATTATTAGTATTATTGTTTAATGTGTGTTCAGTGTTTAATTAAGAAACGCGGACAAGTTGGAAAATATTTATTTATAAATATTTATTGTCTGTTCTTGAATTTAAATGGAACCATGTTGAAATGATTGCAGGTATCATAAATTACAGAGCAAATATGTGAAGGAGACGTCATCGTTGTTTTAGAAAACAGCAAAGACCTGTCGGCTGATATGTCAACAAAAAATACGCACTGCTTGGGGACGTAATGGGTGGTGTTCAACAAGTACGGCAGTGTCGAAGAATGGCATTTAGAAAATGGGTTTGTTTGGAACGTTTTGTTTTGTATGCAATTTTTTAATATTTGTTGGAAGTGAATAGTTCTATTTAAAATTGTTAAAAACAAAATGAAGTGTACCCTCTTTGTTGAGTATTTAAAAACACCTATTGGAATACGCTTGCTATACTAAAACCCTCGATCTTATTAGGTGGCGATTCGATAATAGCGAATGAATAAACTTCCTATTACTGTTTAACAAATTATAACTTTTTGTTAAAGAGTAAAAATAAAAACACTTTTGGTCCGTCTTAATTAGACTCCATGCTCCAAATCCATATAAAAAGTATACCCATCAATAAATGTCAAATGACAAAAGCTGGGATTGAATCGCGTCTTCCGTGAACGAGCATTACGTGACGGAATTTGTTTTTGTTTAATATGTAAAATCAATTTAATTCCGTAAACGTAATGCTCGTTCACGGACGACGCGATTCGACCCCTGTTTACGCAACCAATCTGGCCCAATAAAAGCTAAACCACATCAGGTTAGCAAACTGTGTGTACAGTCTTGAACGTTTCCAATGGAAATGATTTTATTCTAGACTCTTTGGAGTCACGTCATGTTGCAGTTACTATATTGACTGGTGTTGAAAAATTAGAAACTGTTTTCACAACCAGAACTTATTCAGGACCCGATTATTTAAGGGACGGTCTCTGTTACCACGCGAGTGATTTTTATATCAGGCTGAGGGCCAATTAGTAATGGAGAATAGCTTTAAGGGATGGCAGTTTCTTCTTTGACCAGAAAAATATAAAATTTCGTTAGATTTTTGCACTCACCCTTGTTTTATAAAAATCCCACGACAAATGTTGATCAGAGTTTCTTAAAAAAAACGTCATCAACCTCTTCTTCAAAGATATTTCGGATGTTTAAGGCGCAGTGGCTTGGACAACTATACGAGGGGTCCCAGGCACGATCCCCATAAATACAAATTACATTTTTTTTTCGGAGGTCATAATGTAATGTCGGCGCAGTGGCTTAGTGGTAGTGTGTTGGGCTACGAAGCGAGGGGTCCCAGGTTCGAATCCCGAAAGGGCCAAATTACATCTAAAGGTTTTTTTCCACTGCGCCACCTCTCGCGAACGTCTGACAAACATCCGAGAGTAAAACTGTCATGAATGAGCTTCTCAATTAGCCGTTTGGACTCGGCGTAAAATTGTAGATCCCTTCCATTCGTCCCAAAAATTGAAAACCCACACAAAACGAATGGTTGTGAGAAGCTAGGCCTTGGGTCCCATAGACCTGTCGCGCCAAAATATTTTTTTTTTACATAATGTTTTTAAAACCACGAAAACTGCCAAATGAAGTAAAATCGTATAGACCAATTTCCCTTCTTCCAGTAATATCCAAAGTTTTCGAGAGAATATTGCAAAGCCGCCTACAACCGGTTATAGAAGACAATAATCTGAACCAGTTTGGGTTCAGAACCAAGAATTCGACGATTGACAAAGTGCATAGTATTAGTGACGTAATCGAGAAAGCACTTGAAGAAAAAAGAATATTCTTAAGTGTATTCCTTGACGTCTCACAAGTCACAAGCCTTTGATAAGTTGTGGCACGACGGCCTAAAATTTAAATTACGACAAATTCTCCCCGTACGCATGTATGATATTCTAGAATCATATCTCGGGAATGGACTCTTCCGTGTTAGAAATGGAAACGAATACTCGGAGCTTAAAGAAATTTCGGCCGGCGTACCGCAAGGAAGCTCCCTTGGGCCACTTCTCTATCTGTTATATACTCGCGATATACCAAGAGAAGATGGCACTACCCTTGCTACGATCGCCGACGACACCGCTATCCTTGCAGTTGGTAATACAACGAAGAAACGACTTCGAAACTGCAAATCGCACTGAATAACATAAACGCATGGATGAGGAACTGGCGGATCGCCCTCAACGGAACTAAATCTCTCCACGTGAATCTCACGTATGACTTGCCAATTCTTCTAAACTTGGCCCGAATACCTACCCTTTGCAAACGAGGCCAAATACCTGGGAATGACACTCGACGCAAAGCTGAAATGGAATTCGCACGTGAAAAACAAGCGTAAAGAGCTCGATATCTTTCATTGGAAAGTAACCTATCAAAAGTTATTGTTTCGTTGTAGAAAAATTGCTTGATAAGGTATGTCTTAGTTGCAGTATCTAACAATCTATCGAAGGGTGGTCTTTTTATTCAGTAAGAATCTGACACTACTTTGAGCACGCGCTTGCTAGTCTCATAGTGTCTTTGGAAGATTTTCACCTACCCTCGGAAAAAAAATTAAATGAAATAAATAAATAGCAACAAATGGTAGTTAGAAGCCCCAAGGACCTGTTGGGCAAAAAATTGTTTGTTTTTTTTTAGGAATATGGAAACAATAAAAAAGAAGACGAAGAATATCTGGATTAGATTTGAACGCTAATTGTTTTGTGTATTTTCTGACCTTGAGGCTTTGGAGCTGAATTTTTAAAATCTTGCTTCATTTACAGAGAAAGTCAGTCGTCTAAGATTGCTGAGACATGTGGAGTTTACGGACCCAAGGCGCAATAAGCATAGCAACGGAGGCATAAAAGAAGGCAATCTTTGCCTTAGGTGGCGTACACGAGTAAAAGAGTAGCTCAAGAACACTTTGCACAAGCTGTAAGCCATAGTTCGCGTAAGTGGTCCGAGTTATTAACATTCGGACGGAACCCAAAAATTTAAGATTTTTCATACATTTTACCCTAAACGCTTAAAATAGTTTACCGAGCCATAATTAGTTTAGGTCCAGCTGAACCACGAACTGTAAAAAACGCTATCATAAGACTTTTTGAAAAACGTTTTGAAGCTTGTCTATGTCCTCCAAAGTTAAATCAGCAGCTTCAAAACGTGAAGATTCGTTATATTTTATGATAGGTTAAGTAAGGTTGCTCTTTTTTGTCAAAATAAATAACTTATTAGCCCAGACTTGTAGGTCCATTGTTGAACCGAAATCTTCACAAATATTTACTTCTTAAGCATTCTTCCGTCCAAAACAAATGACGTACGATTAAAAATTATAGCCGCACCTCAAATTTATCGACGAATTTCTTAAAAATTATGCAAATCCCAGATTTACCATAATTAAAGACTATTTTCTTATTCAGTTTAATTAGAACAAACCTCCAGACAGATATTACTAGTAAAAAATGCAAGACCGTAACCTAAAAAACGCAAACACACACACCTCCATTTTCTTAGATTCTAATTTTTGTATAAATTAATTAAAAACAAATTAAGGGAAGTCTTCAGATTTATTGTTACCTAACTAACACTAAGGCTATATACATATAACATATACAACAACCTCTGGCAGGTTCTTAATGGCTAAATGTCGATATTACCATAAAAAGCGGATTAATAAACTCTCGTTCTGAATGAATGAAAGCGCGAAGACCAACAGACACGTTTTTTAACTTTTTTCCTTTATTTATTCATATATTAACCACACCAGAAAAAAAGAGAAAAAAAACTCAACCGTGAGATATGGAATAAACCAAAAATTACAAAACTTGTTTTTAATCTTAAGTCGGAGAAGAAATTTAGCAAACTTATTAGTAAAACAATAAATGTTTTACCTCCTCCTAAATTATGTTATATAGGACAAACAAAACGAAGACTCAGCGTGCACTCGGGCGTCTTCTTTAATTAACAGCGATCTTTCTGAGAACCAAAACCTTGGCAATGAACTTTTAAGTTTTTGACTTTTGATTAATGATTGTTGCGGTCGGGAATGCATGATTGCATCCGAAAGATACATCTACGTAGGCTGCATGAGAAACGGTTGCGCTAGTGCAATACACCGCCTACGTCATGTAGTTGTTGTAGTAGTGCAACACAACTGTTGACAGTTGTGGCTTAGTTTTGTTCCAATTAAAGAGGCCACTACTCGCATATGCGTCAGTGGTGTTGCACTTCCTGTTCCCCTGAACATGGCCTACCGCCGTCGTTTGATGTGGTCGTAAGGTCAATATTTCTTTAATTCGTTTCGTTTTGGCGAGGGTCATTGTACACTTGTACAGTCGCGCAATGCAGCCGAAGAAAGAGGCTGCACTTCAAACACCACACACAGACGTATCTCGTGTTAATTGTGCAATTTTACGCGCAAGGAATGTTTCGAGAGTTGTCTTTCTCTGTTGTCGATGAAAAGATAAATACGGAACGGTGTGTCAACAGAGGGTTAACTTTTTGTTTTTTTATTATTTGCACAACTTAAGGTGAGTAAATGACACTTTGCCTGATATTTATTATGAATGCATATTGTGACTGGAACTGTGAGTCGTTGTTGATGTTTTTTTTAAGTCATTTTGTGTCAGTTGACACTCGCACAAGTTGTAATTAATTGCAATGTTATATAAGTGAAGGAAGCGAGAGCGTGTGTGCTTATAATAAATTCTAAACTTGGTTGTCTACATAATAGCGGAATTATTTATCGAAATTGTTTTCTTTACTTTGTGCGATTATAGAGAGAGATTGTAGGGAATAGCCTTGTCGGAAGAAAATTGCCTGTATGGAAGGTTGTGTTTACTTATGGGACCTTTTTGACATGTTGACTTTGGTCGAATCTGAAATTTTTTTCATATGTTGACCTAAATTAGATTTGAAAATACAAAAGACGATTGTCGGCAAATTTTGCTAACAAAACTGAATTTTAAAAGTAGTTTGGCGAACTATGAAGATTTGAGGCTGAAGGATCTCAACGACAGACAGACAAAAAAAACAATCGGCTGCATGACCATTTTCCTATTCATTTGAACGTTACATACCTACATACTCACTGTAGCAAATAAACAGTTGGAAAGTGAAGGACAAAATGCAACCAAAATGAGGCATACCTGCAATATCTATATGACTCTGCATTCTGGGTCTAGGTTGACGTGTGTAGCAAAATCACTCTTTGGGTATTAATATTTCACAGCTGTGCTATTTTTAATTCACATGCGTAATACATTTTGTGGGTGCAACTCTCGGCATGTCACTTTAACGTGTTATTGACCGCAAACACAGATTGATGAATTTTTTTAACTGAGGCTTTTAACTGAAATTTTGATGAGTAAGAGAAGCATGTCATAAAAACGTTTTCATTACTGATTTCTTTTTAGGAATTCTTTCGCGAAAAGTTCTTTTTTTGGTCTTTGAATAAATTGAAGAAACTCACTTAAATAAATTGAAATAAAAACGGTTAGTAGAGGTCAAGTATCAGTTTCTTTTTCTATTTTGAGTGTTTTTGTTTTCATATCGTCAACTATTGGAAGATGCTCTTATTTTTGCAAATGGCCACCAATGACAAATCTGTTTTGACATTTGTGGACTAGACAGATGTAGAATATAAGTGAACAAGCCATGTAGCGATACACTCCCTAAGAACGCAGAATAATCGTGTCTATTTTTTGCGTAACAATTCGTCTGTAGTGTTGGCAAAGTGCGCATTCCGTCGCTACGGCTGTAAGACACTGAATGCTTTTGGCAACCAACCTTGAAGAGTATGGGACCACACGAGACGTTGCCAAGAGCAACGGCCGTCCCCGGAGCATCCGTTGTGCCGAGAATATCGCCGCTGTTGACAAGGATGTCGATCTGTCGCCGGAAACTTCGACCAGACACCGTGCCTCGCAATTAGCCATCAGCCGGTCGTCCCTAGCGCGAATTTTGGTTAGCTACTGCCTGTCGACCGCCAAACGCGTTTAACCTACGCCCAAGCCATCCTCAATCTCGAGGACGAAGTGGACGATTTTTCGACCAAAATCATAATGAGCGATGATGATGATGACACCTCTGCGGGTACGTGAACAAGCAAAACTATCGCTTCTGGGCACCGAAAGTCCACGAGTAATGCACGAGGAGTCATTGCATCCGCTCAAAGTTACCGCATTGTGAGCTGTTCACGCTGGAGGAGTTTCGAGAACGCCGCTGGTCAAACGACAACAGTGGACGGTGAACATGAAAGTAGGGCCATGTTTACCGAGTTTTTTCTGTCGCAATTGGACGAATTAGGACTGGAGGACATGCTACGGCACACACTGCGCGAGCCACAACCGATATTCTGAGACGGCATTCCCAAGTCGCCTCATCTCTCGTTTTGGTGATTTGCACTGGCCCGCAAGATCGGCCGATTTAACCATTCCAGACTTTTTTGTGGGGTTTTTTGAAGTCATATGTTTACGTGAACAAGCTCGAGACCCTAGAAGCCCTCAAGGAAAACATTCGACACGAGTGGGAGAATCTGTCGCCCGAAGTTCTCGCAGAAGTGATGAAAAATGCCATAAAACGAGCGCGTATGGCAATCAATTGTGACGGAGCCCATTTGGCCGATATCACCTTCTCGACTTGACCAATAAAGTTCTAAAGGTTCAAATAAATATAATCAAAAAACGGAAACGAAGTTTTTCATTTAGAAAAATATGTGAGCCAAACAACATCGGATGAATTCTTTTGGCTCACCTTGTATATGCTCTGTCATGCTGCCATTGAAAAAGAAGTGTCAATATCGCCATATCGGGCAAAATGTCACATTTGACAAATAGATCTTGAAATAAGTTGAGGAATTTGTCCACTTAGGCTAAAGTATTTCTTCGCAAAATGACATCAGAGCAGAGGTCAAGCTATACACTGAGAAAAAATCCAGAAATCAAGCAGTTTCCTTATTAGGAACCAAATATGCTTATGCTTATAAACTCCGTTTTCTCTAGAAATTGACTTTAAATTCAACTGATTTTGAAGTGTGACCGAGGCCCAACCTGATATTGGTGGCCTCCATCTACATGTCAAATATTCGAGTAAAATGTATTTGATATTTTTTATTAAGACCTTATGGTTCAGCTTATTTTAATTGAATCAAAGATTCATTACCCCTATAGTCAAAAAGATTTAACTTGGGAGACACCTTTGCGACAAATACTCGTACAACGTACAATTTACAATTGCAAGGCCAGTGTGTTAGTCATGACCGCATGAATGGTACATTTTAAATACGTTTATTTTAAGGTGAGGCCGACCTCTTACTTAATCCCTTGACGTCATTTATGCCACAGGTATGCGCTTTTAAAGTACCTGCTAAAGATAAGCAAATTACACAACAATTAAACCGACAAAAAAAGTATACCCATCAAAATAAAACCAGAAAGAGAAGAACACATTGAGTCACATTATGTACACGAGTTTAAATGTTCTCCCCGAATAGGTACAAACAAATAAGACACATGTGTCCACTTAGAGAGGCTTAAACAGTCGGTGTCATTACGAGTGACTAAATGTCAACATAATGCCAGACCTCATCGATCAAGAATTTACTATGTAATGTTGGGAGATGGGTCGATACTAAGTTACTAAGAAAAACTCTCTCCCGACTATAGGTAGATACAAATTGAAATTAATTTAAATGCACTGTTCGGTATGATGACGGGCAAGAAGATTAATGGGATGATTTGCAAATAGTTAATACGTGATGTAAATTGAGGAAGTTGCGGGAAATTAGTTGAAATTGTTTTTTTTTCCTCTTAATGCAGCTATAAACAATTAAATTTGCATAG
The DNA here is from genome assembly GCA_936431705.1 of Cheilosia pagana. Taxonomy (NCBI): domain Eukaryota; kingdom Metazoa; phylum Arthropoda; class Insecta; order Diptera; family Syrphidae; genus Cheilosia; species Cheilosia pagana. Next base: position 86,412,107 of record OW386166.1, on the reverse strand, counting down.
GTCACAATGTGGGTGTAAATGAGTTAGTCAATCTGCAATTAGAGCTGCAAGGCTATTGAATGGAATAATATTTTATTTCCAATTTTTCTAGACACTAATTTGACCTTTAGTAATGGCTGACTGAGAGCAGAAGTCAGTTTCGGATGAGAATGATTGCCATGAGAAAGCTTCTTAAACCCGCCATTCTCACAAGTCACAAGTACTGCTCGAAACAATCTTGAAGTAGTTTTTTTTTTGGAAAAGTGAAAAAAGTTAGGGCTTTGTATGTTGCGGAACGTATCTAGAGCAATGCTGAATCACTCAACTACCTCAATCTGCTATTAGCAGAACGGAACTTGGTTTTGGAATCGATCTTTAAAATAAAATGTCTTTGGTTATATGAGACCATAACACCAGACATCATCAACCAACATCAACGTCGGACAAAAACTATTCCAAAAACAGGTCCTTTTTTTACTCTCAATGTAGAAAACATTCACAATCAACTCGACTAGGTTTTTCACAAATAACTATTACGATGCATTTAAAGAAATGTATTTATGACTATGGGGCTGTAACTGTTTGTTGCCATGCACAATACATATTTCAAAGTGCTTGTTAAACAATCACGCCCAATGCCTTTGTAACAGAAACTAAACAATTGTCAGCACGTTCAATATAAATACCGACAAATGGAATTAATTTCACTTTCGCTTTATATCGGATGGCTCTTTTTTGCAGCTATTTTCACTTGGCTACCGATGATATCACTAAAACATATTTATAATATCAATTTATAGCTGTAACGCTATATGTAGTTTTAATTAAAGCCTTGAAAGTCCAGAGGGCGGAAAGATGAATACTTAGTTGAGAGTGAAATTACTGCTTATGAGCATTTGATCATTTGGTATTTGATTTGCCACAAGGCACTGCATGCAGTTACGGCGTTACTTAGTTTGTTGGACTGTTGAGTAAGACGAAAAAATATATATAAAAATCCCTGCAAATTTCCAATGTGCCTTTTTTAAACACGGAAGCTGTCATATTAACTTTGAACTGTGCACCTACGCTTGAGGAGAATAAAAATGATTAAGTAGGTCAGAATTTTTCGAAATTCATTTCCCAAGAAGTACATTTCATAACTTTAAAAGGCCCTTGAGTCTCACTCATACGACCCCTATTCAAACCTACAGAATACGGGCCAATTCACGAGACCGACAATTCTTTCAATTCGATTTTTTACGAATTCAGTTTTATAACATAACTAGCTACCTTACCGACAACTCGAAGGTTAAAGGATTGCCCTGCTTTTTCGCACAAGACGTTTGCACACTCAGGACTCAGAACTCAGGACTATCTTGTAAAAAGTTTCCCCCGAAATACTTAAATTTTCGAAAAAAGGGAATTTGGGAATGAATTTCAAATGAGGCAAAATATTGCAGTCTTTTAAGAAAATTACCCTGAAATTCCGATGCGATTTCCCTCGAAATTGTGTCTGTTTGTTTGCTCTAAGAATCCAAACGAATATAGCATCAGCACAATGTGTGAACAACAAGTTAACGTTACAGATATTTTATGCAAATCTTGGTAATATTGAAAGTGGAATAATGGTACGAGGTTGTTTAGACAAAAGAATATATTTATAACAAAATTATATCCGATTTAAGTTCACGATGGGAGCACATTTTTTCAAGGAGCAACAAATTTTCGGTTAGCTTTTCCTTTCCGGAATTGCCGATAGTCTTGATTGGAGAACGACAGAAAGCGAAGAACAATTATAAAATAAATTGGAAGTCCACTATGAAATTTAAGATATATCTATAGACAAGTGACGACTTACAAATAAAATGGGAGCAATCTAGTTCCTTCTTGAACAACTATAATAGTTCGTCTGAAAAAATATAGAAACTGAGTTATTTAGAACGCTTAACAGTTAAGTTAATGACAGCAGTCTCGTGAACGTAGAAAATGTGCGTTTTAGACCAAACTTATTTTATAAAGGTAAGAAAATACAAGACTCTTAATAAGGTCCAAAAAGCGGTGTGTCAAGGCAAATTCAAAATTAAAAGTATAGAACGTAAAATAAATTCTTATAGAACCTTTCAACCTTCTCACATAAAAATGTAAAAGTCCAACGGTTTTATTATTTCGTGTTCGAGAAGGTAAATTTTAAGGATTTCTCATAACGAATATAGACGAACAATCTTAACCGGATTGACGTGAAACCTCGCATACCTAACCTCTGTGTACAAAGCAGCTAGGTGTGGAAAAACTTTTTGAACCTGCAACCCGTTCTTACAAAGAACGTGGCAGCCAAAGTCGCTCTTAGACTAACAGAGAACAGAAGGATGACTCTTTCGGGGACATGGTGTTCCAAGTGTTTCGGGGACATGGTGTTCCACCTGACAGATGGAGGTGGGAAAACAGCCCAATTATCAGGATTCCTGGTTGCCTGGCTAATAGGAACATTTCAGAGAATTTTAAAGCTGTTGAAACCCACAAGCATGGAGCTACACTGCCTATTCTACCATTAAAAGGTACGTACGTAAGATATAATGATCTTTATATATAAGCTTATGAAAGCTGGAGGTTATCGATTGGACAAACATTAAATAAAGCTGCGGTAAATTTGGCCAAAGCTGTAACTGAAATGTTCTTTTAGAACTCACTCGACACTGTCTTATATTTATTAAGGCAGCCTAATCGTCATGTTCGATTGATTTTTCAAAATCCCCTTCGACGAAGAGGAATCAATTCTTCGCCTTTTCTATATGGCATACTCTCTCCCAAAAACGGAAATTACATACAGGATCTTCGAATCAAGACAAGCGGAAGTGAATACCTACCTCATTTATATACGAGGCAATATTTTCTACTAACATATTTCGAGCTGACATCATTTCCCAAATCAACCTCAGGTAGTAGTGCGGATAAACATTGAATAATCTACACCGCTCCATTTCGTTTTAACACGTTTTATTGCCACCAGCAGAATATAGGTGCTAAACGTCAAGCGAATACTACCATGCCTTTTAGCACCTTCTGTAATGAGTGGCTTTATCTAAGAGTGCCGTCTTTATTGTATCTAAGTTTGCTCTCCGAATGAGGAGAACAAAAACACAAAACACCGCGTGTGCAAAATTGCATCAACAGCGAGAAATGCAACTGTTCGTTTGAAACGCAAACCAACGTCTACTTCAATGCACCCAAAACAGTCATCTCGCAATTTAGTCATGTAATCGGGCGAACGGAGGATAATAGGGCGCAATCGCATGCGACTCATTCACCCACCTCCAAGTTGAATAACCAATTTGCAATAATTCAGATATGAATTGGAGAATACAAATGTTTCCATCACGTAAATGCCATTTGGAGATACATTAAATATTTAAATAGGTTTAGTTCTCTCGTTTCGTGATATATTTGCATTCCCTTCGCGTTTCAGCTGGTGCGGAGCGACGACGATTACAAACTGCGTTTCATTCATCGTTGCTGTAATTGTAATTGTAATTACCGTTGTATGTGCGGTTGGTTTCAATTCAAGGTTAAAGGTAGATATCATCCGCCTATGGGGCGGGTGCGGGTGGTTGCGTTCCCTCATCTATTGTTGTTCGCAGATAGACCAAATTAAGTTATTCGAAATGATTGTAAAGCGAACACAATAATTGACAGGTATTTGCGGTTTGTTTTCCAACTCATCTGCGAATAATTGTTTAATTGTTAAATTCGTAATATATTTCTTCCGGTATTCGGCTAATGTGTGTTAATTTTGACTTTATGGCGGCTATTTAAAGATTTTTGACATCTGGCGGCTTAACCTACAATAAAAAAAATCCAGTTCAACAAAGGGTATCTCGGCGGGTAGTAAATTTGTCTTTAAATTTATCTTTAAATTTGTCCCGCAAATTTGCGTATGCATTGGAAAAGAATGCGGATGGGCAGAGATACTGCCAAACTGAGAGGAAATTTCCAGCGGCGATAGAGGCCGGTAGTGATAGGGTATTATGAGTCAGTTTTTGGTGGAGTTTCTTCACCTTGATTGTGGTGACACTCGATGCAATACCTGACGAACTTTGATAAAGAAATGCGAATCTTTGTCTCACCAATGCGTTATAATTCGAGTGCTTTGAATGTCGCCGGTTAATTACAAAGGAAGTATGGGTATAAAAAGGCAAATGACTAATATGTTTATACTTGGGGTTGTTTTTGTTTAATTTGCTTAATTTTTTGATAAATTTGCTTCTTGGGTGCGTATCCATCAGCCGTTCATATATGACTCGAAAAGTTAAAAAAGAAACGTAGGTTGTAAAAATATACATTAAAATACAAATGAGCTGTGCTAATTACAATAGACAGTAAGGCACGTTTCAAGTCATCAGCGCTGTGGTTACGTAGTTAAAGAAAATCTGAAAGACATCTCTAAAACCGAACGGTCTAGAAATGCATTAAAAAAAGTTCAAATACAGGGCTAGTCCTACTTTCTTTTTAAACGTTCTGGTATAGGTAGATACTTTGTAAAAAAAAAAAAGTGCATTCGTACAAAATTTGAAACTTGTGATGTTCACAGAAAAGCTCAAAGAAGTGGGTCTTGCAGTTACGTTCTACATCCTGCATCGTAAACGGCTGAGCTTATTTGAAGTTTGTAGGCCTACAGTTCGGGCCATGTTTTTTTGCATGATACTCCCAATATAAAGGGAAGATACATCAAATATAACTGTTAGACACAAGTTTGATTTTTGTCGAAAACAACGCTAAGGATTTGAATCAAAATTAATATTTAAGTAATGGTGGGCATGGTTAGCTTTGGCTAAAAATGTGAATGACAGAACATTTTTATTTTTTTGAAAAGGGTACATAAGTACATACGATTTTATTCCTAAGGTAATATGTTTTACTTCTTTTTTTCTACAAAAACGAGCATATAACTAATTTTTAGTTATAGGCATTTTTTTAAATTTAATTTTCCGTAATTTACTTAAAAACGGCTTAACGAATTTTAACCTAAAAGTATACTTGGATTAAAAAGTTCCCAAATTGACCACGTCCTTCGTTTTTTTATTTCAATCTCCAAACGAGATACATACTTTAAAAAAAAATGCTCATAGGTATCTTGAAAATCCTATTTTCGATTTGGATACAATACTCAATTTTTAGCTAAGCATTTGGAGGACCGTACTTTCCACACCAAACATGAAAATATTTTTAAATTGTATCACCCATTTCCGCTTTTTTCACAAACATTCACCACTTAGAGCTTATACAATTGAAAATACTTTCCATAGATGTTTATTCGTTTATAACGCAGAATGAACGTTAAAAAAGCGGACTTCTTACGAATAAAGATTTTCGTATATCAGTTATCCTACTTGCAAAATAAAACCAGCATTGCCAACCTATTCCAGTCAAAGACAGACACATGCCCTAGCAGATCAGAAACTCGTGTTGCACTTGTCCTACTACTCCAAAATATTTTAAGGTGTAAGGCGCTGAAGACCTTTTAACCATAACTTAATCTAAGATCTGAAAATTTAAAAAAACAATATTATGTCATGTTAATATTCGTTTTTTTTTTTATAAATCAATAAAAACACCAACCAAATTTTTGGTCAACGAGAAAAGTCTGCAAAAATAATTGATGAAAAATCGCTAATGCCGAGAAAAAAACGTGCTCTACAAAGGACTGATCCATAAACTACAAAAGCAAATGCCGAAGCAGTATTCGACAATTCTGGAGTCATACATATCTAATCGATTCTTCAGAATTAAACAAGACACAGTTTACTCAACCTTATGAGGAAGTGTACCGCAAGGCAGTGTTCTAGGGCCAGTGCTTTGCCTCTTATTCACTAGCGATCTACCTGTAAGTGTAGAAATCACTGCAGCAACATTTGCAGATGGCACTGCTGTACTTGCTGTGGGAGCACCTGTCGAAATAGCGACAAAAAAAGCTTCAAACGGTGTTAAACAGTATATCAGAATGGACTAAAAAATGACAGGTTAAATTAAATGACCTAAAGTCAGTTCATATTAACTTTCCATATAAAAACGTATCACACATTCCAGTATATAATATAAATGACAATGTAGTGGAATACTCAAATTCAGCAAAATATCTAGGCATGACTCTTGACGCTAAATTGGGTTGGAAAGCTCATGTAGAGAAAAAAAAACAGACGAGTTAAACATGCGATACAGTAAAATGTACTGGCTTATTGGGAGATATTCACCCCTATCCAAATACAACGAGTTATTGCTATACAAGCAAATTCTAAGGACCTATGGGCTCCAGTTGTGGGCATTCACATGCCATATAAATATACAAAAAATTCAGGTCTTCCAAAATAAAGTACTAAGAAACATAGTCAATGCACCTTAGTAACGCTGATAGAGATCTACATATATGTAGATCTAAAAATTTAAATGGTTAAAGATGAAGTTAAAAAAGTAGCTCAAATGCACAGAAGTAGGCTTCCTAACCATGTAACACAGAAATAACAGAACTTTTAAATAAATACAATGTAATCAGGAGATTAAGACGTGATTAAGACTTGATCTATAAAATTTAGCAAATATATTTTCCAAAAAGATTTAAGAATCCGACAACCGGCGGATTTTTCTTTAACATTTTTCAAACAATTCCAAATTGCCGATTAGTCGAACGACTACGTGCAATCCTATTTGGCATGAGCATGACGAAAGTCATTACCCCAGGGAGGTGTTTCAGATGGGTTAAAGTACCTCACTATTGCAGAAGCATCCCTCGCGTTTTAGCTCTGCAATGTCCTTCGATGATTTTCCCTTCCAGCGAGACCCCAAAACTAACAAAATAAAAAAATAAAAGAACTGTAGACTAACCGATTTCACTTCAACATGCAGCTGCGAAAATTCATAGTTTCGGCGATAAGTGGTTTTAAAAAAATCAATTCAAACTAATTGTCAATTGAATTTGGCTCGAAATGCATTTTTAGAACTACATATTTATAAAGAATCTCAGATCTAAATCCAGTTTCACTCGAGCTGCTTTTTTCCCGCTGTCACTTGGTCGCGTGCCAGAATTATACCGAAAACTAATAGAAGTATAAGCACATTTCACAACACTCTTACTTATCCCGTGATGATTGACATTGGCACCTTGTAAGCAAATGTGATTTCTTTTGTCATCTGGATGTCTGTTGTTATTTGACCAGCCGTTATATCAATTCGCTGTAAAATGTTTACAATGTCGAACATTGAATTTAAATTATTTTTCGCAAGCCATCCCTAAAAAAATCATTCTCCTACATGATTTCGATAAGAAGTGTACCAAGCTACGAACTACCTTAAACCCACTACTGATGAATTCAACATAAACACGATAATTAACCGACGCATGTAAAAATAAAGTTTCAAATACCTACTGCTTACCCATATTGCCGGCAACACTCTTTATAAGGTCAATGTTACCTCTAGTAGACTTTCCTTCGAAAACCCATTCGCATACGATAAGATTATCCGTCAACCCATTTAATGATACTTTTGTGTTTTGTATGTCAATAAAGAAAAAAAGTTTATAAATATTTGCCACCAAGAATGTTTTTTTTTTTATTGAGAGAATGTAAATATTTTCCACTTGATTCCTGAACACGCAACACCAGCAGCAACAGCAATGTGAACGGTGTGTGGTGAATTCAGTATGATAGCTTTATCGGATGAACTAAATTCATCAACATCCTAAGAGTATGCAAATATTTTGCGTTTATTTTGAAATTTTTAAAATTTATTTCACACCCACACACATGCAGTCAGCAGTCACTAAAAATACAAAAACTCATCGATGGAAAATTTCTATCATAAAACCGTAAGTCACGTTTATTTTGTTTTTTTTTTTTTATTGAAATTATGGACGCTCTTCCGGTATTTAACGATCGTTGTGTTGCCATTTGTGATACTATAACGATCAAGTGCCTATTGTGTTCATCCAATAAGAGTGAGAAATAAAAAAAAGATATACGGAAAAATGTTTATTCAAGATCAATAGAAGCATCACGGCGCGGCACGGCACATTTGCCGTGTAGCGTTTAGTCATTGCGTGCTACGGTTTGAATTTGGATATCTTTTTCGTGTTTTGTTTGTGCTTCGCTGTCGTCTTTTATTCGTTTAAAATTCAAAACAGACTAAAGGTCATCAGGCCAAATTTGGGGGTAAATAAAATTTGATGTTGTGTCTTATCACAGATGGAATGACGAATGAGTGCGGCAGTGTGCGTATCGAACAAATGGGCATAAGTGTGTGAAAGTGAAGAAAAGAAACAAAAGTTGTTTATGATTGTTTTTTGACACTTAGGATGCCAATAAATATAGATAATTTGGATGAAAATTGGTTAGTTACCTTTTTGTGACTGGAAGGGGAATAAATCTACAGGGGACATTTCGCAGAAAAATATTTGTAAAATCAAAATAACTGCTCGGAATTCAAACAACTCTCAACGAAATGAAAAGCCCAGTGGAACACATCCATTACCATGACGCAGCAAAGCAGAAACATATGGGAAGTATTTGCAAAAGCTAATCGGTTTACCTTGCCTCAATTAGAGATAGTTAAACGGATTGACTTCCAAACAGATCTTGGAGTACGATTTTGTTGTGTTTATTGAACGAAAGGCTGCGACTTAAAATGACTTAACTATTAAGAAGTCATTAGACAGCTGTTGAAGTTATATATATTTGACTCGAAAAAAAATGCAGTCTATGCACCTTGACGGAGGAGGATATGATATTCAAGGAAGAGTACTGAATATCTAAGGACTATCGCGAAAATACTAGACTTCTAACCCAAGCAAAAAAAATAAAAAAAAGGGTTTGGAGCGGTTTTATAATACAAGATACAACCAAAACTGAATAACAGACGAGAGAGAACTGCATAATCAAACTAATTTTCCAAAGCGGATTTCTGGTACCAACTAATCTGCCCCGTAACATTGGAAGTTTTGTAACTGGTGTGCTTGGTTTCATAAGACGACAACAAAATTCGATTTTGACGCAATTTTGGCAATCAAGGACAGCACATAAAAGGTGCGAATAATCGGTCAAGACTGCAAAATAGGGCTAAAGACGCTTGCGAGATTTATAAACAAATAGCTCGGCAAAAACAGCAAAGAACGAGCGATAGAACCCATTTCGAGATATTAATAGAGGAATATTGAATGTGCCAAAGGAAAAGTTTGAACAGAAGCTTGCAGAGACAACTTACACTTAGTGCTGAGAACATGGGAAATCTATTTCGATCCGGATAATGGTGACAAAACCCAACATCCCAACCATTCAATTGTTGATGCCAGCCTTAGCTTTCGTTCACCTAATCAGTGGATTGATAGCTCAAAGACTGCTATGTCTGATGACGACTTACCCGCCGAGCTTTTGAAGATGGCTTGACAGATAGCATGTTACTAACACATTTCTAGGTTCAGGTAAATATATATGCCTTTTATGATTATGAGCATCGTGTTTGCCCCGTCCACAAAAAAGCATCAGTCTTCTTAACGTTGCGTACATCATCTCTCATATTGTTCGAAGGCATTGAAGGCTTAATAAATAAATATAGTGAGGTATAAGACTCGCTAGCTTGACAATTGACCAAATACTTGCACGATAGATCTTGGAAGAATTTCAAGAATAGATACTCTTTATCTTTTTATCGAGTTAAAAGACACCAGTGACAGTATCCATGCAGAACCATGGCTAATGACCTCTCAATGAAAACAGAGAAAATGACAAGGTCTCAATCAACTACCTTGACATCATAATTGAGTGAAGCCAACACAAAAGATACGAACTATAAAAAGTTGTTGACAAAATTTGAAGACAACGATCTGTCATTAGTGCTTGCGAGTATAGAAATGGAAGCGGCTGAAATGGGTTAAGGGGTTAATAAGGGCAACCTAATATGTGTTGACAACAAGAAGCGACAGTCGACAGGTTTAACTTTAAGCTAGAAAAGTGTTTAGTGTGTCAACTCTGCTATTTAAGATCTCATTATACAATTACACTCTTGCCGCTCTTTACTTAGGCTAAGAAGCCAGCTTTACGGTGAGGTTCTCCTCCGAAAAGATAAGAGGAGAGTCTATCCTACCCTTCAAAAAAATGATAAGTCATTCCGAAAAATTGTTTTCGTATTTGGTGACACACACCTACTTCAATTGAAAAAACCCTCCCTTAAAAGCGAAATTTGTTATCCTTGCTAAGAAGTTTTCTGCGCCTTTGACTTGTTGACAGTAAAATAAGAGAAGCTTCATGAAGAAGTAGTTGCCGGTAAACGACGTTTTTTTGAAGAAACGCTAGAAAGTTGAACAGTTTTTTTTTTAAATGTCCAGCCATTTCAGCTCATCTTTTTAGATTTTAAGGCATTTTATTCAAAAAACCAGTAATAAATAGCTCCAAGTTTTGAGATCTAGTGGAACAGAAGGAAGAGTACACGTATATACAGGGTGGACCAAAAGTCTCTTTTTACATTTTTATTTTTTATAGACATTTTTGAGTTTATTTTTGTTTTGTTTCAGACATAAGGCTTTGGAGACTTAGCATGGAGCACTACGCGATCGCACGGTGAACAACAATTGTTAATTTATTTTTTTCAAAATAGCAAGCCAATAATTTGTACTCAACCGGCAATAATAGCGTGATCTACCGGCAATACTGGCGTGATCTAACAGTACCCACAGACAGAACGTTAATGATGTGACTTTGAGGCGTTCGAGTAGGCCTCGTTTTGGACGATCGATCGGAAATATCCAGGTCATAAGGAAAAGCGTTGCAACCGATCCTGAAACATCGACACGACGACGTTCAACACAGTTAGGCATACCGCGTAGCACGATTCAGCGGATTTTGAGGAAAGATCTGCACCTAAGGGTTGGTGCACCAGTTGGTCGTGAGACAATGAACTAGTTGCGCAAACAATTCCCAAATGCATTATCTCAAAAAAAAACGGTGAATTTGAATTGCCGCCGCGATCGCCTGATCTGTCGGCTCCGGACTTCTACAGAAGATGAAACTCAACAGAAATCGCTCAAATTCAGCCGGCAACACTTCAAAAAGTCATGAAACGTGCCGTAAAAAGAGCCCATGGTCCATGAGTGCATGCATTCTAATGGTGGCCACTTAACTGATATGATTTTTCATATAGTACATCTAATTTTAAAAAAATTCCCACTAAATAAACTTTTATTTGTAATTTATTTTATTAAAAATTATTTCAGATGTATGTAGAAAAACAACTTTTGGTCCACCCTGTACTATCGTATCTTCTCAAAGAATGGCCAACAACTTTTTAATTTTTCTTTAAGGCAAACTCAATTATCTTGCCACCAGCCGGTATCATCATCAGATCACGAGATTTTTACTCCTTCACGAAAGAATCTTCAATTGCAAGTACATACTCGATACTCAGTCTTGATCAAGGACAAGAGCCGCTCTCATGAATTATTTTATTGTTAACAATTCTGCCCATTCTCCAGATTGCCAATAGCAGTAACCAATACTTTAATTCGAGGGAAAAAAAATCAACTCGCAATTAATTTTCGCTGATACAACTCATATCGTAGATGACACGGATCGATTTTCTGACGCGGATGTGACGCTACTAATATCAATTTGATGCCTTATTAAGCACCCGAAGCTATATGAGAATCGATGCTTTACAGGCATTTGCTCGCGCTCACTCGAGCAGCACTTTACACTACACGCACCTTTAACTGAGTCAAGGTGAGCATGCGGTCGGTCTGTATGAATGTTATTCAGTTTTTCCTTTCAGCTTCGTATAGAGTGAAATTGCAAAAAAAAAAACGGTCAGTAGATATCGTGTTTTTTAAATGCCAAAATTAATGAAAAATATAATAGACAACTTATAAAAGAAAGGCTCACCTTTGTTATTGAATTTGACAATTAAACTGGCATAATAACCCAATTAAGCGAATTACAATTGTACGCAGTGCACCTACTCTAGACCCTGGTGCGAAGCCGTCAGGCGCAAGGTTTCTGCCTTTTGAATAATTCAACAGGTGGCCCTGCCCAAGAGATTTCGATTTCACCCTGTGTATGCTGCGATGGCGGCCGGTATAGCCGTGCCGTTGATAACGATCGAAAATGATCGTGTCATCAGTTTGTCAAGTACAATACATATAGAGTTGGGTTTAACCGAAAACAACGGAAATAAATATTTCTTACAGGTTATTCGGGCCAGAATTATTGAAACCATTTCAGAGCTGGGCAGGGATTTTAAGCGATTGGATGAGGGGTTCCCCAGAAAGCTAAAACAGCCGAAGGACGAATGATCTATTGCATCGGCACGCGATATTGTCACAAGTGACAACAAGTTTTTTAACTCAAATCAAACTCAAATCAATATTCACAACAGAATCTTCTTCTAGGGACTAGGCCAAACAAGCTTTGTTTGTGGTTTTAAAGGAGTTTCGAAAGGATTCTTAACTAACCACTCTTTCGTATAAGACATACTTTTTGATACCAGTCTAGAAAAAAGTGTAGCAGATATCAAAACAAGCAAAGAATATTGTGCAGCGTACCTACCATACCTACTTTTTAAACTTTTGACACACAAATGCAGGTAATAGATTTTGCATTTTACAATAATTGTACTAAACAAATGAAATTCCCCATTAGGGGAACCACAACGGAAAAGTCTAGTTTATCAAATAAAGCAATAAAAAGTTGTAGCTACATTCTGTCACAACGTAGTGCATGGCAAACGCTAAAAAAAAAGTATTAGATCCGCCACTTAATATATTAGAAATTCACTTAAATTTTGCAGTTGCTTTGAGCTCGCTGATAGTAACATCAAAGTATAGCAGTGGGGTCAAGTATTTTCAAGATATACCTTGCTCTTGATTTTTACTGTAGCTTTTAGTACTAAAAATCCCACAATCTGACGTATGGCGTATGGCGTTGAACTGGTTGCTGGTTCTTCACAACAGAAAAAAAATACAAAGCGCAAAATTAAGGTTTCATAGCAATTTGTTTTTTAGATTTATCAAAAAATTGTCCCCTACCTGAGGAATAATAATTTTCATCTTCGCGTGTAATACTGTAATAATTTGCAATAAATTGCTGTGGAAATTACTGACAGTTTGAGTTCCTAAAATTTAATCCGGGCCATTAAAATGATAAGCAGTACTATTCATCTCGAAGCTAGTTAAAAAAAGGGCACTTATTTCCCGCTTAGTAGGAAGCATTATTTACTTAAACATAAACCAAAGGTAGGCACTTTGTTTTAATTAAAAAAGGAAGTGAAATCTCTAATTGCTTTCTTTGGACAATTACAATTTTCTAAACAAGTTTTTATCCTAAGGCCCATTCAGACGATCATTTCAGTTTCAGTTTCAGTTGAGCTATCAGTTAAGCATTCAGTTAAACTGATGTTTAAATGCAAAAATTGAATTCCCATAAGTTTTCAGTTCAGCTATCAGTTAAAGTGATGTGTAAATACGTTTCAGTTTAGTTGTCATTTCAATTGCAGTTGGCCGTAAATTAACGTCTTTGAGTTCTTATTATTATTTTTCCAAAATGTCGAAACGGTGTGATAATTTGTTTGATTTTATTGAAATTTATCGCGCGTATCCATGTTTGTGGAAGAAAAGTGACCCTTTATATCACAACACGGTGAAAAGAGAAGCAGCATACACCGTTGCTAATTACTTTTCACAATTTGCATAAATTAATAGTTTTATATTTAAAAATACACTTACCTACCTTATATTTCAAATATACGAGTACTTACCTTAATAAAATCCCTAAGTACTTTTATTATTGCTTTACAAGTTTCAGGTATAATTGCACTTAGGCTTGGTGCCGATATTGCAGTAGAAAATTTAAGGCTTTGGTAAGTATTTCCACTTGCTAAAAATCTGAGAGTTGCACTTAGTCTTTCGTGAGGTGATATGGCTTCTCTCATATTGGTATCTTGTTTTTTTATAATTGGCGTCACTAGTTGCAGTAGCTCCAGATATACGCTTTCACTCATACGTAAATAGTTTGACCAATCACCATGTTCAAACCTCAATTCCCTCATTAAATTTACGTGCGATAGGGATCGTCTTTTTAAATACCAATCTTTGCTCCATTTGCTTCTTATTTTTTGTGATTTATTAAGCGACAAAGCTATAGCCATTGCAATTAAGTTTTCTTCGTCCATTACGCAATATATTTCTTCTGACTGCTCACGAGTAAAATGAAAGCTGAACTGAATACCGGACTGACGTCTAAATACAATGCCTTTTTTAACTGAACTGACAACTGAACTGATAACTGAACTGATAACTGATCATCTAAATGGGGCTTTAGGATTTAAAATTTTTTACGTTCCCTTCCTTGGAGGGATGTGTGCAAGTGTGTCATTTATTTAATTTCTCTGTGACGTTCAAAAAGCATTTAAACTTATTAGGTCTGTTCCGTAACGATAATTAATTCGAACACATTAGTCAAACTTCGTTCCTCTACCTATGCAAAAGTTGGACAGAAGAGCTTCACAAAGAGAGAACAAAACATTTCCCGTTCATAAAAAACCTGGGCACTCATTCCGTATGTCGATTATCGTCAGACGATAGCGTTTCGACGATAGCTTTGCTTTCCGTAACATCAATAATCGTCTATCATCCGGGCGATATCGTTTAGACGATTCAACATTTGCTTCACGTAACTCAATAATCGACGGACTTCTATCGTCAAGACGATAGCGTTTGCGCGATAGCTAAAGAGGTATCGTCTTCCATTGATTTGTGTATTTTTCCGACAATTGGAATATTTTTCATGAATTTTATTGTGAAAATTGACTTCGTAATACTTTAAATGATTATAATGTTACGAAAATTGAAAACGAAAACTTGGCGATGACAACTACCTAAACGAAGAATGTGCAAGTAGTAATTGGAACCAACCAGATGAAGGAGTTGGCGCTAAAACTAAGGGATGAAAAAATAAAAAATGCGTTGTGCAGATAATGATTTCTTTATGTATTTACACAAAAAACAAAAACAATTTACTCCAATGTACTAAGAAACATAAATATCACTTTCTCCAAGCAGTCACGGATTTTGTGGGCATTCTATCGGCATTTAAAATTGCAAGTCATCCCACATTTTTTTATCTAAGAAGTTTTATTCAACGCTTTCATCTATCAGAAGAAGCATTTTTGATGGTTTTGAAAATAATAAAACTGACAGGCGGTTGCCGTCTAGGATACATTCACCAAACACTTCAAGCGAAATCGTTTAACAAACTACAGTTTGTGAGCTACAGAGATACGGAAAGTTCTCAAACTTTGTGAAATAATATTCTCAAACTATATACCAAATAATCGAGAGACGAGACGATCGTCGACTACTATCGCGCGGACGATTATCGTTTTAAAAGTTACGGAATGAGTACCCTGCAAATAATAGCCCAACAAATTTCTTTGGGCTAGTTTGTTACAACTGACTTTAGCTGTCAAATCTCGCAAACCCACTGACGTTTATTTTTGAATTTCTCGCATATGTTTTCAACAAACGTCATGCCAAACTTTCGTTCCTGTACTTTTTGGTTATATTCTCTTTTTCTGAGAGAATATATCCCCACTCCTTGATATCTGACATTTTGCGGAAATTGGCCCAAAAATAAAGGGAACAGACCTATTGCAAAATGCTTTTGGCCCAAGTAAACTGTAGTTTTGCTTTCCTTTGACATTTCCATTTTGACAATGAGAAAATTGTCTTTTCAGATTTTACATTTAAATATTGTTATATGGAAGATGGAATTCATGCAGTGACAGAAATAAATTGCAATGGCTTTGAAACAAAGAGTCTGACTCTGACAGAAGTTAAGAATCGCATCAAAGAGAAAAATACCTATCTACTTACCAAAACAACTTTTGCTTGTTTTGGACGCCGAAAGTTGAGCCATTGGTCTGTGAAATGGACAGGACGCGTTCATTTAAGTATTTTTTTTAATGTGTCATTTCTGAAGGGGTATAAGTTGTAAAAATACTGCGAGGCATGTTTAAGCGAAAAGTGCTACAGATGTGATACTCATAATGAAAATCTGAAGCTTCCACAAGACATTTTGCAATAGTTTGAATTATTGTGACAGCTATGGAGCAAGATTTTGACAAGCTACGGTTAGCAGCATTTTCCAACCTCACACCGAAGAAGCGTCTCACTTGTAAATTTCTCACGACTTCCTAAGACACATTTTCGTACGCAGCGATAGAGAATTACCTTTTTCACAACAACTTAACGAAGCGACTGCCTCATTTAGATTGCCAATCTTTGGTCACTTTAAAAGGCGGTCAGGTAAGAGGCCTATTTTTAACCAAACGACCGTTTTTTCTTTTGGTAAATAATTGTAGAAGATTATGGACTATTTCAAATTGTTTATCGCGTGACTAATTGCTGAGGCTACTTAAATTTAAACAATTTGTAACCTCCATCAATATCTATTAATAATTTTCACAGCATGGCAACCCATAACAAAAGTCCGACTTGGCTGCATTTATATCCAAATAAAATATCTCCTTTCTTTATGACTACGTTTCGTAACAGTTGAAAGTCCAACCTAATGACAGCACGCGAATAGATCATTTAACAAAATAACTAAATGTAACCATAAAAGCGGCAAAAACTCGTTCGCAAAAACCTCAACTCTGCGGTTTCGCAATGGGGGGAAAAAAACAAATAAACATTTGAATGGCACACAACAAACAATGATTCAGACAAAGTATCTGCACATAGGTAAATAAAACTCACCATTATTATCCTCATCTTGCAGATGATGCTTCAATTGATGTAAATGCGCATAGAAGTGATGATGATGCAGCACACACGCCAAGTCGGTGCAATTTAACATTTTTCCAGATTAAATCAGCGCACGCCTGCAAAAACAAAAACAGACAAAACATAAATAAATAGCCCAACAATTGAAAATCCTTAAAAGCATATCCACAAAATGTCCAGCACTCCCTATATACATCTGTTGAACAAAATTCCCATAACACGAATTACCCAATCCAGATATTAATAAGACAAGCGCTGAATGACTCTCTCGTTAGGTTACTCGATTCAAGCCAATCCGTTCGACCATTAGTTGCGAGTCGGCCCGAAATTGCAACCAGTTTTCGCAGCGAATAAAAATATAAAGTCAAGTCCAGCTTTGCCATTAGCCGTGCCGATTAACGTGGTACTTGTGTTAATGGACATTGCGCACGCGTGCGCTGCTGCGCTCGCACCAATTGCCACAGAGATCGATTGCGCAAAGAAGATAAAGCGAAATTTGCGAAAAAAATAATCTACGATTGAAAAATAAATCCCATTCGACGTATTGGATATTATTTGTCAGAGAAATCTATGTAAACGATATTTATGCTGGGCTCAACACAAAGTGGATTCGTGTGTTAAATGGGGAAAAAGTGTCGTCCTCCTCAGGGGGAGAAAACTTTGCACGGCCGGTGCAGGTGTTCGCACCACCGTCAAAGAGATCTCAACTAAGTAATTGCAAATTTATGTAGAAAACTTTCGTATCGCACCAAGATCTTAGCAGGATTTTCTTGTCCCCGCAAACAGACGGCTAATGGAGAAGATATCATTTTATTACGTGTTAATAGTTAAATCAGCTACGATGACGTATATGCATCTGCCGGGAACTAATCATATGCGTGTTCGCCTCGCTTAATTGCAAATGCTACCCGAATGGGTACAGGTAAAGAGCATCCGTCTAATTGGGTAGTTGAAAAGTGCAATGTAGACAAAGGCGAGGTTGTCGCTTTGGAACTCTTTGAAACAAATATCGACAGTATGGTGATGAGCAATGGATTTGTTGTTGTGTGACTCAGAAGTGGTGATTTATGGGACTACCTTCAGCTCTGAAACAGAGCTATGATAAATTGAAAGGTCGCCGGAGATGTAAATCATCGAGCTGTATCTTTCTCTCCAGTAATGAGTGGTGTACTACTATTTGTAAAATCGGATTTGACATTTAGTGGAGCTAATTTGTTAGTGAAGCTGGTTCGAAAGCGCACACAAAACAACTGACTGTGGATGCGAATGCGGGTAGATAAATCGCTGGCATGTCGAAATGATACGGCTAGGAACAAGTCAGGTGGTTTGAAAGTTCATATTTCGCTTTTAATTTGATGACAAGTTCTTGATCAAACTTTTTACATAGGTAAAACTTGGTCGCATTTAACATTCTCGTTCGTGGGCGATGTAACGGGTGGGCTATCTAGTGGATTCTTTTTAAATCATAGGTTAGTTTGACACTGACAGCTGTTTCTCGCTCGAAATCTTGAAAGAAAGTCGCTTGAAATGAGTCGCTTTAATCTTGAACAACGTTGGGAAATATTGAAAACTTATTTCCAAAGGGAGTGCTGTGTAGCCCAAACAGTGTGTTTTTTTGAAAATAAGTTTTGGCCGAAATGAAGCACCCACTGCGCCTGCTGAAACGCAAGTTTGTGCAAAAAGTTCGTTAGACGGGTATGCTAGTGGACAACACTCATCACTCAAGGTCTCCGTCGTGCACAGAGAGTGACAATTTGGGGCCGATTTTAGAGTGATGGCATCATTGGACCCTTTTTCTTCGAAAATGAGGCTGGGAACAACGTTTCGGTCAACGGTGGGCGTTACAGAGCAGCCATGTTACCCGATTTTTTTTACTGAAACTAAAGACATTAATTTGGACGACCCTTGGTTCCTGCAGGACGGCGCGCCATGCCACAATTTTTGTTTTGTGCACCAAATTCCCAAATCGTGTTATCAGCCGTCTTTGCGATGTCAATTGGCTGCCTCGGAACTGCGATTTGACTCCTTTGGACTTTTTTTGTTGGAAACCGTAAAGAATCGACGTAATGCCAACAATCCGGAAACGATTCAAGCACTTAAAGCCAATATCATCCAAGCAATCCGTGAGCTACAGCCCAAAACCATCAACAAGGTCTTGGAAAATTGGAGTGACACAAAGCGCTACTGCGAAGCCAGCCGAGGCAGCCACTTGAACGACGTTCAGTTCCATAATTAATGTAAATGGGGACGTTCGGATACCTAGTTTGTGTAAAACGTCAAGTAGATTTGTCTAAACTAGGTATACGTACGCCTTAACTAAGTAAGTTGAGTTGCTGTTGCGACCAATGTGGGCCAATAAAACACATCTAGTCAGTCAGCTGTCAGACTTACTGAACTAGGTATCCGAACGTCCCCAATGTTTGCTCTTACTAATAAAGCCATAATATTTACATAGGCAAAATTAATTTGTTCATTTTATTGCATTTTTAAAAAGAAACTTGTATTTGGCCCACCCTGTATAGGGATCCACTGTCAAAATCAACTCTTTGATGGCAGAAAAAGCAAAGCGAAGACACACATTGGCGAGAAGTGGTTTTAAAATCATTCTGACTTGTGCTAAACACAAAAATTGACTTTATGTAGTAGCAGTGGTCTGGCGTCTGGGGTCGAATTTTTTTTTTGTTTCATATGTAAAATCAACTTAATTCCGTGAACGTAATGCTCCTTCACGGACGCCGCGATTCAACCCCAGGATTTAGAGACAAGGCAATGCGCTGTCATGTGACTTTTTTAACATCAAACTGTACTAAACTCGTACCCCAACACCTGGGGCGCAATGTCCAAAAGTCTGCGCATCTATGTACATGTTAAGGGTGTTTTTTTTAGAGGTATGTATAGAACTTTAAGTTGGCAACACTATTTTAACTGGCGGCCATTTTGTCAGCTGTCAAGTAATTTACTTTTAGTTTGGTTTTGCATTTCAACATGAATAGACGACGCCTGAAAAACGCTTCCAAATTGAGCAAATTTATTTGGAAAATCACGGTTCTGTTCGAAATACGTATCGCGCACTACGTCCATTTTACGGTCAACATAAGAAATAATGGGTTAAGTGGCGATTGAGGGCAAGACAAAATATATGCTGTCCACAAGAAGAGACACACAACATCGACAAATCGGAACGTCACGATAGATAGCTATAACTTTGAGGCAGTTGAGGAATTTGTCCGCCTCGGCTCCGCTATTGACTCTGAAAATTACATCACCTCAGAAATGAAGCGAAGACACTTGCCAACCGATGTTGGCCTCAGAAGGCAGTTGATAAGTTAGGCAGATCACCTTGGTCGCTCTTACGCAAAATTCTTCGAGTGATTCTTAATTCAGTTCGTCCCGTTGTCCAAAAAATAAAAACCCAGAAAAACGACTACTTTTTAGAAGATTGGATTGAGGTCCTGTACGGACGTCTTGCTTCAACTATTTATTTATTTTACTACTAATCCGTCTGGGATCGAAAAAATACGGGTGGTCAATTTTGTTAAGCTTTCAAGAATTGTTATATAACTGTTAGTTTTTACCATTAGAATTTCGCTTTTTAGGTTGTGTGCTTACGTTACTTAAGGTTATTTTTGATGTGCGATAACGGGCAGACAGTAATTTAAGTAAATCAAGGATTTCCTCATTATTTAATCAGTAAGTGTTGCATCGGCTGTATTTGCATTTCTCGATTTTTTTTTATTCCTTTTTTGCAGCAAATAGGACGTCTTATTTTTTTATTTAAGTAGCACAGTTTTTAACTTTGAAATTTAAACATGAACTATATGCAACACGCAAATAATTCCATAGCAGTCTTACAAAGAGAGATTACCCACTGCTATTTTTCTTTCCTAATTTGATCAAAATGGTTTATTCTTGGCGGGATTATAATCCCATACGATGGAAGCTTCCTTGAAAAAAAAACTCATCGTACGTAAGGTCATTTAAACTCGTCCGAATCGCATCTTGCTTGTCTTGAACGAATTCGTTGACCTACAGTGTCAAACTCGTTACAAATGTCTTCGCGCTACTCTACCCTCAATCTGGGCAGGCATCATTTGCATTTAATTTATGAGCTGGAAAACAAATTCAGAGACCATTGCCCTGCTTACTGGCAGCTTAATAAAAATGTGTTTATAATAATTCCGCTCAGTGTTTGTTTTCTCAAATCGAGTCAACCGAATGAATCGAATAATGCCAACGATGGTAACGAATTACTTTAACCGTATATCCGGTTTTTTGTTGCTGGTCGGAAAAAAATGAATGCTTTGTAGTTGAGCACAAAAAAAAGAAATTTCCCTTTTTTGCAGATCTAATTAACCCACTTCCTTGAAGCCTGTCAATTGTCACAGTGATGTGCAGCAACTGTTAAAAATAAACAAAAGTTTATGTCAAAAACATGACATTTCGCAACAGATTTGTCAGTCACCCTCTGACAACTTGAAAAATGCTAATTTTCTCTAGAGCTCATTAGAACGGACGTATTCAGCAACAAAAAATTAAACAGTAACCTTTAGCGCCAAATTGGTCTTCCAACAGTAATTTTTCGATTTCGCTGAGTGATCATCCAATGAACCTATGAACATGCTCGTGTTTTGTCAGCAGGCATGATGCTTGACGAGAGTTTGGTGCACTGTGACCTTATGGTATGTTGTGTACCCTGCTTATACCTTGTAGAAGTTTATTCAGCAGGTACACATTAAAGGCGAGCAAACAAAAACCATACATCTGACGGGCACCTCCACGAAATTGTCAAATAACGGACCAAATGGGATCGTGTGTATAGCCCCATTTATAATGTTAGATTTTTGTTAAGCATACAAAAGAAGGAGGAAGGAAACGCAGCTAACTACTGCAGACACAAAATAAATGCGTTTTTTTTCCCCGTTTTTTGACTATTGTAAAAATGCAGTTGTCAACTTACTGGCAAGTACGTAACATATGTTGAAGTTAATTGTATAATGGTAGTAAGTACCGTAAAGGAAAGTTATTCAAGTCCTAAACCTAGGCAGCTTTAACTCTTATATATTTTTAAGGAAAACAGAAGTTTAAGTAAACAGCATGTTGATTTAAGAATTTAATATTCATTGATGACTACATTTTATATTGCTGACTGGAATTCATTCATCCACACATTTTCTGTGTCGCTCTTAAGCCTAGAACGATGCTGTTTCGGAACGAAAAATCATTAACGAAAAATTTCGCTGTCCTTTTCGTTTTGCAGTACGAAATGTTGACGGAAAGTGGGTATTTGTATTAGTTAATTGCTTGGTACAATTCTTCACTCCATTTATTATCCGAAACATTTATTGCTTCCGAAAATTTGACATTCCTTTCTTTGTTAAAATGGAATCTTACAAAGTGGAAAATATGGAATTTTTATATTCCGAAGAATTGAAGCTGGAATCATTAGACTACCGTTATCACCAGAACCAGTATAATTTTAATTATAATCAACTACAAAATTTAAATTACAGCTGTTGTCAAATATCACTTGTACTTGTGTAGCAACTCTCCACCAATTTCTTTTCCGCCGTCCATATGAACCCCATACCCAAAAGCATACTATTATCTAAGAGTCGCCGACGATTAGGTGAACTCTCCACAAATCGCGATCATCCGCCACCGACTCTTAGTCATTAACGAAAATCCCCATTAGAGATAGAGAAAGAGATTCCATCAGCTGAATGGAACCGATTATAGATTTACGCGCTCAAAGATTTCATGATTCTTTAAAGCAAAATCCATTGCAAAAGATCTATCCAAAAAATAAATTCACATAAAGGAATTGTTGCGAAAAGTTGAACCTAAGTTAAGGTTACCATACGTAGATACACCTTTATGAGACTGTACCCCTTTTTCGAAGTGACTGTCAAAATACAAAAGGGAAACAAAAAAGTGACCCTTTTTCATACATCTTTCAATTAAACAAAAAAACAGCTTTTTTTTGCCTATTTTTTCACAACTGAATACATATCTACATCCATCTAATGCATTTATTAAATAAAATATTTGAAAATATGTATATCGATAATTTTTTTTTTGAATTTGGAACTTGAAACTTAGTGCATTTTGATGAGGTTAAAATAGTTGTCCCCAAATGTAAAAGGTGCCCCCCATCTAAAAAACGTGTCCCTTTTCTCATTTTTCAACCTGGTAACCCAAAACTAAGGTCCGGTATGAACCTATTGCTTCAACTGTTAACAATAATTTATTATAAAGAAATAAATAGGAAGATAAAGGGAAAACTCCTTTCATAGGCTCTACGCAAAAGGTCTTTACTAAGTTATTTTTAAGGATTTGAAAAGTAACAAGCATTGGCTGACTTAGTCGCAGTTTTAAACGGCTTCCGTGATACTTGGATTACGAATTCTGCTGCAGTTTCTCGATCAATTATTATCTCAACGACGATAAGCATTCAAATTTCTTTATCTGTCAGATATATTCCTTAAGGTCGCTTGAGTGTCGTCCGGGTAATTCGGATTACTGGTTCGGTACCGGCGCTAATTATAATAGCATTGTAGTCACAAAGTAAAATAATGGTTGCGTATATAACAGTTAGCATCTCTTATAAGACGGCTGCTAACCCAAATTTCAAGATCTGGCTGTACCAAACGTGTTTGAGAACATCCGTTGATTGGTAAAACAATTTTGACGCTATTAGATTTGTAACCCGGACGATTTCCAATTAAGGATAAAGTCTGAGTCTGTGTATGAAGGATAACGTGCAACGCATTGGCATTCGTATTGGGAACGAAGGATTAGAGATATACCTAAACTCGAGCCGTTATCGACACGGACACATCATCGAAGAAGCTCTATTTCGATTCCGACAACTTCCAAAGATTCCGAGAACTTTGTGGAGCATGAACTGGTTCACTGTTGATATGGATGAATACTCCTTTCAAGATTTATGCATTTCGGTTCACTTTATGTTCTACCCTATACAATTTTACGGATTTTGGTCAAGTCTTGTACTTATATTGTCAGCATGACTTTGGTTGTCTATCGGGAATTCGTCAGAGTTATCCCAATCTAGACTTCTTGTCTTGGGGAATTTCAGAACCCTTGCGTCCTGTGATGAGTACTTTTACTGCCTTTATATAACTTTGCTGCAGCAGAGTTGTAGTTTTAGATCCATAACGATGAGCCTGTCTAATAAAATCCCAATGTCTAGATTGCTTCAGTCGTGCAGAAGCCAATTATCTAAGACAAGTGTCTTCCTTCACACCTAGACGCACTATTTGGCCAATGTCTGGTTTTGCAAGTCAAAAACTGACCGGCAATCTCCGTTTAAAGACTTACGTAAAAAAGTTTCCATATAAATTTGAAAACCGAGGCGATGCGAAGATGATATTTTTAAAGATAACTTTTAACAAAGGATTCAACTTATAGGGTCCAAATATTGCAATCTTTATAAAGGCGGATTTCACATGCTTCCCACTTGAAAAAGTTGGGAGTAGATAATATTATCAAACCCTCCTTCAAAAATAGTGCTATATCTCTCAAACGCTTGCATAAAAATTCTCGTGGGCAAATCTGTGCAACCATGTCGCTTACTTTATTAAGTTGCTTGCCAAAACTCCAGCTGTGTGTGGGTTGCCTCGCCTGCCAATCGACCGGAAAAGTGAAAGCAAAACAGACAAAAGCCAGTACCTACCTACCTACTCAGCCAAAGCGATAAACATTTCTGTTTTGACTTTGTTTCAACTGACAACATATTGGCACTAGGTTAAGTGCAAACACAACCCTCATATGTTCAGCCATTATTTTCTTGACTCGACAGAGACGTCTGTTTCTTTTCCCCTTTTTTATCCGATTTTCAAACTTGCCTATGAACAATTGACGCAGCTCTTCACAATTATTCTAAAGTCACCAAATATTTACTCAGTTCCGCATGTAGAATATTAATTTTGTTAATCATCGAGCAGTGTTACAAAAAAATACACACCGAAACTTTCACCGGAATTTCGGTCTCAAAGCAGAAAAAAAAGGAAAAAAAAACTTAAAAGTTTCATTTTCATTTGAATTTAATTTACATTTACGTACATAGTCATGTCAAATACCATTGCCCATGTCCATAACATTTACTTTCTTTGCGCTCTTTTCTGAATTATTATCAAATACTGCTGCTAATGTGACTTAATATGCCCATTGAGGCATGGCGTCGTGCCACCTAGCTTTATAATTACTTTCAGATTCAGATCAACGCATTGCCAGCGAATGTGCCAAATTAACTTACACAGATTGCAATCGTTGTGTCGTTCCGGGTTCACACAGCAAGTTCGAAGAAGAAGTTATCCAACCATCAGACCTACGGTACAAGATTTAAGTAAGTAAATTGTTCACGCTGAAATTGCTTAATTGACGTAGAGGTGGTTTAAAACAAAAAAGTCCCAGGTTGCTTATAAACATTTTGAGCTTAATTACGTGGAGGGTTTTTTTTTTGAAAATTACGTTGATGACATTGCGCAGTACATCTTTCGCAATTTATCAAATTGCTCTGAGAAAGAACATTTAAAAACAAAGAGGAGGCTCAAGCATATTTGGCGGCTTGATTGCCGGAAAACACTTCATTTTTGGAATTAATTTAGCAGAACGAATGATCGCACCTGAAGATCAAGTGATGTCAATGTCAGAAAGTAATCATTGTACTCAAGTTTTTAATGCAGCCCCTAAAAATATAGAAGCAGATGTGAATTTCACAAGAGGAGGAACAAAAAAAGCCTAAGAGTTTGATACTTCTGCAGACCTATGGGGAGCCCAAAAGTGTAGTGTTATAAACTACACTACATCCTTACGGATTTAGAAGCTGCTACTTAAAGTTCCATAGAAATTGGTATACTCATTTAATTTTCTTTATTTTATTATTAACTTAAAGTTATACAAAAGTTTAAAACAAATTCAAAGAAAGATTTAAAGATAGAAATGCATTTAAGTTATAAACTGAAATAGGTATGTACATTCTGTTGTCAAAATTAGACAAGAGGCGAATGTACAATACATTCTAATATAATTAAGATTTATTTATCGATGGGGATGCGATAAAAAAACAAGTTTAAATTCAGCTTCAAAAAAAATTAAAAATAAAATAATAAATTGCCCAGCGGTGAAATTCAACATAATTTTATAAGAAGAAAAGTTGATGAACTAGCTGAGTTATTTGACTGTACTGATCGTAATTATGGCGAATTTGGATATCAAATATGATGCTCTTCCGATTTGTGTCTTTATTTCTTTTTATTTCAACGGGTTGAGACATTTCGAGACTTTTAAAGGAGTTCAAAGTGATTTGCAGTATAGTACGATTTTTGCATGAAGTTGAAGATGAATTTGTTAAGGTTCCATGACAATCACTCAACATAAGAACTCGACTAATGTATATAAAAAGTTTCAAGATCGAACGGTACCTACAGACTATCAATTTACAAGTTTCTTCATCGATTCTATGAGTGCAACATCCTTAAACTTTGGACTTGAATCAATTAGAGCACTTTAATAAAGAGGACTTAACATTTTTGGATCTGTGAATTCCAAATACCATCGATTACGACGAATTTGCTTCGGCTGAAACTTACGTCCTTACTTTTAGTACTCAATGCAATAAATCAGAATTGGCAGGATTAAAGTCCAGTAAACTCCTTTCAGGTGAAATTTCTTTACCCATCCCTCAATTGTAAAGTCCAAGTAGTAGGGGTATCAAGACTTTGCCCATCGACATTTAGACAAAGCTCCTGATACGAATACTATCATATCCCGCAAAAGCCTTTAAAATGTGAGACTTAAAATTGTTTGTTCGTTTGCTGGATTCGCATCGGTGTGAAAATGGTGTGAATGGTCAATTTTCGAACGGTGTTTTGGCGTCATTAACATACCTTGATTGTTCATTGTAGAAGGGACACGTGAAACTGATTTTTCAGTCACCGGGTTAATTCTCTCAATGCGCAGCCAAATAATTAGCCCATCCCTAAAGACACTAGAGACTTTAACGATGAACTGCGGTCTCACATTCACGCCGCAGTAAACCGAACTTGCACAACATTAGGAACAGACTTTCTGTTGTAGACCTACCCCTAATATTTTTGGGACTTGTACTTTTAAATACATTTAAAGTTGTGAAAAGCTAAGCCTATGATTCTGATCGACCTGTTGAGCCATGTTAAGCTTAACCAGCCTCCTGGTGAAAATAGTTTTCAATTTCTGCGCGCATTGAATGAAATTTTTCACACATCTTTTAAATCCTACTCTAATTATGTACTGGACACTGCCCCAATTTGAGTGTTGCCTTTATTGTGGACTTCACCAAATTGAACAGTGCAAGAACAGTACGTTTGAAAGCGTAGTGGCCTTTAAGCTATACTGGTTCAACTGTGACATTGTGTTCCCGAAGACTTTTTGGCCAAACATTAAGGTTGACAGGCCTTGGGTTTTGTAGGAAATCTACCTGTAAGTGACTCTCGGTTTGCGAAATCTCGACCAGCAGCTATAAACTGGTACCCACGGGGATGGGGCCCCTGTTTTTTTTTTTTTTTTTTGAGCAGCCCATCATTGGAACAGGACCAATGTGGGGCTGTGGTTACTCAACATCGCGAGAACTAGATGAGTTCATCAGAGCACTGAGGTGTTACATAGACCTCTTCCCAGATCTAATATATCTTCCTATCACATAAACCTATGGTCTTGCAAAAGAGAGGCTTTTTGGACCCTTAATTTTTTTATACAATCACTATCGGCAAATCAACGGTGAGCTTCTATAGGTCGTTAAGTTAACCTATATTCACTTGGCAACTATTTTGCGTGGGAGTTTATCAAGGTTTAAGTGCTGCTTAGCAGTCCGATATACATAATGCGCTACAGGTTAAATTTGACAAAGTCACAATGGCAACCATTTCCATACATAATTTTGTATTTATTGCCTGCTTCAAAACATGAATAAAGGATAAGCTTGTACCTAACTTTGACTTTTCTACAAAACTTCAAGTTAAATCGGATGCGTCTGCACCTCACATTGACTTCAGCTTGAAATACGTAGCTGGGTTTACCCAGTGGTTTTAAGCTTTCGTAATATTGAAGCTTTCATCAGCCACCGCTTCAACCTTATAGGTAATTTTGTCTTCATCTCCTCGGTTAAGGCCTCCTGATGCGGCTCATTTTTCCTGTGAAAGCATATGGCTATAAAATAAAAAGGTGACATTAATTCACTGTTATAAAAGAACTTAATTTGTGATTTTTAGGCACTCAAAGGAAATTACTCCGCTCAACCTAAACTTAATCTTATGCAGTGAAGATTCATCCCATTTCTCTTCGAAAACCGAAAACAGTAAGTGATTTTCCACATACAATTAGCAATTTTCACCTCAACAATTCACTACTGTTCAATGCGTCAAATACTGTTTTAAAATTTCACTTAACGGAGCAACATCTGAACAAGTAAAAACAAAAACAAAACAAACAAAAACAGCAATCACTCTCTCAATCATTCTCTCCATTGAACGTTCCATTTAATTCCATTCAATGGAGATTAATTTAAATTTGAAATGTCATCGTTATCATAAATGCGTAGATAACTTTTACTTTCATTCACATCGAATAATAGTCACATACAGGCCGCATTTGTCATAAAATCCTATAGACGAGATATATGTGCTTGCCATCCAATCTATACTTTTAATATACAGTTATATCTATATATCTGCACGGAAGAAAGGTTAATGCCACCTAAGCCGAGTCTGTCATACAACTGGTATGCATTATGACCGATATCGGAAAGAAAGTTGCCGTCACTCTTAGCACCAAGATTAATAGTAGCACATAGATACAAGTGGTAAAGTGTTTGTACGAGAGTACATTACCGATGGATGAGATATTTTCGACTTGCTAAAAGATAATTATTCAATATGTATGCGAAGTTTGTTGATGATGCATAATTCGAGGCGAAAAAGAAGCTGTATGTTTATGCTAAAATTGTTTTAGTTTTTATTTAGAAAGTTGATTGAGGTAACCGCGTAATATTTTGGCGGGTCCACTTTGGTGGTAAATGCAAATTTACTGATATTGATTTCCTTTTGGCGCAAATCATAATGGAAGAGTTCAACTACCCACTTGAGTCTGCGATAAGATAGATCGGACTACTCAGTGATTAGGTTCACTCCATTTGTCCCTAAAAAAAAAACTCGCACAAGGAATGGTTATGAGAGTCCTATTTGGATCCGCAGCGCCAGTATATTTCCCAATACTTTTGAAACAAAATAAAATTCATAAGGCGGAGAGTAGTTTCCTAAACTGACCACGAGTCCGCTGTCAAAAATATATCAATTTCTGTCATTAGTTGCGAACATTAAGGTTAACAATTTTTAAACAATTTGCATGAAAAAGAAAATGTTTTTATTATCATTGTTGTTATGAATTCAATATCTATTGTTCAGTAAAAACAAAAGAGTTGAGCAGCAAACTTGACAAATTGCCCATTGTTTTTGATTGTCAATGTCGACAATGCCATAGGGCAATGTATAGAAAATTATCAGATTGGTTGCATCATTAAGACGTCATGTTTCCAGTCTCTGTAAACAAAATCAAAGACTTTTGAGTTAAAACAGAGAACTGTCTCGATAAGCGGGGAGTTGTCAGGGCTTTCTGAATAACACGATTGCAATTAAAATTCAATATTTTTGATAACAACAACAATATAAATAATTTGATAATTGAAAAAAACAACTTGTTTTTCTTGCTCGTAAATGAAGCCCACAAGCACATTGCATGATAATTTAACATAATAACAGGTAAGAAAGTAAGATTTTAATAAACGAATTAAAAAGGAACAAAATAAAAGAAATATTAATAATAATTTACAACTTTCGTATGACATTTTGCAAAATGTTTTTTTTTAATCTAGATATATATAAGCAGCAGTTATTCACGCTTTTAAAGCAGCTAAGAACTGCGACGATTTAATGTAGAAAATTTGTTTCTACCTATATCAGAAATCAAGAAAAGGAAATTGGAATGACTTTGCAAACGTGGAAAGAGGCTTTCAAGTAGTCGGCTTTTAGTGATTACCACAATAAGTCAATAGAATATGATATTGTTTAAACGAAAGAAATGACGCTTATTACTTTTACTTCGCACTTTGTTAAAATCCTCGCATATTGTTGTTCTACCACTAAATATCAGAAGTTTATGAGAGTGCAGAAAAAAGCATTTACATTATTTTAGTGTATGGAGTTTTTTCAAGTTTTAATATTTGACAGGTGGTTATGAAGGTCCATGTGTCTTACATTTAAAATTATATATATAATTTTTTTATAATTTTATTAGTTTTTAAATTATTGCTCTTGTTTGTTGACTGCGTTTGTTTATCCTTATCACTTTTTAAAACGTCGTTTGAATAAGTTATTAGATCCAGAGAGCTGCAAGAAAATATTCCCTCGAACTGATCATCAAATCCTACTCGTTTAAAACAGGAATTCATTGGGAATAACCCACTTTGACTGAATAAAATACCTGCAATTGTCCTGGAGAGAATATACACTGGACTCTCAACATAAAGGAAAATTTAAAGGAGGCTATGGAACTCTTGCCCCCACATATTAGAACTACATATATCCAATTACTCCAATTTTAAAAGGGCAATTCTTCTATATTTTTTCCACTTATCAACATTAAATTCCAATGTATCGTATCTCCCATTCATATCTCCCCAACCTAGTTTTATGACCATTTTAAGAAATAAAAATGAAATGAAAAATTAAATGAAGGCAATGAAATGTTTTTTTTGCACTATAGGAAGTTTTTACAAAATCTGGGGACCTAGTTTTAAAAATTAGCAGATTAATCTACACAGCGATAGAAAAACCAATACAGGCACAATTGATGCCTTAAACTCGCAAAACCTTCAGATAATGACAAACAATTAAAAAATGCCCGCTGATGCAAGAAGATTCGCCAGCAATGCAGGTCTGGAGCTTATAGTTATATACGTAACTTGAAAATACTAGATCATTTGAAGCAAAATTCTACCACAAATACTGCCAATAGGTTGACCTTAGCTAGTGTCTGAAATCCCAGCCTGAATTATGAAAAAATATAGTGCGCGACTGGGTCGTACAAAACTTTCTTTAGCAATGCGAGTTCCTGTAATAAATCAGCGCTGTCCCTGTAATTCCTGCGAGGAAGATAATGATCTGTTCACAAGCTACATTGCCTTTATTCCAAGGATGGGCCAATTTTATCCTAAGGTTGTTATACTCCCTAACAACTTATATTAAATTGCCATTGATATCAAACTTTTTGTCCATTTTCTGTCCCACCCCTTTTTTAAAGCACCACTTTGAACTTTTCTAAGTCGCCATTCCACTTTTTCTTGGTATCGCCCAAGCTTGATTCTCATGCCCATAAAGTTCAATTTAAGAAACAAGGCGCAACTGTCTGCAAAGTCAAAGGCTATCTCAGAGTCAACGAAAAAAGCATGTCATTTTATTTTCTTAAGGAAAATTACTCAACAATGGACATTTAAACAAACCTGGCCTGAACCCGGCTTAAATTTATTTTAAAAAAGATTTCTTCTTATTTCAGGATGTAAGACGATGTTGCAAAACAGAAGTAAATATTTTATAGAATGTACTTAGAAATGATCTTCCCAGACAGGAAAGATCAACGATATTTAAAACCGCTGGGGAACCACTACATTGTTCAGGATTAAATCGAACAAGGAAGCAAGTTTCTCCAACAGCTCATGTGTGCCATATTTGTAAGATTCGGAAAAGAGCTCATATGATCCTGAATTGTCATCCAGATATGTAAGCACCTGTGTTACATACTATAACTTTATTCAAAATATAATTTTTAAGGTTGGGTTCACAAGCTTATGCATCACCATATTTTTTTAAATGGAACAGCCTCAGGAACGGGACGATTGATACGGTCTAGTTATGGTCAAATTGATTTTCATCTGTGTTTTAAGTTTACAGAGGTGAATTACCAGATGCCACGCAATATGCCATATTTATTACAAATTTAGTTCCGACTTTTTAGCAATTATTGTAAGCTTCCTTAGATTTCAAGTCGATTTGCTTTTTTTAAGTAAGCGACAGTTGTTATAATTTTTATTGTCGAGGTTACATTTCACGAATTTACAATATTGATTTTTTTTACTATTACTATAAAAGCTAAAAATCCTTGTGGGCTTAGAGCAGCAGAATCTATCTACAAAATATTTCTTCTCTGATTTTGTAGTCAATAAATTATTAATGAACGATTTAATTTATCAATTTTGTCTATGATTTTACCGGAAAGCTTTAAGGTATCGTATTTCAAAATGAAAGCCAATACTATATAAAAATAAATTTCCTATTACATTTTTGTAAGCACAAACAAAATTAAAAAAAAAACTCGACGTGAACAATCCATTTATCAAACTCTTCTTAAGATGATTTTACCAGACCAGAAGAAAAGATCACTCAAAAGAGGATAACAATGCCCAATTGATTGTAATTTATTTCAGCGGAATCTTATTTGACAAGTTTTAAGCCCACATACCGTTCGTCGTTTTCTTTTTCGATTTGGATGTAAGCAAATTGCAAAAGCCTCACCTACTCAGGCCAATTCCCACACTTTGAACCCGGCATATCGTAAGTGTTAGATAAATCAAATTTTACACGCCACTGTGTGCTAATTATGCAAATAGATAGATGTAGAAAATTGATTTCCCTTCCGGGTGTGCAGAGATGCATCTTTACCTGAGGCACATCGTTAAACTGAAAACGTTCAAGACGCGCCAGAGAATTGCCTCTGACCAGAGAAATAAAAACAAAATGGTTACATAAGCCGCTTTTATTGACACATGTCTTTTTTTGTATGCATATGAGAAGCTGTGTCATTTGAGAAAAATAAAAGGCACCTTATGGGCACACTGATGATGGTTGGCTATTTTGTAATAGCGCGGGGGGAAAACTAAAGTTTCTTTTTTAATTTCAAATTCGTCAACGGATATCAATCAATTTGAACAAAAATGATGGTATTACGCATATCGCATAGTTTCCATAATCAGAAGGACAGTCGCCCACTTATGGGCGCATTATTTGTAATTAATATTTATCGGCTTAGAATAATTGATAAAAGATGTGATTGCGTATTGCGAAAATATGTTAATGTGGTTTGTGGTTGAAGTTTGCGTTCAATAGAACGAGATTGAATTGTTTTATTAATGAATGTATCTTGGTCTAATGAGTCTTAAGCACCCTCTCTGGATGGATTTTTTGAAATATGGTTTCACTTTAGTGGGCACTTGAAATTGAAACTTGAGATTCATTATAACAATATGTATTTGATAAGTTCAGATTAGGCAATGGAATTTTTTAAAAATGGGAAGCTATCTTAATTATTGATATTACTTGGGATGCCTCTACGCAGCAGATTTAATGACTGAATGTGAAAGCATTTGTAGTATGACATCAGCAAATTGAGTGAAGAGACGCTGTCCCGTATTTATTCGCACATTACGCTAGTCTGTTATCGATGTCAGTTCGAAAGAATGTAAACTGTAGAGGGTTTTTGTCTTCTACTAATAATAGGCAATTTTCTGTGAAATTTATTTGAAAAATTGCTCCGAGAAAGCTGCTGGAGCATTTTTAAACGAAACGTACTATTTCTGTCTTCACTCCCTTAACTTGTCATTACTCAAAGAATTATTAATTTACGCAAATAAAATGTGTATTCCCTTATAAGGAGCCAATTACTTCCTTCCAAGTTTAAACTACCATTCAATTCAGTTCATTAGTTTCAAATTACCAAAATCACTGCGTGTCGTTTTCTCTGTTGGAGCGGAACGAAATAGAAGCAGTGTAAGTAAGTATTAAGTTATTTTTACACCTTATCAAATTTGACAATTTAAATCAATATCCATAATATGCACTCGAAAACATACTTTCAACCCGCGGAATTATAGATGCGTTTAACCGCGGATTTAAAGCAGTTCAAAGCGATTTTAACCCGTTTTCAACCTACGTAATGTAAAATTTCACATGAAATTAAATGAAATTTGTTCTTTTTTTGTTCTTTGACACTTGAAAATTGATTTGATTTGTTGTGTGTCGAGTTTTATTTTTAGTGCGTTAATAATAGCTGTGTTTCTTTCGCCCCTATCATCGAACGAACATCGAAGAATAAAACCATGAGCTGGCAACGCATCAATCTTTCGACCAAATTTTTCTCCTAATGACATGTTTAGTTGTAAAAATATTTAATTTTAACTTTATTAAGGATTATTCTTAGCAATTTACCTTTTTCGTCCGCTTGCTGAGACATTTTTTCAAATTTGTCATTAATGACAGTTCCATACAAGTTATCGATAACACACACAAATTTGTGTTGGCTACACTTTTCTCTATCCCCGCGAAGCTGTTAACCCCGATAATTATATTCATAAGCAACATTTTAAAACCAAAATTGAGTTCAAGCATTATCTTTAAGTGGTCAAAAAAGGCGAAAGAAATATTTTTCGGTTGCATTTTACGTATCGCTATAACTGGCCCCTAAACTGGTCTACAGAGTGCAATTTATATTTGAATTTTAACGACTGAATATTTGGACTTGGGTTTCATTCTTGGGTTAAACTCACTTAAATCAGGGTGTAAAAAAGTTAATTGCAGCACTAGGTACTTAATTTAAGCACAATAACGACTTCATACCGTAGTAAGTAGCGAAATTTGTATGGTAATTGTGAACTCCTTTAATTCAAATCTCGAAATATGGTTATTAGTACTGCCCATTGGAAACGAATTTGAAATTATCTGATGTTCGCAAAGGAACAAAACGAATAAAAAATCACAATTAAGAATTGCGCGTGCTTCGAAGCGCCATTTGAATCAGATCCTCCTCTACCAATAATTATACGAGTGTCTTTTTTAGGTTATAAATTCAGTTTTTAACTATCAATCAACGGGTTCCCTTCGCAGAAGTTTAAATTGTTTTATAGCCTGCGTCTGGTCTACTTCCTGTTTACTAAAAGTTTATAAACATATCATTTGTGTTATTTTGGCAAAGCAATTCTTTTTCCATCAGCAGAAGCTGCCGCCCAGGTAATTAACACACAGTATGTTAGCGATTAGATAATTAAAAAGAGCGTGTGCTAGATTCTTAAAACAGAAGTAGTAACTCTCTAAATAAAAGTATTTTTTAGCTGATGAAATATTTATTTTTTTTGTAAGATTTTTCTATATTTCGCTAGCCATTTTCATCTCACCAAGAACAAAGTCAAAAATCAAACATACCTTGCAATTTTTTTACAAAAGGGAAGACATACGAAAACTGGCTATCAAAACGGTTCAACCGATTGAATTCGTTATATTCCTTTTGGTCACGTTTTCAACTGACAAATGAATTGAAATAACGACAGCTTGTGGAGGGTGAACCATAAGCAACTCATCAGTACCTATGCAAGCAAAAATTGTCAGTAAAGCTTCTCATTTCAGTCATTCGAAATCGACTAAAAAAAATTAGTTCCTTCCGTCATCTTTATACGCAATAATCGTTGGTGCGTCTGTTGGTGAGCGTTTTGACCAATTAAGGTCATATTCATACACACAATATAGATACATATTTATTTTTGTCGGGACAATGGCCGCGTTCCTCTGCCCGCTAGATATCTAGCACAAAATATCCCAGCGGTAAATTTTGCAAACGTTTGAACGATTTTCCTTCAACTGGTCGTTTTTTTTCTTCTCTCTCAATGCAGCGAGTAATTTTGCGCTAGATTGGGAAATTTCCCTGAAAGGGATATTTCACAAAACAGTGCTTGATGTCTGGCGCCTATCTATGGTGAAATGTAAATTTTTTTATATGAAGTTTGACATGCCGCTAGTCATCCAGCGGCCAGTGGACACGGCCAATGTTTCGTAGCTATGTTTGTTAAGTTATTAATAAATTTTATATTTGTACTATAGGTACAAAATTAAATTGAATTCGGAGCAGCTGATTTTTTATTCAATTTAAGTTTATCGATGTTTAACCAAAGAAAATTGTGATATTCGTCTGTTTGTATGTAGAAACCACTCCTTCAATCCTATGACTTGCTCAGAAAATCACAGAGCTTAACAAGGAGCAGGATTTAGTTCTTCTTTTTGATCGCAATCGGCCAACTTATCAATATACGAATTTAAAGTTTTCTAAAAGCTGGCAGATGTCACCGTCCGTCATTCACTTCGCGTACAATTTTCTGATTCTGCATGCAACATAAGCTTACTTCAACTTCATGCATATTTTGCAGCTCTGAGATGTCTCTGTTCAGGAAATTTTTGCGCATGGACTGGTGGTAATCGTGTGTCGGGTTGCTTTCGTTCGTTTTTGCCTCATTTTCGTCGAAATTAAAGTGAGTAAGAAAGAAACGGCTCATTTCAGTGGTCTGCCTGTACAAAGTCGCGGGCATTGCTTGTTTAAAATATACTAAGCTTCCTTTCTTCAATAATATCTTTAAATTACTCTGTCAAACTTTTGACAGCGTTTTCCCAATTTCGATTTCGAGTTCTCCTTTAGGCGCGGCCTATGTGACTACAAGTGATTTATTTGAAGTAACAACAGTTTCTATTCCCACTGTACTCCGATCTTTCGTGTGATCTATTCAAAATTTTATGATTCCTAAAGTAGCTTAATTCGGAACAGTCTCCTTAATCTCCCAATCACCCCCACCTGACTGTTTGCCGCATCTATACATTACACACTGTAGTTATGCTGTCAAAACGTCCACCATTCCAATGGCTATTACGCATGAAGATTATGTCAGAGATCGACTATGCACTGCCGCATACCAAAAAGGAAGCAAAACTTATGCAAATACTCAACCACAGATACAGTTCTCGAATCGTCGCGTTGTTGCTGGTTTTTATGTTTTTATTTGTATGCGCCTGTTCCTCGCCACTGCCGGTCGTCAATATAAACGACGAATGAGTAAGTACGACGTTCCGCTTTTCGTTTCCGGATTGTATCGTACATATACTAAACAGTGTGACGTGTGACTGTGTGCGAGCATTTCAGTCGACATAACCCACTGCAACTGAAACTGGAAGCCCCACAGATTTAAATTACGATTTTGCACAGTGGTTATCCTTGTGAAAGTTCATTGAAAACTACAACGCGTTTGTTAAATGCATGACTCTTTCTTAATTCGCTGTTGCTTCTAGATTTATTTGCTGTATCTTAATCGGATGTACACGCGCGAAATTCAAAACCTTCACACATCCGACGAGCTATAGTCTGGCGGGCTTAAGGAAGGCGCAGATCTTTCAGCGTGATCAATGAATCGCCCAAATGGACCGTGGACGGGCTGGTGTTATTGAAATGTCACAAAAACCTAGTACCTACCAATGAGGTGTGACTTACTGGGATTGGCATCAAGTTTTGTGCAATCAAATTGCCCACAAACAAGACATGGCTGAAATCACTCGCTACTTTGGATGGAATAGTCGAAAGATCGAAACCACTAGTTCAAGTGGAATCAAAGAGAGGTAGGAAAAAAAATGATAGATACTCGCGGCGTATAGATGCAAAAATCGAATGAGCCGCATCGCATCGGTGTCGAGTATCGTGCTAAGTGGAGTAGGAAAATCAGGTCGATCTTTAGTTTTAAATGACACACCGCTGCGCTAGGCTATATGTGGAAGTGACTATCTCCATGAGCTATATACTCGCGTTTATAGTTTATTTACAAATCTGCGTTACATCATACAGATATTGAACAGATATCGCAGTCATACGCATGCAGCACATGTAATGGGTATTTGCGGTTGTCGTTGTGTTGTGGTGATCTGTAACAAGTTTCACTTTTAACGGACAACTTTTTGTGTTTTATTTTGCGGGTTTTTTTTTACATATATATATTTTCCTCACCCGGTTTGAGTTGGTTGAGGTTGAGGAGGTCATGAATTGCGCTGCGATAGAGTATAGCGATGTGGAGCGCATTCACTTTTGGTTTCACCAGGGAAGTCTGATCGTATTCTGAAACGTGTTACTCGGAAAAGACGCACGTGAGGTGAGTGCCTGATGTAAATATATCTGGGTTATGTATGACAATATATGTGACGGGCAGGAAAACGTTCGAATATACAGAAAAATGCGTTCTCCATGGTCGAGCTTTGGAAATGTGTTGTGACTTGGCAGTTGATAAGTGTCTTAACTTTTGCACTCCCGGATGTTTGTCAGATTGATTTTTTTCGGGGACTGAAACTTGTTCAGTGTTCGAACACACTAACCACTGAGCCACGGCTCCCATTTTGTTTTTTGGTGTAAAGAACTCCAGACCCTCCGGTTTCTACAACCAGAACTTTTCCCTAGAAGTTAATTCCACATGTCAAATTGAAGAACATCGCCCTGAGTTGTGCTCTGACAGTGAAGAACAAAGACTTAACCGAGAGTTATTTACCTAGTGATTTTCACAAAAACCTTAAAGCTTGGTTACGACTTGCAGCCGTTAAAATAGACCGAAGGTTTTATTCCCAACTCCTGTGGCAAAAAAAGGTATCAAAAAAGCCATACCTACATTCCCTGGGGCTTATATGACCCAAATACCCCCAATAAACAGGTGAAAGCAAAAAAATGCTGTGTGGGTTTCTTTCGAATAACCCAGCAGAAGAAATGCGCTGCTAATTAAGTTACA
This sequence comes from Cheilosia pagana, assembly GCA_936431705.1. NCBI lineage: Eukaryota > Metazoa > Arthropoda > Insecta > Diptera > Syrphidae > Cheilosia > Cheilosia pagana. The sequence goes on along the minus strand of OW386166.1, from coordinate 86,373,657 downwards.
AACTCCTTCGCACAAATCCCACATTTGCATAAAGACATATTAAGGTACCGATTTGTGACTACTCACTTTTCCGCTTGCATATGTTGACGTTCGCACGCTCGCATTTCGTACACACTTCTTTGGAGTCGATCGGTATTAGAACCAGTTTCTCGGTGCCAGAGTGCATATATGCATTTGTGCGACACTGACTTATTTTTTTTTATTTTTCTCGCTTTACTACGGAGTAGGAAAAACTTTCAGATAATATCAAGTTTAATCCGCCAAAAACTGGATTTGCCAATATCGCTGGGGATTAGCTGGAGCTGCCGCTGCTGCTGTTTACTTGGGTAGCATTGACTTCCAGAAGGTGATTCCCTCGTAGGTATCGCGGAATTTCTTTCGCCTTGAAGATTATTGTATTTCCCTTAACCATTGTATTTTTGTATTGTAAAGTTGTTTTTAAAATCAAAACTTTGTTGACAAACTAAAAATTAATTGATCGTATGGAATAACGCATCAACTTGAGTAATGAAGGAACGGGGCAAGTGTTTACCTCTTGAGAATTATACCTATCAGTAGACGCAATTCCAATAAACATTTTGAGGGATTCACCTTATTGTTTCGAGTGCTTGCTTGGTGCGTTGACATTTAAGTGGAACACGCTTGAAGCGAAATGATCGTTATAGTTAATAGGTATCTATTAGCAGGCATTTAGTGTTTTTGTAGTAAATGAAAGTGTTTGGCGTTTTTTCAAAATCATTTGCAGATCTGTCATTTTATAATATTGAAATGTAAGACACGGCCGTTCTGCTATAGTTCTAATTTACTCACTGTCCAAAAATGAGTGAAGTTCAATGCAGTGCCGTATCCGATTCAAACAGCAGTCGCATCGTGGGATTTTCTATATTTTCCCACAATGTCGATTCTGCTGAATGTGTATATTCGCACGATAGTATTCTTACGTGATATACAATATCTGGAAATAAGGTCGCGCGTCTCAGTGGCACAACAGATCGAAATAAGGAACTTTGTTGATGAGAATCTGTGAAAACTTTAAGACAAAAAATATTAAAATAAGTAAAAAATTAGTGTTTTGTTTAGCTTCAATCACAAAAAAGCAAAGAAAAGAATTTCCAGCACGCAATTAGAACCAGTACGCCCTACTTAACACTTCGAGGACTCACACTAGTTTTCAGTTCTCAACAAGAGCCATAAGTTGGGACTTATGGTGCTCAACAAAATCCTATCAACACTTAACAGTGAAGGTAGCAAAGTAGTTACGTATGCGGATGACGTGGTTGTTCTAGTATCAGGGATATTTCTGGACGTGATGAGCGAAATCATGGAAAGAGCCTTATATAAGATTAGCTTTTGGGCTACCAGTTGGGGTCTTAGCGCTAACCCAAGTAAAACTGAACTGCTGTTATTCACCACTAAAACCAAAATACCTCCCTTTACACTTCCCCGCTTAAATAACCAATATCTATCTCTATCATTAAGCGCCAATTACCAGGGAGTCATACTTGACCCTAAACTCAACTAGAGGTCTAACATCGAACACCGAGTGCGGAAAGCTAGCATAGCCTTCTTTCCCACAAAACTTTCCTCACATATGGATCACTCGTTTGTTGGCCCGCCTTAAGTAAAGCCTACAACATCACGAAACTAAGTAGAGTCCAAAGAACAGCTGGAATTGGAATCACGGAAGCCCTCCGTTCTAGTCAGACCGAGGCACTCAACGTGATTCTTAATCTCTTGCCAGTTGGTCTGCATATTAAAAACATTGTAGCTTATGGTGCTGCTATATTAAAGGAATCAAAATGCTGGTCAGAAAGGCCCTATGGCCATACCAACATCCTACTTTCACTCCCCGCTGGGATAGGACGTATATCTACAGACTACATTATACCCAAATTTAACTTCCATAAACATTTCTCGGTTAGATTTCCCTCTAGATCAGAATGGGAAAGGAACGCGCTCGCAAATGAATTCGATATACCCATTTTCACAGATGGTTCCAAAGTGTACTGCGGAGTGGGGCGGGCGTTTTCTCATTTGTACTAGATGTTTCCATGTCTTTTCGCCTACCCAACGAAGCCAGCGTCTTTTAGGCAGAAGTTCTGGCTATAGGGGAGGCGTATAGTATAGTTATGAACCGTGCGACACCCGATAAAAAAATAGGCATCTTCGTTGATAGTCAGGCCGCGATTAAGGCCTTGGTTTCGGCCAGTTCTTTAACTAAACTTGTTGTGGACTGCAGGGAGAAACTGGCCAGGCCAGGTCATGTCATCGGTTTGACATCACTCTCGTCTGGGTTCCCAGCCATAGGAACATAGAGGGATACTGGGATACGTAAGGATAGAAACCCTCCTTCACTACACTGCAGGGGCCGTGACTAGATGGGTCACAAACTGCGTCATTTCTAGAAAGATTTGACCAACATTCGACGAAGCCACAACAAATAACCTCCTATCCAGAACGCGTGCAGCTATCGCTTGACTTACGGCCATTAGTACGGCCAACTGAGAAGCTCTTTCATGACATCAATACTTTTGGATGTTTAAGATGGAATTTGGGTTTTTTTAGGGATTGAACCTGGGACCCCTCAATAAGCACTAAGCCACTGTGCCTACATTGTAATTAATACTGCCTTCAAATAGAATCCTTTCCATACCATTTGTACAAGCTTTTTTAGGTATTCACTTAACTAACATATTCGCGGTTGCCTTTTTTTTCCTGATTTGAAAGGTTTTGGTGTACCCTCTACAAGATGTCAAAAAACAAAAAAAAGGACAGGTTGACAACAATTAGCGATAAGACCTGCTCTTAGAAGTAGCTGGGGCTGGGGACCGTTTAAATGCAGATTGTCTTACTTTGATTTGCGCGAAGCTGAAAAAAACACGCCTTTTATCCATAGTCGGACCGAAACTACAGTGGGTTGCCAAATTAATAGGGACAGTCATGGATTTTAAAAATATATTGGATTATTTTGGTCCAAATTCAATTTTAATCTGTTAACAACTGATTTTGAAACACCCGTAATAGCAGTGTTTGGGAATGACTCGAATGAATTAAAAGTGTTTTTATTTCCGTTTTTTTTTTCTTGGAGTGATATCCGTTCCTCGACCCATTCTGTTTCGAAAAAATGGCTAAAATCATTGAAAAAATATTTTTTTCTTTTAGAGAAAAGCTTTGTTTTAAACAAAATAAAGTGCATTACTTACGTTTCAATTGAAAAAAGTTTAAAAAATGTCCACAAACAAATTTCAAACAAAAGCACTTTTTTGGACTTCTGCTTTTGATTGCACTTCAAGAATAAAACCGGGTTTTCCTCGAATAAAACCATTTTGAATATCCGCCGATAGTTAAGACAGTAGGCTGTGAAATAAAAATCACCACGTACACTTAGAACCAAAACAAAAGCTCAAAAGAACACTGAAACCTTAAAACTGGTAAAAATTTAGAATGTCCCTATTAATTTGGCCACCCACGTATACGTATATCATTAAGTCGGACGCTTACTTTCGTAAAGGTTCATTATTAAATGCGTTAGCGATTACCAATAATTAGAATATGGTTCCGTTGATCTGATTGGTTTTGCCTGTCCTTTCCTTATAAACCAAGGACAAGAGACAGACATACGAGTATTTTGAGGAAAGTTTGACACGCAGTTTTTTCCCGAGTTTTATAAAATGTCTCTAATTTATTTTCTATTTAGATTGCGCAACAGCCAGTTCGGACCACGCGCCGCCCCCCCCCAGATAAACAAAAAAACTTCTTTTAAGACCAACGAACTTGCAAGTGCTTGGAAAATACAATTTGGGCTAACCATTTGCATACAACACCGGCATGAAGGTAACTTCTATACTACACATTTCACATAACTACACGTATGTTTAAGAAAAGTAAAAAATAAAGGCAACGCACGCAGTTAATCGTGCAACGCCTAGCCCTGTTTGCACATCCACCTTCCTCATTCGTAATTCAATTTCTCACAACAGTGTGCAAAATTGTTAGGCTAGCATTCGATTTATTTTTTTACTACCATTGAAAGGTGGCAATTGAAAAAAGTTACATTGTTGCAAAATGCAGTTTTATTTTTTATTTTGCAAATTTACACGAAACTTAAGCAACAGTGGCTGGTAAAATTGTTTCGAGAGAAAGCCAGAGAAGATAATAGTGATTGGATATTTGATTGTATAGATAATATATTCAATCTTAGCACCCGCTGAGCTTATTTTTAATTGGAAATAGGTACATGCAATAAAAATGAGTGGCTAGGTGATACCGACATAGTTTGTATTTTTCAATGGCTAAGTTGAGACCTACTGGAGACCTTTCCAACCACGACTTAACTGTACATGATTAACCTTAGCGAAGTAGACGTCATCGTTAGAAAGAAGCTAGCAAACTACCAATTTGAGTCAGGGAGATTATGGACTTTGGATAAATCATCCCGCTAGTGTCAATGTTCAGATATGTTCGCAACCAAAAGTTGTGACCTCAGGTCAACGAATTATAAGTTTACTTCAATCATGAGCTACCGCGGACAAAACATTGTGCAAACAACGAAATGTAATTTACGACAGGTCAATCTATACATGTGGGTCAAAAGTCGCTAAGGGATTGAGGATTTTTCAGGAGACCTTACCCTGTAGAGGTTTGGAACTAAACAAAATCTGGAAAATATTTTTTTTAAATCTCAAAAATCTTAAAAGAACTAAAAATTCAAAGGACAAAATCTCGTAAAAATAATTTTTCGACGATTTTTAATACAATTTTATTTGTTTTTTAGGTAGGTCTACATGTAAAGTCTCACAATGTAAAAAATATTGTTTTAAAATAAATCTGTCTTATTTCTACCATAAAAAAAACCTAACAAATTGTATTTAAATTAAATGTAAAAAATAGGCAAATCCTTGATAAAAAGAACCAAAGACTTTTAAAGCACTTTCTTCCTTTTTTTTAGATACCTCGCCTTACCTATTGTTTGAAAATGAAAACGTGCTTCTTTTAGGTCCGTACAGTAATACGAAGCTTTTATTTTTAACAGTTCAAAATGTTTTATAATTACTTACATATAAAGCTTTTCTTCTTTAAGAAAAAATTGTAACAAAAAATGGCGCGCTTAATATTCAGTTAATTTAATTTAATATTCAGTTCATTTTCTACCAAAACAAAAAATAACGTCTTTTTCTTTTATTACTTTTTTTAATTTAAGTGCTGGCAGGTTTGGCACACATTTTCTTTGGATAATCTAGAATTTCATATAACTTAACAATTTTCAACATTTTTTTTTTTGTTAAAAAAGGGCCCCATTTACAAGTTTGATCCGATTATGGAGGTTATAGGAAAGTAAAATTTAGTGTCCCGATTCCAGTCGTGTGTATTGTGTGAAAGCTCTCATGGGTGGCAGTGGGAAGTTTTACTGTATTTGTTCCTTTTTTTTAATATCGCAGCTTACTTTAATTTTTAAACTTTACTCTCCAATATTTGTTATAATTTGTTTTATAAGATTTTGTTATAACACTGATCAAAGCTCTGAACCTAAACAACATTTTAAAGTTATGTGTTCTGTCCGATAATTTATTTTCAAACACATTTAGTATTAAGGATTTTATTTTACCGAAAACTCAAATTTAAATTTATGGAAAACTTAAATCAAAAATTTTTTTTTTAATTTTATTTAAAATGTTTGTAGTTTTTTAATCAAAATGTAAACTTAAGAATTTTGTTGTTAACTTTTTTTTAAATAAAAACGGAAGGTTAACTTAACAGCATTTAATTGGAACCAAAATGTGTTTTTATGTGCATAAATATCTGGACATTAATTTCTTCCCAAGATATTTTTTTTCTTTAGCATTATGTCACCTTACCAGTGGAATAGTGGATCATCCCCAAATTTTGGCACTTCCCGAAGAACTCACACAGCAGAGTTTTTTCAAAGAGCTTCAAGAGCTTCAAAGCTTCTGTGTTTACAGGTCTTAAACCTTTAATCAACTTTCATTCGAATTTTATTCTCCACGCGGCCTTTCAAATTACTACAAAATAAGTGGCAATCAATTCCGCAATACAATAAAATGTTATCCTGCGACGCGGTTAAAAATCCAATGGGTATACTAAACCTCTTTAGATAAAAACCAAGAACGGTAAATGTTTCTTATTCGCCTGTTGCCAACATGTCCCTCACAAAGGGACAACAATTTATTCTGATTTAACTTGCAATACACTTCAGATTGGGGTTAAGAGACTTATCTCAGCCTCTAAAAATAAGACACACAGATAAAACAACGCTCAACCGTCGGTCGTCGCGTCGAAGGCTCTAAGTGATGACAATATAATGAACCACGAGCTCTCGATACTTTATATAAGTTTGATCTTTCACTTAAATATCTCTGTTTCTCGGTAACATCATCATCGGTTGACCCAATTGGTAGGTGGCTTTTATCGTGGGCTCACAAGAGTTCATAATACTTGGCAAGTTCCCGCGTATTATATGGATGAAAGTGATTTCGTTTTTTTATGGTGTTGGTCGAAAATAGATTATAAACAATTTTGTCTCAATTTGAAGATGCACGAAAAATGTAATAGAAAACGTTATGTAGGCGAAAGGTTTTAATTGAGTTCGCACGCCTTCCATCGGATAATCAAATTATATACTTTTCGACAATGCTTTCAAAAGAAGAAGAGCCGAAATTAAAACAGCCACAAAATGTTGGTTTCTCTCATTTTCGTATTTATTTAATTGGTGTATAATTAGTTTTCCCAATGGCGCACTCTTTCTGGAAAAGAAAAATCATTTATCATCCGAGTATAGTGGAAACAACTTCATTTAACACGTACCAGACCAGATTTCATGCAATCACTTCAATTAGACCGGAATAGATACAGTAGCGCATTTGTAGCTATCTATCATAATAACTTTCGGTTGTGAATCGCATTTAATCCAGTTATTCACTTTTGATGTAGGAATTTCACTTATGGCCGCTTTAAGAGTATAGGTGTGTCGGATTGGTTAATACGGGGAGACGGGAGATCTATAGTAAAACTATCGCCCACGCGTTGATAAGCTCCATATTGATAAGTTGCGACTCACTTTGTAGCAAGCACTCGATCGACCTTCTTATTGGGCACCATAAAGAAGTACTAAAACCTTGGCTTGTATTTGCAGGCTTTTATTAGGAATGCCTATCATGCGAACAATGTCACAATTCATTGAATTGCACCCCTTTTTCAAAAGCAGACTTTTAAAAAATGTGAATTGAATCCATAAACAATTGGAATGAACTGCAGAAAAGTTTTTTTAGTGCTCGTTATGAGTTTATGATTGCAATTGTGATATCTAAAACTAAAGTCGTTGTTGTCTTTAGTGGATCCCAGCCTTATAAAGTCTGTCAAATCGAAGTCATTTCCAACTTGCCGTTAATATGTCGGCACTTCCCAACTTCGCAAAAAAGTCGGTTGGTGTTTAAGGTCTAGTCCGCTTTTTGCAAAAGGAAATAATTCCGTAACGTTTAGTTTCATTTTAAAAAGCAAGATCCTATAATCGGAAAATTGGTCAGATAATTTCAACAACATTCCTGAACTTTTATGACGGTAGTCATCCAAGAGATTGTAGTAAAATATATCGTCATCAATGCACTTCAAGTAGGCCTACCACCATCGTGTGACCTATAGGTTATTGTAAACCAAGTTTTGAGAGAACTTTTGGTATCGTTCGGAAGCTTTTAAATTGGAGTTGAAACTTGACGTTATCATAATTGGAATAATTAATGTCATATTTCAAATTATTTTACTTGCAAAATGAAAGTGATTTATCTGAGATGTGTTCTGTCTCTTTTACTGGAACAGACCAGCACAAAGTAGTAGAAAATGACAGAATAAAATAGCAGAAAAAAGTACAGCTTCATGTTTCATGAGAAACTGCCAAAATGTTTAGGCCAAATTTTAAATTCCGGAATTGTTTCGAATGTTAGGACCTTCTGAAATTGCGACTGTTTATTAAGACAAACTTCGGATAGTGACAGTTGCGATTTTCGAGGATATTCCAATGATTTTTATAGGAATTTCTCAATTAACTTTTAGTTCCTATTAATCCTGACTGGCAGCTGGTGCTCTTTAAGAGCCTGCTTCATTTCAGAAGTTATTATTATTATTATAAGCTTTTATGTTTCAGAAGTAGGTGCAGAAAATCGTGTGCTAGAAAAGTTTCGGACAGATTTTTTCTCATGGAAAGCTAAAAGCTGTAGATATTTTGCTGTTCTTTTCTGTCAAAGTCAATCACAAAACATATCGCTTGTAATTTTAAAAGAAACCTTTTGCAAATCGAATGACAGCCACTAACAAACTTTTTGGGCCCTCATGACGTAACTTTTCTGACAGCGATCGTTAAAATAATAGGTGCTTTTTAATCAATGTAAGAGGCGTTTAAAGCTTTATTATTCTGAGTGGATTTGTGCAACGGTTGTTGGAACTGATGCTCATTTTTGTCCTCTACGCTCACCGCAGTCGTCATTCCCCAGGCGCAGTGGCTTATTGGATAGTACGTTGGACTTCTAAGCGAGGGGTCCCCAATTCGATGCCCGAAAAAATACATACTGCCTTTTCCACTGCGGCAACTCTCGCGATTTTCTAACAAGCATCCGAGAGTAAAACTGTCATGAAAGAGTTTCTCAATTAGCCGTTTGGACTCGGCATAAAATTGCAGATCTCTTCCATCTCTCCCAATATTCGCCTCGAAATTCTAGGTTCGTTCGGGTACTTTTTTGCAAACGTAACATTACTAAAAATTTGCTTAGATACTGTACGAAAAATTAAAAAAAAATGAGAGAGAAACCCATTTCCCCTCTTTTAATTTTTTTGTAATTTTCTACTCGCCGAATTTCGGCTTACTGAAAAATGAAAACATGAAAACTGAGAACTAAGTGACAGCTCACAAGTTTGACAAGTCAAACTCTATTTATTTTCGTCTTCAACGATGTGGGAGGAATAAGTTATAGTTGAATGTTCTCCTAGAACATATTAGCGCAATCAAAATTGTAAGTTAAATAGATATTTAGCTTTTAAAAAATTCAATTATTTAAAAAGAAAGTTGCTCAAGGTACTTCAGAGCCAAATTAAAATATAAGCCACCCTGTATAATAGATTATGACGTTAATTGTAGTAGCTCAAAAAAAAGCACAATTAGATTAAGCGGCGTTAACACCTGATTTAAATCTTGACAGACAGCCTTAAGTAAATCAATCAATTCGACCTGTCACTTGAACACAAAGCTGATAAGACAGAAATTTATAAAAATAGCTTTATGGCTTGCACATTTCTGTGCGTATTTTTACCAATACTCTGAAAGTATTAAGTGTACATATTTGTCAATCAGCATGGCTATATAAATTGAAACTTTTCAACATTGATATACTGCCTACGCTCTCAAAAGTTACCGACTTTAGATGAATATGCAAATTTTAAGATAAACTTATTTGGAGGCACACAGAAAACACTTTCTTGCACCATATAAGGCGCGCCCACACGTATTTCATCCGGCAGAAAAGTGAAGAAAGTGCAAATCTGCATATGTGACCCAAAATACAATATATTTATATTTGGTGGGTAAACATAAATTTTTACTAACTAGCCATCAAGTGGAGTGTAATCCACCGCTGTTTGGCGTTAAATTTGACGTAACTCTTTGTATTATTCAGACAAAGACCGAAAAGGTTGTCATCTTCTTATTTAACAATTGGTTTGCTGCTCTATTGTAAGATTGTAAAAAGAAGCACCCACCTCATATACTAATACATGCATCAGTTATTTGCACACAATATACGTATCTTTTGGGAAATTTTTGTAAAGTAATTTCAAACACTTTAAATTCCAATCACACCGGAGTGACAATAATGAGATTCTTTTGTCATGCACGGCCCATGCATTCTATGCCTGTTTTCATCACCCCTCACAGAAGATGAGTTATTTGTAAGGTGGGCTGTAATATTTTGCGCAAATACGTGCAGTCGTTTATTTGTACGGTGCTTTGGAAAATTTGACACTTATTGCGGCAAATTATTGACTTTTATGTTTCATTTAAATAGCATTTCAGCCAACGTGACGGGAATAATACGTTTCAATTGGTTTTTGTTTCCATTTCCATTGCGAACAAAGCGCCAGTCAAAAAGGAGTAAACATGCATTTTCAGTACTTTTTATTAAATTCATTAGTGTGAAAATATTTGTTCCACTTATTGGTGTTTGACTATAGAGGCGAGTATGCACGAACATTGCATTTGCATAAGCCTAAGTTGACACCATTTTACGCAGAGCCCAAGAATGGCATGACGTTTGTTTTTTGAAAGCTAATAGATTTTCGTTCAACAATATGTTTTAATGAAATAAAGCAACAAAATCGTCAAAAGAAATTCTAACTAACGAGATGCTGCCAGGTATGGCCGGCCGCTGCCAGGTATGGCCGGCCGCTGCCAGCTGTGACTGAAGACGTTGCAGAGGACCTGCGAGTATCGACCAGATGACTACTGTGGACGGCGAGATATACAGAACCATGCTGAATGACTTGCTCCTTCCTCAATTGGATGAATTGGGACTGGAGAGCATGTGGTTCCAACAGGATGGAGCATAGGCGCCTACTGCACAAGCCACAACCAAAATTCTGAGGGCTGCATTTCCCTGTCGATTTTTCTCTCGTTTCGGTAATTTGCACTGGGCGGCAGAATTGGCTTATTTAACCATCGCAGACTTATTTTTATGGGGTTTTTAAAGTCACGAGTCTATGTTAACAAGCCTCAGACCCTTGAAGCTCTGAAAGAGAATATACGTCAAGAAAACAAATTTAAGACATCAACTAAACATAAATCCAAAAGCAGAACCAAAGTTCTTCATTCGTAAAAAAAATACAGCCAAAGAAGATCGGGGACAATTTTTGCGCCCGCCATCTGCATTAGAGTTAGACGATCCCAACCTACATCTCCGCTGCCACTTAACACCCTTCGTCTTTTGGATAGGCGCTCCAAGTCGTATATTTTGGAAGCCGATTCAAGGAAGGTTTCCTTTTACTATTTTTATCATGTGGCGTTTTCTTGTATTGAATATTGCGCCACTATGGATTTCACCAATACGTCACAAAAGCACGACTGCTACGGATATTTAAGGGTACAAATTTACAACGATTAACCGGAGTCATGCGCATGGCATAATTTCGGATTTTGTTCAGTCATTGCAGAATTAGACTCAAAGAAAAGGTAGATCGTCTGGAGGATAATTAAATAGAAGGACCACCCAATAGTCACATCGCAGGCTGACTAGCCTACAGACTCAAAAACAACCGATTTCGCTGAAAATTTAAAAGTTGTAGAGATTTGAATAAACCCCGACAGGTGTCGCTGTGGTTTTTACTGCGTTTGCCTTTTAGTCAGGTTACATGTATATCTGCGCGAATCTCGAGAACCACTGAGAGGATTTCAGAAGATGTGGATGTTTTGATCTCCATTTTTCAGGAATTTCGTCACAATGTCAGTAAAGTGGCTTAGTGACAGTGTGTTGGGCTACTAAGCGAGGGGTTCCAGGTTCGAATCCCGAAAGGGCCAAATTACATCTTAAGGTTTTTTTCCACTGCGCCACCTCTCGCGAACGTCTGATAAACATCCGAGAGTAAAACTGTCATGAATGAGCTTCTCAATTAGCCCTTTGGACTCGGCGTAAAATTGTAGATCCCTTCCATTCGTCCCAAAAATTGAAAACCCACACAAAACGAATGGTTGTAAGAAGCTAGGGTCCCATAGAGCTGTCGCGCCAAAATATTTATTTATATTTATTTATAGTCAGTAAATGCCTTTTTCTACCCCGCTGCGCTGTTATCAGAGCTAAAAACGACAAGACGGCTCAAGGCATTCTTCGGTAAAAAAATTCTTCTTAAAATCGTCCGTCCCGATATCGCAATCTTTCATAGAAAGCAACTGTCTTACCATGTAGACGTATGAGATTGACATTCAGAATACAAAGAAACAGCAATAAAAAAGAAATACCTAACGACAAATAAAGAACAACTCAACATGAAATGTGACAAAAGCTACACCTCAATAAATATTACTCGCATTTACCATATTTTCCACTGTCACAGTTCGAATTGAAATCAATTAGGTGGGCAATTGACACAAAGTCACCAACACAGTGTATCGCAAACTTGTGGAATCCATAATTTAACACAAATCATTTGCTAAGTAACCAATAATCTCGACATTAGTATGCATAAAACCATTTTCCAACAGCCAAACAGGTGGTCTTGGAAAATGCTCATTATAAACAACTGTTTTACTGTACATTCAGATTCAGACAGACAGACACAGCGATAGACCGTGAGCATTCTTGCGTACATTAAATGATTACCTACATATAACGATTTAATTAGTATTGAACAATAGAAGAACAAGTTAACAGGAAAAAGTAAAACATTTATAGCGTGCTACAAGCGAATAGAAATGAATGCAAAACAACTTGCAGACTGACATTCAGATTTGAAAAACAGTTAAACAGAAAATTATTAAATTGAATTAGCCGATTGCGGCTGCCAGCCAAATATTAATTTAATTCTTGTTTTTAGTACTTAGCACTAAATCGCAATAAAAAATTCAAAAAAAAAAACAATGAACGGGTTTTTTGTATCTCTCAAGCATGCAGCGATTAAATTTAGAAATGATCTTTAACATTTGCAAATCATATGATTTCGGAAAGTGTCCAATAACTTCATGTAAGGGGGTTTACTTGGGTTTTTGCTCACGACAAGCTGTCATTTATGTGCAAAATTTTTGAATCGGTCTTAAAATTCTGAGATAGAAGCACTTTGTGACGTATTGTTTGGAGAGAACAACAACACTGTGATTTTTTGAAACGTTGAATTCGGAAAGGCCTTTTTCGGAAAGTTGTTATTTGTTTTTCCCTGTCAGCAAGTGAACCTTCACTTTATTTCGTCAGCAATCAAACGAAATCCAATTAAGCGATGAGCACTTGGCCGGCTTACGAATATTTTGATATTTTTTCAGACCCAATTGCTCTCACCCAACTCAGCTGATACAAAAATGAAAAATAGGACACATAGCATGGATTTTGAAGAATCGGAATGGCTTAACTGAGAAGGTTTCAAAGGACTGGGGTCACTTTACTAAGTGAAATATATATTGCACAAGAGTCCCGCAAGGCAGCAACACGAATCTGAATCCCTGGTTTCGTTAGCATCCTATTTTCTGTTACTGCTAGCTTATTGTTTCTTGTAAAGGGTGTCCCAAAAATGCATGCAAGATTTAAATTGCATAGAAAATACTTTTTTTGACAATTGTATTTTTTATTTTTTTATTTAAAAATAAAGTAAGAATAACATGTCCAGCATAATTAATTCAACAAACTTTCTTTGCTGTGCATGGTCATTAAGGCTTTAGTTCTTATATCAATTGAACAATGTCAGCATGGAAAATATGCAATTCGTGTCCAATTTTGAAATATTGTTAGACAATGAAAATGACCAAAATACTAAGAATTGCGAGGACCACCTATGGCTGGACTAAAGGCAATTCTAAATTTGACACCTCTGCACCTATACATGGAAGAGTCTGCTGCTAAAAGTGTCCTAAGGATCAGCCAAGCTTACACTTGGAACTCCTATAATTTTGGGCATGCACAGATTTTAGGTAAATACGTAGAAAATGCTGCCACTTCTGACTATATGACTCCCCATCTGGACTTCGGCATACCATTCTCCTGCTCATTCCCGAGTAGAGAGGAAAGGAATACCAATGAACCCACGAAAAGAAAATCAATATCCATCTACACGGATGGATCAAAGATGGACTGTCCCGAGATCCCTCAACGACTGACAGCAATTAAGGTACATGAGCTCATAGGTATATCGTTGCTTGACAGCCAGGCGGCTATAAAACCAGTTTCTGCACATGAAATAAAATCCAAACTAGTCCAACGTTGCCGCGAAGAGCTCAAGGGTATTTGCTTGCCAGCACACCACAAATCTATGCTTGTTCCAGCGACAAAACCTGCAATGAGAGGGCGGATGAACTGGCGAGAATTGGGTCCGCAATGGACCGTGATAGAGCACTTCAGTTGGTCAAGCCACCGCTGTGCAACCTTAGAGAACGGGTGAAAAACAAAATTCGTTTGAAAACCAACAACAGACGGAAAGAACTTAGTGCCTGTAACAGTGGCCGGACCAATAAACTTTTTCAGTTTATCAGGTCGTCGCTATGGTCATAACTTCCTAAGAAACCACACAATGAAATTTAATCTCAAAGATGACGACATATGTAGAGGCTGCGGAGACGAAGAAATCCACGAGGACACACCTCACTTCTCAGTCACTTGAGGAACAGAACACTTGGGAGATACTACTTCTGTCTGATCTTTCCAGCTTTTTGAGGACATCGTGATGGTTGGATAGCGTCTGTTAACCACAATGAGGAAAGGAAAGAGGACGATCGATCAACACCAGCGGTTAACCCCCAATAAAGGGCATCACAATGGGTGCACGAGGTGTGGTATTGCAGGGTACGCCCTGCTCTACCTACCTATCTACCTAACCTAACCTAGAAAATGAAAACATGTTGTTCTTTATCATGGTGCTCCATTTTCAATAACCTTAAGCTGTCGACTTATTGTTTGCCAAAACAAACTGCACAAATGGAAAGTTTGGGGCACCCTTTACATATGCAATTAAAAAAACTTTAAAAAGAAGTCTGTCTGTCATCCATTCAGGAAAATCTTCCAACTGCTACATCATGGTTTACTGCAGGGTTTAACATCTAAACTTGTCATTTACTTCAAATTGGTGGGTTTTAGTGAAACAGCTTGCAAAATGACTGACGCTCTTTTTTTAGTTCTTAATCGTGGCTTGATTCCAATATATAAGGCAACAATAATGTATGTAAAACAAGGCTACATTGTTATTGTCAAGGACTCTGCTCGGTTCAGTTGTCATATTTTTTTTTAATTTCTAAAAAATAAGCATAGCTCAATATGTTTAATATTGTTTGGCAATGTAACTTTACGATTAATTTCCGTAACTTATTTATTTATTTATTTATTGTAATAATTGTTTCACCTTAAGATATGATCTCATAGTTTGTGAAGGCTTTACAGAAGTAGTTTTAAGAACTTGAACACTTTAACACTTTAAATCAATAAATAGAACAAAATGCAAAACGCACATTTAACAAAATAATATAATTTTATAATATATAATATACATCTCTGCTGTACAAGTACTGCGGCTGTTAGGTCTGCATGATACCGTGCAAGAGAGTAAGTGTTTTGAATTTAATGAGGTTGTCAAAAGTAAGGCCCATTTTCGCAGAGAGTAACCAGATATGTGGTCGATGTCGTTCAAATGACAGAAGGCTGGAAGAAGTCGCAACTTGACAATTTTTAAGTACCTACATTTTGAATAATTTGGAGCTCTTACTTGTGAAAAGTTCGACAAATACTGTGTACCTCTGCGTATTCTTGCTACATTGTCGAAATACGCGCCATCGACCGATTGGCACTCTCAGTTTCTTACCATATCACGCCTATAACATTTAAGTGTTAAAAAACCTTTAACTTAAACAGAATTAGCAAGCTCAACTCTCTATTGCCATAAGGTATCCACTCAAAATAGATGTGCTTAACTTGCCTTTTCTGATCGATTTGGATATGGCAAACCAATCACATACAGCTTTCTTTCAGTAATTAAGCAAATTTGCAGCTTTAACTTTCTTTTTTTTCAACCCTAAACGTTGAATATGAATTTTTTCAATATCGAACCGAAATTCTTTTCTTTTAAAGAAGTGACGTCGTTCAACACTTCGCAATGAAGACAACTTAAAAACAATCACACGACAATTGACCGTTAAAAAATTATGCAGAAGATTTCCCTTTTCTAATCTCTTCATCTATTGATTGCCAAATATTTGTAAAGCAGTCTGTAATCAGTTCAAATGTTACGTCATAATGTTAATTTCTTTTTCAGCTACCACTGTTAAAAGCCTTACCAATCCACTTTTCATCGTCCGATATATGACATTGATGTTCATCTCAGTAGGTCTGCGGAGGTATTAAAAAATATTTCTGTCATCACAGCAGAGAATGTAGTTAATAACGTTCTTTGAACTGCGAAAGATATACTTTGTCGTATAGTCGCATGGTAGGTTTCTTTTTATGGTGCAAACTTTATTTGAATTAAATACTGCTGGCAAACTTGTTATGATAATTAAGAACACAATCTGATGGAGAGTCAGAAATGAGAGCAACGCTCTTCTGTATATACGCGAGTGTAAGACGTATTAAATGACGGCCAGTATTTATGATATTTTTATATGTCATTTCAGCTCAAAAACCAACACTTGTACTTTAAACCATCAAATGGTGTCAACTGTTGTCTTGTGGTAGTGAGTGGTAATTTTACCAGATGATGATGGTTGTACGAGCAAATTTAATTAGTTCAGTAGTCAGTTAGTGCAGTCATTAGCTTATGTTGACGTTGAGAATGAGTGCTGGCTTGACATATCAAATAACATAAGTGGGTAAATGCGGTTTGCAGTTAAATCTGTTGGGAAGAAATGTGATGGAGTTTTCTACTCTTTTTTGACTGAGCAAAAACTTTTTATTTGAATTTGAAAAACAATTCTGACAACTAATTTTAGCTAATTACGCTTTTAAGCATTGCGTTCTACTTTTCGTTTTGTTGTACGCTGTTCCTGAAGTGGGAAATTGTAATAGATTTCTAGGGCTCCACTCTTTTTCCCCACACAATGTATTGTCCTGTTGAGAATTGATTTTCTGTTCTTCATCACCCTATACCTATTATTGTTTATTTACAATTATTAGAACTGTTCCTTTACTTTTAAATCTTACGAATTTTTACGAATTCGTACGCATTTTACTCAATTGTCGTTCCTCAACTCGAAAAATTCTTAAAAAGAGAGCGGCTTCGAGAGAGCAAGATATTTCCCCTCTTACTAGTTTTTACTCAACAAATTAATTTGCGTAAGAATTGAAACAACTGTCAGTCCAGTCGCCTGAAAATTGACAGCTGGCTTGAATTTGTTGTTCTATTTGGCATTTGGGTTTTATCATTTTGCCATATTTCACAAGTTACTACAAAAGCGTTCCCTTTGTAAGTTTACCTCACTGAGAGAGAATTCATCCCCTCCACTGTCATTTTGGCAGTCTTCCATTTTTACTACAAAAGTAAAGGAACAGACCTATTGTATCAACAAATGTCAAATCATGAAAATATTGCAAAAGCGCTTCATGCTGTCAAATTCTTTTGTATTAAAAAAAAAACTATTCTTGAGTTCATCTTCATCGTTTTTTGAGTCTTTTATATTTGAAGCTATTTTTTCCTTAGCCATTACGGAAATTTATTTTAAAATAATTTCGCATAAACAGTCAAATATTGACTTGTTTATTTGTGTGATTATTAAATATAATACTAGATTTGCAAAAATACGGGCAAGTAAGGAACCTATAAGAAATGTATTTATTTTTAAGATATGGTTATGCAAACGAGTGCTTATTAAGAGCCTTTCCGTCAGGTTACTTTTAAATAAGACTCAGTCTTTTGGAATTTAACACACAGTCGACGTAGTCTCGGAAGTCGAAACTCTGACTAAGTTAATTATATTTGTTTAACATTTAACTTATTAAAAGGCAATAGATTCAAAAATATCGCTCATTAAAAGTAAGAGAATGTGGAGAAATAACAAAATAATAAGTAACGAGTAACGAGTAATTCCTTTCATGGGCCCAAATCACTTCTTTCAATTGCAAACATTGACAGCTAAAATGTATAGAGTACACCTATATGGATCTGTTCGGTTGTCTGACTTTTATTGAAGTCCATAAAGCGTTTAAAGAAATTGGTTATTTAACCTAAAAAGGCCCTCATCATTCCAACCCTATTGTGCAGAAGAATGCAGTTTGTCAGAGTCGGATGGCACACATGAAATTTTGGAGAGAGAAAGTCTTCGTTCGATTTACTGTCCCACCTTCATGTTTGGACGATTTCACCGTTGACTTCCACTTCTCGCATTGTCACATTATGTCAAAATGCGCGAATAAACACATTTTTTCGATCGACTACAATCATTAGGATTGCACTCTCTGGGGAGGTTTGTTTGTTGAGGGTTGAGGCCCAAATTCATCACTCAACTGCGCCATCAAAAGTGGGCAAGTCAAGTGGAGCAAAACAACTGTCATTTACGAACTTTTAAGTGTCCGGACTTTCATATAAGTCTCGTAAGCATATAGTACTTCATCAATGGAAGCTGCAATCGAAATCTTGAATTTTGAACTTTTTCTTCTTCGATTTCAGTTTGTATGTGCAGTCCGATGGAATTTTATTTTTGTGTTGCTGAACGCTTGAATTACCTTAGGAAGTTGTATCTTCGAAAATGTTGTCTACCGCACTGGCGATGAACAATGCTATTCCAAAGAGCCGTATATTATCTGGCCTGAGGGGGACAATTACTCAATGGACACAGCAACACTGTTCTTACCAATGACAGAGGTTGGGAACGAAAATGAGAAACATTTTCAATGTGATGTAATAGATTTGTCATCTGGCGAACACCTCAGCAACATTTGAAACTACTAAGAGCAGAAACTACTAACTTAAGAGCAGTTTATTATTGGCTGAAAATGAACACCCCTTATAACAGACGCACAAGACAGTAGATATTGCACGGTTTTTTTTCTTCAATGACTGTTATATATTTCTGCCGAAAACTGAGTTCCAGTGGAGCTTATTTTCCCTCCTTTGAGACATTATATATCAACCGCTCCTGCTAGGCTTAAATTCTAAAGCATACCTTAAAAAAGTATACAAAAACAATTTATAGCAATATCCGTTTAGCGATTAAAAAATTAAGCTGCATTACACAACTGCTCGCACTGTCAGCCGAATTTTTGTTAAATAATGTACCCAGCAAGTCCATCATTCACTGAACAAAACCTAGTTCTGCACAAACTATGAGTATCGATCGCGCTGTTTATCAGCACACATTTTTTAAAATGCCCTCTACATGACATCGAATCGTTTCAACTTTGTATTCACCTGCGAGATACTTTGTTTCCCCATAGAAAACCCCATAAGCCACTCGAAGCCCATCAAAAAAATGCTTCACCTTCAAAGAAGACGAATCACAAAAATAAACTATCTATCCACGATCAACCGTATAAATTTTCAGTTTAACCTTTAGAGCTTCATTTCGTATTCCAATATCGATGTCGCGCCGGTTCGGTGTCGACGCCACGAGGCTTACGAAAACTTGATTTTTTTTGTCATTTTTACCTATCGCCTATTTGTTTTCCATTATTATTATTATTTTTATTTATTAGGGTTTTCTTCGAGTTGGTGTTTGTTTTGAATTTAATTGACTATTTGCATTCCCAATTTATGGATTTCCCAATCTATTATTGATTGCTTTACAAAAATAATTAAAAACGGTAGTGGATAGAGATAGGTAAACCGGAATTCAGTCAGGAAGGCTTCCTCTGCGAAAGGAATCATCTTCTGTTCAATTAAGCCGGCAATTTGTGGACAATTTGCTCAGAGGTATACCAAAAACACACAGCCATTCTATCTGTATATGCCAAGAGGCTTGATCACATCAAAATGGCATTAGAGAGATGTGGAATACTTGTTTCTGGATTTACATAATCTGCAAGAGAAGGAACTTCAACTCCAACGCCGAGTGGTGATGAATATATAAATCATTTCGAACTTGTTTTTTTTTTTTTGATGGAGCAATATTCCCGAAGGCTATTACCTATTGATGTTCTTGTTGTCGGCTGAATTTCGCTTGTGTTTTGGTTTGGTATTCTATCAACGGAAATAACGGTGCAATAATTGAGGTGTAAAATTAAATCGATGGAGTTGTTATCTGGATCGTGCGACATTAAGTCGGAATTTACTATGGGAAGAAAGGAATGTTGCAATACCGTAGTGTTGGATACTGTTTACCTATAGTGTAACGAGTAAGTGTGCATTGGCACACGCCTTGAATGAAGAGTTTCGTAAGGAGCGGTTTATTGTCAGCTGCAAATGGGGCTGCGAGTGTGCGTGTGGAATGAGAAAAGGCAACAACCGGATATTTAAGCACTGTTTTGAATCCTACTGGCAATAAAACGGATTAGGAAATTTGCCCATTGTTGTTGATGTGAAGAAACTGAGCATGTGACAACAGGAGTTCTTTTAACTCTACATTTAGGGGCACCAATATGCTCGCATCTGTTAGGAGCGTCTTGGATATAGACTTTTATGGTTGTAGATACAGCTACCGACTATTAATCGCGCTAATGCACTTGCTGGTAATAGCTTCTTCTTTTTAAGTGATCAATTAAAACTTAATGAGTCTCGCAAAAATAACCATCACGAGTAAAGTGAGTATAAAAAAGTGATCATTTGTAGCACATTTTACAAAATTTGATATATCGTGCGGTGCATCGGCTATAACCTTATAAAGATGCACAACTCCGACGGTGGATGTTAGACCCCAGCTGTTTATAAACGAAGTTCATTGCCAATATTTTATAATTATTGGCCTTATTGCAACAATGAAAGTGTATTTTTACTATGTATAATAAGTGAAAAAGTTGAGATTTCCCCCTATCCTTCTGTTAGAAAACCTATTAACTCAGCCAAGTAAAGGGTTTTCCAATAAGAGGTGTTATTTTGAATAGCCCGCTATTTCGGTAGCTGCCACTTTTGAAGCTGTTATTTTTTGACATTTGACAAGTAGAAACTACGCCATTACTAAAAATGGAACGGTACACGCTTCAACAACGCATTGAAATTATAAAAATTCACTACAAAAATGTTGAAAATTTTGCATTCACAGTTCGCAAAACTAAAGCATTTTTGGGTCGTCGGGAAGCACCTTGCCGGACTGCAATACAGAAATTGGTGGAAAAACTCAAGCTGTTGGAACAAGTTAGTGATGTGAAGAATAAAAACCGTGCAAGTCGCTCAAGAACAACTGAGAATATTGCTGCTGTAGCCCAAAGTGTTGAAGAAAACCCAGGCTTGTCCATTTCTCGTCGTTCTTTGGAATTGGGCATTCTAAATGATTTTTTATGGCCGGAGTTTGATGGTATTGATCTGGACAACGTTTACTTTCAACAAGACGGCGCTACGAGCACACAAGCAACGAAACCATTGATCTTTTACGGGAAAAGTTTCCGGACCGTCTTATCTCTCGAAGAGGAGATCACAATAGGCCACCGAGATCTTGTGATTTAACACCTTGCGACTTCTTCCTTTGGGGCCACGTGAAAGATAAGGTATACGCCAACAGCCCAGCGTCGATTCAAGACCTCAAAGATGGAACTCGTGAGTCTATCGAGGACATAGGGCTGCCACTTTGCGATTTTGTTATGGGAAATTTCATGAATAGGATATGGTCCAGTAAGCGTGGTCGTCGTGACCATATGGCTGATGTTGTTTTTCACGGCATACCTTCCTCTATTATGAAATAAATATCCGATCATTTATCTCAAAAATGGCATTTTTCCTTGAATATCAAAATAACACCTCTTATTGGAAAACATTTTACTTTATTAAACTGTCATTTATAAAATTATCTTCTTAATTGTGAAGGGATAATTTTCATATTTGGGTAAACCACTATATTTTACAGCTAAAGTTTATAAATTTGTTTTCTTGTTTTTTAACTGCAACCGACTCTTGATTGTTTAAGTTAACGTCTTGCAGTTGACCTTTCAGCTGTAGAAATTTACTTAGAATTATTTAATTGAACTAAGTTTCTTTAAAAATGTATAAAGTGTTTCATTAAGAGATTGTTCTTCGAATTGGCAACACTTTTTTTCAGTGACAAGCAATTTAACATTTAAAAAAACATTTTTTTATTTTAGCACTTGCTGCTAGAAGAAATGATCTACAGAAGGGAGATACATTTGACTTTTTGAATGAATATCCGAGATAAAAAAATACAAGAAGGGAAAATCGCTTTCAGGATTCTCCGTTGAAAACAAAAAAAAAATTTATTTTTTACGCAAAAATAGCAGAGTGAGAAAAATTCCAGTTTTTATTTTTGGAAGAAATTTTCAATTTTATAACTAATCTGAACGGCGGAATTGAGAAGCTTTTCCAGGAAAGTTTGTCAGATTTTCGCAAAAGATGGCGCTGTGGGAAAAACGTTGTGGGTCTCTTTTGTTGTTGCCCACAACTTGCGCCGTTTTACTTATTAATAAAACTATTTATATATTAGAATTTTACAATTTGCACGATGTTGAACTGGATATATGAAGCGCATGGCTGGATGACCTACGAAAAAGTGAAATGAACGTCAACGTGAAAGTGACAGCTTTACCAAAGGATGGCGCTGCTTTTTTACAGAGGGGTGTGCCTGTGCTACCATAGCCGCCACAACTTTATGGTATCATTGAGGGGTTGAGCAACGATTTCTCACTTGATCTTACATATCTTTCTGGATTATTATGCGATTTATATTTAAGTCTGTCTTGTTTCCCATAAGTCTGGAGACAATACAATTTCCAGCTTGCGGATATTGGTTGCCTTAAATTGTTCATACCTAGAGAGTAATGGCTGGATTACATCTTGGTTGGTTGATTTAAGTGGCTGTTTTTTCCAGTTACTTGACAGGGAAACAAAGAATTAAAAATTGATCGCCATTTTGAAGAAAAGTATCTTATATGAGCTCAAAACCAGCCTGTGGAGTTAAGAAATTTGATTATTTTGTTGAAAAGGATACCTTGGATTGCCAAGAGGTCATCGTAGAATGGTTTACCTATAGTGCGCAATGTATGATTTTGTCTAGCGCCGGATGCTCACAAAAAAGATCCAACACTTTTTCACTCTTGTTTGTGTCAACGCAGCTACAGCAGTAGTTGTTATATGGGATGCCAACGCGCAGCTTAGCTGCGTGAGTGCCTAAAGGCCAGTGGCCCGCACTAATAGACGTTAATCGAGCGACATCTGCACTAGCTAGGAGATTCATTATCGCAGGTGGTTCAAAGCTTCCTTGAAATGACGCAGTTCATCAGGACCGCCAAACCGTGTCCCCATTTGAGGTGCATTGCAGGATTTCTCTCTTTACATGTCCAAGCGGCGGGGAAACTTCCCTCGCATAGAGAGTGGCTACGTCTGGCAAATTTTTCGGAGTCTCATATTACATGTGAAAATTTTGGATGAGAGCAATTTATTGCGCCGACTACAAAGAACGAAACCGCTCGACTTGGCAAGATAAAATTAACCGCGTCTAAATTGCGGAACATGCAGGACCTTTCATTGGGAAGTAACCTGCCAAAAGTTATTATTTCGTGATAGAAAAATTGCTTGATAAGTTTTATCTTAGTTGCAGTATCTAACATTCTATCGAAGGGTGGTGTTTTTAGTCAGTAAAAATCTGACACTACTATGAGCACGCGCTTGCTATTCTCATAGTGTCTTTGGAAGATTTTCACCTACCCTCGGAAAAAAAAAAAAAAGAAAAAAAAAAAGATATTACATGTATCTACTACAATAAAATTATAAAGTGAGCTTATTCCAACTACCATCCATAACCCCATTAGAATATAGCAGGGATGGTATCCAACGTAAAATTGGTTAACCCATTGTCTATGGACAAACGCAAAACCCAGATAAACTTGAGAGCACTTGGCACCACTTCCAGCATGCTGATTGCGTTCATATAATACCAAAGTCACCCATCGTCGAATATTAATTTAACACGTCTCTCATAACCCGAATAGGTGTATTTCAAAACATTTCCACATCATCCCTACTTAAACAAATCCCTCGTTTTTCATTTTCGAGTACTGCCAACTCTATTCGCGATTGTCTAGATTCATTGAATTTCAAACACGTAAGTAAATCTCTTATCAAAACCGCAATCGACAATCACTTTCAAGTCGAAAGCCATTGCATAACTATACCAAAACATTTGTCAGGTGTTTTGCTTTCTTTAAACCATCGCGTCAGCCCAAACCATTCAACCAAACTGCATGTTACAAAATCTTGCCTTTCCTTTGTCCATCAATCAAACAGAAATAAAAATATCTATGTCAACGTAATACACTTAATCCTACCAAACACGGTAAATTCATAGGTACACACATGTAATCTAAAACAAATTAAATAAATAAAAATTGTATCTAAACAGAAAAATAAGTTGAAGTGCTTCACAAGATACCTACTCTCTAATCAAACTCACCTACTTAGATGTGAGTATAGTTGTCGTGATGGATGTATTTATTAGCCGCAGTGTATGACAACCAAAAGCGGTATCTATAACTCTCGAGCTGATTCTATAACGTTGGCGAAGAAAAGATTTATGTTTGCTGTGTGTATCCTCAAAAACATAAATGTTGTTGACTTTGAAATTGAAATCGAATATGGAAATACCGCACAAAGACGAGAAACTTCTCGTATCTTGCACCTTCTTTCTTTTCTTTTATTTTTTGTATGCACAACAGAACTAATGATTGCACTATCACGGCATCAATAACGATGATAATGGTGAGTAAATAAACACAATGATTTTCCTTTTTTTGTTGTTATTCCATACTGATCGATGCAGCACATGAGCACAATGACCGAACACACAATGGAAATTTCTTTGACACAATTTTTGCCACACCAACTTTTGTATGTAAATGAAAATAAAATTATTTACACAACTGATCTCCAAAAAGGAGAGACAGAAAATCAAAAAGCCACTATTTCACTTTTTATCCGGCCGAGATGATTGCAGATGACGCCGTAGATTAGGACATTTTTCAAGTGCACGATCGACAAACTACACGATTACACAGGCGATACGAGTTATGTCAAAAATTCAATTAAACCGAAACCTCCAATTGGCGCACTCGAACAATCATTGGATACAATTTATTTCAATTGCACAACTCGCGTATAGATACACAAAACTCCTGTCGTCGTCGAGCAGTACGTATTGCAAAATTTATCGAAATGAAATGGCGAATTTCTTTTATGATCTGTTTGACATTCACAATAGATTAAATCGTATTCAATCAACCGCGATCGACAAGTGATCACTCGAATGGGTATATTTATCGCGAGATCGCAAGGAAGTCGACAACGAGTTGTTTTTGTTTGTAGAAAGTATATTACCGGACTGTCATCAGCAGGCGATGCAAACGAATGTAGATCAACGCAAGATTATTAAGTAATGAAGAGGAGCACGATGTATCGCGTGATCATCGAGCAGCATGTTTAATGGTAAACAAAAACCGAACAAAAATGCAAGAGACCTTCCTGTAACACTCCGACGGGATGATTCATCAATCGATCACTCTAGGTGGTTATCACTATCACTGGTCTGTTCACTGTATACACGATCAAGCAGAGACAAAACAAACTTCCGCACAATGGTGAGTCGAGGGATCCACAAAATAAATCCAATTGATAATGGCGAAAGATCGAAGAGAGGTCAATGATGATAAACAGCAGCTAAATCATTTTAGGCACCGCATAAAGACATAATCATCATCGTAGTCGTCGTCGTCGTGTATGTGACGGACAGAGAGCTAGGGGGAGTGATCGTACGAATAACGAGATTTTCGTTAAATTAAAAATAATCGAGTTTCGGAGTCGACAAAATTCAGAGAGAAAAAGGAAAATATTCCGCGTATAATCGAAATCGAAATGTGTAAAAATGAAAATCGTAAAAATACAAACACTATAACCGCGACACGAGCACGATCGTTTCTCACTTGTGTGTCAATGCAGAGTGAAGGCTTACCAAACACTGATATAGCTTAGCGAAACGTATCTACAAGATACACTCATTTCAATTCATACAAGCAACAAAATTCATCAACTCTCACAGTAGGCACATATGCATGCTTCGAATCGGTAAAGCCAGTAGGTACAACGTACACTGGCAACTGCTGCGGCTAAATATTATAGCCGCAAAGCTATGCCATGCCGGAGAGTCGCTACAAGTTTAGTCGGTCGGTCGACGTTTAGTTTAGTTTGTTTTGGGCCGGTGGGCCGGGTTCGCTGAGAGAATATGTGTAAAGTGGAGGAAAACTGGTCGACTAGACTGTCGAGTCAACACACCTGTTTGTCAACACTGCAAGGAGTTCCAAAGTCACCCACAAATCGAACATACACTGCACACGGTTGGGGGTGGTGTGGTGATTGGTGAAACCTTTTTTTGTTCTCCTCTTTGTGGGTTTTTTTTGTCTTCATTGTTGTCATCATCAGACGGCGCGCGGACCAACAGACAGCTAGATAGAGAGCCATCGTGTCTGATGTCAATAGACCCGTATTGCCATAGCTCTTGTTGACGTGTGCTGCTGCCGGCTTTTAGTGTGGCTGCGATCGCGGTGCAGCAGTGGAAGAGAAAAAGCCGATTGAAAGAAAGAAAACGATAAAATAAGCGAAGCAAGCTCACGCGCGTATATTAAATCTGGCACAATATTAACATAAGTACACACATACTCATATGCGGAGAGTGAGCTACCAGGAGTATCCGTGAGCATTTTTTAAACGCTCTTGCGGGTATAATTTTTGAAAGGTTTTATGTGGCATCTCGAGTTAGATGAGGAGGAGAAAAGATCACCTCGGGATGTTCAACCTGAGGTATTTATCAACGAAATTCTTTGGAGCAGAGGGTAGGTACGGTAAAATATATCTTTTTGCAGACAGTGGGCTATAAACGTTTTATGGACCACTTTTAGGTTTGAATCAGTTAGTGCATTCTACGAACCGATGTTTGGTTTAAGTTTTGCCGCGAGATCATTCACCCGGGTTGTTAATTTCATAATGCGAAACCTAAGGACTTTTTGTTTTTTTTAATTAGACGGAGAGACGCAATTGACAGGCGGGCAATTTACGATTTGAGAGGATTGATGTTGAAGACTGTTGTTGCGATAAATGAAAAGTTAATACAAAAATTAGTCGAGTTTTGAAATATAAAAATGTCACACATTCAACAATCGTTGGCATTATTTATCACCAATGCGTACAAGGCACACTGACACTAGGCGCGTTTTATTGAACATTTATCTTAGCAAAGCATAGTGAAGTTGAATTTTTTGCAAGTAATTACAACAAATATACTATAAATGACACTTTCTACTTTCTAGATACGCACTATAGGCATTTTTCCAAAGCGAAAGTGACTTAACAGCAGCAGTTCGTGACATTTCTAGTGAACTGTCAGACAGAGGAAACAAAGAGAACGTTGATTCAAACTAAAAATCGAATTATGCCCTACAAAAATCCCCCGGCAATTATAAAGATTTTTTTTTTAATGTACCGTCTTATGGTCAGTTATAATAAATGCAATAATGTCTATTGTAAGGACTTTCAAGCGGTGAGGACTAAGGTTCAACCCCCGGAGTAACCGCAGAGTTGTTTCCACTGTGCCACTGGGCACATTCAAAAATTTAGAAATCTTTAAGGCTCTCCCAAACCCACGCGACTTATTCGCAGCGACAGCGACGACGACAATTTCGACTTTGAATGCGACAAGGAAATTCGCAACCCTGCCCAGAACGAAGCGTCGCATCAGTATGTGTCAGTTAGCCAGCTCAATCAGTTTTTCGGTGTATGCCATTCCAGAAAAATAAACAAAAATGACAGATACGTACAACTAACTACACCGCGACAACGACAAAAACGCTGCCAACAGCGAATATAAAAAAAATTGCTGCACTTTAATTGCCGTCGCGCTGACTTGATCGCGTGAGTGTGGGTATTCTCATATACCGCCATGTTTATATAATTTGACAGGCGAAAGTTTCGCTTTTTCTGAGAATAAGTCGCTTGGGTTTGGGGGAGCCTTAAATCGACTAGATTGGTCTCGACTTAACGAAATCGAATGCAAAGACGAGATTGCTCGGTAACATCACTTTTTCTGCGTCAGCCACATATGCGAACTGTCAACTTACTACTTATACTTAGCCACGAACTTATTGACTAGATTCCTCGTCTACCCCTCTATAAACTTCATCTAAAAAAGCTGTTCTCGTGTTACCGACCTATGAATGAAAACTGGGGTCGAATCGCGTCATCCGTGATCGAGCAATACGTTCACGGAATTAAGTTGCTTTACATGTGAAACAAAAACAAATTCCGTCACGTAATGCTCGTTCACGGATGACGCGATTCGACCATTGAGATACTTCAAGTCAGCCAACTGTCAGACTTACTAAACCAGATACTACTTGAACATTCCCAGTTACATTCATCCAGCAGATTCTATCGAATGTTTAATGGAACCATACCTTTGACAGATAGGTACATGTAAAACTGTACAGCGGTTTAGCTTGAAAGAAACATTTACATAAAAAATGACTTTTAGACTTTCATATTAGTAAATAAATGGGAATAGGAAGCTACCAGACGTCAATTAGCATGCAGAAATTATACGTAAGTCGACTGGGGAGCTAGTTGACAGGTGACAGCTATAACGCATCCCTCATTAATACGGGGATTTATTGTGAAATAATGTTTCTCAATGTTTTTTCCGGACATTCTTGTGGAAGGACAGGTATGATTACAATATGTAACTTAAATATCAACAGCTGCTTTTACAAATGTATCTGATAGATATGTCTCTCAAGCTAGTAGAGACAAATCACTGTGGGAGATGGTATTTCAATTTGCGAACCAATGCGTTGCCATTTATTTCAGCCACATCGATGAATAATTATGGTTAGATTCGAGACTGCATGACTGATAGTGAAATTACGTCCCTGACATTATTGAGTTAATCTTCAAAACCGTTCAGTCCCGAGCAATCACCTCCCGGCTGCTAGCCATCAAATACTCGCAGCACACACCACCAAATCAACCATGAATGTGCTTTCAAGTTTTTTTTTTCAATCAAAAACCTACAGTACAGCTCTATCAATGGCTACGCTTTGTATGTAGAAGCATTTTTCGCAAATTAAATTCAAATCACATGCTTTAACCATAAAAGTCAAGCCAGCAACTTATTCCAATACAGAATGCAGATGGAGTGCCATTAGCACGGGCATCACAATATTAGCCGTCAGCGAGTAGCCACCATGTGATTGATCTGTAAGGCCGATAGTGCACTGTTGGCTATAGTAATAGTAACCGTAACCCACAGTCATTCGATTGCGAATGTTGGCCTGTCAGAAAGACAACAATTAACTCAAATTATATATATAAATTAATGTTATTTTGTTTTTCTAGGTTTTGGGGTGCTCTGGCTGGCAGCCATCGTAGTAATTTATGTAGGTACTTTGTATGGCTTTAAAGTTATCAAGGACTTGGGCGGAATATTCTGGCGATTCGATTTTGAAAGTGTATCGCGTAATGCAAAGCAGAATGAAAGTCACAGTTCACAGCCGCAGACTACCGGAAATGCTGCTGGTGGTCAGGTCATTGTCGTCAATGTCATTGAATGGAAAATCAATGTTATTGTGCTGATATGTAATTAAATTGATTTTAAGAATCATTTATTGTGGGCTTACATAAGCCAGCGAGAGGAGTGGCGTTGATAATGAAACAGAAGTTGGCGACATCTATGTGTGGGCCTGGGCATTCCATGTTCTTATAGTGTGGGGTGAATATTTGCATTGCTATTTCGAGGCAGTCTGATTGCATTCAATGTGAGTACAGCTTTAGGGAAGTTGTAAAACCGAGGAATGTACTTGTGACTGGGAATATGTTTAGGATTTTAAAGAGCAGCGATGAACTAGCTTGAGTTCAGTATTTTTTGACTCTTATTCCATTTGGCCATTACAGCATTTTTTTTATTAAAAACGTGAGTTTGCATTTAAAATTTTACAACTTATTAACACATCAAAATATAATTTAGCAATTATCTGTAAGTGTAAACTGTTTTTATATTGCATACGGCTATCTGTTAAATGGCCGTGTTTCTCTGCTCGATAGACGTATAGCACAAAATATCTCAGATATTTGCCGCCCTAGCGCCAGCGGCAAATTTTGCAAACGTTTGAACGACTTTCCTTTGAATTGGTCTTTTTTTTTCTCTCAACAACCTGATGGGTCCATATCAGTGTGGCTTGAGGCCAGGAAAGCCAATCATCGACCAAATGCGGCAGATCTTGGAGAAAACCCAGGAACTTCAAATCGATACCCACCCTTTTTATCGATTTTAAGGCCGCCTATGACAGCATTTACAGAGCAATGTCTAGTTAAGGCATCCTGCCAAACTCGTTCGTTTGTGCAGGATAACGATGGAGAATGCACACTGCTCCATCAAGGTCGGTAAAGAACTCACCGAGACCTTCGATGTCAAAAAAGGATTTAGACAAGGCGATGCGCTGTCATGTGACTACTTCAACATCGTTCTTGAAATAATAGTGCAAAACTCAAACGCCAACACCAGAGGCACGATCTTTCAAAAGTCCGTCCAATTACCCGCGTACGCCGACGACATTGACATAATTGGCAGAACGCAGCATGATGTTAATGGCGCGTTTGTGAGTATTTAGACTGAGGCGGCGAAGATGGGTTTTGGCGGTCAACGATGTCAAAAAGAAGCATACACTTCAACTAACTTTCAACTTTCAACTAAAAAGGACACCCAACACCGACGGATATAACTTTAAGGTGGTTAAGGATTTTGTCTACCTAGGCTCCGATATGAACTTAGACGACACCAGCGCTGAGGTAAAACGATTTGGGCTTGACAATTGACATCCATTGTGCACTGTTTTGAGAGAGAGGTTTCTTTCTTGCTCTTGCTAGTTTGCTGTGCGCTCAATCTTTCTGTGCTTAGCTTTGCTTCGGTGTTGCCGTTTGGATGTGTGCGTTTCTTACTCATAACGAGGTAGAATAACTCTTGCCAATTGCTGTTTCTTTGGGCTAAAAAGGAAATTGAGTAGCAAAGCAGTCTCTCGAACAACTAAAGTGACCCTTATAAGACCCTAATCATCCCAGTCCTGCTATACGGCGCAGAGGCATGGACTCTATCAAAAGCGTATAAGGTAACACTCGGTTGTTTCGAGAGAAAATTTCTTCGAGTGATTTTTGGTCCCGTCTACATTGACAGTGAATGGAGAAGGAGATTCAACGACGAACTGTACAGCCTGTACAGCAACATCGACCTAGTCAGAAGAGTGAAAGTCCAACGAATGGACACGAATGCTCCGGCCCGGAAGATCTTCGAATCCACACCTGTGGGACGGCGTAGAAGAGGAAGACCGCGACTCAGGTGGCGCACGCAAGTTCAAGGGGACCTTAACCAACTTAGCGTGCGAAACTGGAGATAGCTAGCGCTGGCTGGAGATGCTTGTTGATTGAGGCCCAGGTCCACCCCGGACTGTAGCGCCATCTTAAGTAAGTATAAGGTCGTTTTCTCTCTCTCTTTCTCTCAATGCAGCGAGTAGTTTTGCGCTAGATTAAGAAATTTCCCTGAAAGGGATATTTCACAAAAAGTGGTAGATGTCTAGCGCCTATGGTAAAATGACAATTATTTTACATGAAGTTTGACATCATCTAGCGGGCAGTTAAACGCGGCCAAAAAAAATGTTGTTTTCTGAACTGTGTGCATATTGCTGTTGCGATTTTATAGTCAAATAAAATTCAAATCAGATCAGTTAAAAATTAAATAGTACTCATATCATCTGTAGCTCAAAACTAAAGATTTGTGAATGACTTTCAACAAGAATTATCGGCCAACCTTGGTCGATACAGGGAGGCTTATGCCTGTGTTAAGTTCCAAAAAACTCTTTTAAGTTCATTTCAAGGCATTTTTCCATTTGTTACTCCATAAAAAACAGATAGAGAAAGTAGCTTTACGCATGATTCAAACAGCAAATGCTTTGATTTTTTTACGAACAAAAGCAATAAACGCAGGAGCATTACACTCTCTTCCTGGTTACGTGGACTTTCCCACGCCAGTTACAGCAGAAGAACATTTCGTACCCGATGATCAAGATCAAAACTCTCATCGGCGCATGCAACGTGACACGCCATTACAAATCACTCGACTCCAGTCCAGATAGTCGCTTTTGTTTCGCAGCGAGTTCTGTCCGTTTTTGCAGCGTTCTGCAAACCGTTCGCCAGAAAAAAAAGTGAAATCCACACAATAACTGGAAATTCAAGATTGCTTTGCACAATAAATTTCACCAAAACTTCCATCAAATCGAAACCGCCTGAGCCTGATAAATTACCCATACCTACTGAGGGCTTTGGCCCTTCCATGCGTTAACATTCGACTCGTGTGTTTCATGTCCATGTATAGATATAGTTTACTCAAATGGTTGTACTCAGTAACAGCAACCAGAATTACAGTTGCAAGCAGGTTCGCTGATCGCTGGTCTCGTCTGAATTCCGGGAAGAATGCATCCATCATAATGCTAATATTCACCATCGAAGCAGCCTGAAAATGGTGCACCATGTCGATGGGTGTATTTCTGGTCTCCCGCTCCCTTGTTCTCTTCGGGATAATTAACTCTGATTCGATGGCATCTGAGATACAATCGACATGTCCTGACCAAACCCAGTTTGCAATACAGGGGAATAACCTGCAATGACCTTCCGGCGTTGCATCACATCTTAATTATTTGCAAATTATTATTGATCAGGATTCGCAAAGTATAATTGCATGGGCAAGTTAAAAACAAAGTAGATACGTAACAGAGAAAAATTCGCTGTCCAGCCAAGCCTTCGGAAATCGGAATTGCGTAGATGTTTCTTCGATTTTACGATAAATAGGCAACTTATATAACTTTATTCTGATTCCCGATCACGTAACCGGAGTCAGAGTCAGAAAGGAAAATCAGCAGAAGGAGCAACAGTAAAGTGAAGAATCTGGTTACTGTCATGAACAATCTACGATGATAATCGAGTGAGAAAGAGATACGCCCAGCTTTTCTTGAATCTCCTCATTGTCAGTCAATGTCAATGGATGATTGTCGTCAAACATCACACTGCAGTTGTTGGACATATTGCTTCAGGTGATACACAAAGTCTATCAAAACTAGAGAGTCGGATTCCGTGTAGGTACACGATTTTCCTCGGAAATTAAAAATACAGTTTTTCGCACTTTTTTTGGCGCACAATTTGACGCAGTTTTATCCCATGTTTGTTTCACGAGTTGTTTTGGTGCGTGTTTCTTACGCGTTTTTTTGGATAGATTTTTTTTACCCGTTTTATTGACAGTTTTTTTTTTTAAACCTTTTTTTGGTAAGTTTTTTACGCTTATTTTGGCGCTTTTTATGGACGCGTTTTTTTGCATGTTTTTTAAGAGTTTTTCGTGCGCTTTTTCGGTGGATTTTTGACACGTTTTTTCCGCGGATTATTTTGGCGTATTTTTTGAAGCGTTTTCCCGCGTTAATTTAAATACTTTTTGACGCGTTTTTTTTGTTCTTTTGCTTTTTTAGCACGTTTATTTGACGCGTTTGTATAGACGTTTTTTGAAGTGTAAGTTTTTTTGTGTGAGTTTTTATGACGCGTTTTATTTGTGCGTTCATTTAACGCATAACGCGTTTTTTTACGTGTTTTTATGACGGTTTTTTACGCATATATTTGTGCGTTTGAATGAAGCGTTTTATTGGCAGTTTTTTTTTAACTTTTTTTTTACGCTTATTTTGGCGCTTTTTATTGACGCGTTTTTTTGGGGATGTTTTTTTGACGCTATTTCGGTGTATTTTTTTACGCGTTTTATTTTATTTATTATTTATTTATCTCGTGTATGTATTGTACTCGTGTTTCTCCCTTGTTGTTTTATCAAGAAGATACATACACCTGTAAAACCGGAAAGACATGTCCATTTATGTTTCATTAGTTTGTAAAAATTGCAAATATCAAACAATTTTTTGCAACATCCGTCACATAATACAAATATTTATAACCTAAAACTGAAACAGCTTTCTTGTAGAAATAGAATAGTTAAAATCTATTTTAAGACTGACTTCAAATATTTATGGGACTTTAATTACAGACACATTCAACGAAAATATTTTTTCTTATAGGATTTTTTTGCAAATGTTTAATATAAAGAAACTTAAAATGCAAAAACCTATTTTACCACCCTGTGGCTGAGCGGTATTCCTTTTTCCAAAACGTCCCCAAACTGTCATTGATTAGTTTGATAGTTCCACTTGACAGCGGTGCAGTTTGTTGTTTTTTTTTTTTGTGTATTGCTTGCAACACGTTTTCGAAAGAAGTTCGTTCGGGTTATCTTTTGTCGTCAGTGAAGTTTTGAATTGAATTTCTCCAAGAATGGATGGTGTCACTTTGTTTAATGAATTCCTTGCAATTCACAAACCTCAACTGCAATCATCCAATGTGCCGCAACATCTATGGGAATCTATTTTCCACAAAATTACCAGTGACACCTTTGATGCGGGAGTTGCACTCTCATTGATGCTGATCGATTACACTGATGGAGAACGTGACGAAACTAGCCCAGTATTTGCCGTCTGCGTCTCAAAACCAGAAGGCCTAAAAGCTGACGATCCTGATGCTGTGTACCTCATTGACCATGCTTGGACTTTTCGAACGAACATTGCTCGCCAACAGTTGGAAGTCATGCCGCAACTCGCAGACCGTATGTCGGCGATTACTGGA
Source organism: Cheilosia pagana (assembly GCA_936431705.1). Taxonomy (NCBI): domain Eukaryota; kingdom Metazoa; phylum Arthropoda; class Insecta; order Diptera; family Syrphidae; genus Cheilosia; species Cheilosia pagana. The sequence goes on along the minus strand of OW386166.1, from coordinate 86,339,103 downwards.
GTCGATCTGGAGGACCCCGATAGAGTAGAGAAAATCCTACGTGCTATGTGGAAATACTGTCAGGCGTATTCCATTACTGCCCAGGGAACTTCCGCCGAAGACCGAATTCCCATTTGGTACATCATGGATGAGGTTGGCTCTGCTGTGAATCACTCTGACGACCCTAACTTCAGAGTAATACCGTTTCTGTATTTAAACACTCAAACCACGTACAGTTTGTTGTTTCCAATACGGGATGTGGAAGAGGGCGAACAAGCTACTAGGGATTTTGTGGAGTATGTAGGTAAAGATGCGCCTGAACGAGATGCTGTGCTGTTGCCATGGCGGTACACCGATCTTCGCGAAAAGAGCTTTGTTCAGAATGAACCTTGCGAAGAGTACTTTGTCAGCGGTCATGTACCAGAGACGCTTCCCGAGGGATCAATAGACGAGCCAGTCGTGAGCAGAAACGATCCACTTAAGGTGTACTCCGAGTACGATGTGTTGAGTACGCATTTAACTGCTCCTTACTTTGAAATTGTGGATAATGCAGAGGTGGCTGATGTTATGTGGCTAACGCATCACTTTAAAAACTTTGCCGAACTCGCCAGGGATACCCCAAATAAATTTGTTAATCAGTTCCCATACGAGTATGTGTTGACTGTAAAAGACCTTCTTAGCATATCGTGTCGCCGTGGCCATGAGACTAAACACCATGATCCCGAGACTCTGGAAACAATGCCAGCCTGGCTTCCTACCACCTACAACCTTAAGACCGAAATATTAGAATTTGCTTCTTACTTTCAACATCGAGAGGAGAAGGGACTCGACAATCATTGGATAATCAAGCCGTGGAATTTGGCCAGATCACTGGATACCTACATCACTAACAACATTGCCCAAATCATGCGCTTGCCAGCAACCGGTCCAAAAATTGTTCAGAAGTACATCGAACGTCCAGTGCTTTTCCATCGACCAGAGTTGGATGCTCGCGTGAAGTTCGATGTGCGGTATGTTATCCTTTTGAAGAGCGTGCATCCTCTTGAAGCTTATGTCCATCGCAAGTTCTACCTCCGCTTCGCTAACAAGGCGTTCTCCCTTGACCTCTTTGATGAATATGAAAAGCACTTCACCGTGATGAATTACACCGAGGAGGCGGAGCTGCGACACATCAAGTGTGATGACTTCCTAGAGTTTTGGGCGCAGCAATATCCAAACAATTCGTGGACCGAAGTGGAGGACAGAATTTGTGAAATGCTGCATGACGTGCTGGTTAGTGCAAGTAGTAGAAAGGCTCCGTGTGGTATAGCAGCGTCAGTTCAATCGCGAGCACTGTATGCAGCGGACATCATGTTGTCGTGGACAAATGACAGCCAGACGGGCATTCAACCGAAATTGCTGGAGGTGAACTTTACGCCGGATTGTCAAAGAGCTTGTGACTATTATCCAGACTTTTACAATGACATTTTTAAGTTACTGTTTTTGAACGAACAAGACGACGAGGTTTTCAGGAGGCTAACAAAATGTTGAGCGTTGAAATAAATTGTTTGACCTAAAGCCGTACAAGTATACTTGGTTTTATTTTATAAGAGGGTTTGGAAACTTTGCAGTGAGTAAGAAATGTGGTCAGGGTAGCCAAATTTTGCTTTAATTAATTTGCCTACTGACCGAAGGAATTTGGACATGCTACAACTGGCTATCCTTGATGTTCTGATGTAGTGTAACACCATCTCACGACTACCAGTATGGGGAGAGGATATTCCCAGATGATATAAAATGTGTGCCGGAGAGTAATCATAATCATGCTTAAATATGTGACACAGTTTCCTTTTTTAGCTTGTTCGCATAGGAATTTGTATGTGTCCATCCAAGTAGGTAAAGTCAAAGGAGGACCATACTATGAATAGGTACTTATGTGGATTTAAATGATTGTCAATGGATTATGTTAGAGATCGAGCTCCAAGCCTCAAAAGCAAAGCAGTAAATAATAAGCTAAACTTACCATTCTTTTAATTTCTCGTATGTAAAGTGTTGAAAAGTATGTTTTATTGTTTCAAAAACAACAAATTTAAAAGACGAATTTACTTCACTTATTCTCTAAACTGCACAAGCACAAATTAAGAATGCAATGGGTTTTTACTTTTTATCATTCGTATGAATAATTTCTGGTTGGCCTTTACAGCACACGCACAGGCCCGTTATTTCGTTTCTGAAATCTGAACTTTGGGTGTATACACAATGAAAATGATTAAACAATTCCCCTGTACAGCGGCTGTGTTGCTTGAGACTGTATTACCTACCTATATCAAGTTAATATTTCTTTTATATTGGCCTCGTTCCTCTGCCCGCTGGACACCTAGCACAAAATATCCTAGATGAAGAAACGCTCGCGCAGCAGGAGCGGCAAATTTTGCAAATTTTGGTTTTCTCAATGCAGCGCGTAGTTTTGCCTGATTTCCCTGAAAGGGATATTTCACAAAAAGTGCTAGATGTCTAGCGCCTATGATTAACATGAAGTTTGACATGCCGCTTTTCATCTAGCGGGCAGTGGAACGCGGCCAACATGTACAATAGGCCTGCCGTACCAGTGCAATCCAATTTTAAAGGAAGCACATTTATAAAAACAGGCAAAAGTGAAGACGAAGTTTGAATTTGGAATAAAGAAACTTAAATTGTATTTTCTAAGGGAAATATAGAACATTGTTCTCAAACAGGAATGTGGCAGACATCTAGCGGTCAATAAAACGCAGCCTTGACAGCTCCTTTTCTTGCTCCTTCTTTCTTTAGGTTAGGTTAGGTTGAGTAGGGTGTGAGTTCGTCACAAGGACCAGGCACCATAATGGGCCCATCGTCATCCCCCATCCCTATAGGAACCTTCACGGCCAAAATCCTAAACTAATTCGCCCAAGCACATAATTTCCCTGCAGAACCTTAAGATGGTTTCAATTGTGTTTGCGAAACCAACTTCCTCCAAATTTTCGAAGAAGTACCTTCCAAGGTAGGTATTTCCTTCTCTTCCGAGCTATAGCCTGACATTCGCAGAGAATATGCGCAACGTCCTCTGCGACGTGTAAGTCCTCACAATACCTACATGCATCCGCATCTATTAAGCCTAATCTCCTGGCATGTTTCCTCAAAAGGCAATGCCCCGATAGTATTCCTATTGTCAACTATGATCTACTTAGATTTAACAGTTCTAGAGATTTTTTTCCTATCTAACTTTGACCACAGGGCCTTTAAAACCCTATGCCCTTCTATATGTGACCACCTTAGGTCTGCCTTGTTCCTGGTATTTTCAAGAATCATTCTTTTGGCCACGGCAAATGGTGGTCTTATACCCTCGATTGCGTCATTCTGTGGAAGCTCAGCTCCGTATTTGGCCAGACCGTCTGCCATTTCGTTACCCTCAATATCGCAGTGTGCAACACAATCTGACATCTCCTGACTTTCTTTTTTTATCTAGTGATTCAATTTTTTTAAAACCAATCGAAACAAACCAATGGAACCCAATAAAGACACATCAAACGCTAGTAAATTGATAGAGAGTACAAAATATATTTTCAAAATGTATATTCATAGAAAAAAGTAGAAAATATCACTACCGTGCAACATTTAAGTTAACCACCATGGATAATAAAGTGTGTGGAATGAATACAAGTCCTTATTTGGCCTTTTTCTTCTTCTCGGCAGTAGAGGGCTTTTTTGATCCCAAACACTTGCACAAAAGGGCAATTAGAGCGATAATGGCGATACCAATCATACCGAATGTTAGAGTTTGCGGATTATCCAAAAGACTCCTTACGTTTGCATTGATAAAGTCGTTCCTGTAAATTTAAAAAAAACAATGTATAACTAAGGTCTACAAAAATAAAAATAAAACTCACATCGGACTAGGAATTGGTGGAACAACTTCTGGTTTGGTCTTTTGCAGATGAATGTTCTGGGCAAATTCGATGAAACTCTTTGGAGTATAGTCCTTTAGCCTGTACCTGTAGTATTTACCCTGGCGAATGCTAAGAGGCCAATAATAAAATCAGTCAATTTAAATATTTGTACAATTGCTTACAACAAAAACTCTGGGGATTCCTTAACTTTGAATCGCTTTGCAGTCGCTATTCCATATTCCAATCGATTCATACGAGCCACATTCATTTGTCGCTTTAGAGCAGCTCCTACAGCCTCCCAAACAGCGTACAACCGTTGACAGATGACACAGTCGTTCGAATAGCTAATAGAAACACAAAACACTTGAATATACTACGAGTTACAACAACAAAAATTCCTCGACTTACAAGAAAACAAGCCAATCACCGGTGGTAGCACCTGTTGCTGCTTGTGTGAGATGTTCAAAATTGTTGTCGGATAACTCTTTGACTGCTGGATCTCGGTTTTCTCCAAAAGTATGCATAATATCATCTTCAGTGATTGGACCATGATACAGCAGTGGAAGGCCACGTCGAAAGAATACTAATGCCGGTTCCCGACTGGGATTATATATGGCGGTCATATGGCTATTGATGGCTTTCACCACAACAGCGCCTAGGTGTTCTTTTAGGTCATCTTGAATGTTCTCCAAGATTGTTTCGATTTCATCACAAGAATCGCAGTCGGATTTGGCTGAGGATTCACATGATTGCATTTTGTTAATACTAACGTGGAGGCGGACGTTTATAGGGGGGAAAACTTACAGAACAAAGCGATGACGTTGTCTTCTCCAGTGATTAAATGAACTAGGTCTGTGTCGTCTACTGCCTCAATTTGGACCGAGTATGCGCTACCAATGAGCAAGGTAATTGCGAAAATTATATACGCTAGTTCCATAATAATTATTTGTACACTATTTGTTCGAATATGCAAGTTCAGTTTGGAAAACGAAAACAACTTTAGAAAAACCGGCCGATTGGTGTCTTATAAAAGTGATGTCAGCATGACAGTTACTCTTGTCAAAAAGAAAGTGGAGAGTACAGGGTGCACCCGTTGAATGTACCTACAGGTTCTTAATTTTATATTGCTGGGTTTAATGAACACAACAAAGCATCAGAAAATTAGAGAGGAAGGACGATTTTTAAGAAATGTTGTTGAATCAATCATTATCACTTGTTTTTCTGCATTTATTTTTTTCCAAGTCCTTTTCGTTGTCTGAAATCTTATTAAAATTGATTTTGTTTTCCAATTTAATATGTTTCGCATTTTTAATGGAGCTTAGAATGAATTAATTTTCCCAAATAAATTCTATAGATGCGCACCTTTAGTTGGTTTGTTGGTTCTCGCCTTTTACTTGCGCTCTCCAAATTAGGCGAGTGCTTGTTCTGCGTTGCGTCTTTGGGTTGGACTGATAGACTGTTCGAATCGGACCATTGCTGTCTAACACCTTTCTGACCAGGGGGCCAACTATGTAATTCGATTCTACTTTCGATTCTATTCGAAAATAGGTCCGATTCTACTTTCAAATAGAACAGCTCTCTTTGAAAGTAGAATCGGAACAACTTTCGAATAGAATCGAATTACATAGTTGGACCCCAGGTGTCGAATTACCGCACCCGTGAGCGAGCAATACGTCAATGAATCTTGTTGATTTTACTTACAAAACAATAACAAATTCAGTCACGTAGTACTCGATCACGGATGCGGTAATTCGATTCAAGATGTCATTTTAGAGAAATACGCCCACATTTGCGCTCATTAACACCAACACTTTCATTCATCGCAGGCTTGTCAGACAAAAATGTCGTTTTCCATTGGTTCCACTCGGGGACTGACTCATTCTGAAATAATTTACAGAGTACCTCAGCCTTCAGCAAAACTAAACCACGTTTGTAACACAGATTGATTTGCATTTGTAAAATACTTTGTTGTCTTTTAATACTTTTGAAACATTTATCCAACATTTAGCTAATTAAACTTGTTATGTACATTTTGACATCTTAATCACATTTTACAACAGTCTTGTTTGAAAGTATTAAATAAAAAAAAATGTTTCAGTGATACATGCGAATAAAAAGATACACCTAAAGATTTGTAGAATGAAATGCCAACAGCGTAAATGCCACCGTTGTCTTCTCCCGCTCACACAAGCATACCATATTATCTAAACTAGAGCCCTGCATGTACATCAGGCAACCTGAGTATAACGTCGGTAGTCCATGTAGCTTCTTCGCCGGTAGTAAATGGAAGCCACATAGATTAACAAGAGAATAACCACAATAATGGCAACGAGAATAGCTGCAAAATACAAAAAAAGAATTACACCACGTTTTGAAATTCAAATATTGTATGGCTTACCCATTGCATTGCCTAGATTAGCCTCTTCATAGGTCATGGCTAGCATCGACAGTTTGCACTCTGTTTCCCAGTCTAGTGGTAGAATGTCCTTATATAATTGATACATCTGAGCAAGGGGGCAGGCAACTCCACAGCCGGGAATTTCCAAGGGTTTAGGTTCACTAGACGAGTTCTTGTAGAAGATGGACACGTAGGGTTGCTGCTGATCATCAATTCTAAGTTCTAGCAACACACAGGCGGCATACGGTGGACTATGATACTGTTGGCAGTGTTAGTAACGTTTTTCCTTCATATTAAAACATCAATCTTCTTACCTCGAACAGCTTTAGAGCGTTTAAAACGTTGGCAACAGTTGTATCATGAGCACTGTAGACCCACAGTGAACGATTGGGCTTTAGTTTGCCTTTCGCCTTCTGCGAGAACCTCTTCAGCATTTCCTTTAGCAAAGGACCTATCTTCAAGCGTGCCATTGGCCTAGTGTAAGTGAAGAGCGCAAATGAGAAATCCGAAATGTAAGTCATGTCTGTGCTGGGATACACTTTCTTTGTCCAGCTCGGCAGCCTAAAAAAACGTAATACTGGGTAATGCGTATGCTAAATGAAATCGAAGACTTACGTCTTGTTGTACAGATCCTCGATGAAGAAAGTGTTATTGAGCCTTTGAACGGCCTCTAGTGAGTCTATCGGTTTCCCCACCCATTTAGTCAAATACTCATACAAATACGTATAGCGGTCGTCGAGATTTTGAAACTCCGGCGAGTTTTTCATTGCAGCGTATGCATACTCATAAGCGGGGCAGGGTTTTTTGGCAGCTAGAATCTATAAGCAAATGTGAAATCATGGAATTTCCCAGAGGTTACCAAATATATCTTACGGGATCGCATTTTTCTGCAGTCGTGTGCACTGGAATTGGTTGCCATGCGATGCTGGGGTCCCACACATCTTTGCCTGTTGGTGGATAAAGACCAGCCAAGTTCGATTGAGCACTCATAAGCGTCCGATCGACATCTGTTGCACGTATGTAGATCTCATCGTTGGAGTACGTTCTGTTGAGAAGAGAGTCGTAGCGTTTACGCAACCATTTACCGAGCTCAAGGTGTTGTCTTTTTCCAATCTAAAAGAGACAACATTTAAACGAAATGAAATTGATTCCTTGCGAACGGATGTGATGGAAAGTCGCGTGTCATGATGTTGTCGGTGACTTTGCATCATAACCGCAAAAGACTCAACATGGTGGAGTCCGTCAAGAGAAGGAATGCAGAAATGTGTTAACCCCCTTGTAACCCTTGTGTTCAAAGCCGAAACATCCATTTAATCACACACTGAAGTCAATGTTCTGTGAAATGCCATAAATCCCCTAACTATCAGGCCAATAATTCGCGTCAATAACCTCCCACAGCTAAGCATCCATTCGATTTGAGCTCAATGACTCAGATTAAATGAAAAATATGTTCCTGCCTATCAGTGGCACACAGTCACCGCGGTTATTCAATTTTTTTATACTTCATTGAGGCAGGCTGACATAAGACGGTAATCGACTTGGACCGGGTGCTTCTGTTTATCATTTATTTAAACACCCGGCTGCATGGATTTGATTTAATTTGCCGCCATCGTGTCGGCTTACTTATGCTTCAGTAATTCCAATTATTCTTTGATTAATATTTATCATCTCTCAAATGTGTTTTTGGTTCGGTCTCGCACGCACATTGTTTGCTCAGGCTATAATTAGATTTTCGTATGTATTGTCAATATTGTTGTGAGCGGGCGTCACACTTATTGAAACGCAAAATCACAATCCAAAACAAACAATTAGAACAATAATCACACAATGCACCACAGTAAATAAACCGATTCAGGGAAGAAATTATTGATAACGAGCTTATAAATGGTGAGAAGCCTGCCGCCAGATGTACCGACCTCGCATTTATTGTTCCTTAATGGGATATTTTTAGAACAAAATCCGATCTGCATTGCTTGGCTATTGGCATTGGTATATTTGATTGTTTTGTTTACTCTCAAAGTCGTATCAACAACAACAAAAATGGACCTTAGAAGAGTGTACTGTGGAGATATGACAGTCTTGTGCGTTAATCTGTTATCGTGGAAGGTAAGGAATTGGTGTGACCTGAGGATAATGCACGTGACTGTTATAATGGATATTTTGTCTATGCAGCAATGGATTTGATAAGAAGCTATTCTTTGTTTGATTGTTGCTTTAGGTATGTGCAACAAATAATGAATCATCAATATATTTTGTTTCAAAAGGGGGTTGCTTGGTTTGCACTGTAATTTTACTCCTAACAAAGGGCAACAAACTAAACCTGTTTCGGCGGGTTATTCGCATAAACAACTTCTGAATTGTACAGCGTAATTAAATGATGAATGTGGTTTAATAACAATTTTGTGTGTTCTCGTATGACTTATCTGTATGTTGGGTATGCCAGCAACAGAAGTAAGCGAAATCCTCGAATTCCCGACTGCATATTTGCACGCGTCGGTATTTCACTCGCGACCTTTATGAATGTTGTATGTTTTATGGTGGAAAACAAAGAATGCAACCAAGCATTGGGTGGATAAACATACATAAAACATACATAAGACACATAAGAAAGTGTCTGAAATGTTGAAACAAACAATTTGCTGTCTGCTCCCTGGTGGCAGGGACTTAGGGCCATTTGCTGATACGACTCATAGCGAATTAAGTGCCGCATAAACTCTAATGCGACAGTTTATGCCCTAAAATAAAGTAGCCCATAAGTATTTAAGTAGAACTTAAATTGTAAAGAGTCGTATGAGCAAACGGCCCTTAATTTTGTTTAGGAGAAACGAAACCGTCACATGATGTCACATAAGCAATGTAAATCGTGCTACTTGTACCTAAATCAAAATCAAACTCACACCGCGCATCAGTCGTTGCATTAAATTGGAATTGTTCTATGAAATGTAAAATATCTGCACACGCATAATGACTACCTACGCTCTTACATATCATAAAATGCTGATATTCGATCCTTTGTAGGTATCTTCTGCGGGTATTCGTTAAAAGAGCCAGAACAAGACCTTAAATGCTATTATTCAAAAAGGTGGCAATGAATGAGGTTGCTGGGAAGAAGATTGCCAACCATTCGTTTGTGTGATTTGTTTTGGAAAGGAAAGGAAGCTTTGCAAGTGTTTTAAGTATAACAGAAGACACCTGCCTTCATAATTGGCTATCAGTGTCCATTGCATCTGCTTTGTTTAGAACATCTCAGCTGCTTAGGATATTACACATAACAACTGCATCGTTAGTATGTACTTTTGGTACTCTATTTTTAATTTAACAAATTAGCAGCAAATTGTTATTGTCATCAGCGATATGGGCAAGCTTCCGTACAATAAACAAAACACTGATTTTGAAATGAACTTAAGCTTTTTTTATTTTTGTTAATGGACTTTTGCCAGAGCATTACACACATCTATCGAATGATCACGGAAATACCTACCTAATGCAAGCAAATCAATTAAAATTTAAACCAGAAATTTAATACCCTTTGCCATGAAAGCTTCAAACGACCCGTCGCGCAGCCCGTTTACCAATGTAAATATGATAAAGCAATACATAATCATGCCCAATTAGTTACAAATAAATCGAAATTTGTCGTACAAGTCTACTTACATTGGTCAGTTGCCCCCAGCCGGTTGGCCAATTGCTTATATCACGCCATGGATCTGAAGGATATGTATCTACTGGTGTCCTGTCGCCATGTCGATACAGCTAAACATGTGGTGCACCCAATAAAAAGGAAAATAAATTACAAATTAGAAATGGAAATTGTTTTTCTGCAACAGCAGCTGGGTGTTGAAAAATAAAAGTGAAAAAAAGATATATACTTACAACGTGGGCGAACACAAGTTTTCCTTTCAGTTGTGGATTGGCCTCCTTTTCTATGCCCTCACAGCAAAGGGGCAGCGCCAACAACATCAAGGCAGCAATAAACCGTAACATTTCACTATCACTGGATACAAATGCGATTAGAAACAACAAAAATATAGAACAAAAGCGCACAACGATGCAGGGATATGAAGAAAAAACTGATTTTTGTTACGCGAAATCACAGTTCACAGAACCTCACACGACCGCAGAAAACCAACGAATCAACAATGCAAAATTATGACCTCCATAATTTCAAAATCTCCAAATTTATACGAAAATTCGATTGTAATCCAAAGCGAGAAAAGAATCACCAAATAAAGTGACAGCCAGTTTGCGGTTTGCCTCTGTGTTGTCTTCTACGAGACGAGTCTACTGTTTCACATTTGACGAGAAGAAATGAAATGGACTGTCCGAAGAAGTTAAAAAGCAAGGTCGTTCTGCGCAGCGCGAAACGCGAATGCAACAAAACGAAAAACGAAATGTTTACAAGCGAAATGCGAGTGGGGAAGGAAACACTGTTGCCAAGTACCTTTTTTCTCATTGAATTCATGGCTGGATATAAATATTTTTTTACTTTTTAAAAATCACAGGATGTTTTGGCTAAGTTTTAGTAAACACACATTTTTTTTATGTGATTTGGTGCATAAAACACACACAGTGCTTTTAAGGTTGATGTGAAGATATCTTTGAATATTTTAAGTTTTACAAGGAAACAACAGTTTCGAATGTTCTACTTCAATGTAGTTTGGGAAGGTTGGTAGCCCTATACGTTTACGGCGAATATGACGATAAGAGATAAGACTGTCAAAAGTTATACATTTGAACTGTCAAGTCAAACGAACCGCTACGAAACTTTAAGGTCATTACACACGATTCAAATAACATTTAGGTGGCTACTTGGGTGTGCTTAATCGAAAATAAAAATGCGATTTGCTAACTTTTTCTATTTTTGATTTTCTTGACGTTGGAATATATTTATATCAAATCAATAGAAATTTGCGCCCAGCTTGATATCTCAATATTTATACATTATATAATTAACAAAATAAATGCAAGCGATGCATAGCGTTTCCTTGCAGGTAACAAATTTAACTACAACGTAAATAAACCTTACTATACTCTGTCCAACAAAAATTGTCAGTACAGGCCTTATGGAGGAGCTTTTTTTCTACCAATGGTGCCTGTAGATGCTCTCACGGCACTCAAACACAAGAATTGCCACTGAAATAAAAACCAATCCACTGTCATACCAAGGAATTGTTGTTGTCATTTTCCTAAAATTTGGCAAGGAGCTCACTGCAACCACTCTGCCACACAACTGCAGGCAGAATGAATCAGTGTTGCCATCCGCCTTAAGTGAAATTCCCCATTACAGACCATAGATTAAAAAAACGTTTTTTAAGAAACATTATTGAAAAGAAGAAAAACATTCAAGGGATATTAATTATGTTTAAATTATTTATATATAGAATTATCAAAAAAAGAGAAATATTCGGCAGTTGGTTTGAAATTGAAGCCCTCCGCATTTCTATTCCTGCACCCTGATCTTATAAAACATGTAGCGTTTAAAGAGGTTTCACCCAACCGATTTATTTTTTTTACTTTGACAAAAACAAGCGCTCAGCGTCTCAATCCCAATCAAGAATCAGGACAAAGAACAAGATACTTAACGAGTTTGTGACAAATTGAGATTAATTTTTTGATTTCCCCACATTTTGTGCTAGGGGAGAGAAGATTCCCTTTGCCCCTTTCAACAAATTTTGGACCGAAATTCCCCACGAAAAGGGGAATTCCCCACGATCTGGCAACACTGGAATGAATAAATGATCGCTTGTGTTCGCTTGCAGTGTGTGTGACTGAACACTGAAGCACATCAGAAGAGTGTTACCATGTGTACAATGAAAGGATATCATCATGGGTTTTTCTATGGATTTTGTCAAAGAACTCGGTTTTCGTGCTTTTGAGAACGAATTTTTATGTGGGGTGTTACCATTCGGTTTTAATTTGTTTGTATATCTGAAGGATCAAATAATATTCAGTTAAAATATGTTGTCTTTTAAAAAAAGGTTTATTCGTGAAGTGTTTTAATGCATTCATTTCATTCACGCAACAAGTGATCATAAGTGCGTTGTAGTAATATTGTTTTTTTTTGCGATATCGTATTAAATATTTTAATATATAACTCTAAGTTCCTACATAGGGCTGACCTAGTCATGAGGGCAAATTTCTGTTGTGTTCTTTCTATGTTTTATTGACTCATTCATCTCTGGTTTTGGTATTGCGAATAAAATGTTGCACTTTCTGTGCATGCATATTTGGAACAGTTAATCTTTTTCTGATTTCGAATCTGGATTTTTTCTTAGATTTGCTTGAGAATTGCCAATATACAAGTGCGTATGAGTTTGACAGCTAGTCGAGTTTGTTTACGTTTTCGGGAAATATTTCAACCAGAGACAAACCATACTGAGACCCTCAACTCGCAATCCTCTTACCGCTACCCCTAAGATTTTTCAAAAATCTGGTATCAGTAGGTTTGTTCGACGTGGCTAGTACTAGCGCTAGCCCACTAGTGCGCACTGAGAATGTGTCAGCTAATTTTCCCGCTGTCCAAAACCCTGTAAATTCAGCTACTATATCGAAAGCAAAATATGTTGATCTGCAAACAAAATGGCAGCGAAACACAGCACTGGGGTGTCAGCACGTAACTTGATACAATCGAGTTCAGTCGATACAATCGAGATCTGGCAGCACCTAATTTGTCTCGATCGAGAATAATCGATCTACGATAATCGATTGAGACAAATTAGGTGCTGCCAGAGCTCGATTGTATCGACTGAACTCGATTGTATCAAGTTACGTGCTGACACCCCTAAATTCTTGCCCCGACAAATTAACTGGGGTCAGTTCAGGGCACAACTAGGGCGCCATAGAAGTCACGTCGAATGGAGGTTTTCAGTACCAGGGCGAGTTGAGTGCTATGTCGAACACATTAGGGTTAACCCAGTGCGCACTAGGGCGCACGTCGAACAAACCTAATGTTATATCAATCAATCAATCAGAATGGGCACATTCAAAAACTTATATAATATTTAGTCGACTAGATTGGTCTGGAGTAGATGTAACATGAACGCAAAAACAAGACTGGTCGAGAACGTCACTTTTCCTACGTCAGCCACATATACGAACTGTCAACTTAGTACTCAGTCACGAATTTCCTGACTAGATTCGTCGGCTACCCTTCCATAAACTTCAAATGACACAGCTGCCCATGTGACCGATCTAGGCCAATCAAAACTGAGATACATCAAGTCAGCCAGCTGTCAGACTTACTAAACTAGATACTTGAACGTCCCCAATGCTACCAATCGTGGTGGAATGTGATAGAGTTCGGGAATTCTAACTTTCAACAACAATGAATGCTATTGGTTAGTAACTATATATTGTTAAAAGGAGCTCAGCTTGATTTGTTTGATTAATAAAACTATCTACGGGAGATGTTTTACATATCTATTTGAAACAAATAAGGACAAACATAGTCAGCCTTATTGTGAGTTTCGCCCGAACAATATTCCACCCGAAAAATTGACATTTCACTTTTAGCTTATTATGAGTACCGGGCGAAAAAATTCACGTTATTGGCAGCACTGTTTCGGGCGGATATACTGCTATTTACAACATAAATTTTCCATTCTTTTTTTAGAGGCAAAAAATTGAAGTTAATCTTCGGTCGAAACTCGCAATAGCTTTCAAATTTTCGGGCGGACAGCATTTCGCCAGGTGAAATGTTTTCCGGGCGAAACTCACAATAAGGCATCAGACTTTTTAAGCATTTTAAGCACTTATTCCTTAAAAAAAGTACCTACTAAGCACATCACCACATGTAGCGAATAATTTCAAACTCTATATTTTCCAAAACAATCCTTTTCGGAGCGGAATAAAGGGAATTTGAGTTTCGATTTCGAAATAGTGATTTCTCACGCCATATACCTACCTAGAAACAGCGTTAAACAACCACGTTCGATGTATTTTTGTTGGCAATCCTACCGGAGGAGACTGCAAAGCCCTTTTGACTAAATCCAACCCCTAGTTGGCTGTAGCGTTGTTTTCTTTCCAACAATTATCTCCAATGCTCTGCTTTTCGAGTACTTTTATGTTTTATCCCTCACTGATTACATAATTAAATAAATGTAAACGTTTTTCTCAGCGATGTATAAATTTAAATAGAAGTGCCCCTAAAAAAACTTACCAAAAGAATAGTTTCGTGGGCTGCAAAATTAAGTTCGCCTGCCTCTTACGAAATTAGTACAGAATATTATTGCCAGAGACAAACCATACTCTGTATTGTCTCTGATTATTGCCTTGTGGAAATTTCATTTCAGGAGACTCTAGCGATTCCACCTCTCTTAACCTGTTGCAAGTTTACAATTAAAATAAAAAACGAACCATACGTTTTGTAACATATTTTCAATAATTTTTATTTACTTTCAGGTACATTTTAAGATCAGTCTTTCAACGGATTGATTATCACAGTTCAGTCTATCAGATCCAGTCGAATTTGAATTTTATATAAAAGGCAAGTTTCTGAAAATAAGTCACTTTATTTAGGATGTCAACATTCGCCAGCCTCCAGTCTTGGGCACCCTAAAATACGAAACATTAGATAGTATTACGAAAAGTAAATTTATAAATATTTATCGGTATAGCAATAAAAGAAAAACAAACTTAAATCAATCCTAAAACAATGATCCACCGCTTGACGTAGCTCGTTGCCATGCAGAAGCGAGTGCAGAAACTCACGACTTACTAACACAGTCTCTCTCACTAACATATAGCGGCGGATCACGGTATGCCAATGCAAACGCATTTCAAGTCCTAGTTGATACTTTTATTCGACCGCATGTCTAAAACTTAAACGTAAACACATTTTTTATCTGTCTAAATGAAACGATCTTCAATTACTTGAAATCTGAGTAAAATAGTAGTAATGAAATACTTACATCATTTACGATCCGCATGATCGAAAAAATTCGCATAGCAGCACCATTTTTATGCTGATTTATTATTAGCTGATTGAGTGTGATGGATGTTGTGCTTAAATTTCAATTTGAAATTTTAGAAACATTTTATCCGCATTATACAAAAATGTATTTGTCTGCATTTATACTCGCAAGATGGTCGCATTTTTAGATGATGCCTCGTTTTATTTTTGCACGCAATTTTGTTACAACGTTTGCAACACTTTAGCAAGAAAGGTTTGTTGGGCCCCTCTTTATGGTGGTTGTTTAAGGGAATCGAAACTGCTCGATTGCGGGGTTTACGCTGTTGTGAAGACGCGGGCAACGCCAGGGATTCACTGAACGCTGCTGGCTATAAATACGCCAGCATGAACGGAAGCACGTTACGGGCCAGTAAACTTAGTGCAAAATGCGGAAATTATGATATTAGCACTTAGCTACCAAATTCATAATCAACTTTGATTTAGTTCTACCATCTGAAGCAAACGTGATCAGCTTTTATCTGTTTTTCATCATCGAATTACTATCCGCAATTCCTCTCCTTGAGGATCTCTTTAATTGGTCACATCTGCGTTAGATGCCAAATGATATTCAGATGTCGATGTCGTTCGTACGTACTTTCGCTTAAAGTAACGTCGCGTCGCTTGGCAGAAAATCCACATTCTTCTAATCAATCTCCGTATATTAATGCCCAATGGTATGTGTTACCAATTTGGCTGTATACATGCATTTAGTCGTCGGACTGCTAGCAAGTAGTCAGCTTATTGTTTTGTTAAAAAGTTGAACTACATCTCAAATGTGAGTTCTATCTTTGAGGCGTTGTTTTCAAGTGCCGACTTAACAATTTCGAACGAGTCTTCTGCCGAATTCTGTGCGATACTGCGTACTTCAGTCGTTACCGAAGTACTCAATTTCAATTTTGTGAGTGTGTGCAAATAATGGAATTATTTTTATTTACATGCTTTTCTGTGCGCATAGTCTAAGGAGGGAAACGATTTTAAAGAAGAGAGAGAGAGTGGAGTTGAGAGCTGTTACGGGTGATTAAATTTGTAATCGCAGCAACGCAAGTACAGGAAACGTAGAGCTATGTTCGAATTTTCAAGCTTTTTGTAACCGTTTTCGAAAGGCATTGAATTCGGACCACTAAACTCAGGAAGTGGGGTACATGTAACCTATCAAGAGTTTGACCTAATTGGGTATATTTAATATACTTTTTGCGGAATAGCGTCGTTACAAAGTCGTTTTTTTGAAGACATTTTTTGAAACGTTTAGTCTCAGTGATGAAAATCTTCTTTAGGTTGCTTTATCTGATTTTAAGAGGCATTGCGAATGACGCTGATTGTACATTCTTATAAAAAATCAAATGAACCACGGTGCTCCACACAATTTCACTACCGAATATGAAATAACTTTCAAACTTGAATCAGAAACTGTTATAAATATAGCAAATTTGTGTATAAAGGGTTTTCCAATAAGAGGTGTTATTTTGAATAGCCCGCTATTTCGGTAGCTGTCACTTTTCAAGCTGTTATTTTTTGACATTTGACAAGTAGAAACTACGCCATTACTAAAAGTGGAACGATACACGCTTCAACAACGCATTTGAAATTATAAAAATTCACTACAAAAATGATGAAAATTTTGCAGGCACAGTTCGCAAAACTAAAACATTTTTGGGTCGTCGTGAAGCACCTTGTCGGACCGCAATACAGAATTTGGTGGAAAAATTCGAGCTGTTCGGACAAGTTAGTGATGTGAAGAATAAAACTCGTGCACGTCGCTCAAGAACAACTGAGAATATTGCTGCTGTAGCCCAAAGTGTTAAAGAAAACCATTCCTCGTCGTTCTTTGGAATTGGGCATGATTAATGATTGTTTATGGCCAGAGTTGGATGGTATTGATCTGGACAACGTTTACTTTCAACAAGACGGCGCTACGAGCACACAAGCAAGGAAACCATTGATCTTTTACGGGAAAAGTTTCCAGACCGTGTTATCTCTCGAAGAGGTGATCACAATTGGCCACCGAGATCTTGTGATTTCACACCTCGCGACTTCTTCCTTTGGGGCCACGTGAAAGATAAGGTCTACGCCAACAGCCCAGCGTCGATTCAAGACCTCAAAGATGGAATTCGCGAGTCTATCGAGGGCATATGGCTGCCACTTTGCGATTCTGTTATGGAGAATTTCATAAAAAGGATATGGTCCTCTAAGCGTGGTCGTGGTGGCCATTTGGCTGATGTTGTTTTTCATTATTAACGGCATATCTTCCTCTTTATTATGAAATAATTGTCCGACCATTTATCTCAAAAAATTGAAATTTTCTTTGAATATCAAAATAACACCTCTTATTGGAAAATCCTTTACTATAAGGAAGGAAATTTGAAGCTGAAATTGTTGAAGCTATTCTAGTAATACACACAAATCGCAAGAAAGAGGTTACACTTGGCCGCTGCCATTTGGAAAATATTATTCAACACTCATTGAATGTTGACAGCATACATAAAGTTTCGATCGCTCGCAGTAGTTTGTAATAACGTCATCGACTATTCGGTAATAGTTTCCTACTGAACTGAGTACTGGCTCTATTTGTATCAAAAATAAAGTGTATATTGTATTCCTAAAGTGTTAAACTGGTTTTTATTACTGACTAAGGTGGCTACAAAGTTGGAAACGTACGACAAAGGTCGGACACCTATTTCAACTTAGAGAAATGTTGAGCTGCTGGTATTCGCGCATAAACAATGAAAGTTTCGAAACACAAAAGCGTACAGGACACCCTCGCCCGTACACATTTCAAAGATTCGCAAAAGATATAGGATATGTGGAATGCTTCTCTCACATGGCATCACGGTCTATGATACTTTGAACGGTCTGGCAACGTTTTTCCCCATCTTCCAGACTTAATATGATTCAGACCCGATTGGCCAGTAATCACAATAGGCTGGCTTTACATGGGAAAAACTGCCATCCTAACCTAACCTTTGAAAGAAAGTTGTGCGATTGTGACACAGTAGGGTATGTCAGACTTCCGCCGGTTTGATTGCATTCAAATTATTTGACAAAGTCGCATGGTAATTTATTAAAACGAAAGGACATGAAAAATGACTGTCATCTGATGCTCATCTAGAAACCAGCTACAACTACCAGCGACTACATTTCCACCGCATGTATACAATATACCATCCGAAATAAATTAAACAGAATTCTAAGGGAACATGAAAAAAAAAACCACTCGCACCCTTTTCTGCACCCCTCCACTTCCATTTTGATAAATCTGTGCCTGAGTAGTTCAGCAGATTCTTACTTACAATTTTTGTTTTCGTTTAAAAATCATGGATCTTGAGCATGACTCGAATTCGCGTCCCTTGTACTACCAAGCAGAAACCCATTTTTGGTGTAATGATGAAGATCATTTGTCTTTTTGCGGCTCGGGCGACAAACGAAGACCCTACCCACTACATCACCTCGTTTCGAAAAGATCATCTAATGGGTAACCAAGATTTGATTTGAGCGCACAACTTGTGACTAAGAAAAGGGCGATCAGGGGGTACAGAACGAAAGACCTTGATCGTCCGGACGATATCGCTTTTGAAATGTTAATAACCACAATTAGTTGTTTTCCAGCAGATTTTCTTTTTGATTATTGCAAGTTTTCCATACATTTGTGGAGAATGAATCTCAAACTATTAATTTTTAGCGCTTAAGGCTTCGTCAAACAGAACGCGTTTTTAACGCCGCGGTGAGATTAATTTACGCAGCGGTAAACGCGGCGTTAAAACGCGCTCTGTTTGACGAGGCCTTTAGTTGCTAGGTTTGGAGGTCTATCGTTTCGACGATAGTCATCTCAGAAGTTACGTGATTGGCGCCCACAGAGGAATCATAGTCTTTTCAATTGGTGCCTTTGGTTACTCGTATTCAAAACAAAGTTCGACACAGCATTTAGAAAAAGTACTTAACAAGTAAGCAACTCACAATCTTGCCGACATGTTAGAACTTATTCCAATGTACAATTGGTACATTTTTGCATGTTTTACCACAAACTCGGGAAAGAGTCGATAGATGATTAGACACAATTGGTCAATCAGAATCAAAATGTCCACGTTAATTACAGCTCTCCCTCTCTCTTCTCCTACGCCTGGTTGCACTTACGACCGCACTTACAACTACACCACTCGTTCGAAAAAAAAACAGCGCCTATCATCGATTTCGCAATAAATAAAACTCTTAGCATTTTGACGTTCATTAAGAGACACATTTATTGTTAGGCTTCTTCGGTAAAGCAGGGAATGAATTGAGATGTTATTTATGTATTGTCCGATAATTTATGTATACCTAAGTACATTCACTTAATTGATTATTAACTGAAATGTTTACATTGAATTGTTATAGTAAAGTGCAGAACGGTTCATCTCTACCGTTTGTATAAATTCTAAAATATATCTCGATATATTTTCCATTATATTCGTTATTTAAAAATAAAAAAAAAAATTAAAAAGTTATTTAAGGTAATACGTTAGGTTGGTTGGATCTGCATCTGATATTTTTGTTAAAGAATTATAAACTAAACGAAGAAGGGGACGATAGAGTCGTTACATATTGATATTACTATTTTTTAATTATTGATCAGAAGTTGTTCTTTTATGCAATTGATTTTTATTGAGAGACAGTTGGCTGACCGCATGCCAGCCGCTGTTGCTCATCTCCGTTTGCTTGTCTTCTACTAAGTGTCTAACATTAAAATAAGTTTGTAACTTTTTGTTTGTTGTTTGTATGATAACTTATACTATGATTTTGTTTAGGGTTCTCACGCTGAGAACTACACTGATTGGGGAGTAGTGTATAGCTTTGAACATGGTTTATGTTCTTTTTTTTGTGTATTTGTCTATTCACCAACGACGATTCGACATCATATTATTATTTTGGCGTGGCCCATTGCTATAAAAAGAGTAATTCGTAAAAAAATCGGGTTGATTAGTAAGTTTGCAAAATTCAGAGAATTTTTTTGTTTTGTTTTGTTTGGTGGGAAAATCTGAAGAACGTTGAGAACGAAGGCTGTCTTAAGGAACGCATACGCAAGTGCGTTAAGTTCAAACGTTTCGATTTCAGATCAGATAAAGACTTTTCGATGAGTCTTTTAAAAAATTTTTGTTTGCAAATATTGCTTTGGTCCTGAGATAGTTTTAGTGTTTTGTTAGAGGTTGTGACTTACCGGTCGTTCATGTTTAAGCCAATGGATAGAGCTGGAAAGTCTTTTTGGAAATTAAGCGGGTTAATCAGACTACCAGGCATGTTGTTGCGGTTGCTGTTGTTGTTATTGTTGTTGCCGCCGCCGCCTCCTCCCATGTTGTTGCGGTTGTTGTTGTTGTTGCCGTTATTACCGCCCATGTTGTTGCGGTTGTTGTTGGCACCACCACCCATGTTCCTGTTGGCTCCAGCCATGTTGCTGTTCATGCCTCCTCCCATGTTACTGTTGTTGCCACCACCCATGTTACGGTTGAAGCCAGAATTTGAGAGCGAGTTACCACCTCGGGTGTTATTGCCTCCAAAGTTACCACCGAAACTGTTGTTGTCGCTCAAATCGTTGTTGCGCATGCGGTTGTTGCCCCTATAATGTGAGAATGAATTACATTTCTTTAGCTACATTCTAAAGGAGTCAAAAAATAGAAAAGCAACAGGACCAGACGGAGTACCAAATGAACTATTGAAAATCGTAGGAGAAAAAAATATACAGATTCTAGTGAACCTATTCAATGCAATATATATATATAGATATGGCAAAATTCCGAATGATTGGTTACAAAATGTCTTCACAACATTACTGAAGAAAAATAATGCAACAAATTGTGCTGATTATAGAACAATAAGCTTATTGAACCACACGCTAAAGATCTTCCTTAAAATCATCCACAAAAGAATATACAATAAACTTTTTTTAAACTTCTGACTCGCCACAGCGGCGACATAAGGCACTTCGACCTGAAAAGATCTATTGTGCCTCAGGTCGGAAAAATTGTTTAGGCTATTCGAGTTTCTACTTTCCTAATGTAGCTGATGATACTTTCAGCAGAGGATAACTTTACTTCTTCTGGACTGATTATTTCCCTGAAGAAGAAGTTTCTTCTAATACCACAGAGGGCTGGGCATTCACATAGTATATGCTCAGTTGTTTCGTCTTCTTCAAGGCATAGGCGGCACTCCGGAGAGTAGGCTACGTGTATTTTGTGATATCGCAAACCGTGGTGCCCTGTTAGGTAGCCAACTATGTTTTTGATATCATGCGCGTAGATTTAGAATCTTTTTGGCATTACTTTTAAAGGGTTTAATAAGTTTTTTGGCTTGTCTTAAGCCTAGGATGTTTTCCCAGTGTTTAACACAGTTATTTTGTTCCCAGCTCCTTATAGCAAGGTTTGCCACTGTTTTTGAGATTGCGCAGTAGGGTTCGGGACCTGTGAAAGGTGTTTCCGAACCTCTTCTGGCCAATTCATCGGCTTTTTCGTTTCCTTCAATTCCCTTGTGGAACCCACCATATTTTGGTTTTGCTTCTGGTACTTAAATTTTGTAGGGTATTGAAGCAGTGTAAGACTGATTTGGAGTCAATGATGCGTGAGCTAAGGACACTTATAACTGCTTGACTATCCATGAATATATATGGATGTTTGCGCCTTTTATGCCTGAGTTATAGATAAGGCTTGCGCATTCTTTAATGGCGTGGAGCTCTGCCTGTAATACGCTTGGGCTTTTTCGCATTGGTATCGAGACAGCTTGGTTTGGTCCGAATATACCAGCCCCGACCCCTGAGTCCATTTCAGAGCCATCCGTATACCACTTTAAGCCTTTTTGGCATTTTGGTGGGTTATTACTATCCCACATATCTCTATTTGTGATCGCGCAGATCATATCGAGTTGTGTTATTTCTGAAAGAAGGGTCATCAGGTCCGAGTGATCACCGATGTTTATCTCCTGCATTTGCAGCAGATTTGTTGAGAGGTGTTAGTCCTATAAGTGCTTCTATAGCAGCAGTAGGACAGGTCCGCATAGCTCCGGAAATGCCTATACATGCTAGACGCTGTATCTTGCTTGGTTTTGGTATACGAGAGGTATTATTCGCGATCAATATGCTAGTTCAAGGTAGCTTAGAAATGAGTAAAGATGTTTTTGCATGCTTCGTAGACTATGAAAAGGCTTTTGATACAGTTCAACACAAAAAAATTATTGAAATACTTGGCAACGGACATAAACGATATAAGAATGATGCAAAAACGACGTAGCAATCGTTGTCAGCGGCAAATTCGAAAGCACGGTCTCAGAAAAACTGCAATACGCACTTTCCACTGTTGAAAGATGGTGTAACAAAGAAGGTCTTTCTGTGAATCCAAAAAAGACGGCCATTGTCCCTTTTACCAAAATAAGGAAACTAGACCTCCTTATTCGCCCTACTATGTATGGAGAAACTATTGAATTTTCCCGGGAAGCCAAATATCTGGGAATCATTTTGATAGTAAATTATCATGGAACCCGCAGATAGAACGAACCGTTAATAGAACTACCAGATCGTTATGGATCTGTCGTCGAGTCTGCGGAAATAACTGGGGCCTTTGACCGCGGATGATGTACTGGCTTTACTCGCTTGTGGTTAGACCAGCGATCGCCTATGTTGCCGTGGTCTGGTGAACAAAATCTAACAAAGTCACCGCAGTCAAAAAGCTAGAACGGGTTCAACGTATAGCCGGTAACTGTATGACCGGTATAGGCTCCACCCCGACCATGGCACTGAATGTCATCCTAGGTCTAACACACATTCAAATGGAAGCAAGATTGACCTCGTGTGGTATACAGACGGTTCTAAGATGGAGTCAGCGACTGGATCTGGCATATATGGAGAGTCACCTCCTCCTAACATATCTATATTCCAAGCTGAAGTCCTTGCAATCAACTACTGGGGTGGGATTCTGTAAGATAAAAACGTTCGATCGTTTTCGTTTGCACGAACGGTTTGCTTCATGTAACTACAAAACCGAAAGGAATTTTCGTGTGCACGAAAGCAAAAAAACGAAAGCCATTTCGTTTACGTTTTCGTTTATTTTGCTTCATGTAACTCTAAAAACGAATGACATTTTCGTTCCGTGCGAAAAGAAAACAACGACAGCTTATTCATTGACGTTTCTTATTTTCTTTGATTGCTAAATTGGTGGTTGTTATTTATTTCATACATAATATGCTGGCGAGTTATTTCTTTATAGCAAGTGATAGCGGTGGAGAAGATAAAAATCTAAGAAAGATCCGAAAAACTATTCGGGATTATTCCAATCCGCTTACGCTGCCCGATGAAAGGTTTGTTTTATTGATGTGCATTGAATTATAAGTTTACATAAGTTTTCCATCCATTAACTTTTTTAATGGGTGGGCCATTTTCGTTCAATATTTTAACAAGTTGCTCCCATCTCTTTGCGGCCTTATCTCTTCCCTGTGCATTGTTCTGCGAATTTTTGGCTAAAAAAGGATTCTTTTCCATCCATTCAATTATTATATTTTGTTGTGTTTGCGTTGTTGTTGACTTCCTGTAAGTATGTAATTAATTCAAATAATGTATGTGTGTCGGTTATTATTTATTGTACTTACATTATTATTATCAATTTTGACCCTATTTATTATAACCAAAACATAAACAACAACAAATAAAATATTTTGAAGCTGTCAGCTGTTGGCTGTCACATGTTCATTATGATACATTCAGCTTCTCAAACTTTAATTTCTTCGTCACACTGTTTCTTAAACACATGCGAAAGAAAAAAAGGAAACGAAAGGAGTTACATGAAGCAAATTTTCGCTTTCGCGTGATTTCTTTCGTTTTTTAAGATGCGAAAGTCGTTTTCGTTTCGTTTTTTACAGAATCCCACCCCTGTGCTAGAATAAACCTAAGTTCTAACACTCGTGGAAATACTAAATTCATCTTTTCAGACAGGCAAGCAGCTCTCAAAGCTCTGGACTCATCTGTAATAAAATCGAAGATTGTCTTAGAAACATTCACAGCCATATATGAACTTTCCAAGAAAAACCTAGTCATTCTCCACTGGATTCCAGCTGTTAATGAAGAAGCAGACTTACTGGCCAAAATCGGCCAGCTATATCTGGTTGGTACTCTTGGTACTGAGCTAATATACCTCGGACACATTTTGAGAAACGAGAAATACAAACTTCTGCAATTAATACTTCAGGGAAAGATAGAAGGAAGACAAGCAGTCGAGAGACAAAGCTTGACATGGCTGTCAAACATGCGGGAATGGCTAAATCTCTCGACCTCTTGAAATAATGAGAGGAGTAACTAACAAACATACAATAAAAATGAGAGGAGAAGAAGAAGCTACATTCTGGTTAATTTAAAAAATATACCAATCGATTAAACGTTTTGTGCAATTAAAAAAAAACTGCCGCTGAAATTAGTGACATCTGCTATGCCTCTTTTTCCTATAAACTACACGCAAGACACAGCTAAGCTCGATCATTAAGCCTAAAACGCAAACTGGATCAATACCACAAAGAGTAGTTTCCGTACGATGATCACCAAGAATGAACTATAACTTCCTTTTAACAAACCATTTGTTTGTATAGTTTTTTTCTTGGGATCAAAAGCATTGCCATGGGACTGTAGATGGCGCACAGAAGTTTTGGAAGTCAATTTAGTCCGATTTGCGATGAAACGAAGGACAAAACGTCTGCAGAAAGAAAGTTTGGCTGTACCCACGCACCACGCAGTTCTGTTATAAAGGGTTTTTTAACAGGGACGCTACAAAAGTAGAGCGACAGGGACAGCAAATGACGCCGAATTTCTTGCCGCTCTTTTGACATTTCTCTTCAGTAATGTTTGCCGTTTCATGATGGAAAGATATACGAGCCAACGAGTCGAAATTATTACAATTTACTACCGAAATTCGGAGTCAGTGGCCTCAACGTTAAGAGCGCTACGTCCAACTTATGGTCGTCATAATCGTCCTAGCAGAATGGCTGAATGGCTTCGTCAATAAACAAAATATGCGGTATTGGTCAGGCAGCAATCCACACGTACTCCATGAACCATGAGTCATCATTGCATCCCGAAAAAATTACGGTTTGGTGTGGTTTATGGACCGGCACGTTACTTTTGTAGCGCTCTTATTGAAAAACCTTTGAGATGCCTCTCACTTAACAATAATTGGGTAACCACTTGAATAGGAAATAATCTACAAACAGTGCCCAACCAAGCTGTGGATAAGGACCAAAATGTCGGACGCACATATGCATTCATTTAGGCAAGTAGTTGACCCCGTTTAAAGGTCCCTTCTAATGATGTAAATAGAATTTCAAATTGTATAACTCAATTATTTAAATCTCTTGAATAAAGCAAGCTTAAAATTTCAATTGACTTACATGTTATTTCCATCCAGGTTGCTCGTGTTGTTGCTCCTCCTGGTGAACATGGCGTTATCATTTCCACCCATGTTTCCTCCGCCGATTCCGCCCAAGTTTCGGCTTTCTTGTCGGCCAGAGCTGTTGCCAAAGCCAAAGTCGCGATTGTTGCCACCCAAGTTGCTCTGGTTGTTGAGTCCTCCTTGTTGAGAGTTGTCACGTCGGAAATCTTGGTTTCCAAATTTATGATTGTCATTGAAATTCTGTCGCTCTGGCAAAGCAAAGCCTCTTCTATCCTGATTGCCCATTCCGTAGTTGCTGCCGCTTTGGAAACGATCGTTATTACCACCACTGTTTTGGTATCTATCGTTACCACCGCCATTACCGAGGCTGCTGCCAAAGTTACCATGATTTGTGAGATTTCCCTGATTGCCCATGCTGCTGCTACCACGGGCGTTGAAGTTGCTGTTGTTGCCCATTCCCATTGCGTTGTTCATGGGTGCATCGTTACTGAAGTTGGTGACCGGTATGTCTTCATCGAAGTTGCGACCCATCAATGAATTTAAACCACCGCTGTTGCCACCACTAGTGACGCCAAAGTTTCCATTATTTGATTGCCACCTATTATCAATTTGGCTTCCGCTTGCCAAGTTGTTGGCGAATGTCCTGGCATTCTGGGCTATTGGAATGTCATCAGCGAAATTGATGTTAGCGGCGTGAGGGCCAGCGCTGTTGCCACGACTATTGCCCCCACGGTTATATGGAACGGCATTGTTACGCGGCCGAACAGGATCATTGCGAATGGGTCCAACATTGCCTTGTTGCTTTGGGGCACGGTTAGGGTTACCTTGTACTTGAGCCCGGCCAGCATTGGGACGATTTCCGCCCTGGGCAACTATGTTGTCTTGGTTAGGGGCCATCTTCGGTTTGCCCTGATTTTGTAATTTCGGAGCATTGCCTTGATTTTGAGCTCGAACGGGATTTCCTTGATTTTGACCACGGACAGCGTTGCCGTTATTTGGAACTGCTGCAACTTTAGCTTGATTTGGAACTCGAGCAACATTACCTTGATTTGGTACTCGAACTGCGTTGCCTAGTTTTGGAACAGCGGGATTACCGCCTTGAGCGGCAACTCTACCAACACCGCCTTGATTTGCGCCTGCACTGTTGTTACGATTGTTCCTCTGACGGTTTCGATTATTAGCACGATTACCTCCATCCATAAGGCCACCACTGCTGAGCAATTCTAGCTGGCTTGCAAAGTTCTTGGGAAGAGCCATGGCCATATTATTACCACCACCACCGCGACGAGGTGGTCCACCTTGATTCATATTTGGGTTGAGCATTTTGTTCATTTCTTCGAAAACCGCACTGCAGATTTGCAGGGCATCTTTTGTTACATTATCATCGATACCATCGAATTCCATGCCGTGTGGACCGGGACCGCCTCGACCCATTCTACCCCTGTTGCGGTTGCGAACCAAACCGGCTGCGCCTGGTTTACTACCGGCCTTTTGGTTACGTTCACCTCTGATGCGGCCGGGTTCAACATTAATAGTTTCACCTTTGAATTCTGTAGAGTTCAACGCCTTGATAGCAGTTTCGGCCATATCAGCATTTTCCATATGAACAAAGCCGCATCGGTTCATGACGTCGCATTCGGTGACGACGCCAAATGTTTCAAAAAGATGACGAAGTTCTTCTGGCTTGCAACCCGAAGGTAAGCTTCCGACGAAAATTTTAGTAGACTACATAAAGTTAAAACTTAAGTAGATGTGAATTGCCGAGTGATATGTTTGTACTTACCATTTGTTATTTTTGTAGAAGTTGAGTAGATTTATACAAAATGAATTATAGTTTAACAATTAGTTTCACCGCCACAAAAACTAATTATGCGATCTGGAAATTCTGAACCTCGAGTTGATGAAAAGAAAATGGCGCCTAGCATTGATTTTGTGTGATGCCAAGTTTCTGAATGGAGAGGAGTACGTATTCAATAACACTTTTAAGCAATTGACTGTAAGGAAACTTGTTGTTAGAGATGTGCCGTCGTTAAATCAATTTAAAACCAATTGACTGATTTTTGCATCGGTAATTGCTACAGATTTTGTCAGCAGGGCCATATTTGTATTGAAAATTCAGAATTTATTGGTAAAAATACAAGTGAGTGTGAAGAGTGTTGATGAATTAGTGAATGCAGACTTTATTTTTACAGAAAATGCAGAAAACAAAGGGTGTTCAACATTGTAAAGTACTTCAATAGGTGCGTTTCTTTCGTCCCTATCAGCGTCTCTATCAAGGATTGCCGAAAAGAACGAACATCGAACATAAGTTGGCAACGCATCAATCTGATAGCTAA
This sequence comes from Cheilosia pagana, assembly GCA_936431705.1. Classification (NCBI taxonomy): domain Eukaryota; kingdom Metazoa; phylum Arthropoda; class Insecta; order Diptera; family Syrphidae; genus Cheilosia; species Cheilosia pagana. Next base: position 86,311,171 of record OW386166.1, on the reverse strand, counting down.
ATTGACATTTAAAAAATTTTATTTGATAAAATATTATTAATGGAAAATTCAAACGTAGCAGAAGTACTTAAAACTTTTAATTCAAGTTAAAAATAAATCTAGTTAACTCAAATTGGGTACATATTGTTTCAGACATTCGTAGACGCTCGAATAAGGAATCGTATGTCGATGATAAAGAAATTGAAAAAGTAGAACAACTCGTGTCTTTAGGATCGCAGGAATTTATTTCTAGTTCCAGTTCCGATGAATCTGGATAATATGGACAGCAGCAGCGTATAAATTGATCAAATTTTGTGGATAATAAATAAATATTCTTAAGCTAAGATTAGACTGTATGCCAATTAAGCATATGAATGCCAACAGGCAAATGACCAGATTAGCTGTCAAATGACCAAAATGCCAGGATTATCAAAACTGTATATCAGACTATATGACCAAAATTACCAATATGGTCATATTTGACTTGATGGTCATTTAAGGCATTTGTTGTTTATAACCAAATGTTGTAGTAGGGTAATGCTGTAAAGAAAAACAAAGCAAAAAAGGGATCCGATGTGTACGACTTGTGACATCGTAAATTCCGGGTCTGATCTCGACGGATGAGATGGTCTGACCATTCGCCTTTAATCTGATTTGTCCGACGCTTCCTCGCCCTGTCAACTTTTGCTTTCTCCATAATCCTGGCATCGCTAGAAGCTACGATTGAGCTTCCCAAAGACATGTAGATGGGTGTTCCACAAAACGAAAAGGAAACACACAAAAGAACTTAAAAGGCTAAAATAACAAACAAAATAAATACACCAAGTAAAATTTATTCAAACCCATGAAAATACATAACGAATATTAACAAAAATACATATAACTATATCACAAAACAAATAGATAGCAAAAAATTTCTTCACAAACCAAATTTCACAACAAGAAAAAAGTATAAATAGCCACAATTACTAGAAAAGAACAAGATCACAAAATAAACTTAATCAAATTACAAAAAAAGACAATTAAATAATTTACAAAAATGGAAGATCATTGATTCAATAATCCACGAAAAAAGGGAACGAAAATGAAAATTAATCCCAATTGCACAATTCTCTATCACTGATGACAACAAAAAAATTCTTGTTCCATCAAAAATGCCAGAAATGCCACAACGAAATTTCAATAAAGTGCATATATGGGCATATAGGCTTTATGCTGGCATTCGTGCTTATTGTCCCATTACACTATATGCTATTTTGGCATTTTTATCTGTCAAAATCAGTCTGTCCATATGTGGCATTTAGGTCATTAGGACATATGGGATATGTCCATTACACTGTATGACCATATTTTGACAGAAGAACCGTCAGAAATTGGCATTTTATGACCACTTGGCATACCGTCTAATCTAACCTTTAGCAATTTGCATTTTTTTGTCCGCTTGCTAAGAAATTCTTTTAAATTTGATTTTTTTAATTTTAGTTTTTGTGAACATGTCAAATGTCATTTATGAAATTGAAATTGAAATTTTCACGTTGAAATGTCAAAAATTTAATGCGACGGACAATAAAAGCCAAGTGAATTGGACGCGTTACGTCCTACAAATAATTTTTTGAACAACTATTTTTCACTTGAACAGCGTATACTGCCTGGTAAAATTTTCACTTGAAAAGTTCATTTTGACATTTCGCAGTGAAAAATTTGTATGAAAATTTGGATTTCACTCGAACAGCGTACCAGGCTTTAACTTTTCCATTCGTTAATAGGTTAGGTGCCTAATTAGATTACTATTTTGTTCGCTTTAAGTTCCCCAAAAAAGGAATTCATTTAGTTAGCATGACTAACTCTGAAACGTAGGTAGCTATTTGGTTTGATTTTCAATAGTAACTTAATTTTTTTGAAATACCTAATGCTTAAATAAATAAATAAATATTTTGGCGCGACAGGTCTGTGTGACCCAAGGCCTAGCTTCTCACAACCATTCGTTTTGTGTGGGTTTTTAAATTTTGGGACGAATGGAAGGGCTCTACAATTTAACGCCGAGTCCAAACGTCTAATTGAGAAGCTCTTTCATGACAGTTTTTCTCTCGGATGTTTGTCAGACGTTCGCGAGATTCGAACCGGGGACCCCTCGCTTAGTAGCCCAACACACTACCGCTAAGTCACGGCGCCTATCTCTATATCACTCACATAATAATGATCGAGACATCATTATTGCTTTTATTGCTACACCCTCGCACAACGTCTGATTAAAAATACATATATAGTAAGCCACTGACTCTACCCCAATGCAATAAGACAAACGATAGCATTTAACAGTCATTAGCCTCGACTGGGTCTATCCCCATATGGTCTAGTTTAATAACCGCACTTCGTTCAAGATGTCCGAACTTTACCACTTGGAAACTGCTGATACAAGATGAATTGGAATATGTACCCTGGGAAGTGGGAAAAGGCTTAACTGATCGTTTCGTTTAACATAAAGCTGTCTAGACTCGTTTACTGGGGCGCCAATTCACTTGAATCATATTGCTTGGAGATAAAGATGTTGTCCAAAGTCCAGCAAATGTAGTTTGCTTACAAGAACGTGACTCTTTCTGTTTATCTGTGCGGATCAAGGGTGATGCACTCATCTTTGATATTTTGTTTTCAATACGCTACATTATCCAGCGATCTTATGTATTTGTTCTGGCGATTTTCCAAAATAGCACATTAGGTCTGTCCCTTTACTTTTAAATCTTACGAATTTTAACGAATTCTTACGCATTTTACTCAATTGCCGTTACTCTATTGTGTTTTAGTTTGCAGTTTGCTAGGAATTTTCTCACACGTCACCATGCTCCAACATAAGATGCTGCTGTCAAGTCACTTCCACTTGGGAGTTGGGATGTTAGGCACCTAATGGGTACATTCAAAATCTTAGTTGTCTTAAGTCGATTAAATCGGTCTGGAATAGATGTAACCTGAACGCAAAAACTAGATTGGTCGGGAACGTCACTTTTCCTACGTCAGCCACATTACGCGAACTGTCAACTTAGTACAAAGTCACGAATTTCTTGAGTAGATTTGTCGTTCCATAAACGTTAAATGAAACAGCTGCTCATGTGACCGATCTAGGCCAATTAAAACTGAGATACATCAAGTCAGTCAGTTGTCAGACTTACTACACTAGATACTTGAACGTCCACAATGCGAATCTCGGAAATGTCAAGTAGGACGTAGTTGTTCTAATTGCGTGCTGAAAATCCTACTTTTCTTTGCTAGAAAAAAACACGCCTAATATTACCAGTGGTTGAGAAACCGAACACACTGCAGGCAGATAACCAAACCAAACCTGACCCAAAGCCTACTTTACTTTAAACATTGCTGTTTAACCGAGTCGATGTATGCTCAAATGCTATGTTTATATTTACATGCATTGTCTTATGAATCACGATTCCAATAAGAGCCTTAAAAAACTAAACAAATCTACAAATTACAACGAGAATAAAATGGAAAGCCATAGAGTCCAATAGGTAGTTTTTTTTTGTGTGATAACGCTTGCCGGTTCCTCTGCTCTTATCAGCAAAAAAAAACACACAGCTTAACTTAAAGGTCAAGACTTGCATTCGTTGCGTGATGTGTCTACACTCATACACAACATCATATACTCGTATTATCATATAGGCGATCAGAAAGACTTCAAATTATTATATTAAAGGAAATCCATCCAAGTGATTCTCTTCAGTTTTTATTGTGAGTTTTTTCCAAGCGGTTTTAAATTAACGGAATGAAAATAATTTCAGATCTAATTAAATAAGGACCATTTTCACGGATATTGCACTATATTTGTTTAAAGCTAATAATGGGTTAGTACGGATTGTTTTGATCTAACAAATAAAGTCTATTTATAATTTAAGAGATAGAGAATATTGATAAATTTTGTGGTGAAAGTGTTAAAAATAAATTCCAAATTTTGTGATTTAAATTCGGACATGATTGTGAACAAAATTTATGCAATTTAAATTCTATTAACTGAAGAAATGACCACAGATGTGGTAAGGTATGCTTCTGTGAAAAGTTCCTAAATTAAGGTGGCTTAAAATTCCATAATTGAACTTTGTATATCTTTTGAATGTGAAAAACTCCTACCTATCTAGATATTTTTATTTATCTATCTCAAAATGAGTTCTATCCCAGATGGTGTGCAACTGCAAATTTTTATATAACCTCTGGTATCCAAGAAACGAATATAAAATATCTCAATGTGAAACCAAGTTTACCATCGTTGCCATGGACTTTGACTCTAGCTCGAATCGGGCTCAATTCTCAATGGAAAATCACTAGGCGATACTTATATAATTGAAAATAAACTTGGTATTACTGGTATACCAATTCTATTTAAAAACAGTAGCAAATATAAAAAATTTCATAACTATTTTACGAACAGATAAAGTTTTGAATTTGCGCCGTGCAAATATTTGTTATGCAAGCTGAAATGTCGGAAAAGAAAAATGAGTTGAGTACCTATTCATACCATACGTCATACCTACGCTGTTCACTGAGTTAGGCAGCAGTTATAGCTATCATCAAAATGCTACAAAAGAAATTACTTAATTCTGATTTAAACTTTTTCTTTAAATCGACTTTTATTATTTCACTGATCATTAAAATTTCCAATGATCAGTGAAATAATAAAAATGGAATTTTTGTATTTTATACGCTTTATTTTAAATGGTTCTTGAATTCTATACTGCAAACTTGACACCCACTCTCAACACAAGTTGCCTGTCGCGTTCAACGATGCCATTAGGTATATAATGGACTTCGTAGGTACGATCATATATCGCACTACCACAAACCAGTACTTGGTTGTACGTTTCAACAATTTTTGAGCCTTAGGTGTTGACAATTCATGCACAGTCTGATTAACAATAGAAGATTGAACCCCTGCATATGTTTTCAAGAAGCTTTAATTCGCCCAATACACCAGGATACAAAACCTTATAACGCCCTCATCTTAATATTTGAACTCTTCGTTCGAAAATGCTGCATTACTAGTATCTATACATGCATCTGTAACATTTTTCGTTAATATTCTTGTGTTTCTCCTGTTCTACAACTTTTTCTTCCAGTTAATTGCTAAATTTACATCTATTTGTTTCTTTTGATTAAATTGAATAAATAATTCATCTATCGATTTGTTTTCCGCAATTAGTTGTGTTTTTATTGATACACACCTACGTGTTCATTCTGTTAAATTTGTTTTTTATTTTTCATTTGCATTATACAAAAAGTGCTGCCAAAATTAGTTTTTGTAGTAAATAACAAAAGCCCTCAAGTGACATATTTTTAAATAGATTGTTGCTGCCTTATTAACTCTGATGTTTTGGCCATGTAACTCTAGTTATTCACAATGCAAAATGTGCAGCAGTCCAGTTTTAGCTTTACCAATAAATTGCGAAGATTAACAATCAAATAATTATTGACATTTATCAATCTATTTTATTAAATGGCATTGTGACTGTCAATTGTTAATATTGTTGATACATTGCGTTTTTTTGTTTATTAATCTATTGTGAATGAAAAAAAAATCGTTATTGCGATGCGATCAACAATTTTCATCGATTTTCTTGTCAGCTGTCAATTTTTCTTTCAATCGTAATTTTGCAGTTGATGAGTTCGTGCTGATTACAAAAATAACTTAAAAAATGTGAGTTTCGATTAAAACAAGTGATCAAATTTTTAATTTCTTTATTTCCAAAGGTCTCAATAAGAATTCAGCAACAAATCATTTCCCAAACTCAACTGGTAGTTCCCATGTGCACATAATCTTAGCACTGTTGCTAGATTAAAAATGTTTGGCACAGCTCGAATGTTTTTGCAGGGCTTCAATTTGTCCTCAATTTCTTTGAAAAGATAAAAACGATAGCAGGATCATCCAACATTTCATCTTCGTCAAAGTTGAAGTAGTTTTGTATTATTTCCTTTTTAAGTATTTTTTTTTACGTGAACTTTTTTTTTGTCAACACAATTAAGTTTTTAGTTTAATTGATTTTATAGATTTCTGATGATCTCTGTATGTTTCTCAAAAAAAAACTTCTGTCAGACCCACATTCCCATTCACAGTAATAGATATATTTTAAAGGTAGGTATTCACAATAGCTATAGCACAACATTTTTTCAATTCATATTCACAATACCGATTTTTAATTCAATTGATAAATTCCGTCAATCGGTTGATAGATGATAGTTCATCTTCGTAATAAGGGTAGGTAATTGTTTAACCAACAACTGATCACAATATCGCCACGAATAGTGACTCTCTGGCCTAAAGCGCCGAATGTTCAAAAAAAATGTAGGAATGTATACGACACATGTGCCACTTTTGCAACCTGTGCATGCATGCGGACCAATATTCACCAGAATTTACCCGCTTAAGTATTAAAAATCTAACAATTTCTATGAGTATTTATATTAATATTGAAAAATTATTTTTTCTTTACATGTATTTTGAAGCATTTTTGATTATTTCAGTGGACTTTACTAATTACCACTTGTGGGCTTCTGTAAAGGTAGATCATTTTATTTAGAAAATTTCATCATTGTGAAATACAAAAAGTTAAGCATTACATAAAAACTATTATTAGCGCTTTTTATAGGACTTTAAAAATTCTCCTACACTTACACTTAACAAATTTACTAGGAGAATAAGATTTAGAATATTATTAAGATACAATAAATTCAAAGTACTATTGAATATTCGAACTATTATATGTTGTTCCCATTGGCCCGCTTTTAAAATGCCCAAGCATGCTGAATTGAATAAGAATGGTCAAGTAGGCCACTAAAACGGAGAAGACTCGCAGGCATAGCTCATTGTTGAGTTGAAACAAACCATACACGTCAATCTTCAGCTCCTCAAAACGCATCCGGTTCAAAAAGCTGTCAACCTGTTCACAAAAATCGCATTTTTAGATATGCAACAAAAATGTTTTTCTACCAAATTACACTTACACTTCTATCCCATCGTCTGTCAATGTCCGAACATAAGCTGTCCCAATGAATGTATTTCGGTATGTGTGATCTTCGCACTGCCATATCTATGACCAGCACTAAATATAAGAAATCCACCGTTCGCAAGATGACTGTAATCATATATTGCCACAAAAAATGTCCCTCCGTGATGTAGGACAAGAAATTCTGATGAACATAGACAATCATAGTGACAAGATCAAAGTAAAATTTGAAGAAAATATTCAACTGGAACAGCGAATGAAATTCTCGAGTAATTTTATAAATTTGCGAATACACCACCGAGCATTCATCGAGTTCCTTGGAAAAAACTCTTAAAACCTGCTTGCGCTGCAACTTCGACATCAAGCGACTCTCTGTTTCCTCGATGCGTTTGGCCAATGCTACCATATGCCTGCCTATATTTTCATACATAATGGATGAGGTTATATATCCCAGGCACAAAGTGTCAACCATAATTAAAATTCCAAACGAGACGACATAAGCAAAAAAGGCTTTGCTGACAGAGGAATAGTCTTTTTCACGTAAAGCAATTATGAGCGTTGGCAAATCGATTGTCAATAGCACGATGTACGTATTGTATATAATTCGAGCCAAGAGTAGCAGGTAGAACTTCGGGCAAAAAATCTTCGGATCCTTGGCGATTACTGATATCCGAACAAGAATGTCTATGCTTCGGTTTATAATACTTATAAAGTGCTTTCGGTTAATAGCTTGGGAAGTATTGAACACAAAGAAAAATATGAAAATTGATGCAACTTGTAAAAGGATAACTACACTGACGTACATTTCATATGTCGCTAATATTTCCTCGACGATTTCAGAAAGGTGTAAGGCAAACCCAATCGAGCATATTAGTGTGTATGCCACCGAACAGATATGCACTTTTATTGAGTACTCTACTCGATTGTCGTCCGATATTGTAAAATAGGTCAAACCAAATGCTTTTGCATGGTAGTACAGAACTTTGAGAGATAGTATTGCAAAGCGATTTTCGCGGTTGGTCTTTTTAGCCATGGTGTCGAGGAGATACTGAACCATAAAGGGGACGACGTGTTCAAACAAATGTCGCAGTCCAGCAATCAAATTAATTTGTTGCACTTAGTAAACATCAAATGCACAAGAGTTTTATGAAAATGCAATCGATTTAATATACCATGTTGATGAATAGCAGGTGCATTTTCAAGGCTGTAATGACAACACAAATGGTATGTGGAAAGGCGGGCAAGAAGACACACACTTGCATTTTTTCCAGTAATGTTTTTTTAGGTAAAGGATGTTTTTTTAAACAATAAGTAAAGAAGAATTTAAATTTAATCATTTACCTAGAGCATTTAAGTTCATCATTTGTCGAGAATGTTTTCGCAAATACCGAGTCCTTGGTACGTTCTTAAGCTACTTTTTCCGCCGTTGAAATCTTAATAAATTGTACAGAAAAAGACAGAAATTACAACTTTCATTATTTTTAGGATGAATGGTAGTATGATCTACCATATTAGGCCAAGCGGTAAAATTTAGAAGCATATTTAAGCCAGCTTTCCGCTGGCCGAAATTCGACCAATTTTGTCTGTAGAAAAAGTAACGAAAGCCAAATTGTTTTTTACAAAATTTATTTATTATTTATTTTAATTTTCTTATATGCTAAATCTTAATTCATATACCTTTCTGTTATGAAAAAAAAATTAAAAAAGGGCAAAACATGAATGTTCGTTTCTATAGTAACACCTCGCAGATAACTCTGCAATGCCCCTGAAATAAAATTGTATGATTGCTTATTTTTAGGGGTAATTGAATTGCATACCTTTATGGGTTAATGAGACTCTCCAACAGGTTCTAATCTAACATGATTAAATTCGTTACTATGGAAACATGACGGCGGCAACAAAATGCTTTCGATTAACTGCTAAGTATTTTGTATGGGAAATTCTTAACTTCATTTTACCAGTCTTAATGGCGACATATACCTACACATCTATGGCACAGTACCTTTCGAATGATATAAGTTTCATTCTCCTCATTTCATGATAAATACTTAAAAAGTGCACGGAAACTTTTTACGTTTACGTAATAATATAATGATTGCATAATCTTCCTATATACATTGACATAATTGACTTCCTGATGTTCGTATTTTGTCATTCCTCGTGGGTTTTTGGCGAATCAAAGCTGATTACCTTTCCACAGTAACTCTAGGCGTTTTGAACTAGCTGGGAAATTAAATATTCTTCCGCTGAACTCGAAGCGGTAACAAAATCCTGCCTTCATTTCATTTTACACACTTTACTATCTCTAGATTTAACTCTTGTGCATTTAGATTTTATTAAAACATATTCGGCCCTAGCGAGGTATCCGTCGGAACGGAAAATTCTGCGATTTCATAAGATTCGGAGAATTTTTGCTTCGAGGTATTTTTCGGAACATCTATTTGGAATATTTCTCCGACAACTAGGTTCCGATATCCTCCGACAAAAATTGGTTGCGGAATTTGTTTGCGATTTGGATTTGAGCCTCCGAAAGAGTATGCGTTGCGGAGAATTTTCCGTTCCAACGGATACCTCGCTAGGGCCGATTTTTAAAAAGACAGCTTAAAACTTATATTGTGCACGCGAATCGTTATAATGCGATAGTAGTTCCTCCTTTTGGAAGTTTCCCATCATACTAAACTCAATGAGAATCGTCAAATATGTTATTAGTACAGAAAATGCACGCAAGCAGAGCTCGTTGTTCAGTTGAAACAAGCCGAACACGTCGATTTTTAGTTCTTCAAACCTTTGTTGGGCCAAAAAGTTGTCAACCTATTTAGAGAAATGAAGAAATCTATATATTAAAATTCTAAGAGCCTCCTTAATCAAATTTACTTACGCTTCTATCCCATCGACTGTCAATGTCGGAGCATAGGCCCTCCAAGTGAATATATCCGGGAATTTGTGACCTACGCGTCGTCATATCTATCACCATCACAAGATATAAAATCCGTAATTCGCAACATGGTCAAAATCACAAGAGGCCAGATTACCACTCCCCTTGTGATGTATGACAAGAAATTTTGATGAATAAAGCCAATTGTTATCACCAGATCAATGTAGAACTTGAAAAGTACATTAAACTGGAACAGGGAATGAATTTCCAGAGTGAGTTTGTAAATTTCCGAGTATATCAGCGAGCATTCATCTAGCTCCTTGGCAAAACTAGACAGAACTTTGATGTTCATGCGGCCGTGTTTCTTCTCAATTCGCTTGGCAAATGCCACCATATGTCTGCCCATATTTCCGTACATTACCGAGGATATTATGCAGCCCAAACACAAAGTGTCCACCATAATTAAAATTCCAAATAACAAGACAAACGAGAAGAGATTTTCACCGACGAATTTATAATCGTGCTGAATGAAAGCAATGTAAGCCCTCGGCACATCGCCCAGTACGGTGCATACACTGCACCCAATTCGAATCAGCACCAATATGTAGAAATCGAGAGCGAAAATCTTTGGATTCTTGGTGATCACGGATATCCGTAAGAGAATGTCAATGCTTCGGTTCACAATACTGACAAACTGCTCGTGGCAAGAAGTCTGATAGGTGAGCAATACCAGACCAAATACCAAGAAAGAAGATATTTGGATGAAGGTAAGTGCACGCAGATACGTTTCCTGTATTGCAAGTACTTCTTTTATGATTGCTGGCAGGTGATAGGCGAAGCCAAGGTAGCATACAAGTTTCAGAGCGACTGACGAGATGTGAATTTTCTTCGAATATTTAATTCGATTGGATTTCGTTATTGTGAAGCACGTCATGCCAAATACTTTTGCAAAGTAATACATAATTTTAATCAACGTTATTGATTTGCGATTCACTTGGTAAACCCTTTCAGCCATGGCGTTGAATGGAAACTAAAAAGCGAAACAAGGATAACGCAGAAGACAGAAATTTCGTCACAGAGCATTTAAATTATTCATTTGCTATTTATCAATAAATGCACTTTATGATATTTGCAATAATAACGAATCAACCAACAGTTGATGGCGCATTTTGCATTTTGCATTTGCATGACATATGCACAGTGCACACTTTGCGTCAACAAAATAGGTTCAGTGCATTATCCCTAATAATATAAAACAAAGTGAATATTTTTTTGTGTGAAGCTACAGAACAAACGGGTGAACGGATTTTGACAATTTTTTTTTTATTTGTTAGCTTTTTATGAGGAGCAAGTTCGTGCATTTAAAAATATTTCATTTTGATTGTGGAAGTCTAAGAAATTCAATAATTAGACTTTGAACACAAAAAAAGTGAACTTCTCCTTCGTCTATTTGAATGAAATTAATTCCATTTTTTAGATACCTCAATCGCGCATCTTTTAAGTCCAAAACTAAGTTTCTATTCGTTATATTAGCTGAGCAATATTAAAAAATCCTTTGCGAAATTCCTTTTTTATCAATTTGATAATTGACCAAGATTTTCAAATCGATCTCAGTGGTGGTTTCTTTTTTAGTTTTCTTTCAAGGTATATTCGTATTTTTTGAGAGAGCGGGAGGGTTTTTTTTGCATATTAATACTCAGAATCGGAACTGTAGTCGAATGGATTTGTTCTGCTCATGCTCAAGTGCTTTGCATGTTGCATGTTGCATCTGCTCAGCTCATGCGTTTAAGGTTGCGCTGAGTGAGTAATTTTTTAATTGGGTAGATATAGAGTATGTATATGAATGTGGCGAGTGTGCTGTCCATTTGAGTGGGACGGAGGATGGGACCGAGAATCGAGATTGAGTGTGATAACAGATAAGATAATCGGCCCAAGCGAGGTATCCGTCGGAACGGAAAATTCTCCGATTTTATACGATTCGCAGGAATTTTGCTTCGAGGTGTTCTTCGGAACATCTATTCGGAATATTTCTCCGACAATTTGTAAGGCATACCTATCGGCGAATTACGTTGAAGTGCGATGAAGTGCATTTTTTTCTTAAATTTTTAACAGCTAGGTTCCGATATAATCCGACAGAAATTGCTTGCGGAATTTGTTAACGATTTGGATTTGAGCCTCCGACAGAGTAGGTATGCGTTGCGTGGAATTTTCCGCTCCGACGGATACCTCGCTAGGGCCAAATGTGGATGTGACATGTGAAGTGTAAAGTGTTAAGGATTGTGAGCAACGTTGCCAGACTTTTAAAAATGAAAATGCTAAATCATATCTATAAATAAAAATGGTGTAATTCTGTTCAACTTCAATTGAATTTGACTGCACATCTTTAAATGCAAAAACCTTAGAAATTGCTGAATATATTTTGGTACATTTTTCACAGGCCTATAGACTATAGAGGATACCTAGGCCTACAATCCCAACTTTATTTCAACTCCATATCTCTATAAATTCCGGAAAAAAAATTGGACAAGATTAATTTATTTTTTTGTTTCGTTTCGCTTTTTTCTTTTTCACGTTTTGCGTCCGAAAAAAAGAGTAAATACCAGCTTAAGAGGACATCTACAGGTACCACTTAGGATAACTATTAACTAGATACCTAGGTATCTTTTAAGGTTTTTAAATAAATAGGCCAAATTTGAAACATTTCTACGATTTTCACCTGAGTAAGTGAATACTGGATGTGCTTTTCATTCTCAAATCAAACAAACCAACCGCGCAATATATTGGCATCTCCCTGTGACACAAAGGCAGTATGCTGTTTGGTTTGCTAAGAAAAAGGGAAACCTATAAAAGAAATGCCAAATTTGTAGGAAATCTGTAGTGGTCTGCTCTCTTGCTCAACTTCCATTTCATTCAACCTGGCTGTGGCGTGGCGTCCATATAACCCTTACCCGATTCCTACCGACTTCCCTTTTTAAATTTCCACCAGTCAACACTATCTACCAAAAACCAAATTATTATACATGAAAGCAACCAAATGAATTTAATATTTAGAAAATGGTGCACATACGTAAGCGATGAACTAAATATTGTGTGTATGTATCCATTTTGATCATTCATCGTCACGGCAAAGCGAAGGTCGGGTATCGGGTTATTAAAGCTCTCGCTCTCACTAGATGGATAGTTGACTTTCAGAGAACATTTCTTTTTATCCCGTTTTTTTTCTCTTATTGGCCAGCCAAGGCCAACTCAAGCGTTATGAGAAATGTGGATGGGATAGAGTTCGTGAATACTACCTTTATATAATAATGAATGCTATTAGTTAGTAGGCATTTAGATACTGTTAAAATGCGCTTAATTTGATTTGTCTGATTAATAAAACTAGCTACAAGAGAGGTTTTACAAATTAGAAGCATGGTTACTTATTTACCAATTTTCGATATCATTAACACCGATTGAATGTGTACATTTTTGCTAAACAACTGGAGAAAATTGGCTCAAAATGTTATTATTTTATTGTTTTAAACTGTTCTGAAACAACATTTTGCACGGGCAAAGCCGGGCGGGTACAGCTAGTTGAAAAATAAACGGCTTTTCTAATAGGTGCATGAATTTCGCTGAAGCTTTTATTATTTGCAATTTTTTTGCTGCTTTATAGAAGTAAAAAAGGGGAGCGTATCGGAATCCCGCTTTTTAAAAATCCCGGAAAAAAAGTTTTAAAATCCCGTCTGCTAAAATTCCGATTGTTCAAAATATCGATCTTTTATAATCCCGCTTTTTAAAATCCCGCCAAATCCCGTTTTTTACAAAACATTTTTATAAAAAAATAGACGTTGGTTATAGGCGATTTTTTATTATATTATTATATATTTAAAAATATTTTGTTACTTCCTTTAAAAACGATAAATGTTAAAATAAACTGCATTTCAATAATTTATTTAAATTTTCTTATTATCGCGGCGATTTTTTAAAATAAAGCAACTTCTTTTGATTGTAAAAGCGGGACAGTAAGAAACGGGATTATAAAAAATAGGAATATAAGAGGCGGGATCTTAAAAAGGCGGGATATCGAACCCAACCCTCTTAAAAATCATAGTTTTTGATTTTGTTAGGTTAACCGCCAGATTCCATAATTGGCAGTACAAATCAAGACAAATCATTATTTGTAAGACTCTGGTGAGTATGCAAATAGAACCACATCGTATGCAAATAAAAGTGCCTGTATTAAGTGTCCTGCAATATTTATTCCTCCTGGTAAAAAATGGGGGAGGTCATCGATGTACAAAGCAAAGAGATATGGGCTTAGTGTACATCCCATTCTGATGTTTCGGTCCCGTTCCACACACTCGATTGGTTGTCCTCGTATACATTTTCGATAACCCCCCCAAACTTTTGGCTCATTCCAGCGTTATAAGTTTGAATATTAAAGCTTTTCGATCGATATTTTTTTAAGGCAAACACTTGTCACTTCTGCTGGGGTTCGCAAAATTTGTAATTGATAAAAATATGTAGACGTATTTCCCAGCTATATAACTTACGAAGTCTTCTCCAACAATTGAGTTATGGATTGTTCATTGAGACGCTCCAAATTTTCTTTTGAATCGAAAAAAAGTAATTTTTCAAAAAAGTCACTGACCCAATAAAAATGACTCGCGGTGTAGATCCAGCTTTTTCATGAGCCTTCAGAATGAAATCCATCAAAATGTATAATAATCTTAAACGACCATTGGTTATGTTTCAGTTCAGGTTTCCCCTCAAAAAGTTTATTTAAGATCCGTTTCTTTTTAAATTACTACCGCAAAATTCGGCCCAAAATCTCTGAGAGCTCCTGTCACTTTTTGTAGCTCGGAAAATGTGTGTCTATTGAGCTTGTTCCCAATCAAATCAAATGTGAAGTACCAAATTCTATTCCATTCGAATTTCTAACAATTCTTATTACACGTGACAGATCAGATCAGATTCAAAAGTGGGCTGTCTAAGTTATCCTCAAGGTCGCAAAGAATAAATTTATTTGTAGGTATATCTGGGTCGAACTAATTTGGTCATCGGTGCGCGTCTTATGTTGCTCTGCTATTGTGTAAGTGTAGTGTTGGAAAGAGACACTGGTGTCGTGCCGAAACGTCATCACAAGAGGGAACTTGGAGCTCTCCAGATCAATACAAACTGCCAACTGAATTGATCACATTGTGATTGAAGCCGGACTTACCTACAATTTAACATATGCATGTGTCACTTTATTTTTGACAGATGACAGTGACCAAAAGCGAGCTATAAATAAACAGTTGCACACTTTTTTCTGATTACTTAAGCAATCCGCTGTCAGGCCACAATATTTCCCTGGCAGAGGTGAATCTAAGCGGGTATTATGTCAGACAAACCACTTTTGAGCATTAACTAATAATAACACTGCGCCTGATAAACCGATAACCCTGATGGTATCTACAAAACAACTACGCACTTTAAACAGCGTCTTATCAAACAAACACTTGTCTACACAAGTCAAATTCCAAGTTCCCAATAATCTAACTGAGTCTTTTCGTTTTCTTACAGCCAATGCACAACTACACAGCGCAATGAAATTCCGCCTCGAAGCCGTTGACCGCATCGGCAGCATTCCAATTGTCGAGACGAGCATTAAGCGAGCCGAAAACATTTACAGCCGTGTTAAGAATAACAACCGCCTGTTCAGTTGGTATTTCGAAACAGCGGAGGCGACCCTTTTTGCCGCCCTCGACTCCTTTCAGCCAGCAATGAAACTGTTCGAGGTGCCACTGAAACGCCTCGACGATGTCATGTGCAAGAGTCTAGACATTTTGGAGCAGCGAATACCGCTCGTTTACCTGCCACCCGAAATGGTAAGGACAATCCCAGCCGAGGTAGAGGAGGTCTCTAAATTTGTCCCTGTATATCTTCGCCGGCCTTAAAGCTTATCTAACTTAGTTAATTTTATTTTCATTGAAGATGTACTGGAATACTCGCGAGTACATGTCCGATCATTTGGTGAAGCCGGTGATTAAGCGAGCCGATTCGGTCAAACAAATCGGCAATGCTGTTCTGGAGAGTCCCCTCACCCAGTATGCGGCCGATCGTATTGACGGCGCCTTCACTGTCGCCGATATGTATGTGGACAAATATTTGACTGTTGACGCCGAACAGGATCAAGTTGATGGTAAGAGTGTTTGGGGGGCAGTTTGTTTTTGTTTTCCGTTCACTCTGTCAAGGCAACACACATTATGCTGGTGAGGTTATCACTATTTCGTGTTATTTATTGCCACATGATAAGAGGATTTCAATGGAGACGAACACATGAACTTGTAATGAGTATAAATTGATTTATAATGTACTGTGGTCCTTAGCAAAAAATTACGAAAACGAAGCAATTAAAGATTGCAACGAGAGGAGTGCGATTAAAGCCATTCATCATGGGCAGAGATTTTCGCGAAAACTTAAACGACGTCTGACGCAGCGTACTATCGCCGAGGCTAGAGCGCTGAAGAAGCAGAGTAAGGAGGCCATACATATACTCCTGTATGCCGCTGAGCTGGTGAGTGAATGGAATGGAATTTGTTTTTTTTTGTTTTGACTGTTATTTGAGTAATGCTCGTTCACGGAAGTGTCAATTCGGGCTCTAATTTTTGAGGTTCAAATACAAATAAACTAAAACGACATTGGGCTTAAAATGGGGGAATATTTAGGTTTTATTTCAATCGGCCAACTCATTCTTATTCGTAGAAACTTTACTTTTCAAAAGCTTTTAAATGTCAGCTTACAGGACGTGTCTGTCGTTCAGGTCTGTTTCTTTGCTTTTAAATCTCACGATTTTTTTTTTCGAATTTTTACGAATTCTTACGCATTTTACTCAATTGTCGTTCCTCAACTCGAAAAATTCGTAAAAGAGAGCGGCTTCAAGAGAGCAAGATATTCCCCCTCTTACTAGTTTTACTCCACAAATTTATTGCGTAAGAATTGAAACAAATGTCAGTCGCCTGAAAATTGACAGCTGATTAGAATTTGTTGTTCTATTTGGCATTTGGCATTTATGACCTATCTGCCATTTTTCACAGGTTACTACAAAAGCGTTCCTTAACTTTTGAGTAAGTTTCCCTCTCTGAGAGAGAATTCATCCCCTCCACTGTCATTTTGACAGTCTTTTCCATTTTTACTACAAAAGTAAGGGAACAAACAAACCTATTGTAAAATGTGGCGCATTAATTGGGGTAACAGAAAAAAGTGTCAATCTGAAGCTTCTCTGCAAATTTAGATTTTCGCACAAGTACATTTTAAACGTATTTATTTGGAAATAAATGTTTTTGAAAAATTTGGGAAGTGGGAAAACATTGCAAAATATTGTGACAGGCTCTCGAAAAATGTTCCAAATTGCGACTTTAGCCCCTCCCCTAAAGGCCACGCACTTTAATTCAATTTTAAATCTATTTTAAGTTTATTCTTCTACATTTTCTTTTGTTAAATCACGGAATGAGTTTATTTTGCCGAAGTCGATCAATTTTTCTCTGATTAAGAGCACATACACATAGTATTTAGAATCAAGAGTTGACTGCACTTCTACTGCAGCGGGGAGACTGTGGATTCTGCGTGTATATCCGAGCGCTAATAATTTTATATAGACACAACACTTGCTGACTCCTTATACATCAACTCCCCTCCTTTTCAGATTGCAACCGATCCAAAAATGGCCCTTCAAAAGGCCCGCGAACTGTGGAGTTACCTCAGTCAAGATGAACCAGAAAATCAGGCTCGCCCCAACACAATGGAACAGCTGATTGTTTTGCTGACCAGAGAATCAGCTCGTCGTTTAGTACATTTGGTCAATTTCAGTACTGGAATTGCTTCAAATATTCCAAGGTATATTTTTTTTGGCTTCTGATGTGAATTTGATTTCATTCAAACTTTTTAGAACATTGGTACACTCAACCACCGAGATGTTACACCAAGTAATTTACTTAAACAATCGTATTTTGGAAGTAAGTCAAACTACTGTCCCCTTGTCAATAATACAAGCTAATACTTTCAAATTTTAGTTGACAAAATTGGATCAGGTTAAAAATCTGACCAAAGAAGAAGCCGAGTCCTTAATCACGAAAGCCTTGAGCTTCTACGGAAACTTGTCGAACTTCACATCGGGTTATCTCGTAAGCTATTTCTATTGTTTAATGTTAGACACTTGAAATATTTACGCAAAGTTATTGTGTTCTCATCGTTTAGGAACGTATAGCCGTATTCTTGTCTGGTCGCATTGAAGCCGAGAAGATCTCAACAAGTACAACAACAACTCCAAGGATAAGGATACAACCACGACGAAACAATGCTCCTACGCATAACAACATAAACGGAGTCTACTGAGATATAGAATTCTTTATTGTTATTGTTATATCCTGTTTAATTATAAATGTATGTATACGTATACATAGGTATTCTGCGTAATTAAATGATTTTACAAACAAACAATCTGTGTACTTATATTTAAGGGTTCGTTGTGTTCTCAATTTTATTATTGTTTAGTTGTTTACAGGCTTGTGCCGAAAACAGATGACGTCAAATTAAATAAATAGTGCTAGTAAACATTTTTAATGTTCAAGCTACCAATCGCTTACAGAGGTGAAGGCTAAAAATTATTAACAATAACGCCCAAAGTTATAAATTGACCTTAAGTTTGATCTTGATATTATCAAAAATCTGGAAATACAATATTTAGAATGGTTCTGATGTATAAGAAAAATGTATAAATACATTTAAAGCAGAGCATCTACCTTAACAACAAGGAACTGCTAGTGCTATATCTCGCACGTAGGGTAATGCATTTTAGTACAAACTATAGAGAAAAAGCACTGTGATATGCAAGAGCATTATATTTCGTAATCAAATTAAAAACACTTCGAAAACGCATTAGAAACACTTACAAACTATAAGAAAACGCATTAAAAACGATTCACAAACAGGATGAATTAAAGAATGCATTGGAAAACGTTCTTAAAACCGCATTCTAATATTAAGAAAAAAAATGCTTGTAAAGCGAACCAAAAAAGGCTTCAAAAAAGCATTAAAAACATTTGAAAAAACCCAGTTAAAACTCTTGAAAGAACGCATCGAAAAAGCTTTTAAAAACAAGTTAAAAAGAAACACCTAAAAAAACAATGTAAAACACTTGAAAAACTTTCTTCAAAAAACGCTGAAAAGAACTCCTTAAGAAAATCGTTTGAAAAGTTAGAAAAAAACAAAAATTGTGTTTAAAAACATAATAACAATACTTACGGATTACCTATGTAAAAGAGCGTAAAAAACAAACAAATTAAAAACGAATTAAAAATACGAATTTGAAACACGTCGAATAAACATTTCAAATTGCACTTCGAAAAATGCATTCGAATATTAAAAAACATTAAAAACTCATGTTTAAAAGCAAAAAACTAAAAACTGGATTAAAAAAGCTTACAAAAAAAAAACTAAGAAAAACGAATTTAAAACACTTCGAATAATATTTCCAATAACGCTTCTAAAAAGATATAAAACTAACAAGAAGTTCGTCAAAAACACTGTAAAGAACTCATCAAGAAACTCATTTAAAAGCTTAAAAAATATTTAAAAACACATGAAAAATCATTTTTAAAATCACACTAAAAATGCCTTAAAATAAATGGATTAAAAGAACGTAAAAAACACAAAACAACAACTTGAAGAATAGGAATTTCAAAGGCTTCGAAAAACAGCTTCCTTTGAAGAATTTCCGAGCCTTAATCCTTGCACCTTCAAATCTTAACTTAGCGGGTAAAATCTTACATTGGAGATGCATTTTGTGAGTGAATTTTACGTCATACATCCGCTTAAACTCTTTTCAATGCTAGAAAATTGAATGTGCGCCTGCGGTATATCTAACTGTAATTGATGCTATGAAAAAAAACACCTCAATCATAAAGAAAATATGCAAGAAAATCTCAATCAACATAGAAGTTGTATGCAAATCTTTAAATAGCCCATGTCGCATTCTTTAAGCTAAATTATTATTAATATTAATGCAGGTCATTATCTAACTCCAAGACTACTCGTACGCACCAGCACATGCCAAGCTTTTTGATGTGCAATTAGTGTCAAACAAAATGAAATGTATGTGCCAAGTTAGGAGCTACACACTGTAGGTATAGCGTTCCCGTTGGTATAAAAGTGAATCTCAATAAGTAGATCAAATCAGAATCCATTCAAAGTCTAAACTAAACAGTTAACCTAACCCCCAACAAGAGATCAACATGAAGGTAAGTCTTTAGCAATCCGTAGCCAAAATGATTACGAAGTTTTCTTCTATTACAGTTCGCCTTTGCTGTCGCAGTTATGTTGGCTATCGCCATGCAAGCTCAATCGTCCATAATCGCTGGCATTCCTGGTCTTGATATAAATAGCCTTGGACTTGGCGCTGCTGGACCAGTTTTGGCTCAAGGTCCGATCGCATTGGGTTGGGGTGTAAGTATTCCAGTTGCTGCTGCTGCTAGTCCACATCAAGAAGCTACATATGTAGCGAAGACCCGTGGTGCTGAACACACTGCTCCACTGCCTGGCCATACCCAATCGGTTACATTGGTTAATGCCGCCCCAGCTCCAGGAACTTGGTAGATCTTTATTTGTCATGACCGCCGATATAAACCTTTTTTTTTTAATCAAATTTGAGTATTTGATTGAGCGAATTATTTTCCAGTGATTTGTACATCGATATAAAGAAATGATTTTTTGATATTTTTTAGTAAAATAAAGATATCTGTTACTTATCCAAATTGCTTTTTAAAATGCTATTGTGAGGTTGCAACAAACTTTAGAAATTAAATTGTCTAATCCATTTCTCCCAAAAATAAGGCATAGGTACACAGGAAAGACTGCAAGATGTTAGGCCTGTGTGTTCGATCAAACTTTTTTTTTTGCACGTTAACCCTATTATTACGGGACTTTCCATATAACGGTTTTAAACAAGTTTGATTTTCTCAAAAACGGCTCAAACGATTTTAACCAAAATAGATATTTGGGCTTAAGTGGGTGAGGTCAACATGGCTGCATACCCAGTTTTTGGCTAAAAAGTCGAATAACGGTACTTTTGAAAAGTGGCATTGCATTGCAAAAGAATTCATTTTTAAGGTAGATATTATGGTTATTCCTAACATGATAGCAAACTCAGTTTTTCTCTAAATTGTCTATAATGGATTTTTGAAAAAAGGCATACTTTGAGAATTTGATTTCCTTTGGTTTACCCACATGAAAACTGCTAAAGTGATTTTGACCAAAATGCATACTTGGATTAAAATTAACGTTTTCAACATTACTGCATCCATCACTTTTGGATTCGAATCACCGGAAACGCTGATTTTGAAAACCGTTCAAACCTCGAAAGCGCCATTTTCGTTTTGGATAAAACTTTAATAACCAAGTGATACTAACATCTTGAACAATAACCTATACCCAGTTTTTAGCTAAATAGTTGAGCCAAATTAATTTTCGAACTAAACATTGCAATATTTGTTACTCTATTTTACGCAGCAGGTAGCTTTTCAGCGAATGCACCGACCGTCATTAGATGCAGTTTTTCCTTATGGCAGTAGGTCGAACGGTCTTGTTCTTTGTAGTCGGCGCTCAAGGTTTGTCACGTACAAGAGCAGTTGCTTGTATACGCATAGCTTCGAATATCTTCCAATACATTTCTCTAAGTCTGATTGCGAGCTCGTCGCGCTTTTTCTTAACGTGTGGCTTCCACTTAAGTTTTGCGTCTAGGGTCATTCCTAGATATTTCGCCTCGATTGTGTATGGTATTTGTAAACAGGTAAGTTGTGTATCATTTTGTACGTGAAATTGACATGCGGCAACTTGATCTCGTTAAGGGCAAGTCGCCAGGTCTTTGTCCACTCGCATACTTTGTTAAGAGCCCGTTGGAATTTTTCCGTTGATTATTCCACCGACTCATCCATTGCGAGGATAGCCGTATAGGAATAAGACGGGGTCGAGAACGCTTCCTTGTGGAACACCGGCGTGGATTTCTTTGAATTCCAAAAATTCAATCTCATGTCTATCACGAAAGAGTCTGTTTTCAAGGTAGGATTTCAGTATTTTGTATAATTTTTCCGGTAGGATTGTCCTTAGTTTATACCTTAGGCCTTCGTGCCATACCTTGTCGAAGGCATACGATACGTCGAGAAAAGCGCTAGAGCAAATTTTTTGCATTCTATAGCTTTTTCAATTTCATTTGTTATTCGATACACCTGATCGATTGTGGAATGTTTAACCTGGAAACCGAATTGATGATCTGGTATCAAGGGTCTTTCTTCAATTACTGGTTGTAATCGTTTTAGCAGAATTTTTTCATAAACCTTATGTTGCAACCGTTGATTGTGAAGAATAATAATTAAACACGCGTTAATCCGGTTACAAAAGTTTATTAAGAATTCATATAATTTACGTACTAATTAACATTAAAGAAAGGAGAAGAAAAGTGCAGCTTGCACCGATTTAAAAATGGCAGACAGACAGATGAGTGATGAGATGACAGGTGAGCTCGTCGTTCAGTGGCGGTGACAACCAGTGCTACCAACTATTCGTTATTGCGGATGCAACACCTTAGATATTATCGGCAGTAGCGAAATAGGTCTATACGATTACTTATCCAATAATTCCAATGATTCCCTGGTTTCGGAACCATAATGACCTCGATTACTTTCCATCTTGGAACATGTATGAAAGTCTCAGCAAAGCATTTAAATGTACAGCAGCTTAACTAGTGCATTTTTCGGTAGCTCCTTCAGAGCTTCGCCAGTGATTAGATCGTATTATTAGCATCCGTTTCCGCGTTTAAAGGTCGTCCATCGAACGGCCTGAATGTTTCTTCTAGATGCTCGGCAAATAGAGGATAACTTAATGAGAAGGTCAGCGAAATCGCGCTCGAAGCTAATTTGGTAGCATGAATCAGAGCAGAATTGTAAAGGTTAGTTCTCAGAAATTTCTACTAGAACTTCACTATCATACCTGTTAACATTTTTAACTGAAATCCATTAAATCAGATATCCATTAAATCTTTCTTTCTAAGCCAAACGTGTGGAAGAGAGGTTTCAGTCTCAGTAACTTTGCCCAGCTACAAAAAACGCATACTCCAAATTATAGACTGTGACATGATATTTTATTTTTAAAGCTTTTTACAGGGATTACTAAAAACCAAAGACATTTTGTAAAATATGTAGTTTTCTTAAATTTAACAATTGGTACATAATTATTAGTTTCAACAATTTGCATGACTATATGCTAATGCTAAGTAGATTTATAATATTTTTGTTCAAACAAATTCAATTAAATGATATACGAAATCCGATAAGTTGTCCAGTTTTTGTTTTACGCGCTGACACATTGCTCTTAGTACACGTTGCTGCCTTTTTTGGCAGCAATAGGTAGTTTCTCGCCCTGCAGATAGGGATTCAAATTGTCCTTTTGAGGGTGGAATTTTTTCGACACCATATTCTTGTGCTCGGATGGGTGGAATTGTCGGGCCAGTAGTGTTTTCAGATTGTTAGACATCGGGCGACTTACATCGCTCTCGTCCTCACCGGGACAATCAAACATATGCTCCCCGTCGCACATGCATTCCTGAGCGGTTTGGTATTCGCGACTGAAGGCGGCGGTATTTTCAAAATCAGCAATACATCCACGCTCCTCAGTGTATCCATATGGGCATGGATTTGGCGGATTGCAGTACGCCGGCAGACTGGCATCAGTTTTTATGTGCGTCTTCGTACGGAGTGGACCCTCATCACCGCCACCCGTAACATACTGATGTCCCCACAGAGAGCTGTGCTGAAGGTATTCCTGGTCACGTAGTGAGGGATTGGGATTTCCATCAAGCAGGGCGTCATAGTCCATTTGTTCGGCCTCAAGGTCATCGGAAGCGCGGCCCATTAAAGCCAAATGCGAGGGCATATCTGCCATCGGATCGATATAGGTATCGGTTTGGTCCAACAGATCCTTGCCCATGCGATCGACTATATCGCGCAACAGAACGTCCGAGAAATAGTGGTCCTTCATGGACATTGGGACAAAGCCAAAGGCATCGTATGGTAATGCCAACGAGAGGATGGCCAAGACGAGGAACTTTATTCTGCAGCCCATGTTGCTGCTGAAAGTAAATAGAAAGGCCATATCAACTTGTTGCTTTCAGAGATAAGTGCTAGTCCCCCATAGCCAACACAACACGTATACACTTTTATCTTGACAAGGAATTGTCTTCTAATTACATTTGCAATCACTTTACGACCCAATTTGTGATACGAAATCCACCCACGTATGCAAAGTAGAGTTACGGCGTAAAACAAATTTTTAGAAAATCGATTTTTCACAACTGAAGAGCATCCTCCCGACATTTAGAGCAGAGTTCAAATCCAATTAATTTACTCGTAAATCTGTATCTTGGGGTGCAATATGTTTTACAGTTTTTTTCCCAAACCATACTTACACCGAAATATATTTTTGTTAACTGGTCCTTTAATTTGAATATAGATTGTTAACTTTGCAAAAGTTTATATGGAAAACGAAATTGTTTAGAATTTTTTTATTTATACACCCATTTGGTGAGGAGTAATGGAGGAAAACAAACAATTGAATCTTTGCTTGCACACTCTGGTAGGTGCAAAAGGTTTCTCGTGAAAAATTAATGTCGGAAAGTATATATTTCGAAAATCGCGCATACGCAGTAGCTGGAAACAGTATTAGACTTTCGTCGTTGAAAAATGGTGGATGGTTTGAATCATAGCTTCGTTCAGTGCAAAAGCGTGTAGTGGTAGAGCTTTAGAAGCTTTTCTTTCTTAAGGCGGGATTTAAGAGGATTTAAAAAAACAATCGGTGTTCTTTTTAAACTGTTTGACTTTAAAAAGCTAATATTCGAACATGCATTCTGGGAAATATTGCAAGAATTTTTTCAGTTGTTGGAGCTGAATATAAGAAATCCTTTTCTTTGACAGCTTCAGTAATGCTGGACTTGTTTACTGAAATGCTGAATCTCGTCTTTAGCCTTAAAACCATTTTTGAACAAAAATCCAATTTTTATGAATCCATTTTATGGAAACCAGCTGTGGTTTTGAGGGCGAAATAAAAACAAAAGAAGATCCGAGCTCTGAACGAAAAAAAACCGTATACGAAGTTTTAAATAAATCTGCGCAGACACCCACCGTTTGTCTTCCCTTTCTATCGCTTTGTCAGATTTAAAAATGAGTAATACCATGCAATGTGCGATGTAATCGACTCAATAAGCGTGTAAAACGTGTCGGTAAAGGGAACATATTCTCAATGGGAATAAATCTATATAGAGGGTGGTTCTATGTTTGCCTTCCACTTAAGCGTATCTAAAATTTCACGCGCGGTTGTAGTTCATTGGTTATTCAAATTATTCCAGTTGAACGGCTAGATAGCGACTAATACACTAATTGTTGACAAATAATATTCTATGCATAATTCAATTGGTTTGAAATAATGAAATGACATTTTGTGGCTTAACTGGTAGAAAAGCCACATTTCTAAAAAAAAGCTATGAATTTAAGGAGCTTATTACATAATTAGCTGATTAACAAGCATGTGCGGGTAGCTTAATTATACGTTATCAAAATAAGGCAGTTGATTTTGATTATCCATGTGAAACGGAGCAAAACTGAGCTCAGAAAATTGGTAGGTACTTACTATCCCGATAATTTGACATAACTAGGGGTGTTTTCTGATTACGCCCGATTAGAATTTTAAAATGCTAGAATTTATGAAATTATTATCATCTTGTAGTAAAAATACAGAACTTATCAGTGACGTGGCGTGAACATTTTAAAATAGGAAGTCGAAGCAAAATTAATCACATTCGAATGCTTAAAGGCGACGACGACAATTTCGTCTTTGAATGCGACAAGGAAATTCACAAGCCTGACCAGAATGAAGCGTCGCATCAGTATGTGTCAGTTACCAGCTCAATCACTTTTTCAGTGTATACCATCGCAGAAAAATAAACAAAAATGGCAGATACGCACAGCTACCTATACCGCCACAACGACAAAAACGCTGCTAACAGCGAATATAAAAAAATCGCTGCAATCGAGTGTGGGTATTCTAATATACTGCCATGTTTATATAATTTGACAGGCGAAAGTTTCTCTATCGCTTCGAATTAGTCGCGTGGGCTTGGGAGAGCCTTAAGGCATAGTAAAAGTGGCTTCAATATTATCCACAAAATGAGAAAACAATTAGTAGAAGAAAATCGAATAACTCGAAGAAAAGCGCGTTAATAATAATCAAGCGGGTTGAACAAAGAGGTGTCAAAAAAAGAGATAACAGAAAATTTTCTCGTAAAATCAACTATCAAGTGATAGTTTAATAATCCGACATATTTGGGGTTACCTTCGCTGTAATTGCGCTTAAATTTAAAAAGGGAAGTCGGTAGGAATCGGGTTGTATGGACGCTACGCCACTGTAACTTATGGATTAGTTGAAAGTAAGTTCTTAAGCTTCATGCTGGTGAAATTTTAAAAGAGTTGGTTTTAAAATCTCTTTAAATAATGTTTCTAAATCAGAGCAGGCTTAAGGCCGTGTTGTTCTTTGCCACACCCACTTTTTTAAAAGACTTTTGAACTAATTGTGTTTTTATTTGTGACTTCTGAAATTTCCTCAAATATTTAAAGCTATCAATCGTATTTATAGTTCACTAGCTGTATTCTCCTGGTTTTGCCCGCGCCTTTCGTATAATGTTCCCTCGTTTTGTAAGGCGTTTTTCGTTTTAAATTAGCGCTGCAACGTCCTTTTCTCATCACTGCCACTTTGCTTAGAATGTCCAGATATAGTATTTGAACTAAACGCAATACCAAATTAAATTATTTATTCCAGCGACCGGTAAGCGACTGCAAATAATTCCACACGAATACGTAAAAATCCCCAGCCACTGCTGCATGATTCGATAAGCCGTTGTGGGGTTAAAACCATGCATTTAGATTGAAATGGGGTAACATTTGATTAAGCCATCTAATGATCTGCTCCCTTAAGTGATAGACCAAAATCTGACATGATCTAATTAAATTTATTTCAACAAATCGAAGAATATCAGTTATGAGCGTGGTGAGCGCACATCGAAAGCGCTGTATGTCCTTCGGATTCAGAATCGGTTCGGAACGGACGAGAAGTAGTGCAGATGGCTGAGAAGAAACATGGTTGTATGGTAATTTGCATTCACATTGAGTGCAGGCAATTTTCAGTCTCAATCAAGAGATACTAATTACAACATTGTGTTTCAACTCGCAGTGGGAGTAAGCATTATTAGGAACAACAGCTACAGCTACATCACGCGAACTTCCTTGAATAATCTGTCCATGTGAAAATAACCATTCCCTGAATGAAACTTAACTGTAGTAAGGATTTGCACTCAACGAATAAATTCAACCACTCCAGCACTGCTAGTGACACGCACCTACTGATAAATTAACTTTACGCTACATTTCGCTTGCACAATTATTTCTGCTCGGTTACACAAATAACCAATACGTACAGGTCATGGTGGTAAAGAGCACGTCATGCATTTGTAACATGCTCAGGCTCACTGTCGGTGGTGACGCATTAAACGAACTTATAAAGAATTGCTATAAATGAGCATGTTGATCAAGGCTTTGGCTTGGAATGCATGCACATTCAGATGAGCTTGTGTCAGGGTCCTTTGGCTGCAATAAATATTTTACGCTAAAATAGTAATTACCCATTCATTCGTATGTTCATATTCAAGGCACGACTATGAATACTGCATCCATTCAAGTTTCACTTTATAAAATCCAAAAGTCGTATAAATTAAGGAATAAAATCTCATTTTGAATTCCTTTCACAAAAAATTAAGTCCTTGCAGCGGTGGGAACTCAAGTAGAATACCGTAAGCTTTGTCCTTAACTCAGTTCATAACAAATGAGTGCACTGCTGCACCGTTAAAGAGCACTTGGCATGCAATGTTAAACGATATTTAAGCAACATCTGCTATGAGCGCGTACACTTTTTTGACTTTTGTGATTCATGCAACTTAAGTGGATTCATTTTCAAATAAACTACCTGTCACTAGGCGAACTTGAGACATTTATTAAATTCACAAAATTAACTACAAAATGTCATTAAATGCGACTTGAGAGAAAATGTTACGTATACGCCCTACACGTTTGTCATTAAGAAGATATTATCATCATGACCAGTATTACCTCAACAAGGACTATTTGTTTGTTTTTGCAATCCATCATGTGCCCGACTTTAATAAGGTGATGGTAGCACAAAATTTCAGAATCGATATTTCCCTAATGGATTTTCAATAAAACTTGATCGCACGACATGAGTGATGTCCTTAATGATGAAGGTGATTTCCCACAGTGAATATAGCGTTAATCAGATACCCATTAATATGCGGTTGTTGGCACGAAGGGTGTCGTTTTGATTTAATAAATTTATAAAATTAAAAAAAATAATTGAACTATAATTGTTCAGCAAAGTGTGAGCACTGCATGTTTCGGCAACTGATGGACTCGTGTCATTTTGTGGACAGCCTGTCAATGGAAGGGTGGCAGATGGTAATTAATTAATTAAGTGAACTGCACTGACCCTATTTCGATGTTTAATATGTCCATTGGAAATTAAATTAAGTAATTACAATAAATGAAGTCAATTACTTCGATCACGAGTGCATGTAAATTGTTGTAAAAACAATTTATATGACATAAACCAGTTGAATCTGTATTAAAATAATTTGGTGGTTAACTTTCAGTGACAGGTGCGTAAATCTGGCATGCAGTTTTGTTAGGAACAGAAATTATTGCGCAGCATTAATAGCCCAGTTTACGTTTAAAGAATTGCTTGTGTCCAGGTACTTAAGGAAAGGCAAGCGTCGTCAGTGCAATCCTTCTAACGATTAAGCGTTGACTCTGACAAATCTTCTTGTGGCTAGATTTTTGAACTCGAATTTTCAAGTTTTGAAGGAGAAATAAAATCTCCAAACCACCGTTTATCCAATTATCGAGTTCAGACAGAGAAAACAATAATAATTACCATCGACATGCATACAGTGCCCTATACCTATACCTCATCCTATCAGTGTGTTTTGAAAGAGGCTTAACCATCGAAACGTTCCATGTGAGCAGCGAGACAGCAACACGAATATTTCGAGTGAGTTGTTAAGAATATAAAATAGGCGTGCTAATATTTACTTCTCCCTTCTAAGCCCAAGTTTTGGGACAAATTAGCTAATGATATCTTAATGAAGCCAACCGATGTTAAGCACCACTTATCCCAACAAAAAACAACCTCATCAACACATCTCCTCTCATCCTTCTGACCATCAATCGTACACCCCAAATTGTGCCACCTGGGACTCTCGTTGTGGTGACGATGTGACTGGCCACCACATGGGGCAAAAGAATTTATGTTATCTTGTCACATGATAAATGCTAGAAAATTGTCATACCTACGATTTGAACATTTGTTCTCGGTCACATTCCATTTGTTAGAGAGATTTATGAAATACAAGTCGTTCACACTTGTCGCATTTAATTCCACTGTGGCACATTTTTGTAGACAGAACTAGTCGTAAAGGAAGGGAAACTGAGATATTTGTACGATTTAAGGTGGTGACAAGGTGCGCTTGTTTTTTTTCTGGAAGGCGATAAAGTGAGCTTATTTGATTATAAAAAAATACAAACTATCGAAAGCATCCACGATGAGCGTGTTGTTCATTTGAGATTGATGGACGATTTGGGTCGGTAATTGTCATGTTTTGAATGTACCATAAGATGATAGAAACTGGGAAATATGGGGAAAGTTTAAGAAATAGCAAAGCGTAGTTTGAGAGCAATCGGAATAAAATACCTTCGAAGAGTTAATGGAAATTTACGGGCCTTACCTTGTCGAAAGTTCAGCTGGTAGCTATGGACTGTAAAGTTCTTACTTTTATAATTCGTATTTTGAAAGCGGCATCATGAAACACCGTATTTATTTTTTTTTATTTATTTTATTGAACCTTTTCGTTTGTTTCCAAATTAAAAACTAAAACAAAACAATCTATCATTTTCTGAAGCAAATAAACGTATACATTTAATAAAAATAAAATAATAATTAACAAGTAATAATCAGGCAATATATAACTGAGTGTTTTAAAAGACATTGCTACATTATATGGTCGCACACTCAGCTGGACATTTCATCGTCGAGTCATACCGCAGAATGGTGGTCAATTTTTCCTTTCTCAAGAAATATTGCTGCCACAACTGACACAACCTACAAGCTTTTTGCCATTAATATTTTTTCATACGTAAAATAGTCAAGGAAGGAATCACAACAGCTCGGCATTTTCATTATGAACACATTCTTTGCCAAATAAATATCGTCGGAGTCTTCCACAAAAGTTGCTGATCGATTTATTTATGCTACCCCTGAGTTTAAATAGGATGCTGAGAGGGCTAGTTGAAAAGGACATCTAATGATTTAATCGCTCTGGAGAAATAAAAAAAAAACGATATCTATCCGGCAAATTACTAACCCGTTTGAATAATGGCCCAACAAAAACTTTACAAAAATATCGCTTAGCATGCGTTGGTATAACGGCAATGAAAACTTGTCCAACTGCAGCCATAGGGTTAGCCTTCTGCCTTTGCATATCTCCCGGGCTCCCTGATATATAAAATCTTATAGCAGGAAACCACACAGGACACCTTCGGATATTACAAATGTTTCAAGATGATCCTGTGATCAAGGTATCAGACACCATGCTTAAAAGGCTTCGCTTCTCCAGAAAATTTAAGATAGTCATATCTGACAGAAGAACCTGGAGAACCAATCAATTCGTAATACGAACAGGATCACAAATCTGGTACACCGACGGTTCAAAGATGGAAGATGATGCCATCATCTTTTAAGCGGAGGTAACGCCATAGAGAATATGCCCTAGAATGCCGACGAAGGCGCACAAAAGGTGCCCGCCTATACATCCTCTCAAACAGCCAGGCACCTCCTAAGGCTCTAAAATCGTATTCGGTCGGGTCAAAGCTGGTTTGGTACTGTTTCAATACCCTCGAAGATCTGGCCAAAGACAACATAGTCACCATTGCTTGGGTACCAGGTCATGAGGGATTTGAGGGCAATGAATGAGCGGATTGTCTGGCGAGAAGAGGCGCATCACGCCTGCCCTGCTGTGGCAAGGGGCAAAGCGATCCATATGCAAAGCGCGTTTTTAAGTCCTGCAGATATAGGAAAAGTGGAACCAAAAAGGGTAGTGAGGTTTATAAAGAGCCTCACTACTTCCTTGGGTTAAATAATAAAGGCCAACACAATAGATCTCTTCTGGTCGCACTGTATAGGGCCTATAACTAACAATACAAAACTCGTTTGAATATTTTTCAACATAACATAACATAAATACATTTAAATCTGCAAGGGAATTCGTTTTTACGTTTATTTTCTTCCCATCGTTGAATTTCACTTACAACTCGTCGTTATGTAATTACTTTTATTATTCCTTTTTTATTTCCAAAATCTCCGCGAGCGATCTTTTATATGATTTAAACTTAATTTGTTGCAATTTATCTGTAAAAAATTATAAAATAATTAAATTACTGCAAAAATCATAAATAGATTATTGGCATTTATATCCTTAAGCAATCCTTGAGCAATTTGTCGATTTACTACATAAGTACGTCCCATTCTCTCCGACAAAATAATTTTAATCAATATAGTCCTTGAGGGAGATTTTAATTAAGTGGTCGCAGATGAGTGGTTAGAAATTCAATTATGCAGCAACTGGTACTCAGTTTGACTTTGGGCAATCAATTATTTGTTGTCCGCCAGACTTTGAAAATAAATTCATTAATTGATTGAATGTGTCATACTTTGTCTCGTTATAATATTTGTACTTTGTATGAAGCTGTCCTTTTTTCTGCTTTGGAATAGAAAATAAATTTCACTCTGTTTACGTTTGGTATACTTAATGAATTTACATACAAAATTCACAGAATAAATCGCCCATCTAAACGAGGTAATTTGTTTTGAGGGTTCTTCCTTCAAAAAAGGTTTCTTTTCCCAAATGGCAATTAGTCAAATAAACCTCTTTATAAAGAATGGATTATTACTTTGTTGGTATTACAAATTAACGTTAAGACATAAAACAAAAACGCCCCAGGATAGCTGCCATCAAATATTGATAAACGCGTCGTCAGTGGAGTGAAAATTCATTTTTCCGTAGGTAAACAAAACGTCCATTAAATGCTAGACTGAAGTTCATTAGAAATGTACTGGTGATTTTCCTACTGGTAATTTAAAGACAAACATCTTGACACTTGCTGATATTTTGCCAAAAGCGCAGTTTAAAATGTTATTAGAGAAAGAGGCTGTCACTAGATGAGTCGCATTTGTTGGGACAAATATTTGGTTCATAAATATTTCATATTTCAATTGAGGCCATGTCACCTGATTTACGTCTTCACCTTGAGGTATACTCAGAAAGCAAATCTTTACTGAAAATAATGCACACATGCCCCCTTTTGGTTGGTATGTGAATGAGGTTAAGCTCTCGGCGAGAATGTTGCACTTCAGTTCCCTAGACATTCATCGGAACGAAACGAACCACTTGGAACTGTAACAAGGATGCTGACGAGTTGGAAACTTCTTATTTTGCCACCAGAGAGAAATTAGTAATACACTTGAGAAAGTTCGACGAGGATTTAGTTCCTTGTAGCAGCACTTGTTGTGGTTCCCAGAGTTTCTATTCAAAATGTTGGTACAAGTTTGATGATAGCATTTGGAACTGTTAAGGTTTATTTAAATGGCAATTGAAAGAGGCTTGAGATTTTTTCCCCTTTTTAATATTTTATTGGATATTTTTATTTTGGAATGCCTTGCACAACTTCAAAAAGGATTTAAAATGGATTTTGTGGTGTAAGTCGTAACAATTCGTGTTCGTTTTAAATGAATGTATATTTTTAGCAGCGAGGTAACAGGTGTACCTGCATCATGGAAAAATGTAATGGAAATATGCAACTCCATTGGTAGAACTAAACGAATTAAATGCGATTTAATATTTTGAGGACAATATTTTATATTCAACGTTATAACGATTTTCCAGAAAATGTGCATAGTTCTCTCTTTATTTAAGAAAGCTGATGTCAATAACTCAAGCCTTTTCCGCCACAGAGTTAAAGTGGCAACACAATTTAAAATACCACCCTTTAATTTCATAAATTGTACGATCTGATATTCCGCTTTAGGCCCCAGTTATAGCGATACGTAAAATGCAACCGAAAAAACTGTTCTTTTGCTTTTTTTGACCATTTAAAGTTAATGCTTGAACTCAATCTTGGTCCTTAAATGTTTCTTATCAATTCTAAAGTTAGGTAGTTCATGTTTGAATTTTCTAGAAAAAGATTTAACTCATATTTCTGTACGAAAGTCTTTTTCTGATTAACTTCTCAGTCAATTCCACATAAAAAAATCAAATCATTCCGTTGAAATGTGTCATTGCTGTAGTTTTCCATCTGTCAAGATTTTTTTTCTGATGGAATCTAATCAGAGGTTGTTGATTTGACAGTGACAATCAGTTTTTCTAAAAGATTTTTTTCTGTTTGCTATGACCGCCTGAACGCCCAACTTCTTCGGTTGCATTTTACGTATCGCTATAACTGCAGCCTTACTGACATTTTCATTTATCAATTTAATACCTACGACTTCTGCTTTTGTAAAGACCATCCATCTCTCTTTGTAATAAGCACGCAACTTTCTATAAAAGTATTTAAATATTTTCCTTGTAATAAAATTCTAATTTATAACCAGCCCTTTCCAACAAGGATTGGTCGATGTTGAAATTGAATGAAACAAGCTATGTGGAGAGGTATAAGGATTTTATTTTATTTGAAAGGTCCATTATATAGAAATTAAATAAAAACATCGTTCGAATGCCCATCGCGGCTTCTCACGGTGCAACGGATCCAATAACAATGCCCCCAAATCGTTCGTGGAGAATGTCCATCGTGGTGTCTGCTGTGCGGCATGTAGATCCATCCTTATGCCCTAACAACATGTCGCCTACCTCTATATAGCTCAATTTAGGGTAAAAGAAGTCGGTTAGCATTGTTGATTACCTCACCAACCCCATATTCATAAAAATTCGGGGCAAAATATGCACTAAACAGTAACTTTTTGTGGATGCATAGCCACCTGGTGATGACCGACGCGGAAGCCATCAAAACAATAAGGCCGCCACACGCTGCCCAACATCAACATGTCCTAATTGAAAAACCTTTTACCTGCATGAATTTCCTAGTTTAAAATATATATGGCCTTAGATAAACACGTACCTAATGCATAATTCTGATGGCATTCAATTTTGGGATTTCTAAAAGCCTCAAGCAATATGTTTTAGCGTATGATGTTTACCGCATGAAAAGTTAATGCCGAAGGCTGAATAGGTACATGTTTTACAAGCGGATATTTTTGTATTACATCGGTGGCCGAGGGCAGTTTGACGTTTTGCTAGCTTCCAAGTTAAAAACCTATGTACCTATTACCAATTAACATCCTTTAGCGACTAATGTTGTTTAGCCATTTCCAAGAAGAGGTGTTGAGTTTTATTGCTAAGATAACTGACACAAACTACAGGATGCGAATTTAATTGTTTAACTGATTGCATCCTGGGAAACAACAATATATGCGGAAGTGCCATTGAGTCAAAAAGCTTTCGTGAACTCGGTTGTAGATGCTCTTGAGGGTTTAAAGAAGAGCGAAAAACAGAAGGCGACAAACAAAAGCAAGAAGTTAAAAGACAGAAGACAGAAGACAGAAGACAGAAGACAGAAGACAGAAGACAGAAGACAGAAGACAGAAGACAGAAGACAGAAGACAGAAGACAGAAGACAGAAGACAGAAGATAGAAGGCAGAAGACAGAAGACAGAAGACAGAAGACAGAAGACAGAAGACTGAATAATAAATATAGAAAATATTTCTGTTAAAAACAAGATCTCTTGAAAAAATAAAAAAGTCCATAGCATTTTAACGACACAACATTTTATTGCTTGCCAGCACGTCCTTGCAGAAGTATAAATTCATCTTTTAAATTTTCAGGAAAACTTTAAAAGCATTTCAATTGCAAACATTTCTTATATCGGGCAGTCCACAACTTGGAACTTAAACTTTCAACTCTTAAATTGATTTATAGTACCACCTGGACTTAATTTGTATACGCTTTATGCTGTTTACTTGCAAGATGAATGGCAGCGAACCTAAATGTCTGAGACATTTAAATAACAATCCCACAAGTAGAATTAAAATTAACGGTCCGATGTAAACGTTTTTAACTTTCAACCCAAAGGGCAAATTCTAAAAACAACTTCACTTCGATAAATACGTCATCCAGACAGTCAAGGTCCTTGTTTGCGTTCTCACAACTTTGTTATAATTCTCGCTCCCCCCTTCATAGAATCAGATTTCACTTCTGCCTGATGACTTCTATTTACAAAACATTTTAAAAGTAATCCAACCAGGTATTTGAAGCTCATTAAATTCAGTGAAATGGTTATCCATTCAGTTTTGAATTAGGAATTAATGGAAAGTTTATCTAACACTGAGAAATGAATATCACATTAATCTTGGGAAAACCCAAAAGGGACTTGAATTTCGAACAATATAAAAAGGATTCTTTGAAGGACCGTAATAAACTTCTCAGTGAAATGGATGAACAGAAACAGATTTGTATTTATGGTTAGACATGTGTAATGTGTATCAATGGAAGGTTTATTGTTTATTTAAGGAAATCGGTATATTACGGCGTGGAGATCGTTGGATTGGTTTATTTCGCCACTAAATGAGATCTTAATATTGAGGGGAGTTAATTTTGGTTTCAACATCAACGAGCTTCGTGTCAAAAGTTCAAGATAAAGTTGAAAGACTAATTAAGACGATAATGAAAAAAAGTATGTGAGAGTTAAAAATTCCATAGTAGCTTCAAATTTTTGGACGATTATAGATTTATAAGCACGATAGACATTTTTTGAGAATAGGTAATCGTTATTAATGTTCGATACTTACGATTTTTAAAGCTACTTCTGCTGAAAATAATTTTTGTTAAATAAGGAAATGTCCCACCAGACCCAAAGAGTCCATCCATCCGTTGTGTCTCAACCCCAAAGCCTCATTAAATATGTTGCAGAGAATCGGCCTAACCAATAATCAAATTTTAGTCTGGCAGTTAACGCAAAGACTCAAGAGTTTCCAAAATCGCTTTACCAATAAACAAATTTAGTCGTCAGGTTATCCTTAACCGTAGGGTTAAATATTAACGGTCAGAAAGCCATGTTTATATCTTACACTACCTAACCCAAATTATTATTCTGTCACAATTCGTTATGCAATGGAATATTGCCATGCATACCTACTCAAATTTTAGTAGTAAATCAAAATAAAGTATTATATCTTAGGAGCAAGAAGTGTCAATCGGGAACATTAATTAACTACAATTTTTGATATAATTAAATAAAACTGTGTCAAAAATCTAACACCTGTACCCAAGTAAAACATTTTAAAAGCACATATAAACGAATATTTACCGACAATTTTCATGAAACTCTTCTGCAACCGGTTAAAAACTTTTACAAACCGTTTATTAATACGGAGGTAGTTAAACTCGGTTATCGAAACAATGCGTTATTTGTCACAAAACATTTTTTCACAATCTTCACTTAACTGAAAAGCCTGGGCTCTCATCGCGTAATTCATGAAACGATCATCGTCAAAACGATCGAACTGAACGACGTCGTTTTAAGTTTGCTTCGCGTAACATCTTCGTAGCATCGTTCAATCGAATCGTTCATCGTTCCCATTTTGAACAGTTTGAAGACTACTGTAAGCACACTCTGACAGCAGAAAATGTATGTAAATTTTTTTTCCGTTTTAGAATTCGGTTGAAGAATTGGGTGAAAGTGAAAAACCATAGACTAGATGGCGCTGTCCATGACACCCGTTCGTGGAAAATATGCAAAAGTGTGGAAAGATGCTTACGGAAATCAAACATTATGAAACATCACATGAGAATTTGTATTATTAATATTCAAGTTGTAAAAAAGGATTCAATGAATGCAATTTTATAACTGAATTTCGTTTCTGATTGCATTACTGCATGCCATTCTAAAACAAAATTCATTTGAAATTCTAAAAAAGTTGTACCTACCCCAGTTTTTTTTTTGTTGCAAAAAATGCATTTTTTACCACTGCGATAAAAGTGAGTCCCCTCCAAAGAGAACATAAGTGTATGTTTCCCTTAAATATTTGTTAATATTTCTCTCGGCCCGAATCAAACTGAGAAAATGCACCAAAAACGATCAAACGATTGCAAAATAGCAATCGTTCAATCGCAATCGTTCAGTCGTCGAATTTGACAGTTGCACGAGTTATACGAAGCATAGTTCAATCGTCCAAAACGACGTCGTCCAGACGATCCAACTATTTTAGTGTTACACGAAGCAATACAATCGTCGAAACGACGTCGTCAGACGATCGTCGTCTTACGCGATTAGAGCCCTGGGCTCTCATCGCGTAATTCATGAAACGATCATCGTCAAAACGATCAAACTGAACGACGTCATTGTAAGTTTGCTTCGCGTAACATCTTCGTAGCATCGTTCAATCGAATCGTTCATCGTTCCCATTTTGAACAGTTTGAAGACTACTGTAAACACACTCTGACAGCAGAAAATGTATGGACATTTTTTTCCGTTGTAGAATTGGGTTGAAGAATTGGGTGGAAGTGAAAAACCATAGACAAGATGGCGCTGTCCATGACACCCATTCGTGGAAAATATACATACCTAAGTGTGGAAGGATGTTTACGGAAATCAAACATAATGAAACATCACATGAGAATTTGTATTCTTAATATTGAAGTTGTAAAAAAGGATTCAATGAATGCAATTTTATAACTACATTTCGTTTCTGATTGCATTACTGCATGCCATTATAAAACAAAATTCATTTGAAATTCTAAAAAAGTTGTACCCCATTTTTTTTTTGTTGCAAAAAATGCGTTTTTTACCATTCCGACAAAATTGAGTCCCCTCCAAAGAGAACATAAGTGTATGTTTCCCTTAAATATTTGTTAATATTTCTCTCGGCCCGAATCAAACTGAGAAAATGCACCAAAAACGATCAAACGATTGCAAAATAGCAATCGTTCAATCGCAATCGTTCAGTCGTCGAATTTGACAGTTGCACGAGTTATACGAAGCATAGTTCAATCGTCCAAAACGACGTCGTCCAGACGATCCAACTATTTTAGTGTTACACGAAGAAATACAATCGTCGAAACGACGTCGTCAGACGATCGTCGTCTTACGCGATTAGAGCCCTGGTTAACTGAAGAAAAAATAAACTGTACAACAGAAATTATTAATTCATTTAATCAAAAATATAATAACTGAAGTCCTAAACTTGTTTGTTTACATTTTGGTTTGTTTTGCTCTATTTACACGCTTTTGATGTTTAGTTTTGTTTCGAGTTTTATTTTATAAAATTCTGACATACCTATTAGAAATAAGTGTGTTGTTTTTTTTTATATTTAAGCTAGATAAGTGAAATCGGTTTTATTTTTCGTCCGAACTCTTGTCAAATGTTTTTGTTTTTCAAAATATCCGAAATTCGCTTAAAAGAAAATTCCGCTTAAGTGAAAAAATAATTGTTGCAAGTTGATGTTTCAGTTAATGTTTACTATTTTTTATTAGTAAAGCCGAAAAAGAAAATTAAAAAAATGATATGACCAAGTAAATTAAAATATTGAACAATAGGAACATACTTTCTATATCCACATGTAGACACTTAAAACAAATTGGCAAGACCAATCTCATTAACAGAACTGAGATCTAACACAACGAACTGATTTGATCGCTTTGCAAGGATCCTTTCCCTGGGTATCGTATTGCAACTATTGTTTCCACCGAAAGTGCTCCTCCTCCGCGATTCGTCTATGGAGCAAGTTCTTCCCTTAAGATTTCCACAATAAAGCATACTATAGTTTTAATAAACTTTTTACCACTACACACCACCAGTAATAAACAAACCTTTAGTGGCAAAAGAACTCTCGTTCGTCATATATTTTATCCTTTGAGAGGTTGCCGATTCTTTAACAGATATAAAAATATCTTCGTCTCGACTTGAATCCATTTTTAACCTTTATTAACTTTTGCGAAAAACAAACTTACTGCATAAAAACAAAAACAGATGATTTCACATCTGATAACTGACAACGATTGACAGAAAATTTGTATTAGATTCAACAGAAGGTTTTCGTACTAGTAAAGCTGGAGGTTAAATTGTTTATTGGTACCATTTCAAAAACGTGGTACATTTTAATTTAAACTGGCAGTCAACTAATAGTCGACATTAGTGTTTGATTATAAGTAAGGCCGAATATGTTTCACCAGTTTTCTGCAAAACTACGAAACTTAAACTTAGATTACATCTGCTCTGAAACTAATTGCCGTTCAATGAAAAATATTTATGGCTTCCGTGGAGTGTACGCAGCATCTAGTTGCATTTCAAGTTGAATTTCAAAGGTTCATAGACTTAACGTTCATATAAAACTTAGTCTTTCGACTCTTTGAACCAGTAGAAAAGGTTTACTTAAAAGAACTTCTTAACAATAGATTTATGGCTACGAAAAAAGTTTCACCGAAGACCGAACACATTATATTTCATATCACAACATAAAAGAACTGCATTCACATCATTTTCTATTGCTTTGCAGGTACATATCTTCGGACACATACCATTCCTGGATGTTGTCCTACTTGATATTTATATGCAAATATTTCACAAGAAAATTTATAGAGAGAGCTTGCTCTGTCTGAGCACTTGAATGGATCCCCAATGGACTTGAACAAAATACCATTAAACTACCAACGCTTTTGTATTTGTTCTCCTTTTCAGAATTTACTCCTTTACACTGAATGATCTATGGGGGAGACGTATGTTGTATACATGCTGAGCCACTCATAGAGAAAGAAATAAAATCTCAGATTTATTTCGAGATACAACAAATTTACAGGATTTTGAATGGATGTCCTCCGTCACAGATACATGAGACTATTATACGAATTGTGTAGCGGTAATTATCACTGCCACTTGCACTTACGAATTTAAATCGAAAGGAAGATAAATAATACTTTAGCAACCAATTAAAATATGTTTGCACATAGATACCGGATATAAATGAATCCTTCTAATTAAATTAATTTCCAAGAAATCTTCTACATTTATCTTCATGATTAAGGCAGACAACAACAAAAAAACCGGTAGAAGATAAATCTAATAAACATTGTCGCACATGTCGCTAATGACATAATCATTAGTTTCTATAGGAGTGTAATTCTCTTTGATAAAATGTTGTTTTATATTTTCGTGGAAGCAATTCTAACGAGCTTGTTGTCAACAGCGATGTGGTATTTGGACCTACCCTTCTTCAGAAAAGATTTAGATTCAGTTGGAATTAGTGTGTTTTGGGAGGAGGTTGTATCAAATATTTTCAAGGTCGAAATAATTAAATTCAGCATCACAGTCGACTGTGGAAGACCAAATTCAAAGTCAAGCTCGATTTAAAACACAAATTATATGGCACATTGGATCAACCTAACTTCTAAAATTATATTTAAGTAAAAAACCCCCTCCTTCGATCTAATTACAACGTCGTTCACCCACCTTTTTAAAGAAAAAACCTACTTCCTCTACCGGAGATTGGAGCTATTTCTTCCCCTTCCGGAAAACGAGTTTGTTTCCTACAAAAAAGGATAATTTGTCGCACACAAAAAGGTTGAAATATACAACAAAAACGATCCTTTTTGAAAATTAATTTGCTTACCCAAAATTAACCTTTCCACTTCTCATGTACCGGACTGCCTTGACACTTTGATTGTTGCTTTGTTACCTCAATTTCCTATGTAAGACATTTGCTGCCAATTTAAATAATCACCTTCAATTAAGTTCCTGTGGCGTGGTCGAGCATCAGAAACTATTGACGCGATAAGATTTCTCATTTCGACAAGTGCCCCTCCTTGCATTTTATCGCACACTCACAACAAAAACAATTTCATAACAGGCAAGTTCTCACATTAAAATTAGTGGTGGTGAGTCCTTTCGTAGCTGACGTTTGCGGTAGGACACCACAGAAAGTAATTTTCTGTAACACCCCATACCAATTGCGCTGCACAACATGACAGCCTCTACTTGACAAAGTAAGATAAAGACAGTAGATTGGAAAGCCGTACCTATAATTAGAATGACACGGTTGATGAAGCAGAAGAAGAGACTGTCTATTGGCACATCAGACAATTTTCTTGTAGCACGTGTAGCCGTAATTCTTTGGCAAAAATCTGATTTTCTGCCATTCAATATATCTCATTTATTTGCCGTCAAATGGAAATAACCGAAACTGGTGAGCACAAATAATGATAATGTGAAACGTGAGTAAGTGATTTTGAAGAGTCATATTTCTCCGCACCGCAAGTTCGAACCGTCAATGTTATTACGGACTAAGTTTTTCATAAAATTATGTCTTTTGTATTTCGATTGGCTTCAGGTTTTCAAAAAAAAGCTGCTGGGTTGTTCACGGTGTTGTAAGCCGTCGCTGAATGAAATTATTCAAAAGAAAGTGGGACGGCAAACTAATGGATTTTATTTGAAAATTGAATGGTTTTCTCTTTTCACAAACGAAGTATTTGCACTGGGTGATTGATTTTTATTTTACTAGGGATATCCTTTAGATTAGAGAAAGAGAGGGAAAGGGACAATCTGCTACGCCGTCTTATATCCAAATATTAATCGGCGACACAATTTCTTTCGGTACATATTTATCCTACTTAATAAGGACCAATTCTAATTTTTTTTTTACCAAATTGAAGCGATCCAATCTTAGATATGTCGAAAAGAATAATAATTTGAAAAAAGTATTTGCAAAATAGGTAAAATAATGTTTTTAAATTACCTTGGTTACAAAAACAACACTGTGCGCATACAAAGAAAGAACTGTGTGGTCAATTTTCGACCACTGGGCGAGCCTAGTATTTTTTATTTTAGACGCATTTCAAATAATTGAAATTTTTTGTTCAAAACTAGCTGACCCGCCTTGCTTCACCCGCCTTGCTTCACCCGCCCGTTACTTTTAAGACAGTATTTTTATCGAACTACATCATTTTTTTGTAAATATGTTTCTTCCCTTGGATGTTTTTGAAAGCAATATAAAGCAAAAACAAAGGCAATAAAAACATATTTTGAATTTCAACTAAAAAGTCTACACAAAAAAAAAACAAAGAGTGTGCTTGTAACCACACCCCAGATGCGAAACTTCTCTCGCTAAATGTGGATGTTAAATTGAATTGTGCTGTAAATATGTAGTTGAATTTCATCAAGAAATTTAATTAAAAAAACAAAGCTCAGCTTCTAGATGACACAGAATACAGAAAGCTGATTGATGGCTTAAAATAATTATGGGATTGTTGGCTTTCTTAAGTATTTTATTTTGTTTGCATTTATTAAGAATTGATTGAGTAATGGTGAGCTAAAGTCAGTAAAGTCAGAAAAAAAGCACATTTTGGTTAAAAACGCTCCCAAAATAAGCATGGTAATAAAAGGAGTAGCCTATGTCCTTCTCAGAATCTTAACTAAAATTTCCAAAAAAGTTTCATCGAAATCTGTGCAGTAGTTTTCACGCCAACCGCGAACATAGAAAACGGCTACAGTTTCATTCTACATTTTTAAGAAATTATTGCACAAGTTCAAAGGTTGTTCATAGATTATCTATTGAAACAATTCTACAAAATTTATGAAAAACTGTTGTACGAATTTAAGTGACGAGTAAATGTGTGTGGAGAGACGGGGTCCTAATGAAGAAGCTTTTCAGATGACAATCGACGAAATGATAGATCACCAAAGCTAGGTTAATGGCTGCGTAAGACAGAGCGAGCCCTGTAGTACCCCACTTAGGTCCATGTGGACCCATTGTGATGCGCTTGTTGGGGGGTTATCCGATGTTTTTGGCGATGCAAATTTCTTCCCTCTTACAGCTACTCGACCTTGTCCAGCCATCCCGATGTAAAGATTGGTAAGTGAGACATCAGAGAGTTCCTCTATATCATGGAAATTATCTTCCAAGCGTTCTATTCCTCAAGTACAGAGACTAAGGCATAGACAGAGGAAGTGAGGTGTGTCCTCATGAGCATCCTCGTCTCCGCATCACCTGCATACATCGTCATCTATGAGATTCAATTTCATTGTATGGTTCCTTAGAAAGTTGGTGACCTGTTAGGGCCCCTACCAGCTTGTATAGCGCCGTCCAGGGACCCAGCAGATATGCGTAGTATGCTGCGAGCAGATAACCTTAAGCTTTTCGTGGCATCGGCAAACTACCTTTGACTTTATTTCAATAGCAGAAACTGCTTTTATAGCTGTCGATGAATATGGTGATACATATCGTCCTTTGGTATTGCCAACATTGACACCAGCTTCGGCCAGAACTTCTGCTTGGAAGACACTACTATGATCCGGCATTCTGATTGATCGGCGTATGTTCAATTCCTCCAACCGGCACCGGTTCCACAGTCCATCTTCCGTGTAGATGAAAAGTGATTTCCTTTTTGTGGGTTCATCGGTGTCCCATTCGTCTTTGCTGGGGAAATAGCAGGAGAATGGTATATCAAAGTCCATGTGGAGAGACGTGTAGTCAGAGGTGACAGTATTTGCCACGCAAATATCCAGAATCTGCGCGTGTCGCGGTCTTTAGGGTTTCCAACTCTTGGTTTGGCTAATCCTTAGTGCACTTTTGGCCGCAGATTCTTGTATGAATAGGTCTTTTGGTAATAAGTTGACGATTGCCTCTAGTCCAGCAGTAGGTGTTGTTTCTTACTGCGCTGGTTGTTCTTATACATGCTAGTCTTTGTACTTTAGTCATAAGCTTAAGATTGGATGACTTGTTCGTGGATTGCCACCAAATTTAGCTGCCATATGTCAGTATAGGTCGCACAACAGCCGTGTACATCCGCAGAATAATTTTAGGTTTTGGGCCCCATCTTTCATTAACGTTTTGTTTCCAATTAAGCTTCCTGTCAAGTATAGTCCCCAGATATTTAGCACTCTCTGTGATTTTTAGGGGGGTACCCTCATTAGTTGGAGGCTCGAAGTTTGGAATTTTCCTTTTGTTACTGATATCCAAAGCTAGCAACTAAGTGTAAAAAGTACAACTGCAATGAAAACTGATTTTGTAACAAAACAAAACAACTTCTCTGAGCAGTTTGGGATCCGTTTCATTACTGAGAAAGGCTTTTTCACTTTTTTATATCACCAGTTACGAACCGCCAACGTAGCGTGTAAATTTGCTTTAAAAAAGTTTCAAAGATCTGTGGCGCCACTTGAGCGCATAAGTACTGCACCTATCAAAAA
This sequence comes from Cheilosia pagana, assembly GCA_936431705.1. Lineage (NCBI taxonomy): Eukaryota > Metazoa > Arthropoda > Insecta > Diptera > Syrphidae > Cheilosia > Cheilosia pagana. Next base: position 86,266,851 of record OW386166.1, on the reverse strand, counting down.
GAAGTGTTTACCACTACCCTTAACCGTTTCAGTGTTACAAAGTGCGCGCTCTCAAATTTATGCACACTTAAAAATATCGCGCAGACTTTTCATATAAGAAACGCAAATCAAACAACTTCCAAAAAACTGATATGATTTTGTTTTATAACAAAAAAAAAAATTTACGACAACACTCTCCGCTGGCATACAATCAAATGACACTCAATCTCAAACTAGCGACCAGTTTTATTTCAGAATAACTTCCGAAAGTCCAAGGTCTGTGACGATTTTTGTTGGTTGCAGATTCGGATGCATTTTAAAAATGCTCGTAAAATTCTCGTAAAAAAAAAATAGCATACATCTTTGAAATACATTCGCGATGTCGCCCAAAGACGTAAACTTTTTACGACTGTGCAGCATAGATCCTTGAAAATTAGCCACAATTTGACGAGTGAAATGCGCTTAATCCTCGTCTTTATGCCACCAGTTAGACGAGTCGTTGGGGAAATCAAATTGTCGGTCAAAATAAAGCACAGTGGCTAAATGGAAAATAGATTAAGTGGTTTAGTTGATTGAGTTGCAGTTGCCATTCATTATCACGGGGGTTTTGTTCATTGGAGTTTAATTGGAATGGTTGGAGTTGGTCAATTTGGGTTAATGCCAACTAAACGGTAGACTTGGTAAGGAAAAAAAAAACATTTGGCTTTCTGTTTCGATTGTGTTGCACCTCAAATTGAATTTGGTTTCCTTTGATGAGATGAGCATCGGAATAATTGCGGCTATGTGGTTTCGGTGTGTGGGATTTTCTGAAGTTGTCAAAGTGTTTTTGGGTGATTTGATTTCAATGTGGAGTAATAAATGTCATGGTCGTCATGTATACCTTTCGCGGTTTGGCCTGACTGAATAGACTTGCATTGTGTTTGGCTTAAAGGTCATATACATACATACCTTCTTTATTTGCATTTGAGAAAAACAAAGCGGCAAATCCAGAGCAAACAAGACTATTGGAGAAGGGTTGTTATTATTGGATACATAAGACTCCATCATAGAGCCCATTTTTACCTCAAAAACTACTTCATTGTAGAAAATAGTTGCCAAGGGGTTGCGGAAAATCCTTGAATTTACAAAAAATGTGGAACAATTTGCATATTTACCAATACTTATACTTCAAAAGACTCTGAAAATAAAACCCAAATTTTAAAAAATTTTACGAAAAAAAAAATAATTTTTTATTCGGTGTCAAACTCATGTGCCTAAAAATTAAAAAAAAAATAACATAAATTACCAAGTAGTTTTTTTGATTAATTGCAACACACACTGGGTTGCATTTGACTTTTTGTTTCAAAGATCTGTATATTTCAGAAAATTATCAATAAATTGAAGTTATCGTTTTATTAAAATACCTTGATCTTTTTTTCTCAATTTTTCAAAAAAAAAGGCATTTTGTCAAAAGTGCCTCATTTAACATTATGTCAAATGTACCTATTTCGCAAAAGTCAAATGTGCCCCATGCCATATGTTCCTGTTAACTATTTTCTTCTTTTTTAATTTATATTGTTTTCTTTTCACACAACTCACTTTTATTTTATTGAAACTTAAGTTAACAAATTTGTATAATCATTTAAATAAAATAAAAACAAACTGAAAATTTTTCCTAGAGTCAAACGTACCCCAGTTTACCCTTCTCCATTCCGTATTCCTCAGATTGGTTAGCTATCACTGAACAAAGCTCCTTATGAACTTCTTTGGAAAGTGAGTCATTTTTTAATAAGTTATTTAAATGCCAAAAAATGTTTCTTTCTCAAATATTTTGTTTCATTTTATAAGACAGTGTCGCAGTACTGAGCTACTGAGCGAGGGGTCTCAGGTTTGATCACCGGAAAAATGCAAACAGCATTCCAAGGCGATACCTCTCAGGAAAATCTTAAAAAAGCTTCCTCATTCAGGAATTCGGAGTCGGCATAAGACTGTAGGTCCCTTCCATTCATCCCAAAAATTAAGTAAATTCACACAATCGAATGATTATAAAAGCCTAGCGACCTAGGGTCGTATAAGAGCCTGTTTCGACGGCAATTTATTTATTTTCGGGTTCGATCCCCGGAAAATCACAAATTACAAATTATAAGGGGGGAACAAAAATCATTTTGGTATGAAGTGGGGCGTCTGTAACCATAATTTGCCGTTCCGACTTGGCATAAAATTGTAGGTTACTTCTATTTGTCCCAAATATAAAAAACTCATACTAGTCCTGGGGTTTGATCATTTATTACAGCAATAGGTGTGCAGCTGCAAATAACATTTTAAGTTTTACATTTTCAAAATATAAATAAAAAAAACTTTTAGTGCTCTGTAACTCCCTTACTAAACGCCTATGCTACTTTAAAAATATGGATTTCCAACAGAGTGATGCAAAACACTTGGAACTTTAATATCGTAAATATTTGTTCCTGCAAATGTCATGCGCAATAACTCTCCACTGCCTCAAAGTCAGATACGTTCCATAGAGTCCAATTGGTCCTACTGACAAAATACCTGTACGAATCCTTCAGTAGTGCTGTATCGGCGTGATGCAAGACAGGAAACAGTTGAGGGACAAACACTTTGCTATGAAAGATTCACTGATGACGAGTTAACGATAAATTTTTGGGAGTTATAAGGGGACATCAGTTTATCTTAGAAAACTTTTTGAGGGGGGTTAAGTAAAAGTAATCAAATATTTGAACAATTGAATTCAAACAAAATTACTCAGATAACAAAACAGAAAATGTATTAAATTAACAACTATCTATCTATCAAAAATCATACTTATCCACTTTCCTTTCTTTTATTTACAGGAAAAGTCATTCTTTATGAAACATAAAATTTAATTGACTGGGTTTTTAATTTTTCTTTATTCTATCTTCTCCGCTATATGAACATTTTTAAAAAGGGTTTTATTTCAGTTCAGACAGATTTCTTTTTCGTCTTTTGAAAATCACAAACTGGTAGCTTAAAAATAAATAAATTCTTATTGTTAATGTTTTAGAGTAAGAAAACTTTCTGATTTAACTTTGTCAAAATCCAATGAAAAAGGGTTGAGAAAATAAAAAGGCCTAGTGCTTCTAACAACGTTATAAGAGATTATATTTTTTTTAACCCCAAAGGGACAAAAATCGCGGGAAATATCGCTTGGATATCAGCTGCTAGTGCCATTCACCGACAAGACTTGGATTCAGCAGTATTCAGCGGTGGGTGCATACAGGGTTTCATGGTTTTCTTGTGACGTCGTAGTCACCAACAGTTAATGTCGTAGTTGCACATCATGCAAAAACAACTATGCATAGCGAACCCACAGCTAGAATATGAGAAAATAACCTGTGACTTTGATTGACATTTTTTGACAAATCATGCTCTCACTCTGCATTGTGATGTGGATCTGGCAAACCCATATCCTGCTTGGTTGGGCCAACAAAATATATGACATGTCACAGACAAACTCTAAAATCGAAAATTTTTTTTTCGTTTAAAGAAGAGCGAAACGTCAGCTATCAGCAGCAGCACGGTTTCAATTTGTAAGGGAGCAGCACTCATACTCAAAACATATACATAAATGTCATATAATATAAATACAAATAAAAGGGATGGTGTACCAACCCTTGTCAAAATGTTCTCATTGAAAGCATTACGTACCTATTCTGAAGTAAGCGAATTTCCCGCTTAATTTAAAAATGATTTACAATAAATTGCAGCATTAAGGCGGCGTCCATAAATCACTACGTTCACCCATGGGTTATAGCACATCATGCACACTCTGTTGGTGTCCATGAAGTGTTATGGGACGAATTTTACTGTTGAAGTCTGTTCTTCTCCTCATTACTGCCTAAAATTTGTTTAAGAAAAATGCGAAATTACAATTAAAGGACAATGTCCACTATCGGAACCCATTTGGATTTAGGATTTGTCTTGTTCTTATAACCCATCAGTTCAAATGAAACTAATCGCAATTAAATGCGTTTAGAGAAAATTGATTGATAGATGGATGGCAACCGGAACCGACAGGTATCGACTCGCAACTTAATGACTCTATCTAGGTAATTACAAGGTTGGGTGCGCCACTATAGTCGTTCATCACCATTTATCAAACGCACGTGCCCGAGTGATTCATCGCCTTAGGTTGTGGTATTTATTTAGCTGGACATGTCAGGCGTTCATTTGGGAATGAAAAAAAAAATAAAGTGCACGACTGGATCGCACGAAACTTTCTCGTTCGTATCATCAGTTTGGTTGGTTTAATTTTCTTTTATTATTGTTTATCTATAAAACAAGATTTTTCAAATTGGTGATGCTGGTAGGTGGCCATGACTCAAAGTAGGGTTTGTGATGTAAGAATTCAGAGATTTGTTCTTGAATTTGAATTGAAAGTGCGGGTTTCTGATACTGTAGACTCCAATTGGTTGGAATTATTTTAGGGTTCATGATTAATATGGTTGGAAAAAGAAGAAGTGGGAAATATTTGCTAAAAAGGAGTTTCTAGTAGTTGTAATTACATTTTAACTGGTAGTGCGGTAATGTTTAAAAGACGGCATTATTTGCATTTCTCTAAGAAAAACTAAGTACGGGGTTTTATTAAGAATACTTATGTTATCGTAAATAAGCATTTTAGTCAAAGTCTTTAAAGCTAATTTTAGAAAATAATGCATACAAAATAGTAACAAATATTGCAATGTTGAGTTCGAAAAATTATCTTGCTCAACTATTTAGCTAAAAACTGAGTATAGGGCATTGTTCGGGATGTTAGTATTACTTGGTTTTTAAAGTTTTATCCAAATCGAAAATGGCGTTTTCGAGATATGAACAGTTTTCAAAATTAGCTTTTTCGGTGGTTAGAATCGAAAATGAAGGACGCAATAATGTTGAAAACGTCAAATATTATCCAAGTATGCATTTTGGTCAAAATCGGTTTAGCCGTTTTCATGTAGGTAAATCAAAAGAAAACCAAATTCTCAAAATATGCCTTTTTTCAAAAATCTATTATAGACAATTTAGAGAAAAACTGAGTTTTCTATCATGTTCGGAATGACCATATTACATACAAAATTAATTTTTGTTGCAATCGTATATAAAAGTACCGTTATTCGACTTTTTAGCCAAAAACTGGGTATGCAGCCATGTTAATCCCATGTATGGTAGTGCAAATATACATTTTGGCTGAAATCGTTAAAGCAGTTTTTAAGTAAACCATAATTAAATAAAGCCTTAAAAAACTAAAATTTTCCAAAATAGTCCGTTGAACGATAATTTAGGGAAAAACTGAGTTTGCCGTCATGTTGGGAATGACCGTATTACCTTAAATATGAATTGTTTTAACCATTTTTGAGATATGACCAATTTTAAAAATAACCGTTATTCGATTTTTCTGCGAAAAACTGAGTATGCAGCCATCTTAGTTACACATACTTAAGCCCAAATATCAATTTTGGTTGAAATCGTTAGAGCCGTTTTCGAAAAACTCAAAATTGCTGAATACCGTTAGAACGGCAACTCTTAACGTGCAAAATAAAAAATGGCCCCGAACTGTAAGCCTACCAACTCCAAATCCGAAGTTTGAAAGAAATCCGTCCAGCCGTTTGCGCTGTAGAGCTCAGGAAGGACGGACAGACGGACAGAATTGCGAGACCCACTTTTTCGAGTTCCTCTATCATCGTAATGTCAGTTTTGATTAAAATCTCGAGTTCGATTTTTTGTACGATTACAATACCTTTCTCTTACTACGTAATGCGAGAAAGTTAAAAATCACAAAATGTTAACGGATTTGGCATCATTGTAACTGACGTTTATTTCGAATTCGAATGTTCTGCGTACAAATAACACCGGCTGACTGACGAAATGGAGGAAAAATTAATAGAATTCGCGATTCGCGAAGGAAAATTACATGTTTTATAATAAACGTAACAAATATTACAGAAACAGTTATTTGAAGGATCAAATAATGGAAAAAAAATTATTTAATACCATAGCTGTTATCAAAAGAATGACGTTTAGTTTTGTATGACATAGCTCACTGCAATTACGTCAAAAAAAATATCTGCTCGTGTGTAGGCTCGTATTAGTAGGCTTTAAGGTCGCTAAGGAGGTTTGCTTGGATCTTGAATAGTTTTCAAAATCTTTTGTATATCTGACTGTCGATCAGATAATCGTCTGTCGAAAGGTTTTCGGCATTTACCCAGTAATTTTGACAAGATATCATATGCGGCACCTTAAGCTACTTATAGCTCTCAAAGTTGATGCAGTTTCCGTCGGACATTTTTTGTGGACTCTTCCATCAGGTTATTTTCTGCAGATGACTCTGCTTCCGCCGTTAATACCCTAAACTAAGTACTAAATAGCAGGCAGCTTCTATTAAGTTGTCTGAGCTGACGGTCTTTTTAAAACTTAGTTTAGGGTTAACAGTCTCTAAAGGTTTCTTTTTAAATCCTCAACACCTAAGACAACATTGAATATCGCGGTACAATTGTCAAAAATTGAAATTAAAAATAAATAAATAAATAAATATTTTGGCGCGACAGGTCTATGGGACCCAAGGCCTAGCTTCTCGCAACCATTCGCTTGTGTGGGATTTTCAATTTTTGGGGCGAATGGAAGGGATCTACAATTTTACGCCGAGTCCAAACGGCTAATTAAGAAGCTCATTCATGACAGTTTTACTCTCGGATGTTTGTCAGACGTTCGCGAGAGGTGGCGCAGTGGAAAAAAATCTTAAGATGTAATTTGGCCCTCTCGGGATTCGAACCTGAGCCCCTCGCTTAGTAGCCCAACACACTACCACTAAGCCACTGCGCCGACTGAGCTGACGGTCTTTTTAAAACTTACTTTTTGGTTAACAGTCTCTAAAGGTTTCTTTTTAAATCCTCAACACCTAAGAAAACATTGAATATCGCGGTACAATTGTCAAAAATTGAAATTACCCAACTAAAAAACAAACGCTCTGTCATATAAGAAGTTGCATGCCAGTCATGCACGTTGTTTCATTTTTCAGTGAGGTCTACACCTTCGGTATTTGACATACCCAAACCCAATATGCCCAACGCATTTATTTCTTTAATTGGTCTATTCATAAAATGTCACCGGTTTTATTTAAAAACAAGACGTACCGCTGCAAAAAAAATTTAAACGCAGTTTTGTCATAATTTGTCGAATATTTATTTTTTTTTCATATGTAAATCAATTTGTTTTCAGTATAAGCTGGTCGATATTTTTTCAGATCTTCTAATTCTTGACAAAAGGCAAAATGAATTGAGTTAACCATACGCAATCGGTAAGATAAATATCTGAGTTTGAGCAGCTTATTCTTTGCCTACATTCTCCGCATACGCAATAACTACTCAGCTCATGCAAATGGAATAAGGATTACATCGAACATTCCAATCCACTATAGACCCCTTCTGCATAACATATTGCATTCGACTTTGCTGTGTATGACTTGCAATACCTTTTGTATCCCATCCATTGTAGTCCTCTATATTGATGTTCTTTTCATATTCCCACGCAAATGAATGACATGACAGTAATTCCCTTTTATACAAGCACTTGTCCTATTCTTTCAATTTTCTAACAGTGTGGGTGTATTCATTTTTCTACTTGCACGAATGCTTCTGCACACTCTCAGCTCTCGCCAATTAGGATTATGATTTGGATCGTATGTTACAAACAAGTAACACGGGTTTTTGTCCTTTGACTACAAGTTGGCAAATATGTTTTCCCTGATAGAGTACTCACGAGTTTGAACTTGAAATAGATTTCCATAAAGCAAATTATATCATGCGAGCATTTTTTCTGTGCAAAGGACGCTGGTGCGGATTCCGATTTTCCGTTTTACATTGCTTGTACGTTATCTAAGTAAATAATTGCTTATACCATTGAGACTGAATATTGCGAAGGATATTTGAGTAGGGTAAGTCCTTTTTGGCGTGCGACATTTTTCAGCCAGAGTAGGGAAACTCGAAAAGAACAAAATCGATTTGTTCTCCGGCAGTTTGCAGATATTTTAGTCTCTAAATTAATAGGAATGGAATTTATGAAGACATTCTTAAATTTTTAAAAGCCTGCGGCTAGGGAAATATTTCGCAATCAAAATTAATTGAGAAATAATGTCCAATTAGATATTTGCAAAAAAATTCCAGTTAACGTACATCAAAGACAAGATATTAAATATTAGAGTGAACATAGTCGACGGGACTGTACTCTGTCGCGTATAAATGCTATGCCAATTGAATGTGTTACGTGACGGAAGGAAGGCGTATATCCTGATTCCGAAGGGGGAAATATATTGGAATTTTATATTAGTTGGACAGACATGCAAATGAATTCTCTTCGATACCCAAAACCCCACACATTGACAACAAGGGCCGCCTGGGGAGGACGTAAAACTAAAGCGGTCTCAAAGTGCTTGGAAATGATGGCTTAAGGAAGGCAGACGTTAGCCTTTCAACAGCTAATAAAATAGCAACGTTTATTTAATAAATAATTTTGTTTCGAGTCAGAACTCACATCAAGTAGGTATTTGGGATAAAAACAAAGTAATAAAAAGCAAGTATAAGGTCGTTGGAATTTGAAATACCACAATAGCTCTATTAGGCACATAAACTTTTGTTGAAATCCGCTTGTATTACCCATTCCATGCAAGAGGTAGGTAGGTATGTCAATACGTGCCTGGACCGAACAACAAAAATATAAAATCATAATTTAGTCATATGTTATGACTTTTAAAACGAAAGGACTTGGTTTGGTTTCATAAGCTTTAAGAATGAACGAGTCTGAAAGGTTTTTAAAGAGACCTGAGCGATTTATACCCTTTTCACATCAAGCCGGATTTTCGGGTAAAACACTCGAAAACTTAATCGAAAATAGAAGTTTCCACATACGAGTTGTTCAAGCGGTTTCCAAGTCGTTGGATTTCTAAAACAAGCACACCTTTTGCAATATTCATCAAATTCAGCAGAACAGCTGACATTAAACAACTCACAACTTAATTTTTGTTTTTTGTTTTGATACGGATCGTTGTTTGTGGTTTCCATCCTTAATGGATGGACTAATAATATTTTTAAATAATATTTTTTAATTAATATCGATTAAATCTGAAACACAGAAAATTTCAAGATTAGTGTCCCACCTCTCAAAGCTTATTAAAACGTCAAATGTTCGGTGTGAATGCATCGACGAATTTTCGTACGAAAAGACGGTTTTAGGGTATTAGTCCTTAAAAATCTCATTTGGTCGTATAAATAAAAATTAACATTTGATTTGAGTAAAAGGTTGTAGCAAAGTTAAAGCACTAAGCAATTGCTTCGAATCAGTATGAACTCAATCCTTATTTGCTAAATTTGAACATAGCATTAACCTCGCTACTTGCGTACTTTCCTTGCAGTCAAACCTATGAGCAGTCAATTTGAATTCTTGCCTTTCAATATCTACCGAATTTTGTGGAAAATTTAACAAAAGTGAAAGAAGTTGACGAAAAAACTGCAGCTCCGCCTTGAACCATGCAACATAATTTGTTTTTCCCAAATAGATTTATGATGTTTCATTTCTTGTTCAGATGCCGGCAATAGTATTCGATCATCGGATTATGGGAACAGTTTTTGGACACACAAGCCAATTAGTAAAAGAAGAAATACCTACCTATTCATTGCCGAGATGTTATTGAAATGTAATCTAAAAGCCCGGATCTCGTATATACCTTAGAAATATTAGCCCAAAAATTCACATTTCGTATGAATCGACACATTTGCATTTTGATTAACTTGACTATTTAAAAACAAAACACTTAAAATATTTAGCAAAAGGTCCGAGTCAAGCAAAATAGCAGGCTTGGACTTTCGGAGCAATTGCTACGCTTTTCGAACATGTCTAAAAGTGAAGGTAGATAACTCATATCAGTTTTTATTCACACGAAACGTGGCAAATGATTCGATTTTGACATTTCCTTTGATTAAAAGCAATTGCTAGGTAAATTTTATTCATACCATCCATTATGTAATTTAAACCGCGCGAAAAGTGGAAATAATAAATTAAATTGCATACTTTTAGGATCGTTTTTACAGGGAATTTGACTTTAACAGCACCTGAATGTAGCTTGTGGCAGCTTTCGCATTTCAGGTTCGATATCAAAATAAGCAACAATTTCATTCATTATAGGTTTGTTGCCTTACAATAAATCATTCGAACAAATAAGTCAAACTTTGTTCCCTAACCCAAAGAAGGGCAAAAACTGTGACTGAATTTGGCTAATGTGTTCGAATGTATTATTGTAAGGGAACAGACCTTGTATTAACCTATGTAGCATTATCCATTTTTGGTTTTAATTTTAAACTTATTTATCCCCCGCCATAGATGGGTAATTCTCACTAAAATTTTTTACTTAATAAAAGAGCTGCAATTAACTGTCGTTTTTGCAAGGGTTTTAATCTTATTCTTATATGAAACCAACATCGGGCATACCGCATACGCCTTCCTTGTTCGGAAACTTGAAGATTTGCTGTGCAAAAAATGTAAATTTCTTTGGAATGCTTGAAAGAAAAGGGTTTCAAATGATTTCCATTTCATAATTCACCGAGCAAAATATAATTTTCCACATCCATACGTTGAAATAAAAATTGCGGCTGACATCCACAGGAAACTGAAACTCCTTTGAGAACAAATCAAAGTCCCGTCCGCAATCGATTACATTTTTGGCAGCACTACTATACGTAGTCGAAATCAACCCTTTCCATGTCGTTTAAAGTAATTCCAAGGTTTTGCCACAAAAAAAAATGTCCTTTGATTTTTTTTGCAAAGCCGAAAATTGGATCCAGTCCTGTAATCATGTATTTTATTAACTCACTACAAGAGTCATATTTCACAAGCGAAATTAATGCTTTTCAAGGCTACCGATTTTATAGGTCAGGACACAGTGTAATTGGCTGTATTATTTACTTGCAAAAGCTGCCATTTTTACCCCAGAAGGCATGAATTAATCTACATTTTGAGTTCCATCGAAGAAAGCTATTTGTCCTGTGGTGACGCTATATCCAAGGAAACTTAAGAAAACCAATTCAGATTAGAGATTGTAAATTTTGTTGGGAGTTAATTTCCGGAAGAAAACAAGAAGCTGCGTAGTTGGAATTGACGCTCTTGGAATTGGTTACATTATAATGGAATTTCAAATCAGACATTTAACTTTTGGATGGGATGGAGTTGATGTTGGTAATTGGCAAATAGTTGAAAGTTTATTTACTTTAAGGTGGATTAGGAGGAAATCTCTCAAAAGGCCTTCAGGTAATGTACAGTAAAAAATAAATGGAACTGAAGTGCTATACAGGAAAGGTTTTTAAAGACCTAAATTCATTTTCGAACTGAAATGCTAAGCTGAATGAAACACGTTCTGAACTGATAACTCGAAAGATGTCTCTTTGAAGAAAATCCACAATTCAAATGCGCTCAATCAAGGATATGTTGGCTAACATTTTGGGGAAAAGGGAAAAGGATTCAGTTCAAAAGTTCAAAAAAATTGGAAAATAATAACGCACCCAAGGCGAGCATTGAATCCCAGTCCCCCATGATCCTACATTGTCCAACTGCTGCTATGGAAGTACTATTGGAACTTACTCTTTTACACCTTGTTGTTGAGGAATATGCAAGTAAAACGATTCTAAAAATAGCCAAAGAAGGAGTAGAAAGTCAAGTCAATAATTAAATTAACAAAAGAACTTTCTTACCAAGCTCAGCAACAACAAGGAGTGGAGCAATAAATCCACAATTCACAGACTGAGCACAACTAAGTCTTACACAGGTGGGTCAAGAACTGACAAGGGAACTGGAGCGGGCATAAGTACAAGCATCTTTCAGGCTGCCATAAGCAAATGTGTCCAAATCAACTTTGACAGAAATTAAACCAGCTGTGATATAGGCACAAGTCAAAAACTGGGTGGGAAAGCCTGCAAAAGTTTAAACTGGGTAAGAAAAATAAAAATAAAATAACCATCTCTTGGGTGCTTGGCCATGTGGGAGTAGAGGGCAATGAAAAGACTCCTTAGCAAGAAAGGGAGCATCTGAAATGTTCATAGGTCCTGAACAATTCTTTGGAGTAGAGGATCACACCCTCAAAGAAGAATTCGGCGAACTAGAGAAGAAAAAAACGGTAAGAACCTGGCGTAACTCTCAAGGCATGAGGCAGACCAATGAACTTCTGGGACAATACAACCGCAAAAGACTCCAAGCCTGCATCGACATGAGTACAAAACACATTCGTATCCTATGTAGCGTGTTACTTAGAAACATTTTCCCTATAAATATTTTATCTCGAAATTATTCTTATGGGTCCGTTCATTTCGTTGCTGGTTACAGTGAAAAAAGCTCCCCTGGATACACTCCTAAGCAACCGCTGTACTACTGTCCCCAAACCGCCACCTACTTAATAGAGGAAACTACGCAGCAAGCGTGCCAACCCCCTGCTTAGGGATGGAAGTGACTTCTAATACTTCCCATACTCCCCGCGTGTCTCCTGCACCTAGAAATTGGTTTTTAATTCAAGGAACACCTCAGAAAACTGGGTATAGCTGGAGAAGGTCTCTGCAAATTCTGCGATGAGTCCAATGAAATCCCAGAACATGTACTGGGATCTTGTGGGATATTGATCCAGAAAAGACTAAAATAGATACTCTTGGAAGTACAAATTATCTGACGAAGAAAAAATGTCACTGAGGTCAACCCTCATTCTAAGATTTTTTAACGGAAATTGAACTAGAGATAGTGCTATAAGACCTTCTAAAATGATTGCGAAAGGAATTATATTGAGGTACTATTGACCAAAATCCCCCTTTCAAATAATAATAATCGTGCATCTCGGCAGTCATCTCATCAGTAATTCGTTTAACTGATAACAAAAACAGATTTCGACATAAATTCATATGCTCATTCCTACGCTTGACTTAACTAATTATTCTATCATTTTCGAAACAAGAACTGGTAACAGTTTAACAAACATTTAAACATTTACTTTGAACCTGTATTTTCAACATTAAACGTCTGTATGACTAATTTCAACGCAGTAGTGCATTTCAGGGTGTCCTGCATCTACAAACTAGGTTCAAGCTTAAATATGGTAACCTAATAAATGAAACGCATAATAACTCATTCCTTTTGTGCCCATTAGAAAGTAGTGTAGCTCGAATACGTACTGGTTCCAAATCTCCAAACTCTAACCCAAAAATAACAGCCTTTATCTAAATTAGATTAGAATGATGAAGGTAAGTGGCAAGGTTAACGATTTCCATGGCTTAATCAGCTATTCCGATCGAAGACAGTTTAGGTTGCTTCTGAACCAAAGTTTTCCTGATGCCAATAGCCTGGGTTTTCCATATGCGAGACCTTAAACAACTAGAATTGACTGAGGATCTGGCTAACTGAATAGTATTGCTTCCCAGCTTATTTTTTTCGGGCTTTTGCTTCATGTTCTTCGTATTTCGGGCTTGCAGGCTTCTGTATTTCCAATACTTCCAACACTTCTTTAAGCCATTACTTAGTATTAGTCAGTGTTACCGGAGAGAAATATTGTAAGGTAGTTCTGCAGCCAAAAAAGGACAGGACATGTTTTGAAAAAATTTTGAGAACAGGCATTTAGTCTTCTAAAATTAATGTGGGCACACATATTAATTTATTTAAAAAATACAAATCAAGTTTACTTTGGCTTATTCCAATAGGAATAACAATATTTCAAGCATTGATTTAACAAACATTTTCATTTTATTGAACTATACATAAAAATTCACGGAGCTTAAATAAAAACATAACCACAATCTCAGGTAACAACAAAATAAATACCGAACTGACAGATGAAATTGCATGAAGCCGACGAAAAAAAAACTAGAAAGAGAGAAATTTTCTTTTTGGCGATAGTTTGGAAGATAAAAGTGCTTTTAAATTTGGATTAAATTTGATGTAAAATAAATTTATTAATGCTGAAATTAAAATAACACTTTGCTGCAAGTGTAAGATATTTTATGTCTTTTAAATAATAGGAGTACGAATTTGAAAAGAGGAGTATGGGAGACCTGAGGTGTTAAAAGTAGTACAATACTCCTATATGAGTCAAGAATCTCTTTATCAATGACTGCATTTTGTTTCTCACTGAAATTATAGGCTATGCAAAATGAGTAAGCGACAAGTGACAACTCAACCTAAAATACATAAATGTGCGCGAGTCCTACGTGATTCGTTTTACAAAGTATCTTAGATTTCCGCAATTTTTGGGTACACCCAGACCAGCACGTGGAAATATGACGTGGACTACATCACTTCTGCTCTAATATAAACAGCCACTTAGAATCCTAAGCACACATTATAAATAGACAAGAAAAGGGTCAATGGTCATAAGATGTTTTCAAAGTCAATTAATTTACAAATTCTGTCAGAGACTTTTAGAAAATATATCAACCCCAGAACAGTTTCGCAGTCTATGTCAAATTGGTCTGAAATAACTTCCGCAATTTTTGTCATTGCGGATATTCCCTGCCAAAATATTTATTCCAACATAAATAATTCTTAAATCCTTGTTTATGGACTTGAATACGAAATTTCAAATAATTTCTAACACAATTCGCGTATGGCATTTCTTACATTATTGATTCAATCCCCCATCAAGTTTGTTTGTCTTTTATTTAAATGACTTTCAGTGTACTTGTGTGAATCCATAAAATGCAAGTAGCTGAAAAATAATATCTTTCAAACTTTAGTAATGAAAATAAGGTTCACTTTCCTTATACACAAACTTGCACACAAACTTGCAGATTCGAATCCATTTGGAAACGGAAATCCGATAGAAGTCTTCCCAATCGAATGCATTGTTAAAGATAAAGTTCGATTTATCATCCCTTACACATTACGGAAATTGCACTTTGTAAGACAAATCTATTCAACCATTGGCTTCCATCGATTTTACAATGATAAATGAAAATGTCTACAGTTGGGTCACATGTCTCACTGAACTGACAATGATGTGTACGTGAGGTTGGTTTTAAAAAAAAAGGATCCGCAGGATGTTTGGGGATATAGGTTATGCTGTATTCGGAATACCAATTCAAAACCATGCGGAATGTTATTGGAGCAACTGACTTTTTTGAGTCAGTATAGTGTTGCATACGTAAATACTGTGCCTTCCTTTACATTATTTGTTTTGCGCATTGTATTCGCATATTTCTTTCCCACGAATGCGAACACTTTTTGTTCAAACTAGTCACATCATTTCTAAGGATGTTTTACATATCCTCTTCAAGGCAATCTTTCTAAAGAATACATTTTCTGAGGCAAAGTAGACTTTTCTTTAATTCTTATTTATAAAAGTGGAGACTGCGATGGCTTTATGACAATTTTTAACAGAAGAACTGCTTAATTTGCAATTGGACACCAAATTTGTTGGTAGCGCAAATGTTATTAGCTACATGTGTGTTTAATCAAACAGGTCAAGTGTGAAAATAAGCAACGCCTCCTAGGTCCGACAACCAAAGACAAACTGCCCACCAAAGGACGTATTCCAAGCCAAACTATACAACGACTTCGAACATCATCACTCATCAGTTCTAAGAGCTGTTTGCAACTTGTTCAATTAACTTTTATATGGAGAGAGGTTAAAATCGTTCAAACGCATTTGTGCAATTGATGTAAACTTATATGGGTGAAAAACGCTAAGCCTACGTTAGCGCGTAATATCCAGGATTCCTTTCCTCATAAAGAGCTTACAGAGGTAGATTTCAAAGGTGAAAGGTTCTTTTAAGAACGTCAAATGCTGAGCGAGCATTCAAAAATACACTGTCCGTGTGAAAACAAGGTGAGTACAATGGAGAGTTGATTTATTTGCTGCTTGGATTATCAACTCAAAAAGTCAAAACTCGACAAAATACCAGCTAGAGAAAGTGGAACGATAATGAACTGACTTGCAACATAACTGGAAGCGGGAGACATTGCTATCGCCGGCGCCGTAGTGGAAAGCACTTCAATAGTGGAATGAAGCTCCTACAATTATTTTGAAGCCAGGCAGAGTGCTGTGGATTCACAATTTGACACTACCTTTAAACATTTTCTAATTTAACTTAGTACAAGTGAGGTAAACGTTAGATGGACTGCACTTAAAACTTGTCGTACCATAAGCATGCTGTGGCCAACCTTCAATGAAACTAGAACCAAAAGTCGTTTACAGAAGGATAGAAAATTCCTTTCCACCCTCGAGGGAGTCATAACGGGCATAATACTCTGCGGTACCTACAACATAAATAAATTGCTCTTGACGGAAGAAGAACTTTGAAGAGGCTGTTTTGATAAGGAAGCCCTTGACAGCACAACCAACTTTCTATTTCACTGGTTAGTTTTCTAACACGCCAGGTACAGATTCCTGGGTAGACACTTCTTCCTTGACCCATAGACGAACTTTACAGCACACCAATAGCCAAACTAATGAGCTTTATCAAATTCACAGGATTGTATGCAATGAACAGTATAAACAGTGAGTAATTGATTTTAGCTTTTATAGACAGGACAGAGGGCATCACAATGGGTCAGAATTGACCTAAGTGTGACGCGTAGTACTGGTCTCCAGCCCTCAAACCTAACCTAACCTAGGCCTTATATAATGTTTTAAGCATACATCATCAACACCTTGTGTTACGTACCAAGTGCTTTGAACTAAGAGCGACAGCCCTTGACAAGCTTCAATTTTATTTCTTTTATTGCTGCCTGGCTGCCAATACAGAAAGTGATACCTTCCGGAGGTATGGGCCGTTCTCGTCACTGAAATTACTTTCGCTTGGAAACCACTGCTGTGGTCGAAGAGGCGTGTCGATGTTGAGATGCCCAGCGGTTCAGAGTATAGATGTTTGATCCCACCCCGTTGTATATTTTTGGTTCATCAGACCGCGTGTTGGGTATAAATACATACATTTCTCCGTACTTCCCTGCTGGGGTAGGCAGGTCTTTTGAAATCTAAACATGTCGTAATATAACTCGTGTTAGGTGTATACTGCCAAAGTAGTTCTGTAAGATCCCTGAGTGACCCTCTTCATAATATTTCCAGTCTGATGATTGGTTGATTTTCATGGCATTATAATTTAAATAATTTAAATCCCAATTTAAAACCCATACAAAAAATTTATTTTCTGCATCCTGGAATAACTACCAGTAAAACCCGGATAAATGCCTCGCGCTTAAGTGGCTAACCCGCATAAATATCTTTTTTTTGAGAACAAAAATTCTGAGGACATTTTTCCTATAAAACTTATCTTATAAGTACCTTTCGCTTAACTACCTTTCCCCCTTAGTTGCCTTTTGTTTTGTATACTTTTATTGAAATTTACCTGAAAGCAATTTCTTTTAAGTACACATTTTTGAAATCAGCTGAAAAAATACAAAACCTTATTTCCTTTCGCGCTTCCTTGTGTTTTATAAATAGTACAAAGTATTCTTTTAAAAGTTTACCGGTACTACTCAGTTAATGTATCTAATGTTTTTTTTTATTTTTTAAAAAAAATTAAATGTTTCATTGTTACAGTAAGTGCTGCAAATATGGCCCACCCTTAACATTTTTTGAAATAAAACCGTGAATTTAAGTCGAATTCATTTAAATTTTTGTAATATAGTCGTAGAAACTATTTCTTCTTCTGTCTTTTATAATTTCAATAAAAAAATCAAACTTAATAAAAAAAGGATAGAAACAATAACTTAAGGAAACTCAATTTTTATCTTTTAAAAAAAGTGCTGCTAATAGCTGTGTTTCTTTCGTCCCCGTCACGGCTATAGGATAAGCAAAATAAAAAAATCCCTTGTTAAATACAACAAAGGCTGGATAATTATCGGGGTTGATAGCTTCGCGGCGATAGAGAAAAGTATAGCCAACACAAATTTGTGTATGTTATCGATAACTTGTATGGATATTTCATAAATGACATTTGACATGCTGACAAAAATTAAATTAAAAAATTCGAATTTGAAAAAAATTTCTCAGCAAACCAACGAGAAAAGATAAATTACCAAGAAATGTAATATATGAAACAATACACAATATGTTATTGTGTAAGCTTGATTCATTTTGTATTTGAATTGAAACTTTTTGGAACCTCTGCTTCGTTGGAAGTTTCCATTAATAATATTTTATCAAATTAAAATTTTCAAATGTAAATTTTACTATCAGTGTCAATTTAACTATTAGCTTGATGCGTTGCCAATTCACGTTTATATTTTTCGGTGTTCGTTTTTTTCGGCAATCCTTGATAGAGTCGCTGATAGGGACGAAAGAAACAAAGCTATGGCCCACCTGGTGTTAAATATGAACAACCCTTGTTTGTTTCTATTAAATGCAATGATTGCTCTTATCATGTCTTTCTTAGCCAATTTCGATCGTTTTTCTGTGTTTTTCCTAGAGAACGAATTAATTCTATCACGTGTCAAATATGGCCTACTGAGTCAAATGCCCACAAATCGGGTGGGCCATATTACACTCACTGTGGTTTTTTCACTGAATTTCATTTTTCATACATGTCTAAAATTGTTTTTAAATTCTGATAGCACAAAAAATAAAAAAAGTCTTAACGCTATTAAGACTTAGAAAAAGATTATCAAATTTAAGGAAAATTCAATATGAAAACAATTAACAAAAGTTACCAAAAAATTATATGGAAAACGAAAAAAAGCGATTACTATCAATATCGTCCATATTCTTCGAGCCATGCCTACCTCGATTGAATGAGACAAAACTATTCTGAACTTGGTTGGAATGAATTAGTTTGTATCTACCTGCGCTTTCTATTTAAGGATATATAGTGGTAGGCCATATTACCAACGTGGGCCATATTTGCCGCACTTACTCTATAAAAAAATTTTTCTTTTATTTTTCTTTTAAATCTAGAGATAAGTGCCTATGTGCACTTAAGCGGATTTTTTTATAGCTGCCTAACAAAACGGGGCATTTAAGGTGAGGCACTTATCCGGGTTTTATTGTACAACGTTCCACCGAACTGTTTGATGTCACAAAAAAGAAAGAAGAATTCTGTAAGTCGTTAAGGACTTCAAATGAGCAGAGTAATTGAGGAATATATGCATCACTCCAATGAACCGTTTGTTGATGTATCTACTATTTATGCTCAAACTCGAGTCAAGGGTCTATTTTATATTTCTAGGAAACACCTAGTTTAACTGTATCTACATGTCACAAGGACTCCTGGGAAATAATTTATCCTTATGACTGATGAAAAACCGAACTTATTATAAATTAAAATACTGGACCACATGGACGATGTCCTTCTGAGAACTTTTCGCAGAACTCTTTAATAAATTATATTGAATAGTTATTAGTTGGAAAGCGGAAGACTTAAACTTTCATAAGTGCATTACTTTAACGTCAAAACTGGACCTGACACAAGCTGAGCATGCATTAACAGAGGAAGCAAAGGAAGACCCACCCAAAATGCTTAAGGATTGAATATTTCGTTTCTATTAGTCGCAGTACTAGTACTAAGGAACTCTGCAAAACATATTTTATTGATAACTGTCGGCATGCCTTGCGTGCATATTTTGAATTATACAGCACAGCGTGGTTCTTTGCGTGAATTACCTGAGAAGGAGAAAATAAAAACCCGGAGGTCTTTATTAAATTATTTGCGTAGATATTATACTGTTGACTGTATTCCGTGAACGTTTTCTCCCACTCCCCGATACACTGGCGTTGAGATTGAGATATATGTAATAAGGTATTCATGTCTCATTTTTATTCTGCCAAAAATGTGTGTTGTGTACCTACACGCAATTTATTTCATGCTGACTTAGTACGTGGATATTTTTCTTCAAAACAAAAAAATCATAATTCAACGTAGAATAGTGTTGTTGATTTAATAGGCAGGATACCGTATTCTGTTCTTCTGATGAAGATTGATGAGGGTGATTTTTGATACAAATGGAGTACCCTTCAGGTTAACTAAAAAGCTGTTTTGTTTTAAGTTTCCCTAGTGGCGGGTTTCTAGGAATTCCGTTTCGGAAATGTAAGGAGGGTTTGATTTGTAGAAATGACTCACTTTCGGAGTGTATTATGAAATAAATACTCAAACAATTATGCCGCTTCATTAGGTACCCCCAGGATTGTAAAGGTCGAAATTTGACAGAAAACTATAGTAGATACCAAGGTACCCCACAGTCCACACTTCTGTCAAAATTGTCTATTTGCATTGCAAAAGAAAGGTCGGCTCCAAATATAACCATTAACCCAACGTAATGCATTTAACAGTGGTTTAGTGGTCTTATGTAAAAGACCCGGAAAAACACAATTTACGCCTTAAGGACTTATAGCGTATACCGTATACTAGTTCGTCATTAAGGGCAAAACAAACTGTAGTCGTCGCAACAACTTCAAAGTCGTTCAGAAGTTCAACTATTCCTTGAAGTAATAATCAACTCCACGAAGAAATACTGCAAAATTTAACATCATGGAAATAAAGTGAGACAACAAAGATGACGGACGGGCATAGTTGAAACCAACTTAACTGAACACGGACAACAGAAAACTGCCATAGAATGACTTCCTTTAAACTAGAAGATATGCTCCCCAATTTTTGAGACGAAAACCTAACGTCTGTTCTTTTTTAATTGAAAAATATTTCAACACTTTTTTGTCAACATTTTATAGAAGACGTGAGATAGTTCCAATTTGTTGGATAACTGCTCTTCATCATGTTCAACAAGCAGCCCTCACTTTAGAACAGTTTAATTAGTTTTGCTCTACTAGGATCACATTGTACACATTTTCATGAACTCCTTGTAAAACCCAGTGAATTTTGCATTTCATACATCGCAAGCAGAGACGGTACATTATTTAAAATGAGTCCGCACTAGTCCGGGAAACAAAATTTTAGTAATTGGTGTTGTACGCACTAAGCTTGCAATTTGTCATGGTTTTTAATAGTACTTGTACTTGTACATCCAGTGTTTGAAAGTTGTTGTTTGAGGGAACACTAGTTTAGTTGAAATTAATTTTTCTTCTAAGAGGCATGCACAAGCACATCACAAGAAATACACGTGACACAGCGTATCTTGTTATTTGGCGATGTCTCTTATATTGTTCTTTTCGGGCAGGAAGTTGGTTCCATGGTCTTGTTTATTGCTTTCTGCTGTCAGATGAGAAACCTTACATTCAAAGAGTCTTAAATGTTTGGGCACGAGTTTCAGTTACAATAATTTGAAAGCGCTCTCTAAACTTGAAACAATATGAAAATTGAGATCCCAGAACGTTTAAGAGCAGATTGAGACTGGTGCATTTAAACACCAAATATAGTTAACAAAAATTATAGCCGCTGTTAAAATGAATAAAATTAAAAGACTACCTTCTATAAAAGACCACAATTACGCGTTTTTCACAGGTTTTTTATGACGAGTTTTTTTAACTCCTTTTATCTATTTAGTTCTCATAAGTTTTTATGCCTTTGTGACGTTTTCTGGAACGTATTTGGACGTTTTTTTGACCCATCGAACAATCCATTTAAATACTTCTCTAAAAACACGTGTCAAAGAAGCAGCCAACAACGTACAAGAACGTATCTAAGTCGCAACAAAAATCGTAACACAACAAGTGTCAAAAAGAACGTCAAAAAACGTGTCATAAAACGTATGCAAAAACGCGGAAGAAATCTGCAACTAAACATGAATCTCTTTAAATCTATGGAAAAACTTTTCACTTTAAAAAAATAACCCTTCCGCTGAATATAACTACAGTTCTCTAGAAACAGTGCACCCTCTAAATAAATTCGAAAACTTAAACAACTTCATTGCAACGCCAAAGCAGTACTATTTGGTCGTAATCAGTATTTATTGTTACTCACATTGCAGGGGCCTTTTAAAATTTATTAGCACCAGCAGAACTCCTAGACACGTACATGCGAGTAAACTATGCAATTAAGTTGAACTATAAATAGACATGAGAAACGTCACTACATGCATTTAGAAAAGTCTTGTATCCCACTGGAATAGGTGACAATTTAACCTGAAGTGTCAATTTATGTTTTGGGGACACTGAAAGGACTCAGTAGTTGTTTTATTAAATTTGTAGTTTATTTAATAAAATTGCGTGTATTCAGTTTTAGTGCTGCCTGTCAACATTTTGTATGTCGTTGGTCACTGAATAAATATTTGCCAGTCCTAAGAGCAGAGCTTCTCCCTCCCAATTTGTTTTTACTCTTAAAATTGATTATACAGATCCTGCTGAGAGAGATGGGCTTTTACGACCACAACATTGTCACACAGAAACTTATAGCTAATAATGTGGCGTTACTGTGATTGATGAAATCACCACAAGTATCGTGTGTATATCAACAAAATATATCCTTGTTTGAACAAGACAAGGAGAGTTTCGTTAATGTCCTTTCATCTCGACGGAAATAATGTCTAGGCGTACATTTTCAATTTATTACACGTACAACGCATATGCACAAAATCAACACAAATGTCTGAGAGATTAAGGGTAATTACCCAGAAGCATACAACTTGAGTGTATCATTACCCTGTGTACATTCGCCATTCGTATAAGGACACTCTGCGCATTATTTGAAATCGTAAAGGTATCGCTACATGTTACACATAATACTATAAGCTAATTTTTTTTTAGTCTACTGCCAAGTGTTCAATTGGTATATACGAAACGGTTTACGAATTGCAAATTTAAAGTAGTGACGTCACAGGGTCGACGATTAAACTTAACGATATTGCGCAATTTCAATAATTCGCATTGCAGTAACAATTGCAATTAAATTTAATTTCTTTGTGTTCAGCATTGAATTTTTTAAAAGCATAGAATTGTGTTTATTCGCTACAAGGTATTTAAAAGCGTTCTGCGATTATATTCTTTTATTGGAGCTAACAACATTTTGGTGCAGTCGTAATCTGTTGTTTTTATCCTACGGAAGCCCCTCAGTTCAGCCGTTCCTTTAGGTCCTTCGTCATTCGCTCAGTAGTTTGGCAAATAATCAATGAGCAACTTCACCCACCATCCAACACAAAACTTTAATGTACGTAGTGCTTTGAGCCGGCCTTAAACTATTTTTCTCCCAACCGAAAATCTCGTAGCACGCTATAATTGGTTTGCGTAGACCCTTGACCAAATGGGATTTTCGTATTAAATACTCATTTTAAACCTACTAATTTAAAAGGATAAATATTCTTTCTTAGAAATAAGAATAATTGAGATTGTATCAAAGAGAGCCGTTGGATAAAAACTCAAGTACAGCTCGCGATTTGAATTTTTTTTCTTTTGTTCGTCTTCATTTAAGTTTTAAATAAAAGTCGGAAAATTCTTAAAAGGTGGCGCTGTGGGCGCACATTTCGTTTTTTCAGTG
The DNA here is from genome assembly GCA_936431705.1 of Cheilosia pagana. NCBI lineage: Eukaryota > Metazoa > Arthropoda > Insecta > Diptera > Syrphidae > Cheilosia > Cheilosia pagana. Next base: position 86,243,500 of record OW386166.1, on the reverse strand, counting down.
CAATTCAATTACCGTTTTCGTTCTCAGAAACCAATTAACCAATTTCAATATAACTTTGTAGATGTGTACGAAGCAACCAACTTGATAGATAGGATAGTTTCGGACCCCATAGGTGGCACACATGAGAACAAAGGGCAAACAAAAACTTTTAAAGTAGAAAAGCTTGGATTGGTTTGCGTTATAGAAACTTTTAAAATAAATAAAAACATTTCGACTTACATTTTTTTTATATATTGTATTTAAAGCTATTTAAGCTTAAGATAAAGGAGCGTACAATTTATAAATTCCATATAGGTAAAAAAGCATTCGAAACGCTATTTCTCGAAATGCGGGCAGGACTTAATAAGAGAGGCACGTCCACAAAAATCGTACGAACTATTGCATTTACAAATTTGTCTTATTTAAATGTATAAAATAAGTATCAGAAGGACTTATTTTAAAAATTCTGCATATTTTATTTAAACAAATGTAAAAATAAAATAGAAGAAAAGAAACAAATCGTTGAGTTAAGTCGTGTACACAGAGTTCAGGGAAAAATTGGTCCATTGGTCCCCTTCTCTGCTTTGCTCACGTTAGTTGATTTTCCACATTGTGTGTTGACATTTACTATTTTTACGAACAAAACGTGATTTGGACCAACTCTTTGATTCCTACCGAAGAAAAATGTTTATAACTAAATAATGCCTTGCAAAGCTGTTGGGGTCCGCTGGTTTAATATAAGAATTCGTATACAAAAGGAAAGAGTCATCCTAAAGAAAACTGATTTTATCTTCATCACATGCTACAAGTGTTTTATAAAATTTAGTATATGTGCGCGTTTTTTTACTATTCGCAGAATTCCATATAAAATCGATTTCGTTTTGCTACAATATGTTTTTTAACAACTAAACCAAAAAGACTGCACATCTGTGAAAGAAAATCTTCTACGGGGCAGCATTATAAATCTTTGCCTGTGAAACTTGTTGACAATAATCGAGTCGTAGTGAGAAATTGTTATTTCCAAGATTTTTGAAACAAAATGTTAACTTTAATAGTACCAAAACAGAGCTACCAATGTTCTTCATATAAAGTAGTTCTACTTCATTTATTTATTTTTCGTATGCTTCTGCTACGCAGCAACTTATTTCTAGATACTTCGTTTGACTCATTTTTATATGTTTATAACTGATTAAATCTTAATCACAATTTCCAAAGTATAATAGTGCTAATATTTTTATTATTATTTTTTCATTAATCCAATTGAATTGCATTGAATGAAACAAAAAGTTCCTATTTATTAAAAAAAAATAATATACTATGTATATACCTATGAACTTGTGAAACTTATTCTTTAAATAGCTGTAATTATTAAACAAAAAACTAATAAATGTTATGTTTTCGTAGTGAAAATAAATTAATTTTGTTCTTTTTATATAATTTTTTTTATAGATTTTTTGTTTCATATTCTGTCACATTTTTTTCAAATCTACTTCGTTTTTTTGGGGGAAATCTGCTACACTTTCTAGGCTCAGCATTGGCAGCCCTGTACCTTAACTTTTTGAAATCGATTTCTCTTCACACATTCGCACACTATTTTCCTCTGGTATGTTTGTTTTCGTTTTGTTTTTGTGTCATAGGTCGGCATTCTTAGTAAATAACTTTGTGCATAAAAATATGTCTGCCTAATCACATTTTTCACACCCCAAACAAGAAACATAAATTGGTACCCTTGTACACAACACAAATCATTCCCTTTCTAGTGTAACTATACGTGCTACTACGGCTTAGTGAGAAACTCGTGTGTTTTCTTATTTTTCTGCGCGCCTAGTACATTATCTATTGATGAACGACGACACCTGCCTACTCTTATGGCACGATTTATTACACTGATAGAGATTATCATACCTGGCAACACGGAATATTAAAAATATGCCAATACTCAACGACACCGACAAAAATCGCACATGCATGTTGTACACAGCAAACCCCCAAGATACATCCATACATACAAGTTCAAGCCTATATACAATATGTAGATTCTCGTACCTAATGGAAGTATTTAAAAGAACAATTCCGCTAGATTGCTGAAGGACACTCTTAACAGCTTTATTACATTCAATTTACATCGTTGCCCATAAAAGTTCGCCAGATTCTTTTAAACTTGTTTTCGTGTTTCCCCAATTATAGCACCTCATTAAAAACTTCTCTCGGATTTTATTCTTTTCCGAAGGGGAAAAATAATCTATACGCAAAGCTTAAACTTTTTTACAAAACCCCACGGCTCGAAAAAAAATGTTGAATCCAGTATAAAAGATGCCAGCGGCAGTCTTGACGCTTTTTGTCTGCACATTTGTTCCTTTCCTAGCCCACATCGTGGTTGAAGAAATTTACTGTCGTCAAGAAAAGGACGCAAAAATATTTGACCCTCTCAGATTTTTGTCTTTTATTTTATCATCTGCTTAATTAATAATTACCTTCAGTAATTGCTGCGCTGCTTTTCTTTGTCAGTTCAAAATTGAAGTATTGTCCACATTATCTATCGAAGCGAACAGAAAATGATTTCATTCTAAAAATGATTGCCCTCAAAATAAACACCGGAACACAGATATTTTTAATTAAATTTATTTAAACTGCTCTGGGTTTTTCATTTTTGCAAAGCAGAGATAAATTTCATTATTCAGGGTAAAAGAACTCAGCCCATCATTGGGGGATGGACAAAATACCCCACAAATTATTCAAGTCAACGTATTCATAAATCACAAAGAGCATATTCCCAATTCCGATGGAAGGATCAGTGCGGCACAAAAAATGCCAATTAATTACATTAATAAAATAAAAATTGTTAATCTGGTGTAGGTACCTGTATTGGAGGGTTGTGTATACCGATTGATGTATTTAAAGCGGCCGATAACAAAAAATAAATTGAACTAAATTCTGCACGAAAAGTGACGGGAGAAGCAGGATATTTAACTGCGAACAACATGAGCTGTATACAGCGCCAGGAAATCTGTTAAAAAAAGTCTAAATTAGTCTTCTCAGATAGTTAGGATGTCCAGAGGATATATTGGGGCGCCCCAAGAGTTTTCGATATTAACTCAACTTGGCTTTATTTACCGAGCGCAAGTAAAGGAGGACTTCAAATAACTTAGAGCGTCCAACTTGCGCCAGTTATCCAAAGAACGCTCTATTGAAATTAATATTTCTTCGTCTTCAGCTCTTAAATTTTACACATTTTTATGGGCAAATTTCTATATCAGTACACAAAGTCCTTATTCAGCTGTTCAATCGTTTAAAAGTCCACCTGAAAACGAAGGAGTCCCCTGAATAGCAATAAACAATCCAAATCACCTCCCAATCGGTTAAATAAATAAAACGAAGCGAACCTCTTTGATGGTAGGTCAACTGAATTCCAATTTCATTAATGAACGATTCAGCTAAATGGAAACGTAAAAAGGATAACTATTCATACAATACCTTCGAAGGATTAAATTGGTTTCTCCCAGCTCTCACCTCCTTTGTATTTTGTGTCGTACGTCAAATAATGTAACTTTATATAAATAAGCGTTTCAATTCCGATGGGATGAAATGGCAAAAAGGATTAAAATAGAATTAAAAGTGAACAAAGACGGATGTTGCCTTGGTAAGTTGTCACTTCTTGTGTTGTTCTTTTCTAAACTTAAGTGAAAAACTCATGAAATCGAGAACAGATGACAGTGAATCTTGTCTCTCCATGTTAGATACTTTATCAACTGCAAACAAGTAATTAATAGAACAGAGATTCCAAAGGATAGATTCATTGAACATTCAGCAGGATATTGATTCTGTTGCAGGAAATCAAATGTTGACTTTTTGCCTTTTAGTTTTTTTTTATTCTTCTTTTTTTCTTGTTTGAAAATCCATCTGCTGGTGGACGAAATTAAATGTTTTTCATTGAATTTTCGTGTTTACTTGACTTGAAGTTTTGACTTTGATTAAGGGCCACTATTGATTTGCGAAAAAGTTTCATTTCAAAATGGACCCTCGTTATGGAGGGTGGATTAAATACGTCCAATTTTATCCACTAGTGGTGGAGTTTTTTTTGTTGGAATTTAAATTTGTTGAATATGTGAGGAATGGTGGGGGGGGGGGGGGGGGCACATCAGTGTTTGTTTTCTTGCACAAACATGGCATAATGTAATTAAAACCGTACAGAAAATCGAATGTCTAGAGGAATATAGGGTGCGACTGCTTCTGACACGAATAGCTCGAAAAGCGTTTAGTGAAAGTGCTTGTGAGTAGATCTTCCCGGAGGAGTAACCAACAATGTTTTGTTGTATGCTGTTGCCCTCGTCATACTTTCTTAATCACAGGAGCATATGAAACTAATGATTAACCGCCTATCAAGTTACTGCAAGATATGAGGACTGTAAATTAATACAGAAAAGTCAAAAATGGCGGTCTTCGGGCGATCCTCAAGAGTTCGCAACGAAAGGCAACGGGAATATTGTGCCCCTCTTCTAGAGACAGCTAAAGAGGTTAAATATTTGGAAGTCAAACTGAATTCAACTTTAAATTTCAACAAAAAGCCAATAGCTCTCAAAGCTTGCTTAATTTTTCATCGAAATATGTGTTTTCAAGCAAAAGAATAAAGCTCATGACGAACACGCTTAAGTCACAGGCTGACTTCATAATGAAGGTATGCAATAATTATGAAGAATCTAGACTTTTAAAAACTTGCTTTTATAAGAGTTGAGGAAAGTTGAGAACTATTGGCAGCAATTGTGATAAAGGTTTAAATATTAATACGAACCACCTACGCAATTTAAAAGATCACCTCTACCGATTTATTCAGAAAAATAAAGACTCTATTCAAGTTGCGTTCACCATAAATGCTATAGGGACTCTGAAAGTTGGTTATTATACAGACAGCTTAACCTCAATTTAAACCACGAAAATACTTCCGTGATTTCAAAGTAAAGTTGTGAGCTCCTTTCCTTCAATTGTAACCCTTATATTGGAAGCTTCAATCAGTTCTGTACGCTCTTCAACCTAAAATCGATAGAAGATTGCTTTCACATCTTAAGTATATGCCCTATATTAAGACCACAGAGGCTAATTTTATTTGGAAAACAATTAATAATTATGCAGAGAAATATTAAACTTTTAAATGAGTGCGACTGGAAAAGATTTTATCATTGCTGACTTTTAGAGCTAATTAAATTGCATACCTTTATGGCTTAATGAGACTCTCCAATAGGTTCTAATCTAAGATGATTAAATTCGTAACTATGGAAACACGGCGGCAGATCCAATAGCAACAAAATGCTTTCGATTAACTGCTAGGCATTTTGTATGGGAAATTCTTAACTTCATTCTACCAGTCTTAATGACGACATATACCTACGATTTTTTGTTTCTGCACATCTATGGCACAGTACCTTTCGAATGATATAAGTTTCATTGATTTAATTTCATGATAAATATTTAAAAAGTGCACGGAAACTTTTGATGTTTGCGTATTAATATAATGATTTTAAAAAAAATCATCTAAATAATTCACCCGGCGCCACTGAAATTTATAAATCTGCCTACTAGTCTGACGGCTTACCCACAGCTCTTAAATTCATATTTTATACCCTATATATACATTGAAATGTGAATAAATGAAAAACTTACTTTGGTACTCTTATTATTTATTTTTAAATAATTCATATCTACATCAGAGACGATTTTTCTTTCTTCTCTTCTAAAGAATATTCTGGCCACAGACCGACTACTTCATCATGTTTTTACAGTGGTACATCGTGCGTACCAATAAGCCATCGTGCGTGAGTGGCATTAGACTGTGTTTTAGGGGTAAAAAAGCAAACCAGGACTACCATCTACCTTTAATCTTCAATGTGACGATAAAGTTAGAAAATCAATCAAAACGTTTGAGATGATTTGTAATATTTTACTTGAGTTAAAATATTGAAATATTGAATTGAATTGAAGTACCTATAACTGTGGGGTATGAAGGAAATATCCCTTACTGAACCAATCACACAGTCCCCCGATAATGTATTCAATCAAAAGTTAAACCACAAAGACAACAGTGCGTGCCGGGAGAATACATTAGAAAATTGCCTTTGAAACGCAATTTCAAGTAGAATGCCGGCGGGCGGCCTCGAAACTAATCCATACCATTTGGGAATACGAAGAACATTTGCAGAAATATTTTATCGATTTGCTTGGAAGTTTGGAATCCTTTTTGCTAGTGGCGGATGGTGCAAATTAAAAACAAATTTTCCAAAACACCGATTTTCGATTCTCTGGGGGTATAATTTCGTCCTCTCCTTGGGGGTGTCTTGGCTTTGACAGAAAGAAATAAAGATGTTCCGGATAAGAAGATGTCGGTAGGCAGATAATGTCGATTGAGTTGAGTCCTTGCAAATGTTGAATCAAATTTGGGCGTGCGTCTGAAGGGCGAAATTGCATACGATGCTTCAAAGGATTTAGAAAACTTTATTTGCCCGATAGCCAAGGTTGTTAAGCAGGTACCTCTGGCAGTCTCAGATACTCAGTAATTAAACCATTTCCATATAGTTCAGTGTCAAGTTTTGAGGCAGCTCATAATGGAACCATTACTACCCTTAAAAATACTTTTCTTTGTATAATGCCCTTATAAAATCAAAGTCGAAGTACCTACTTTCTTACTTCACATAAAGTGTCATATTATTTGTATACTCTACCTACCCTTAAAATTTAAAACACACTCTGAGCTACTTTTAAGAATAATAAATGCTTTAAAGACTCCATCAGATGAGGCGCTGGAAAATTTAACGCATTTTAGATTATTTTCACTTAATCTACTGACTAAAAAATGCTGGAAAACTTTGGACTTATCAAACATCCTGTTGACACTTCCACTTAGTTAATTAATTAATTCGCATGTAAGCTAAAGTTTTAGCACGACATCTGCCGTCTGTTTACAACATTTTATGAATCATTAAACCATGAATTGTCTTCATCATTGCTAAAGTGCTTCCAGCATTACTTTATGGCCAAGCAAATAACAAAAAATGTTCGTCTAATGACAGCGGCAATTCATCTTAAAACGAAAATTGTACTGTGAAAGATTGTTATTTTATTGCTTTCCTGCGAGAAGCCACTGTCTTTTGGGCAAAAGTTAGCGATTTTTTATGGGCAATTAAAAGTCATCATCACTTTATTAGAGACTAGACAGAGGCTTTTGAATATTATTAGATAAATTCACTGAAGGATCACGAATGTTTTATGGCAGTAAGAGTAATTCAAATTAGTTTAAAATTCACTGTTGCAAAGGGAGCTATCAATACCTTTTATATATAGATTGCAACTAGGAGAGATAAAAGTAAGAGTACGTTTAGTCGAAGCCTTTATTTTTGTGTGTTAATAATTTTTGAAAAAGTGATAAACATTTTGCATTGTTGAAATTATTTGGATAATAGCGCAGTAGCTGCCCAATTCTGTTGAGGACATTATCTTTGACATTCACTCCTTGAGCTAGGATTATCCAAAACTTGCTGGAACTTAATTCGCCTGAAAGTTTATTTCCGATAAGATACAGCACAATAAGGTTCACTGACTTCATGGGTTTGAGTTTAAGTTTGGTGACTTTTACCAATGATTGCTTTAATGAACGACACCCCGAGATGCTTGCAAATAAATGTAAGATCGGGAACTAGATATTGCTGTAAATTGTAGTCCTCTGAAAATATGTGTCTCCGGAAGCATGTTTTAAAATTTGTATGAACAATTTTCGGATTTTTGGTCCTGTGTGCGAGGAGGGCGAATGGAGGAGAAGATACAACCGCGAACTCTATGAGCTGTACCAAGATGTGGATGTAGTCCAAAAAGCCAAAACACGTCGACTACATTGGCTCGGCCACATCGAGCGAATGGACAATAATGCTCCGGCTAAGAGGATCTTCGAATCCCAGCCCCCAGGTTCGAGAAGAAAAGGAAGACCGAACCTCCGTTTCAAAGACCAAGCCATCGCGGATGCCAGAGCGCTTGGTCTGGACAACTGGAAGCAACGTGCCCGGGATCGTAGAGGATGGAAGGCTGCAGTGTCTCAGGCAGAGACTCTTCACGGGTCGGGAGCCCGTTAAGTAAGTAAGTATGAACAATTTTTTCGCTGTGTTTTTCAACGCCTTTTGAAAGCTTCTTTGAAAATTTTTTTGAAGATTTTTTCGTCGCGTTCTTTGACAATTTTCTTTACCGGCGCATTTATGCGCGTTTTCTCTGTTCGCCTTGTTTTTGACCGAATTTTAAACATGAATATGAAAATGCAATATATATTTTTTTTTTTTAAAAGGCTAAATTTTTAATTTTAAGCCAACCTTTTATATAAAGGTAATAAAATTGGTTGTTCTTGAATCTCCGTGACCAGTCTTCTATGTTACCTATTTCGAAGAGCTTCCGGTCTTAATCGAGTAAAACAAAAATGGTTGGCGCAACATGTCCGTGGGAAGCTAGTTTTTCATTTTTGCGACAAATGGAAGGGATCTAATCTACAATTTTATGCCCAGTCCTTTCGGCCTTAAATCTTTCTATGTATCTATTACTGTTTTTTTTTTTTTTTTATCTTTCAAGAAACTTTAAACACACGCTATTCAGCTTCCTTATAAATCCTGCTGGTATTGTTTGAATTCAGGGAATATTTGATATCCTTCTGATGCTGTGAGGTTCGAAGCCCTTTTTTTGCTCATACTGCAGCGTTTAAACATATATTTATCACAGGTAATACTGCCTTTATAAGATTGTTCAACGCACAGTGAAAAATTTATTAGTCCGGCGCTCTCTGTGCCCTCAGTCTACTGCAGCAATAATAAGATTTAAGTCTTTTTTCTGAACGGTTCGCAGTTTCTTCTCGCTCTGTATCTGCTCGAAATCGGTTTACAGCAAGGATATAGAGCGCACTATCACAATGGTCTACTTGTTGGCCATAGAGCCCTAAAGGGACCTTGCTTGGTTGCTGTATGGCGTCCTGCACAGTCTGCTTTCAGGACATCATCTCATATCCTTCTCATAGGGCATTCAAATAAATTTGCCGCTGTCGATTTCTAACGACAATTCCGCATCCTTACACATTATGTAGATTGTAGATATAACAGCCGAAATAGACATCAAAACATGTTCTACTCACAGTCACAATACCTGAGCTTATCCGTTGGGTTTACCATTTGGAGTATTATACACCGACCATGATTGACTTCATCGTCCCCTCATTTATTCCCGACAGAGCACTTGCCATTTCTGTTCTTGTTGACTCTCGATTAATTGTCTAGTAAGTCAAGTGCGAATGCATAACACCAATATCCGGTGGCTATCTGCTGAAAATAATTGACATGTGACAGCTACTACACTGGGCCGCCATGTTGACGCTAATCAGTGGCTTCGATATTCCTACAACGATATTCCCCACACACACACAACAGAAAATCGACCAAAATTCATCACCAGACACGATGCCGACTTGTGACAAACTTTACCCATGTCATCAACATCCGTATCAGTCACCAGCATCCGCTTTACTATTATTGATCGGATCCACGCCGCCAGTGTTTCAAACTGCGTGTTTCCTGTCTTTTGTTTTCAAACTGGTTCGTCTATCCTGTGGAAGAATTCGAGAATAACCGTTTGTAAAATGGTTTCTGATCCCACAAAATAAAAAATCGAACCCCAAAATACCTGGAATGCTGGAATAAAAGTCAGTATTCATTGTCCTTATTGTTTGCATCCTCTGTATTCATTTGCAAGCGTAAAATACTAAGAAATTTAAAAGCTTTGACTATTATTCATCCAATTAATTGGCAACCATTGAATTTATGCATTTGTGCAGTCCACCACCCCAATGTCAAGATGTCCATTGCTCAAATAAGGATTACCTACTTGTAATCGGATTGGCATTTGGAATATTAAAAAAAAAAACACATTTCGATTTGTCTTACCAAATCCCAAATATATTGCTTATCTTATCAAAGTTCTGAATGTAAATGGGGGAAGGATGGACATTTTCAGCTTACTGCAAAGTTGGCAAATTGTTGCAGGAATGTGTTGCCAAAACTGGACATATATTTATTGGTTTCTATCCAGGGTTGATATGCAAATAATGGATATCTTTCTGTCAGGATTAATTTGCTTTGTAGGATAAATGGAAGGGGATGATGATTATTTTCCGGCAAGTTGCTGTAAAAGTAAGGAAGTATGCTACAAATATGCACACACATAAATAAATTTGTAGACCGATTAAGAAATATTCCAAAATTAACATTTTGTGTGTCTCGCTGTGTAGGTAACCTCAAGTGTGAATATCCATTATACTTTCACATCAATCTCCACTTTTACTTCCTTTTTCGTTTCGTTGAATTTTTCCAAAACAACACCCGCAGGCAAATAAATCAAGTTACCTACTCGTAAGTCGTAACTTAGCAATCAGGATTCCGTAACTTCCTTCCTTCCAATCCTATCCATATTTAAATTTTGCAAAGCGTGCGAGAAAACGTGTGAAGTGTGACAATTTATTTTCCTATTCGAATACGCTCTGTGTCAAATTTTTGTCGTCGTCGTGGTATTTTCGTCTTGGTATTTTCGTCTTCCCAAGACGACTTCCTCATAAGTGCGATACAATGTTGTCAATTTGTTGGAAAACCCTCTGGAAGGAGATTTGCCGACTCAGCAAAATGCAAATCTCAATTGTTGAGAAAACTAAACATTTTGTCACAAACAAATTTGCACCACTGGAGGGAAATTCAATTGTGATGCTTTCGAAATAGGTGTAAGTACGTAAAAGTCAAGGGAGGGCTTTTCGCAAGCTCAGAAGTGATGCAAGATGCAACAAATATGATGACAATGCAAGTAAAAAGGCATAAAAATTGTATTGTATGTGTAGAATATTTTAAAGCAGCCAGAGATCAAAAGTAATAAAAACTTTATTTCGAACTTGAATTTGTTGCCAATACGAATTGACTCACTTAGGTCCACTGTGATAAGAAAAGAAACAATTTCTGATGAAGCATAAATGACTTTAAATATGTCTATTGTAATTTTTTATAGCACAGCCGGGAAACAACGATAATGCATTCGAACACATTAGCCAAATTAAGTCAAACTTAGTTCCCTTCTACCCAACTTGACTAATGTATTCGAGTGCACTATTGCTAAGGAACATACCTTATATAGAAAGTGGATAAAAGTTGAAAATGTGTCAAACTCTTCCTGATATGAAGTCAAACTGTCGCATTTTATTTTAAGCTTTGGCCAAACCACAGTTACGTCGAATATTATGTACAAACGAGAGACTTCTGTAGGAATGCCAAAATTTAACGAGACTTTGTATAACTTGCTTGGACAAATGGGACTTCAAAGCAATGACGGATCCACCACTAGGCTCGTGGGGCTCAAACCTAGGGCGGCAACTTGTAGGGGGCGGCGAATTTTGTATTTTTTAATTCTCAAAAAAAATTAACTGCATTAAATCATTCGTAAACTTTATTAAATTTATTGTAACTTGGGAGATTTTATGTACTAGAATTTTTAAATTAAAGTGTAAATTTTTCAACCATAGTACCTTTGAACCACTTCTCACCCCGGGGTGGCTATACCCTATTACCCATGACTCTTTGACGTAAGCCCATTTAAATCCTTGAAGTAAAAAAAAAAGTGGAGCGGTAAACACCGAGCGTGCCTCAGGGCGTAGAGTAGGTTATCCCGCCACTGTTTCAAAGTCAATAAAGAGGTATTGCGTATCGATTCTGAATTCGTGCAGGTTTTTCCAAGACTTGAGGGAAATATGTAAACCCTATATAAGGATTTAGTCGATATGGCTGCATTTCTTGTTCAAATACAGCACCGTTTATAAGCGCTAATCGGGCTATTGGAGAACGCTTTCAGACGATCATCTGAATAGATCTTCCTAGGCCTCTCCGTCTTAATATTGCGAAAGAGTATTTTCCAAGATTCATTCCTTGTATGTTCGAATTTACATCGAGTGTCCTTTCAACATACACCTCTCATGGAAATACATTTCTCCGTGTTATGGGTTGGACAAATTTGAAATGCTTTCATACCAAGTGCTAAGGAACTTAAAAGAGCTAAACACCCCCTAAATAAACATACTCACACGGGTTATGCTGTTGACCGACTTAACTTCCATCATTTCTGATTTATGCTGACATCCTTCAAATGTTCATTGCTCCTAGAATGTGACCCGTAAAAAAGGGGTGAACACAAGAGGCATTCCACAACAGGGCTATATTAAGCGAACATGTCCTTTCTTCCTTCCATTTTATAGGTCAGTTTGTAAACGAAAGACACAAGCACGATGTTGATGCTGACATCTCGACTAGAATAGCAATTCAAGTCTGAAGTAGTAGAACACACACAGTACATATGTACAAGTGCATGTATATTTTTTTTGTATTTTTATTCTCTTACACCCACATAACATTTTGCTTTATTAGAAACTTTTCCTCGACGAAATGGAGGGATTATCTGAATAATACATGAGCTGTATAAAGTATAAGTGATTGCATACGACCCTCTTCTGAGGGTCGAACCTCGAGCAGTCTTGGTGGCTTGTATACAAGTTCAATAATTCCTTCCCAACAATGAAACGCTTTCTGTCCAATAATGCCGCTTAAATTTTTACGCATTGCTTTACCCGTTTATCAAGTTTAATCCCTTTGCCATATTACCATGGCATTTGTCATTCGATTTCTATCAGTGTGAAGTAAAATTTTATCGCTTTTGTGTATATAGCTTACGTGCATTATATGTCGTCGGATAACACCAGTTGCGGTATGTCTATCTTATATATCCATTGGGTGTGTGAAATAATATCCTCGTGACAGAGAATATATTATTGAATTCTCCGCTGCACCCGAAGCTATCATTAATCATGCTCTAAGTGGTTGAAATGGGTATTATGCAGAAGACATACTTAAAGGCATTGTGTAGATTAAATGTATTAGCATGCTGAAGGAGGGCAAACGCGCCTTGGGCTATGTAGGTCACCAGATGGATAACATATACCTGGTCAGTGGGAGCAATTCCGACGAAGCAGTGAATGTTGGTTTTAACTTCCTTATATAAAATGAATGAGAAAGTTTCAGGGCAATATGTCTTTAGATCTCCACATACTTCCGTTTTAATATGGCTGATGCTTATCAATCTAAGGCTTTAAAAGAATCTGCGAAGCTATTTACAAGCTCTTGACTGCGCCAACTGCAGAGGGATAACGGATAAGTCGCATATAATATCTTGTAAG